>JAZDUH010000145.1:2117500-3462500 GCA_036419115.1 Scarus forsteni
TGACTATTTTATCAGAGCTTAGGACCAAGTTTGATATGTACTCAGAGAATTCTGATAAGAATTCAGAGTATGGGCCTGGAGGACGGTAAATTATCACAAATAGGACTGTCTGGCCAGTTTTTGAATCAGTATGAGATAAATTTAGAGTAAGGCTTTCAAAAGAAGTATATTTAGCCTTTGGTCTGTGATTGATTTGGAGACAGGAATGATAAATAGCTGTTACACCACCACCACGGCCTGTGTCATGGGTATATGAATATTTGAATGACTGGGGGAGTGGACTCATTTAAACTGACATATTCCTCTTCTCGTAGCTATGTCTCAGTTAGACAGAATAAATCAATCTGATTTTCTGTTATAAGGTCGCTCACCAGTAAAGATTTGGACCTGAGAGATCTAATATTTAAGAGACCACATCTAATTCTCTGATGTTTTAAAGCCACTACATTTGAAGGTTTTATTTTTATCAGATTTCTGTGGTTGACACCTTTTTTATTTGTTTTTGTGTTAATATCTAGGTGAGCTTTGGGTCGGGGTACTGACACAGTCTCTATGGAATAATGTTTATCACTATTACAAAAGCCATAGCAGCTATCTAAGGGATGAACACAACTGTCATAACAGTAATGGCAGGGAAACTGTCTTAGAGCAAGCGCAGAGGAGCGTGGAGGACTGCAGCTCTGCAACATGGTCTCATCTCTGAGAGGTCATAAGTGTGACTCTGCCATGTTTTTTGATAGGAGAGATGCACCAGCCAGAGTAGGATGGATGCCATCTCTGCCTATCAGGCCAGGTTTTCTCCAGAAGGTTGACCAATTGTCAATGAAGCCCACATCATTTGCTGGACACCACCTCGATAGCCAGCGGTTGAATGATGACATGCGGCTATACATATCATCACTGGTCAGATTGGCCATCTAACCAGAGATAATTACGGAGTCCGACATTTCCTTTGCAAAAGAGCACACTGATTCAATGTTTAATTTAGTTACTTCCGACTGGCGACGGAGTCATTCGTGCCGACATGGAGGACTATTCTAGCAAACTTACGTTTACTCTTTGCCAGCAACTTCAAATTTGCCTCAATGTCGCCCGCTCTGGCCCCTGGGATACACCTCACTATGCCCGCTGACTTCGCTATCTTCACGTTTCTGACTATGGAGTCGCCAATTATCAGTGTTTGTTCCCCTGTGGGCGGGTTACCACCATCACTGAGGGGAGAAAACCTGTTGAAAACGTGAACCGGATGGTGGGGTTCCGAGTGGATCTTCGACTTACGGCTATGCTTGCCGCGGACAGTGACCCAGCCATTACTAGCCGGGGAGGCTAACGCTAGCGCTAGCGCGCCTGCACCGCTAGCTACGTCCTGCCTGCTCGCTATGGCTGCGTAAGTGGAATTTGGTTCGGCGCAGAACCGCTTCTCCAGATCAGACACCCTCGCCTCCAAATCTAAGAATAAACTACACTTCTGACAAATACCGCTATCAGTAAAGGAGGACGAGGAGTAGCTAAACATCTGGCACATAGGACAGGAGAGAGCAGGAGCGGAGGGAGAAGCCATGCTAAGAAGGTAAGCTAAGCTATGCTAAGCAGAAGAAAGTAGAACTAAATGACCGCTTGAGAGAAGCTAGAGTGGTTGGTAGACTTAGTACGTTCGATCGAACGTAGATCGTAATCAGTAAAAAGAATTATGAGCTCAAATGGCAGATATTAGTCAGTTAAGATTAGCGTTAGCTGAACAGAGACAACACACTACAAACAACGCTGCACTGCGAAAACAGGAAGTGACGAATACGCTCACCAGGAAGTGACGATCCTCAGACGACGCTCTCATGAAAAAGAAACCAGATCATGATGGACCCCCTCCACTGTGCCAGGTAGAAAACATCTCAGGTGGGATCTCCTTGTCATGCCAGTAACGTTGAAGCCATCTGGACCGTCAAGGTTACATTTTTTCTCATCAGAGAATAAAACTTTTTTCCACTTTTCAGTGTCCCATGTTTGATGCTCCCTGGCAAAGTCTAAACAGGCAGTTTTGTGGCGTTGAAGGAGACGAGGTCTTTGAATTTGTTTTTTGTTTTTGAAACCCTTTTCCTGCAGATGCCGTCTGATGGTTATTGTGCTGCAGTCGGCACCAGTAAGGGCCTTAATTTGGGTCGAGGACCACCCTGTGTCTTGACAGACAGCCAATCAGATCCTCCGGCTCACGTGGTGTGATTTTTTTGGGTCTACCACTTGACTTTTTTGTTCCATAATGCTCAGGATCTTTCATAAAATGTAGAATGACTGTTTTACTGCGTCCAACCTCAGCAGCAATGGCACGCTGCGAGAGGCCTTGCTTATGCAGCTCGACGATCCGACCACGTTCAAGAAGAGAAAGCTTCTTAGCTTTAGCCATCAGGAGGGCATGACCGTGTGAATGCCTGACAGAAAATGAACATTTTGAGCAGTTTTGGCTTTAATAGCCTGTGGTCTTAAACGTTTGATCAGCTGATAAACAGCCTATTTCAGTTTACTTGTTTTCAACAAATTACTTTTTCAAAGTGTTTTTTTGTCACACTCCCCCTTCTTGCTTTTGCATATTGTAGCTCTATTTAAAACCTCATTAAGGTCCAAATGTGCAAAATTCATATTCTAGCAACTTATCAACTGGTCTTAAGATTTTGATCAGGTCTGTATGTTCTGGTTTTCATCTAAGTCACATCACTAGACAAACACAGTCAGCTTAAACTAATACAGCACAAAAAATTATAAGTTTTCATGTTTTTATTCAACACACTATGTAAACAGTCACAGTGCAGGGTGGAAAAAGTATGTGAACCCCTAGGCTAATACTTTCTCCAAGAGATAATTGGAGTCAGGAGTCAGCCAACCTGGAGTCCAATCAATGTGATTAGATAGGATGTGTTGGTTAAAGCTGCCCTGCCCTATGAAAAACACACACCAGTTGTGAGTTTGCTGTTCTCAAGAGGCATTGCCTGATGTAAACCATGCCTTGCACTGACACCACCATTGTTTCATTGTGTTATTATTGAGCGAGAGACTGGGTGCACCAGTAAATCACAGGGCTGTCATCATGACAGGCAAACATTCAAACACACTTTTGCAACTACAGCTTATTTAGAGTCGCTAATTAATCTAATTACTCAAGCACGAATGTGAGAGGAAGTCACAGTACGGAGAGAAAACCCATGAATGAAGGGGAGAACATTTGACTTAGAAACACCCAGCCAGAGAGCTGATCAACCAGCCTGATTAAAACATCTGAACATTTCATGAGGAGCTTTTCCGGTTAACAAATTACTTAATTTTCAGAGCAGACTTTGGACACATCATGACAAAACTGTTAAATCGCCAAGTTTTTCAGTCCAACTTTGATTCTGCCAATTTCAGCACAGGATTACGACAACTGACCGGTTTGGGAGCTCTTCCTACAGCTGAGAGCAGACGGGAGTTTCTCCAGCTGCAGAAGTGAAATCAGCAGAGGAAACTCATCTTTCAAGCTTCTGATTGAAAAGTAGGCTTCCTTTTTGTTTGTTTTGACACAAAATGCTGATGAAGCATTGACGGTGAGGCAAAGCTGCAAAAAGTGATGAATATTTGATACATAGCTTCTATCTCAAAGGAGCCATTGTTAAAGTCACACTAATCATTTTCAGGGTTTTAAGAATCCTGAATTGGTTTTGGTTTCAATTCCTGCTTTATTGTAGCCTTGCACTGCAGCTGGATCAGTCTGATTCAATGCCTATAATCAGGCAGATCCGTCCTGCCAAGCTCCAACCTAGAACGATTGTGAGTGGCCCAAAGCTGCACAGTCCAATCAGAGTCCTCTAGAGCTGGAGGAGGCGGGGCTACGAGGGAGGCAACAGACAGGTTAGCATAGATGCTAACAGCTTTAGCAGCAGATTTGAAAGCATTTCTTAATGATAATAATACTTTGCTACATGTTTTGGTGAGAAGTTGTTCTACTTTACACTGCGGCAGTATCACCCACCTGCTGGATTTGCTTTTAAAAAGGTTCTGCCCTCTTCAAACACTGCCTATGGACTCTCTCTAAAACGGACAAGTGAAACATTCTGACCAGTCCACCTGGTGTGTCAGGTCATGTTTGATGCACTTAATGAATAAAGTAATAAGTGGGCTAACAGCAGAGGTGGGAGAAAGTCACTGTTTTGCAAGTCTCAAGTAAAGACATGCAAGTCCAAGTCGAGTCTCAAGTAAAGTCAAGACAAGTCAAGTCTGAAGTCATAGGCTTAAAATTTTTAAGTCCTTCCGAGTCATAAGCACTGTTGACCAAAAAAAACAACAAAAAAAAACAGGACAGTTTCGTCACTTTATAAAAAACAACCAGGACAGTCAGGGCAGGACATGAAAACAGGACACTTGGTCACCCTGGGCCTTAACTTTACAATTATTTCAGCTAACATCAGTCTCAGTTTTTAGCCACGGCGAGTTTACGAGCGAACATATACCATTGTTGCATATAACGGATGCTAAGCTAAAGTTACCCAAAAGGGTCTTACAACAGGTACCAGACCAACTTACCTTTCTTTTTGCAACTTCAAGCGCTGAACAAAGTTTAACGTCGTCGCCTCTCCGTCTGTTATTCTCACGCTGCAGGTTTGCAAACAGCAATTTGTTTTTTGTTTTTGACATCGTAGTTTGTGAATGCAAATGAAATTATCCTCTGTAGCATGCTTCCGCATCTCTGGGTTGTTACCGCACTCCTGCAGACTTGCACTCAGGGAAGTAACTGTAATCCACACCCTCTTTGTTTGTTCTTCTAAACCCTGATTGGATGTTAATAGATGCACTCAATGGGGCAGATCCTGTGGGAAAAAATATTGTCTGGCTGGAAATGACAAAAATCAGTCACTTAGTGGAATACTTTGAATGGGAGCACATTTTATTCAACAGTCTTACTGAAAATTTGAAGTATTTTCAAGTCATCAGACTAAAGTCAGAGTCAAGTCCCGAGTCACTGATGTCAAAGTCCAAGTCGAGTTGCAAGTCTTTGATGATATTGTCAAGTCGAGTCCAAAGTCATCAAAATTGTGACTTCAGTCTGACTCGAGTCTAAGGGCGTTTTCACATTAGGTCCACTTGTTTCGAACTGTACTGCGGCACGGTTCGCCCCCCTCCTCCTCCGACTTGCATTCACACTGGCAATATCGAATCATGCCCAGACCCACTTGTGTATTTACTCAGTTTGAAACAGCAGGGGGCGATATGCACATAACTGGTTACCAAACCTGCTATGGAGGAGAAAGAAGAAGAGGCTACCATGGTAACCATTTCCTACACCAGACAACCAATGTTTACGTTTCGCTCTCTTCTACATTTTCCTTCAAATGTGTTTTTTTTTTATCGTGTTTGAGACAGCATCAGCGACCTTCTGGACCCTCGTAAATCATCGTAATCCTCAACCAGAATAAACAAATCGACAAATTGAGTAAGCAAAAGATTCAACCGCTGGATTAACAGGAAGTAATGCATCAAAAGTAGATCAGTTCAGACCACTTTGTTTCACACCAGTGAAACCGCACTAATTGTAGGGAGATGGAGCGGATCGAGACCACCCCTTCATGGAGGTCTCAGACCGGCTGATTTGGTGTGCACCAAAGTGCGGTGGTTGCATTCACATTGATACTAACGTACCAAACCCTGGGCCAAAACTTCTTTGGTGCGCACTAAATGTGGTTGGTGTGAAAACACCCTAAGTCACATGACTCGAGTCCACACCTCTGGCTAACAGGTACAGGATCCAAATAAACTTTAAAAAAGAATACGGGGTGCTGGTTTGGCGAGGCGGTTAGCAACTATGCACGTCCCATCTACATACTTCTGCCGGTACGGGTTTGAATCCCGCCTGTGACCGTTTTGCAGAGTGTCTTCCCCTACTCTCTCTCCCCCTTTCACAAGCCTATCCACTGTCTCTCTCCTATCAATAAAGGCACAAAATGCCCAAAAAGTACATTTAAAAAAAGAATATGTCAGATTTTCATCTGAAAATCCTCTACATCTGAAACATTACAGGTGTGGGCAGTGCTGCCTTCCTCTTCTGCTTTCACAAACATGTTTCCGCTGTGACTTAGCCAATCACCTGGCTGTAGCTCCACGTCATAACGAGGCCTCAGCATTATTCAAAGATCTGATAAGTGAGCGAGTCGACCAAACAGTACCAGGCACACACTCTTCCTGCATGTGTGTGTTCTGTCAGGCTTCAGGAGTGGGAGAACATCTCCAAACAGCAACAATGAGACTAAACTGTTATGTATACACCGTCTGCACGGCTACACACTTAGAGCTACTCCTGTAAGTGTGTGTTCTCATGTGTGTGTGTGTGTGTGTGTGTGAGCGGTGAGGAATGTTAACAGCGTCCAGATGTGGGGAGGTGAGAGAGGAAGGCACGCCGCTCATTGGTGACTCACTGGAATTTGACACACAGCGACCATTTTCATTCACAGCTCTGATGTCTTCGGAGCTGCAGAGTGAGTCACAGCACCAATCAAGACCAGGACGCAATTAAAGACAGAAACACACACAGAAATACACAACTAAACATAGAAACACACAACTAAATGTTCTGTTTTTAAAATGTTATAAGCAGAAAGTTCAAGTGATACTAAACAAGAAAAGTATTTCTCCCTACAATCAAAGACATGGATAAAAACTAAGGCTGTGTTCGAAATGGCGTAGGTACTGCCTACTATCTACTTACCTACTCAATCAGTACATACTGCATACTGAATACTCAAAGATGATCTGAGTATGCCGCGGCTGCCCAAGCGTTTACACACAGATGCATACTTAATACCCCAGAATGCATTTCATGCCGGCCGGGAAAAAGCGCTGGGAAAATTAAAATAGTCCAACCACAAACAACAGAAAACAACTGCATTCCGGAAAAACTACAAATTCATTCAGTAATAATATATTTTCTTGCAAGAAAGTAAGTATTTACATCACGATTATGAGCCCAGTTGTTTAGCTACTGTTTTTAATTTATCTCGCCGTTTTCGGAGACCGAAGCGTCCGCTTGGTGGGTGTTTCCGTCTACGTACCGTAAACACCGGGCAGCAGCAGCCCCCCCTTCACGTTTCCAAGTTATTGCGAAGTGTTTTCATTATCAACAGCTGCATGACACAAACCGAGCGGCAGTGGATGAAAAAAATTAACACAAACACCTGTGTATCCATGGTGATAACGCTATACACCACTTACATTTATAAGCACTTTGTGATTGGCACTGGAAGCTGCTGCCGGCTGTCTCCATTTTGTATTTCGTAAATGCATTGTGGGGTAGAAGCAGTACGTGAAGCAAGCTCCGCTCCATACTCAGAAATCGAAGTCGATTGAGTATACATCCGGGCATTTCTCACATACACAAAATTCGCATACTGTACAGTGTGAACACACTGCATACTTAATATGGGGGTGGGGTTAGTATGAGTAGTACGCCATTGCGAACTAGGGCTGCCACAAACGACTATTTTGATAGTCGACTAGTCAACGACTACTTTTGCGATTAGTCGACTAGTCACTTCATGCATGAACTGCAGTGTACTGCACCAGCATGCAGCTGGTGGCCCAAATCGCTTATTATGAGCAGACCTGGCAACTTTGGTGCCTGCGTAGTTGTTCATGCGCCACATGCATGAGTGTGTTTCAGGGTGTGTTGGTTTGATTCCTGCAGGTGTGATAACCAGAAAACAGGACAGATAGGCAGACAAGACAGCAGAGGTACAGCGGCAGCTTTGTGAGAAAACACACCTAAAAAAACAAAACGACTAGTCGACTACTGAATTAGTCGTCGACTATTTTGATAGTCGACTAGTCAACGACTAGTCGACTAATCGTGGCAGCCCTATTTCGAACACAGCCCAACTCAATTTGTTACGCAGGGATGCTAAAGATGGTTGATTGGCTTTACTTAGCCCACCTTTGTGTGAATTTATGTTGTTAAAATTATAATAAAAACTTGTGCTTAAGTTTTCATAGCCTAAAGACAGGGCAACCATACAGACCACATTAAAAAAAGGCACCATACCCACAGGACAGGAGCCCACGCATCACCAACCTGGTCTTAAACTAGAAACCCCAAGTACAATGAAGTTGGTTCATTGTGTAAAACAAAAATTTAAAACAGAATGCAGTTATTTACCTTTCCTATTGGATCTATACTCAATTAAACACTACAGAGACAACATATGTAATGTTCAAACTGATAAACTTTATTGTTAGAAAGCATGAAATTCACAATGAGTGAATATTTGCAAAAACAATGAAGTGTTTCCATGTGAACACATATCTTCTCTTTGTGGAATATTAAATTGAATAAAGGTAAAAAAAAAAAAAAAAAAAAGGATTGGCAAACTACTTTAACCCTTTCATGCATGAATTTATTAAATCATATGGAAGTGATTTTTTAAATATTTGTTTTTGCTTTTAAACAAGCAAAAATAACGTGCTGCTTTTAAATACATTATATTTTGAGTGAGTAAATGAATAAATAATATTTCAATGGAACTTAACATAGATTTGCAAACACATATTTGTTACGAACATTTACTTAAAGAATACAAAATAAAATGCAAAATATAAAGTAAATTTAATATTGTAGTTTGATTAAACTATTAACTTGTGACTTTCAATAAAAAATGTAATAAAAATATGATATTGGGTAAAATCTGAATACAGGCATAATACACAGAATTTACTTTTTACTGCATAATGTCCTCTGGAGTGGACAGATTAATTTTTGGTCACAGATGAAAATAAACAAGGAAAATATTTTCAAAATCTTCATAAAAGTGTTCCTTACATCTCATTGAATTAGAGTTTATGTTTTTTTCCGATTCATTCTTTGAGAATAGAAGGATTTAAAACTTAATCCTGAAGAGTGTGGTGCATATTTGTTAGACATTTTGGATTTATGATGTAATATCTCAGAATGAACAAAAAGACATAAAGATCATATTTTTATGAAACTTGAAAATGTAGTTTTGGTGTTTACCACCTGATAGTTGGGACATGGTTAGCCTTAATGGTTCAAAATATAAAATAAATATCTGTCCACTGTAGGTGGCACTGTGCATGAAAGGGATATTCTCTTTACACAGTGTCCCAACTTTATCAGAACTGAGGTTTGTTAATTCAGCACAAATGATCTAAACTGATTATAAGTCACCTTTGAGTCCGTTTTTTGGTATTTTTGTTGACTGGGCCTCAAAGCAAACAGCTACACCTGCTGGACAGGTGCTCACATGACAACTTGGGGGAGCTAAAACTTTTAGCTATCTCTGTCAAATATTTTAAAAAGTATTTCAGTTTGATATGGGGATTTGTTGTCAGATTTATCATGGTTCCTTGTTAAATGTTGAGCAAAAAAAAACCCACAAACACCAAATAAAAAAAGTGAATATGACCTTGTTGAGGATTGATTTCTTTGTTAGAAAAGTTACCTTTAAAGTTAAAGGCAAACTTAAAACTTTGTGTCTAGGTCTAATTTGTACTCACTTTGGGTTTTAAATGAAGAACAGAGTTTTGAGAGAGTAAGAAGGAAATAAAACAGAGATGGGGTTTCACTTTTGTCTTGTTTTGTTTCAGACATCTTAGATACACTTAGGTATACAAATATACACCAGAGTGATGGTGTGCTGTCACTGTGAGGGGTTTAGTGCCTTGCAAAAGGCCCTTTGGCAGAGCTCAGGAGGTGGGCCATCTTACATTTCCACTCCTCCAAAATGATCTCCTTACAGGGACTGTGAGGAGTTTCTAAGTACTTACAAAAAAGTCTCCCTTTTAGATATATGCCTGATGGAAATACACACTTTAAGATGAGTTTTATAGCATCAAAATAGGTTATCTATAAATGCTATTCCTTAGCCTTCCGGTTGGGTCGGACAGGGCTGGACTGGCCTGGATACTCAACTTCAGGAACAAGACAATTAAAACTAGAGCAAATTTATATTATTCAGACACGTCTTAGAGCACCGGACTGTAAGTAGCCATATATAGCCGGCTACAAAACTACAATACTAAGTTTTCCAATAATTGCTTGTTGTCACACATCAAAAACTACCGCTACGTAACTAGAAAGAGATACATTACCTCGTGGCTTTGCATCCTGTAAGTTGTTGAAAAAAGAAGTTGTAAAGCAATGCAGAGTTCTGAGGAAGGTCCGAGCTGCATTCATTAGCATCACAACAAACACACGCTTTGGCTTGAGTCTTTTGGTGCGTTCCAGTTGTTGTCAGAAGTAGGAATTTCTGGGTTCCGAGTAGGAAACAGTTATTTAGCTCCTGTAATAATCCATTTATTTGCACTTCTGACTGGGGTGTGTCGCTCTAGATCAGCTGTATACATAGTATTTTTAGACTTATATTTACAAAAATGCTGCCATAGTGATAATCACATTCTTCATGTGATATTTGTGAACAACAACACAGGGCGTGCTAACAACAGCTAACAATAGCCTGGTAGATCAGCATGTTTTTTTCCAACTTCAACTGGAACGCCAATAAGTCGGAGATAATGTCACTCCTAGTTCCGAGGTTACTGGAATGCAGCATTACGACAGTCGCCGTGTGTGCTCATGGGTAGCAGAGTCTTAATGTCGCCGGTAATACATTCTCCTCATAGCACCTTTAATGTCGAATAACACCATCACTGTGGTCAGGTTTGAACTTTGTTGTGCTATCTTGATCCTCGGTTAAGGTGGTGTTCTCTAATCGATGACTGATGTTTTGTCTCAGATTCAGGTTTCACCACATCTAATCATTTCCGCAAAAAATAAATAAGTCTTTTGTGCACATCACCATCTGTGTTGCCAGATTTTTCTAATGAAATAAGCAACCAGGCCAATGAAAACAAGCCCAAAACAAGGCACCTCGCGCCTTTTTTTTCTAATGTGATATATTACTTTTTAAAGACAAATCTACGTAAGGTGTGTTTTCCTTTTCATTCACAAAACATTTAAATTTCACAGAGACATTGGTATTAGTTGCCTCTCAATTTACTTCTTCAACATCCTTTTGTTTGGAGGTAAAACATCCTTTTCTTTGAACAGAAGTGAAGGGAGGGACTGCTGTTATTAATATCTCTGTTATCACCAAACAGTCGGTCTAATCTTGGTTTTTGCATCCAAACAGACATGTTCAAGCTTTTATCTAAGTTTAAGGTTGATCCTCTTCAGCTTTATTATGGTGAAAACAGTAAGAGCTACATTAGCAATACATTCAAGGATTTGTTTTAGGTGAGAACATCATTTAGTGGGACAAAATAGTTTGTCAACTTTTATATTGAGTTTATTTTGGTAGTGGAGTGTGCACAGATCCCTCCTGGGTTTGGGGCACAACAAGCCCAAATGACCAACTGCACTTTTTTAACAAGCAGAAAAAAGTACATCACATGACTGCTAAGATTTACAAGCAACTTTTCAAAGAAGGAGCCCAAAGTTGCATATAATCAGCTGACCTGGCAACTATGACCACCAAACTGGCAGAAGGGGAGTCTCGTGTAAAGCATTTAACTCTTCTTCTAATGACTACACCCTCAGTCACTGATACAAAACACTATGGTTAGCCAAAGCAGTTTATTTTCAAGAGTTGTACAGTCCTGCTCATCATTATTGGCACCCATGAAGTTTAAGTACACAATGTGACAGTACAAACAGCTTCTTTACAAACCTCTCTAACTTTGCTCTGCATCACTTTATCAGACTCAAACTTGGCAGAAGTAATGTTCACATATTAAGGTTTGTAAATTCTACTTCATTAGCTACTATGATCGTGCAGTCATATTTAGAATAGGCAGTTTTAATTGCAACCACTTGAAGCCTACAAGGAAAAAAACACCCTACTGACAATTAAGCATGGTGGAGGTTCCATAATGGTTTGGGGCTGCTTTGCTGCATCGGGTACTGGAGGCCTTGACCGTATCACAGGAATCATGAAATCAGAGAATTATCAAGAAATTTTAGAGCCAAATGTCCTACCCAGTGTAAGAACACTTGGTTTGAGTCGAAGATCGTGGGTCTTCCAGCAAGACAAAGACCCAAAGCACACATCCAAAAGCACACAGGAATGTTAAAAAGGAAAAAAAATGGCCTGTTTTAAAATGGCCGGCAATGAGTCCTGATCTCAATCTGCTTGAAAATCTTTGGTATGGCAGAATTCTGCCACTGGGGAAAAGAAACCTGCAAATGTTCAAGAGCTTGAATACAGAAGTGGGAGAAAATACCAGCTGAGAAGTGCAAGAAGCTTATAGATGGCTACAAGAAACATTTGGAGGCTGTCATCAGTGCCAAAGGGTGTGCAACAAAATACTGAAGAGGGGTGCCATTATTGCTGCACATGCTTTTTTTCAGTTCCCTCTTTGAAATTACAACATGTAACTTGTAAAAATGTTTTTTTTGCTAAAGTATTTTGGACCTTCAATTAAAAGATCCTGATGACATAAATTTGGTACATTTCAATTTATTTCTAAAGATATTCTTAAAGTAATGAAAATAATGAAGGGGTGCCAATAATACTGTGTGTTTCAAATTCAGAAACAGTCAATCTTTTCTCCACAACATTATAAGTTTACTTTCCCTGAAGAGAGCAGCGGCCTCTGCCTCATCTGCTGATTTCATGGCTTCTTAATGCTGTTTGACCGTAACCCGGTCGTCTAAACCAGTGGTTTTTGACCACTGGTTGTGTTATGAAGTGACTGCTGGTTGTGTTGTGTAAATAAATTTTGGTCATTTTCTGCCAGTCTTTACTTTTTTATTCTCTTTGTGTCTGGGTGACAAAGCTAACTTTTCCCACAATGGGTTTATTGCACAAGCTCTCCAGAGACCATCCAAAAATGTTTTGCCTCTTTGTCTTTTAAAGTTTCATCCCATTTTTTGGTGATTTTCAGTAAATGAAAAGTTTGTGTGAAAGTCTTAAGACGTGTTTGTGGTTGATAATAAAAACTGGTGGTGGGCTCCTGGGCTGGACCAACGATCTGACCCCCAGGACAAATGAAACTCTATTAATCAGACCAGAATCTCAAAGATGCCAAAAGGATCCAAGTGAGCCCTGAAACTCTGGACTCAACGTCAGCCCAAATAATCTGGACGCACACGCTGACTCTGACAGCCATGATGGATGAGAGTTTATCCAACATGGAAGCCAGAAACAAATAAAGCCTCATTCAGAGCTAAAGAAAGCACTTTAGTTTTATTTATTTATTTAGTTTTAATGTTCTTGATTAAGTGAAAAATTCAGATCACTATCTTTTCTGGATATGATTGGTTTGAGAGGAAGAACTGACACTGATGAGAGCAGTGCTGTTCCAAAAGTTTGACTGTTTCAACTGAGAGTGCACAGAGGTCACGGCTATGACAAGAACCAGGCATCAGCTGATTTTATGCTCAGGACACTGAGTGCTCAAAGTGTTGCTCTACATTGGTTTGAGTTAAAAATAGCTGATGTGGGCAAGAGTCCTAAGAAAGCAAGAACATTTTATTATAACCAAACTGAATTAAATTTAATTTTCTGACGGCGTAAAGACTGTTGTTTAAGAGCTGGAGCACGTTGGTATGAGTCTATACTTTACTAATTCAATGATTGTCTTGGAGGTAACGTAGATCAGACCAGTCAGTGTGTCGGCTCCCTTTAGGTCAGTTTGCACCAGCTGACTGGTGTTTTTTTATTTACACAATGGTATTAATTGACCGCCAATTAATTGGCTCTCTGACTGTTTCACTAACTTTTTTCTGAATTTTCTTGCCTCACAAAAAAAAAAAAAGTAATCTACACTCAAAAGTAAAAACAACAACAAAAAATTTTAATACTGATGATAATTGGTGTCTAGGAATATTTAGTGCAGATAATTTAACATTTTGTTGGTATGAACAACTAACAGTAGAGGCATCACTAAGGTGTATTTTATTTAATATGTTTTTAGGGATTTTACAGCTATGGTCTATGATTTGGAAGCTTGGTACATCTTAATAACACCTTTATAAGGCCGTTATGGTCCTATGGTCCGATCTACGCAATATAAAGACCAAAAAGAATGAAAAAAATCCATTCAGTATATCTGCTGCAAAGCGGCATAATAGTTGACCAATCCGAACCGCCATCCAATCCCCTCTCTACCCTGCTCCGCACCATCCCGCCTCCTCCCCACTACCTCCCTCATGTACCAGTGAGCAGCGAGCTGCACAGCTACTGAAGCGTCATGGAGCCGGAGAAGACCAGCACCGAAACTGGGAGGCCGCCTCTGGAATGGGTAGGCTCGGTCAATAGATTTTAGCATAAGTTAGCCACTCATCGTTGGCATTATAAACTGAGTAAGTGAAGACACGCCGAGAAACGTAAATCCTCGCCGACAACCGGCTCTGCTCTGATCGGCCAACAGAGGCGACACCAGACCTGCTTCGCTGCCGGTCCAATTGAAATGGCTACCGCTGTGTGTTACAAGGGGGATAACTGTTGTCTTTGTTACTTTCAGCTATGAGAAATCTCATTTATCTTCAACGCCAATGAATATTTTCTGCCAGCCGGCTTCTTGCTCTATTGGAGGAGGCGTGTTGTTAGGAGGCGACATCATCTTGAAACATCAAGAGCTTTAGAAATTATAAAAAGATGAGTGTAAAGTGAAATCACATCATCATCTTTATTATTAGTTTAGACTTATAGACTTATATATTAATGACAGTTCTGTTTATTGTAAAACAAGTCGTTGTTGGCTTTGAACAATTATTTCTCATTTTCCTGCAGGAATCTTTGGCTCTGACTATAGTGTGCATAAAAGCACATTGGAGGGCCTGTTTTATTATCTGTAGACATAACTGTCAGTGACATTTATTAATGTGTACAAAACTATTGTAAATGGAGCTCTGTGTTGCATGAAAATGTTCATTACTATGTAGGGGTGCAACGATACACATAATTCACAGTTCAGTTCGATATGTTTTTGTTACAGTTCAATACTTTTTCGATACAAAATATGAAACATTTCAATGCCTTTTTTACTTGTGCTTTATTAAAATAACCAACATTTGTTTCAACTCAGAGTACATTTTCATTAAATTGAATTAAATGTAACTCTTGCAGCTAAACCAGGCACATTCTTCAATGCATATTTAGGATCATAAAAAACAAAAACATCACCATGTAAAAATAAGCATAAGTAAAAAAATAAATGTATCTAATAGAGGAACTCACCCATCTTATGTGGTGCATTCTTAGCAGCAGAGTAAATATTACAAAGAACTAGCTATAAGTATATCAAGTGTCCATACCGTTATCCACAACAGAAAAGGGTCTCATGTCTACAGCAATAAAAGTAGCTATGGCCCAGTCGATTTCCTTTGCCCTCTTTGAATCATGTGCTAATGGCTGTCTAATTGACCCAGGTAAAGTCTGTAGCATGTGTGCTGCTTGTTATTTCTATAATGGTAGCACATGGGGCATGTATAAGCGCTCCTAAATACTGCTGTTTTTGTCCAAAAACTCATTAGTTTCACCAATATTTCATCATGGTCCACTCACGCTACTCCTCCATTACAGTCTGTGTTGCCCCAGACTGCTCTTTGGCCAGCTGTTCTTCTCTTTGCCTCCGCGTCCTCCTTTCGATGAGCTCCTCATCTGTAAACTCTGGCTCGAAACTGTAAGAACACCCATCATATAACAGGTTCTCCTCCACAACATCTTCATCCAATAGATATTCGTCCATTTTGCACAAAACTGGAAGAAGAAAGTTGTTCAGCAGGCGATGTCCCCTGAAACAATGAGTAGCATGCGCGGCAGCCGTAAAGAAAGTTTCCAGTTCAGAGGTCAGTACAGTCACAAAACATGGGTGGAGCGACACAGACTAATGGAGGAACAGTGTGAGCGGACCATGATGAAATATTGGTGAAACTAATGAGTTTTTGGACGATTAATGCAGTTTTAGGAGCGGCGCTATACATGCCCCGTGTGCTACCATTATACGGATGTCCACCGCTCGATTTTGGATCTAAATATCTCCTGAAGCACTGTTTGGATCAGGAAAGCCTTCTGGGTGAGTATATTGTTCTACTTCATTCTATAAACAATGTGAAAGCTGTAGAAACTGAACTTATCCTTTAACACGGAAGCCAAAGTAGTCCCAAACGCCATATCTGAATGATAGTGGAGGGTCTTCAATTTCAGCCGAAGGTAAAGCACTCGCCATGTTGCAGCGCCCAAGCGTATGTAGCTTTTTCTGTCTCAGTAGCTTGCCCGAATGAATATGGGAGGTGCTGCGCACACAGCTCAGCGGATCTGTACTCGACAATACAGCCTGGAGTAGTCGAACGCTGATTCACTGAACTTTCAGCACATAGCACCTCGTCAGAAGTTGATCAAATAAATAAATACAAAATTGCGTGTTGTTCAGTTCATAGGGTGTACCAAACCGAGGCCACTGTACCGAACGGTTCAATACAGATACATGTATTGTTGCACCCCTATTAGTAAGTTTTTTCTAGTTTCTGGGAGTATTACACACACTTGAGCACACAGGAATATAAGAAACTAAATCTGTGATTTTTAACAATGTACTGATATTTAGTAGCACAAGTGTCCATCTTGAATGCATCTGCAAAATGGCAGAAACACTGACCACAGACTTCAGACCAGGTTTAGACTTTAGACCAGGTCTATTTCTGCATCCCAAAGTCAGGAACACATCAGCTTTACACTCGAACACTCCTTATTTTTGGACGAACACACCCCTGGGCACAAACAGAAGCGCACAATCATTTGATACTTTAACAGCGTGAGTGCATGGTGTAAAAATGACATCTGCATCAGGCGAAAATTATGGAAGACGCCTTGGAACACAATAGAGCCCTTTGTTTCTTCACGAGTCATAGAGTAATAATTTCAAACAGCATCTGTTTTCACTGATATGTTTTTATTCCCTCATGAATCACAACAAAGCAGTGTTAAAATCTAGCAGATGAAATATCTAAAAACTCTGCATGACCATGAGATATACAAATCTTTTCTATTTATTTTGACCCCTTTGACCTTCTGCTTAAATCATTTCTGGATTAATGCGCAAATAAAAAGGTGAAGTCCCTTAACGCTGTTTTACTTTCTCTGGAGGCAATATGAATTTGTGGCATGGGGCATTTACTTTCCCCTCGTGAAAGCGTGGATTTGCATGGTCATGCCAGTTTACATGGAGCACTGTGAGGGTGTGGTGCAGCGGAGGGAACCTGGATTCGATGAGGACTTGGTGAATTAGCCGATCTCCATGTTTCAGTGAGTCAGAGTTCACAGAGTCGTATTTGTGTTTAAAACAAAAGAACCGACCTCACTTTGTTTTAAGGAGCAGATTTATGATTCATGAAGCCCAGAAAAACCAGCGCGGCCGTCTCACTACAGAGCAAACTTTATGCAGGAGCATGTTCAAACGCTGACCGCACGGCTGTCCTGCTGCTGCTGACTCACTGCAGTTTGATGTTCTGCTCCACACAAACTCAATTTAACTTTGTGTGGGAGGCTTGTGGTCCCTCTCTACATCTGTGCTTCTGAGGGAAAATCCCCCCTTGGAGGAATTCATGCTAACTGGATGGTTAAAGGAGGGATGGTCATGAGACGAGTGCACGCAAAAACCTACTAACAAAAGAGCTTCTTCAGGAGAAGGCTGGAGCTGCACAAACACAGACCAGGTTAGCTTCATGAGCCGTTTGGAGAGCTTCTGTCGACGCTGATGCTTTTAAAGAGGGTTCATATAAGCCCTGAATCACAGTTTAATCACAGGCATCTTCCAAATCAGTGTCTGCAGAGCTGCTAAGTGTCCAGTACTTAAGATGACCAGATGAGCAAGTCCAAGACATGAGATGAGGCAAGACATCTTTATGGTAGGGGTGCACAGTTTAATTCGAAACCCATTATTACTGAGAGAAATCAACCTGTTCCTTTCATGTTAACAGTCCATTTGTCTTAGAAAAAGATGCAAAAATATACTTTATTATTTAGCAAACGACGCTTTTGATTAGTAATATAACACATTCATTAAAGGTGCTATGAGGAGAATATATTTGCGGTCGCATTAAGACTCTGCTACCCATGAGCACACACGGCGACTGTCATAATGCTGCGTTCCAGTAACCTCGGAATGTATGTATACAGCTGATCTAGAGCGACACACCCCAGTCAGAAGTGCAAATAAATGGATTATTACAGGAGCTAAATAACTGTTCACACTGGGGGCATCCATCTTCCATTGTCATCTCGGCGGTGGCGAGGTTTCACCGAGTTCCCAGTAGGAAATTCCGATATCGGCGGACGTTCCAGTTGTAGTTTCCTACTCAGAACCTGGAAATTCCTACTTCTGATTACTACTGGAACGTACCAAAAGACGTGACCCAAGCCAAAGCGTGTGTTTGTTGTGATGCTAATGAATGCAGTTTGGACCTTCCTCAGAACTCTGCATTGCTTTACAACTTCTTTTTTCAACAACTTACAGGATGCAAAGCCACGAGGTAATGTATCTCTTTCTAGTTACGTAGCGGTAGTTTTTGATGTGTGACAACAAGCAATTTTTGGAAAACTTAGTATCGTAGTTTTGTAGCCGGCTATATATCTCTACTTACAGCCTGGTGCTCTAAGACGTGTCTGAATAATATAAATTTGCTCTAGTTTTAATTGTCTTGTTCCCAAAGTTGAGTATCCAGGCCAGTCCAGCTCTTCTTTGTAAATACTTGGAAACTCCTCACAGTCCCTTTAAGTGTGAGGTTAACCATTAAAATGCATCTGTTAATTATGTTATGTTACAGCCAATATACTGTATGGGATATATATGGATAATTTGTACCAGCTAAATTTTGACTGTAAATATGAGCAATTTTTTTTTGCTCATATTTACAGATGCTCGGAAGATATAATCCATCCATCTAGGCTGATGGGCTGGAGCCAATGTTGGAAAAGAGCCGGGGTACACACACTGAACCAGTTACCGGCCAATCACAGGGCCACATAGAGAGACAGACAACCATTCAGGCACACATTCATACTTAAGGGCAATTTAGAGTCTCCAATTGGCCTAGAGCATGAGCATGTTTTTGGTCTGTGGGAGGAAGCTGAAGTGCCCGGCTGCATGCTGGTGCAGCAGGTAGTGATGCTGCCTCACAACATCAGGTACGGCCTGTCTACGTGCATGTTCTCCCTGTTCATGTGTGGGTTCTGTCTGTGTACTTAAAAACAGTCTATGTGTTAGCCATGTGATTGTCTAGAGATCAGTCCACTGCTTCTTGCCTGTCAGTTGGGATAGGCTCTGACCCAACATGACCCCATAGAAGGGTAAATGGAAAAGATAGAAGAAAGGTTTTGCAAGTTAGTGTTACCCAACAGGTTGGCACTGCGGCAAGATGCACCATGAGAATGTGAACAACTGTGAGCTATTATTACTACAGTGCAGATAATTAGTTATCTGTCAGTTTTTTAAAAGAATAAAAGAGGGGGTGTCCCAATTGAGACTAAAACTGGTTCCAGGATTGTTAGAAATTAACTATAAAAGGGCAATAATAATAATAATAAAAAAACACGCCTGGAGGAATATAAAAAACATGTTTTGGTGTCATTTTCTTTTCATGTTATTATTTTCTGGATTAATAGCCAAGGCTTGGAGAAACCAAATCCAGGTGTTAAAAGGCTCAGTCATTAATGATCCGGGTTTGATTTAAGTAATTCTGCAAGATAGAATGTCAGGTTATAAATTTATCTTAAATCTCTATGTGCATGCTCCTCTTAATACATCAATTTGTCCAGGTTCTCCTAGTGAAAAGATGTCTCGAATTGGATTGTGCTTCACAGGATTGAGGTTCCACATCCATGAAAACAAAGCAACAACCCAGGAAGACCTAAAAGACTTGGATTTACAAGGGTTAAATCACATTGACGGTGATTATGCATTCACAGCTGCAGGTGAACATTAACTTCAGTTTTTATCTGGACACAGCTTTGGGTTCTTTCCTGACCTCCCATGGCTTGGATTGGAACGTGTATGTGCGTCAGTAGATCTAAATGTATCATGACATGAATGCAGCGTCCAAATCTTACATCAGGACACGGCTGAATAGCCATAATACCGCTACCCTATATTTTGAGCGCATGTCTGCCTCCAAAGTCTCATTACAGACATGTTATCAAATCGAACCGGACGGAGCAGAGACCTATAAAGGTACAGGAACATTTTTCAGATTCTTTTAGAGAAAGCAGCCCAGTGCAGGAATGTGTCTGCAGGTCCAGCTGGACGGCTGCAGCGCCAAATATTTACCAATGAAAGATGGAGTAATAATCGCAGCGACCCCAGAGGTTGTGGGATGCCAGTGGAGACGGGGGAAGAACCTGTTTTTATGGCCTCAGTCTGCAGATTTATTCTTTACAGTCCAGGGAGCTTTACTTACAGACCCACATCTGGAGCTGGTTGGACAATCACCCCCCCAGCCCTCTTTATCCCCAGCTCCCCCCTACACTCCTACAACTGGAGTGATGAGAGTCAGATTCCTGTGTTGTTAAACAGCAGCAAACAAGACAGCATGGGTTTGGTTAGGGTTGGGTGACAAGGACCAGAAATGTTTTTTGAACACGTTTTACTACATTTACTATACATGACAGTTTTTTTTCCTGTAAAATAAAACCACAAAACACAAGTCCTAAGAACAGCCAGCTCCACAAAAGTTGGCTTTGCATACACCAGTTTCATTCGTATTTCAATTAAAGCTATGGTATACGATTTTGAAGCTTTTTACATCTTAATAACACCGTTTATAGGGCTGTTATGGTCCTATGGTCCAATCTACACAATATAAAGACCAAAAAGAACGAAAAAAATCCATTCAGTATATCCGCTGCAAAGCTGCATACTAGTTGACCAATCGAACCGCGCGGGCATGCGCGGTTCGATTGGTCCGTGAGTCCATCCAATCCCCTGTCTCCCTCGCTTCGCACCGTCATGCCCATGGTCCCGCCTCCTCCCCACTAGCTCTCTGATGTACCAGTGATCAGCTAGCAGCATAGCTACTGAAGCATCATGGAGCCGGGAGGCTGCTTCTGTTATCCTCCACATCGAAGAGAAGGAAACGTAAAAGTTTCGAGAAAAAGGCTGGAATAAGGAAGAAATATGAGCAATACAGGTCCCAACGGGGCTCAACATTGGAGAATCGTACGGTAGAAAAAGCTGCAGAATCATTTGGGACTGTTTAACATTGCGCCGGCAGCTGGCTACCGAACGACCGCAGCATCGGCTGCAGCCCCGGCCCGCCGGCTGGCGAACGACCGCAGCATCGGCTGCAGCCCCAGCCCGCCGGCTGGCGAACGACCGTAGCCCCGGCCCGCAGCATCGGCTGCAGCCCGGGCCCGCCGGCTGGCGAACGACCGCAGCATCGGCCGCAGCACCGGCTGTTCCGCCCCTGGTTGAACAGGTAATAGCTTTGTTTACTACAGTGGGAGATGTCTGCTGGATAACTCTGGTTAGTCTGTGCCTATACTGGCTAATGACTGAACGTTGTTGGTCGGAGCGGGCGCCGAGAGAGGTAAATCCTCGCCCACAATCGGCTCCGCTCTGGTGACGCCAGACCCGCTTCGCCGCCGGTCCAATTGAAATGGCTACTGCTGTGTATTACAAGGGGGATGACTGTCGTGTTTGTTACTTTCAGCTGAGCTGAGTTGTTTTTGGTTGTTGTTGATATATTATGCCAGCCGGCTTGTTGCTCTATTGGAGGGGGCGTGTTGTTAGGAGGCGACACGAGCTGGGGGGCGGGATCTTGGAACAAGGAGGGGAGGGGTGAGTGAAGGGGGGGCAGGCTGCGTTTTTCCAAATCTGTCTTAACAGCCAAACTGGTTTTCAGATCGTAGACTCTAGCTTTAAGGCATGAAAAATCTGTGTGAACACCAAATGACAACCAAGGCCAAAGCAGAGGTATGTGCAGCTGCAGTTCCTAAACTTCCATTAGGCAAAAAGACCATTTCTATAGAAGAAATAAAAAACATGTTCACTGGTCCAAAAAGTGAATTTGGTCTAAAAAGTTAGCATTAGTCCTCAGATGGATGGGTTTGGTAATAACTCCTTCATTTTGATTGTAAGATGGATAAGAATTATGCACCATTGTGCTAATATAAGTATAATCCAGTGTTTTAGCTGTTGGTCAAGGGCTTGAGATCCAATTTTTACTTCACATTGTTTATTTGCCAAAATCAAATATGCAGCTTTTTCCAAACTCATTTGTTGAACAAATGATTCAAAGATATGTCTCATAGATGTCTCTTTTTTAATCCATAATAATGTGCTTGTAAGTTGTTTTTCTGTCTGTAATTTTGTGTTGTTTTTTTTTCTGCAGCTGCTCGTCTTGGCCAGATCTCCCTTGAAAAAGATTATTAACCTCAATTGGTCTAACCTGGTTAAATAAATAAAAATATATATGAATATTTGGTCAGGGGCTTGAGATGTGCCTCATCTCTGTTTATTAATTGGTTGATATAAATATAATTTTGGATTGCGTTTTCATCAGGGTAACTTCAGCAAATTAGACTTATATCATTACCACTTGATCCAGTTTTTACTCCATATGGTTTATTTGCCAAAATCAAATATGTGGCTTTTTCCAAACTCGTTTTTAACAATACTGAAAGTGATATTTTTCATCAAGAGCACAAAAACTGAACTAAAACTGAACAGTTCCTTATATGGTGACTGTCCGTCTGTGTTAGAAGCAGATGTGAAGCAAGAAAGACAACTTTTTATCCTTTAATAACTGAACAATTGTGCCAATATTACAGTAAATATATTGGATAGTTATAGTCAAAATATAGGCAAACATTTTCATGCCTCCAGGTAGTTAAAATGAACTTTTAAGGCAATTGCTTCTACAAATGTTGTTTCGATAATACAGTATCATGCCTCCTTGATGAAGTACAACAGTGTGTCAAGACCAATGTGCTGGATCAGCAGATCCTATAAAGTTGCCCTGGTTGCCTTTGCATCACCAGCATCCCAAATCAAACTTCATTTGTAGGTGTTTGTGTGGGATGAAGTTCAAGTGCTGAAGGAAAAGACAGTCAACTCCTTCAGCTGTGTCACTCATGAGGTCAGCTTAAGACTCCCCAAACTACCAAACTACTGTATCTCCCAAGCACGGTTCCATTGAACTGGCCCCCAGCCCAAGCCCTCACAGACAGTGACACTGCTCTGGGAATTCCCCAAGAGGAACAATAAGTGAGAGGGGTCTAGGTTGACCTGCTTGGCCTGCTGCCTCTGCAACCCAGCCCAGGACAACCGGAGGAAGATGGGTGGACGTCCAATGATCCATCCGATAAAGGACAGTTTAGAAAGTTTGTGGACTAAGCAAGTTGACCTCTCTGCTGTGATGTATTCCACTCCTTATGGGGCATCCTTTTGGTCTGACAGACCTAGAAAAACTTCAGAAAGGATGTAACCAGGAGGATCCAATCAGTTGTCTGAACCTTCTCAAATAAACCAGTAACTTGATCTCCTGTCTCTGAGAACATAGCATAACTCAAAGCTTAAACACAAACTATGCTAGCATAAATTGTGAAAGCGAGGGTTGGTAGTTTGATTTAGATACACTTTTTGTTATACTGGTTAAAATGATCATTATGTCCTGATGGTAACCAATGCATGATGTGTCCTTAAAAAAGAGAAAAACTGCTGCTGTCTACAGCAGGAGGAAAACAGGGAAAACACCAACCAATCAGGAGAATACTGATACAGGAGGACGTCAGGAAAGAGGATAAAATACGTAAAATACGGCAGTTTAACGGCCAAAACGGGAGACTTGACAGCTATGTGGAGAATGGCAGAGGAACTACCTATACCCCGATCAACATCAGGCTGTGAGTACTAACTAACTTTACATGTTTGTTTTTAACTTTACTATGATAATGTTTCGGTGTTTTCTTACCGCTGACTGAGACATGACTTGTTGTAGTGTAAAACAAACTTTGTGCTGAGGGTTTGGAGTTGAATCAGTCTTCTGGTTGTGAATCAGCGCCACTTATGCATGTGAGCGGGGGACGCCATTTTGAAGGAGGGGTGGAAGGGGCTAGACGGAGCCCTGAGAAGATGCTACATTCAAATTCATGCTAGTTTTCCAAAACTACCGACCCTAGCTTTACATCTTTACCTTAATATCATACAAGACTGTTCCTATAGATCCAAAAACTGTAGTCAGCTCCAGGTCGAGCAGATAGAAGGTAAGGTGGTGAAGGAAAGTTCAGCGTCTGATTTTCAGAGCAGGTCAGTGGATCTTTTTGACACGTGTGACGGTGAATAATGCCCACACTGCTCCTCAAAATGCAGCTTGATGTAAATCCCCTCTGAAAGCCTTCACACTGTATTCATGGAGCTATTTTAAACAAGGTTAATCTAGTGATAGAGGGATTTAATAAGGATATTAATCTGTCAGCACAGGCCCACACACTCAGCCATAATGCTGCCTGGTTATCACCTGCTATTCAGCCCTGAACAGAGGTACAGATGATGACACCCCTCAGCCAGTCTGTGCTGCAGAAAAGGAGGATCAGGAGGATGTTTTTGGATAATAATACAGGAGATAATAAAGCAATAATCGAATAATACTGCTGTATGAAATCCTTCATACACTCCCACTCATGTATTAAAGCTTCTCACCTCCAAAGACCAACATTTCTTTAAGGTTCTTACAAATCATATCCAATGCCAAGACCACTCTATGACCTAAACAGAGTTTTTAGAGAGCCCAAACGCTGCTGTTTTTAAGTTTTATCTGCTGTTTAGTGTGTTGACGAACCTCCTCCTTATCGAGCACTTCTGTGCAAAAGACAAAGAGACACACATCTTGTCTTTACAGCTTTATTTGCAGCTGGAATCACTTGGTCTTCCTGCTTCCTCTAAAGACTTACCAGTGTTACATCCTCTTATTCTTTTACCAGCAGTCTCTGAGAGCCCCATTTTTATGTTGCGAATCATGTTATCTCAAAGCAGGAGCAATTTTGGGCCTCATTATATCTGCATTTAGGTTTTGGTCTAGTATAATATAGACTTGACTTTATGCTTTAAGCTGTTAACTCTCTTATCCAATCAAATGAAGACGGAAAACACTAAAGTAGATCTTAAGAAAAAGAAAAGATTTACCTTTAAGGCTGTTTTCAAGCCAAACAAACTGGTTTGCTTGCTGGTGGTGTGAAAGCTCACAGGAACTTAGGTCTGCCTGACAACTTGGGATCTCTGTCGCTTCTTAGAAAACCAGTTTGTGGTGGATGTCAGAGGCATCCCAACCAAACATGGACCAAACAAGGCAAGTGAAACAACTGAATCGCTCCTCTAGAGTATTACCTGAGCAGCCAAAAACATCTTAATCTTCATTTTTTGGCTTAAAGGATAAGTTCGGTTTCTACAGCTTTCACATTGTTTATAGAATGAAGTAGAACAATATACTCACCCAGAAGGCTTTCCTGATCCAAACAGTGCTTCGGGAGATATTTAGATTCAATATCGAGCGGCGGACATCCGTATAATGGTAGCACACGGGGTATACAGCATCACTCCTAAAACTGCATTAATCGTCCAAAAACTCATACTATAAACAATGTGAAAGCTGTGGAAACCAAACTTATCCTTTAAACTACAACCAAACAGCTTCAAGCTAAACTGATAAGTCAAACAGGTTGTGTATTTCTGGGTGATGGTGCAACATTGAGCCAAACGACAGGAACATCTGCAGCCCCAGCTCGAAGCTTGTGGCCATAATACGCAGCATTTGAGTCTCTGGTACCCCAAACTGATTAGGGTCTGCAGTGTGAAAGTGGCCTTAGAGTAGATGTGCTTTACATGGTCATACTTATACTCATACTCATACAAATTGTCTTGCAGATTCTCTGGAGTTAATTTAAGTGCTTCACATGTTGGATTTTCCTCTTTTATTCCATGTGCCCCAGAAGAGCCCTGACATTGTTCTGCTGTCAGCTCTGCTCTCAGCTCTGCTCCAGATTTTTTTGCACAGTTACCGCTGGTTTAAAGCCCTGTAGACCTCACGAGGCATTCAGTTTTCTGGACACAAAACAATCCCAGCTTGTCTGACCACAGTGAGCTGGCATGAAGTAAGGCGGTTCTGCATGGAGCAGGATAAACCAGGGACCAATACACGGCCACATCAGTCCACTAAAAGCCGCGCTGCGTCCTACGAGGAGGCCTGCAGAGAAAGACTGAGACTCTGTCAGGTTAGTGGGCCCGGAGCTTTAATATCAGCATCCCCCTCTGCTTCAGAACAAATCTATAAAACCTCAGATCCACAGTCTTCTCCAGAGGGCCGACAAACTGCTTCCACATGTGCTTTTTCCATATCCCGCTGCTATTCTGGAATTTCGTTTATGTACATTGTCAAACTTCTCACACTGTGAGAATAAAGGCATAAAAGCAATTAGGGGCCGAAGGGGGGACGTGGGGTGAGGGGGGCTGGATGTATGGTGCCAGGGCCTGCTGGGGATTTGCTGGTTAAGTGTGTGTGTGAGTGTTTTAGTGTGTGTGTGAGTGTGTGAGTATGAAGGGGGATCCCCAGGACGGAGCCTGGGTCTGTTTCCATTCACACGGGAAGCAGGATGATATCAGGACTACATCCTGCTTCTGGTCTAACGACTACACATTTAGATCCATCTCACACCCCTGAACCCTAAAGTTCACCCCCAGCCAACGAACCCCGATGCTCCAAACAAAGCCTGAGCGCACACAGACAGAAAAGAGGCATCCTGTTACGACTGAATGTATTTGAGACTCTCAGAATGGCGAGTAAACAAAATGACAGCAACTGTGGTCCAAGAGTTTTGACATCTGGCTGCAGGAATAATAGGGATGGAAAGTGCAAACCATTCCAGTTGAGAATCGTTAACACCTCCATCATAGAATCATTATCATGAGTCTGTGTGCTACTTAATTCCCTTATCAATGCCTTCCACTGACAGCGTTCAGAAGTGTCAGAATTGTGGCTTAATTTTTTACAAAAGGCTCCTGCACAACCTTAAATGAGTGGAAACACCAGCAGCTTGCAGAAGCCTTTATCTATGCTGTGACGTGTGTTTGACATTTGCCCACATGGAAATCTGCAGGAATCAGTAAGAGAATCGTTAAAGAATTGGATCAATTAACAAGACTGTTAATCGCATTGGTATCAATAAAATTTTATCAGTTCCAATCCCTTTAGCTTCTGCTAACAGTGAGAGGGCTGCTGGTTTGGCTCCCCAAGTCAGCCAAGTGGTACTGACATGATAGCATCACAGTTTTTACAGATTCTTTAACTGCATATCCATGATCAGAATCTTCTGCTACATCACATCCCATTGGTGCTCTATTGGATTGAGACTGTGGAGGCCTCTGGAGTACAGTGAAGGAACCAGTGTGAGATGATCTGAGCTTTAGAGCTGCTGAAGACTCCATCAGAAGATGGTCCACTGTGGTCATAAAGGGATGGACACGGTCAGCAACAATCCTCAGGTAGGCTGTGGGGTTTGAACCATGCAGAATCAGCCCTTCAGAAAATGTGGATTTGATGGATTTCTTGAGCGCTTTTGATGGTTTAATGTTCTGCTTTTTCCTACACAAACACACCGAAATCTCCCACTGAATATAATCAGCAGTTTTGTCTGAAAGTGGCGTTTATGTTCACTTCTACTCCTTGACTTGAGCTGTAACATTGAGGATTTTTTAACTCCTGACCATGTCCAAAAACTACCAAACACAGCAGCAGCCTGGACCGCTAATGCAAGGCATGATGGATCCATGTTCACGCCAAACTCTGAGCCTACCATCTGAATGTGGGGCAGAGATCAGGACTCATCAGACCAGGAGACACTTTTAAAGTCTTCTGTGGTCCAGTGTTGGTGAATTGTAGCCACAGTTTCCTGTTCTTAGTTGGCAGGAATGGCAGCTGGTTTGGTCATCTTCTGCTGTAGCCCATCTGGAGTTCCTTCTGCTTTTCTATCATCTAAAACCACTCGGACCTTTCTTCTCTGTCCTTTGGCATGCTTGTTGGATATTTTGTCTTATTTGAGTTAATCTGTTAAACCCAAAGATGGCTATGTGTGAAAATATAGATAGATTAGAGCTTAGGTCTCCAACCTGTCAATCGTGATGGACCTGTCGATCTTGGAAGCTGCTTTAAAAATAAATGAAAAATACACAACAACCTATGTCTGATAAACTGCTGCACTCTAGAGCAGTGGAGACGCGTTCTCTGGAGTGACCAATCATGCTTCTAAATCTGATGGACCAGTCTGGGTTTGGAGGTTGCCAGGAGAACCATACTTGTGGGACTGCATTGTGCCAAGTATAAATTTTGGTGGAGGGGGGATTATGGTCTGGGGGTGTTTTTCAGGAGCTGGGCTTGGCCCCTTAGTTCCAGTCAAAGGAACTCTGAATGCTTCAGCACACCAAGGCATTTTGGACAATTCCATGCTCCAACTTTGTGGGAACAGTTTGGAGCTGGCCCCTTCCTCTTCCAACATGACTGTGCACCAGAGCACAAAGCAGGTCCATAAAGACATGGAGGACAGAGTCTGGTGCAGATCAACTTGACTGGCCTGCACAGAGTCCTGACCTCAACCTGATAGAACACCTTTGGGATGAATTAGAGCAGAGACTTAGAGCCAGGCCTTCTTGTCCAACATCAGTGTGTGAGCTCAAAAATGCTCTTCTGGAAGAATGGTCAAAAATTCCCATAAACACTCCTAAACCTTGTGGACAGCCTTCACAGAAGAGTTGAAGCTGTTATAGCTGCAAATGGTGGACCGACGTCAGATTGAACCCTATGGATTAGGAATGGGATGGCACTTAAGTTCATATGAGAGTCAAGGCAGGTGAGCGAATACTTTTGGCAATTTAGTGTACATTATGTGTTGTCTTTTTTTTCCTCAAGGCTTGAATAGGTAGATCTGCGTTTCATACAGGTTGGGTTCAGAGATCTTGAGCTTAAAAAGGTTGATGACCACTGGATTAGAGCATTAATCCTAGGTTCATACCAGGGACTTGTTGGCATGAAAGAAACCTTTAAGGAAAACTTCTTTCCACTTTGTTTACTAATGGTCTGATTTTTGTAAAAGAGGACAAACTAATGGCCCTTTTCCATTAGCCCTACTCTACTCTACTCAACTTTACCCGGCTCTACTCTACTCGCCTTATGCTGCTTTTCCACTAGCCCCAGCCGCCTGCCCAACGGGGTGCAGTGTCGCTGAGCGGCACTGCGGTGACGTCATTTTGAGCGCGACACAACAATCTGTGGCTTTTTGTCACAAACCGAGTAAAAAAGGAAAGCAGAAGAAGGCTGCAGGTGGCAAGAAGAAATACCACTTGAGAAGCACAGGAGAGTTTTGGAAGCTATACAACAGAATGAAGCCGAGGACAAGAGCAATCAAGCTGCAAAGGAAAGACGTATGAGGGTAAGCTAATGGTAGCTACCGCTAGCATGCTGGGTCGTCGCGCTCATGACCCATCGATGACAGCATTGTCTGACCAATCAGTAGTCGGCAGTCGGTGACGTCATCTTTTAGTATGGACTCAGCTCGCTTGGAACCAGAGCGGAGTAGGTACTAAAACTAGCTTGTTTTAGGAGGTACCAGGCTAGTGGAAACACAGTGCAAATCGAGTAGGGCCGAGTAGAGTAGGGCCAAGGTGTGCTAGTGGAAAAGGGCCTTAACAGAGCTCACACCTCCTGTCTGTACTGGAGCAAGAAGCTCTGCTGCCTTCTCATGAGAAAAACTGATAAGGGAAACATCTCCTGCTGTGAAATCAGAAAGAGAGACAATACAGGCAGCGGAGGGGGTCCGAGCCATGGGGCTGAGGGGGTCGCTGAATGGCTCCAGATGCACAGAGCAATGTGCACGATGAGCGTGCATGG
Source organism: Scarus forsteni (assembly GCA_036419115.1). NCBI lineage: Eukaryota > Metazoa > Chordata > Actinopteri > Labriformes > Labridae > Scarus > Scarus forsteni. Next base: position 2,147,394 of record JAZDUH010000145.1, read on the forward strand.
CTGAGGAAGAGGACAGGCCGGATGCCTGCAGATAGAAGCCGCCGCCCACCTCCCATCAGCCCCCTGTGGACAGCCTCCCTTTCTTCGTGCTCTCCCCAAAGAGAGCCATCGACGACGAGCGAGAAGGCAAAAGTTTCTGTAGGCTATAATTAGAAACCCTCAATTTGACTCATCATCGTCTCGTGCATGTGCGTGTGTGTGAGGGAGCGTGTGTTCAACCCTGATGGAGATATGGACTCAGTGGGAGCTTGGAAGGGAGTCAGCTTCTAAGAAACAGATGTGACCGTAGGAGCCGTGAAGTGTCTCCCTTCATGAAAACGCGTGTTTGTGTTTGCATGTGAAGTGGAGCATGGTAGCAGGAATATAATCACCCCTCAGCAGGAGCTAATCATTAAACTGGAGGAGCACAACACAAAGCTGGGATTGTCTCAAAGTTTAAAAAAGTTGGACATAAATTCTGTCCTGAAAATTAAAATCAGGGCTCAAGAGCAAATCCCATTTCTCCACATATGAATCCTTTTTAAGAGGCGCCACTGGAGAGTTTCGCTTTATGCCCATGGACTTTAAATCTGCTTAATTTAATTCTAACTCTTTTCTTCAGCACATCAGGCTTCGATATTTGATAGCTGCAGTTCTGTACAGAGAAGAACGCTGAATACAGCTGGTAGAAGTCTTAAAGTTGGACTAAAAGTAGTAAGTTTACTGAAACCAAGTTATGTACTAACTGGTCACTTCATTAGGTACACCATGCAAGTACCAGATTGGACCTCCTTCACCTCCAGTTGTCTTTAAATCTTGATGTCAAAGACTAAACAAAGTGCTGAATCATCCCCAAGAGATGCTGGTCCATTTCTCCTTCATGGCATCTCTACTGGATTGAGATCTGGTGACTGTAGAGGCCTCCGGAGTACAGTAAAGGAGCTCTGAGACATGAAGCTGCTGAAGACTCCATCAGAAGATGGTTCACTGTGGTCATAAAGGGATGGACATGGTCAGCAACAATCCTCAGGTAGCCTGTGGGGTTTGAACCATGCTCAGGTGGGACTGAGGGGCCCAAAGCAGCCTGTACCACTGATCCAATGCAGGATGGATCCATGTTTTCATGATGTCCACACTAATTTCTGAGCAGAAATCCAGACTCATCAGACCAGGAGACATTTTTAGTCTTCTTTTGTTCATCTTGTCTGAATTGGAGCCTCAGTTTTCTGTTCTTAGCTGACAGGAGTGACACCTGGTGAGGTCATCTCCTGTTGCTTTAGCCCATCTGTTTCAAGGTTGTGTTCAGAGATGGTCTTCTTCACTCTGGTTATTAAAGTTCCTGTTGTCTTCTTATCATCTCCAACCACTCTGAACATTCTTTGGCATCAACAAGACTTTGTGACTCCGATAACTGCTGCTCACCGGGTATTTTCTCTTTTTGGGCCATTTTCTTTGAACCCTACAGATGGTTGTGCATGAAAGTCCAAGTAGATCAGTAGTTTCAGCTGGTCCATTTCTTTCTGGAGTTTCAGCCCATTGTCTCAGTAGTTATTTCTCCATGGACGGAAACAGACGTCAGATCCCCACAATGATCTGACTTCATAGGAGATTCAGGTGAACATGATCTCATGACAAAAAGTTTAAGCCATGGCCTGTGCATGACACCTCAGGAACATGGCGGCCGTGGGAAAATCACCTACTCTTGAACATTCACCTCATTTAGCTGTACAGCTTAATGACCGAGTCATTACACAGAGTTCAACAGTTCATGACAAGCATCAGTTTGCAGGATAGAGTTTGAGATAAACAGCAGGTAAACATTCCTGTAAATGTTACTCTGCAGAAGGTAAGTGCACGTTTGATTCTGAGTATTCAAAACCACTAAAAACACACCATTACCTCAGGACAAGAAAAAGAGAGCACAGACAGGTCCAGAAACGATGACCTCTTCTTCTCGGCACAACTGTCCAAGTTAGCAGTGGTCAGAGAGGGTAAAGAATGAGTCTATATACACACCGGCAGAATAACTCCAGAGTCAGCTGAGAATTAACCACATTTTCAAGATAACTTAATAAAAAAGATCTAATATGAGGAAAATAATCAGCATAGTGCAGTTGTTCTAAAGTGGTCCAGCCTCACGACCTGCCAACACCTGGTAAATTACAAGTTGTCGTTGCTGTCGTAAAGACATGACCCAAGCCAAAGCGTGTGTTTGTTGTGATGCTAATGAATGCAGCTCGGACCTTCCTCAGAACTCTGCATTGCTTTACAACTTCTTCTTTCAACAACTTACAGGATGCAAAGCCACGAGGTAATGTATCTCTTTCTAGTTACGTAGCGGTAGTTTTTGATGTGTGAACACAAGCAATTTTTGGAAAACTTAGTATCGTAGTTTTGTAGCCGGCTATATATCTCTACTTACAGCCTGGTGCTCTAAGACGTGTCTGAATAATATAAATTTGTTTTTAGTTTTAATTGTCTTGTTCCTGAAGTTGAGTATCCAGGCCAGTCCAGCTCTGTCTGAACCGACCGTGAAGCTAAGGAATAGCATTTATAGATAACCTATTTTGATGCAATAAACTCATCTTAAAGTGTGTATTTATATCTAAAAGGGAGACTTTTTTGTTCAAATAAATCATGCTGTAGACTGTGTAAAACCTCAACGTACGATTGAACAAAGTTGGAATCAAACATGTTACAGAAGCAGAGGACACAGATTCACACGTGAATTAACCAATTAATTTAAGAGGTTTTTAAGAGATTTGCACAATGTGTTACTTCAAGATAACATGACAAATGTTACCTACCATCTAAAAAATGCGAAATAATCACTGAAGTCCATTCTTTCAATGAAAATAAATTATAATATCTGGATGAACATCTTCACGGAGCTTCAGTATGAGCCACAGTGCGATGAGTTGGCCCACGACTTGTTTCTTGATCCTACTTTCACTGATACAATTCCTGTCCTTTTTCCTCTTAATGACAAACCCACTGTATACTACTGTCTTGTTATTCTGAAAATGGGAGTCAACACCATGTTTAACTGAGCACGGCTTGGCCTTCAAATGAGATATTGGAGAATTAAAACATCAACGTGAGCACTGTGGCCTAACAGCAAATCTGTCTACCTGATGTGTCAGTGGAGGGAACTGATTAGTGAATTAATGAATTAAGATTGGAGACACACAGCTGACCTGTTACCCCTGTAATTTACAGTATATTATTTGTGATGTAAAATTTGTGATTCATTTTGGTGTGGGATGATGTTAATAAAAATAATAGAACAACAAATGAACTAGTAACTGATAGTTTTCATAGTTTTTCAAGCAAGTGTGCCTCCTTTACTTTATCAGGACATAAAAACACATGCAACGAAAACCCTGGCAACATCAAGAAAAATTTTACGTAGGAGTGGGTGACATGGCAAAAATATATCGCGATTTAAAAAAAAATAAAACCACGATCACAATTTCATCACGATTCTTTTTTACGTTGATTTTTTTGGACTAATTTGCATGTTTGACCATTTTTTCCAAATGTCTAACATATAAAACATGTAAAACCCTAAAAGAAAAAAAAATACAATTTAAGTCAAAGAAACTTTCTGAACAGGTTTAAATTTAAATAGTGCAGTTTTTTATAAAAATGTGCAATAAATGTAAACATAAAAGGTAATGAACAACAACAAAGTGCACTTTTGTAACATAAAAACTAAACTCACCAAATAGCTTATTGAAAAAGGTCAAATATAAATGCAAACTGAAGTAACTGGTTATCTCTTAAAGTGCAACAGTTTAAAACAAATGTTATCTAACTGTAATGTCTATAATCTGAGTGAATAATACAGCTGCTTTAGAACAGATTTTTGTTCAGACATCTTCAAGCTGTTATCTCCTTTTCTCTTTCCACCATGGCTTCACGCTACATAACCAAACAGGAGATCCCATCATGCACTGCGTGTAATGTGCTACGATTGGTTAGTCGGGTGCGCGTCAAAGCTCCCACACAGACGATCTGACGATCTTTCTGCTATATGAGATCACCCCCACATTATAATCCTTAAAGGAACACTACACCCAAACAACGATTTGGCCTCATTTTCTACTCACCCTCATGCTGAACAACACTGTGGAGTAGTTTTGGAACATCTAGGATGCAGCCGGAGATCTGGGGGAATCCTCGCTGTCCACTGACATTGATATCATGACTTCGGTAAGAGCCCGAACAAACAGTGTCCTTAAAAGTCCACAAAAAGTCCACAAAAAGTCGGCAATATTCCTCCATACTGCTCGTGCGCTGTAATCCAAGTGTCCTGGCGGTAACGCGTCCACCATTTACTCGAAGCGACATCATTTAGCACATGTTTATAGCCTAAACAGTACTACTTGCAATAACTAGGAGCGTAGACACTTGGATTACAGCGCACGAGCAGTATGGAGGAATATTGCCGACTTTTTGTGGACTTTTTGTGGACTTTTAAGGACACTGTTCTTTCGGGCTCTGATCTAAGTCATGATATCAATGTCAGTGGACAGCAAGTATACCCCCAGATCTCCGGCTGCATCCTAGATGTTCCAAAACTACTCCACAGTGTTGTTCAGCATGAGGGTGAGTAGAAAATGAGGCCAAATCGTTGTTTGGGTGTAGTGTTCCTTTAACGATTTAGTATCGTCGTATTGCACACCCCTAATCTTACGATGTCTTTTAAGCTTATTTTTTGTCACTTTTGCCTTTACTGACCTCAGATAGACGGTGGATGAGGCAGAGAAGTGTGGAGAAAGAGCTCAGGGAGCATGCAGGAAGGAGGTGGCATGTTGGAATTAAACACAGGACTTCTGCAAATCTTGCATTTTCAGAAAAATAGCATTAATCTGAATGATAAAGTGGTGCTTTAAGGCTTCATTACAGAACAGGATATCGAAATATGTCTTCTCCTGCTGTAGCCAAACCATCTCAGAGGAGATCTGGAAAGTTTTTCAGGGGAATCCCAACAAAATAAGATCTATATGTTCTGCAGTTCCACATAAATGGGTCTGGAAAATGTATGAAAACGGTCTTTATAACCATATATCTCACATGTAGTTTAAAGGGTGACACAGCTCGGTAAATCACCAACATTATCTCGACATACGTCTCCGAGACTGACGGGGGATTTGGGGACTTTCTGACATGTTTGAGCTCCCTCTCGTCTGTTAAAAATATTAAAGTAGAGAAACCCTGCACTTTCATTATTGTTCCTCTGCCTCTACTTCCTCTTAACATGAAATACAGCTCCTCTCATTTGGAATCTACAAATTGAACAAGATGTGCAATAAGCTAAAAGCTAATGTGTTCTTACTTTTCAGCCCTGGAGTCATTCTTTTTTCAAATTGCACCATTATTTTTATAAAGAGCGTTCCCATGCTCCATTTGTCTGCTTAATACAGCACATCTGCTCCATCCATTCAGCACTCTGGATCTGCTCGTGAAAAACAGCCAGTCGTCATCGCAGAAGCGAGGATGGGGGGGTGGGGGTGCAGCACGGAGACCTGCAGCCTCCCCAGCACAGCTTTACGAGCGATGGAGGGCCTCGATGCTGGACGAGCAGGGCCCAGCGCAGAGCCAGAGGAACACATTGTTATGGCAACATCACAGAGAGTGTTTGGAGCGAGTCGAGCGCTGAGGTAATGCTGTGATGTAACAAACCGGGGGGGAGAGGGGAGACCGGACTATTGGGGGGTGGGGGGTGGAATCGGCTGTAATGTTTGCCAGACCGCAGCTCACACAGCTATGTAGGAAACAGAGAGTGATGGGGAGAAAACCCGCCCGGCAACAGAGCCGCTCCAGGAAACTTTTCACTTTGATTTGTTGTCAGAAAATTCCAAATCCCATCATGGGACTGCACGGAGAAAAAAGCCACAGGGACCGAGGTGAGGCAAGCAACTCAGAGAGGCTTTCATGTCTGGACTCGAACTGCAACTGCCTGCAACTCCCACAAGCACAGAATTTTAGAATTTAGAGTTTTTACATGTTGAATTTGAACATTTGGATGGTGTAGTCCAGTGGTTCCCAAACTGGGGTACGTGTACCCCCAGGGGTACGCGAAGTGACGTAGGGGGTACGTGAAAAACTGTCAGGTCTAAACAGTTGTTTCAGTAGTTCAAGTTCAAACTGGTAAATGTTTGTATTGTGAGCTTTGATAAAAGCCTGAAGTGTTGGCAGAAAGTCTGATGCATCTTAGAGACGGAAATCTGTCCTGAATTATCTAAGATTCTTCAAATAACATACAGTAAGTTCAGTCAGACAGCCTGTTCATTAAAGCTTCAAGTTCATTAATGCATATGTTTCAGAAATGTACATTTCTTTTTCAGAAGCGAACTGGTTTTTCCCACTGAAATTGCTGGTAAAAAAATCTATTGAGAAATAATTCACTTTAAGAGATTTTATATGTATGTTATACATGTAAAATGTGGGAGGTGGGGGTGCAGCAGGCTTAAACATTATTATTATATAATACATTATTTTTCTCGGTGCTATAAGTGCATGAGAGTCGGGAGCACATGGCTGGAGGTCAAGTGTCTGAAGGGGTACAGGCTGTGAAAAGTTTGGGAACCACTGGTGTAGTCGATTCAAACCAGCTCATTAAAGAGCATCACAGCTGCAGCTGGTCAGGTTTTTACACATTAAAAGTTCCTGGTTATTACTTCCACCAAAGAGGTGATGTTGTTTCAGGTGTTTGTCTCTTTCTTTGTGAGTAGGGTAGCTTACTAATGAACAGATTTTGGTAAACTTTTCAGGGAATGTTAGTCGAGGCACAAAGAAGGAGTGATCACATTTTGATCATTTCTGAATCACAAGTATCAGGTTAATTCTGAATAAAACCAACACCCTTTTTAAAAAGATTAACCCTATCAAGCTAATTGTATCACATTGGATACATACTTTTATAATACCTCTTTCTACTCAATATGATCAACAAATTACCAAAGAAACATCTGAATAGAATCAGATAAATGATAAAAATGTCCTTAAATGGATTATCAGTTGCCAAAAACACCTAATGTATCAAATGAGAAACAAAAAAATCAATATGTTGAATTTTACGGACATTTTGATTTTTATGGATTTTAGCAGAAAGTGAAACAAACATTTCAGCTCCAAAAAATTAGAATTTTCTGGCTATAATCTATGGTCTTGGGCCTTGAAGGGTTAAAAATGACCATGTGAACACCTAATTTCAAATGTAAATGATAATTCCAAATAAAACTTATGCTGCGTTCCAGGCAACCCGTAACTTGTGGTTTTCCCACCTGTACCTCGGCGGTCGAATTCGTAATTTCTGACCTGTGAACTCGTACCAGATCGATGTTCTCCGAGTTACGACTTGTGACGTCACATCATCGCCTAAACAATAAGGCAGCCTCTTAATAAAGACTAACACTGTAAAGTATAAGCTTCTGTTACATTATGTACCATTTCCCCGCTTCTGTTTCACTCAAATGAGCTAGTTGATTTAGCATAAATCTTATAATGCCTGCCATGTTGGTTAATTTACATACCAGAATTCCTGCGCTCAAACCGAAGTCGTAATCTGCTGCTTGTGGATTGGAACTCGGAGATTTCAACTGGGAAATTTTCAAGTTACGGATCGCCTGGGACACAGCATTGATTCCGAGGTATGTGGCTGGTTTATTCTGATTTTAAATCTGATTTAAATCATTTCTTGATCATGCATACATTTGTTCAACTTTAAATTAATTCTGAACTTTCTGCACATGCTCGTTCTCTTGTCCTGCAGCGATGAGGCACAGGATGCTAACGGGAACAGGAAGCTGGCCGAGACAGTTTGATAAGAGCTTTAGAAGATCTGGAAGTAATGAAAGAGTGGATGGACATAAGCATTAAAATGTGGAGATTTTTAAAGCTGTAGCATCCAAGTTGGACGAGGTTTCCGTGACGGAGACGCTGAACTGGAGTTTTTCTTCTAGTGGACGTAAATATTTCACTACGTCACATCCTCCCCTGTCCAATCAGAACCATTCCCAACCGCCAGGCCTTGAATAAAGGCGAATAAACATGTTTTCCATGTAAACCTTTATTCGATATTATTACTTCCATGTAAACACGAAGGAGAAAGCTTTAATTCTATATTATTTAATTCTGAATCAAAAACATCTTGTAACCATGGCCAATGTGGAATCTGGAACGCTTTCAAAGGATTTTTAACAGTGTGAGATAGGACACTTTCCCACATCTTCAGTTATAATTCTACCAGATTTTGATGACATTTTCAGGAATTGTTTGTCATGGCACAAAAAAGAAGTGATTGCATTTTGGCAGTGATCTGACTCAGGATGTGGACCCGGGCACTTTTTCAATGATCTTTTTACGCTATAAGACACCTCGCAATGTTAGAAATGCCTTGGCAAAGATTTGTGCTCTTGGAGCATTTCTAGTTTGAATGTGGTTTTGCTGTACCTTGCAGTGTAGCTGGATTCACCTGGTTCTATGGCTTTTAATCAGGAAGATCCATCTTGAAAAGTGTCAAGCTAAAACAATGGCTGCTGGTTTATTTGATATTTGTTTGAAAGGGACATTGCACATGAATGAACACTGGCTCAACACTGGTTAAAAAAAATGCCAACCATACAAATGTAAAAAAAACACAAGTGCAGCACAGTGGTGATAAATGTTTTACAAAGTTCATGATGAAGAGATCATCATGGATGCTGCCCTTTTGGCCAAAGTTTGATGTACAAACTAGCTTACATATGTACTGTACTCTGCAGCCTCCTCATGATCTGACTGGCCCGTTATGAACTCATGTTCATCTAAAGGTTCTGCACACCCAAATACTTTTTTGGGTTTGTTGCTCAAATGGACTGATCGAATACTTTGGCAAGTCCATCGGTCTTGCATGTCAGGTTCATTGAACTGGCCAGTCGGCTTTCAGGGGGCTCTAGTTGAACTTTGCCACCTCAGTCCAACACTGGTCAGGAGTGAGCAAGCGCTGCTTTCCACTGAACAAGATCTCCTGAGATGTTACTGCAAGCTGTCAAAAAACATGGCGGAAGCGAGTAGCACTATACGGACACTACCGTAGAGTTTAAAGTTGACGTTTGGACATATTTCAGATTTAACAAGCATGAACGAAAAGACAAGTTGGACAAAAAACATGTAACTTGCAGAATATGCGTTAATGCATATCATTATGTGACTAATGTAACTGCTTTGGGTTCAGTTCTTAATGTAAAAACAGTTTTAATAATGTACCAGGTCAAAAAGTCATTACAGCATTATTTTTACTGAGATAACCCAGACTGAACAAATTTCGAATCGAGACCTCTTAATATTGAAACCCAGCCCTAATTAAGACCCAAAATATTGGATTAGAGCAGTTTAACAGTCAGCTGTATAAGAATTACAAAAGTTTGGCGGTAATGTTTCACAAAGAAAGAAACATATTTTGACTTTCTGTATCAGATGTGTTGTAACCATGATGTTGGCGAGACAAAATATTTTAAATATTTTGCTTTTGCTTGTGTACAATACACATCTAAGGAGGAGACCTTATTTAAGAGCAAAAAAATGCCCGTTATAAATGAGAAATTACGGTAAGAATTTTCTGTATTTATCATCTCTCATGCATCTGCACTCCAGGCGCAGTAGTTCTTAGTGCATTGTGGTAAATCCTTGAAAGCTCTGCACTCCTCGTTCTGAGGTGGACACCATCCGACTCTCTCCATGAGCTCTTTTCCCTCGGCAGCAGAACATCTGAGCCGGAGCGTCCTCTCCTGAGGCCTCTGCAGCCTGATAATTTACTGCTCCCCAAAACCCAGACAGCGGCTAAATTACTGTGATGCCTTTGCAGAAATAGAAAGAAGTGTTTCGTAACCGTCTAATGTCAAACATAACTGTTCTGCTCGCGTTGTTTTCAGCGCTGCTATTTAAACTTTGCCTCCGTTCCTACGGCTCGCTGGTTTTCATGCTAACCATAGCGTTCCTTCCATCATCGCGGTGCTGGTGGGAGTGCGCCGCCAAATCCAGAAACAGAACCGCCGGGGAGAGCTTTGCTATCCGTTTGTCTAAGGAACCCAGAGCTTTTCTATGGGTGTGCCCTCTCTATTTTGCTCCACTCGGGGACTCGGCTGTAATTGCTTGTTTAAGGATAATAACAAGGGAAGACTCTCGGAGGAGCCCTGCGCCGCAATCACCAGCCTTGAGGCGAACACCGCAACCGCAGTGCAGTGCGACGGAGGAGAGGAGGCGAGGGGGAGGAGAGGAACAGAGGAAGAGGGAGACAGACTGGGTAGTAATTAAGGGCTTATTTTTCCTGCCGACTGAAGAGCATCTGCACGGCTCTCACCTGCTCAGAAGGGATTGTGCCGCACACACTCACGCTCACCGACTTCATTTGTGAAAGCCTGGCCTCTGCCGCCTCCTTTTTCCCCAATGGATCTCTGACAGCGTGTGTGAGTGAGTGTGTGTTTAATGTGATGCAGGGATGGAAGCCAGCTCAGGCAGCGGCTCCGTCAGACAGAGGGAGGTAATTAAATTAGGGGTGGCACTCCAGCAACCTGGAGGCTGAACGAGGCATGGGGGATTTTAGCGTGATCCTGGCTCTCATTGTTTCCCCCTCTCTCAGTAACACGGAGCGAGCTACGTTACCCAGAGGGCTCAGCACATATCACAGGAGTGCAGCATGGGAAGACAAACCTTCATAAGCACGCATGATCACTATCACATTGAAATTCATACACACAAGCCCCATGCTTACAGAGGGAATAACAAACATTTTTCTGGTGTGCAGAACAATGCTAACAGTGTTCAGAGCGCTCAGTGACCCACACTGCAGCAGAGCACCACGGCGAGGAAACAGAACACCACCAACAGGGAGACAGGAAGCAGAAGAGGTGACGATTTATTCTGCAGAAACTTAATGAAACTGGCTGTGATAGTTAAAATAAACCAAGCCTCCATTTGGTTGGATATGCCTTATTACAGTATTTTGAGGTGTAGGAATTAAAATTGGTTCCTATCAAGTGGTCTGAAAAGGAGGTCTGTGCAGAAGTGCCAAAAACTGACTTGAGTGTCTGTTTAAGACTTTCTGCAGGATTAAGTTCAGAGGTGTGTTTACTATGAGGCGACCACAGGCCTATAAGGCCCCAAAATGTCTCATAAAAACAGATTAATAAAGTTTTCTTCGGTTCAAAGTAATTAGTATTATTTTAGTCCAAATTCATGCACTTGAAAACACAACAAAATGCTTCATCTAACATGGAATAGTTTATGCATGTAGTCCATTTTACTGCTCATGTGTAGACTTGATTTAGGAAGATGGCAGCAAACAAACTTGCGGTTTTGAGGGTTTTGAAGAAAATGAAGTGGAGTTACGTCAGTGGACAGAAGTACAGAAGGTGGAGAAATCAACCAACAACAGTGAGAGACAGACGCTTCAGATTCGGGAGGAAGACTGTAGCCTTGCAGAGCAGACGAACCTGCCTGATTCTGAAATCATGCATCTCCGCCTTGCCAGCCTCCACTGTCCAACAGTTTGAATCGGCTACATGCTTAACTGCCCAATCAGGGAAGAGAGGCGGGAGCAGCGGGCGTGACAACAACAGGAAGTGACTTGACAGGAAGTCACGCCACTTCCTGTTGTACGAATAATGGCAATGTCGGTTAGCCTGTGCTCATCATGGTTACGTCTTTGTGGTATAATTGAATGTGAAAGATAGTCTAAAGGTAGTTAAGCTATCGGCTAACTGCCTTTAACCGTAGCGGTTAATGGCTAGCAAAGGCAAATAACAGTTAATAGCCTATTGCCGTTAGTCGTAGCCGCTAACAACAGTAAGCCGCTACCACTAACGGCTGTTACCCGCTACATTTAGCTGCTATATATGCTACGTCATAGCAGCGCTGCTTGATATGGATTGGTCTGTGATGAGCGTGATGAGCCAAACAATCGTCCAATCACAAGCTGTTGTTTTTGAAGGTTCTGCCCCTGAAAACATTCTCACAGGGCTCCTCCCAGATGGATTAGAGAAATATTTCTGATATGGAACTGTCCATCCGTCAGGTTAGGAAGACTGGAGATGAGGTGACATGGACACAAGTGACACTTTTTATCACAAGGGCGTGAGGAGAGAAATGTTAAACTATATAAAATGATTAATTTTCTTGTTAATTATAGTAAACACATTGTGATTATGAATCTTGTTGGATAACAAACATCAAGAAGGATTTTAAGGACTTTACCCAGCTCAGGAAGTAGGAGAATTTCCTCAAATTAACACATTGTCGTTGATGATAAATATTAATATTCAAAATCTTTTTTTGGTGGTAAATATTATTCACTGGACAGGGTGTCAAATAAACATGTTTATGTCAGTAGTAACTGTCATCTGTAACAGATTTCAAAAACAGGACAAGTGGCTTAAATATCATACTCACCTTTTGTCAAAATTGAACTCAAGACAAAAATGCATTTAGTTTCTTTATGTTACCGAGTGCAAAATAATAGTACATCTTTTTGTCAGTACAGGGATATGAAGGGCCCCGATGACTAGGTTTGCCTTGGGCCCCCAAAATGACTAAATACAGCCCTGCTTGAGTTGACATGGTTGTGTGCAGGGAATGGACTATTTACAGCCTTTTTACAAACATCAGCTTTAATCTAAATCAGAGGCAGTGGCAGATCTGGCACTGGGAGATATGGGTAACGATGGGCAGGTAAAGCAGGCTGGATGTGCTCCACAGAGGGATAAGGTTGTTTTTTTTACCAAGAAGCCAGAAAACTGAGAGCAGAGCATCCATTTGCTTAAATAATACAACAGAAACTGTGATTTATGTGGCAGTGTCCTCTGCCACTGGTAACACCACAACAAGCACACCACACCATCACTAATTTCACAGACCACATGTTAGCCAGGTAGCATGCTACTGCTAGTTTGAGGGGTACACACACTAAACTACATTTAAAATCTTACTAACTTTCCTGTGCTAATTTTTCCCCATGAAGTTTCACAGAAACACACAATGTGGTGGTTTTGAGTTAACTCTTTAAAGAATCTGTGTCTGATTAGGTTTCTTTTCTTACCACAGTGCTTCCTGGAGCTGGGCAGGGACAAAGGACCCAAGTATAGTTTCAGGCTGCCTTTTATAGTGCCTGAGTAGTAGGGAGCATGCTCAGTCCATCTGACTGCACCATACCAGCTGATGGAAGAGTTAAATAGAGTTGTAAAGTCATACCTGGCTTGAGTATAATGTGAATGCTTTGATGACTCTTGTAATGTGTGGTAAATGTAAATAGACTATGTAATGGTGTTTTGTAGGTGGAAATAACCTGTGTTTATGAATTGATTACTTAATTGATTCCAGTTAAAAATGGTTTGATTGCAGTAGGAGGGACTTAGTCCTTAAATGGAGGGGATCTCAGAAGAGCTGTGATGCTGTGCAGGTCTGGTGATTATTTTGGAAAACTTTTTTTTTGCATTTTGAGGTCATGCTACACCTTTTTTTCCAGTCAGCCTTTTTTGTCGACCTACTGCCCTTACTTGTGGTCAGTGTGACTCTGTATACTATCCACTCTCTCCATGCTGCAGTGGCAGTTTTGAATTTTGTTTTTTTTGGTTAATTGACGGACCAAATCATCTTTCCACACTTGTTAACTGACAGACAAATGGGCAAACATTTACTGTAGCCCATAGAGAAAGGGATATCCTTGGTCATCAGTGCATTTTCGGGTTGTTTTTCCTTCTCTTCCTCATTCTGATAGAAAATAAAAGCAACTTCCAAGAAGGATCTCCTTGAATTTCTCCTGCAGTGCTGATCGCTCCTTTATCTCCCTGCTACATTTACTGGTTTGATGCTTCTTTGCACTGATATTGGTTGATCAACACAATTTGTCAAAAACGTAAGGCCTGCAGTAAAATTAAGCATCAAGCATATAAAAAGGGAAATGGACAATCTTAAAAGAACGTTTTTAGTAGGGCCCGACTGATTTAATCGGCCGATTATAGCCCTTTTCAAAGTATTCAACATCAGCCAGAGTTTTGCCGATGCCGTCAATATATTCTTAACATCTCATTAACTTCTCAGTGTTTGGACACCAAACACTGTTTGGTGTCCAAGCCGCGCAGAAAGATGACGTGGAAGATGGCGACGCACGCTGGTGGCAGCTCCAAACTCTCTGCTGATACTGTGTATGGATGACTCGCCTACACTCACACAGAGCTGCTATTTTGAGCCTAAAGGTCCGCCATGACGAGCAACTTTCCGTGGTGTACAATGTCCTGCTGCTGCTGGACACAAAGAGACCACCGGGCTCTATGCTCGGCTACAGAAGCAGCTTCACACAGACCAGGCACCGACGAACAGTTTTCCTGACTGACGCCTCCTCTGTCGTTGTCAATACTGATGAGCTGGACCTTCTGATGGCAGGGGATCAGTTTAGCTGTGACTGTTTTATTGTGATTTTTAGGAAATCTGGCTTTATTCACTTGTTCCCGACACGGCAGCTAAGCCAATTAGCTAGCAAGCTAACTATGCTAGCATTAGCATAGCTGCTCGGAGCCATACTTCATCAGCAGACTCATTCAGGGGAGACTTCATCATAGCGGTGGACTTTAACCAGCCTCTTTAAATAAGTTTGTGAAATAATTGCAGTGTCCCACAAAATATTTTGGTTTCCTCACACACATTACCTCATGTTTACAATAAAAAAAGTGGTTCTACCTGAACTAAAACCTGCTTCTGATAAACTAATGAGGACTGAAAGGCAGATGTGACAAAGAGTTCATAAATAATCTATGTAGTTACATTTTTAAAAAGGTAATTTGTTTTATTTTGCAGGAATTTGCCTCAGTTTAAAGGAGACATATCATGCTGATGCATGATTTAATACTTACATATAATATAATAAATTTGAAAACAAGACCTTACACCCCCTTAATTTTCAAAAAATGAAATATTTTTTTCTGACATCCTAGAACGAGATTTGATGCCTCTGAAAATAGGTCATTGTGAGATGACCACGAGATTTAAATCGTCGTGACGACACGAGGTACATTTCTTTTTATTGGAGTAATCTGATAAAACACTTCCTCCTCTGTGATGTCCGTTAGCCCCACAACCATCAGTCAGGAACACATCCACCAAGCAGCAGTATATAGCTCCCTAGCTCACACTCACTCATTACCAGCTCTGGCCTGTAGGGGGACTCAATACGCGGTCGCTGCTTTGAGCCTGCCGGAAAATACAGTAGAAGAAGAAGGACAGGCTGGCTCAGCCCCCGATAGAACTGACCAATTAGAGCACAAAGGGCTGTGATGTTGCGAGGTAACTGTAGGTCATCCTGAGATCCGAGTGTTTCAACGAGAGCTTGATAATGGCCTAAAATGAGGATTTTGAGAACGCTATTGTGGGGCAATGAAGGAACTAAATGACTTGTACTGAGGGCAGAAATGCTTTACAGGCATCCTAGTCTGGCATAGTGAAAAGGAGAAACAAGCATGATATGTCTCCTTTAACACACTCTTTTATATTGTACTTGAAAGCTGCAGTGAAGGAAAGTAAAAGATGCCTATAAAAAGAACGTAACCTTAAGTGTTTTAGTTACTTTCTTTAAAAAGTTGTTCTATCTCTACTACAATCTTTCTCTAATTTTTATCAACAAAAAGTACAGGATACAAAATGGCTCTTTATTAAGGCGATATAATTAATTTACCATTGGTTCAATGCATTTTTGCATGTGTTTGTACTCCAAATTTCCTCTCTGGTGTAAAATTTAACAAATACTTAAGGACAAAGTATTGTATATATATTCCCAATTAATCTGCCTATTAATCGGTAATCGGTATTTTTTTCTGACAAATATCAGTATCGGCATCGGCCTCAAAAAATTCATATCGGTTGGGCCGTAGTTTTTAGACCACCTCACAAACAAAAAGATCCTTGAAGCCAAAACTCCGGGAACTTTATTCCGACTTTGACTCTTGGCCTTAAAAAACTCTTTAATAGTGATTATGTGTGAGCCGACCCAAGTAACAATGACATTACTCTACAAACACAAGATGTTCTGCAGGCCAGTATCTAAGGTGAGAGGTCAGGTTAAAGGGTTTAGTTTACAAAGTGTGAAATTCAGAGTGTGGACCAAAAGTCTGCTGTTTGTCCTCCCTGGGATCACGGCAATGTTCGCCCCAGACCAAACCCCGAAACAAGCGTGTACTCTTCAGCCGTCCTCGCTGATGAACTGTGCAGTTTGACAAAGAATCAAACTGGGGAAATGTTCTCCGGATCGTTTGTTGCACTTGGCGTCCTCCTGCGCCCCCACACCTTTTAAACCCGCGGATCAGTTTCCTGTACGTGCTGGATTCAAACATTTACATTGAACAGACGAGAGTGCGGAGGTCCAACACAGATGGGCCTCAGTTTGTACGGCACCACTGAGGGTTAGGGGTGTATTCTGCTCCGACAGCTGGTGTTGGAGAGCTGCCTTCACTTTAACAATGGAGGGGCTGCGACGGTGGAGAAAAAGCTCTAACTGGGGGAGAGATTTACGGCCCGTCTGTGATGGGGAGTTGGCCCGGTTTCAGCATTTTAACACCTCAGAGGGGAGACTGAGGAACAATGAGAGGGGAGAGGAATCTGGGAAATCTGAAAATATCCTGACTCCAGCTTTTCTGATATCTAACAGACATTTTTCATCCCTCATGTGTCTGTCTCTTCCTCTGATAGGCTGTTCCAGAAAGGGACACACTGCAAGGCTTGGTGAATGAAGCTGGATCTCTTTATAGCAGAAACTTTAATAACTAATGGGTAAAATTGTCATAATGTTTTTTTTGTTTTTGGCAATAAAAAACATAATTTAAATCAAATGCATTGTCTAAAATGTAATGCAGTGGGCTGCCACTATTGGCGGACATAGTTTTAGTTAATGGCTACTGCGATGCTGCCTAAATGCTCAGCTACCTGGATGTAAACAAGTACAGCTATGAAACAGCACTCATAGCATCTCATAGCAGCCTCATCAGTATTTCAATTTAGAAAATAATGATGAGGTTGTAGGATTTAAGGCTAACAGAGCTAGCACTGCAAATGCTGACAACATTTGACAATCTGTCACATTCTTCAACAACTGACAGTGATTTGATGTAAAATACTAGATAGATAGATAGATAGATAGATAGATAGATAGATAGATAGATAGATAGATAGATAGATAGATAGATAGATTTTCAATGATTACCAGCTTGGAGGGCCGATCGAAGTGACGGGGGTGCCGAGCAGCGTTGTGACGAGTTGAAGTTGAGAGATGCCCAACTTTAAACAAATGAGCAGCGACGTGACCAAGTCAACAGCTTATTGTGGGCTGATCTGGATTCCCATGCAAATGGTAAATGGTAAATGAACTTGAGCTTATATAGCAATTTTCTCGCCTTTGACTACTCAAAGCTGCTTTACACCGCAGGTCACACATACCCATTCACACCCATTCGCCCTCATATTCATTCATTCATGGGTCTGAGTTTCTGTTAGTTTTCCATCAGTATCCAAATTCTCCACCTTCCCAAGTGCGATTCATGGTGAAAGAGGGAACTTAAGTCCTGTGTACATCAAATATACATTTTCTACCCCCCAAATAGCCTCCTGCTTTGTGTGAATGTTCAGTATAAAGGAGGTAAGGTCAAAATCTAATAGGACACTGTTAATAGGTCACAAGCCTGTGCTTATGTCTGTTTATTTGTGCAATTCTGGTGCAGTCTTCATATATAAACTCTACCCGGCTCTACTCTACTCGCCTTGTGCTGCTTTTCCATTAGCCCCAGTCGCCTGCCCAGCAGGATTCAGTGTCGCTGTAAACAGCTCAGTGGCACTGTGGTGACGTCATTTTGAGCGCGACACAACAATCTGTGGCTTTTTGTCACAAACCGAGTAAAAAAGGAAAGCAGAGGAAGGCTGCAGGTGGTAAGAAGAAATGCCCCTTGAGAAGTACAGGAGAGTTTTGGAAGCTATACAACAGAATGAAGCCGAGGACGAGAGCAATCCAGCTGCAAAGAAAAAATGTATGAGGGTAAGCTAATGGTGGCTACTGCTAGCATGCTACGTCGTCGCGCTCATGACTCATCGATGACGACATTGTCTGACCAATCAGTAGCCGGCAGTCGGTGACGTCATCTTTTAGTATGGACTCAGCTCGCTTGGAACCAGAGCGAAGTAGGTACTAAAACTAGCTTGTTTTAGGAGGTACCAGGCTAGTGGAAACACGCTGCAAATCGAGTAGGGCCGAGTAGAGTAGGGCCAAGGCGTGCTAGTGGAAAAGGGCCATATGTGTGAAAACAAGAATCCAGAACAAATCTGCACTGCAGGTTGAAAGCCCCCCCTTTGATCATTCACATCATGTCCTCTGCCTGTTTGCTGCTGTGTTTTCAACTGCCAGGCAGCGCGATGTGAGCGACAAGAGCATTGACAGGCAATTTATTTGCTTTTGGTGTGAACGCAGGTTCTTGAAGGGCTTGAGTTGGGTACCAGAGGGTGGCCAGTTCAAGTCCTGATTGAACGATGCAATGGATTAGCAGCTGGGGAGATGGTGGACTTCCTTCACTGGCTACAGAAGTTGGTAATTAGTGGAGGGGAGGGTTTGCCCCCTTAGCACCTTTAAACTTCATCGCACATAAACACCTACGTTTGAAGTACAGTCAACGCTGCTGGAGTCGTCAGGGATGATGAATTTTGAAGTGCTGATCCGTCATGTGGCCTTTAACCTGATCTGATGGGTTAAACAGACTGAAGTAACCATGTCAGTGTTTTCTTGTTTGCAGACTTGAGTTTGTAGTTGATGTGATAGTGTATAGATACAGTTTGGTCAGTTTAGTTCAGTGTAGCACTCCAAGAACTCGTCTGTGTAGATCATTCTGTTGGCGTTGTTTACCGTCTGGCGGCGTGCGGACCCTCTGACTCCGCCTCTCGAGGTTCATCCTCCTCGCCTGAGGCTCCTCCAGGAGAAATAAATGAGATGTACATTTTGCTCCAACTGTCACAGCACAACCAGGGTTAAAAGAGAGAGTCTGTGCCCCTCGCCTCCCTGCACCCCCCCTCACCTCCAGAGGCCATGTTATCAAAACATCACAGCGGGGGAGGGTGGGGGTCCGACTGCTTCTGTCACCAGCGAGTCAAGCAGGTGTATTCTCGCACTCGTCTCGCTCTGCCTTGATCTATACCCTCGACCCCCCCGCCCACAGTGCTGAATACACACAGAGGTCCTATTAATCCCATTATGCAAATGGAAGTTATAAATCGCACGGGGTCTCTCTTTTCTCCCCCTCCTCTGTCTCCCCTCATTCCTCCACGTCTCTCTTCACCGTGGCAGAAGATCGCCCGCTGCTTAATGAAGTGAAAGCAGGAGTACGGAGACACATCGAGGCCAAAAGGCATTGTTGATATTCAAAAGCAAAACACAAATAAACAAAAACAAAATGCATGTTTGCTTTTCCATTCATAACACCATTATTTATGTTGATCTTTATGCACTCTGTACTGTAAAAGTGCAGCCATTTTACTTCCTGAAGTCGTCATCAATCCCTTTTTATTTTATTTTTTAATCTTCCTGATAGTATCTTTCCCACGTTGGCCCTTATCTGCCTCCACACCGGGGGGCACCGGGCCGTTCTGTGCCAAGTATTTTTACGAGGGGCAGAAGGAGGCGTGGGGTTGGGGGGGTGTTGTCAGCTGGCAGAGACAGATTGGCATTCTGCACGGTGATGACCCGGACAAGGACAATTGGCAGAGAAGCTGTGAGGCCAAACAACCCCCCAATCCCCCAACTCTGAACCCCCAAACTCTAAACAACATGAAGGGGGGTGTAGATGGATGGATGGGAGGAGCTGGTGTGGTGGCATCAGATTGTTGGTGCTGCCAACGTCTCCACATTTCCCACACGGATGTCCAACGTTGGCAACAAAGGAGCTGCATCGTTAGTGCAGAAACACTCATTAATATCCTTCTCTTGATCATTTTCTGTTTTACTTCATTAACATTGACTTCTGCAAAACTGTTGATGACAATAATAACATTTTTTATTCAAGACTAAATCTAAATACAGAAATAATTTTGAGAATTTGTTGCAGCTCAGCACATGTTGTGAGGAGATTTCCGGGTTCACAAAGGACTAATTATAACAAACTACAGTAGACGTTAATGACCCAAATAAGGACAAAAAAATAAGAGAATTCATATCTCCATTTTTAGACTGAAACTAAAATATTTGGTGACACTGCTTTTAGATAAAACGCTCCAAAACATTGAAAGAACCTACCTGTGGATCTGAGAAGAGCTGAAATACACTTTAAATATGCATTTATCCAGAATGGTTTTTATGTATGACTTTCTTGTTTTGGTGTCTTGATATTTAACCTGATGTTCCTGTAAATTTTACTATTTGATGTCTACTAATTTTCTACCATGATTGTTGAGTTTTCATAGTTTGCATTTATCACTTTAGATTATCTTTTAGTTATCCTTAAAGATAGTTTTTGTGTTTTTAGCTTTTTACTTTTTCACTCTCCTAATTTTATTGATTTGCCATTTCTCTTACTTTTTTCTTTTATTTTTTTGTTAGTCATTGCATTAATCTCTAAGACCTTTCTTGACTTCCTACCAACTAGAATTATTAATGGGCATCGCGGCCACAACCAGTCACACCAACACTTACACTTAATGGCAATTTACAGCCCCCAGTTATAAGCATGTTTTTGGTCTATGGGAGTGATGATACACTCTTTTAATTTGTTTAATTTATTTAATTGTATATGTTTTAGGCCAATGCAACATTTAAACATCTGTGTAATGTGTTCTGTAGCTGATTACGGAGGTTTTTTAAAGGGATAGTTATGGTGTTCTGAAGTGGGGTTACTTGGGGCCCATGACACTAGTGAATGTAATTGTCAAATTGGGAGTTTGAGTGCCTGTAGAGAACCCATGCATGCATTCAGAATTTATAAAACCCACTCAGGGCTGTGAAGGGGGAACTAAAGGACTGATTCTAGGACAACTCTTGCCTCAGTTTGAGCCCTCTTGGCTCTCTGATGCCCAGCCACACATGACGATTCTCATGGTGATGTGCACGACTGTACACAAGTGGCAAGGCTGGTTTGATCGGCATGATACAGGAAGAAATGAGTGTCTCTTCTCCGGACACACCCTGTAAATACATCGTCAATAACACTTCTACAGCGCTTCAGGGGTGTTCTTCAGTTAGGTCAATGCAACAATATGATGAAAATTCCATTACTTTCCATCCCGCTGACACAACGTCAGCCCAGTTTGAGTCACATAACCCCAATTGAGCCCCGTCGCTTGCGTCGCAAGTTGAACAGGAAATGGTCAGGGCACAAATAACAATAATAATAATAGTAATAATAATAGCTTTATTTATATAGCACCTTTAAAAACAGAAGTTTACAAAGTGCTTTACAGACAGAATAAAGGCAGAAAAAGGCAGAATAAAATCATCTATCAGTTCACTAGAGACCACGAGAGTCAGAGGAAAATTCACAGAGGGTCGAGTTAACTAAAGCAACAAAATGAAAGAAAATAGAAATAAACTGGTAGGATCGAAACAGCTGGTAAAATGCATAATGACAAGGAGATGAAAAGACACTAGATAGATATTATATTTACAGATACATAGATTAACTTGAGACTGTTGAAGGTTGACGACATCACATCAGGAAGATAGAAAAGAAGAGGGCAGATGGAGTACTGGTAAAAAAAAATACTAATAACAAACAAATCAATACATAAAATAAGGTGCAATAAAATAATGATAATAAAAACTGAGTAAGTCAATACAAGAAAAGAAAGTAAAAACAGGACTAAAACAATGAGAAACCGTGAGAAGGATAAGAACAGTAGAACTTAAAATAATTAAACAGGTAAGTAAAAAAGGTAAAATATTTTTAAAGGGACTGTGAGGAGTTTCTCAGTAATTGCAAAAAAGTCTCACTTTTAGATATATGCCTGATGGAAATACACACTTTAAGATGAGTTTTATAGCATCAAAATAGGTTATCTATAAATGCTATTCTTTAGCTTCACGGTCGGGTCGTACAGGTCTGGACTGGCCTGGATACTCAACTTCAGGAACAAGACAATTAAAACTAGAGCAAATTTATATTATTCAGACACGTCTTAGAGCACCGGGCTGTGAGTAGTGATATATAGCCGCCTACAAAACTACGATACTACGTTTTTCCAAACTTGCTTGTTGTCACATATCAAAAACTACCGCTACGTAACTAGAAAGAGATACATTACCTCGTGGCTTTGCATCCTGTAAGTTGTTGAAAAATAAGTTGTAAAGCAATGCAGAGTTCTAAAGAAGGTCCGGGCTACATTCATTAGCATCATAACAAACACACGCTTTGGCTTCGGCTGTTGTGGTGTGTTCCAGTTGTAGTCAGAAGTAAGAACTTCTGAGTTCCGAGTAGGAAACTGCAGCTGGAACGTCCCCGAAGTCAGAATTTCCTACTGGGAACTCGGTGAAACCTCGCCACCCCCGAGTTGACAATAGAAGATGGATACCCCCAGTGTGAACAGTTATTTAGCTCCTGTAATAATCCATTTATTTGCACTTCTGACTGGGGTGTGTCGCTCTAGATCAGCTGTATACAT
This sequence comes from Scarus forsteni, assembly GCA_036419115.1. NCBI lineage: Eukaryota > Metazoa > Chordata > Actinopteri > Labriformes > Labridae > Scarus > Scarus forsteni. The sequence goes on from JAZDUH010000145.1 coordinate 2,170,026, forward strand.
AGTATTGTTAGACTTATATTTACAAAAATGCTGCCATAGTGATAATCACATTCTTCATGTGATATTTGTGAACAACAACGCAGGGCGTGCTCATGGGTAGCAGAGTCTTTGTGTAGCCGGTAATAGATTCTCCTCACAGTCCCTTTAGAAAAGAAAAAAAATGATATAAAAGCAAGTCTGAAAAAGTGGGTTTTAAGATGTGATACATTGCAGTCAATCTGTGTCAATCTTCTTCAGAAAGCTTTCAGGATTGAGCCACGATTAAGCCACGTTCATGCCACACTAATACCATTCGCATTAGGACTGCATTAGGCTTCCATCCTGCTATCCTGAAAGTGATGATTCTCAATGACAGTTTTGCACGGTTCAAAACTGTCGGTACCCTTCCCTGTTCCCCAGCTTTTGTCCACTACTATACAATGCTGATACATATCAAGTTATGCATGCATCACAACCAAAGCAAGTTTCAACAGGATTAAGGCTGTCACGTTTCCTAAAAATCAAACTCAATGGTTTTCAAACATGCACCCAATTAATCAAAGATATTTGATTATCTCCCCTGCCCTGTAGTAAGGTACAGAGGCTCTCTTATCTGCCCCTTTGGTAAAAACCCTGCTGAAAAAAAAACGCAATGACATGGAGTTAAACTCTTGAAGAAGCACCGCTGCACTCAGCTGTATAACGGATGAAAATCCGATGGTTAAGCCCACAAATTTGATGTGGACGTCAAGTGAGTAAATTGCTTTGCATATAACCGACACACAGCCTGGTCTTTGACTTTAAGTTTGCCATCAACAGTGTAGAACCAAAAATACTTCCACACAGCTCTCCTCAGATGATTCGGTGATGCTAAAGTCCGCTCGGGGTGGAAACTCTTTGTTTGCTAAGGTCAAGAGAGCAGTGGATGTGTCTGACGGTCAAGCTGCACTCAGAGCGCCCTCTGTTGGACGGAACGGTCCACTGCTCCAGGTGCCCTGATGTGCCACTACACTCAATACTTTACATTCAAATATTTATTTACTATTCGGTTACAGATATTTATCCCCATAATCGAACAGTTAATCGGATATCAGGTGACAGCCCTAATCAGGATTATGGCAATCGTGCACAATCGCCATGAGAAACGTGAACCTGTGACTGGGGCTAGAGTAAGAACATCGCTGAAGAGGCCCTCATGAAGGTCTAAAGCCCTGATGGAGCCGCTCTCCTCATGTTGACCGATGCTGCTGTAAGTGTCTCTGATAATGAAGAGCGGAGGAGAAGCTGGTCTGAGGGTGATCAGGGAGAAGAACCATCGATTAACAATCAGCAGCTGTAAAGGAATCCATTAGAACGGCAGCATGTTGGATACCCGATCAATACGACATGATTTCCTCTGGTGTCCCAGAGCCGCCGTCATCCATGGATCTTTCTGTCAGAGCGTCCAGTCTGTGGGCCGGAGCGCCACGTCCTTCACCAAACAGCAGCCATTACTCCTCCTCCTCCTCCTCATTGTGTGTATGACAAACGAGTGTTTATTTGACAGCAGTTATCTCGGAGCATTGATCAGGCCGAGAGGATCCATGAGGAAGTTAACAATGTAGAAGGAAAATGTGTGAACGATTCCACACAGACGGATCGATCAGGAGAGCAAACCTTCATTTCAGTGTTTAAAGTCAAAAGGGGTATTGAGTCGTCCGGAGGTGGAGGGAAAATTGTTCACTTAAAGAAAAATCAATGTTGACAGAGAGAAAATACACACTTGAGTCTTCTGTCTCAGAAGGACAGACGGAGACACTTTCTTACTGTATTACTCACAGGTATCAGTTCATTTTGTTTTAGAAGAAAAGGCTGGGGTGCTGGTTTGACAGAGTGTTAATCAACCAGGCATGGTCCATATATATGCTTCTGCCAGTCCAGGTTAAATTCAGCCTGTGGACAGCCTGCAGAGTGTTTCCCTTCTCTCTCAGCCCCTTTCATAAGCCTATCAACTGTTTCTCTCTTCTGTGAATAAAGGAACAAAAACACTCAAAATATATACAAAACCCAAAACTAGTGAAGTTGGCACGTTGTGTAAATCGTAAATAAAAACAGAATACAATAATTTGCAAATTCTTTTCAACTTATATTCCATTGAATACACAGGAAAGACAAGATATTTAATGTTCAAACTGAGAAACTTTATTTTCTTTTGCAAATAATCATCAACTTAGAATTTAATGGCAGCAACACATTGCAAAAAAGTTGTCACAGGGTCATTTTTACCACTGTGTTACATCGCCTTTCCTTTTAACAACACTCAGTAAACGTTTGGGAACTGAGGAGACCAATTTTTGAAGCTTTTCAGGTGGAATTCTTTCCCATTCTTGCTTGATGTACAGCTTAAGTTGTTCAACAGTCCGGGGTCTCCGTTGTTGTATTTTACGCTTCCTAATGTGCCACACATTTTCAATGGGGGACAGGTCTGGACTACAGGCAGGCCAGTCTAGTACCCGCACTGTTTTACTACGAAGCCACGCTGTTGTAACATGTGCAGAATGTGGCTTGGCATTGTCTTGCTGAAATAAGCAGGGTCGTCCATGAAAAAGACGTTGCTTGGATGGCAACATATGTTGCTTCAAAACCTGTATGTACCTTTCAGCATTAATGGTGCCTTCGCAGATGTGTAAGTTACCCATGCCTTGGGCACTAATACACCCCCATACCATCACAGATGCTGGCTTTTGAACTTTGCGCCTATAACAGTCCGGATGGTTCTTTTCCTCTTTGGTCCGGAGGACACGACGACCAAAGTTTCCAAAAACTATTGTAAATGTGGACTGGTCAGACCACAGAACACTTTTCCACTTTGCATCAGTCCATCTTAGATGAGCTCGGGCCCAGAGAAGCCGGCGGTGTTTCTGGGTGTTGTTGATAAATGGCTTTGGCTTTGCATAGTAGAGTTTTAACTTGCACTTACAGATGTAGACGAACTGTAGTTACTGACAGTGGTTTTCTGAAGTGTTCCTGAGCCCATGTGGTGATATCCTTTACACGGTGATGCCAGTTTTTGATGCAGTACCGCCTGAGGGATCGAAGGTCACGGGCATTCAAAGTTGGTTTTGGGCCTTGCCGCTTACGTGCAGTAATTTCTCCAGATTCTCTGAACCTTTTGATGATATTACGGACCGTAGATGATGAAATCCCTAAATTCCTTGCAATAGCTGGTTGAGAAATGTTGTTCTTAATCTGTTGGACAATTTGCTCAGGCATTTGTTCACAAAGTGGTGACCCTCGCCCCATCCTTGTTTGTGAATGACTGAGCGTTTCAGGGAAGCTGCTTTTATACCCAATCATGGCACCCACCTGTTCCCAATTAGCCTGTTCACCTGTGGGATGTTCCAAATAAGTGTTTGATGAGCATTCCTCAACTTTCTCAGTCTCTTTTGACACTTGTGCCAGCTTTTTTGAAACATGTTGCAGGCATCAAATTCCAAATGAGCAAATATTTGCAAAAAATAACAAAATTTTCCAGTTTGAACGTTAAGTATCTTGTCTTTGCTGTGTATTCAATTGAATATAGGTTGAAAAGGATTTGCAAATCATTGTATTCTGTTTTTATTTACGATTCACACAATGTGCCAACTTCACTGGTTTTGGGTTTTGTAACAAGTAATGTGAAAAGTTACTTTTTATAGAGGGTAACTAAGTAAAGTAATGAGTTACTTTTTTTGAAGTAGTAACGAGTAACAAGCAAACACTACTTTTTAAAGGTAACTTCCCCAACACTGGTTGATTGTGACGCTGTTTAATTTTTGAAAATTCGAGAACGGACTGTTGAATCTGGTGAAAAAGTAGAGCTCACCACTTAATTGACGTTTCACGTGTCATCCTGAACATTAAGGAGCAGATCATTTTGGATGGTTACAGATCAGAATTAATCATCATTGATTAAATCACTTTGTAATCCATGCAGTGACACCAAAATTCAGCTTGAAAAATAACTTTGTCCCTTTGTCTGCTCCCTCACCAGCAGATGCTCCATTCTGATCTTCATAGTCTTAAACTCCACACACCTGAAATCAACAGAAAAACACCTTTCCCATCACTGCCAACATCTAAAGCTCCTCTCCAGCTCTGACCTGTCTGATTTACAAAACCAAACATCCAAAAACACATGGAGAAAGCGTGTAAAACAAAATGGATCCGCCCACAGTCAGATGCCTGCAGGAGGCGTTCGCAGCACCTGCTGGCTGCACAGTCAGTGAGTAGGTGTGCACAGACGCTGATGCACTGGCATCAGGCTCACTGTTGATTTTGATGCACCTGTCGGATTAATTAAACCTTTAGCTTTATTTATGGCAGGCCAGGGCAGGTCATGAAGCTAGATTTTAATGTTTTTAGTTTGATTAAGAACTATATCAACTTCATCAATATTGACTATTCTTAGTTTTGAGGATTATTAGAATTATAGAAACTTTATACTCAACTGAGTCGGAGGAGGCTTTTTGTGTGGATGCCCATCAGTTGTACAGGGTGTCCATAAAGTCTCTTTACAATTGAAGAAATTTATTGCAAAGGCAGTTGATGAGGTATCTTAACTAGATTTGTTTTATCTTAATCAGTGTTTATTAAAGGAGACATATCATGCTGATGCATGATTTAATACTTACATATAACAGAATAAATTTGAAAACAAGACCTTACACCCCCTTAATTTTCAAAAAATGAGATATTTATTTTTTCTGATATCCTAGAACGAGATTTGATGCCTCTGAAAATAGGTCATTGTGAGATGTCCGCGAGATTTAAATTGTTGTGACGACACGAGGTACCTTTCTTTTTATTGGAGTAATCTAATAAAACACTTCCTCCTCTGTGATGTCCGTTAGCCACAAAACCATCACAGAGGAACACATCCACCAGCAGGGTTATATAGGTCCCTAGCTCACACTCACTCATTACCAGCTCTGGCCTGTAGGGGGACTCAATATGCGGTCGCTGCTTTGAGCCTGCCGGAAAATACAGTAGAAGAAGAAGGACAGGCTGGCTCTACCCCCGATAGAACTGACCAATCAGAGCACAAAGGGCTGTGACGTTGCGAGGTAACTGTAGGTCATCCTGAGATCCTCGTGTTTCAACGAGAGCTTGATAATGGCCTATAATGAGGATTTTGAGAACACAATTGTGGGGCAATGAAGGAACTAAATGACTTGTACTGAGGGCAGAAATGCTTTACAGGCATCCTAGTCTGGCATAGTGAAAAGGAGAAACAAGCATGATATGTCTCCTTTAAAGTAAAAACACACCTCCACTGCTCTACATTCATAATACAAGCAGATGTTGTGCTGTTCAAGGCGAGAACTGAACATATCAAGGCAGAGAAGAACGTGTTCAACATATGCAGGTGTGTGGAGAGTGATATAGTGATATCTAAGGCCATCTTGATGTTAAGACATGCAGTTAAAAATATAATCCTGTTCTGAAGTCCTGCTGCAGGAGGAGGTTATTTTATCTTCTGATTTCTTGAAATCTGCTGCTCCATGAAGCAGATCATTAGATATTTAATAAGACTGGCTTAAGTCACTGATCTCTTTACTATGAAGGACGGAGTGGACTACAGCTCAGAAGACGCTGAAGCTGACAGAGAAGTCTTCTGTGATTCGTTGTGACCCTCCATCCTCTCTGTTACTCAGAGCGAGCTGACACCAGCGCAGACAAACTGGTCGGAGAGGAGGCCGCCTGCTGGGCCGTGAGTCACGTCAATCTGGGCGGCAGCGAGACTCCATCGCTCGGAGGCAGCACAGACCGAGGGTCCAGACTGCAGGATGACAAAATATCCCGTCATGCAGAGGAAGACGCAGCCGGTATGCCAGGCATGTCTGGCTGAATCACACCCCGTCAGCGAGCACACAGACGCACAATCATGCTCGGCTTCTGAGCGCCAAAAACATCCACATTTCTACACGCCATCCTCAACGTTAGTGCTGTACGATTCCTGATTTATCCAAGTGTGGACCAGGCTATGGGTCTAAAATTAGAGTTTTGTGTGCATCTTTACAAATATGGATTAAAAAATAGTTATTATGTTGCCTAATGTTGTGAATGTTATAGTTGTATCATGGTTTCTGGTTTGAACTGGCCCCTGCAGCATGGATTCTTGCAGGCTGCAGGTCGAAAATTAAGGCTGTGTATGCATCAGTATTAATTTCCATATCCTAAAATATTGATATCTTGCCTAAAAGAAAGTCTTCTCTGGTAAATATTAGAGTTGTATCATGGTTTCTGGCTTGAACTGGCCCCTGCAGTCGATCAGAAGTCCGCATTCCTTCCCTGGCCTCTGTGCTGAAGCTTGTTTTGACTATTGGAAGATTTATGATCCAAAGCCCGATAAATTGGACTCCACTCCGACACAAACAGAGTCAGTGTGCCAGACAGCCGTGCAGGCCGAACCCCGGTGAGCAGACAATGAAAGGGGCAGGTGGTGATTCCCCGTCCCCGCTCCTCAACATGATAATGAGGTATTGTGAGCGCGGCTGGCTCGGCTGCTGCTGCCGCTCTCCTCTGTCTTCCTCCGAGGGCAGCGCGATGATGAGTTATTTTTCTGCAGCTTGGCACAGCACGACACGTTCAGCTCCCCAGATGGTCCTCACCGTGATTCAGTTAGTCACCCTGCCTGTTGCTGGGCAGCGAGCACGGCCAATCAAACATCACGCACACACTTTGGGGCTCGATTTCATGTGGCGAGAACCAGCAGCCATCGACACGGGACAGCATTTCTGTCCCCAAAGGAATCCTGTGAATAAGTTTTCAGGCCTGTAACGCTGGCGGTTCAGAGCCGTGGCGCCAGAGAGGGGCCGACAGGAGACTCATGAAGGGCTGAAATATTTCCTCCTATAACCGTCATTATTGGCCTCCATTTAATTTAATATGAAGGACTATAAATGTCACTGCAGGAGACAAAAGGGAAATTTAGACTCCACATAAGTGGATGGACTTTTAACTGGCATGATGGATGTAAAGTCTGAAAAAAAATCAAAGTTTAAGGCAAATGCAAGCAGCTAAACTCATTATGCGTTTGCTAGTTCTGTTTTGGACCCCCTTCACCTTTAGAGCTCCTTGACTCGTGGCATCACACAGTCGCTGCAGATTTGTTGGCTGAACATCAGTGATTACATTCTCCTGCTGTACTGGATTGAGATCTGGTGACTGTGGAGGCCACTGGAGTAGATTTAGCTCGCTGACATGCTCGAGAAACCAGTTTAAGAAGATCTGAGCTTTGAGACACAGAGCCTTACCCAAATCTAGAGATGGTTGTGCATTAAAATTCCAGTAGATCAACAGTTTTTAAAATACACTTATCAGCCTGTTTGGCACTAACAACCTAACCTGACAAGCCACATGGACAGCTCAATATATCTGCCACAGAAATATTTCACTAGTCCATCTGGGTAGGAGCTCTTTAAATTTGTTTTCAGGGGCAGAACGTTAATTTTTTTTTTTTTTTTTAACGTTCTACATTTGGCTCGTCACATTCATCACAGACCAATCCACATCAAGCAGGGTTGCCTCCTATAATGTAACATACATCAACGCAATCGATAAGGTTTTCTCAACCCGTCAAGCTGGCCCGGGAGAACCAAAATGCCCTGATAGAACATTCCTAGCTGGGTATGCAATGGACAGCTGGAATAAATGGAGAGTGGTGTGTCTGTCAATCCTGGAGGTCGAGGACGTGGAAGACGTGTTCTTGTTTGCCGCAATTGGAGCTGCGATTACAATCATGGGACTGGGCCTCGGAGGGATTATGTGGAGGCTGAGACGTATGAAGGCTGAGTTTTCAGCAACGAGAGAGGCGATGCTGCAAGCATGCGATGAGATCAAGAGAGCGGGAGGTCACAGAAAGATGGCTCGCGCACCCTTCAACAAAATCTGACTGGGAGGCGGAAACGCCCGCATGGCTGAAAACTACAGCAGAGCCCGGGACGACAGTGCAGGAGCACGCCTGGGTGTCGACGAGTCACGCGTTTAACACGTTTTAAACCTGGGAAAAGAAAAGCAACGCGGACACACCACCCTAACATCACCAACCCAACATCACAAACCGGGACTAACAACAAATAAAAGAGAGTCATGAATTATGCCTTACGTGGAACAAAGGATTAGTCATAATAGGTCAAATACGGACACTAAAGGACAGTCAAGAATTATGTCATACTTCTGCAAATGGAATAAAAATTTATAATAATTTGATGATATGTCGAAAAGAGCAGACTAAATATTGAGAAAATGGGGACAGGACTAGATAAGCTCTGCTTCTCCCGTCTTCCCTTTCGGACATGTACATTTGATCAACTATTGACAATGTGTGATGCTGTATAAGTGTGCTGACGTGACCGAAATAAACAAATCAATTCAATTCAATACATAGCGGCTAATGGCTAACAACAGTTAACAACAGTTCATGGATGTTAGCCATAGCGGCTAACTTAGCTGCTAACAGCTAACAGCCTTTTACTATCGTCTTACACTAAATTGTACCATACAGATGATTAATTTAACACCTATATGTGACATGAACCTCGTCAAAGACAATCCCTACAAGTAAACTTCTGAGGAGGGCAGATTTCGCCAAGTTTCACTGAGTAGCCATGAGGACAATAGGCTAATCGGCATGTCCGTTCTCGACTTCTGGTTCTCAACTTCCAGTTGTCGTCCATCCACATTCTGCTGCTCCCGCCTCTCTTCCCTGATTGGGCCGTTAAGAATTCAGCCAAGTGAATTCGTTAAACAACGGAGGCTGGCGAGAAGGACCTGCAGGATTTCAGAATCAGGCAGGTCTGTCTGCTCTGCAAGGCTACCAACAACCACGCATTGCCACAGTTAAACCACCTATCGCCTGACAAATCATGGTCATCATCTTGACCATGTCTGCAAGCCTTAAAGGGATAGTTCTGTTTTTTTTTTTTTTTTAAATAGGGAGGCCCACTGAGCAAGTGAATCTAATTGCCAATTAAGCACCTGACTGTCAATGCTGCAGTGAGGCTTCATAATGAACCCACTTTTAGGTAAAAACACGAAAGCGACAGATGGACTCTGCAGTGAGATTCTTTACAGTGTTGATCCTTTTCCTCGACAAAGCCCCCTAGCATTAGCGTGCTGGGATGTAGGGTTATCCATCTCCTCCCTATCAGCTGGTCAGGTTTTCAGACCAAACAAAAAATACAAAGTTCACTAAAACAGAACTAAAAATGATTGATGCTCAAGTGCAACAGTGCCCTTTCCCTCTCTAAGTCAAGCCTGTGAGGTGATATTCAACTCATATCTGGGTATAAAAACTCATGTCCCATTATTTCATAATTAAGGTATTAGAAACACACAATAATAAGGAAATGTACTTGTGGATAACATTCATCCATTATCTACACTGTTTAGCGGTTCTGGGGTCATGGAGGTGAAGTCTGAGGCACGTGAACGACCTGTAACATGATTTATTGAATTAAAATGACAACTTTACAGCTACAATTAGCTGCAAGTGTATGCATTAAGGAAATATAAAAGTGGGCCTCTTGCCCAAAGACAACTAAGATAGGCTCCACCCCCCACACAAGTTAAAGGGATAACCGGTACAGAAAATGAATGAATGAATGAAAAATAAAGAAAGTGTCTTTGAGTCTTTCTTTAAATCATTTTGGGGGAAATCCTGATTTGGATCCACTTTCCAGTAAAGAATTGAATTCATCTTCTTAATTTAAACGTTTGGGTTTGATTTCTATTAATCATTCATCATTATAATCTTATTCTGTGCACAAAACACTTCCACTATGACTAACTGTTATGACCAAGAACATTTTTGTTAATATGACTATAGAAGAAATATATGCTGCAGAAATAGCAGCTAAAAAACTCAAAACTTTTTACTCAATGGAAACTTTAATGGTGCAAAAAAAGAGCAAATAGGCAGCAGCCTGTGGGTAAAATGGGCATCATTAAGAGAATTATCCTCTCCATAATTTTCACCCTGAGCTCTGCTGAACCCAGCCTCTAAATGTGACTTTAGCAGACCACTCTGGGGTTTTAGCAGCTACCACTCCTGCATGTTTCTGTCATTAACACATGCGCCGTGGCCATGGAGACACTCTAAACTGTGGCTGGCCTGGATAATATTCCACCTGGTCGAGTTAACCTGACTCCGTTATTCTTCCTGGAGGAGTTTCAATTAGAGATCCAGACGTGTGACTCAGAACATTACTCACCTCTGAACACAGAGCTACTTTTCTGCTCCCCGTAATCAGAGCAGAACTCATAAAAGCACCTGTTTATCTGGATAAAAAATGGATGTATGAGTAATGAGTCCACCAGGGAACACCGCCCTGGACCGCTCACGACTTTACAGCCTCAGTCTAATCACAATACATACCAAACGTCCCTAAATGATTATGAGAGCCGGAGAGTTTTGATAGTTAGAGAGAGGAAATATCACCCCGAGGAAGCCAAGCTGAGACGCCCTGTAACAAGTTAAACAGGGCTGCCATGTTGGGAGGGGTATAAATCAGTCATTCAATAGGCTGTTCTTAGAGACTAAGGCTGTGTCCGAAATGGCATATTAACGTACTACTCGTACTAAGTGTGACGTCAAAATGAGTATGCGGTGTGTTCACATTAGATAGTATGAAAAGATTGAGTGTGCGAGAAATACCCGGATGTAAACTATATCAGAAAAAATTTTAAGTATGCAAGGTGGGCATACTAATCACACTCAAACGCCCCATAAAGCATTGCGGCATGCATTATGACCAGCATCCAGCTAAAAATCAGCCACTCGCAAACTTTCTGTTTTCAAAATAAACACATCTTTTATTATCTCCTTTTAGTTCTTACTGTTTTTTTAATTGGGCTTTTGTTTTGGAGCCGACTGGAAGCTTCTTCGATAGCATAACGGCTCGCATGCCGGAATGAAATTTGTATCCGTGTGTTTTATGGCTCAAATGACCACATTTTGGTATTCTACGTGGTGACTTTCTTGCCTAAAATGTTCTCTGAACTTTCAAATGTGGCGAATCAACAGAGATATTCGATAGCCTGGTGTGCTTCCGATTTTTGTCGTTGGAGGTTTGAAATGCATCATGGGAAACTTAGTAGTATACTCCAGTGTGGACAGTTGGCATTCTAATCATACTTATAGTATGTAGTATGCAGTATATGCACATGAGTTTGTAGTATGTAGTACTTTAGTATGCCATTTCGGACACAGCCTAAAACTTGAGTCCAAGGGGATTCCTCATGGGAATCAGACTTAGTCCAGAACTACATCTTCTTGACTTACAACTAGTTTGAAGCTGAGTTTACACAGTGCCGAAAACAGTCAAATCCGAGAAGTTTTCGTTGCGTTTTGGCCTTGTGTTTACACTGAAACTCGTTGTGTTTGGTCCAAAAATTGTAACTTTTTTTTTTTTTTTTTAAAATATATTTTTTGGGCATTTTGTGCCTTTATTGATAGGAGAGAGAGACAGTGGATAGGCTTGTGAAAGAGGGTGAGAGAGTAGGGGAAGACACTCTGCAAACTGGTCACAGGCGGGATTCGAACCTGGACCGACAGAAGCAAGTACATGGGGTGCCTGGTTACTAACCACTCCGCCAAACCAGCACCCCCAAAAATTGTAACTTTTGAAACGTGCTCCAGAGTGGAAAGTTTCCAAAACGCTCTCCATGCAGCTCCGCGTAAACCGGCATCAGAGCGTTTCAGGGTGCAACAGACGTCACCACATACACAGTACTATTACACATGAAGGCTGTGTGCGCATACCAGGAACAACAACAGCTTCGACCATGTGCAGAGTAAGCCTCATACCGTGCTCCGTTTGTTATCCAAACAAAACTATCCAGACAGATTTGTTGTCCAGAAAGGAAACTCCAGCCTCTCTGTGCCTCTGTTCGCCATTGTTGTTTGTAAAAAGTTTTTCTTCGTACGTGGGTTGTAGCAGCGCTGCCTCTCTGCAGACCTACGCCGCCAACTACTGAACCGTCATGCACACTACAGCGGGTACATATGTCTCCAGTGTCGTCGTCTGAATGCAGAAGAATTTGAAATCACAAAGGAAAAATCTTTCCGTCTTTAAGCCAGGACTGTCCGTGTAAATGTAGCCTGAGTCACCAAAGAACCAAACTCTGGTCCACCTAAAATCAGGGGGTCTCGGAATACATTTGAGGGGACCAGAGCCTTCACAATAAGTCCAGACGACAGCTACAGCAGCAGAAGACCACACCAGGTGCCACTGCAGTCAGCTAGGAAATGGAAACAGAGGCTACGTTTCACTCAGGCTCAACAAAACGACAACAGAAGGTTTTAAAAGTGTCTCCTGGTCCGATAAGTCTGGATCTCTGCTCCACATATAGATGGTAGACTCAGAGGTTGGGATGAACATCATAAAGCATGGATCCATGCTGCCTTGGATCAGCGGTTCAGGCTGCCGTTGGTCCCTCAGTCCCACCTGAGCATGGTTTAAACCCCACAGCCTACCTGAGTGTACCAGCCGAGGCCATGCTGTTGTTTTTTTAGTTTAAAATTTTCAGGAAATTTACATTTTGTTATAAAGTACACTGTAAGCCTTTGCTGTAAAATTGGATTAAAATTTGAACAGTAATTTACTGTATTTTTAGTATACAGTAATTTACTGTTAAACTCTATGCACCATGGGAGCAAAAAAAAAACAGCACTGTCCTGTAATTTATTCATTTACCACAGTTTTATTGTGGTAAAAAAAACATTTGGGATGTATGGAGCAGGAGATTCTCATACATGCATGGAGATATGGACCAACATCTCTGAGGAGATTTTGGCACCTTGTTAAACCTTTGGGGCCGGTTTCCCGTTCAGGGTTTAAATAAAGCCAGGACTAAAATAATCTGGTCTAACTTAATCCCCACTAATCCCATTGCTTTCTGAGTTGCGACTTAACTTCAGATTAACTAGTTCTAGACTATGGAGTGTGTGACTAAGGTAATCAAGGACTAGTCAGATCATGTGTTGGAAGCTGAATTAGATTAACAATCTGCACATGGTGCAAAGGTGGGGTTGCTCTGAAAACCCGAGGTGGAATTTTCCTAATATAAATTTTAGCAGTCTGTGTGTATGGAACAGGAGCTTGATGTCTGATTGAACATGGAGAAAGGAAAAAGAAAGCGGTCCAAAAACTTCAGTGAAAGTGAGAAGATACTTTTGAAGGAAATAATTTCAAAACATCCTATAATTGAAGACAAACATCATGATTCAACCACAGAACTCAAAAAACGAAATGCATGGACTGCAATTTTGAACGAATATAACTCAAATGAAACAGTAACCAGCAGGACCACCCAGCAACTTCAGGTAAGATTTAATTATATTATTTATGGTGGTCTAATTGAACTAATCAGAGCATATGAAAAGTATGTTTGCTCATATGAGGCACATTCACACATGTTTGTTTTGCCTTGTAAAGGTCCTGTGGAAAAACATTAAAATACAGCTAAAGAAAACAACAGCCATTGCTCGTAGGGAGCGTTTTAAGACAGGTGGAGGACCCCCAGTTAGACCACAGACAGATGACCTCGGAGATTTGTTGACTGGGATGATTCAAAGCCAACAACCCTTGGAAGGTATCCCAGATGATGATCATCTGGACAGTTCAGGTGGGGAAATGCAGCAAAACTCATTTGTCACAATGTGTGTGAGGGTATTTTATCCTGCTCAGATAAGCTAAATGGTATCTTTTGCATTTGAAATAAAAAAATAATTAAATAAAAAAAAATCCTGTCAGGGTTTCTATTACTACTTCTGAAGTAGTAGAAGTTCATCCTCTGAAATTTTATGTCTAATATTGAAATTCTCTCTAGAACAAGATGACCTGGGTGTGAATCAGATGTCAGAGGAGCCAGAACAGAGTCAGAAAAATCTGACCTCTGCACCTGAGGCAGCAGCACCCAGTACCTCCATTCCAGGCAGCACGGCAAGAGTGAAAAGGCTGACTTTTCATGAGAAACTTGCTCTGGAGTTCCATGAGTGCAAAATGCAATATTTAAAAGAAGAACATGAACTCAAGATGAGAATCCTTCAAGTGGAGTTGTCAGTCAAAGAGATGCAAAGAGACATGAAACAACAGAAGCTGCAAAACATCAGTGTTTTTTGTAACAATGCCCCTGTTGACCTTGTGCCTTTATGAAATAAAAATGTTCCAGCACAACCTTAAGCCAACCCAAATTTATTCAGTAATGAACCATCTTAATCCATTCTTCTTAACTGTTTTCAAAATATGACACAAAATGTAATAAAACAACATCAAACAGATCACTTGTGGATCACTGAACAGTTTTCTGTTTCTTGTCTTTATGAAAAGTGCTGCACGGCAAAATTGTTTCTATAAGTGTGTCCAGTTTGGTCATTAGCTACCTCTGCCATGGGAACATGAGGGTCACTGTCATAATCAGTTGGTGGGTCTACGCAGCCACGCTGTCTGAGGTAGTTATGAAGCACTGCTGTTGCCACAATGACAGCACAGCATCTTCTTGGTTCAAAACGCAATGTATTTCTGAGACACTGGAAACGATTCTTCCAGATACCAAACATGCGCTCTATTAGCCCTCTGGTGTGGATGTGGGCTTGGTTGTAGCGTTGCTGCTCAGGCCTGACGGGATGTAGATAAGGAGTGAACAAAAAGTGTGTCTGTGCATAACCACTGTCACCAAGTAGGATTCCAGTGTGTTCTCCAGCTTCAAACTGAGCACACAAAGAGGAGTTTTGGAAAATCCTAGAGTCATGTGTTGAACCACTCCAACGTGCAACAATGTTTGAGAACTGCATAGTGGGAGTACAAACACCCTGTACATTTATTGAAAACCAGTTTTTACGATTCCTGTACAGCTCAGCATCTTCTGTTGAGGGGCACTTAATGGGAATATGACATCCATCAATGCAACCAACAACTCAAGGAAAGTTCCCATATTCATAGAACTGCATCTTGTAGATGGCCTGATCAACAGCATCTGGGAACTTGATGTAATCCTTTCTCAGTTCACATAGAGCTTTGCAGACTTTGTGCACTATTTTGCAGACAGTGGATTCACTCACACCACTCAAATCTGCTGTTTCACGGTGGAAAGTTCCACATGCCAAAAACCTCAAGGTCACAAGTACTTGTAAAGAAGGAGGTATAGGATTTCCTCTTGCTGAGTTACATGAAATCTTTGTCTGAAGCAAACAAATTATTTCAGCTGCATCGTTTTTGTACATACGAAAACGGTCACGGAAACCTATATCATCAAATTCATTCAGCAGGTTACTTCTGTCTCTGAGAAATCTTCTTTCTGGTCTTGGAGGTGGTCTTCCAGCATCATTGATGTAGTCAAGATAATCCATGTTGACCATGCACAGTCGAGCATCCAGCCTTTAATCAGAAGTTAAACCTGCCCCTGGCCAGGTTTAAGTAAAGCTGCCATTTAGACCTAGATTAGCTCTAGTCTTCCTTCAAGAAAGGAGATTATTTAACTCAAGACTAAGACAAGTCTGAGACTATTTTAATCCATGTCTTAGAAAGCTGTTTTGATAAGTCCTGGTTTCAAACGCGATTTAATCTTAGACTAGGCTTAATCCCAGAATGGGAAACCGGCCCTTGATGTTGAGAATTTGGCAGCTTTCAAAGGTGATCTTGTTGCATGATTTATTGGTAGTAATGCTACGGCCACATCGGACGCAAATTCGTAAAGACGTGCAATGAGATTACATACAAAGTCAATGCAAAGACGCTTTTAGACGCAGATTCGCCCCGGGCGGCATGTTGGATACGTTTGGAGCGGCGCGTATGAAGCATCCAGTGCATTTGGGGCATCAAACGCCTCTACACTCGAGTTTAAAATATTGAACTTTCAAGAAAAATTTGCATGACGCTGTGCCGCGGCAGCCAATCAGTGATGACATTCCCCCCCGGACGTCATTGATTTGATGATGTGTGACGCTCCGGCCACCCGCTGAAAGATGGAGGAGAGGTTTATCTGCACTGTTTGCCATCATCCGGAGCTATATGATTCGATGTGTGTACTCTACAGAGACCAGAACAAAAAGGAGCAGCCTTGGGTGAAAGTCGCTAAGGATACAGGTTTTGAAGGTAAGTTCTGTAAATATTCGTTTCCAGCTGGATTTGCCTGCACGGATCATCACTGAGTCCGACTGGCTCCGGCTCTCTACTCCGCCTTCGCTGTGACGCTCATCGCCCCTCAGCTTGTCAAAATGGTCCAGCATCTAGCCTCGGGCGTTACGCGGCGCGTCACAGGCACTACGCGCGTTTAAATACGTCAATTTACGTCTGGTGTGGCCGTAGCATAAGAATGAAATGTGCACAGACTCATGTTGCTGAAGGTTTTGCTGCTGTAAACCCTCTGAACCTCTCTCCGTCTCCGTCCTTTATCACTGATCCTTTTAAATGGAGACACTTGTCCTTAAACACCGTGTAATCAAACTCCTCTCCCCTCACATTACGGCTGATTCATCTCCTTCAGAGATCAGCCTTACTACGGTGTCATCAGCAGCTCGCCATCGCCCACTCGTGAGGCGGTCATGTCCGTTCATTCATAAGAAGAGAGTGAGCAGAGGGTCGGGCACGCTGCCCTGCGGGGGCCGAAGCTCTCGGTGTGAACGAACATGTGTGACTTCTTCTTCTCGCTGCCTGAGGCCCGTCCATCATCAGGGAGAGGAACTGTCTCACTGAATGAAGTTAACTCAGTGGCTTTAGGTTTGGAGAGCGGCTGAGGATAATATCAAGTTTTAGTGTTTACTGATGTTTCATGTGCATGAATATGGCTGATTTTTAACTTCATCGGAAACAGAAGATGACAGGCCTTACTGAAATTATATGAAATGATTTTTCAAATCAGGTTTCACCTTTTTTTTGTTTCAATTGTTGCCAGATCAACTGGTGACTTTTGACGGACTGTAATGTCACTGTTTATCAGCTGAAGAAAACAGAGTGAGTCCTCGTGAATATTGCTTCATTTTGATTTAGAAAGATGCAGCATGTATTTGTTTGTAATCCCTTCTTCTCCCACAGAAAAAACCTTGGTCCTCGAGTTTATAACATAATCAAGGTAAACATCAAAAATAATAAGACAAGAATTTTTTTGTCCAATATTTCGCAGTTAGTGGCTTTACATTTAGAGAATGGCCAGGAAGTATATCAACATTACTGTATACACGTTTTCATGCAATATAATCTGTTTCAAGTGGATTTTACTTTCATCCAAAGAGAGTGGATGGCAGGTCTTTCTGGAATTTTTTAATTTATTTATATGAAATTAATTTTTAAATCAGGTTTCATCATTTTTTTGTCTTATTCGTTGCCATATCTTCATTTTGATTTAGAAAGAAGCCGATGGTTTTACATTTTCATTTTGTGTCCAATATTTCCCAGTTAGTGGCTTTGCATTTAGAGAATGGTCTTAGAGAAAGTGTATAAATATGGCTTATTTTAAGCTGATGAAAAGACATTGGATGACAGGTCTTACTGTAAGTTATGTGAAATACTTTTTCTAAAACAGGTTTTTTTTTTTTTAGTTTTTTTATGGATCAGCAGACTGTGGTCCTAAATGTAACTGTTAATGAGCTGAAGAAAACAGAGTGAGTCCTTGTGAATGTTGCTCTGTTTTTATTTACAAAAAAAACGCCGCTTTCTTGGATAAAACATGTTTTTTTGTTTGTGACGCCTCCTCCACAATTTTATTTAGTAATACAAAGGTAAGTTTAAAGAATACTAAGACATTATTAAGTATACAAGTTCATTATTTACCCCTTCAGTGGCTCTAGGTTTAGAAAAAGGCTGAGGAGTGTAGCACATTTTAATGTTCATCAATATATTTTTATAAAGTTCAGCAACTGCATGAATATTGTTTTTTTCTAAGATGATCAAATGCAATAGGATGACAGGTCTTACTGAAAGTTATGTGAAACGTATTTCTAAAACAGGTTTCTTTTTTTTTTTTAGTTTTGTTTCCAGATCAACTGGTCCTAAATGTCATTGTTTATCAGCTGAAGAAAACAGAGTGAGTCCTTATGAGCGTTGCTTCATTTTGATTTAGAAAGAAGTCCAGATAAATCTGATAAGTTTGATTAATAATGTTGATTTGAAACCTCTTCTCTTCTCTTATTTCATTTGATATTTCCAAGGTAAATATTAAAGTTTATTGCAGTGGTATTGTGACAGCTGTCAGTTCTTTACAGAGAAAATGTTAAGATGTTTTCAATGTGTACCACTATCTACCTTTAAATATTAAAACATGATTGTTTTTCTCGCTATTTCCCTTCCCTGCCTCCCAGGAAAAGCAATGATATTAAATGTTAAAACAAAGTCAACAAACATCATTCCTCTCCGTTGTTTTTCCACATGTGATTCACAGTTTCTGATCGGTGTCACATCACGTCACCTGACAGCTGTGAGATCTACACGGCGGCTAAAAGCTAACTGCAGGAGCTCGTCAGACAGGTGGGAATAACAGCCTGAGCCCGGACATGCTGGATATGTCAGTGCAGACATCTGCCAGCTGACTGGAAACCAGCAGGGTCAAACATCCTCTGCACATTAGAGCGCTGCTGAGCCCGGCTGTCAGCGTCACTGTCAGGTAGAGGACGCTCCGAGCGAAGGGAGGACGCCATCCATGCCGCCAAAACAAGCAGAACGGCATCTTTACTCAGCTGGGAGGAGCTGTCAGTCAGCAGACTGATTCATACCTGCAGACTGAGGAGTGAGGCTCATGGAGACCTCGACTTCACCTGCAGTTATGATACAAAATATCCAAAACAGTGGGCGTCAGGCGACATGAGGACACAAAATCACTTCAGAGGGTGTGACACATGGTGACAGAGAAAAGTTAAGAGAGCAGGAGAACTAAAGATCGACGAATAACTGCAGGAAGGAGGGCAAACACAACCTTCACCTGCCTGTTTGTTCAGTGGGAAAGCCTCAATCCACGACACTTGAACCAGCTCACTAATGGCCCTTTTTCATCAGCCCTACTCTACTCGACTCTACCCGGCTCTACTCTACTCGCCTTGTGCTGCTTTTCCATTAGCCCCAGTCGCCTGCCCAACGGGGTGCAGTGTCGCTGACCAGCTCTGCAGTGACGTCATTTTGAGCGCGACACAACAATCTGTGGCTTTTTGTCACAAACCGAGTAAAAAAGGAAAGCAGAAGAAGGCTGCAGGTGGTAAGAAGAAATACCCCTTGAGAAGCACAGGAGAGTTTTGGAAGCTATACAACAGAATGAAGCCGAGGACGAGAGCAATCCAGCTGCAAAGAAAAGACGTATGAGGGTAAGCTAATGGTAGCTACCGCTAGCATGCTAGGTCATGACTCATCAATGACAACATTGTCTGACCAATCAGTAGCCGGCAGTTGGTGACGTCATCTTTTAGTATGGACTCAGCTCGCTTGGAACCAGAGCGGAGTAGGTACTAAAACTAGCTTGTTTTAGGAGGAAACACGCTGTTAATCGAGTAGGGCCGAGTAGAGTAGGGCCAAGGCGTGCTAGTGGAAAAGGGCCAAAAGTGTCTTTTGGAGAATCCCTCCCCTCACACATCCATCATGCTAGAAAACCTTTGATATCTTGCTTCCTTCGTGCTTTTCAAGTGTTTGGATCATTAGTTCTGTTGATCATAATGTGAGGAACACAACACTGCAAAAACTCAGATCCAGGTGACAGTATTTGTCGAATTTCATGTCAAAAATACCTCACTAGACTTATTCTAAAGCTGCGTTCACACCGACTCTGCAACCATCATCACGTCCCCACTCAAGTCACGTTGCATGCCCAAAAATACCTCATTTTGGTCACTGTTGGTCGTTGCAGTGGCTCGGTGAAGTCACATCCGCTCGAGTTTCACCGGGATCATATCATGTATCATTGGAAGATATTTCCTTATAATTACAATTGGTTTAATGCCCTATTTTTGCCTTTTATTTCATGCAGTAATATGTATCTGGACTTGCTAATGTGGATTAGAATAAGCGTTTCAGATATTTCTGACCTGAAAATAGACAGACACCCTTGTTGAGATCTGAGTTTTTGCAGTGAGGTTCAATCCCATCAATACCTCACATCGCGGCGCAAACATTCAAATCTCTGGAATTTTGTTAATCTAATTTCAATTCTAAAAATTTAACGAGACAAAGTTGCCGGCATGTCCAGCTACACGTCTTATTTCAGGACGTAAAAACAAAAATAAACCTTGTAATGCTTGAAATGAGTTGAAATATCTGTCAATGTGGCAAGACAAATTTTACTTGTACGATGTCTTGGAAATAAGGTGTACTTTCTTAAAGCTAGGGTCGGTAATTTTGGAAAACTAGCATGAATTTGAATGTAGCATTTCCTCAGGGCTCCGTCTAGCCCTTCCCACCCCTCCTCCAAAATGACCCCCTGCTCACGTGCACACGTAAACCCTCAGCACAACATTCATGTTTTACACTACGCCAAGTCATGTCTCAGTCAGTAAGAAAACACCAAAACATTATCAGAGTAAAGTTAAAAACAAACATATAAAGTTACTTAGTGCTCACAGCCCGATGTTGATCGGGGTATAGGTAGTTCCTCTGCCATTCTCCACATAGCTGTCAAGTCTCCGTTTTGGCCATGAAACTACCGTATTTTCCATATTTTATCCTCTTTCCTGACGTCCTCCTGTATCAGTATTCTCCTGTAAATCTCCCGTGTGATGATATAATAATCAAAACATTCCTCTGCCTCTCCAAACTGAGCTCTGTCTCTAGCCTGAAGGGGGCGGTAATGCTCCAAAATGATGGATGCCAACCGCCGTAAAACCAAAGAAGAAGAAAAAGCCTGGTGAGAACGTCCACCTGCAGTAGCCTAGGTGGCAGCTGTCGTGAGATTAGAGCCAACAGAAAAAAAACAAGAAAAACAAAGAGTTTATTTTAGATTTCTGTTCACCTGCCTTAAAATGTGGAGCTTGGTTGGGGTTGTGGGACGGCTCACAGCGAGCTTCCCTTATTTTAAAACACTAAACTTGACAGGTAAGCATTCTCCAGTGTAGCTGGATTCCTCTCAGCTCGGCTACATGCACTGAATCAGAGTCTGTGCAAAGTGTAATGGCGATGGGATTTGATTGGTTTCAAAATGTGTGCAACAAAGACGTGATTGGTTGGTGTTTTCCCTGTTTTATTCCTGCTGTAGATAGTGGATATTTTTCGCTCTATTTTAAGAACACTACAAATTGATTGCCATTGGGTCATAAAGATCATTTTATTCATCATTACAAAAAGTGTATCTAAATCAGATTACCAACTCTAGCTTTAAGCAGTCTCTATACTTGAGACCCTCAAGGAGCAACATTTTGCTTTTTTCATTGGCAGATATTTTCTGATAATTAGGAGTTAGTCAGTGCTTTACCTTTGGTTTTATTCCTTGAAATAAGCTATCCATTTGGACTCGTTAAATGAATTTTAAATTTTAGCAAGATGTTTTTGACTCTTTAGTCAGTACTGGGATACCTATCAGTCGTCTCTTTCAGTCAGTGTTCTGCGGTGGTAACTATATCAAAGATGTAATAATGATAAGTCTGTTTGGATTTTTGTGCAGGAGGTCTTAGATCAGCATCTAGTCTCTGCTTCAGTTCTTCTGTCCTTATGTTCCTGCCTGAGTCTTCGCCCCTCAAAGAGGTACATCTGCAGAGTCTGAAGGATGGATGTGTTGGTATCAGTGATGATAATGAGGAGACAGGGATGTGGAGGGGGGGTGGTGGACCCTCCCTCACAGCTGTGTCTCTGTCTCTGCCCCCCCTCAGGCTCCGTGCCCAGCTCATGCCCGTCTATCCCCCCCCTTTGGCTCTGTGAGCGGCTGTCTAGGACAGATTACGCTGGCAGGCGCCCAGGCCGATGCCAGGCCCTCGTCGACAGAGAGGCCTTTGTGCTGAGATGACAAACCACAAAGTCAAGCCAACATCTGCAGAATAAAGAGCCGGGAGGGTGGGAAGGTCAGCCGAGGGGAGGAAAGGCCAGAGTGGAACAGAAGGACAGGAGACGAGGACGGGAGCAGCACTCAACAGCTCCCCCTGGAGATCCTGCCTCTGCAACAGCTCCAACAGTTTGGTCTGGGCAAAGTTTGAGTCCTATAAGATGGCATTTTTGTTTAAATATCTTTCATCTTTTTCCTGATTTTGAAAAGGTTAAAGCTGGAAGAAAGTAGTCTTAAAGTGGAAATTTGGAACAGGGCTCTGCAGGACTGTTTTCCCACCATGTTTGCATCCGTGTTTAAATGTAAACAGTGCTAAACAGTGCTAATGTGTGCTAATTATCAGTCGATGAGGCAAATACAAAAGTCCATAAAGATGCAATTTCCATGAAGAAATGATAACAAGACCAAGCTAGAGGCACGAGTTATAGATCTCAGTGCAAGAGGGAGAGACCTCATCTTGAGCTGTTCAAAGACTAAACAGTTTTCAGCTCCATCACTGAAGGTTCATAAACCTTCACTAAGAGTGTTAACAGACGGCGCCTGGCTTTTTTGTGGTCGTGACGTGTTTGTGTGCACCGTTCCTGAGCGGGTGTGGTCCTCTGAGCTCACGGCATCTCGATGGGAGCCAGCTAGATGAACTGTGGAAACATAAACTGAAAGATCTGAGCAGGAGGGGACTTCTACATGAGTGATGCTGTGATTTATGATGATTAATAGCATGCAGAAATGACGAGGCCAAGCCGAGGAATCCTGGCAGAGCTGGTGAACGTCAAGGTTTGACAACAGAGGAGCTATGAGCCATCCAGAGTTAAACCTTAGGAGTGCGTGTACAGATACTTTTCTTGATCCTAATGTTGCAGCCTTAATGAGTCGACACGGCCAAGCATTAGCTCGTGCTGAGGTCAAACGAGGATGATCTCCCAGAGAAACAGAGGGCAGAGTCAGAGTGTAAATGCAACCACAGTATGTCATTGGGAAATGTTAAATGACTGGCAGAGCCACAAGAATCCAGCTCTTTAATGGATTCTCTAAACTTCTAACACATTCAGTTTGGCAACAGCAGCGCAGACTAAAAACTTCCATGAAGTGACTCACTCGTGAATGAGAAACGGTGCCATAACTGAGAAATAACACAGCCCGAGGACAGACGAAACAACAGGATCGACCACAAAAATACAGTTTATTTCCTAAGATGACGCGGGAAGCACATTAACGAGTGGTGCCGGTGGCTGTGATCAATGCAACAGAGATGTGCATCTGCAGTCACACAAAGAAAAGTCATTTGTTTTATTTCCTTCAAAATCAGGATAAAGGTCAAACTTCTGCTGAGGACTTATTTCCTCACAGATGGATCAGAATGTTCATCTGTAGTCTGTTACCGTGATGCTAACATCCAACGGAAACTGGTGTTGTCTGACTGAAATATTGGAATTAAGTTATGACAGTTATGTCAAAAATCATCAGTGTCTGCTTAATCACTGGCTGCTGTTAGGACAGAGCAGACTGTAAAAGGTGTCACATTTAGATGAGTGATTCTCAACTTGTGGGTCTCAGCTTCGCCTGGGCAGAAAAAAGAAAAAACAATGTTTGGATAGACAGCCTGTGCTTTTTTTTTAAGTGTGAGTTTTTATGCAATGGAGTGCTGTCTATTCACACTCCTCAACAATGGGTGGCTGTAATACCTGCTTGAGGTGATTAAAGGGATAGTTCAGTATCTTTTAAGTGGGGTTGTATCAGCTCCATTTAACTACTTAGTACATTGGATACTGTCACAATCTCAGCCTCAGCCTCAGTCTCATCTGCAGCCTGCTACATTCCATTGCTGCAGCCTAATCAGCCCGAACTCAACTCACCTGTGTTCCTGCTCACAGCTGCACCTCGTCGGCTGCAATCAAGCCAGCTACAAAAGCCCCAGCTCCACACTCAGTCAGTGTCAGACTGTCTTTGCACTCATGCTGAGCACTCCAGACTTGTTTCCTGGATTGATCACCCGTTGCCGACAAGTTTCGTCCCTGACCGTGTCTCATACGCCTGACTCTCGGCTTGACTTCAAGGTATCGACTACCTTCCGTCCTGCATTCATCCGCCTGTCTGAATCCCCGGCTATCGATCCTGTTTCCGTCTCTGATGCGAGTCCTGCCTGTCCTGCACTGTGCTGATTCGCCTGGTAACTCATCCCTGCCTGTCCTCGACGCTGAGTCCTGTCTGTCCCACACTGTGCTGGTCTTCCTGGTTACTGAACTCCTGCCTGTCTTCAACAACGTGAGTTTGCCTGATTCACTTCTCCGAGTGTTCCTGAACGCCTCTGCTCGTCTGCAAGTGAATCAAGCCTCTACCGTCTCCCACTTAAGACTGAGTGAGCCTTTGCCTGTACATCTCCTGTGTGGCTCAACTGTTAGAGCGCCGGTCTTCAGCTTTAGCTGCGCGGGTTCGATCTCCGCTCAAGCCGCAGCTTCTCCCCTGTTAAGACTGAGTGAGCCTTTGCCTATACATCTCCTTGTGGTTCAACTGTTAAAGCGCCCGACTTCAGTTTTTGCTGCGCGGGTTCGATCCCCGCTCAACCCGCAGCGTCTCCCCTGTTAAGACTGTGTGAGCTGCTGTTTGAACATCTCCTGTGTGGCTCAGTCGAGAGAGTGCTCGTCTTCAGCTCCTGTTGTCGCGGGTTCGACCCCTGCTCAAGTCACAGCTTCTCTCCAGTTAAGACTGTGTGAGCCTAGTCAGAATGTCTCCTGGGTGGCTCAACTGGTAGATCACTCACCTGGCATTCCTAAGTGCGCGGGTTCAAACCCCACTCTGAACTGTGACTTAAAGATCTGTAATTAAAGACTGTTCATTGTTCACTTCAACTACTTGCTTCTGGGTCCTAAATACAAACGTGTCAGGATACAGTAGAAAGTTCCCTCCTCTCCCTCAGTAAGACACAAATTCAAAGGCTATTTTCTCCGCCTACAAGAACTCAAATCAAAAAATAATACCACAGTTTAAGAGTAAGCTACATATGAGTGTTTTTAAGTGCATAAACATTTCAGAAATATAAAGTCTGTCTGGACCTAGCTAACTCGTGTCATGTATCCCTTCGCTAAATCACTCTGTCAGGTAACAGGTTACGAGAAATGCATTCGCTATACGATGTAAGTGCATGCCCTCGTTACGCAGAGGAATATGGTGAAAGCTGAGTTCTCCATGATGCACATCTATTTCTGCATCACAAAGCATCACAAAAACCCATCTCAGAAATATTTGTCATATAATGTGCTTTCAATTAGTGTAAAGCAGTCAACAAGGCTGCTAGCCAACTACGGCGGAGTGATTTAGCCGAGGGACACACGACGTGAGTTGGCTTAGGTCCAGATAAACTTTGTATTTCCAAAATGTTAATGCACTTAAAAACACTCATATGTAGCATACTCTTAATCTGTGGTATTATTTTTTGATTTGAGTTCTTGTGGGTGGAGAAAATAGCCTTTGTATTTGGTACAGTACTTTCCCTTTAGTGTCTTTTTCTTCATCTCCGACGGTTACAGTCTGTGTCTTACTGAGGGAGAGGAGAGAACTTTCTACTGTATCTAATGTACTAAGTAGTTATATGGAGCTCATACAACCCCACTTCAAAAAAACTGAACTGTCCCTTTAAGCTCCATGTTTTAAGTTTTTTGGAACAACTTCTCAGGAGCCAAACTTTTTGATTTCAAGTCTGTTAGGTCTGTTAAGAAAGGTTAAAGTTACAGAAGTGCTTTGTGTGGTCTTACTTAGTGATCCTAATTGAATATTATTAACACAGGGCTGTTTGTAAGTTATCACAGCTACAGTTATGTCTGTAGTCTTGAAACCTTTTGGTTATAATGTAAATTCAGCTAATTGAGTGCAAACAGAACATTTCTCTGTCCAGCATCCCTGCTTGCTGGGTTTTTTTTTGGTTTATCATTAAACTTTTTTTGTTTCCATACTGGGATATTCTGCACTATATCAGGCTCAAACTGCTCGATCTTTCATTAAACACTGTTGAGAATTTGAAAATACTCCTCCACAGTATGTAGGTAAGGGGTGAAGTTGCATCCTGAAGCCGGACCAGTTGAGAACCACTTGCTTAGATGATCTAGTGATCCCATGTTTCTTCACATGTTCTTCACTCCCAGAAAAACTGGTCTTCTGAGTCTTCAAAAGGTAACAAGCAAGACAGCTGGTGAGTGTGCTTTCTATCAAGACTTGACGGCATCTTTAAGTTTCTGGTGATGCCATCTTTGTTTTGTATTACACAGTTAATCCTATTACACTGTAACTCCTGCAGAGGGATGTGCAGAAAACTGGCAGTGATCAGAAATAGTAGAGCACATGACACAATTTGAAGCCCCAATAACTAACAAAGAAAAACAAGGCTAAGGGCCCAAAAGCAGATTAAAAACAAAAGGCTTTAAAATAAACCAAAAGGCATCAAAATAAAAAAATATGTTTTACAAAAAGTCCAAAATAGAAAACAAAATCTCTTCCAAAGTGTTGAAGTACAAAATGAAAAATATTTTAAAAAGTAACAGATCAAGTCTGGTGACAGAAAGAAAAAGACAAAACAAAGTAACTACAGAATGTTCAAACAAAAAGCAGAAACTACCAACAAAACAGGACGCTGAAGATGCACATGGAGCGACTCTGGGAAGATGAATGACCCACCAGACTTATGCTGTGTTCACACCGCACACTACTTGTACTACCTCGGCGATCACTCTCCATGCAAAGTCTTTGTACAGCCGCGATGGGGCGGGGTTAACCCTCCCGCGACGCGACAGCCGCTTGTCACACTACCACATAGCTTGTCCCGCGATGTCAAAGTTAAAAAAAGGTAATCTATTCAGGCGATGTCGTGCGTGGCTGTGCGGTAACAGCCAATCAGCGGTGTGTGTACGTCTGATGGTACTCGAGACAGACAGTTATTCATCGGGACTACAGGGCAGATGAGTTGCGTCTAGGTGGAACTAATGTCAGTGAGGACATTAGTTCCGCCTAGACGGACTGCATTAAACTCACAGATAATGCTGCTGCAGGGCATCAGCTGCAGTGTTTGTGTTTGATAAGTGAGTGAAAAGGATACAGCTGGAATAATGTCCGTTTATACATCCTATTATATGACATATGATATGATCGCGGTGAAACTTGAGCGGACGTGACATCACCGAGCGACGGCCAAGGGCAACGACCAAAATGAGGACGCGTGACGCTTCGTCAGTGGGTGACGTGACTTTTGTCGCTGGGTCGCTTGCGGTGTGAACGCAGCATAAGGGAAACACAGAGATATAAAAACACTGAGGGAACACCAAGCACACCAAGGTGAGACACACACACACAGGTGGAGAGAATCAAAATCAGAAAACTAGAAAAGCTCTTCGAAAGTGCAGACATTCGCCAAGCAGCTCAGTTACAGCAGTGGCTTTTCATGAGCTGATCTTCCAGGCTACCGTAGCTGCTGTGTTAGCCAAACTCCCCCACTGGCAGTGCAAGGGAATCTGGGAAATGTGACATCTGCCTGAAAATGTGAGTTTGTGATAAACTACAATTCCCACGATGCCGTTAATGAATGGGATTTGCCATTATAAACTTCAGTGTCTCTTTGTGACATCAGTCTGGATCTGATCAGCACCAAAATGTAATGGATTCTTCTTTGGACCAAACCACACCTCTTGTAAAGGTTTTATGTAAATACATCAGGGGTGGTCAATAACAAAGTACATTTACTTGAGTACTGTACTTAAGTACATTTTTTGAGTATCTGTACTTTACTTGAGGTTTTTTTTTTTGGAACTTATGACTTTTACTTCACTACATTTAAAAGACAAATATTCTACTTTTAAATCCACTACATTTCTATAAATGGCCTCATTACTCGTTACTTGTAGATACAGGTATGAAGTCAGCGGATGATTAACTGAAATGTGCTTTCACACGTTTTTACACATTTCAGTTAATGCTTATAATATAAGCAGTAAAATTAACCTAGCCTACATTATTACTTCCGTTAAATAAAAAGAGTTAAATGAAAAAAAAGAAAATGTCAGTGGTTGTCCTTTTGTTGATTCATTAGTGTTTCAGTCTGCATTTCCATGGGCTTTGTAGCATATTTTCAAACTCTTTATTCTACATGATCTATAAGCAGGTCAGTGCATTCTGTAGATTGTTTCAGTCATTATGTTCTGTAAGGTCAACGGGAAAATGTACTTTTAATACTTAAGTATTTTCAAAAGCAGGTACCCCAGTACTTTAACTTAAGTAAAAATTTTACTGAGCAACTTCCACTTGTATTGGAGTAGTATTTGAACATGAGTCTCTATACTTTGACTTGAGTACTGGCATTGAGTACTTTGTCCACCACTGAAATACATCCAGTAGTTTTTGCATAATCTTGCTAACAGACAAACAGATAGATGCCAGCAAAAACATAACCTCCTTGGTGGGGGTAATTAAATAGA
This sequence comes from Scarus forsteni, assembly GCA_036419115.1. Taxonomy (NCBI): domain Eukaryota; kingdom Metazoa; phylum Chordata; class Actinopteri; order Labriformes; family Labridae; genus Scarus; species Scarus forsteni. The sequence goes on from JAZDUH010000145.1 coordinate 2,198,429, forward strand.
AACAAACCATATCAAAACAGCACAGCTTTATAAAGGATATTTTTTCTGCTTGGTCTATATTATATGAAGTAAACCAGTTCTTTAGTCCTTGGTTGATCTGCTGTGGTGTTCACATGTTGATATTTCCATGCACAGAAAGTGTCTCTGTGGGATCAGAACATTGTTATTTTGTTTTTCATCAGCCTGGTTACCTGCTCACTGTAGTGCAGTTATTATTACTGCTGCTGCTGCTTACACTACTGCAGCAGTGTGATGAGGTAACTCGTCACCCTGTTGACAATTCTGCTAGATCGTTTGAGTTCCCACTGCAGACGAATTGCTCCAGAAGTGGATTGGAAACAAGCAGAGACCACCCTTTTCATGAGCTCTGTGTGGTTGTTTGTACAGGGATGGACTGATTTCTGTGCTCATACATACTCAAACCAGGCCTGTGCTCAAAATATCGATACAACAGAATATAGTCATGCACACCTTGGGGATACGTGTATCAATACGGATTCTACAGAATCGATACGGCCTCAATGTTTGGACAGTTGTTGTCAGCACTCTTTAGGTAATGTTAACAATGGCACAGTTCAAAGTAGAAGCCATCATGAAAACACAGCTCCAAATTTAAACTTAAGTGTCTACCGACTTAGGTGGGACCTGAATTAAAGAGCTTAAGTTGTAGAGCCATTTAAAACTCATCCTTGTTCTTTTCAAAAGTTGCAGGGAATTCTGTTAAAGGCACAGTCAATGTTCACAATTTATGTGTATCGGGATATGTATCGTATCGTGGGGTGGCTGGAAATACCGAACCGTAACTCAAACCTTGCTGAGCGTGGGTCATCCACTCATAACGGAACAACCACATGATCTTGGAAAGGAGGACCTGTGAGTACTCGAGTACTGATCTCACTGTAAACCAACATCCCTCAAAGCCAAGACTTCATAAGTGTGCAGAGCTCTGGTTTGATGCACTTTTTCACCCATTGCTTCACCTTTATATTGACATTTCCTTTCATTCCTGACTGACCCTGCAGTAGATGTTAAATTTCACCTGCACATAAACTTGTTTCCAAGAGAGACTGACATCAGAAAAGCGATCTCAGCTGGCAGCTCCTGAATGTCTCCCATGACACCACAGTCGTCCTGTACATACGCACACACTCATTTCATACATTATGGACCCCGACCGTCCTCCTCAGCTGCTTTCGGAGCTCTAACATGGCTCTAGCTGCTGCGTGACTGCAGCGGGGGGATTGTGTTTCGATGAGGGTGCTGCTGTGTGAGAATGAGCGTGTGTGCTGGCAGGATTTAGCTCAGTAAGCTGCACAGGGTGAGGGGTATCATGGGTATCCGTGGCAGGCGGCTTCCCCGAACCTAAGCCCCTCTTCCTGGGTACACGGCTGCCACACCTGTCCCCAGTGACATGTGCAATATCACTTTCCCTGGCACACATTCAGATTGAGGGCAGAGAGTGACGGGGTGTGAATACTGGGAGAGTAAGAGCCAGATCAGGTAGCATCACCTAAAGAAACAGAAAACATATGGAGCTCTGATTGATGACGTTTTTGTCCTTTTGATAAGTCAGCAGAGGCAGCCAAAGCAAACCCAAGTCTCCGTAATGACCTCTATGAAAGACAACGATGCAGCCATTTGTTTGCAATAAATCTATCAGTATGGACTCTGCAAGTGCTGAACCGGACATGATGGTTTTCCAGAAGATGGTTTTCTATCTGGGTGCTTGCATCATCCACAATCCATGAGCCCCCCAGTTGCTTAATGGCAAACAAAGTTTAGAGACCGTAATCATGACAATGCTCTGCAGCTGGTGCAGCGAGTAAACATAAAACTCCCATTGACATGAGGTGTTTTTTTTTTTTAAATCAGAATCAGAATTGGTATATATGGCCAAGTACATGGGCATACAGTATACTAGGAATTTCACTTAGTCTATTAGTGTACAAAGAATAAACATATTAAATTAGAGCAAAAAGAAAAAATAAGGGACAGGAGGAATAAATAAGGCAGAAAATAGGTGGAAATTAGTACAAACTGACTTGGGTATATGTCAAAAAATAGACAAATTATACAATCGGCACAAAAAAGAGACAAAAAACAATCCAGCAATCTAAACTAAGCTGCAGGACAGAATTTTTAAAAGTAAACTAGAAAAGCACTCGGAGAACGCAGACCTACGCCAGCGCCACAGTCCTAACCCATACTGTGATTTTGACCATAAATATTAGTCCTACCTTTATTTAATCAAAATATTTACATTTCTTGACCATGAAAACATACCATTAGTAACTGAATTCATAATGATATCTATTTTAGTTCAGTAGTTATTCACAAAAATCACATTTTTCGTCATGGCGGCCAGACGCTGATCCGGATCAACACCAAAATCGAATCAGTTCTTCCTTTTCCCATGCTGAACATTTCCTGAAAATTTCATCAAAATCCATCCATTACTTTTTGAGTTATTTTGTTCACAGACAGATGGACGGACGGACAGACAAACTCTCCTAAAAACATAACCTCCTTGGCAGAGGCAAATATGATTTCAATCTAGATACAGATATAGAATCAGTTTGGTGTGTGTCAGAAAAAAATCTGGTTAGGTTACAGTCTGTCTGCCAAAATGAATAATCTCAGTAAATATCAATACTGATTCAATAAAAGCTATTTTAAAATAAATACAATGTTCCTCTATACTCACTGTAAGGTACACCCAATCCACTGCTTGTTAATGTAAACAGCCAATCAGCAAATCACATGGCCCAGACAACCTGTTGAATTTCAATACAGGCATAAGCATGAAGAAGAATGGGGATTTCCATCAGAAACTGCTCATGTACTGGGATTTTTACACACCTATCTCTGTATTTTACAAAGAATGGTCCAAGAAGAAGAGAAAATATCCAGTGAGCAGCAGCTCTCTTGGACAAAGTGCCATGATTTTGATTTGATTTGATTGATATTTATTTCGATCATGAGGTTATTGTAAAATCACTGTCAAAGACAGAAAAAATACAAAACAAAACAATCTAGTGACATCCTAATATCTAATGATATATCCCAAAAGGAGTGGGATGAAGTAAAAACTTATTAACTCCCACCCCTTTACCAAACAATTATTATGAACAATGCAGATGTTACGCACTTATTGTACATATACTCATAGACAACTATGTCCATGCACCCTTATTTCATGCTTGGACATTGCAACAGAAAACTTCCATCCACAACAGTAGTTATAATTTTACACAGATATACAGAATTCTCATAACATCATTATTTTTAATAATAACCATATAATACTTTCTGAATACATAATTCTCCTCAGTATGGTATCTTGCAAAAATCATCATTTTGTAAATTTTTTTTGAACTTGTTTTTACTTGAACATTTCTTCATTTCCTCTCTTAAACTGTTCCATATGCTCACCCCGATAACAGACTCACAGAAGCTTTTAATGTTTGTGCGTCTACTTAATATTTAAAGTTGTCTTCACCCCTCAGATTGTAACCTCCTTCGTGGTTACAAAACAGACCTTGAATGTTTTCTGGTAATGGATTGTTTCTTGCCTTGTGCATTATTATTGCCGTCTGGTAAGAAACAATGTCGAGGAATTTGAGTTATGTAATTACTAATGATGATGCCACATGTAAGAAGACAACGGTTGGAGATGATAGACAGACAGCAGCAACTTAAACACCTGAAGTCTGCAAAAGAACATTTCTGAGCTCACAACACATCCATTCTTGAAGTAAAGAGGCAACAGCAGCAGAGGACCAAACCTGGTGCCAATCCTGTCAGCTAATAACACGAATCTGAGGCTACATTTGAGAAACTGGACAACAGCAGACTGTAAAAGTGTCTCCTGGTCTGATGAGTCTGGATCTCTGCTCCACATTCAGAGTTTGGTCCATGCTGGTCATAAAGCATGGATCCATCCTGCCTTGGATCAGCCGTTCAGACTGCAGCTGGTTTCACGAGTTTTTGGGCATGCTCAGAAGTTAAAACCTCAGAGTATCAGCTCAACCAGCTTCAAACATCAATGCTAGTTTGGGCCGAAACTGCCGGCAAATTCAGTGTGAGATTTATGTGTGTTTGTGTGGAGAAAAGCAGAACACTAAGCCTTCAAAAGCTCTCAGCAAATCCATCAGATCCACCTTTTCTGAAGGGCTGATTGTCTCTGACCTGGACGTTCTTGTTTAGAAGAAGCTCAAAGTGACTCCAGCCAGAGCCAGAACTCATTTACTCAATGGCTGTGTCCGAAATGGCATGGTAACGTACTACATACACATCTATAAGTATGAATAGAATGCCACCGCTCACACTGTAGTATACTACTAAATTTCCCATGATGCTTTTCAAACCTCCAACGACAAAAATCAGAAGCACACCAGGCTATCAAATATTTCTGTTGATTCACCACAATTGAAAGTTCAGAGAGCATTTTAGGCGAGAAAGTCACTACGTAGAATACCAAAATGTGGTCATTTGAGGATACAAATTTCATTTCAGCATTTCGGACAATCGGGAAAGTCGTCCATTTTCGCTCGCAATGCCTTATGGGGTTTGAGTGTGACTAGTATGCCCACCTCGCATACTTAAATTTTTTTCTGATATAGTACAAATCTGGGTATTTCTCGCACACTTAATCTTTTCATACTATCTAATGTGAATGCACTACATACTCATTTTGACGTCACACTTAGTATGAGCAGGACGTTAGTATGCCATTTCGGACACAGCCAAGGTTCTCTTTGCGATTTGGCCTCAGTCTACAATCATCTACTACAGGAAGTGCCAATTCTCTGACCTTCTGTTGGGGCCAAAAGAAAATGTAACTTAAATAATAAATTAAATTTATGGTAGACTGAATCAAGTAAATAATATTAATATAAAGATGCTATGAGGAGTTTCTAAGTAATTACAAAAAAGTCTCCCTTTTAGATATATGTCTGATGGAAATACACACTTGAAGATGAGTTTTATAGCATCTAAATAGGTTAGCTATAAATGCTATTCCTTAGCTTCACGGTCAGGTCGGGCAGGGCTGGACTGGCCTGGATACTCAACTTCAGGAACAAGACAATTAAAACTAGAGCAAATTTATATTATTCAGACACGTCTTAGAGCACCGGGCTGTAAGTAGAGATATATAGCCGGCTACAAAACTACCATACTAAGTTTTCCAAACATTGCTTGTTGTCACACATCAAAAACTACCGCTACGTAACTAGAAAGAGATACATTACCTCGTCACTTTGCATCCTGTAAGTTGTTGAAAGAAGAAGTTGTAAAGTAATGTAGAGTTCTGAGGAAGGTCCGAGCTGCATTCATTAGCATCACATTAAACACACGCTTTGGCTTGGGTCACGTCTTTACGACAGTCGCCGCGCATGCTCATGGGTAGCAGTCTTTATGTCGCCGGAAATAGATTCTCCTCAGAGCACCTTTATAATAATATAATCTGTTTCTAGAAATTTTCTTACCTGCCTGAGTGTTAATATTTTAGTTAGCATTTAACTTGAAATTTTTTGTAAAAAATAAATGGACTGAATTTTTGTGGAAGTGGGAGCATAAAAGTTTGTTGACTGCAAGAGCAGATACCCCGATGATAGTAACTTTTTCATTTACTTTAATCTGTGAAGTGATGATTGTAAATCCTTTTTTTGTAAATAAACCTTGGAGGTGACGCTGGATCTGCGGCTGCTCTTTGTTTGGACTGTGTGTGTTCGACCCACTCAGCAGTGGTTTTTAGAAGCTTGAAGCCACTACAGCACCTCTCAGAGAAACATAAAGTCCAGTGTTTTCTCAAAAACCAGAATGGTTTTGTTGATTTTCTGCAGAACAAACATCCCCCCTCTCGTTTCGTGGTGTAACATATACAGCGGCTCCCTCCACGTAGGAAACAGTGACAGAGACAAAACACAGACACCATGTTCTGCTGCAGCGTCAAAACAACAGAGATTTAATTTGTTCAAAGAAAACAAGAGTAAAACCACGAGCTTTGGACAGAAACAGAGAACAAGACCAAACATCTCAAATGACAGATTAAACAGGACCAAATGACCGCATAGGTTCACTTAAGTCCACTGTTCTGTTTCCTGAAGGCTGAGCACTGTATCTGCATTTGAACAGGAAATATAAGAGTATAAAACAGTTCTGCTCCGTATAATCAGCCCCATCACTGAACAAAAACTCCCGTACAGGGTTTTGTTTTACTTCGTAGCTTTAATATTGTCTGGTGTTTCAGTGTTTGTTCTACTTTGACCACAAGAGTTAATCAAAACTACCTAAAAGAACATACATATTTCATATTTATTAAATTGTCATTACCGTATAAATCATTCAGAGAATAAAAATGTTGAGAGCAGGAGCATTGCCAAGATTAAAATTTTCACTGGGCCTGCCAAGATCATGAATTGTAACAGCTGACTTTATCTATTCTTTATTCTATTAGTTACCTCCACCAAGGTAGTTATGTTTTCGGGAGAGTCTGTTTGTCTGTCTGTCTGTGAACAAAATAACTCAAAAAGTTATAGATGGATTTGGATGAAATCTTCAGGAAATGTCCAGCATGGGAAAAGGAAGAACTGATCCAATTTTGGTGTTGATCCGGATCACCGTCTGGATCTGCCATTACAAAAAAGGTGATTTTCGTGATAACTACTGAACTAAAATAGATATCATTATGAAACCAGTTGCTAATGGTATGTTTTCATGGTCAAGGAATCTAAATATTTAGATGAAATAAAGGTAGGACTAATATTTATGGTAAAAATCACAATATGGGAGAGGACTGTGGTGCCGGTGGAGGTCTGCGCTCTCCGAGTGCTTTTCTAGTTACTAAATCATTTCTTCTAACAACATTTCTCTGAAACATTCTAGCCCATAATACAAACAGAGGTAGCCCTATGTTTACCTGGATCATTAATGAGCCTCAAACTGTCTTTTTTTTGTTTTGTATATATTTTTGTTAACATGTTCAAAATAAATAAATAAAAAAAGATTTAAAAAAATACTGATGTATTAATTGATGCAAGTCAGCTTAAGCTGGAGCTTTGCTGAAACAAAAATGTGATCTTGAATTTTTTGTCAGGAAAACAAAAGGGCTATTTGGTGCTGTGTCCATGGTTCAATCCATGAGTAACACTTTAAATGTTGTTTTTTAATTTAATCCTCTCTTTTTAATAGAGAGTTAGACAGAGAGAGTGCATTACACTGTTATTTTGTGACTTTAAGTCAACAGAATAAATATTTTTCCGTTTAAAGAGACTGTGAGGAGTTTCTAAGTAGTTACAAAAAAGTCTCCCTTTTAGATATATGCCTGATGGAAATACACACTTTAAGATTAGTTTTATAGCATCTAAATAGGTTATCTATAAATGCTATTCCTTAGCCTTCCGTTCGGGTCGGACAGGGCTGGACTGGCCTGGATACTCAACTTCAGGAACAAGACAATTAAAACTAGAGCAAATTTTTTAATTATTTTATTATTTATATTACACGTCTTAGAGCATTACACGTCTCAGGGAGAATAAAGAGCTTTTTTTATCTGTTTATCTATATAGATGCTGCAAAAGTCATCTGTTAAACATGCCGTTAACTTGTGATCCCAGTCCAAAGAAACTCATTTTGATTTTATGTCATGCTCATGTTGCTCAAAATTAAGACTCAAAATAGGCAAATGATGACTATCAACTCCATTTTACAGGAACATGACAATTTCCTGCTTCTTTTTGAGTGAGACAAGCAAACTGCAGGAAAATATCCTGCTGTGTAGAACAGGAGTTCCTTGAAAAATGTCAGGATTGCAAGTGTCATTTGTTTGAACAAGGTCCAATATTTCTCATAATGCGGAAAAGAAAGACTCAATGTCACTTTTAGTCCTGCACCAACCTGAATAGAGACAGGAATTGAAAACCAACTCTAATTAAATATCAATAAAGCTCCATTTATGGATCAATATCATTTGTCTTTTTGCTTATCAGCTCTGTCATGACTTCTTTCCACTTTGTCCTGCAAATCAGGGACGTCAGGTTTTCATCAGAAGCAGAAACAACAACAGTGAAGTCAAAGATGTGATCCGTGCACCATACGGGACGTCCTACATCATCCACAAAAGCCTTGGTAGGGGTTGTTCCTCCCCCCTAATGTTGGATTTAGATGTTACGAGCATACACACACTCCCACACACACTGATGCTGATGTGTTTTGTCTCTGAAATATTATTTTCACGTTGGAGACGTAGAAAAAGAAAAACCTTCCATCCAGTTTTTGTCTCTGCTTCCAAAAGCAGGATGGGTAAATTATAGAGCACTCAGGCTGCCAACCACTCTGTGGCCAGATGCATTATGGGAAGGAAAAACATCCAGGGAGAAAGGTCCAGAACAGAAAGGATTACCTAATGTAGACATAATACACAGTTTGGCTTTCAGAGCGTTCATTACTGCCAGAGCTGCTTGAAGGTAAGAGGGCACTTCTATTGTAGAGTCCATGGGAAAGTCCGACAGATACGACTTCTGAAGTTACACCAAACCAGCAGATTGAATCAACATCTGACAAAGATTTATATTTAGAGATTTATGGTGCAGTGAACTATTCTGCAAGTGAGCGGTCAAGTCAACCAAGTCCAAAGGGCTCGACCCAAAAAACCATCCTATAAAGTTCAGAAACTGATGAAACTGAGCTGATTGGTCCTCGGTTTAAAGGCTACCTTCACACTCACAGTGACCTGAATCTGATTTGTTTCTGACAGTATGAAGAGCAAAAGTCTCTTTGAATCAAACATTTTCAAATCGAGTTGATTCAAATGTGGTGCTGAGTCAGATCAGGTCTGAGCAGCAGGTGGCATTCAATGGCCCCATTTACTAACCTGACAAGCCAGATGGACAGCTCCATATATCTGCCACAGAAATATTTCACTAGTCCATCTGGGTAGGAGCCCTTTGAATTTGTTTTCAGGGGAAGAACGTTAAAATAAACACAAGCTTGTGATTGGACAATCGTTTGGCTCGTCACATTCATCACAGACCAATCCACATCAAGCAGGGTTGCCTCCAATAATGTAGCATGCATAGCAGCTAATGTAGCAGCTAATAGCTAACAACAGTTAACAACAGTTCATGGATGTTAGCCATAGCAGCTCACTTAGCCGCCAACAACAGTTAATGACCGTTAGCCCTTAGCCGCTAACTTAGCTGCTAACAGCTAACGGCCTTTTACTATCTTCTTACACTAAACTGTATCACACAGATGATTCATTTAACACTTATATGTGACATGAACCTCGTTAAAGACAATCCCTACAAGTAAACTTCTGAGGAGGGCAGATTTCACCAAGCATGTCTGTCTACTCTGCAAGGCTGCCCGTTTACATGGGTCAAAAAATCCTATTTACAATCAGATTCAAAGGTCAATCAGATTAGAAATGTCTCATGTAAACACCTTAGCTAATCTGATTCACCTGGATCTGATGATATTTCAGATCGGATCGTAAGAGGTAGTCTACGCCCATTGATAATCCGCTCCATGCTTCATGTAAACGGCTGAGTGGAGCGGATTGGGTTGATGGAGAGGATTGTTCGGTCCATGCAGGAGCTCCGTAGTACGTAGGAGGCGCGTAGTGACGTACGCAGAGCGTCCCCAACAAAACATGGCGAACAAACAGAAGAACTGGACGGTGGAGGAAACAAACTTTTTAATAGAAACCCTGCGAGAGTTAAAAATTGTTGGAGACGGTGGAAAGTCGCAAAACATGGAGTTGTTCAAACAGGTACATAAAATGCTTTGAACAGGACTATTGAGCAAATTAAAACACACTGGAAAGCGCTGAAAAAGGCGTATTGCACAGCTAAAGTCCAGAAACAAAAAAGCGGTTCAGACCCCTCAAACTTCCCATTTTTTCATCTTAGAGACAGAGTGACCTTCTGCACATGTCAAAAAATCCCCAATACAATCGGATTCAGCTGGGGCCATGCAAACGCTGATTGAACGTGGATCTCTTTACTCAAAGTTCATGTGTACAGATTAAATCAGATTCACTTAATCTGATCGATTTCAATCAGATTGAGGAAAACTACCCATGTTAACGGGGCCAGTGTGACTTTGATGTTCGTCTAATTAGAAGTCAATATCTCCACAACACTTATTCATACTCATTTGATGAGTCCAAATGGATATCTTATTACCAGGGATTAGAAAACAAAAGTAAAGAACAGAATAACTTGTAATTATGAGAAAATATCAGCAAATGGAACAAGAAAGATTTACTCCTCAGGGCTACTTAAAATCTGGAATAGAAACTATTGAGGACAGCTCATCTTACTTCGGAGACATGGTACAAAGTAAACTTTTTGTTGCTACATTGGCAGATATTTAAACTCATCATAGGCAATCCACGGTCATTTTCAAGCACTTTAATAAGATGTGTAGCTGGATCTGTCAGGCAGTTTTGGCTTACAATAGGTCATGTGAGATTTTTAGAATTGAAATTGGATGAATAAACTTCCTTAGATTAAAGTTTTTGCAGTGCAGTTTTTAGGACTCCGACACACTGATGATCCACTGCGGTCCATCTCATCTGTGAGCATTTGTGCTCCTGTATGCTTTTACGAGACAGTGTCAGTCAGTGAGCAGTCTGCTCCTGTCTGATCTGCTCTCAGACAAACTAAAAAACATCAGAACAGATGACAAAACTGAGTTTTCACATCTTTGATCACCTGTTCAGCGCTCTGGCTCTGCTGTTTTGTTCTCCAGCAGCGATCTGTCATCAGCAGGAAAGAGCAGCTGCCTTTGAGTTCAAATAAAATTAAATCAACCTATAATTACTTTAATAAGAGCTCACTCAAGGTGAGCTGCTGTGACATCAGGTTCTGCGTTAATAGAACAAACTTCTTCTGCATTGTGAAGCTCAGTTTTGGTCTGTGTTTGTTGCCCCTCATCACCATTATTTGCGTCATTAGTGTGCAACTGAACATGTGTGTCTGTTCACATCACAGTCTGCAGTCAGGCCACATTTACAGGTGTATTCTGAACAGACAAACAAAAAAACTGGATTTGAGCAACAAGGGCTGCAGTGTGGCTCCGGAATTTCCTTTAAATGTTTTTTTTTTTTTCTTTTTTTGGGTTAAACTAGTGTTAAACGTCCACTTGAAGGTACCAGGTATGTTAAAACAGATACTTTTTAGGAGGGTTGACTACAGTTTCAAATACTTCAGAACATGTCTCCAAACAACACAAAATTTCTCCTAGTTGCCAGATGTCTCAGTTTTTCAATGTGGAGGACCCCCACCAGCTCCCTCATCCAGGCTGTGAACTCAGGTGGGATGTCCGATTTTCACACTCTCAGTGTGCATCTCTTTGCTATGACCATACCATAGGCAACCACTGTCCTAACATTCCTGTCCATGTTAGCCAAGGTGTTAGAAGTGCCAAATAAAGCAGTTTCAGCGTCAGGCTCCAGGTTTACTTTAAAGGTGCTATTAGGACAATCTATTTCCTATGACATAAAGACTCTGCTACCCATGAGCACATGCGGCGACTGTCGTAAAGACATGACCCAAGCCAAAGCGTGTGTTTGTTGTGATGCTAATGAATGCAGCTCAGACCTTCCTCAGAGCTCTGCATTGCTTTACAACTTCTTTTTTCAACAACTTACAGGATGCAAAGCCACGAGGTAATGTATCTCTTTCTAGTTATGTAGCGGTAGTTTTTGATGAGTGACCACAAGCAGTTTTTGGAAAACTTAGTATCATAGTTTTGTAGCCGGCTATATATCTCTACTTACAGCCCGGTGCTCTAAGACGTGTCTGAATAATATAAATTTGCTCTAGTTTTAATTGTCTTGTTCCTGAAGTTGAGTATCCAGGCCAGCCCTGAAGCTAAAGAGTAGCATTTATAGAAAACCTATTTTGATGCTATAAAACTCATCTTAAAGTGTGTATTTCCATCAGGCATATATCTAAAAGGGAGACTTTTTTGTAATTACTTAAAAACTCCTCATAGCATCTTCAAGAAAGTCCTATTTTTAAACTGTTACTTGCCTCCCTGGATGAGAGAGGTTTAATTTCCAAACTGTTTTATATTTTCTCCCACAGATTTACACAAGCAGATGTTAAATTAAACAAATGTGGGAGGCTGATCTCAACATCTCAGTTCAAGATGAAATATGGAAACAAGCTTTGAGCGACATTCACAACTACTCAGTTAATGCTAGGTTACAGCTGATTCTATTTAAAGTCATGTACAGGTTACACTATTCAAAGGTTAAGCTCCATGAATGTTCCCTCAAACTTCCCCACTATGCAAAAAATGCAAGAAATCAGATAATACACTTACACACCAATTTTTGGCTTTGCTCTGAGATTCAGAATTTCTGGTGCGTAATTTTCAGGTGGCGTTCTCGTGCATTTAAAGATGCTGTGAGGAGCTTCTAAGTAATGACAAAAAAGTCTCACTTTTAGATATATGCCTGAACACACTTTAAGATGAGTTTTATAGCATCAAAATAGGTTATCTATAAATGCTATTCCTTAGCTTTGCGGCCGGTCGGACAGGGCTGGACTGGCCTGGATACTCAACTTCAGGAACAAGACAATTAAAACTAGAGCAAATTTATATTATTCAGACACGTCTTAGAGCACCGGGCTGTAAGTAGAGATATATAGCCGGATACAAAACTACGATACTAAGTTTTCCAAAAATTGCTTGTTGTCACACATCAAAAACTACCGCTACGTAACTAGAAAGAGATACATTACCTCGTGGCTTTGCATCCTGTAAGTTGTTGAAAAAAGAAGTTGTAAAGCAATGCAGAGCTCTGAGGAAGGTCCGAGCTGCATTCATTAGCATCACAACAAACACACGCTTTGGCTTGGGTCACATCTTTACGACAGTCGCCGCGTGTGCTCATGGGTAGCAGAGTCTTTATGTCATAGGAAATAGATTCTCCTCATAGCACCTTTAAGGCAAAGAATCAGCTGATGAAATATTTTGTCTTATGCAGTGACGTCACTGTAAATACCTAAAGAAGTTTGATTTAGGCTATATTTTTTTGTAATGATTCAAATAAACAGAAATATTTATTTGCATAAAGATCTTTGATGGACCTTTAAATGTTTTATGGAAGTTATCCATCAGCATGAGCTACTATGTCTATTAAATTATTAAAAAAAACAGTAACAAGTCTGCAGGACCACACTATAGTAAACCCTGAGTCTCCTCCATCTTCGCTGACAGTGGAGGAGGACACATACAGGACGGATTGTTGTTGGACGGGACTTTGTGTTATTCCAGCCCGCTCTGTTGAAATGCCCCCCCTCCCAGGTTAGACCGTGGAGCAGCATATATCTCCAGTATGTGATTACACCGTCGTCTCTACCTTTAACCGAGAGCTGGCTTCATTTTTGTTGGATGTGGAGTCTTTGCTCTCGGGGGTACTGAGGAATGCTGGGAGTAAAGATGGATATTATGCTTGAAGGAAACTGTACCTGGTCTCACGCTCCTGCCCTCCAGCGCCGTTTTCATTGGGTTGCCAGTCAAATGGACCCCATGCCTGGTCGGAAAAGCAAAGAGGTGTGAGAAAGTGTGTGTCAGAGAATCAGACAGACATTCTAACTGGATGCTCTTACAGGAGGGACAGGAGGAGCTTATTTCTAACAGATAGCTGGGATATAACAGCTCATTTTCTTTTTATTATCAAGTCATTTTCATTGATGTCAAACACATTCTTCATCCCTACCACTGGTCTTTGTGTGGTCAGGAATGTATTACTGATTTTGGGTCTCTTAACTTTAATCATTTATGAGGATGAAACAGTGAATAGATCTCAAAATAAAGAAATAGAGAACACTGAAGAGTCCCACTGACTACAACGAGGACAACAGCCTTTGGACAAGACGTGTACGGACTTAACCGCTAGTCCATTAGTGCAGAGTGTCTAATATGTTAATCCAAGCATTTCATTTTTTTAAACAATTACAAACTCCTTCGTTTTATGACAAAAAAATGAGCATGAAGCTAACAGGAAATAGGTTTTCTTCATTTCACATCATTTTCTCTGTTTTAGAGACTCTTTATATGCTTTTTTGTTATTGTTATTATTATTGGATAATCATAATTAGGTAATGCAGAAATGAAATTGGCTAAGTTCTTGTTCATGCACGTCTCAACATGTCCCCCTTGAAGAGTGTTTGGATCTTCTTAGGGACAAGAACATACAAATAGGGGGTCCTGTTTTGTTTTCCAAAACAAAACAAAAATTCATTACTGATTTGTAATCATATTCATTGATCTATCATCTGTACTGCTGGATGAATCGATGTATCGATGGATGTATCAATGAAGTAGTGGTTTAAATAGTAACAGTGTTAAAGCTATGGTCTACAATTTGGAAACTTGGTACATTTTAATAACACCGTTTATAAGGCTGTTATGGTCCTATGGTCCGATCTTCTGTTACCCTCCACATTGAAGGGAAGGAAACGTAAAAGTTTCGAGGAAAAGGCTGAAGTAAGGAAGAAATATGAGCAATACAGGTCCCAATGGAGACTCAACATGGAAGCTGCAGAATGATTTTGAACTGAAACAGCCAAATTTCTGTTGAACAGGTAATAGCTTTGTTTACTACAGTGGGAGATGTCAGCTGAATAACTCTGGTTAGTCTGTGCCTGTACTGGCTAATGACTGAACGTTGTTGGTCGGAGTGGGTAGGCTCTGTCAATAGATTTTAGCATAAGTTAGCCACCCATCGTTAGCATTGTAAACTGAGCTGGTGAAGACACGCCAAGAAAGGTAAATCCTCGTCCACAATTGGCTCTGGTCTGATCGGCTAACAGTGGCGACGCCAGACCCGCTTCGCCGCCAGTCCAATTAAAATGGCTACCGCTGTGTGTTACAAGGTGGATGACTGTGGTGTTTGTTACTTTCAGCTATGAGAAGTCGCATTTTCAACGCCAATAAATATTTTCTGCCGGCTTCTTGCTCTATCAGAGGGGGCGTGTTGTTAGGAGGCGACACGAGTTGGGGGGCGGGATCTTGGAACAGGGAGGGGAGGGGTGAGTGAAGGGGGGGCAGGCTGCGTTTTTCAAATCTGTCTCAACAGCCAAACTGGTTTTCAGATCGTAGACCCTAGCTTTAAGTAGTGTCTCTCAGCCAGCTGCATTCCTGAGTGTCATAGATGATCAGCTGGAAAACAGACTGAGGTGCTGTTAATTCCCTTTTTACTGTCCTGTAGAGATAAGCCTAAATGCTCCCTCTCACCCTGTGTTATGGTTCCTCTAAGCACAAAACCTGGCCTACAGCAACAGAGTTAAAAATACACTTTTTTTCAGTATTTTTGTGATTTATTATTGGGAACTGGTAATAATTTAATCTTAAATTTTTATTGGGTATTTGTGATTTTTTTTTCTCTTTTTTGGGGGGATGGGGGGGGGGTATTTATATTCTCCTGTTGAAAATGCTGCTTGCCCTTCATATCTACTGTACCTCCTTGGCATCTGTAGCCCCCCCTCTCTGCCCCTCACAGTGCTACTCCACGTTGCTGAGGGTAAGTTGTTTGTGAAAATGCTCCCTGTTGTTTACATTATAAAATGAGCAATAAAAGCCATAACCCTAGGTTTGTGTTGCTACCTATAGTTAATGTCACGTTATCCTGCCGTTTGTGCTGTTTGAACAGTTTTATTAGGAGTTTGGACAATGTCTCCAGATGACTTTTTAGGTGCGATAAGCAATACCGTACCGGAAGTCTAGTCCTGATATAGAGCAGGAGATTTTCCACTGTATTCACTGTGAAACAGCTGTTGTTTAAGAGCTGAGGTGCAGGCTAAAGAACAGAAGACGAACAATGTGTTTATTTATTCTGTAGGTATGTTTTTTTTTCCGGGTGCATCTGTTTAGTTTCCCTTCCATGTGCGTCCTCTTTACTTTGTCCACCAGGTGTCACTGTTTCATGAATATACTGTTAAATTTAGCTTTTTGGTGATTTGTTAAGATAATTAATGCTAATTATAATCATGATAATTCAGGAGAAAGAAGGGAAAAAAGAAGAAAAAAAGAAAAGGGGAAGAGGAGAAGGAAGGAAAGAAGAAAAGAAGGAAAAAAGGGAAAACAGGAAAAAAAGAGGAAAGGAAAGAAATGGAAAGGGGAAGAGAGAAGAGGAGGTATTAAATACAAAAATAAAATAAATAGAAGGGGAAAGAGGAAGAAAGAGAAGATTAAGAAGAAAAAAGTGCATGTATGTAAATTTGGCTATGTACGTACGTAAAGCTTTTTGTGTATGGATGTGCGTCTGCACGTATGTATGTGTATAGGTGTATATACAGTGCTCTACAGATTAATTGATGGGCTAGGCAGAATTTGTCCTCAGGAATTCTTTTGTATTTGCTTCCTTTTATTTCGCTTCTGTTCTTTTTTGGATTATTAATTACTCATTTGTTGTTGAGATTGTGTTGTTTGATTTTTGTTTTGCTCTGGTATAAATGTTGTACAGTAAGAAGGTTAGGCACGTATAACCTAAGTAGCTTCAGCCTAAACCTTTTCGGTCAACCTGGTTTTCAGTGGTGTCGCTTTGGTTGGTATGCTCTTAAAAATGATCAAAATAAACTAATAAACTAAACTAAACTAAACTAAAACATGTTTTCAGCAGTATTTGTTATGATTTGGAAAACAATATAATAAGCATTTCATATACTATATTAATTACATATTGTAATTTTGTTACTTTTATGCCAATGCTAATAGACACATTAGCTCAGACAGTGCTACTCTGCATTGCTGAGGGAGCTGAGGTGCAGACAGAGGAACAGAGGGCTAACTATGTTTTGTGTCTTCTGCAGACCCGAATAAATGCTCTAAACAGTCCCTGTGTCGGACTCCATAGATGCCCTACACACACCTGTTACACCACAGTGACGTTGGATCATATAAAATTGACTGGTACCAAAAAGGATTTACTCCATGGTTTTACAGGAACTGCAGAAACACATTCAGAGAAATGGGTGGTAGTGCAATAATGCATTTCTGCATTTTCATGTAGTGCACAGTGTTTCTTCACATGTGGATGAGATTTTTGTTTTCCAAACCAGGGAGGATAAACCAGTTCTATAAAATACCAGCCCTACTTAAATGACTGTCCATATTAAAGGGTCTTAAAAACCTATGATGACACTCAAACAGGCAGAAATGAACCCTCATTGTAAACGAACATCAATCAGCTGAGTCTTACACAAACAGCATATGTAGGTAGACACTCTAAAGAGAATTCTGATGAGCACATAAAGGTTCTTGTATTTAATAAAGAGCTGCTTCTTTATGTGAGCAGCCCGCCCTGTCAGAATATGGAGTAACAGACAGACAGGTCAAAGACTGACTTATAAAGTTGATCCTGAAGCCTCTGCAAAGTTCCCATCAAACAAACTAAGTCATTAAAGCGGGCCTGCCTACTCTCATCTTTTAATTGAACTTCCATATTTCATAAAAATCTTTGAACGTTGGCGAGTGTGGCATATCCTCTGTATGTTTCATGTTTTGGGACTAATCAATACAGGCATGATTAAAGCTAATGCGCTATATGGAGATTTAGCTTTCAGGGTATTGCAGTCTCGTTATCTCACACTCTTTCTATACATTCATGCATATGAATTTAGAGAGGGATCAAAGATCTGCAGTCTACCAGAAGACAGGATTACCATGCCCATGTCTTTGGCAATCTTATCAGTAAACTGTCTCCTAATCCTGCAGGGAGTGAAAGAAGCACCCATCGTTTCTACACCCTGTTCATGCTATCTGATGCACGCTCCCTGGGTGCTAAAACTGAAACAGCACGATGCAGAGGGAGCCCAAAAGGCATCAAAAGAAAATCATAAATGATTTCTAAAGAGCTCAAAATTATCTCTTCAGAGCAGTCTCCTGGAATTCATGAACAGATGCTGCAGAAGACGTCAGGTCTCGATCCCATAAAGGACCTTCTGACATCACTCTGCACAAACAAACAGAGAACAGGAAGCAGCTCAGCATAACAGGACAACCGCTGCTCTACGGCTGCGTCTGCACATGCTATCACACTACACAGTGCTGCGGTGACAGAGTTTGTAGGCCACAGTGGTTGTTCACCGACTTCTTGATCAGTGCTGATAATCAGTAAGGTCTGTGGTAAACAGTTATAAAGTCTTTGAATACATGCATCATGACACAGATGTAGATGAAGCTGCATCGATGCAGAGACAGTCAGGAGTGGTTTGATCAACTGCAGCATCAGTTTAGTTCCTGAGGAAGAAAAACACGTTTATGAAGATTAGAGCTCAGATTATTTTGGTCTCCAATATGAAGACATTTTTGCTACAGCTGATCTTGAAAACATTTTTAAATAACAGAAATATAGAAATTGAAGTTA
This sequence comes from Scarus forsteni, assembly GCA_036419115.1. Taxonomy (NCBI): domain Eukaryota; kingdom Metazoa; phylum Chordata; class Actinopteri; order Labriformes; family Labridae; genus Scarus; species Scarus forsteni. Next base: position 2,216,820 of record JAZDUH010000145.1, read on the forward strand.
CAGAATTTGCAGCTCTACAAGAAAATTAATGCACATGATGAGTTATTTGTAGGAATAAAACTCTCAGGACATGCCAGATTGCCCCACCAAGTCTTTTGAGAACCACTGATCTATTCCACTCAACCCTTTGGAGCTCATCCCATCACCCCGTTATTTGAAACTGGACCTCAGATCACAAGCCAATCCAAGGGCACACATATAATGACAATTATGCACATTCATATCTACAGATAAGTTGATTTACCATGTTTAACATGTTGGTGTTTCTAAAGCATGCCTCATGTGTGAGAGGAAACCAGTAGTGTTGTGTTCAAGACCACACAGTCTGCGACCAAGACTTGCCCAAGACTTTTGGGACTCAAGACCGAGTCGACACCAAGACCGAGACAGTCCGAGACTGAGACAAGACCAAACCAAGACCATCAACATCAATTTTAAAAATCATGACAAGATCGAAAAGTTAAGAGGGTGTTCCTCAGTCTAAACCACAACAGGAAGATTGCAGTCATTGCAGGGGGAAATAACACATTGTTGCAGTGTTCCTCCTTATTCACATAAATGAAGTTGAAGAACAGCAGATCAGTGCTGGTCTTGATCGGTCTTGATGGAAAATCCAGAGTCAGGTCAGTCCGAGACAAGACCGAGTAAAAATGCTCACGAGTCCAAGACAAGACCAAGACCTTTAGAGTATGGTCTCAAGACCGGTCTCGAGACCAAGACCGGTATGCAGAGGGAACCCACCCATGCACCATGAGCATGTATATCTTCCTAACAACAGGTGTGACCAAGATTTCAACCATCTAACAGCACCTCTCACTGCAACACCGTACAGCCCTCGATACAAATGATCTACATTAAAATCCAAATTCACAGCATGTGGTAAAAAAAACATGAATGTTGTGAATCTATCAGAGGGTGCAAAGAAGGGCTTGAATAATAACTGGTGAAAATGTTTGGTATGAAGCCACAGCAAGGATGTAGTGATAAAACATCTCTCCTTTTCTATTGATGTCTCATGTTCAGAAACTTGGTTTATATTTAGTGTTTTCATATTTTCAACTTTCTGTTTTTACTTCTTGGTGGAGGTCGTATTTGCCTTCCATAAGCCTTATTGTCTCATAACACATAGATCCACAATCACTAAGTGTACTCCTGGTCCACCTCTATTCTCATTCTTTCACTTTTCCAGTTGCTTTGCACATAATCAACACACAGTTGAGCCCGAAGTGCTTCCACATGGCACTCCTCGCATGTTTCTGTGTTATTGTTTATTTCTTCATCTGTTTGTTTCAGGTAGATGAGATGCAGCTGTTGTTGAGGTCAGGAGTGCACTGGCAAATCAGGTTGCACCCTCTGCTGGGTCAGGCACTCTGTGCTGTTCACCTGTTTATTACCTCCGCCAAGGGGGTTACGTTTTCGGGAGAGTTTGTCTGTCTGTGAACAAAATAACTCAAAAAGTTATGGAAGGATTTTGATGAATTTTTCAGGAAATATTCAGCATGGAAAAAGGAAGAAGTGATTCAATTTTGGTGTTGATCCAGATCAGCGTCTGGCCGCCATGATGAAAAATGTGATTTTGGTGAATAACTACTGAACTAAAATAGATATCATTATGAAACCAATTGCTAATGGTATGTTTTCATGGTCAATGGATCTAAATATTTACATGAAATAAAGGTAGGACTAATATTTATGGTGAAAATCACAATATGGGTGAGGACTGTGGCGCTGGCGGAGGTCTGCGCTCTCCGAGTGCTTTTCTAGTTTTGTATACACGGTTTCAGCAACAGTGGCGTCTGATGCTGCTTACAGGAGAGGAGGGGAGAAGTCCTGATGCTGTCTTGTTCATAGAAGTGCTTAGAGGAGACACATGTGATGGAGTAAGTACGAGTTTAATGCTTACAGCTCATGATTTTTTTTGTTTCTGGCTGGAAGTCGTCATACCGTATATTTGGTTTGGAGCACAGCCTCCAGCCTTAATGTGTTTCGCACATGCTCAGTCCTCTCCGGATGTGAGAAAATTAGTTTTCTCTGTTTTGTTTTTCTTCCTCAGAACATTTACAAAACCAAACTGGAGCTGTCAGTTTGACTTTGGAGGGAATGCATCAAGGTCGGTACCGTCATACGAATTAATGAGGCCTGGGTCTGGGCCCTTCGCAGAGCTGTCATCCCTCACAGTTTTTCAGGAAAAAGCCACATCAGGATGAAGTGTGTGAGGGTTAGGGGACTATTATCGTACAGCCAGGATCCAGCGCACTGCTTGGCTCAGGGACGTGGATTCTCTGGACGGGCCGGGAGAGGCGTGGGGGTCACGCTCCACGCCAACAATGATGTCACTACATGTTCTGATTTTTCACTCTCTTTACCGAAGGCTTTGCTCTGGGGAGGCACACTTGGAATTCTTCTGCATGGTTGTTTTTGTCATTAAAGGACTTCCAGGAAAGTCATTTACTGAGCACATGTCGAGGTGTTCGGAGGGGGAGGAGTCTGCGAGGGCGTCTTCAATCTGTCCGTCCATACAGGTACAATGATCTCAGCCTCCAAACACTCACACAGGGGTTTGATTCAAACCAAGCATGAATGCACACTCTAACAGAAAGATCCATTTATCAGAATTTGGAGGTCACAGGTCCTTTTTTTAATCACCTGCCAATGAAAATCTCCAAAAGCCTAAAAGGGATTAAAGTGATGAAGCTGCATGCTTGTCCTTTGCTTGTGAATCAGATTTTGTCAACATGTTATTCACTGACTGCCTAACAGGAATTACTTTAAACTTGCACAACACTTCCTACTCTATTTAGGTTAAAGTAATAAAAGTTTTGGAGGCCATGGGTCAAAAGATAAGGTCAAAAATATGCACACAGGCTTGTGAATGTTGTGTTTTATCATTTTTTTCCTGAGTGCTGCGTGCTGAAATATGTTACAAAACTGAATTGCTCATTGGGATAAATAAAACGTGAAAAAAAAGTGGTGAATTGAGCATTTTCTGAAAGATGCATGAAGGTATTTGCTTCAAACTTTGCACAAAGTACCTCAACAACAATTATTATTTATTGATTTATTTATTGCAGCCTGTAGTCAGGGCCTCGGCCACCCCAAACAGAAAGTTAGGCTTCACTCCTGCTTGTTGAAGCATTGAACCTGCAGGCTCAACCTCACAAGGTTGTTTTAGTCCAGCAGCAGGACACAAGGGACTCTGAAAATGAACTGAGAGTGGAAAAACTGGGACTGGGGTGCTGGTTTGGCGGAGTGGTTAGCAACCATGCACGTCCCATAAACATACTTCTGCCGGTAAGGGTTTGAATCCAGCCTGAGCGTCTTCCCCTACTCTCTTCATCTCCTTTCACAAGCCTATCCACTGTCTCTCTCCTATCAATAATTTTATATTAAAAACAAACTGGGTCTGAGTTGGTGTTGTACATATTTTGAAGAGATAAGTCCATCTCCAAAAAGGAAATATAAGGAATATAAATGGAAGAACTACTGCACTCTTACTGATGCTCACATAAACGTTAAACCATTAAACCAGCAGTCGATACATTTATCTGACACTAATGCAAAAATGCAGCTTTGCCAACAGTGACATGAATCCAATCATCAGCTAGCTGTGAGTAATTAACAGTATATCAGGTTCATTGTTACATTTACTTAAAAAATGCCTGGTAATCATCGGTTAGTATTCACACATCTGATTCGACTGTGATGAGTATTAGTCTAAACACTCTTAAATGTTACAGAGGCATTTTAGCTAACTTATCTTAAAATATATATTTATATAGTATATTTATCAAACTACTAGCAGGCTATTTGATTCGAACCATATTATATAAGACAAAAAAGTGATAAATAAATGCAAGATTTGTCTTATTTTATCGATAGATAGACAGATAGATAGATAGATAGATAGATAGATAGATAGATAGATAGATAGATAGATAGATAGATAGATAAACTTTATTCCAGACTCATGGTCCACACTACAGAAACTAAAAAACTAAAAAACAAACTTTTAAGAGGCAGTCATACCAGTGCTTCCAAAACACAGATGAGTATCTTACATCGCTATATACAGGACTGGAACAATACAAAATCACAACATTAACAGAGTCATTCAGACGATTCATGAATTTAAACATCAAATTCCTCAGGACAGCAGGCAAAGTATTAACCCGGCTAGACACAAAAAGGTCACTAGCGCTGGTCCATCTCGGCTTTTTTAGAAGAAGCCTGAGTGCATCATTATATGCCACCATAAGTCTTTTGTAGCTGGCCTTTTTATAGCTCACCCACAGATGTGCCGTGTACAGAGAGGAACAATATGTGGTTTGGGCAAGATTTTTTTATTTAAGACTTTAAATGATGTTTGTCCTGGTGTTTGCTTATACATAAATCTAATTGTATGTAATTTATCACCATCTTTAAGCAAAATAACATGACTAAGATTCACAGTGAGGTAAACCCCTGAGCAAAAAGTTTGTTTTTACTCATGCAAACTCAATCAAGGTCAACATATTCAAATGAAATAAATCAGATAACCTAAGAATCAAAAAGCAGCCTGATAGATGAGGAAGATCACTGTCATCTGACCTCAAAAAAAGCCCAATGCAAAAATGTTCTTACATTTTGTAACCTTAAGTCCTGTAAAGTAGAATTTAAGACTGGACAGGAGTCAGTAAAAACAGACAAAAATTAAAAGTAAAATTGAAAATTAAGTTAATTGTATTAAGCCCTAATAGAAGTCAGATGGTACTGATTTCATTTTTTTCCTGCTGTTAATTTTATCTTGTCTTATTTAAACATATTTTTAAAGGCTTTAGACATTTTCAGATCGTTACCTTTCTCATGGAGGTTATGTTTTTATCTGTTTGTTGGATAAGTTGAAAACTTTTTAATGAATTCGAGTCAAATCCATTGATAAGTTTTGAACTTATTTAAGTCCGTATGCAGATCCTGGATTTCTTTTAAAGATAGTTTGTGTTCTTGGATATTTGGGTTATTTCAGTCCAACATGTCGTATTTACAGTTTCTTGTTGGTCTGTGAGTTTTAAGAGCCTTTTTAAAGCACTTCTTTGTTTCAGATTCAAACTCAGTTGAGCTGTCTTTACCGTGCTGCCCGTGACATTGTAATTCCTGAACCCTGTCAGCTGTTTTTCCGTCACAAACTCGATCCTCTGAGGAGAGATGCTGCTGAAAGCCTGTTAGTGAAAAATGGCGTCTCACATTCTTCGATAGTTAGGACATGTGTAATGTGCGACTCCTTTATCGGTCAATCTTTTAACGCACGGACTATTATGTGTGGATCCATTAGAGGTGACAGCCCTTCGCTGTGGGCAGCAGATATGTGGATAAGTGAGCTCAGATATTCAGCCTCAGACATTTTTCTCCAGTGAGCCGGGCAGTATTTCTGCTCCGACAAGGAAGTGAAGACCTGAGAGTGGAGGTGAAGGTGAGAGAATGGATTTTATCTGGATTTATTTATTAGCTTCAGTTTGTAAACAAAGACTAAATACTTTTTAAATATACAAAATGAGCAAGGTGACCTTAAATAAGCTCCTGCCTTCTTTTAGTCAACACAATAAGTGATTTAGTTGCAAGCAAAATACAACTATACTGTAAACAGCTTTGCAGTAAATTACTGTAAATGGCAAAGTAATGTGGAAAAACATTCAGATTTTTGTAAAATGTACAGCATTTACCATAAAATCGACAGTTATTTACAGTAAATGGCTGAAAATGTTCATGGATCAGGATAAAAATCCACTTTTCCCAGAAAAACTGACCAAAAGTATGTAACATTTTTTAGGTAAGGTTCCACATATTTGCATGAAATCATTGTTTGAGTAAAAGTATGAATTTTTTTTTTAACAGAATTATATCTTGCTAATACATGGTCAGTGAAATAGTAAAGACATTGTGATTTGAACTAAAATGCAGCAAGTTCACTGTAATTTAAAATGCATTATAAAGTCGTAGAATAATGATAGTGTGAATGAAAACAGTAAGGATGCAGTTTTTGATAAGTAATATATGTTGTAAATTGAAAGACTGTAATGATTCCTTGAATGAAAATACAGAACTAAAACAATTATAGAAAATACAATAATATTCCTGTTAATTTTAACAGAATATTACTACAGTAAAGACATTTACAGTAAATTACTGGAATCGTGTTGCCTGTAAATTACTGTAAAAAATTACAACAACCCTTTTACAGTGTAACTTTAAAGTTTAACTTTAAACAGGTTTTGATCGTTCTGAATAACCTCTTGTAGTTTTCAACATTTTTTTAGCAATGAACATGATTTAAATAACAGCAACAAAGCAAAAATGATTGCACACAACAACTTAGTTGGAGACTTTTTTGGTATTAAATGTCAGTTAGCATAAAGCGTATGATCTCCTGAATAATTCGACATGGCGTAAAACTACCAAGTGCAGCTAAAAAAGAGAAAAATAAGGTTTTTAATGGAGATAATGTTTGCATGATATCATCAACTTTCCCAATATTAATGAAAATTTGAATGTTGGAAAGTTTTTGCTCATCCTTGCTAATTTTTTCATCTCCTGGATGTTTCTTTAACTTAAAGGTGCTATGAGGAGAATCTATTTCCGGCGACATAAAGACTCTGCTACCCATGAGCACGCGCTGCGTTGTTCTAAAGACATGACCCAAGCCAAGTTTGTTGTGATGCTAATGAATGCAGCTCGGACCTTCCTCAGAACTCTGCATTGCTTTACAACTTCTTTTTTCAACAACTTACAGGATGCAAAGCCACGAGGTAATGTATCTCTTTCTAGTTACGTAGCGGTAGTTTTTGATGTGTGACAACAAGCAGTTTTTGGAAAACTTAGTATCATAGTTTGGTAGCCGGCTATATATGGCTACTTACAGCCCTGTGCTCTAAGACGTGTCTGAATAATATAAATTTGCTCTAGTTTTAATTGTCTTGTTCCTGAAGTTGAGTATCCAGGCCAGTCCAGCCCTGTCCGACCCGACCACGAAGCTAAGGAATAGCATTAATAGATAACCTATTTTGGTGCTATTGAACTCATCTTAAAGTGTGTATTTAAGCTGAAAAATGTTTTAAAAAATACCTACAAAGAATGCAATCAATATGTTTTTTTTAATTATTATTTTATTCTTGAAACTTAACTTTATAACAGTTTTTCTTTTTAACTTTGGTGTTGTTTAAATTGAAATTTAAATCTCCGAAGTGTATGATTAATTTAAATATGTGTATCCAACAAGCCTCCTGAATGATTAAACAAATGTTTCGGTCTCTTTTACCCCCGCTCCTAAAAGGCGAAGGAAGCAGGGGGAGTGAAGAGCCGGTTTTAGGATCAGGGATTACGTGGGTTACCCAAAGTGCCACAGGAGGCCTTCTGCTTCATGGAGGTGTAAACGTGGGGGTTGTTTTTTTTCATATATGTAACTCCTTTTTCCTGACGCCTTTGAAACCCCGTCCCCCGGTCTTTGTGCTGCTGTCACATAACGGGGTTTCCTGTCACAGGCCTGTCTGATGCCATTAATTTGCAGCTCCCACTCCTGAACACCGAGCTCCTCCATCCCTCCACAGCTCTGTCTGAATCTCTCTCTTTCTCTGAGGCTCTGTCTTTTCAAAGAGCCGAGGCGCTGCTGGAGAGCCTCTTAAGAAACTGGAGAGGAGTGTGTGAGTGTGTGTGTGTGTGTGTGTGTGTGTGTGTGTGTGGACGGAGGGCTTCAACCTGCATGCTCTTCCAAACACAGGAGAGGGACGAGGCCGGAGCGTGAAGAAATACTGCTTTTGGATTTCCTTACCCCTCTGACAGGCTCAGGGGGGTAAAGGGACTCGGGTGGAGGTGTCAGGAGCGCCCCCTGTCGGCCACCTGGAGCTCCTGCAGCCTCTGAATCCATTCACGAATCATGAAAACTAAGGAGAGGGAGGTAGGGCTGGGGAATGTCAAGCTTTGCATATTAATACAGGATTGCTGAACAATTCTTTCAGTCTTAGGCCCCATCCACACAAAGATAAAATGCTTAACAGTTTCCAAAACGATCATCATAAAGACGAAGGCGTCTCAGAAAATGTGTGCGTCTACATGAATGCACTTGATGCATTGAAAACGCTGTAAAGGACATGCCAGACCTCTAGGGCCGCTGTAACGATATGACGGAAACAAGCAGAAACAGACGAAAAAACAGTGGGCATGTGCACTTGCGGCAAAAGTCATAAAGACAGATTGTGATAAAGTGATCATAAAGTGCCGTAATGTGTCCTCGATAATTGTTTGTTCAACTCGGTGGTGATTGAGAAGAAGGAGATTTTGCTGCAACAGGGATAGTAGGGTCACTAGCTTCATCAGCACATATGCTACACTGTACGCCGCCATTGTTGTTGTCGTTGCCGCATGTGGCGCATGCGTGTCAATGAAGATATGGAACTATGACGTAAGCGTATCTGAAAACTTGCGGAGAGTCGGTAATCAAGGAGCTACGTCTACGGCGTTTCAAAATCTTTCCACTCCGGATCCTGGTTTCAAAAATGATCATTTACAGACCCCCAAAACGCCGCCTTCGTATGGATGATACACAGATTTGGCAAAAAACGTATGCGTTTACACCTCAGTTTGGCTTTGTGTAGATGGGGCCTCAATCACTTGGGTGCATTTTTAGATTTAACCCTGTAAGGCCCAAGACCGCTAAAATCCTACAAAAATCAAAATGTCCATAAAATTCAAAATAGATTTTTTTGTATCTCATTTGAAACATTAGGTGTTTTTGGCAACTGATTCCATTTGAGGACAAATCATTTATCTGATTGTATTCAGATGTTTGTTTTGTAGTTTGTTGATCATATTGAGAAGATAGAGGTATTATAAAGCATGTATCAAATATGATACAATTGGCATTAAAGGGTTAATGACCTTTTTTTGTGTGGCGAGCCCGTCAGAAGAAAGCACTGGGCTGAGTTTGTGGTTTTGGACAATGCTCATGATACCATATGCATGCTGCACTGCAAAAACTAGAATCTAAGGAAGTTTATTCATCCAATTTCAGTCATGCGAGTCTCACAGGACTAATTGTGAGCCTGAATTGCCGAACATGTCCAGGTACACATCTTATTTCAGTACTTAATAACCAAGAAAAAGAAACATGAATTGCTTGTAACAAGTCAAAATATCTGCCAATGTGGCAATTTAACTTTAATGATGCCTTAAAAGTAAGATGTGCTGTCATAAAGATGCTATGAGGAGTTTCTAAGTAATTACAAAAAAGTCTTACTTTTAGATATATGCCTGATGGAAATACACACTTTAAGATGAGATTCATAGCATCAAAATAGATTATCTATAAATGCTATTCCTGCTGTCGGGTCGGACAGGGCTGGACTGGCCTGGATACTCAACTTCAGGAACAAGACAATTAAAGCTACAGCAAATTTATATTATTCAGACACGTCTTAGAGCACCGGGCTGTAAGTAGAGATATATAGCCGGCTACAAAACTACGATACTAAGTCCTACTGGGAACTCGGTGACACCTCTCCACCCCCGAGTTGACAATGGAAGATGGATGCCCCCAGTGTGAACAGTTATTTAGCTCCTGTAATAATCCATTTATTTGCACTTCTGACTGGGGTGTGTCGCTCTAGATCAGCTGTATACATAGTATTGTTAGACTTCTATTTACAAAAAAGCTGCCATAGTAATAATTACATTCTTCATACCACAACACAGGGCGTGCTAACAACAGCTAACAATAGCCTGGTAGATCGGCATGTTTTTTTTCAACTTCAACTGGAACGCCAATAAGTCAGAGATGATGTCACTCCTAGTTCTGAGGTCACTGGAACGCAGCATTACGACAGTCGCCGCGCGTGCTAATGTACAGTTAATAAAAACATTTGATGGGCTGGATTATTAAAGGAAGCAACATCATCTGTCGCACATCTGCAGCTGGATGCCTCAGTGTTTACATTAGTGTTGTGCTCAAGACCAAGACTTGACCGAGACCAGAATGCATCGAGCCCAAGACAAGACCAAGACTTTTAGGAGTTGAAACCGAGTCGAGACCAAGACTGAGGCAATCCGAGACTGAGACAAGACCAAGACCATCAGAATCAATTTTAAAAACCATGACAAGGTTGAACAGTTAAGGGGGGAGTCCCTCAGTCACAACACCGGAAAGGTTGCAGTCATCACAGGGGAAATAACACATGAACTGAAGCTTTTTGTTGTTTTACCAAGTGCTTCTCCTTATTCACATTAATGAAGTTGAAGAACAGCAGATCAGTGCTGGTCTTGATCAGTCTTGATGGAAAATCTCAAGTCAGGCCAGTCCGTGACAAGACCGCGCAAAAATGCTCTCAAGTCCAAGACAAGACCAAGACCTTCAGAATGTGGTTCTGAGACCGGTCTCAAGACCAAGACCGGTCTTGAGTAACACAACACTAATTTACATCATTTAACATCCTCTTAAAAGTGTCCAATGAGACCAGCTCATTAAAGGTGTAGTCAGCGATCTTCTAATCTTCTAATCTAATGCACTATTTGTCAAAATCACCGTATTTCTCCTCTCCATCCACAAGATGTCCCCACTGACAACATGTTGACGAAAAAGTCTGGTTTCAATACACAGCCTTGGCTCTGAATTTCAGCAGGTAAATACTGTGGCTCGGGCCGAGTTAACAAAACAGAGTACACCCCCCCACATCCAGGGGGCGATCATTCTCATGCACCGATCAGACAGAGGGGGGAGGGGGAGTAGTAGGATGCGTAGCGTGCACAGTTAGAGATACAATAGGTGCAGTAGCAATGGCTGAAAAACAGCCCAAAAGAAAAAGGTCAGAGGAGTGAAAAGTGGAAAAGGAGGGCTATGACCATGAAAGAGCGAAGACCCGGGTCAACATTGGTGTTGCTTTCCGACAGCGGAGGGAACTCCACGAATTGAAAGACTTGAAAACGGACGCGGATGTAGCCGTCTTTCTGCTGGATAGGTAAGCTACATTAGCTTTGTGGTGCTTCACATAACAGTAACAGCCGTCAGGCATTCATCTTATTGTCTAATCTGTCAGAATGTTCTGTTGTTGTGATGTTATCAATAATGTCAGTCGAGTTGTCTGACGAGTCAGGGTTACCTTAACTGCGTTGGTCAGCTACACAGTTTCTATGGCCATTTCCATGACGATGCACGTCCATCATCTTTCAGAGGTGGAGCAAGGGGTGAGGTATGAAGGGAGAGGCGGGTCTAAATTCATTTATCAACAACCTCGCCACTCGTTTTCTCCCACATCGCTGACTACACCTTTAACTTTCAGGTCTTTTTGCAGCTCATTCCAAACAAAAGGAGCAGCAGATTTAAAGGCCTTTTTCCCTGCTCAGTTCAGACCTTAGGAACAGACAACAAGAGGAGAGTGTGGGGCCGAAGATTATAAGACCCTTAAGTCCTTTAACTGATGAAGGTCAGAAGATATGAAGGGAGTAGACCTAAAATCACCACATAAATGAGAATGTGCCAATTCATAAGTCTGCGTAGCTTCTAGGTTACAGCTATCGTAGAGTTCAGTTGAATAAAGCGACATGTTAGAGAGCCCACTTCCTTTGAATGCCAATTAAAGTTTCACCATGTGATGGATTATGAATAAAAAAACATGTCTAAATATGAATCAAACATGCAAAGACCTTAATCCTGCATAACAGCAACTAAATGAAGATGTTGGCCCGAGGCATCATGACAGAGAAACATACAGAAAATGTTCTAACGTTATCAAGCATCGTACTCTGCACAAAGACAAATAAAGACCGGATTAGAGCCTGTGTTTCCCAGCCCTAAGAGGCAGAAGGAAAGGTTTTTATTGAGGATGGGGCCCAGGAGATCCACTCGACCTCCCGTCGGCCCTGCTCTTTTCACCAAACACACAAGACGACAGGAACAGCCTCTACATCTGAATCGACCCCTGGAGCGCCGTGGAGGAGCGCTCCTCTCTTCTTCACGGATCTATTGGACACGCGGGCCCCGAGGAGATGTGGAGGGCCGCTGCTGAGACCCCGAAACAAAACAGAGCTCTGAAACAGGATAGCAGGGACAGGCGGAGAGGAGGACGGGGGCCTCAGAGTGATGAGACCGGGGTCAGCAGGGGACCAAATGTCAGTCATCGTTCGGCCTGACCTGCATCTGCACCGCAGCGTCGCACAAACACACAATACAGTACGCACACAAAAGAGGGCCGGCTCACGACCTTCACTGCCACACGGTGAGGAGTTCAATGCTCTGGAAGGGGGAAGTAAAAGTGATCTGCAGCCTCTAAACTGGCTTTAATCACAGAGAGGGAAGGATGGCAGAAGCAGAAATATGGACATCTTTAAGAGCTGATGTGGGGAATAAGAAGTGAGAGATATTTCAGTGTGAAGCCAGTCATTGTGCCCACCATGCAAAAACAAACTCCAGGTTTGATCTCACCTGTCCCTCCACCACATGGCCATCACCACCTTCAGCAGACTCGGGCTTTGTGCATGCAAGCTCCAAGCAGTGAGGATGATGATGCTACCCTACCTTGTCTAAAAAAAACATCTAATAAAAGATTACCACGGCAGTGACCCAGTAAAAAAAGTGACTGTTTAAACGTCCCAGAGCAAGGGGAGAAAGCCAGACTCCATCCAGTCAGCTTTGCTGGATCAGACTTTGGGCTTACCCTCCAAAAGGTGCATTCTCTCCATCTGATGAGTTTTTAAGCACTTAGCACAATGTTATCACCCTCAAACCTTCTAAGTATGTAAAATTTTCTCACTAAATTGCAATGATTTCTTTAAGAAAAAATAAAGAAATCCATCTGGCTCAGAGTGTGAAGCAGGGCTATTCAATTAGAAATTCAGTCGGACCAGATTTTCAGACTTAGAACATGGGCCAGGCTTTTTTGGCAGACAGTGAGCAAAATTAACCACTTAAAAGAAACACAAATAGATTACAAACATACTAGATGCATCCATTAAAATTACTATTGCATAAATGTCCATGAATGCATCACCCCCTTAAATAACCACTAAATCCTAAATCACTGATGCCCATCATTACACATCATGTTCAATCACACTTGGTTCCTACAAATGGATACAGGGACCCTCAAACCCCTGAAACAGCTTCACAACCTTCAACGTTACATTAATGTCCCTTTGAACACAAATGTGCTCGTACAAAAAACAAAGACACATTTTTCTCCATAAATTTTTGTTTTTTTATATGTTTTTAAACCCTAATTTTGTCATGATGCAGCTCCATTTCATGGTCTAAAACACAATAAATCATTTCTTTTCAACACACTTCATGCAGACTGAATTACTTATGGTTTGTGAAATATTAGCAGCAACACTGCACAAATGGACATGAAATCGGGCCATTAAACTTGCATAAATGTATTATTGTTTTATCAAGTGTCAAAATAAGCAGGCCTCCTTTTACTTAACACCACAGATCTCAAATTATGCAGAGAAATGAGATGTTGCAGGTTGTACAGCCTTGCATGAATCATTAGCAGTATGTATGGGTATGTTAAAGGTGATTGAGACCATATTTTCAAAATGGCTGCCATCTTGGAGTGGCTTAAAGATGGCTTCAGAGTTAGACAAAGCTGCTCAGAGTTTGTTTGATATGCTAAAGTCTGAGTGACACCACCTAGACACAGGTATTAAGTGTAAAAATAACAATAATAAAAAAATATATTTACTTTATATAATGTCTATATAGGAAACCCAAGGACGCTTTACAGAACAACTGTAGGTGAGTGTGAGGGCCGGTTTAATGAAGACTGTGTGCTGTGGTGAACAGATGATCCTGGAGATGTTTTTTTTAAAATGTCCAGAGATGGAGCTACGGATGTCTGCAGTAAGATGTTCGAGAGGTTTGGGGCTGCAACACTGAGGGCTCTGTCTCTAAAGGTTTGGGAGTTTAGTTTTAGGTGTGGAGAGAAGGTTGGTGTTTGAAGACCGAAGGCTGTGGGATGGTGTGCATGGATGGAGGAGTTTAGAGAGGTACAGAGGAGCCAGGGCATGGAGGGATTTTTATGTGAGAAGGAGGATTTTGTTGCTGATGCGGGACTTGATGGGGAGCCAGTGGAGGTGGATGAGGGTCGGAGTGATGTGCTGCCAGGGTCCAGTGTGGGCGAGGACTCCAGCTACAGAGTTTTGGATGTACAGATTTCTGCTGGGTACAGACAGGACTCCATTACAGTCCAAGAGTGAGGTTATAAAAGCATGAATGAGTGTTTCAGCCTCAGAATCAAGGAGTGATGGTCAGAGTCTGGAGATGTTTCTGAGGAGATAGAAGGCAGATTTGGTGACAGATTGATGTGGGACTGAAAGGAGAGGGTGGAGTCCAGGTTTCAGACCTCAGAAGACGGACACCAGGATGTCCCGTCCACATGGAGCATGAGATGTCCAACCTTCTGCAGCTGCGCTTTGGGGGCAGCTGCAGTTGTATGAGCTGTATGAGTTACACCGGAACAAGTCAAACAGGTAGAAAGTCACTGCTTTTGTGACCACTAAACCTGTGCAATTGACAGAAAGAAATAACGCGCGATCCTCAAAGCATATGCAAAGGGTGAAATGCACACAAACTGAACCCAAACTGCACTGCCACTCTTCGCTACGCCGATCCAATTTGCATGCATGTAAATCCAGAAGTATTATTAATTTATTATATATTTTTATTATTATTTGAGATCATCAAGACAATATAATAAATAGAAAAATAAATCAACATACAAAGCCTTAACCACTGCTGGAAACACGAGAAAACGACTACAAAACGTGAATACCAAACAAGGTCATTATAAACTATATTTATTTTACTTTCCTGCCTCTTAATTGTCATCATGTGGCAGGCGGCTCAGGCCGACTCTCCCCATTTGCAACGGAAGCATTTCAGGCCTCAAGAGCAGCAGCAATCCTCCTCATGACCTCCATCATTTCTGCATGGCTCGCCTGCATTTCTGCTCTCAAACCAGAAATGTTCTGTTTTTGACCTGCTAGAGCACTTTAGCTAACGTGAACTACTCGCTATAGCTGCAAGTTCGCGTCTTGTGCCTCGCTGTTACTGCTTTTATTGTTCTTGTGGCGTTGTTTGTTTTTGCTGCTCAGTGTAAAGGAGACTTCAATCTCGAAGTTTGCAGGGACAAAGCCGCCTATATGCCACGGGAATTATTGCAATAAAATGCAGAGTGCCAAACTGTGTGTTAGCACTGGCATATGGTTAGAGCAAATTCTTTTGAGGATAAGGCGCTAACACAGGGCAGACTACGTGAGCTAATTCTTTGTGGATCCAGCCATTTGTTTTTCACTCTGCATGAAGATTTGCTGCACAAATGTCTTCTGACAACACTCACTAAAATAGCAAAAACAAAAAGAAAAGCCCATATGAATCATTTTAAAGTTTAGTGATTTCCTGCTCTGCTCCTCATGCTGAATGTTTTTAAATCCACAGAGAGACTTTCCTCCAATGTCTTAAATTTCTCCTGACATCATCGGAGCAGCAGGACAGACGTCTGTCCTGCTGAAGTCTGAACCATGGAGCCACAAGTCTTAAAAAGTTGACTTGATCCTCCCCCCAGAGCCTTAAATTAATGTTTATATCAGACAGGAGGAAATCTTCCTGTCAATCTACTCCCCCACTCTGAATCCCTCTTCCTCTGTCTCTGCTTTACTGCTCAGTGAGCACTCACAGCCACACAGACTCGTGCTGGGGCAGGAAAACTGACCTGAAGTCTGCACAGGAAAAAACTCTTTAACGTGGTGAATCAATGCACATGTATGGAAGAATGAAAAGCCGTTTGCTGCATCGTAAAATAGTGCCAAACACAGACTTCCAACAAAGAGATTTAAACTTTTAAACAAACTGGGCATTCGACCCAACAAAGTCAAGTGGCTCAGTTTACTTTTGATTTATAATTGCATTAAAATGACACAGCTTCTAGTCTGAGCTCAAGTGTTAATTTTGTTAACAATTATTTTCATCATAGTTTTCGCAAACAACCTTTTTTCCTCTGATGAAAACTAAACAGTAAATAATAAAAACAAGAGCACATGGACAAAAACTCAAACTAAACTAACTGACATTTTCATCAACAAATAAAAACTAGACTAAAATGTCTGACAGACTTAATCCAATCAGACCTAATATGGTCATGTAGGAAGTAGAGACAAGTGATGAATCTATCCAATCACAGCTACTTTGGTTGTGTTAAAGGTTGGATGAGTTCAGAGGGACATCCAATCACAGCTGCCTTAGCTTGGTGGTGGTGGGATAAGTTGTGGAGCGATCCAATCAGAGCTGCTCTCTTTATGAATTGATATATTCATGTAGAGCAGGTTCACTGTTTGTTGTCAGTTCTGGTATTGTAACTGAGATGCTCTGCCAGGTAGCCTAAATAAAGGTGACTGCATTTCACACAAAGGAACATTTGTTTCTGTTCATTTAGACATTCAGACTTTACTAACATTCAATAAAGGGTTATAAGATCTCTCTCAAGCCAACGCAGAGACATTAATCCATGCTTTTATCACCTGTAGAATAGATTATTGTAACGCTCTTCTTCCTGGTCTTCTGCAAAAAAAAAAAAAATCTCCCATCTGCAGCTCCTGCAGAACTCAGCTGCACTGATGCTGACGGGGACCAGAAAGAGAGCCCATATTCCAACGGTTTTAAGGTCTCTGCATCGGCTGCCTGTTTCTTTTAGAATAGATTTTAAGATTCTTTTACTGGTTTTTAAAGCTCGTAATGGTCTTAGTCCTGCATAGTTATCTGATTTGCTTTTACCGTACGAGCCCATTAGAGCCTTCTGGTCTTCAGGAAGTTCTCTGTTAACAGTTCCCAAAGTTAAAACAAAAACGTACGGTGAGGAATCTTTTTACTGCTATGGCCCCCGCTTATGGACCAGCCTACCTGTAGAGCTGAGGGCTGCACCTGATGTTAATGTCTTCAAAAACAAACTCAAAACCTACCTTTTTAGTCAAGCTTTTACCTGGATTACCGGTTAGTGTTTTTATTTATTCTACTTACAGCCCACTCTTTTATTATTTTATCTTATTTTATTTTTTATCTTTGCTATCTTTCCTTATTTTATTTTCTAGTTTTTCTCTTATTTTTGGGTGGGTTAAGGGCTGGGTGGAGTGGGTTTGGGTCATAAATCCTTTATTTTAATTTATCTGTCTGTAAAGCACTGTGCTACATTTTTTTGTATGAAAATTGCTATATAAATAAAGTTTGATTGATTGATTGATAGATGTTTGATTTAACCAAGAGGAAAACATGACTTCAGAAATTCAAGGAAACATAAAAAATGCCTTACCCTTTATACTTCAGATTTCATCGACTAAAAAATTAAAATAATTTAAATGACTAAATTATGACTTGAACTAAAAGATATTTGAGGCAAAACACCGAAATCTCCCTTCAACATCCACAGAGTACCAAGCAGCCTGACTCAAAAGTGTTTCATTTTAACATAGGGCTCGATGGAGATGGACTCCCTCTTGGACCAGCCTCTAGTGGCCGTTGCAGGGACTGCAGCTTCAGGCTCTTCTGCACTGATTTGAGGTTCTGCCTCCTTTTAGCAGAGACACTGGAGTGAGAGCTGAAACAGCAGCCATTACCATCACAATAGCTCAGCACCATTAGGTAAATGAAGTCTTTTGGAGTTCATCACTGCTCTAACCAAAAGGACGACGACCCTGACGGCTGCTAAAGTACAGATTACCTCCCATTCAGAGTCTGTGCGTAAACACTGTTGTTTTCTTAAAATAAAAGAGGAGCTTCCTGGAAATCTTCAGTCCTCTTGGTGGTCTCTGGCTGAAACAAAGACGGCTCTTGCAGCGAGGTGATATATCTGAGCCGTGAGGTAAACCGGCGAGCAAAGCCTCGGCTGTCTCCTGCACACAAACACACAAAACATCACCGAGCCCAGGCAGAAAAGCTGCTTCTCCAGAGCGCTACCTTCTGAAAGGAAGTTTGAAAAGCTGCTTCCCAGTGGGGTAGAGGAGTGTGTGTGTGTGTGTGTGTGTGTGTGTGTTTGTGTGTGTGTGTGTGTGGGGGGGTGTAATAACTGGAAGCAGGTGCAGGATGAGGAGGGGGAGTGAAAGTAGCTGGATACGAGGCGAGGATGTGCCGAGGTTTTACTGCAGAAGTTTCAGCTCTCTCCACGTCCTAATCCCACCGGTCCAACTGGAATACCTCCACCATGACGCAATGTGGGATTGTGAGCATATGTGTGCATGTGCATGTGTGTGTTTGTGTGTGTGTAGTCGATCACATGCAAACATATGGAGGGTATTGTAAAGCTCTCCGAGGGAACCATTCAGACAATAAAAAGGGCTTGTGTATAGGCTGGTGGAGTGTGTGAGAGGGTCCTTCAGGAGTGCAGGAGTGTGTGAGAGTGTACTCCAAGTGAAGAGTGTGTGAGGACACACAAACACGCACAAACACACACAAATGCATAAATCATTTGTCCACATGAGCCACAGGAGGTTTGAGAGTTTGGGCTGGGTGATTTGTTGAGTTATTGAGATAAAACTGAATATTTAAGCCAAGATAAAAGGATGACCCTGACCTCAGGATAATCCAATGGCCACTTTATTAGGTACACCTTCCCACATTAGACCTCCTTCACCTTCAGAGCTCCTTCATTCAACAGGGTGCTGAAACAACCCTTAAGAGATGTTGGTTTATTTGTATAGATAGCATCACACAGCCGCTCATCCATGATGAGAATCTCCCAAAGGTGCTCTATTGGATTGAGATCTGGTGACTGTGGTGCCACTAAGGTTCAGTGAACCCATCGTCATGCTGAAGAAACCACTCTGAGCTGATCTGAGCTCTGAGACATGGAGCTGCTGAAGATGGTCCACTGTGGTCATAAAGGGATGGACATATCCTCAGGTAGGCTGTGGGGTTTGAACCATGCTCAGGTGGGACTGAGGGACCAGCAGCAGCAGCCTGAACCGCTGATCCAAGGCAGGATGGATCCATGTTTATGATGTTCACACCAAACTCTGGATGTGGAGCAGAGATCCAGACTCACCAGACCAGGAGACACTTTTACAATCTCCTGTTGTCCAGTTTGTGTGTGAAGTTCCCTCAGTTTCCAGTTCTTAGCTAGCTAGAGTGGCACCTGGTGTGGTCTTTTGTGTGTCGTGTCGTGTGTTCTTCTCTGGCATCTAAAAGGTAATGTCTCTTGGAGGATTAGCATGAAGATCTCAGTAGATCAGCAGTTTCTAACAGACCATACCACGTTAAAATCCTTTAAATCACCTTTCTCTTCCATCCTGGTGTTCGGTTTGAACACCAGCAGGTCGTCCTGATCATGTCTGCTCGCTTAAATGCACTGAGTGACTTTCAAGTCAAGTCAAAGTTTATTTGTAGAGCATTTTATAAAAACAACCTCGGTTGACCAATGTGCTGTACGAGGGTACAAAATATTCTTTAATGCACTTAATAAAAGTAAAAATATAGATAATAAAAACAGTAATGGAATAAAAATGAGCCAAAATTAAAAAACACACATATAAAAACAGAAATAAAATACATATAAAAACAATAAAAAAAGAGTAAAAGAAAAGATTGGAAATAAAAGGATAAAAGAGATAAAGCCAAGGTTTCTCTTCTAGTTCTACACTGAAAAAGTTTGTTGTAAATTTACAGTAATTTACTGTAAATATCTTTATGGTAGCATAACCTTATTTAAATTAACAGGAATATTATATTATTTCCTACAACTGTTTAACTTCTGTATTTTTATTAAAGGTATTATGACAGTCTTTCTAATTACAGCATTATTACTGTATTATCAAAAACAGATTCCTCGTTTTTTTTTATTAATTTACAGAATCATTATTCTACAACTTTTTAATGCATTTTAAATTACAGCAAACCTGCCATATTTTATGGTAAATGCTGTACATTTTATAAAATTCAAATTTTTCCACAATATGGTACCACTTACAGTAATTTTAAAGCTGTTTATAGTAGGTAGCTGTAGATATTACAGTAGAATGCTGTAGAGTAGGGGTGTGCGATATGACAATATTAAATCGTTAAGGATTATAACGTGGGGTTGATCTCATAAAGCAGAAAGATCGTCAGATCGTCTGTGTGGGCGCAGAGACTTTGACGCGCACTCGACTAGCCAATCGTAGCACATTACAGTGCATGGTGGGATCTCCTGTTTGGTTATGTAGCATGAAGCCATGGTGGAAAGAGAAAAGGAGATAAAAGCTTGAAGATGTCTGAACAAAAATCTGTTCTAAAGCAGCTGTATTATTCACTCAGATTATAGACATTACAGTTAGATAACATTTGTTTTAAATTGTTGCACTTTAAGAGATAATGTTGATATTGTTGTTCATTACCTTTTATGTTTACATTTATTGCACATTTTTATAAAAACTGCACTATTTAAATTAAAACCTGTTCAGAAAATTTCTTTGGCTTAAATTGTCATTTTTTTTCTTTTAGGGTTTTACATGTTTTATATGTTAAACATGGGGGAAAATGGTCAAACATGCAAATTAGTCTAGAAAAATCAAAGTAAAAAAGAATCGTGATGAAATCGTGATCATGATTTTATTTTTAAAAAATTGTGATATTTTTGCCATATCGCCCACCCCTACTGTAGAGTTTACAAAAATCAGTTATAGTGTAGTGTTGTGCTCAAGACCACACGCTATCTGAGACCAAGACTTGCCCAAGACCATAATGCACCAAGACCAAGACAAGACCGAGACCGAGACAAGCCAAGACCGAGACAAGCCAAGACCGAGACAAGCCAAGACCGAGACAAGACCAAGACCATCAAAAACAATTTTAAAAACCATGACAAAGTTGAACAGTTAAAGGATAAGTTTGGTTTCTACAGCTTTCACGTTGTTTATAGAATAAAGCAGAACAATATACTCACCCAGAAGGCTTTCCTGATCCAAACAGTGCTTCAGGAGATATTTAGATCCAAAATTGAGCGGCGGACATCCATATAATGGTAGCACACGGGGCATGTATAGCGCCGCTCCTAAAACTGCATTAATCGTCCAAAAACTCATTAGTTTCACCAATATTTCATCATGGTCCGCTCACGCTCCTCCTCCATTACAGTCTGTGTCACTCCAGACATGTTTTTGTGACTGTGCTGACCTCTGAACTGAAAACTCTCTTTATGGCTGCAGCACAAGTGTAGTACGGCTCATTGTTTCAGGGGCGACGGCCGGCTACACAACTTTCTTCTTCCAGTTTTGTGCAAAATGGACGAATATCTATCGGATGAAGATGTTGTGGAGGAGAACTTTGAATATGATGGGTGTCCTTACAGTTTCGAGCCAGAGTTTACAGATGAGGAGCTCATCGAAAGGATGACGCGGAGGCAAAGAGAAGAACAGCTGGCCAGAGAGCAGTCTTCAGTTCAGAGGTCAGCACAGCCACAAAAACATGGGTGGAGCAACACCGGACTGTCTTGGAGGAGTAGCCTGAGCGGACCATGATGAAATATTGGTGAAACTAATGAGTTTTTGGACGATTAATGCAGTTTTAGGAGCGGCGCTATACATGCCCCGTGTGCTACCATTATATGGATGTCCGCCGCTCAATTTTGGATCTAAATATCTCCTGAAGCACTGTTTGGATCAGGAAAGCCTTCTGGGTGAGTATAGTGTTCTACTTCATTCTATAAACAATGTGAAAGCTGTAGAAACCAAACTTATCCTTTAAGGGGGGTGTCCCTCAGTCACAACACCAGGAAGGTTGCAGTCATCACAGGTGGAAATAACACATGAACTGAAGCTTTTTGTTATTTTACCAAGTGTTCCTCCTTATTCACATTAATGAAGCTGAAGAACAGCAGATCAGTGCTGGTCTTGATCGATCATGACGGAAAATCCAGAGTCTGACCAACAAGCAGACTTTAGCATGTTTTACATTTGCTGAAGATAAAAATCAGGTAAACTCTCCAGCTCATTGCACCCAGTCACAACAGGACTCCATCCCTCTAAAGTCCCTCATTTGGAGATGATCAGGCTCTGGTTACATTTTGAGTTGGCAAAGGTAAAAATTCATATTCCTCATGGTCTGTAATAGAATAACCCAGAGCACACAGCGTCCCAGCCTGTCTCTGCAGATCGATATTGCCTGGCAACATCAGTCAATCAAACCGGTCTGTGCGGCCACACGGGGCGAGTTAAAGTCTGGACCTCACACCGGCAGGCCTCTCAGCCTTTCTCCTGCCCTCCATTCCTCATTATCTAATTCAAGTGTCAGTTTTCAGCCGGCGCCTTCGCTGACCCTTTCTTCTGCCTTTGTCTCTGCTCGGCGGGGCGGGATGCCTCCCACTTAATCGTTGATCCAATTAGTTTGGGAAACCTTTCTCTGCTCCTTTACAAGAACCAAGGCCACTGAATAAAAAATGTGCAACAAAAGAAGTAAGTTAACACAGAGCGGCGTCATTGATTGACACCGGTGCCCAAACGCCTGTGTGTCGCCTTTATTCCACGTGGAGTTATGGAACCTCTGTGGAGAAAGGTGGCCTCCATGAAAGACTCAAACATGTCTAATTAACTTGTGTCAAATAAAAGTTTCCAGCTCAACCGCCCTGCTGCTTTTTATGGTTTTGCCTCCTGGTAGGGCGTTTAAAATGGCAGGAGCTGATTAAACTGATGTCATTTCAGCTGCCAGCACACCTGGCTGCTCTGGCGTGATTCAAACTGCTGCACGCGGCGGGGGGCGCTAATAAACCCCGCCACAAAAGGTACCACCGCACTTGTCAGAATGTAAGCATGCACGTCTTTGTTAAAGTTGGATTGACTTCACCTTTCTGCCTAATTGGTCATATTCCCAGTGGTTCATAAAAGTGGCTGCAGTGAAAAGACAAAATCTGTAATAATTAGGATAAGCTCATAATTAGCTGCCTGTACGGTCCCACAGCTGTACACACAGAATGGAGAAGTGAAGAATCACAGACGGAGCGTTCTCTCTGTAATTCCCGGCTTCATTATTTGATCGAGCCGGCTAATTGGGCGCCGAGGTTGAATTCCCCTCGCAGGGGCAGAGACATGCGAGCAGACTAGACCGACTCGACTCGGCTCGGCGAAGGACCACATGTTTCTGTTCTTCTGAGGGATTAACAGATTGGGTGTGTTTTGATAAAATCGTGTGTCTGGACATGAATTAATCATCGCGTGGCGTGTTCGACCCCCGCGGGAGACGCTTTCACATCAGTCGGGGGGGAATCAGGAGTGAGATGACATGCAGGTGGAACCGATGGGGGGGAAGATGGATGTATGTGATGGAGCGATGAGTAGGGACAGTGTCTGTGAATGAGTGATGGGAAACTGATGCAATTTTGTTTTTCTGTGAAACAGACTCATATTCAAGCAAACAAAACTTCATCTGTGACTTTCCTGACACATCAACACCATAGCATGACCTTCTGATTCTAAAATGTGACCATATGTAATGGTATAAATCATTACAGATTTTTAATTTATGCAGTTTTTGATAAATAAATCACGACTGCAGCTCGTTTAGGGACTGTTATAACCACAAAAGTGATTCGATCCATGCAGAGATGATTAACAGGTCTGTATCTCAATGCTTTGTTTGTTGAAGAGCGTGCCCCGCCCACGTTGGCAGGTATTTCTGGAATTTTAGCTTTTAATGTGCCACTCTCAGGTGCTGAGGAAAAAAAACTACTGCTAAGGGAAGTGATTCTTGATCTCGCTCTGATTCTCGATTTTTTAGTGTGGATATGAAAACAAAAATGATTTTTGCTTTAAGAAACAAACAAACGTGTCTTTACGGAGTTATTTTCATAATTTAGTGGTGCATTTCTGTGTTGATGCACCTTCGTGTTCTGATAAACGTCACACCTGTGGACAGGATTATTTAAAACATGGAGGAGTTCCTGTCTTGATAAAAATGTCAGCCTCAGTCTGCTCAGTGAGACTCTGCTCATGCCTGTTTGGTCTCTTCAGGCTTCAGTCGTCATCGTCTCTTTCCTTTTTTATTTCAAGTTCCTCATAAAACTGTAACTTTGAACTGACCTCTTTCTGTAACTTAACTTGCTGTTAATTTGTTGATGGATTGGTTTGACTCTGGTGTCTGCCTCTTTGGCCTCTGGGCTGATCATGATGCATCACACCATGTGACAGTTACACATTTGTTTCCATGAGAGTTATGACAGGTTGATCAACTTTTGCTGGTTTCAGTGTTGAGCATTGGACTTTTATATGCTTACACAGACAATCAAGCTGCACCCTGACTGTGATGCTTCAAACAACACATCCACACAAACACCAGAGGCTGTTAGGTGTTGATTGGTTCCCCATGTCTGGCTGTGCTGCAGCAGACATTGAAGCTGATAAGAGTACTGGTAAATATTCTTTAATGACAGGAGCTGTAAAGTTCATCTGATATGTTGTGGGATGAATCCAAACAAAGGGATCTTTGCTAAAAATGCCTGCTGGCACCATTTAACATGGTCACAAGTTAAACCATGATTAAGATTTATGGTTGACTTAGACTTGAAGATGAAGCTGCCTTTGTGCAGAAATTATGAAATATATCATCACATGCTTATTAAGGCAATTTAGCAGACCAGTTGTGTCTATATGTGTTTTCATGTTGACAAAGATGTTTTTAAAATATATCAGCCTGGGATCAATATTAGCAGTGAATGAATGTCTCCTTATTTTGCTGAAGTTTTTGCACTTGCTTGAAAATCCTTGTTTTTTTTTAATAACACCATTTTAAAAGTTTCTAAAGGGGCAAAACAAACCCTGTTTAAAAGGTGCTATGAGGAGAATCTATTTCCGCCGACAAAAAGACTCTGCTACCCATGAGCACGCGCGGCGACTGTGGTAAAGATGTCACCCAAGCCCAGTGTTGGTAATAACGGCATTAGAGTATAACGGCGTTACTAACGGCGTTATTTTTTTCAGTAATGGGTAATCTAATTAATTACTTTTTCATACGTTATAATGTCGTTACCATTACTAACAGGGAAATGTAGCGCGTTACTTTGCACCGATGTCAAGCAGCTGTTATCCGACCAGCCTCACCCTCAAATTCCACAACACACGGAAGCGCCGCGCCACAGTCTTGCCCTGACAGACAAAACCCACTGAAAGGGCGCACCGAGCAGAGCTGCAGCTGCAGCCCCGTAGGAGGAGGGCTGATCCCCGGAGAGCCACAGGCTCTCATGATGAGCACAGCGATGTCACACGCTCATAAAATATGTTATACACTGAGAAAAGAAATAAACAACACCTCACTTCCCTTCTCTAAGGTCCCTTTGCTGGTCCCAACCACACAGCTTCGTGATTTATTTTACTTCTATCTGCGGCCGCACAGAAAATAGATCTGAAGCGAATGTCCAGTTCCTTGGCGCGCGCTGGCTCTCACCAACGCAGCACTGCGCGTAGGTGAAGCGTATTGCGGAGCACTTTGCCCCCATTCTAGTCTATCAGGCAAATTCCCCTGCACGTGCTGTTGGAGAACTGATGATGTCAGAGCTGCTGCAGCAGGTAACAACAAGGAAGGACACAGAGACAGAGACACACAATTCAAGCAGCAAAAAGCTTTTTTAAAAAAGTAACGCATCAATTACTTTACCTGGTAACTAATTATATTTATGAAGGAGTAATTCCATTAGTAATTCAGTTACTTTTTTGGGAAAGTAACAAGTAACTATAACTAATTACTTTTTTGAAGTAATGTGCCCAACACTGCCCAAGCCAAAGTGTGTGTTTGTTGTGATGCTAATAAATGCAGCTCGGACCTTCCTCAGAACTCTGCATTGCTTTACAACTTCTTTTTTCAACAACTTACAGGATGCAAAGCGACGAGGTAATGTATCTCTTTCTAGTTACGTAGTGGTAGTTTTTGATGTGTGACAACAAGCAAATTTTGGAAAAGTTAGTATCGTAGTTCTGTAGCCGGCTATATATGGCTACTTACAGCCTGGTGCTCTAAGACATGTAATATAGATAGTAAAATAATATAAATTTGCTCTAGTTTTAATTGTCTTGTTCCTGAAGTTGAGTATCCAGGCCAGTCCAGCCCTGTCCGACCTGACTATGAAGCTAAGGAATAGCATTTATAGATAACCTATTTTGATGCTATAAAACTCATCTTAAAGTGTGTATTTCTATCAGGCATATATCTAAAATTGAGACTGTTTTGTAATTACTTAGAAACTCCTCATAGCATCTTTAATGACAGTATTTTTTATTGCCTATCTTGTCAATTTCTTTAAATCATCCTGAAACAATGGACCATAAGATCATAAATTATTTTAGTTATAAATTTCTCTATTTAATGCATCACAATCAGCAACAAAATGTTAAACAGTGTTAATTAAATTTTGTGATGAACCAAGAAAACACACAAAAACAAAACAGACGTCTTCTGCATATAGAACACACACAAACATTCATCCTATTCATTAAATGAGCTGTATGAATAAAAATGACATTTCCAGTGTCTGGTGCACACAGGACCATTATCATCAGGAGTGAATGGATGTGAGGACGTTAGTCGTCCGTTAACAGTATTTATCAAAGGGCACCGCGGGGGGTCAGGGGGTCGAGGGGCCAGCTCTGACTCTACAGACAAGGACACCCACGCTCTTTTGTTTTTTGACCTGCAGGGGTCTGAAGTTCATTTGAATTTGGGACTTAATGGACGTAAATCAAACAGGGTTCATTTATCGGGCTCTATTTTTACAGCCAGCGGCGTTCCTTTAAACGATGACTGTCAGTTTGTGACCACGTGAAAGAGGAAGAACAAAAGGTGAGCACAGCAGCAGACGGGCTGCAGTTACACAACAGAGTGTTAATCTCTCTGTTTTGAATGTTTATGCACTTTTATTTGACCTGAAACTGGACAAAAGTGGGCTGATGTTTGATATGAAGAAACAAAGAGACACAGTCAGATGGACAGACATCTCCCATTAAAATATCAACTTAAAAAAGCAACATTCTGAATCGTACTGCTCGCTTTTATATTCTTAAAAAAATATGGAATGTGGATGCCATCTCTGATTCGGTTTATGGATCAAACTTCATATTGATTTTGTAGATCTTCCGTTTACAACAGTCAGAAATTGCAGGTGTACTTGGTCAACTTTAAACACATAACTCCTTAAATTTGAACTCCCATTACATCAACAAATGATTAGGCACGTTGCTGTTTTTCCTCTAAATAATGCAGATGTTACATATTGAGCTTACACATACCAGAGCACACTTTATGCTTGATTACACTCCCAAATTAAAATAAGGTGTATGCATCGCAGCCATACATTCTTCATCAGCAGTGGCCTCTAAATAAGCCCCTGTCAAAGAATATGCACTAGGTGATCATTTTATTGTACAAAATCATCACCTGGTCTTCAGTGTTGGGAGTTATGCATTACAAAAGTAATATGATTACTGTAATACATGCTTTTTACTGTAACGTAGTAATGAAATGCATTACACAAAACCATTTTAATATTTTAATCTGTACAAATGTCAGTAATGCATGTTACAATGCATTTTTAATTTAACCCAAATGAAGAGGTGTTTTTTTTGTTTGTTTAAATACACATTCTCCAAACACTCTGTGAGATCAGCAGAGGAGAAAAGTCCTCCACTCGGCCTAAAGTTACAGTATCTCTAACACAATTTACCAGAGTTTGACTTTCTGTCTGTTTTTGCTCTGATGGTTTCTTGTATTGTGCCATGAGCATCAATGTGTCTGTTATATCCTCCTGTTTTAGCCTTAAGCTGAACTCAGTCAGATAGACACCACATCACCTTCACTGGATGTGTAATGAGCTTTTTTAATGAGCTACATTTAAAATGATAAATCCATATTTCCTGTTATTTTGACCAGACTAACTTAAAGTAATGTGATAATAGTGCAGTGCCTTACATTTCAAATACAGTAATATTATAATGTAACTAATTACTTTGAAACGACTGTAACAAGTAATTAATAATGTGTTACATTTTTGAAGTAACTTGGCCAACACTGCTGGTCATGCAGACTGCTTTTACAAACATTTGTGAGCTCTGAACTATTCCACAGTAAAACACAGAGCAATTCTGAATTGCCCTGATCACCCTCTGTTTGCTGAATTTGGTCTTCTCCCTTCTGGACAATAATACAGAATTCCTACAATCAATACTAGGTGAGCCAGAACTTCTTTTATTCCAGTTGCTATTGAAAACCTTAATTCATCGGCCTGGCCAGTTTTCTTCTCTTGTGCTTCATGCATCTTGTGGATAGAATTGATTGTTGACTTTTAGACTGTAAACCTTGACTATTTATTGACATTTTATTGAATCTCTTTTCATCTGATTTAACTTGTATGTTCGTAATTACTGTTTATTTATCTTCTGCACAGCACTCTGATGACTGAATGGACTTTATGGGTTTTGCCTGATTCTTGGTCTTTGGCATTTTGTGGTTTAAGCGCCATCCTTTTTAACTTGAGTTCAGGATTTTTCCAGATTTGGGGGGGCATGGTGTGTGTGAGGATGGTTTCATGAGTTAGGTTCAGCCCTTTGGTTCCAGTCAAAGGAACTCTTAATGCTTTAGCACACCAAGACATTTTGGACAATTCCATGCTCCAACTTTGTGGGAACAGTTTGGAGCTGGCCCCTTCCTCTTCCAACATGACTGAGCACCAGAGCACAAAGCAGGTCCATAAAGACATGGAGGACAGAGTCTGGTGTGGATCAACTTGACTGGCCTGCACAGAGTCCTGACCTCAACCCCATAGAACACCTTTGGGATGAATTAGAGCAGAGACTGAGAGCCAGGCCTTCTGGTCCAACATCAGTGTGTGAGCTCACAAATGCTCTTCTGGAAGAATGGTCAAAAATTCCCATAAACACTCCTAAACCTTGTGGACAGCCTTCCCAGAAGAGTTGAAGCTGCAAACATCAGATTAAACCCTCTGGATTAACAATGGGAGGTCAGTGAAGTTCATATGTGTGAAGGCAGATGGAAGATACTTCTGACAATATTTCTGTAGTGGGTGTAGAACAAATGCAAAGCCTGTGTCTTTAGTGTTTGCCTATTTCATCCAACTAACAAAAGAAGATGTGGTACGGCCTTCAGCCTCAAGCAAACATCTCGTGATATTTCATAACTGATCGGCTCTTCATTCGGAGCAGAAGATGAAGGTTGGCTGTCCATCAGGAAAGTCCTTCAGAGGATTGAAGTCAGTTTCACATGAGCTCACAGAGCTTCCTGGTGACCAAAGATATAAATGCATTTTTAACTTGCTTTAAAGACTGTTTAGAATGTGCATAATTAGTATTTTTACATTTGAGACAACATCTGGAGGCAGAAAAGTTTTACCTTATCGTGTTCTGGGGGCTCTTCGGTTTTCAAAGCCTAAAATTGAGACATTGCAGAACAATAATGTCACTAAAAAAAATCATGTTTGCTTTTTTTACACTTTGTCAAATATGATATTTTCAGCCTTCATATATGCTCACTGAAGTGTATGTATTAAAGCTTACGTGCTCATATGGTGCATAAACAGTTGATCCAAAGCAGCAGAGTTCAGATCATGATTTTATGTATTTCACACGAGCCCTGCAGTCTGAGAATCCAGACTGAAAAACCAGGATTTATCTAATGAGTGGAGCAGCCGTGAGTCCCTGAGGCTTCCCTCTAAGTGACTGCAGGTGAGTGTGCACAATTAGCCTCGTCTCTGCCATTTTTGGGGGTGAGTGGGCAGATAAACAAGCGGCTTACGGTGCAACTAATTGTTCCATTACAGGGAATAGAAAGTGCAGGAGGGGTAATCAGGAAGCTTTGTTGTAGACGCAGGCTGCAGAAAAATCTGCGTTCTGCCTGATGATGGTTGGAGAGAAAACCTGCACAGCCGGAGAACATTTCAGTATGAGCCGGACGTCCACCTGTGCCCCCCTCGTTTAGGAGGATTAACAGCAGAGGTTGCACACTTTAGGGCCATAAAGCCTCAGGACGCACCCAAATATAAAAAAAACAACAACAACAACAACAACAACAACAACCACAAAACGTATTAATAAATAATGTTGTGCACTGTAAACCCAAAAGTGGGGATTCTCTGCGGATTCTCATCATTGGATATCTACCAGACAAATCAGAATTAGAGCTGCAAATAATCAGGAAATTTCTGAAGACAAAGGGAGTCCAGCCTGATCCTAGCAAGGTGCCTGTGTTTATGGTTATGTTATGCTGTTGTTTTTTCGTCAATTTTTGCCAACAACCTTTTTACCCCTGAAAAAACTAGACAGTAACTAATAAAAACAAGAGCACATGGTCAAAAACTCAAACTAAATTTACTGACATTTTCATCACCAAATATAAACTAGACCAAAATGTCTGACAGACTTAATCCAATCAGACCTAATATGGTCATGTAGGAAGTAGAGACAAGTGATGAATCTATCCAATCACAGCTACTTTGGTTGTGTTAAAGGTTGGATGAGTTCAGAGGGACATCCAATCACAGCTGCCTTAGCTTGGTGGTGGTGGAATAACCTGACATGCCAGATGGACAGTTCCATATTGAAAATATGTCACTAATCCATCTGGGAGGAGCCCTGCAAGAATGTTTTCAGGGGCAGAACCTTCATAAACAACAGCAGCATGTGATTGGATGACTGTTTGGCCCAAAACACTCATCGCGGACCAATCCATATCAAGCAGCGCTGCTATGACGTAGCATATGCTATGCTATTAACATAGCGGCTAATGGTTAGCAGTTAGCTGCTACAGCTAATGGCTGACAAGAGCAAACAACTGTAAATGGCGGTTAGCCGTAGCAGCTAACTGCTGTTGGCGGCTAACTGTTGTTCGCTGCTAGGGCAAACGGCCAACTTTTGTTTGCCCTTGTTGGCCGTTAGTCGTAGCAGCTAACGGCTGCTAGCCGATAGCTTAACTACCTTGAGACTATCGTTTCACATTAATTATACCACACAGATGTATCATTTAACATTTATATGGGACATGAACCTCGTCAAAGACAATCCCTACTAAGTAAACTCATGAGGAGAGCATATTCTACCAAGAATAACTGAGTAACCATGATGGCTAACTGACATTAGCCTCCATTATTTGCACAACAGGAAGTGACATCACTTCCTGTTGTCACGCCCGCAACTCCCACTGCTCTCTTCCCTGATTGGGTCGTTAAGCATTTAGCTGAGTGAAACCGTTGGACAATGGAGGCTGGAAAGATGGAGATGCGTGATTTCAGAATCAGGCAGGTCTGTCTGCTTTACAAGGCTGTGGAGCGATCCAATCAGAGCTGCTCTCTTTATGAAGTGATGTATTCATTGTACAAAATTTTTAGCTGTTTATGTAATTTCCCCCTTTCTTTTACACTTCTAACGCATTGTTCCCATTATGTCCTATGCTGGCGTGGGCCTTGAACCACGTTGATGTTGATCTCTGGGTTAATGTCAGAAAACTTTGCAGTAGTTTGCATATGCTGTTATTTCATATAGCATGCTAATTCACTAGCTACAATGCTAGCCTTGAGTTGGGTCTGATATGGAATTTTTGTTATATCTCAGACATGTTTATGTTGATTATATTCCTAATCAGGATCATTTTTATTTATTGCAGAAACCACACATACACTCTAACAAATGCATGTACTGTTCATGTACAGAGAAAGAGGACGATAAGATGCCAGGTAGCCTAAATAAAGGTGACTGCATTTCACACAAAGGAACATTTGTTTCGGTTCATTTAGACATTCAGACTTTACTAACATTCAATAAAGGCTTAGTAGATGTTTGATTTTATCCAAGAGGAAAACAGGACTTCAGAAATTCAAGGAAACATAAAAATGCCTTACCCTTTACACTTCAGATTTTAGTCGATTAAACTTACAGAAGATTTCATCAATTCAAACTAGACTACTATCAAAACAATTAAGAGAAGAAATTATAGTTAAATTATAGTTAAAACTTAAAGATATTTTGGGCAAAGACTATAGCTAAAACTTAATTAAAAAGTGCTGTCAAAATGAGTACTGTGTACCTAATGAAGTGTGCGGTGAGTGTTAACTAATATAAAATGAGCTGTTAGACGTCCTATAATAGACCACGTCCTCCTGAGCATCATGGTAATCAGCCGCAGAGAACAACAGGAAGCAGTCAGCGGAGACAGGAAAGAGGGTGCCCCGGCCCGTCGGGGGGCCATTACCCCTCAGTATGAGCCACAGACCGGGTGACGAGGGGAGAGGCCAGGGTGAGCGGATGGAGAAAGGTTAGAGATCTTCCTTGTGGGACCTCAGAGCAGCAGGAGCGAGCGAACACCCCTCCACCTTCCCCTCCTCTCAGGCTCAGATCGTTTGACCCCCCAGCATGAGCCCAGCAGCAGCTCATTAGCCCCGGTCTGTCCGGCTGCCTTTGAATCCTCCTGAAACGAGTCACAACTTCAGCCAACACAGTCTAGATTGATGAAACGGAATATTGATCATAGACTTTAAAGTATTAATGCGGCTGAGATGTACACACTCCAGCAGTCTGAAGCCGAGCCGAAGAGCAGCACGAACGGAGAAGGTGAAGAGTGACGGATGTTTGAGCAACAGTTAGAGACTCTCCTGTGACAAACCAGACCAATCGTTACGCTGTTCACACGAGTACAGATTATTCTGAGCAGGAGGGACACACGTTTAGTCCTTCACAGCTGCTCTTCAAGTCAGCAGCTCCAGAAGTTATTAAAAAATTAAAGCAGGTGTTTTATTGAACTTCTTGTTCATACAACAATTAACAGGAATAACTGTGAATCCATGAATTCAGCTAAAGAAGCACAATCAGATGGAGAGTGAGACTGGGCAAAAGCAACATGAATGGAGTTGAATGGTTTTCATTATGTCTTCAAATTACATAGATAAACTTTGCTTTCTTTTACCTCAGACATGTAGATTTTTCATGTACCTTGACATGTTTCCTTCCTCAGAAGTGTCACCAGATGATAGGTGTGACGTGTTAAATCAGCTGGTGTTACGGAGGTGTGACCCTCCTGTCAAATTTTCTGACAGGAGGGTCACACCTCCTGCTGTCCAGGTGTGTGAGAGCATGTATGCCCCCTCGTCCCTGTGCCCCGTTTCGTGATCCCGATGGCTTCCCTAATCCAGCGCTGGTGCTTGTCCTCAGTGTGGATGACTCTGGCCTTGTCCCAGTCCATAAGGTGATTTTCCTTTTGCAGTGGTCCATTATGGCAGATTTGTAATTCTCCTGTTGTGCTTTAAATGCATGAATGGAGGATCAACTCCAGGGTTTCTCTGAGTACTCTGGTTTTCCCTCTACAGACCAAAAACATGCTTGTGTCCAAACACCGAAGTCCAAACACCAGATTGTCTAGATCTGAAAAGATGCTCTATCTGTTAGAGACCCCACACCTAAAGGTAAAAAATCAGGCACTGAACAATTTGGATCGTACTGCGTGTGGTGTGCACACACATAACCGTTCTGTCCCACCACTAATCTAGAATCTAGTCCTCCAATACAGAAATCTGATCAAACCTGATCCAACAAAAACAAAGAAGAAGAAACATAGCAAATCTGGAAAACACAACATGAAAAAGGATATAACAGAAGAGGGAATGACGGTGGTATTGGAACTATTTTTGATAGAAAAATCCAGAACATGGGGTGCTGGTTTGGCGGAGTGGTTAGCAACCAGGCATCCTATGTACATGCTTCTGCCGGTCCAGGTTCGAATCCCACCTGTGACCAGTTTGCAGAGTGTCTTCCCCTACTCTCTCACCCTCTTTCCCAAGCCTATCCACTGTGTCTTTCCTGTCAATAAAGGCACAAAATGCCCAAAAAATACATTTGAAAAAAAAAAAAGAACTTTCTAGCTGTGTTCGAATCGTCCACTCGTTCACTCACTCACTATTCCCTCTGGAGTGTAAATGAAATAGTGGACTACATAGTAGGCTTGTCACGAGAACCGATACTTCGGTACCAAGTAGGTACTAAGATTCAGAAAATGTGACGGTACTGACTCTTCTAGACTACCCAAAGTACCGTTGGTACCGAGGCGCCAGATCTGGCCACTTCTTTAGCGTTGTCTTTTTGGCTGTAAATGAGCGATTATCTGGCAACCCTCACACAGTGCTGATCACATGTGAAGAACAACGACACACGACATAGCGGAGGCACACGCACCTGGCTCGTCAACAACGAAACATTTAAAAGACAAGCATCCAGACTCGTACAGAGAATTCAAGGTGAGTGCATTTGAATTCACGTGTTATCACTGTTGCTCATATCTAATTACGTTACAATGATGAGATGAGCCCAGCCCATAGTAAATGAGCTGCATCGCAAAATAACAGCGATATGTCCAGCCTCGCTGCTACCTCCGCTGCTGCGCGGCTTGTAAAATCATGAAGGAAGAGAAAAGAGAGGGACAGAAAGAGAGAGTCCACAGAAGAAATGGCAGAGAGTGTCCCAAGTGTGTGGTCACTACAAGAAGGGACGAAAGGAAAACAGTGCAGTGTGTCTGATGTCAAACGGAGTTAGCGTAGCACGTAGCTTAGCATGATAGCACGTCGTCAATGCTAAAAACATCCGGTCTGTGCAACAGGACGACACTGACGATCCATCAACAGAAGCAGCTGTGATCAATAACTGAGATACAGACTAGTAAATAACCTACTTTGATTATGGCTCCGAGTAAAGGCTGGTTCAGAACGTAAATCAATGCGGAGGCTACTTGTCCAGAATCATGTGTATTTTGTTCACATACTTTTCACATCCAATAACTTTACATTTAATTTGATGGCAGAGAGTAGAACAGGAAACACTGACAATGAGTAGAGGAAGCAGGTGTAGGGAATGCTTCCATATGTTGTAGAAATGTACATTAGCTAGTTAAATTATCTTAGTATCTAAGTATGATATTATTTGGTCCTAGTAATAAAGTAAGCAAAATAAGATCATCAATATGGTACAGTAGGAAATGCAATAGGCACTGTCATATAAAAAGATTTTTAAAAAGTTTCAAAGTGTCTGTAAATTGCTGCTCCCTCTCTCTCTCTCTCTGTGTTAGTGTTGCCTCTGCTGTTCTCATACAGTCATTAAGCTATACCCAAATCTCAATCTTCTTTTCACAGTATAAGCCAGAGGAGGAGAGTGACATGGACAGGCCGGGCAAAGCCAGCATCAATATACACAGCCAACAAGAACGGACGCTTTCAATTTAAGCATAATATTGTTTGTTGTTCACTTTGTTCAAATAAAGGAGTGTATGTTGAACTACAGGGGATTTTTTGATTTTTACCATGGTATTGAGTGGTATCGAGTATCGAAGAATTTAAGTGGTATTGGTATCGACTACTAAATTTCTGGTATCGTGACAAGCCTACTACATCGGGAAGGACCAAACCATATTTCAGACGCTACACTGAAATTTTCTAAACGTCACAGCGTCAGTAGAAGAGCTGGATATCCCTGTGATGGAAGTGGACGCGCCAAAATTCAGGTAAACAAACCGGGTACTTGGGAGGATAAGTAACAAATTCTGAAGCTGTTTAAAGCCGCTAAAAGACGTTAAAGAGCTACGCTACGAATGTGTTAAAGATACATTAACGTTTTCTTTTCCATTTATGAATGAAAGCAGCACCTAACAGCCTTCTTTCTCTTCTTCTTCAATGGAAAAACACGACCGCATTGCATTGTGGTATACGGGAGTACAATGTAGGCTACATCGCATGTACACTCACTTTTGCTGTGCATTGTGGGTATTTTGTAGTGCGCTATATAGTGAATGAAATCAACTGCTGAGAATTCGAACAACACTACAATATGGCGAACACACTATATAGCGCACTTTATCTGTGATAGGGAACGATTTTGAATACAGCTTCTGTTTCAGGTCGGCCATGTTGATTTTTATTTACACCTGCTTCCTTGTTCCTTTGTCAGCTCGCTTCTTGATTGGCTACATTCATGCCACAATTCACAGAGTCATGCCTCGGGAGCCATCATCTTTCATTACACATGAAGATTTTTGGTTCTGATTATTGAACAAGTTAATATTTACGATTGTCGGCCAGACACGTTTCAGAGTTGATTAAAGGGACTGTGAGGAGTTTCTAGGTAATTGCAAAAAAGTCTCACTTTTAGATATATGCCTGATGGAAATACACACTTTAAGATGAGTTTCATAGCATCAAAATAGGTTATCTATAAATGCTATTCCTTAGCTTCGCGGTCAGGTCGGACAGGGCTGGACTGGCCTGGATACTCAACTTCAGGAACAAGACAATTAAAACTAGAGCAAATTTATATTATTTTAAAATTTATATTACATGTCTTAGAGCGCCGGGCTGTAAGTAGCGTTAAGTAGCCGGCTACAAAACTACAATACTAAGTTTTCCAAAAATTGCTTGTTGTCTCACATCAAAAACTACCGCTACGTAACTAGAAAGAGATACATTACCTCGTGGCTTTGCATCCTGTAAGTTGTTGAAAAAAGAAGTTGTAAAGCAATGCAGAGTTCTGAGGAAGGTCCAAGCTGCATTCATTAGCATCACAACAAACACACGCTTTGGCTTCAGTCACAGCTTTGGTGCATTCCGTTTGTAGTCAGAAGTATGAATTCCCGAGTTCCGAGTAGGAAACTGCAACTGGAACACCTCCCGAAGTCGGAATTTCCTACTGGGAACTCGGTGAAACCTCGCCACCCCCGAGTTGTCAATTGAAGATGGATGCCCCCAGTGTGAACAGTTATTTAGCTCCTGTAATAATCCATTTATTCGCACTTCTGACTGGGGTGTGTCGCTCTAGATCAGCTGTATACATAGTATTGTTAGACTTATATTTACAAAAATGCTGCCATAGTGATAATCACATTCTTCATGTGATATTTGTGAACAACAACAACAGCTAACAATAGCCTGGTAGATCGGCATGTTTTTTTCTGACCTCAACTGGAACGCTGATAAGTCGGAGATGATGTCACTCCCATTTCTGACGTTACTGGAACGCAGCATTACGACAGTCGCCGCGCGTGCTCATGGGTAGCAGAGTCTTAATGTCGCCGGTAATAGATTCTCCTCATGGCACCTTTAATGGAACAAATTTACTCTCAACACACCTCAGTTCACAGGATGATCTGACAAGAATCTTATAAAACAGTAGATAACCTGGAGTTTGCTGTTCTAGTTGTGAAAGGGGAAGTTGGGACAAAAACAGCCTGATAATCTTTGTGTGTGTACCCCACCTCTTTAACGTCAGATGAGATTGGCTCCAGCTTGGATAAGATGTTGGATAATGGATAACTTCTGGTGAACTACTTTTTGGCAACTTGGAGAGAGAAAGCCAGAACAAAAGCACCGTTAAAAATGAAAATTGAGATTGAGCCGCTTCAATCAAACATATCGGGGTGCTCAAAGTGGGCGACTTACTAATTTATAGACGGATCTGTGACACACATTATCTCTGCAAAGTTAAGCCTCATTCTGAGCTCGATTTGTAGATTTGATTTTGCTTTGACACAACAGGGGGTGCAACTGAAGTCGATTGGCTTCATTGACCCAGAAAGCAGGATTTAATAATCAGAAAAAAACAATCCAGTATTCTCTGACGTCTGCATGTCACCATCTTGCCATAAAAGCAGCCAACATGAAGCAGCAGGGAGGGGGATAAGAGGGAGAAGCAACAACGAGCTCTCGCCCACCACCGATTTTGGGGTGTCATGGTTGTGCCTCTTTGAAGTCCTCAACAGGGTGTGCGCTCACTTTCTGTACAGATCTGTGTCAGCAGCATGAAGAGTCGGTTTGAGGAGTCTGAGGCACGCTGCGTGGGCTGCTGCTTCTGCCCGACTCTGCAGCTCGCTGTGCCTTCATCAGAGACTTATTCCAAAAAACCTCCTGACCTGAACATTCTGACATGGCTCTGAACATCTCCGTTTGTTTGCCGAGGTAAAAATAAAAGTTTGCTCAGCTCAGTCCGGTCCCTGGTCCCTGCTGTACCTCCCAAGTAAAATGACAAATTCTCTGAAAGGACATAATTTACCTTCATCGGTGTCAAAGTGTGTAATTACTCCCCCAGGCACATCATTTTCCTGCTTTTACCACCACAGCATATTCAGGACCAGGCACTTTATTTAGCAAAAAGAAAAACACATATTTATTTCATCCTGAGGGTCTGTGACTGAAAATACCTTCCGGGTTTAAACAAGCTTCGAAATGTCTGTGATTCATCTTTAAATGGCTGATGGGAACAAAACCTGCACAGGCTGCTGCAGAACCTCCACCAGCCTGCAGCGTGGAGAAAGGCTGGAGAGCTACGAACTTCTTAGAAGTAGATGGGCTTAATTTAAACATGCCTGGTAAAAGTTTGACTTTTACAGATAGTTTTAGTCTTTAAAGATTGTAAATTCAAAAGTATCAAGATTAAACTGTTCCCGTTTTGTCCACACAAAACAAGCTCAACACATCAAGTCTAGTAAATCAAGCATTCCTGTTTCACAGATGTTTGGTTTTAATTCATCTATTCTGTTTAAGGTAACTTCACACCAAACATGCTTGGTAAAATCAAACAATCTCTGGTTCATCTTTTTGGAGAGGTTTCGATGTGCTGCGAAACCACATAAATTCTGGGGCAGACTAAAGAACCAAACTCTGATCAATCAATCAGTCACTCAATGTTTATGTCTAAAGCCCTTTACAGTTACCCAAAAGGCCCCTAAAGTGCTTTATAGTAGTGTCAGAAAATAAATAAGAACACTATGGATAAAAACAGCATGAAACAATACTGTAAGAACAATACATAAAAGCAAAAGATACATAAGAATACAACGGGAGGTGTGACACAGCAGCAAGGTGCATAAAAGCCATTCAGGAAAGATAAAACAAAATAAAGCTAACTGACATGATCATAAAACCAGAAGCCTTAGTCAGGGTTAAAAGCCATTCTAAAAAAGTGAGTTTTTAGTTTAGATTTAAAAAGACCAAAGTCAGTTGTGGTGCGGATGTCTGGGGGCAGCTTGTTCTACAACGTAGGTGCAGCAACAGCAACGGTCCCCCCACTGTTTACATCTCGACCTTGGAACATCCAAGAGGAAGTGGCCAGAAGAACGCAGGGTCCTCGTACGGCTGTGTAAAGTTAAAATCTCCGATAACTATAGAGGAGCCAGATGTGAATGGCATTAAAAACAAACAACAAAAGTTTAAAATCAATTCTAAACCAAACTGGAGGCCAGTGGAGAGATCCCTTTAAGTTCTATTGGTGCCCAATTAGGTTCCTGCAGTAAGTAATAAAAAATAAAGTTTTTCAAAGACTACACTAGTTTTTAACAAACATAAAAATAAAGCAGATGAACAGCATAGAACAGAACAAACATAACTACCAGCCATGTCATTGGTTTTTCCGAATTATAACAATTCCAACCAAAAAAAAAAAAAAAAAAAAAGATGAATGACCACAAAAATTTAAAAGCACTGTAATGGGCCAAGCATGCTATACACAATGATTGAGACAATCTAAAAATTAACAATTACAATTGTTTGGAAGGAACACAACGCTATGTGTAAAGAAAAAAAGGCACAGCACACCAAAATCAAAACCTTATCTCAACTGAGAAATATGGTGAAGGGAGCATTATGGTTTGGGGCTGCTTTGCTGCCTAAGGGCCTGGACGGATTGCTGTCATTGATAGAAAAATTAATGCCCAAGTTTATAAAGACATTTTTCAGGAAAACTTCAGACCATCTGTTCACTGGCTGAAGCTACAGGACAATGCAACAGGACAACGACCGGAAGCATAGAAGTAAATCAATAATGGAATGGCTTCAACAGAAGAAAATACGGCTTCTGGAGTGGCCCAGTCAGAGTCCTGACCTCAACCCGATTGAGATGCTGTGGCATGACCTCAAAAGAGCAATTCACACCAGACATCCCAGGAATATTGCTGAACTGAAACAGTTTTGTAGAAAAGAATGGTCCAAAATTCCTCCTGACCGTTGTGCAGGTCTGATCTACACTTGGGCGAGTCATTGTTAAAAATGTAGAAAACTGCCCTGTCTCACTCTGGATCTCAGATTGGATTTGGATCACCACCAGATTCAAATCACATCATTCTTTTGCCATCTCCAAGGTTCATTGAAAATCTCCTCAAAATCCATTTATAATTTTTTGAGTTATCCTGATCACAAACTAACTACCTAACTAGCTTGGTGGAGGTAATAATGGCAGTATCATGGAGTAAAAAGTTAATGCACATCCCAGGAAGTCCTCAAAGCTGGAATTTTTCAAGGAGTCAATCCAATACCACTAAATTCAGGCTTATAACCGACACATTTCGATTAAAAAAATGTTCTTCAAAAGGTTCCTGGGGAAGTTTTTGCTGTTAAAAAGCACCTAAAGCCTCTTTTCACAGAGCTGATCCAGGACATGTGGACACCTCTCTGTCTAATCTGCAACAAGGACGCATTGGCGTTTAATCAAATTAGCTGTGAATTTACTGCAGCGTATGCAAGGTCTCTGCATCCTCGACCATCCGAGGAGCCATAAAACGCAGGCAGGGGGAGAGGGCAGGATGGAGGTAACCACGCTGGAGCTGCAAACTGTCTTAAGTGGTAGAAAAAATCCCATGGCCCATTAATTTTCCAATTAAGCATTGCCTGCCAGCACCCATTTTGTCCTTAGTCATAAAAAGGACTGACGTGGAGGTTACTGCTGCCTGTCTTTATGAGTCCAACTCTTCGGGGGGCGTCTCAATCTTCTCC
The DNA here is from genome assembly GCA_036419115.1 of Scarus forsteni. Classification (NCBI taxonomy): domain Eukaryota; kingdom Metazoa; phylum Chordata; class Actinopteri; order Labriformes; family Labridae; genus Scarus; species Scarus forsteni. The sequence continues at coordinate 2,257,571 of JAZDUH010000145.1, forward strand.
CTCCGGCTGCTTTTGTCTCTGTGTGTCCTGGAGATGCAGCCAATTAGCATGTCATGTTAGCGTGCACGCGGCACATGGAGCTGAATTTGCCCAAACCTGCCCATCTGATTTCTGTAATTGCACCGTGGCCTCATTATCTCATCTCACTAAGCAAAAGGCCGCGCGGATTAACATGTGCACATGCCGATGTGTCGGTGCTTGTTTTTGCTTATGCCGTACATTAATTACATCAGCTGGTGAAGTCACTGAGCTGCTGCTCTGCAGGGGGGCTCGGTTTCCAGAGGAGCGCTCTGACCTTCGGCCTGGTAAAACTCGCAGCGATAGTTTGCAGCGCCGAGTGCCAGCAGCGAGCTCAGGATTCACTCTGGATGCGGAGAGGTGGGCAAATGGCACTGATTGTCTCTTAGCGGTTCATTAAGCAGCAATAAGGTCAAGCATTAGCCCCCAGCCATATGATATTCATGGCTGCTGATACCACTTAGCCCAGCATCTGCTTCTGCTGCTCATGTCAGAGTCAATCCTTAAACAAGCCGAATCAATATGCCAAAGATAATCACAGAGCACAGGAATCAGGCTCTGACAGCAGGGCTCTGTGTGGGCCGAGCACTCGAAGGTCACTGTAGGTAAATGTTAAGCTGATTCTTCCCTAAAACACTCGTACAGACAGCCAGCAGAGGCCTTGTACCATCATTAAATCATTAGAGAAACAGCCCCAGAGAAGAAGATATCAGACAGCTGAAAACACACAAACACGTCAAGAGGAAGACCAGACTGACCTTGATTTATCTGCTCCTCCAATCCCCTCGTGCAGATCTCCAACATGATACGCCCTCATCCTCCGCCCTGCAGAGAGGTCATAAAGTATGAAACATTTTTCTGGGTCTGCACCAGGAACGCAACTTTATCTTCTTGAATGTAAATCAGACTTAAGCTTCAGAAAACATTACATCTGCTTTAACTGTTTGGAGGAGAAAGCTCATGTGAGAGCTGATCAAGCCCCATCAATGAAGAAAAAAAGTTTGATTAAAGGCTCATCTGTTGTGCTCTAGAGATGCTAAGATGTGCTTTTTAAATAACACAACTATTTTGTTTCATACTATTTGGTTGATGCAGTGTACAGTAGGGCACTTTCATCAGTACTACAGCACTTTATAGCTCATTGTGTATAATTCCCATGGTCCCCTTATGTTTTTTTTTACATTTTGGACTGTATGTAAATGTCCAGATATGCATACAGTTCCATTTATTAACAAATTATCAGTTAAATCTTCTAAAACAGGATGAGTAAAATGGACGTTTAAGTTTAATGACATTATCAAACCTTAAATCCATTTGTCTGCTTTTGTGATTCCCATGATGCAACGTGAGCTGCTTTAGGATCGGGTTAGTTTGGTATATCACTCTCTCTGTCTTTCTTTTTTCTGTGTTGTGTTAAGCCAAGCTAAACTGTGACATCATCAGATTTAAGGAATATACTGGAATATTAAACAGATTTTTCACATTTGTTGCATTAAAAATGTTGCATATCACAGATGTCGTGCTTACAAAGAGCATTAATGGTGCAGTCAGGCATTTATGTGAACAAAGTTGTTTTGGAAAAACTCTGAAAACCCACCGATGTGTGGACATGGCCTAAGATGAAGGGAGAATAGAGGTGGATCAGGGAGCTCAGGATGTTGACACTAGATGGTTTTCTTAACATTAGTGATTGGGAAAATACTCAAGCTTTCACTAAAATGCATCTAAACCTGAATTAAAGTAAAGTATGAACTCTTAGGCCCACACATAGGAGAGTATCTAAAAAAAGTATTTTTCTCCATCTTCAAAAATAACCCTAACCTTGCAGTGCAGCTGGATCAGTCTGATCTATGGTCTGTAATCAGGCAGATCCATCTTGCCGAGCTCAAATCTTCAACGGTTGTGAGTGGCTGAAAGTGGGAAGGCCCAATCAGAGTCCTTTAGAGCAGGAAGAGGAGTGAATGTTGCCGAGTGCAGACAGAAGGACAAAATGCACAGAAATAGATTCATTCTTAAAAATAACAACCTACAAAGGAACATGCCCTTGACCAGTGTTGTGTGTAACGTTACAATAATGTAACTACTTTTTTGGGGTAAAAAGTAAAGTAATGCACTACTACTGAAAATTTGGTAACGAAACATAGTTCCTTTTTGATGTGGCACGACCTTACTTTTCAGATCTGACACTGAAGCTGCCTTCTCAGCAGCCTGCATTAGACATGAGCAGCGTTGCCAAGTCTGCTCGTTATAAGCGTCTAAGGGCCGTAAATCTAGTGAGTCACTGCCGCGGATCTCGGATTTTTGGGCTTGTTTCTAAACATGAGGTTTCTTCTTGGGGCTCTTCTGTCTGTGTAAATTCCCCTGATTATCTTCCAGCTCCTAACATAAAGCAAAACACGACTGCAGTAGGCAGTTTGTCCACTTCCCCGTTTTCTGGTTAACGCGCACGCCCCCAAACACACTCACGCACATGGAGCATGCTCTAGAGCCAAAGTTGCCAGGTCTGCTTATTATAAGCGACGTTCTTTTTTGAATAAATGCTTGATATTGAAATGTAATGTAGATGAAAGTTAACACACTTTATGTAGATTTCTCTTTTTAATAAGTAATATATCACATTAGAAAAGGAAATAGCTGCAGGTTGCTTATTTTGGGCTTGTTTTTATCGACCCGGTTGCTTATTTCAGAAGTACAATGTAGAAACACTGGACAGGAGCTCTCATTCCACGGGGTATGTGACATTTTGTAAAATAAAGAGCACAAAATAAAAAACTGTTATGTTCTCTGTAGTAGAACCTTTTGTAGGCCTTCACATTTAGGAACAGATATGGGGTTCAGTTACTTTTTCAGAAGTAATGAGTAACAAGCAAACACTACTTTTTAAAAGTAACTTCCCCAACACTGCCCTTGACTTATGAATAAAATCCATGATCCTCAAAGAGACCCCACTGCCAACTAATTTACTGATTCAAAAAAATCAAGTTAAACCATCTAATAAGCATGAATGTAAATATCCAAAGTTTGGACCAAAAACTATGAAACTGAGCGTTTCAGGAGAACAACACACCAAAAAGACCAGTTCCTTTTTCTTTTATTTATTTATCTCAAACTTAAAAAGAAACAAAGTCAAAGTAACATAATACATGTGTATCAAACAACTGTACATGTTAATTAAATATATTTACATGTGAGTAAACACATTTATTAACACAACCATCAGTGTGATGGGGACAAAACGAAGTGATGAGATTATTTAATCCTGCCCCTTTCAAATCAGATCCATTACTGAATCAAAAATTCTTTACCAGCTGTCAGTATTCATGGAAACATTATAAATACATGGGCAACAGTCCCATTTTACAAACAACATTTAATCTTCATAAACAAAAAGTCTCTGCAAACACAATCCCATTCTTCATATAAGCCTCTTACAAAATAAATGAAACACACTAATGTATAATCCCTGCAGGTCGTACCTGGTTGAAAGGTGACTAATCAGGTTTCCTACGATTTAAAATACAATAATGATTGTTTTTATTCAAGAGGAGAAATAACAGATTTAGCTGCCGCTATGCAGGTTGCGTTAACGTTACTAACAAGTAGGAGTTTGTCTTTAAACCTAAACTTAAATATTATTCAAGAGTCAAGGAAATCATTTCCATCCCTGCAGCCAGTGTGCAAACATGAGGGGTCAGTGCATGTATATTAACCATGCCCTCTGTGCATCCTCACTTCCTAAATAAAACTAAAATGATCCACTTTTTTGTTGTTCCAGCATATTTTTATAAAGACATTATTGATTCTGTTCCATTTCAGTAGCTTAAATTAATTCACCATCTAAATTTTTAACAATGTGAATCAATATAATGTTAAACTTAAAAATCAAATAACAATGAAATAAAAGCCAATTCTGATGCAAAACTCTGATGCGCTTGACCCCTGACTTCTGTTTACTTTTTTGTACCTCCTTTGCTCATGCTAATGCAAATATACAAAATTATTCAGAAAATTAAGAACATAATTTAAAGTCTGCTTTCAGAAGCAGCTGCCAACAACAGAAAACTCCTCTGACTCTTGAATCATGGAGTTTAACACCCTTTACCTCTGAATCTGAACTCTAAACTGTGATGGAGGAAGCGGCGAGTTTTAAAGGCTGTGATAGAAATAAAAGAGGCAGAGACGCGAAGAGAGAGAGAACCAACACACTCCATTAAATCAATTAAGTCTGCATGCTGCAGGAGCCCGGGCAGGAGGATAATTACTTAGGGAGAGTGATCAGAGACTAATCTAATGATGATGCCCTTTGCTTCCCACCACCAGACTTGATGAAGCAGCACTCCTGCGGGACCGGGTCCTGGCTGTGAGACTCTGCAAACACTCATGCACGTATGCTGATGGAGGGTGTGCGTGTTTTTCTGAGAGCGACGGAGGGGGGGGATGTGTTTGTCAGGGACGGTGGCAGAAACACAAGCAGCAGGGTTTAAAGGTCTCTCACATATTTTCTGTTTTGACATTTCAGGACAAAAATTTAACTAAAGAGAAAATTTAGGGCTCCTGAGACAACATCAGCTCCAACAAATCCAGAGCAGAAGGTCCATGTTTTATAAGTTAGTGCATCTTATTTGATATTTTTAATCAGACGTGGACCCTGCTGACCAAAGCTGTGCAGCCAACAGCAAATATATGTCCAGATTAAGAGCCATCAACCAAAGCTTCTGTGCTGCTCCTGCAAGTTTAATTGTCAAACGTAAAATCCTAACGAGCTAACAAATGAGGTTTGTATTTGGTGCAGCTTGAGGAAACACTGAACTTTAATACTGATCTGCTTTTGCAAAGAAGGATACGCACACAAAGGTTATCAGGCTGTTTTTGTCCAGACTTTCCTCCTCCACGACAAGGGACGGCCAACTCCAGATTATCTTCTGTTTATAAGGTTATCCTGTGGTCTGAGGTGTTTAGAGTGAATTTGTCCCAATAATGGACTCTGGAAAGAGTTGGGCAGACAATCATAAATATTAAATGTGTTCAATATTTACGACCAAAAATCTTTGCGTGTGGACAGCAGTGTTGTGGAAGTTACTTTTTGAGATTTTTTTTTTTTTCTAAATGTAGTTTTTGGGCATTTTGTGCCCCCATTGATAGGAGAGAGAAAAGTGGACAGGCCTGCGAAAGGGGGCGAGAGAGCAGTGGAAGACACCCCGCAAACTGGCCACAGGCGGGACTCAAACCTGGACCGGCAGAAGTAAGTACACGGGGCGCCTGATTGCTAACCACTCCACCAAACCAGCACCCCGTGGAAGTTACTTTTTAAAAGTAGTGTTTGCTTGTTACTTGTTACTTCTTAAAAAAGTAACTTTTACTTTACTTAGTTACCCTCTATGAAAAGTAACCCCCAAATTCCACTGCACACGAAAGCGCCGCTCCGCGTAGCACAACAGTCTTGCTACAACAGGCAAACCCCACTGAAAGCGGCCCGTAGGGGGAGGGCTGGTCCCCAGAGAGCCACAGGCTCTCATGAGAATAGCGATGTCACACGCTCATAAAACATGTTATGGACTGAGAAAAGAAATAAACAACACCTCACTTCACTTCTCTAAGGTCTCTTTGTTGGTCCCAACCACACAGCTTCATGATTTATTCAACTTCTATCCACATATATCTGTGTAGAAAAGATGTTTGGTGTCATGTATACAATCTTATATATTTCTGCTCCTCTACGATTCACTTTTCTTCGTCCGTGGTGTTGTGTTGTCTCTGGGACCCTCTGACCGACTGCTGACCTGATGCTCGTGTCTCCAGTTTTGACGTAATGACAAACGATTGAGGAAAATTACGTGCAAGAGTCCGTGCATTGTGTTTTATTTTTTATAATGGTCTTTAAATATATTATTTTACACACGGTGACTTCCTGTCTGGTGCTTTCTTAACGACAGTGAATTTACGAGGTTTAGAAGCAGCTGCACAGAAAATAGACCTGAAGCATATCTCTTGTGCCTTGGTGTGCGCCAGCACTTCAGCAACGCAGTGGAATTTCCCAGATAGACTACAATGGGAGCGAAGTGCTCCGCAGTACGTTTCAAGGACACTGCGTGGCGCGGCGCTTTTGTGTCCAGTGGAATTTGAGGGTAACTTTTCAAGTTACTCGTTTCTTTTACGTTACTTTTCCATTGCTCAACTTTGGACAGAATCCCATATCTGTTCCTAAATGTGAAGGCCTACATAAAGTTACTACAGAGAACATAACAGCTATTTCTTTTGTGCTCTTTATTTTACAAAATAATGTCACATACCCTGTGGAATCAGAGCTCCTGCCCAGTGTTTCCACATTTTACTTCTGAAATAAACAACCAGGTCGATAAAAACAGGCCCAAAAAAATCAACCCCCAGCTGTTTCCTTTCCTAATGTGATATATTACTTTTTAAAAAGAGAAATCTACATAAATTGTGTTAATTTTCGTCTACATTACATTTCAATATCACAGTGCCAAGCATTTATTCAAGAAAAGACTGCCGCTTATAATAAGCAGACCTGGCAACTTTGGCTCTGGCGCATGCTCTAAGTGCGTGAGTGTGTTAACGAAGTTAACTAGGAAACAAGGAAGAGGACAAACTGCCTACTGCAGTCATGCTTTGCTTTATATTTAGGAGCAGGAAGATAATCGGGGGAAGAGCTCCAAGAAGCAACTTCACGTTCAGAAACAAGCCCAAAAAAACACAACCGTCAGCCGTGACTCTTGAGATTTGCGGCCCTTAGACGCTTATAACGAGCAGACTTGGCAACTGTGGGAAAAGTAACGTGAACAATAATTGTTGATTAGAGCTGTTGGAACAGTCTAAATGCTTAGGAAAGGAGGCTAAATGCTTCCTTTATTATTTATTTATGCACCAATCAGTGCATGAAAATAAATGAACTGAAGGAAAGAAAGGCACAAACTGTTAAGACCACAATCTAACAGAGTACAAATGATTCATATTGAACCAAGTTTAAAACAGAATCAACATCAAATGTCTCATATCCTGCTCTCTTCAGAGAATCAGACTGCTGGAAAGTTAAGGCAGGTTTTGGTAAACTTTAGAAAGGATGAACAGCAGAGGGAACTCACATGGTCTGAGGGATTTGTTTGTCATTATTCGGTTGAATTCATAAGCAGTAGGATAACGCCCTGTTTATAAAAGCTGTTGCCGCAGAGAATTGGGGGACAGAATTTTCTCCTCTCCTTTCCTAAAGGATGGTCCGGTGTCTCCTATGCTAAAGGAGCTAATAAAGGAAGCATTTAGCCTCCTTTCCTAAGCATTTAGACTATTTGAACAGCTCTAATCATGAACTACTTCCGGTTCATTTCACTCCGTTGGGAACCTTCCTAAGCAAAAAGGCCTATTCAACCACAGTGCCAGAGTCACAGCGACACCTCTGATTGGTGGAGTCTGATTCTTGTCAGACTGTCTCGACTAGATATGACCGATTTATGTGCAGTGGAGGACTTAAAAGGTGGAAATAATGATTTGGGGCATATTCATTACACCACCGACAGCAGCATACCTGATTGGTTAAATCAGCTGTAACCTGCCAAACTCCTGGATGCTGTAGTTGTCTCCACATCATCAGGCTGCAGGTGTCAGCTAATAATATCAACTGCATGTAACAGGGTGACAGCCTGTAGGGTGCAGCAGTGATGCTTGTTTTTCACACATTAGGAGTATTTTTTATGAATTTGTCCACATTTTACTGATCAGTAACACCAGAAATAATCAGCTCACATCGGTTTCACCTGGCAAAAGGTGATTGTGTTTAGTATCGTCTTAAATTCAGAGAGATGTTTGCATAAAATAACTTCTGCTAATATCTGAAGCTACGATGACGAGTGTATTTGTCCCCCTCCTGTCTCCGTCCCCATAATTGTCTCCACCCTGCTGGATCACTAACTCTCCCTCTCTCCTCGGTCTTCAGCCGGTCTCCCTCTCCTCTCTCCGTCTGTTTCAGCTGGCATGGAGAAGGCGAGGATTATCCCTCCAGTGGATTTCCACTTGACAGAGAGTGGGCTGCTTTTGAACTTTCTCTGACTGAAGCCTCTTCTCTCTCCAGAGCTGCTCATGAGGCTCAGACGAAGGGGGTGAGCAGCAGAGAGAGGGGGTGTCAAGGATGGAGAAAAGAAGAAGGTTCAGGGAGAGAGGAGATAAACAAGAGCAGGGCCTCTGCTTTCTGCAGACTTAAACCTGAGAGGGACTGGGAGATGGAGGACGAGAAAAACACTGACAACTTTTCCTCCATTTTATTTATTACTTTTTAAATATCAGCTCAGTCCTGGTCTTTGAATAGAATTGAAAATATGTCACCAGTGAGCATGAAACCATCGTATGCACATTTTTAAGAAGAAACTGGTTTTAACACACAGAATTCTTTCAGATGCTCAAAGACTCTGATACTGTCAGTCTTGAATGGACTTGGACTTAAGTCCCAGTCACACATTCACATTTCTCATGGCGATTGTGCACGACTGTACAAGGATGGCAAGACTGGTTTGATCGGCATGATACAGGAAGAGATGCCTGTCTTCCCCAGACACACCCCACAGTCAGTAACACTTCTCCAGCACTTTGCCTTTAGGTCAATACAACAATACAACAAGGATAAAATGAGGATTCCATAACTTCCATAACATGGAGCCCAGTTTGCATCTCGTAAGCCCTGTCACATGCTTTTTTGTCCGTTTCACTTCTGGTATGAAATAAGTAAGAACAGCTCTGCGAAATCACCTTGAACTGGACACAGTCCGGGCACATTCGGATATGTCCCGGTCAATCGTCCTCAGAAAGCTTTCAGGATTGAGCCACGATTAGCCTGATTGAGCCCCAGACATGCCACGCTAATACCATTAGGATACCGCCTTAGGATTGCATTAGGCTTCCACTTCGCTATACTGAGAGCGGCAGTTTTGAACAGTTCATAACAACAGGGACTGTTCTCCGTTCCCCAGTGTTCGTCTTTGACTACACAATGTTCCACATAGTTTTCACCAAATTTTGTGCTCCACTCTGCAGCATATGATGTGCTGGCAGAGCTTCTCTGCACTAGTTTGCTGAAAATACAAGGCAAGTCTATGATGAGTGGCAACCACTTCAGCCCTGTGTCAGTCTACGCCAAGCATATCTGGCAAAACCAGGAAAACAAGCACTCAGGGTGTCTAGAATATTTCAAAACACAGCAACAATAGAAAAATATCAGTGCAGAAAGCTAGAAATATAACCTGTTACTTAGTGATCCCACAGTTTCCCAATGAAGTTGGTATTCTCCCTTTATCGTTTTATTGCAGTTTTCAAGCTAACATGCTAACATGCTTCCAGTGGACAAAAAAAATGCAGCATCACAGATGGGACACAACTTGCTGGTTTGTTTCACTTCCCATGTTTGGTTTTAGCCTGAATCACGTTCAAACCTGCAGAAAATCAGACTGATTCCTTTTAAAGCAACAGGGCCGCTGTTTACAAGGGGAGTTTCTATGGTTAACAGCAGAGTTAACCTTGCATTGCAGTTGGACCCACCCGATTCAAAGTCTGTAATCAGACAAATCCATCTTCCCGAGCTCCAATCTGCAACAAATGCACTCAGCAAAAGCAGTATGATAAAAAACAGCGTCCTTCAGAGCAGGAAGAGGCGGAGAAATGAGCGAGACAACAGCAGGAAGTGAGTCCTCGTACAGACATTAGCACAGAGTCTAACCGCTTCCGTTTTGCAGAACAAAATATGCTTAAAGTTCTTCTCCATAGAAAGGATATATATCCAATCCACTTATGACTTGCTTTGGTGAGAGTTTGCTCTAAACGGCTCATGTTTTACTTCACAACGTGGCAGAAGCACCCACCGACTACACGTGACTGATAGAATGATCGTCCAATAAACTGAGGTGATGTTGCTCAAAAGAACCAGTGAGATATTGAACAGTCCACCTGATGTCTTAGATAACAGGAGTTTGTATAACCGTTAAAATAAAACTAAACAGGTTTAGCATGAAATGGCCCTGGAGTAGAGAATTAATGCCACAAACAGCTGATTTTGGGTTGAAGACATCTCTCCAAACCTGCTAAAGCTTGGCTGCATGCGTGAGCGCAGCAGTTCAAAGGGAGTTTAAATGTTTCTAAAGTCAGTGTCCATTTTTGCTCAGCTCCATGAAATCACAAAAAGCTCACACAGACCCACTCTTGGTTTTGCTTAATTCATTAGCCTCCACTTGTCTTTTCAAATCGAGGTCCATTAAAAGGCACAAGAGGCTCTTTCTGTTTCTCTGCGGCGAGTTCAAAAAGGCTAAAACCTCCTGCTGCTGCGAATGTTAATGATTATCTTTTCTCTCTCTGCTGCTCTCTGTCTGTATTATTGTGCGTTTTCACTGTGTGGGTGGGTGGGTGCCGTCGTGAGCGTTATTTGTGTGGGTGCATCTGAGAAGCACTAATGAGGATTGGAAGCTCGGGTGTGTGTTGTAGTTTGTTGCTGCGAGCGGAGCTAATAAAGGTTACATTTGTTTTTTTGTTTTGCTCCTCCCTCTGCCTGACCACTCACTCCACAGCCTTATAATCACACATGTATGTTTGCATTTCAGACTTAAATTATAATTAAGGCATAAATAAAAGATTAAAAAACAGCCTCAGCAGCCAGAGAAACTTTCTAGTACACTGTTTGTCTGCATCAATTATAATAAAACACCCTTAAAACACACGCGCGCTTCGATTCCCCGCCATCATTAACATTCTCAACAGCAGGCGGTCGAGCCTTTTTGAACTTGAAGCACAGGAGAGGGAGAGAAGGAGCCTCTTGTGTCTTTAATGGACCTCAGTATGAAATATTGAACAGGCTGCGATCCTGAGTGCGGTAATTGTCTGAGGCGTGCTGACGGCGAAGGGGGGAGGAGAGCGAGAAGGAGGCGGGGGAGGGGAGAGGGAGGGCTGGGAGTGTGGAGGTTAAAATATCATTAACCTGCCAGCCGGTACGTACCGCAGCATTTAAAAGACGTTAATGACAGTGATCAAACAGCCCGAGAGCACGCAGCATGCCGCCGCTGATGCTCATCTCTGCAGGTTTGGCTCCTCCATGTTTAAAGAAACTCACTTCTGCTCTTTTACAAGGCAGCGCAGGAAGTAAAAGTCACTGAGGCCTCACCAACACATAATCAGGATGAATAATGGACGCTGACACCCTGATGTCAAACATTTGTCTCTCCATTGCATCAGTGGAGCACGAGGTTCAACATTAGGCCGCCTTCAGGTACGCATTTGGGGAAAGAAACAGACCGAGTTTAAAGGGGTAGTTCAGTGTTTTTGGAGTTGGTTGTATCAGGTGCTTGACTACAAAGTGAAACGACTGCTTCTTTAAGGAGAGCGAGCTCAGGCTAAAGGCAGAGGTGAAAGTAAGCCAGAACGCCGTGCCGGTGAGAAATATACAGACCTCTTCTACCGGAACGCCTCTAGAAAGCAACTTTCACTCATGCATACAATGAGTGCCCTCTCTTTTTTCAAGCGAATTTAACCAAAATAAATGTAAAATTGATGAATACAAAAAAATCATCTGCAGAATATGCCTTCTTTGACGTGTTAAAGGTTTTAATGCGCCCTCCGGAGCCCAGCTCCGCCACCTTGTAACTAGGCTCTGGCTTAGCCAAATAGATAAATCAACCAATACAAAGTGGCAGTAGCGCCGCGGATGACAGAGCATTTTTGCTTTTGTGGACAGGGTGGGGGTATGAACGGGACATGATACTAAAGATTATCAGTGAACTACCAACATGTGCGCAAGTCTGAAGGGAGCCTTGACTTCAATAAAAACATTCACTGTATAAGCCATAGACTGTGTATAGTGGACAGCGTGGCTCCGCCTTCTACCATTTACAATTTGAAGCCAGAATATCCCCCATCAGGGCGCCACCATTGCGCAGCCAGTAGAGAATCTGGACCATATCTGGACGCAGCTGTCGTAAACGGTCGCAAAACTCCCCAGCATACAGCGTACACAATCATTGTGAAACTGCCGTAAACCGCGGTTATTTTTTAAACTCTAATAACTGATGAAAAAGAAACTTTTCAGAAAAAAGAGGACTAATAATAGCCCAATAATACTTTCATATCACCACAGCATACGGATGGGAGAAATATTTCTACGAGGTGTATTAATTTTTTGAAGTTTCACTACGGCCCGTTCAGATGAATGGGGGAGACAGAGAGTTGGCCTATACTGCAGCCAGTCACCAGGGGGAGCAGTTTTTGTGGCAACTTCAATTCGAGCCCAGCAACATGACGTCCATGTTTTTTACAGTCTATGGTATAAGCCCAAGAGCATGGAGATATTAGAGCGAAGAGCTCCTCACGATGCCGGTGAGCATAAAGATGCACAGTGCATGGTACAGGTAACCTGACATGCCAGATGGACAGTTTCATATGTCCGCCACGGAAATATTTCACAAGTCCATCTGGGTAGCTGCTCTTCTGATTAGCTTTCAGAGGCGGGACCTTCAAAACAATCAGTAGCTGGCGATTGGACGACCGTTTGAACCAAAGAAGAAGAAGATTGGACGACCGTTCTGATTGACACACTCACCACAGGCCAATCCACATCGAGCCCCGATATGACGTAGCTTATGTGCGTAGCAGCTAAAGTTAGCCGTTAGTCTGACTCTTCGACATCAGATAAATATTCTGCCATGTTGCTCAGCAATGCCGGCAAAAAGTAAATCAGCTGTACCTTTGTGTCGCGCGGTTATGACGTCATCGAAAGTTTGTTTACCAGGTCAGCTGACCCACCTGAAGACGGTAGACGAGCTGACTTTATGATAACACTGGCGATGGATGAAAAAATATAGCCGAAATGAGCGATTTTGCAGAGATTATGTCCCGCACTGAAGCTCCCTTGCCGTTGCCCCCGCTAAGTGCGGCTAAATCGGTTGGATCTAAATAACTTCTGAAGGACTCCGAGCTGCACGATGTTTGTCTGAGTGAGTATATGAGCATGCACACACCTATAAATAAGGTCCAGGTGTCAAAAAACTGGAGTTGCCCTTTAATAATCCTGATTATATTTGATTATTAAAAGTTTTGTGCATATATATTTTGGTCCCAACAACTATTTGTCATCATGGAAACCCCAGATCCAAGCAGCAGTTGGTCCTTAGTCAACACATTTTCCAAAATATGCATTTTTTAGTGACCTTATGTATTATTTTGTCATGTGGACAGAAGGACAAAATGCACAGAAAAGGCTGTGCATTCAAAAATACATGTCTATTTGTGGACATAGCATCTGAGCCTTTATCATCTGCTCTGGTTTTTCTGAACTCTGACAGGTTTGTTGGATCCATCCACCCCCAGAAAGCTCAGCTGATGAGGCAAAACATTAGGGCTGTACAATGCTAATCCATCCAGCCTAATGTCGGCCTGGCCCTTTAAAGAGAAGACGGAACAATGACGTTCGGATTGTTTTCCCACGAGGCCACATTGAAAACCACAGCTCCAATTATTTCTCCTCCCTGGTCCCCGTAGCTCGGTTTTTGTTCTCAGAAATGTTTTATGCAGTTTGAAAGTCTTCACTCTTACTTTTCTGAGCTCAAACCAGCCCACCAGCTCTGAACTTCACACGATCCGAGCGCTGCAAGGCCTCACCCTCCTCGACTAATTGAGATGTCTGTGAATCCTGATAGAGTCATGTCTCCCCCCCAAAACTCCTGGGATCCTTGAGGGAAATCCTGTAAGTGTATTACAGCGACTAAGCAGCCTTTTAAGTTGCAGACGCACACAGCCGGTGGCACTCGAGGCATTTTTTTGATTTTCAGAGCAGCAAGCCGCGGGCTCCCTGCGCAATTGGTCCTGTAAAATTCTGCCTTACCCCTGAAATAAGCCCCTCAGGGAGAGACAGAATGAGAAGGAGAGGAGGAAGAGATGGAGGGGAACTTTGATAAATGAATTAGACAACAAGACTTCCTGTATGCTGGCTAACTGCTATCGCCTTTAGATAACATGCAGACAGCTCTGTTGTCCATCTGGAGGCAGCAGATTCTCAAAGTTACACTGTAAAAAACTGCTGTCAAATTTAGTTTTACAGTTCTGTGTTTCCTAGAAGTGCAATGTAAAAATCTCTTTAAATAAAGTGGAAAAGACCCTACTTTAAACAATGGCTGCCTTTACATGCAGTCAGTATTCAGGGTAAGGTCAATATTCCTGTTACTGAAACATTTGGAATAACCGTTTACATGTGTGAGCAAACAGGGTTATTCCTGTATACACGGTGTCTCGATCAAAACAGCAACACTAGGACAACATCTCGACACACGGAGAACATTATGACACAATGTGTGTAATTTCTGTTTCTTCTTCTTGTATCCAATAGCAACGACAACAGCAGCATCACGGTGGATAATGAACAGCTTGGAGCAGGTCGCAGTCGCCATTGTTTGTGCTTTGGTACTGGTACTGACCCACCACCACTACTTTACACTATTCAATGTCAATCTTAATTAATGGAAGGCTAGAAGGTGAAGAAAAAATTACTGTTCCTTTCCATTGGGATATCCTGATAGGCGTATACATGACCAAATATTCAGGTTAGAAAAGGATTTTCCCTTTTTTCAAGAAGGTTATTGGTGTTTTTTATTGATGTTAGTTTTTCCAAGCCCTTTGTATATTTTTATATTTTTTATATTTTATGTCTTATATAGGACGAGTAATGTACACGCTGCTATTTTTTATACTTAAGTCTGTTTTTTATTCTAATAATGCTGTCCACTTTGCTGCTGTAACACTGTAAATTTCCCCACGTGGGACAAATAAAGGTTTATTCTATTCTATTCTATTCTATTCTATTCTATTCTATTCTATTCTATTCTATTTACATGGCCGTTGGCAGTCGGGTTATTGCCAATATTACAGGTACGAAAGGTAAATGATTGCATGTAAAAGTAGCCAGTGGACATATTTTATACCCCAATTTTGAGCTGGTACATTGTGGAAAAGATATTCCTGTTCAAATGGGTTTTTTTTGTTTCATATATTCTTTCATTCTGAATTTGATGCCTGCAGAAGTTCCATAAAAGGTGGGTCAGGGACATCTGAAGACTGAGAAAGTTAAGAAATGCTCAAAAACACCTGTTGGAACAGCCTACAGTTGAACAGATCAACCAGAAACAGGAGAGTCAAACAGTTTAATTACAACACTTCTCAACATGCAATTGCAAGATACAGTATTTAGGGATTTCATCCCCTACAGTCCATAATATCATTAAACCATGCAGAGAATCTGGAGAAATATCTGAAAGTGAGCAGCAAAGTCAAAATCTAACAGCAATCAAGTGCAGGTAAAGCCTCTATCAAGCGAAGTCAAAGCCATAAATCACCACTGCTGCCGGATTCTCTGGGCCGAGCTCTGAGATGGACTGAGGCAAAGTGGAAAAGTCTGCTGTGGGCGACGACTCCTCAAAGCTTCAGAGAATTCAAGCAAATCTCTGCATGTAAGCAGAAAATTAACACTGAATGCCTGTGACTTGTGACTCCTCAAACGGCGCTGCATTATAAAAGAGCATCATTCTGTAAGGGTGTGAGGAATTTTTTGAAAAGTTTAATTTCTGTCCAGTGGTAAAACAACACTTAGGCCTGACATCTGTGCTTAGACAACTGTTGCCCCTTCTTGTAAACAGGTGGTGTGGGTAAAGTTAACTGTGGGAGAAGTTTTGCCCTTATATGGCAGTTAATGAGGTATTTACTGTCTTAAGCAGATGCTAAGGTCTAGATTTATGTTTTTATTGTCATGTGACTGTGTGTGGAACTCATCAAAGGGTACTGTATTTAAGGAGGTTGAACTATCTTGTCTTCAGAGGACACCTCTCCAGGTCTCCTCTCCATGCTGCATGTTTCTTAGATAAAGGAATCCTGATCCATAACACTGTCTCTTGTTCTCTTCTTATTCTTGTCTTTTTGGTTAATCTTCCATATTTAGGAGGGAATAAAACTCACAAGGGACACCAGCACGTGGGCTCAGGAACACTTCAGAAAACCATCGTCAGCTAAGACAATTCATCTCTACAGCTACAAGGTCAAGGTCAAACTCTACCATGCAAAGACAAAGACAAATATCAACAGCACTCAGAAACACCACCGGCTTCCCTGGGCCGAGCTCATTGGACATGGACTGAGGAAAAGTCGGTCCCAGGATCTTTTCTTATTGTCTGTTCCAAAAGTAAGACCTGAGCTGGGAAAAAAGCATTCAGGTTTGTGGCTCTACATGCTTGGAGTGAACTACAAAAAGACCTGAAACTAAAAGACCTGGTGTCACTCGATACTTTAAAGACAATGTTGAGCAGCTTGGAGGCCAACGCATCTGGCTGCAGATGTTTTGACTAATGCACTTTATCTTTCTCCTGTGGACAATCCAAGCAAAATGAGCTGTCTGAAAATGTGACTTCTCTGTCTTACTGTATTAAATTCTTGTTTTATGTGTTTGATGACTGCATGTGTTTGTGTAAAACTGTTGAATGTGCTGCTGTCTTGGCCAGGACACTCAATGAGGTTTTCCTGGTTAAATAAAGGTTAAATAAAATTTTTAAAAAGTCTGCTGTGGTCTGAGTCCACATTTCAGACTGTTTTTGGACATCATGGACGTGGTGTCCTCCAGGCTAAAGAGGAAAAGGACCACCCAGACTGTTACCAGAGCATAGGTCAAAAGACAGCATCTGTGATGGAATGGGGGGTGTTAGTGCCCATGGCATGGGTAACCTGCACTTCTAAGAAGGCTCCATTAATGCTGAAAGGTTCAGACAGGATTAGGAGCCACATGCTGCCATCAGGGACGTCCTGATTATTTTTTAAGACAGTGAAGACACAGTCTGCATGTGTACAAGAGAAGAGCAGGAAAAACACTGTTTGAGGATTATTTTGAGAAATATCTGGCACAAAAAACTTGAGACACTCTGGTCCCGGACCCCCAATCACTGTGGTGGTAGACCAGGCCTGAAATCAGACTTGTTTGGAGAATCCATCTTCAGTTTGTTTTCCGTTGATCTGATATGTCAAACACTTTTTCAGTAACACACTTGTAATTACTGAAACGTGATTTTGAGTCAGTTTTATTCATCACTGTGTTATTTTTACCTCATTAAACCTGCCTCAGATGGCAGAGGAGCCCTGAAGGCGAGAAGACAACAGCGGTGTAACCATGTAAAGAGCTGAGGTTGATTGAAGTCGTCGTGACTCAGTCTTAAAGCCTCTCGGTCCCCCCTCAGCGTCCAGGTAGCTGGAGGTGTCAGCTCCTCCACCCCCGAGCGCCGTGCCGTCTGATCGGCTTCCAGACTCCCACTCACCCTCCAGGAGCGACGAGTCAGCCTCCGCCACAGAGCCCGATTTAGCCGGCGCTAACGTGGGGGGGGCTTGACGGTCCTCTGCAGCTTTCAAAGGCTCCATCAGCGCTGGATGACAAGCTGAAAGCCACTAAGAGGAGAAAGAGCGGGCGAGGGAGCACGCGTGCTGATGGTGGGAGACAAGTATGAAGGCGTGGAAGAGTCAGAGATAGAAATGTGGAGGACCAGAGAGCGAAGAGAACAGTGGGCGAGACGTGGAGAGACACAGGATGGCAGCGGCGGAACTAAAGGTTCACTAATGCTGGTTTATGGAGCAGGGGAGGGGATACTTTGGGTCAGAAAAAGCCTTGATCACGAAAGTTGGAGCTTAGTTAGGCCATAGGCACAGTTTGGATGTTTCCACCTAAAATGTTGATCTAAAGCTGACCAATGAGAACAAGAACCAAACCAGCAGGATGACCTCTGTCCCAGTTTGAATGATGGACAGATCACCTGCTTCAATATTTTAAAGTCTGTAAAACTTTCCAGCACCACTTAACTCACCTGCCTCCAGCCAAACTGTCTCTTTACCAATGCAGACCTCTTATTCTTGGACTGAGGCGTCGATCAAATGTTCAGTTGTTAAATGTTTTCAGAAGTTTTTACCCTCCACTGCATGTGCAAACCGCCTTTTTAGACCTCACATTGGCCCTGACATTTATTTTAGGACAAAAAAAACAATTTCAGGAGGCAGAACTGCATGGGACAGATCACCACTTGTAGGTAAGATAAATATCAATATTTTATATGTTTACATTAAAATAACCGTATGTAAAAATACATGCATGTGCATAAATATGTAAAGAAGTTTATTGATTGTGTGACCACTTAGTTTGATCTTATGTATACAGTAAAATGGTTGATTTTCCTTTGTTGCCTCATTAATTTATTGCCTGAACCTATTTGATTTTATTTTTCACTTTTATTGATATCTGGGGTGTGCTGCTGACCTCTTGGCCAGGTCCCTCTTGTAAATGAGATCCTGATCTCAATGGGATTTATCTGGTTAAATAAAGGTTTAATAAAATTAAGTAAGGCAACACTGTGCAGTTAGCCCAACTTTGTTTAGACAATATAATGCATTAGCATGTTTGTAGAGATGTGTTTGCATGCATTTCAATTATCACTAGAGTTTTAACATGTTTTCATGTTATACGCAATATAAATAAATAAATAAATAAATAATCTATTATCATTGCAGATTGAGTCACAAGCAGAAGACACACATCATTGTCCTCTGCCATGCAATAATATAATATAAAAGTTAGGGACTTGGGGTCAGCATTTTGACAAAAAGATCAATTACAACAAAATGTTAATGTATTTTGCTGTTTTTATCTGTTTATTTGTTGTTTGTTGTTTGGTTTATTCTTGTTCCAATAATAACACTTATTACAGAAAACCTTGGAGTTTTATTACCCTGATAGTACAATGTTGCCTTGAAGCAACAAACCAGTATCTGTTTGGAGGGAGATGGGGGGGTCAAATGTTATAGTTGATGTATTTTTAGGGACCCAAAGCTCTCCCCAAATAGAGTGAAATTTGCTTTACCCAAAAAAATTAAAAAGTCATGCAGTCAAGGGTTAAGCTGTTCCCTGTTTCCATCAGTTGGTGCCCACAGTCTGCACCCTGAACCATCTCCAGCAGCTCCGCACTGGTTCACTGGAAACAACACAGAGTCTGCGCTGTAACAAATTTTTATGAATGTAACAGTATTTTACTGTGATATTTACAGCTTCCTTCTTTTGAATGTTTATGCAGAGTAAACTACTGTGAATGGCAATGGAATGTGGGAATTATACTGATTACTGTAAACTTTACTGTCATGTTTACAGTTATCTACTGCAAAATGTCTTTACAATGAAAAACTGAAAAGGGCGCTGGATTAACATGGCTTCAGTCTACTGTACTGTATACTGTCTTGAGAATATTTGGGATGCTTGAAATAAAGACTAGTTGATTGATTGATTACAAATTTTTCTTTTGAAACAACCAAAAATCAGTTTTCCCTGGAGAGAAGGCAAGATTTAATTTTTTTTATGTTTCACATTTTTTAAACAAATGCTTAAGAAAAGTATCTGATTAAATTAAAATGTGTTATTTTTTCTTTACAGAACTATATCTTGCTATAAATAATCATTTAACAGTTAAAGGTATAATAAAATGAATTATAATACAGCTAGTAACTGTAATTTAAGATGCATAAAGATGTAAAAGAATGCTACACTGTAATGATACTGTAAATGAAAATACAGTAGGGATACTACTTTTGAAAATCCAGAATTATGCTTTTAATTTAATTAGAGTATTGCTGCTATAAAGACATTTACAGTAGCTTCCTGTCATCTGGTTGCCTGTATGTTACTGTAAAACCTGTTTACAGTGCATACCTGTGTCAACTTCCACCAAGCATAGCAAGCCAGGAAAATGAGCGCTCAAGAGTTTCAAGAATTTCAAAATACAGCATAAATACTGGAGCAAATTCATGTCAGGCAGCTCATACAGCTCGTAGTTCACATGCTGATCTACCTGATGTCTTGTTATCTTATATCGCATGAAATCGTAGGTCTTTTGTGATCCAGTGCTCTCTGTTTGGATTTTTCATTCACAGCCCCCCGAACAGGCTCATCAGGAAGCACACTGGGTTTTAACTCGTGTTTGTCATTGTGTTGTATTTATTTTGATTAATGACCACAGGTCATAAACCTAAAACACAATAAAACAGGAAACCGAATTACAATATAAACAATATTTTCTGACAAACAGAAAATCTGAAGATTTAAAGGTGCAGTGTGTAGAATTTGGCATTTTAGCGACATCTAGCATTCAAATTCTAGAATGAACCTAACCGTAGCCAAGACGTCACGTCGCTGAGCAACGGAATCCTGTGAAGACCAAAAAGGATCCTGAACACGGCATCATTTACTAAAGTGACAAGGTTTGTGACCATTATTTTTATAGATTATAGGTCAGTTGTTAGCTGCCAATTGTAGGTTTTGTAAACTTGTAGTAACACAACCAAACATTAGCGCATTAATGCTAATCAGATCAAGCTTTATGCGAATTCTGTGAAATAAGGTAAAAAAGAGAGAGTACAATGTGGTGGAAAGCTAGAGTAAGAATAAGAGTTTTGTAATATGATTAATGGAGTATTTATTTCCCAATGCTTATGGGTGTTATTTACAATACCAACACAATACAGGAGTTGTGTAGCAGCTCAGTGGTTTACAGTCTGTGTTGATCCAATAAACAATACAATTTAAACATAATAAACACTGTCACAAAATGTAATAAAACTGCATATTGCACACTTACCTGTCCAGCAGAAAACAAGCAACTGCGGCGTCAGTCTTCAGACATAACTTTGTAAACAAGGCTCTCCACCTTGTAAAAGCAACCTCAATGTTTATCCTTGTTTTTGACGTTTTCTATCACGATTCCGCTTCATTTCGTCATGCTTTCTTTTTTTCCAAAAGATGTTGATCTGACTCTCGACTCTCGAGTGATTTTGAATAAATGTGGTCCTCCATTTCCACAGCTTTAACTGTAAAATACTCACAGTTTAAATCCCTAGTGCAAAGTAAAAGCTGTCTAAACATCCACTGCCACCCTCTCTCCTCTTCTTCGCCTGCATTTCAGGTTGATTTCAGAACCAGCGGATTGATTCGCGTTTCGTTCTTTTTGCCCCTAAAATTCTACATACTGCACAACAATATATTCCCATTTTAACTGATAGGAAACAAATATTTTGAATCCATTAAGTTCCAGTTATTATTATTTATTTAATTAATTAATTAACTGAAAGTCTGAACACTCTCATACAATCAGCTGGAGCAAAGCTGCAGCACAGACAAGACACTCCAGATGGATGTGTGGAAATTGTGGGTAAGGCATTCAGCCCCAAAATAAGCTGAAAAGGTCAAGGTTTAAAAAAAACTTGATTTTCTTGTAAGGTCTTCTGTTCTTTGAAGAGCACCATAATTCAGTCAAACATCTGCTGAAGTCAATAGGAGGACTGTGAATTTATATCATGTTAATTTTGAGGCCCCTCAGACACCCCGCTCTGTCTAAATGGATGTGAGTGTTGCAGCAGTGTGGACTTGTTGGATAAAGTTCTGCACAGAGCCTCCCGGTGCATCAGTATCTTGTTTATTTGAGCTGCAGCCAGCGTTTCTGTCTGGCTTCTGTTGAAATGTCTGCTCAAACTTGAAAAGAGAAACACAGACAATGCTGTTTTAGCCCGAGTACATCCTGCTCTGTGAGATGGTTTCAGAACAGAATGGGGCCAAAAACAGGATTAAAGTCAGGCAGCTATACAGCTCCATGTCTGCAGCTAAAAGAAGATAGCATTACAGACACACTGGCATGAGCGCTGCTTGGTAAAGGGATAATGTCGCTGCCTTTTAGTCAGCGACTGAACATGACGAGTGGAGCGTAGGACCCCGCAGGTTGGCACGCCATCAAACCGGGGTCCATTCTCTCCTGACACGTACATTTGTTCACCACCTCTCACGGATTTGGAGGCATTGAATCTGTTCTGAGTGTGGGCTGGGACGGATGCACCAATCCGCTGATTTCTTAAACCCATAATGAACACTGAAGGGATTTTGTCAGGTGTCCAATTCAGATGGTTGTGTCTTTCTGGCGTGTAAATCTGAAGCTGGCAGGGAGCGGCTTCACCTACGAGGGCGTCTGGTTGGAGGATTCTTTGATGTCCTTGGCTCTGCGGCGCTGGCAGACGACGCTGGAGAGACTTCAGACATTTGGAGGCCATCTGATCTGTGCAGGAACCTGCGGATTTCACCTGGAAAATCCAATCCACTCAGAGCATCGATGCACAAGTACTTTTTATTTGATTAATTGGGCTTTTGACAACTTTGGTTTCATTTTCATCGCTCTGTTGTTTGGCTTATACTGTCCTTGGCATCAGTCTGAGCTGGAGCTTTGGAAGCAAAAGGCAAACACACATCACCAGTCAGATATCTGTTACCTGGATGATCACAGGGGCAGTGTTGCCCTCAAGTGGTACATATGACTGTGTGTACAGTACCTCCTCTGTAACCATGCAAAAGAGCTTCATGTGGTCAACTTTGTTTGTCAATCTACAGAGGGCCCCAGGCAGAGTCCTGCACTGCAGTGCAAGGTCCCGCAAAAACAGCTGATTTGCGGGTGGTTTCTAAAAACTTTTTTTTTCCCGGGTTCGGATCTGGGTGGAAAAAATAACATGCAGGTCGGGTCGCGGGTTTTAGTTTGACACATCAAAATTAATATTAAATAATAATAAATACAATAAAATAAAAACGTAAGTTGTAAGCTGGTTGTAAGGCTGTGACCATAGTGAGAACAGAGCGGAGTGGGAACTCTTCACTTTGTTACACAATCTATGTCCGTGCACTGCTGTTTTAACGTTGTTCTCGCTGCGCTACGCTTCAGACAGCACTGTTGCGTGTGTGCTCCTCAGTTACACACACACACAGCGGCATGAGCACACAGCAGCGTAGGAGAAGAAAAACTAACTCGTACCCAATGAATGCACTTTTTGGACTGTTATTTAAAAATCTATGACGAAAAAGAAAAATCTCCCGGTTCTCCCGATGTACAGTCTGGGCCTTACACCATTGGACGATATGCAGCGTTGCGTTCAAGTGCAACTCCAAAAAGGAGGACAAATAAGCGTCCGGCTTGAGGCTGCGCCGGACGCCGGACAAGGCATTTAAATTCCGGACTGTCCGGCCTAAATCCGGACGTATGGCCACCCTACACAGCTCGTACTTGCTGAGCGTTGCTTAAGTCTGGACAGAAAGTAAGTCTACTATTACACATGTAAAGGTTCTTTTAAGAGATTAAAAGTTTAAAAGCACTAAACGTAAATAATGAGTGATTGTACAGTTGTATGGGAGAAGATCACAGAGGGTTGATGATGGAGCTGAAGTCAGGCTGTTATTGGAAGAGTTGCTTCATTCAGGTGCGTTGTTTACTCACTGGCATCTGAACTATGGCGATATACCGTTCAATTTTCAGACAATATGACCCAAAATGATTACTTTAAATAAGGTTAAGGGTTGGGCTGCGGGTCGTGTTTCAACGGGTCGATCGGGTTGCGGTACTAATCAGGCTGATGTGGGTTTGCGGTTCGGGTGCGGGTTTGTACGTCCCCGGGTCGGGGCGGGGCGGATCTTGAAAATTGGACCCGTGCAGGACTCTGGCCCCAGGTTAGATTTATATCTTAAAGAAGGTTTGTCCTCCAGCCTTAGGGGTCAGTGTTTTGGGCAGGGGTCCCAAATATTTGCGTTGATTGATAATTAGCGAACTGTGGTTTTTAATTGCGTTAATCTAATTTCACTGTTTTATTATTTTCTGAGGGCCGAATCTTAAAATACCTGGGCAGCTGGTGATTGGGCGATCAGTCCGCTCGTCAAACTCTTCATAGACCAATCACATCAAGCCGCTCAGTAGTACGTAGCAGCTCGACCCTGTTGTTAGCCGTTAGCTTAAAAGACACGTACGTCAGTCCTTAGACTATCGTCTTATCTCACATTAATTTATCCCACACATCATTTGCCACATGTGACATGAATCTCGTCAAAGACAAAACCCACCAAGTTCTCCTGGTAAACCTCTGAGGAGAGCAAATTAGATATCGTAGGGTAACCATGACAACAGCTCGGCATTGTAAGCGCAGCATTTCCGCGTCTCTCTGGTTGGAAGAAGAGCAAAATCATGGTTTCCCATTACAAAGCTTGAAGTGATGTTCTTTTTTCCTCTTTCGAAGGAGAATTCGAGTCCATTTCTGATTAAACTGCAGATCTTTCTGCATCCACAGAGATCACTTTTACATGCCGCTGTTGTTTTCAAACATGCAGTCACTTCCTGTTGTCGTCACATCTGTAGCTCCGCCTCTGTCCCCTGATTGGCCCGTTAAAGCTGGAGAGTTTTTATGCATTGGGCTTCTTGTGCTTCAGTTTTTTGGGGGTGGAGAACAATCTTTTGATCTGCCACAATAATCTAATGAATTTCAATGAAAATACCTAAAGTTGAGGCTTTTTCAGCAATTTTTTAAAGTGAGATTAAAAAATAGATTAATAAGTACAGGTCAAAATGAATTAATCTCTCAATTTTTTTAATCGAGACAGCACAAGTTTTGGGATTATTTATACTGCAAATCTAAAGTGATCAGTCCTTGATAATGTGTTTATTTTCCAAAAAGTTTGATAAAGTAGTTTCTGTGATGTTTCCGGTCCCTCATGTTTAATTTGAAGGGAGTGGCAACAACTTCTGGTCACTTTGTCAACCAGTAAGATCCATCAAATTCTTATTTCTTTGTTTTTTTTTACCATTCAGATGCCTTCAAAGCTCAATAAGGGACAAGACAGTCACGTGCCAGGCTCAAAAATACTTAAATATAATCCTCCAACACCAGAAATATATATAAAAAAAAGAACCTGTTAATGTTGTAGTTTATATGCGTTTATATCTCTGTTTTGCACACAAACTTCAGAGCTTAAGAGCACAAAATTAGAGTTTGTTTTGTGGAATGACGTTGTCTTTTTGGTTTGTAAAACTCTTTAATTGGTGCTAGATCTACCATCCAAAATCATTCACACCATGGAAGAGGCAAAGACTTATTTGGCACCTGTGGGTGACACAGATTTGGGGGCAGACTGAAAAAGGCCACAGCTCAGATATGGAAGTGTGTCCTCTGCAGGATGATCAGGGGAGTCAACCAGTCTACACCCTAAAGTAAGGGCCATTTAAAGTAGCCCTCTTCATTGGTACAGACAGAAACTGGTTCCAGGGCTGGAACAAAAAAACTGGCCAAAAAACTCAAAGGAAAACTTGTAAATATGTTTTTGTCTTGAGATTGTTCTCATTGCTCTCCATCAATAAGTGCTTTTCATTCTTCAAACTAGTATGATGGATCGCTGACAAATCAACACAAACTAGGGAGGTCATTTGCTGTCTATAAACAGATTCAAATTCAGCTTCAGTCTGGATGCAAAAGGGGGAACATCTCCTGCTCCAACAGCACCTATAGGACAGACTGGGCCGTCTACGACTGCTTTAGGACAAAGGAGGGATGTACAGCAAGAGCTCGAAAGAAAGAGTAGAACGATTTGTGCCTTTATGTCAGAGCCTCCAACAACTCCATAAAAGTTACAAGATTTGTTGCTTGTCTATCTTTTGATATAGAGTAACTCGAAGGTCTGAACACTTGACAAAGAAGAACCATCGCTCAGTTGCTTCTGGTGATGTCCAGCACTTGATACAATCCCATCTGTAAGATGTTGGTTTTTTTTTTAAAGAGACTGTGAGGAGTTTCTAAGTACAGTAATTACATAACTGTCTCACTTTTAGATATATGCCTGATGGAAATACACACTTTAAGATGAGTTTTATAGCATCAAAATAGGTTATCTATAAATGCTATTCCTTAGCTTCGTGGTCAGGTCGGACAGGGCTGGACTGGCCTGGATACTCAACTTCAGGAACAAGACAATTAAAACTAGAGCAAATTTATATTATTCAGACACGTCTTAGAGCACTGGGCTGTAAGTAGCGAAATGTAGCCGGCTACAAAACTACGATGCTAAGTTTTCCAAAAATTGCTTGTTATCACACGTCAAAAACTACCGCTACATAACTAGAAAGAGATACATTACCTCGTGGCTTTGCATCCTGTAAGTTGTTGAAAAAAGAAGTTGTAAAGCAATGCAGAGTTCTGAGGAAGGTCTGAGCTGCATTCATTAGCATCACAACAAACACGCTTTGGCTTGGGTCACATCTTTAAGTGCGTTCCAGTTGTAGTCAGAAGTAGGAATTTCCGAGTTCCGAGTAGGAAACTGCAGCTGGAATGTTCCCTGAAGTCTGAATTTCCTACTGGGAACTCGGTGAAACCTCGCCACCTCCGAGTTGACAATTGAAGATGGATGCCCCCAGTGTGAACAGCTGTTTAGCTCCTGTAATAATCAATTTATTTGCACTTCTGACTGGGGTGTGTCGCTCTAGATCAGCTGTATACATAGTATTGTTAGACTTATATTTACAAAAATGCTGCCATAGTGATAATCACATTCTTTTTACAACAACGCAGGGCGTGCTAACAACAGCTAACAATAACCTGGTAGATCGGGATGTTTTTTTCTGACTTCAACTGGAACGGCGATGAGTCAGAGATGATGTCACTCCCAGTTCCGAGGTTACTGGAACGCAGCATTACAACAGTTGGTGTGTGTGCTCATGGGTAGCAGAGTCTTAATGTCGCCGGTAATACATTCTCCTCATAGCACCTTTAAGTTTTCTCCCATTCATATGTTTGTCTCAGCACTTGTAAAAGTGAATGGCCTCTTGCTCATTTGTTTTGTGAACTGTGTTTTTATTACTGATTTGTAAAAGTGCTTTGCTATTGTAATTGCATTTCTGTAAATGTTAATGTTTTTTGGTTTGTAAAAGTATTTCACATTTTGTTTCGCACGTCGCTGTGCTCCAGCACTTTCCACTGCACAGGAGGCGATCAATGAAATGCAGCTAATTGTTGACAAAAACAGATATGAAAGTGTTATTATATACCTAATAATGTACTGATGCACTTTTGTTTATATGTAAATTATACTGAAAACAAGTAAAAGTGATTCCAAGGAATTTAAATGTCTCTGCTGGAGTGTTACACCCAAAGTGTAACATGTAAAGAAAGTCCACGTCTGGTTTTCTTCTCAGAGGGTTTGATCATTTCACAGTGTGACAAAGTGACTGCTCATCACGTGCAGAAGTTACCAGATTGTTCTGAACATCTTCATTTGTTTCCTGTTCCTCTCTTTAGACTCCCCTTTTGTCCATCCCCGGTTGTCTTCCCCTCATCCTCCTGGACGACCTCCAGGACGTCACCTCCCCTCCCGTCTCTGATGCACCACCTGTCACATACAAACACGTTTCAATGTCTAATCAGGACCATTCAGTCTCTCTCCCGTGCCTCCGCAGTGTTTCAAAGCCCCCTCTTTCTGAGCTCCACACTCTCATTATCAGCCCTCGAGTGCGAGCTGGAAACTCGGCGGATCGGGTCAAAGCGTTTGGAGCGGAGAAGACAGCTCGCTCACTCTCCCTCGCTCGCTCAGTGCGGTTGGCCTCAAGGTTAGCAGATTAGCATAAAACATCAGATGAGGGTATTCAGAGGAGTCCAGGAGGCGGCTCAGGTCCCTGCTCATACATACGCCGCACAAGTGCTATTAGCATGCACGGCGCTCATCTGCCTGACAAAAACAGGCCGTGTTGTGTCACGTCATGTCACGTCGTGTCATGAAGTTATCACATCATCATACTTCGTGTAGCTGTCGACGAGAATCACGGTCTGCGAGGTGTCAACCTGCGTCATGGGGAGTCGTGTTAAAGACTTGTTCCAGAGCATGAACATGAGAATTATGACAGAAAACCAGGACCAGGGTCTTACGATGGAGAGATACCACAAGGCTACGGGACAGCAGGAGGACATTAATGGGTCTGGGAGAGGAGCTGGGCCTGGTCTGAATGAGATCAGGGTTAAATAAAGGTTAAATAAAATAAAATAACAAATACTGTAGGTGTTAGAAATCTAATGCTTCAGTGCTGCAGGTGCAATGTTGCAATCGAGGATGGAGAAGGAATGAGCCAGGATGGAAGATGGGGGTTATGGAGTGGTGGAAAATAAGTTTGGTAATTAAGTTCCCAATTTTTTAAATTCACATTATGGTGAGCCAGAACATAAAAGAGATGAATTTATGGACTGATGATTGAAAGATTACTTCTTTAAAATTCCAGTAATCTAAACAGATTTAATTTTGCCTATTTGAGAATGAGACAGTACCTCCAGAAAATTGCAGTTTCTCGATTGCAACAATCTCAGCCCCGCACATCTTCACATTTCAGTCTGACCGACACTGAAACTGCCACTCAAGTCTAACCCTTTCATGCATGATGTCCGCTACAGTAGACAGATGTTTGAAATAAATTTTATACCCTTTAGGTTGCAGTACAATGCCCAATTATCAGGCGGGGAACTCCTAAACACTTGTCTTAAGTTCTTAAAAATATTAACTTCGCACTTTTTTTTAAACCATATTCAGATATTGCATCAGAAATCCAAAAAACATGGCATTACACCTGTACTCAGATTTTACATCATTTTGTATTTTTTTATTTTAAATGTTGGTGTAATTACTCTTGAAAGTTTGGCGAACATGTTTGTGAATCTATATTTAGTTCCACTAACTTATTATTTATACCAATGATGCATGGTGAAATGAGCTGATGCATAACTCCCTGAAAATAAACTGAAAAAATTGAACATGGTTTCTAACTTGTCTGAAAGTAAAACAAACATTAAAAATAGTATTCTTAACAATTCATGCATGAAAGGGCTAAAAAGCAGATCCTTTCTATCGTGACTTTTGCTGCCCCAACAACCACTAAAATTTGCCAAGGTATCCTAGAAAGACTGATCTGATTAAAAAAAATCTACCTTCTCTCCTATGAGAGAAAGACAGAAGTCTGTCTTTAGGCATAAAAGAGTTTGCAGGTCACAGATATTCATGTACAGACCTGATCAAAGTCCTTAGACCAGATGAAAAATTGCTAGAATATGCATTTTGCACATTTGGACCTTAATGAGGTTTTAAATAGAGCTACAATATGCAAAGCAAGAAGGGGGAGTGTGACAAAAGGCACTTTGAAAAAGTAATTTATTGAAAACAACAAGTAAACTGAAACAGGTTGTTTATCAGCTGGTCAAAAGTTTAAGACCATTGCTCAGAAAATTACATAAAACTCTCCAAACCAGAACAAAAATGTTTCTCAGTAGGACTCAGTCATGAGCAGCTCCACCGTTCTTGTTAATCACTTCAAAAATTGGTTTGGGCATGCTTGATGAGAGTGTTTCCAGGAAGCTTTTGGGAACATTGCTCCAAGTGGTGAAGATGGCTTCATGAAGGGCATCAACTGTCTGAACTGACGGCCATTTTTATAAACTTCCCTTGACCTCCATCCCCAAATGTTCTCTATGGGATTTAAATCAGGGGAACATGCGGGATGGTCCAAAAGAGTGATGTTCTTCTCCCTGAAGAAGTCCTTGGTCAAGCGAGCATTGTGAACTGCAGCATTGTCCTGTTGAAAAACCCAGCTGTTACCACACAGACGAGGGCCCTCAGTCATGAGGGATGCCCTCTGCAACATCTGCACGTAACCAGCCGCCGTTTGACGACCCTGCACCACCTGAAGCTCCAGTGTCCACTGAATGAAAAAGCACCCAGATCATGATGGACCCCCCTCCACTGTGCCAGGTAGAAAACATCTCAGGTGGGATCTCCTTGTCATGCCAGTAACGTTGAAGCCTTCTGGACCGTCAAGGTTACATTTTTTCTCATCAGAGAATAAAACTTTTTTCCACCTTTCAATGTCCCATGTTTGATGCTCCCTGGCAAAGTCTAAACAGGCAGTTTTGTGGCGTTGAAGGAGACGAGGTCTTTGAATTTGTTTTTTGTTTTTGAAACCCTTTTCCTGCAGATGCCGTCTGATGGTTATTGTGCTGCAGTCGGCACCAGTAAGGGCCTTAATTTGGGTCGAGGACCGCCCTGTGTCTTGACGGACAGCCAATCGGATCCTCCGGCTCAGCACAGGTGTAATTTTTTGGGGTCTACCAGGTGACTTTTTTGTTCCATAATGCTCAGGATCTTTCAAAGAATGTAGAATGACTGTCTTACTGCGTCCAACCTCAGCAGCAATGGCACGCTGCGAGAGGCCTTGCTTATGCAGCTCGATGATCCGACCACGTTCAAGAAGAGAAAGCTTCTTAGCTTTAGCCATCAGGAGGGCATGACCGTGTGAATGCCTGACAGAAAATGAACATTTTGAGCAGATTTTGGCTTTAATAGCCTGTGGTCTTAAACTTTTGATCAGCTGATAAACAGCCTATTTCAGTTTACTTGTTGTTTTCAATAAATTACTTTTCCAAAGTGCTTTTTGTCACACTCCCCTTTCTTGCTTTTGCATATTGTAGCTCTATTAAAAACCTCATTAAAGTGATATTCCGGGATGGAACAAATTGGGTCCTATCACAAGGTTAAGAGCAGAAATTACCCCTACAGCAGTGTTTCTGTGTCACAGAAGCCCATGTCGCTCTTGACACACACCCCTTAAATCCTCCCGTTCTGCTCCTCTGCTGATTTGGCTGGACTCACACGGGGCCATATTTTCCTTGATCAAAAACACAAATAAGCGGACTCCCACCGAAAAAGTCTGATATCGGTCTGCATTCACGCTTTATTTAGAGAATTTTCAGTGCGTTACTTTCACACAAAAACACCGCTAAATAAGGGTCTAGTTCTCGTAGCACCGTGAAACGGCCTCCGCGGAAGAGACTCAGCTGTGGCTGGAGAGCCAGAGCTGCAGCTCTGGCTCTTCCGCGGAGGACGTTTCACAGCTGAAAAGGAAGAGTTAGGTCCTAGTGCCTGGGTTTCTTCTCACATAAACACTGCTGTAGAAATGCTAACCTGTGATAGGAATTTTGATCAGGTCTGTATTTATCAGGTTGTTATGGACCCAGAGGAGTGATGTCAGGGAGCTGATCGACCTGGAGCAGGGATAATCAGAGGAGACTTCATTGATGAAAGGTTTCATGTTACCAAAGTCTTGCTTATCTGTCTGTCCATCAACACTTTTTTTCACTTTGCATTTTGCATTGTTGATTATTTCGGTGAAACTGGTCCCAAAGACTAAAGTGCTCCTCATTAGGTTCAATCTGTGAGCTCACAAGAATTGAACTCAGTGATTTATTTGGCTTTGTGCAAAATCTAAAGAAAATCCCTCAAAGCATATTTGAGATTTGGGATTCACAACACCAGTATTGCCATACATTAGCATAAGAAGTGAAATATCAATGTCTGCAGGTGTTGAAATTTCAGCCGATACTGTATGACAGCTATACATACAAGACACATGAATCAGATATTGTCTGCAACACTCACAGAATGTGTGAGTGGAGAACAATGCTTCACCCTATTATTGCTGAATTTTTACATTTTAAACAGAGACAATAGTGTTTCCTGTTAGAGAAGAAATGTTGTTTCCTTGGTCCACATCAATTTCTATCCCAAAATACACAGACACAATGAGAGACATGGGCGATTTTAGCAAAGGAGATACCTTTTATTTTAAAAAAATGTGTATATATCGGCAATGATAAATAAGGAAATAAGGCTTATAGGATTTTGGTAAAAGTCAAATATCTTGCATCCCCACTTGAGGTTTTGCTGTCATAAATAAGGCATGAATATGAGGCCTGTGACCTTGACCTTTGGTCTAAAATCTCCAAAATATAATCTCTGCATTTCTGAGCTGGAGAATGCAAAGTTTGAAGAAAATCCCTGAAAAGATTCTTGAGGAATCCTGATCACGATGCCTCCAGCTCTGCAGTCAGCGCGGAGGCACAACCAGAATAAACATTTTATTCCAGAGTTTCCAACCTAAGGCAGCCTCTCATGAATTTAGATTTGGTATGGACGGCTGCTTTATGGTACTTTGAATCAATTCTGTTTACTTTTGCTGGATTCTCATGGGAAAGTTGCCACACTGGATTGTTCATATTCTTCACATACAGTATTTATGTGTTTAACTGCCTGCAAAATACCATCAAAAATTAACCAAATATTTGAATAATGTAGCAGTAAAATGAGGTTTGGATTCGTACCTCAGGTCATGAGAGCCAGCACCAGGTCTAAATCAGTGAAGGCAGAACATTTCCTAAAGGCTGTGATGCAAAACAGAACAAGACAATGGTGAAAATGTATTATAGTATCCGTATCACCTGGCTGTAATGGAAAGATTAAGCACAAGGCTGTATGTGTGTAGATAAACAGGTGTAATACACAGGACAGACTGTGAAGGTTGGTGGTGAAAAATGGGAAAGTATAGACAAGAAATGCCCCTTAATTAGGCCTGCTTTACCAACTAAGAGAGAAAGCATCACCATTAATTTACTGCTTTTAGTTTGAAGTGTGTCACAGAAAGATGAGAGCCATGTGCACTCTGAAACATCTTCTACGACCAACAAAACATTAAGGAAGAAAAATCACAAAACATGAAAGTGCATGAGTTTGCACAAAGGGTGGAAGTGATTTAGTCTGAAAGTATTACCCTCCTAAAGAGGAAGTTTGAAAATGTTACTTTAGAAGCTTGTTTTTCCTCCCTTAAAACACCAAATGATGTCGTATTTTATATTGTTAAAAGCTTGATTAGTCACCTTAATAATTAAAATTTTGGCTGATAAGTTGCTGAAATTAGAAGAAAGCCTACACTTCTTCTGTGAAGCACAGGTGAGGAACCTGTTTTCTTTGCTGTCTGTCTTTGATTTCACAGGTCTCTAAATTTGTAGATTGTATTAATCAGGGCTGACACCAAATAATCCTGCCGCGCTGTGTACCAGAACACCAGCTTCCACGTGCAGGGGATTTGGCACTTTTTGCTCGGGCACTACCTACAGGTTTAGCTGCGCTGCTCATTCCATGAGAACATAATCCTTGGAGGTTGTAACTCATCATAAAGTGGACCAATCAGGCTTTCTAATGATTTAAAACACAACGCAAATTGGTATTATTAACCTGTTCAGCCCCAGTGTACCCAAATTTGGAAATGGTTGCATGCTCTCCAACAAAAATGTAAGAAAAAGTGAACATTCATGTAGAAATATAGTCATGCTGCACATCAAATTAAACAGGAAGGTTTCAGCTACACAACCATATAGGCCATTTTTACACACACCAAACAGCGTCAACACCAAGCAAATGAATTCTCAAATATCCAAATCTGCTTCACTAAAATTCAAACTTGAGTTGATTTGTATGGATTTATTTGAATGGGAAAATGTAGAGAGTTGTACCTGATTTTTTCAAAAGAAACAAATAATTGTTTTTACTTTTTTTCCCCCAAAACAGTCAATAACTGCAACGGATAAGCAGAAGAAGATAAAAACTGTTGTAATTGGGTGTAATGAACAACAAAAGCGACTTAAAAGGTAAATCTAAAGTTTGGTATATCAGAAATGTCAAATGGGACTAATGGAGCCAAACTGTGCCAAGATTGGGCCTGACCACTCTGTAGTAAAACCTCTCTAACTTTGCTCTGCATCACTTTATCAGACTCAAACTTGGCAGAAGTAATGTTCACATATTTTCACATTCATTCATAGAGTTCTAAAGCTGCAGCTGCATCATTCCAAAGAGATATTCACAATAAAAACTTGTTTTTTTTTTAGGCAAGGATGAAATGTTTAAATCATTCTGCCTTCTATCTTCATTTACTCTGTCCCAGTAACACATATACTGATAATTCACATCTGGACAAATCTCTAAAGTGTTACTTTATTATGACAACAAAATTATTCAAATAGATATTGTGGTTGCAGAGATACACTCTTTTCTTTATTAGGATGTCATTTCCAAGCAGAAGGCTTAAAAATGGGCTGAACAGGTTAAAGGGGAGAAATCATCGACCGAAATAGCGATTTTTATGTAGTAATGACATCCAAGGTCAAAGTTCTTATTTTCTGCAAGAGTTGCAAATGCGCAAAGCTCAACTTCAGCTCTTTAAACATAGAGCATCATAAGAAATCAGAAGTTTGTGAGCCTGTCTAGCTGCATTGACGTGAAGAGCATGCATCAGGTGTGAGGACTCCTAATGAGCGAGGACGCTGTAGAACAACGAGGACAGATGAAATGAGGAGAGAGATCAATACCCAGGGCACCAGAGTGGATTGGGGAGGGGGCTTCAGGGTCCTCTAGCTGACAGCTGTTATAACTACAAAGTGCAAACAGACGCCACTGCTGCCGGAAGTTTGATCCGAGCAATTTACACCCCTGTCAGGTCTGTACAGGTCTCAACCAATCAGGAGGGGCAGAAAACCCACCTGATACCTTGTCTTCGCACACGTGGCCAAAACTGCAGCCCGCCGTGGAACATGCACACACACCCGAGCACTCAGAGGAATATACCACGGGGTGTATTAACGCAGCACAGACCAGCACACGCTCCGTCGTTCAGGCTCTGCGTGATGCTGCTCGGCACATATGGGCACACTGAACATGCATATGCAAACTGTGAGATAGCACGTCTCCTCAGCAGGGAGCAAACACCCCTCCTGATGCCTGAAATGGGCTCACTCATCCGTTCATCCATCCAAGTGTGGACTAGGACTTTCCCAGCATGCATTAGAGCCCACAGGCAGGTGAACACTCAGGACAGGTTTCTGTTTTAGAAGCAGCACAGTCATATGATGTGATGAAGCTCAGTATCTCATGAAAGCGACTTCAAGTTTGAGCTTTTCCTCTGTGCATCTCCTCTGTTTAAAAGAAAAATAAGTCCACAAAAGACAGGAAACGGTAAAAGTCTACGGCTTAGTGATCACTTTTGAGCTCTAGTCACCTTCTCCACAATGTTTCAAACCTTGCTCAGCAGTTGAACAATTTGAGAAAATAATCTAATTGCAATTTTTTTCCCCAATATTGCGATTTACTCTGCAATTGTTTTAATGTTCCTCATCTTAAGTATTCTTAACCAAACATAAGCAGTAGATCTTTTTATTGTAAAACCAATATGACATTAAATTAATCTAAGGATAAAAGATTTGAGAAAAAGTGGAGAAGCAAAATAGGTATGAAATCGTAAAAACTGGGTAAAAATGGTATGAAAGTGAAAAAGGTTAATAAATAGGTGCAAAATAGGAATGAAATTGAAAAAATAAAAGGGGGAAAAATTAGCAAAAAAAACCCACCTCGAAAGTGGGTTAGGAAAATTGATTATGGCAGCAAAATTGGGAATTAAATTTGAAATTAAATTTCAAAAATCATGTAAAAATTCAAAAAATGGTTCTGACAGTGGCCAAAAAAAGAGGAATGGGGGCAAAATAGGCATAAAGTTGTGAAAACGGGGTTAAAAAAAAAAGTAAAAATGGTCCAAAAGTGGGAAAAACATTGTATGAATAGAGGTAAAAAAAAATAGGCATGAAATTGCAAACAACTACATCACAATGCCAAAATGTTCAACACATTTTAGGCTAAAAATATTTAACCTTCTTCGATTTGAAAATGGCAACAAGCCATATTGCGATTTAATCTAATTTGCAATTAAATGTTCAGCCCGAGTTGGATCCATCTGATTCAATGAACAGTATCCATGATTTACAAGATGAATGCCCAGAAATTTTTCAATTTTTAATACCAATACCAACATGTTTTGGTCAAAAGCCGAAAATCTGCATTATGAAATTGACTTGTGTTCAATGTGAGAGTCTAATCATGTAAGGGATCATTTGAAACTTAAAAAACACATTAAACTCTTGAAAAATCAACACCTTTAAATGTACCCATGCTGTGATAATAAGTGGAGGCATCGTGGTTCATTTGTGTATTTCACTGCTTAAATGGCCGACGTGTGTGTTGTCTGTGAGTATTGGCAAGAATGTGACCATCTGCAGTTATATATATCGTTGATATCATACCTTTTAAAATGTGCATCCCTACCAAAAACCATTTGAAATGTGGACACATAAGACCAAAGCACACTTTTCTAACTCAGATGAGCTTCAAAAGGTCTGAGACATTCAGTGTTGGTTTTATGCCTTGTTGCAAAAAGGCAAATATTTCTCTGAATCTTTTGATGATAAAGTTAACTGATGAATCCTTGGATTTGTAGAGAGCTCTTAGGTTTGTGTTGTCCTCGTCCCATTTTTTTTTTTTTGAACAAGTTGAATGCAAAATGAGTGATAATTTTCAAAGAACTAAAATCATCAATTTGAACAACACATCTCAGCTTTGTAGTGAATTAAGTTGAATATCAGTTGAAAAAAATCAGCTAATTATTTAATATATCTATATTTTTTTTACATTTTCCAAAATGACACAACTTCATTGGTATTTGGGTTTGTGGATGTGATTTAAGAAATACTTGTGTGCCCCATTAGAAAGTTGAGCTCCTGTCTTTTAGTTTTTGATGTTTTGGGAATGTTCACCTGAAATACAACTTTAATATCATCAGCAGCATGTTTGTGTTTGGCCATATGAAAGGCTTGTTAGTAGTCTGTGCTCTAATGTCTTCTTTAAAGTCCCCCAGGGACAGTTCAGGTCACTTGCTGAAGCTGTTTTTAGAGGATCAATGGGGTTAAATATTTAAGAGCTTGTGCTTCAGGCCATCACACTGCAGTCCTAATCATGTCAAAGAAGGTCATAAAGTCAGATGGTGAAGTTTGCAGCTTTAGTTTTCACAAATGTTTGGCCTCATTTTCTTTTCTAGGACATTCATAATAAAGGATCTGCATTTTATTTTATTTACTTTTTAACCTTTATCTAACCAGGTTAGTCTCTCTGAGATCAGAAGATCTCTTTTCCAAGGCAGGCCTGACCGAGAATGCAGCAAAACACAGTTTCAACAAACAGTCACACAGACTCAATACGGTACCAATATGTGAGGAAAACAATAAAAGCAAACAGTTAAAACAGAGACGTTCAGAACTTCTGTATTCCAGAGCTTTCATTGCAGATTTAAGACATTTAGAGACACCAGGTTTTGCAGATTAAGGCCATTTTCACATTAGGTCCACTTGTTTCGAACCGTGCTACGGCGCGGTTCACCATGGGTTCACCCCCCTCCCCCTCCCCTGCTGGCTTGCATTCACACTACCAATATCGAACTTTGCCCGGACCCACTTGTGTATTTACTCAGTTTGAAACAGCAGGGGGCGATATGCACCTAACTGGTTACCAAAGCTGCTAAAGTGGAGAACAAAGAAGAGTCTACCATAGTAACCTTTTCCCACACCAAACAACCAATGTTTACGTTTCACTCTCTTCTACATTTTCCTTCAAATGTGTTTTTTTTTATCATGTTTGAGACGGCATCAGCGACCTTCTGGACCCTCGTAAATCATCGTAATCCTCAACCAGAATAAACAAATCCACAAATCGAGTAAGCAAAAGATTAAACCGCAGGATTAATAGGAAGTAATTCATCAAAAGTAGATCGGTTCGGACCACTTTGTTTCACAAACCACACCAAATGTAGGGAGATGGAGCGGATCGAGACCACCCCTTCATGGAGGTCTCGGACCGGCTGATTTGGTGCGCACCAAAGTGCGGTGGTTGCATTCACATTGATACTAACGTACCAAACCCTGGGCCAAAACTTCTTTGGTGTGCACTAAATGTGGTTGGTGTGAAAATGCCATGAATCAGTCTGCAGGTTATTCCATGCAGAAGGTGCAAAGAAGCTAAAGGACCCAATTCAGTTCGGACTGTGGGAACAACAAACTGTATAAAGCTCACTGATCTCAGGTTATGTGATCTGTCCTTTAAGATTAATAAGGAAGAAAGATAGTTGCAAATTTTACCAAGAATGGCCACGTAGATGAACAGATACCAGTGTCCAGGTTGATGTGCACTTAAAGAAGTCCAACTAACTTTAGAGTATAATGTGCAGTGATGAGTCAGAAATCCAGAATTTGTGATAAATCTCAGAGCTCCATGATAAACACTGTCCAACATTTGAAGACTGAGCAGAGGCATTCATGTATAAAACATCATCATAATCAAGAAGAAGTAAAAATGTGGACTCAACCAGTCTATTTTTAACATGAGAAGAGAAACAGGACTTTTTTCTGTCACAATTTATTTTTAATTTTTTTTTAATTTGACATGGACACACAGTAACATTGATGATGTGGTATTTAAACATAAACAGGTCCCAGATGCACTGCTGTAAGTGTTTGTAGCACAGTGCTCATTTTCAACACCAGTCCATGGGAGGCTTTTGCAGATTAAAACAAAAAGATATTTAAAGAACAGAGATACCCAAGACACAGTTCATTACAAAGTACATAAGATTAAAATATCCAGAAAAAATATAAGTTCTATAAAAAGATGAACGAGAAGGTTTCATCAGGTAAACATACAAGCAAATTATTTATATGTGGGAACAGTACTGTTGCTCTTTCAGCCATGATTTAAACACCTTTGTTGAAGCCTCTAATGTTATTTTGCATTTTCAGCTTAGTGTACAGACTATTTCAGAGTTTGGCTCCTGTGACAATGCTGCCTGTCTTGGCCAGGTCTCCCTTGAAAAAGAGGTTTTGAATCACAATGGGACCAACCTGGGTAAATAAAGGTTAAATAAATTTAAAAAAAATGAATGTAGGCACTTGTAAAACATTTTAAGATTACAGTAGGTAATATAACTTTCAAAGCTAAGCATGCTGTGTTTCTCTAATATGAGACAGTGATGCCATCGGGCAGGTTATTTGTCCATGATTTTTATTGTCTGGTTGAATGTGGATATGATTGGTTTAAAGTAGTTTGCACGCCTTGGGACCAGAATACCGGTTTACATTTAACTTTTTTGCAAACATAATTCACTTGTTTCTCAAACTGCAGGTGTGAGTCTAGGATGATTCCTGAGTGCTTTACATCATTAACCACATTAATGGGCTGATCATCAAAAGCCAAGTAAAACCTTCAGCTTTCTAGCAGCATGCTGAATCTGCTCTTTGAAAGACAAGTTTTCATCAAGTAAAAAAACAAAATACTTAAAGGAGACATATCATGCTGATGCATGATTTAATACTTACATATAATATAATACATTTGAAAACAAGACTTTACACCCCCTTAATTTTTAAAAAATAAGATATTGTATTTTTTCTGATATCCTAGATTTGATATAGATTTGATGCCTCTGAAAATAGGTCATTGCGAGATGTCCGCGAGATTTCAAACGTCGTGACGACACGAGGTACCTTTCTTTTTATTGGAGTAATCTGATAAAACACTTCCTCCTCTGTGATGTCCATTAGCCCCAAACCGTCACCGAGGAACACATCCGTCCAGCAGGGGTTTATAGATCCCTAGCTCACACTCACTCATTACCTGCTCTGGCCTGTAGGGGGACTCAATACACGGTCGCTGCTTTGAGCCTGCCGGAAAATACAGTAGAAGAAGAAGGACAGGCTGGCTCTACCCCCGATAGAACTGACCAATCAGAGCACAAAGGGCTGTGACGTTGCGAGGTAACTGTAGGTCATCCTCAGATCCGAGCGTTTCAACAAGAGCTTGTTAATGGCCTAAAATGAGGATTTTGACAATGCTATTGTGGGGCAATGAAGGAACTAAATGACTTGTACTGAGGGCAGAAATGCTTTACAGGCATCCTAGTCTGGCATAGTGAAAAGGAGAAACAAGCATGATATGTCCCCTTTAAAAGAGTCAAGCTCAGTTTCTTGACTGTCAATATTAACAATTTCCTCAGACAGTGTTTTATGATTTGCTGAGAAGTTCCTCTTGCATGTTACCCATCTTATCACCGTGGAGCTTCAATTAAAGCCCGTTATACCATCACAGAAACAAGCTCCACCCCCTCAGTATAGCCCCCTCCACCACCTGCCAAGCTGAAGTCACATTCAGGCTCGTCCTGGAGACCGGCTCCGTCCTCCCTCTGTTTAACCCCGACCCCCCTTCGTCCTTCAGGGGCCTCACCTGTCAGCTTTAAATTCAGTGGACACCTATAGCTGTCCCTGACTGTGGACATCAGCGCACAGCCGGCCTGCTGAATGCATGGCGGCGCTCTGATATCTGTCTCCAGCCTCTCCCTTCTCCTCCCCCCTCGCTCCTCGCCCTCCCTCTGCTGCCACTATTCACACTTTCATCCCTCCCCGTGGACCATCAATAATGCAGCGCGGAGCTCCTCCAGCACTGTATGCACACATACAAAGCACACGCAGCACACAAACTCAGTCCGACGCACACACGGAGCTCCGCTGACTGTGTGTCCCCCCTGTGATTTATAGACGGGCACTGTGAGGGGCACCTCCAGTGGAGGGCATTATCATGCAGGCAGGCACATCTGCAGACATCAATAAGTGAGGCGGGGGTTTCTTCTTACCACCTGCAGGGCCTTTCATGAGGGGCTCTGACAACAAACAGCGCCTCCTCATCGCTGCTCCTCCGCGGCTGTCAGTCAGTCTGCTGGCGGCTGAAGAAAAGAGCGAGGGGCCTCTCTGGGACATGTGTATGAACAGCAGAGAGGCCAAAGAGCAGGAGGAAACAGATCAGCTAATGGAAAAGCAGCACAAGGCGAGTAGAGTAGAGCCGGATAGAGTTGAGTAGAGCAGAGTAGGGCTAATGGAGAAGGGCCTATAGAGGTATCAGCTGTGCCATCTTGTTTCCTGAGATAACTAGACTTTGCATCAAGCTGGAATTGCAAAATTTCATCCATCGTCATGCTGATTCATCTGGAAAATCCACGTCAGGAAACTAGAAAGCACTGTGAGAGCTCAAACCTCCTCAAAGGTCACTCACATATTTCTGTTACATCTATAATCAATAGTTCCATGATCAAGTTACCATCATAATATGACTCATGACCCTGAAAACACACATCTAGCCCTCAGAGTTATGATGATATCATTATTAGTTAGTTATTGAGCAGAAAAGATGGTTTGCTAATGGAGTTTATCTGGATCACCACCAAAACTGAATCATTTCTAAGTTGGGTCTTTACCAACATCTCCGGAAAATCTCAGCAAAATCAATCCAGTAGTTCTTGTGTAATCTTGGAAAACATACGCTTGGCACAGGTAATGACCTGACCAATCAGCATCTTTTGGGGAGGAGTGAGGTAGCTGTGGTGTGGTTTACTGGGGCTAAACAGTCAGAGCTCAGCAGCAGTGAACATTTATCCGATCACCTTCTGTCCATGTGTCCTGCAGCACTGACCCTCCTCCTCCTCCTCCTCCTCCTCCTCCTCTGGACTTCAGCTCAGCTTTATTCGATACAACTGCTGAATTTCTGCTGCTGTTCCTGCCTTGAGCAGTTCTTGAAAACTGTTAAATCATGAATAAGTGAGGTTTTCCCTAAAATGCTGATCCCTCTGCATTAAGAGGATCCATGTTGCTGGAGTTCAGACTCCTCCATCCTTCCTCCTCCTCCTCCTCCTCCTCCTCCTCCTCCTCCTCTCTGAGGACTCCTCTGCAGAAACATCTCGCTCAGTGACTGAAATGACCCACAGCTGCTCCATTTTTCTCCTGCTTGAGAGGCTGCAGCCTGATGTGTGTAAATACAGCATGTGTGCGTTTGTGCGTGTGTATTTGGGTTATTGTTACTACTTTTGCTGTTGCCATGACAACCAGCTCCATCAAAACAACTTTTCCCGATGATCCTGCTCAGCAAGGCAGACTTTTCTTTTCCTCCATCAGGAGTAATGATAGTGATTTAACACGGCTGACGAACTGACCGACTGCTCAAGGTCGCTGCTCCACTCCATCCATCAGAGAGTCTGCGGTTCACCAGCCCCAGAGTTAAAGGAGCATTTCACCAAAATCACACGCATCAGGTGGGTTTATGCTGCACATCCGCCATGCAGTGCCAGCTTCCAACCTGCAGCCTGGTACCTGAAATGTTCCTGCAACACATCTGAGAAGGTTCTCAGCCAGCTGGTCTGATACTAAAATGTGACACTTAGGCCCCATCCACACGAAGACAAAACGCTTAACAGTTTCCAAAACGATCGTCATAAAGACGGAGGCGTCCGTTTAGGCGAAAATATGTGCGTCTTTATGAATGCACTCGATATGCATCAAAATGCTGTAAAAACACATGCCAGACCTCTAGGGGCGCTGTAACGATATGACGGAAACAAGTGGAAACAGACAAAAAAACAGTGGGCATGCGCACTTGGAGCAAAAGTTGTAAACAGAGATTGTGATAAAGTGATCATAAAGTGCTGTAATGTGTCCTCGATAATTGTTTGTTCAACTCTGTGGTGATTGAGAAGAAGGAGATTTTGCTGCAACAGGAATAGTAGGGTCACTAGCTTCATCAGCACATATGCTTCACGTACACCGCCATTGTCGTTGCCGCGTGTGGCGCATGTGTGTCAATGAAGATATGAAGCTATGACGTTAGTGTATCTGAAAACTTGCAGAGAGCCAGTAATCACAGAGCTGTGTATACGGCATTTCAAAATCTTTCCACTCTGGAACCTGGTTTCAAAAATGATCGTTTACAGACCCCCAAAACGCCGTCTTCGTATGGATGATACGCAGATTCTGCAAAAAACATATGCATTTAGACCTCAGTTTGTCTTCGTGTGGATGGGGCCTCAGACACTGCTGTTGGTGTCCCTGTGTAAATATAACCATAACAAGAATCTGAAGTGCTAAGACGTCGATGAAGCTCCATCCAAGCTGAAGTATAAATGTTAGTGCAGCCTGTGCTCAGCAGCTGATTTACATCAGTTAAGGTGTCTCAGTCCTTGGTGTGGTGCAGGCTCTCCTCTGGTTTTCAACCTTAAATGAGAGAAATATTTTTCTTTTCAGTCTTAATTCTTTGGCTCCAGCCTTGGTGTTGAAAAATCAAATGCTGTGTTCAAATGTCCTTGAGCAAATCCCTGAATTAAAAGCCTGACAAAGGCTGCCCTCTGAACTCCCCGAGGAGGATTCACTGTCAGGAGAAATACCGCCTCACATTTTCATCGTCTCCACACCTTCACATGCAGGACATCTTTTTTTTATTATCTGGTTTACGTTCAGGAGAATGCTTATTCTTCAGGTTTTATGGGATCTTTCAGAGCACAGTGAGAGGATTAAGGAACTTCTGAGAGCAGGAGCCTTGAGCCCAGGATCAGGGGCGCTGCCAGAAACTTTGGGCCCCATGAGACGTCAACAGATGAGGCCCCATCTCAAACCAGCTCGACAGACTCATACCAACGATCTGTAGAGCAAACTGGTTAATAAATGTGACTTTTTAATGTCATATTTTGACATTAACCCTTTGACTTCCACATTAGGAAATACATTTGCAAAAATTATTTGTTGGTAAATTGTGTTCTTGCCCCTTCATTTAAAAACATTTAAGCTTTGTTCCACAGATCAACCAATCAGGAAGCAGATGTGCAGGTCAACCTCTGGGTTGACTAAGCTGTTAAGGGCTAATCTGGGCATTGATCGATTTCTTTAATTTCTTAAAAAATTGATTATTTTGTCCCATATCATGACATCACAAAGAGCAGAATTTGTTAAAACAACCTTTTAACGTTTTCTGA
The DNA here is from genome assembly GCA_036419115.1 of Scarus forsteni. NCBI lineage: Eukaryota > Metazoa > Chordata > Actinopteri > Labriformes > Labridae > Scarus > Scarus forsteni. Next base: position 2,301,049 of record JAZDUH010000145.1, read on the forward strand.
AAAGCTGTAATGAGTGTAACATACACTATTAAAATAGGCGGGTGAGGATAAAAGGCCATAGATAGGTTTACCAAGTTTTAAATGCAGCATTATAGCAGCAAAAAAAGTCAACCAAATGGTAACAATGCCAGTCAAAGGGTTAAGAAGACTTAGCCCATGTGTTGCATCAGAAAATAGTCCCAACCACAGGGCCTTCTTCAAAGGGAAAAGTCAGATGCAGTCAAGAGTGTGGTGATATAGCTCTGATGCATACGTATAAACATTAGACCTATCTGTGTCTATGTTCATGTAATTATTATTATCATCTATGCATTTCTGCATTTTATTATTTATCTATTGTTTTAGTCTTGCATTGTCTTTTCCAGAAAGGTGCTATATAAACTTGACTAATGCCCCTTTCAGACTGGCTAAAAAAAGCAGTTTAAACCCAAAACAATCAGTTCCTGTTGACAGTTTGAAAGGGCTCAATCGACGTTTCGATTCAAGCCACACAGGTTTTAATCAGCTTGCCTTCAATCAGCTTTAGTGTGAATATCACACCCTGGTCGGCTCGCTAATTTACGAATGATGTCGGCGTAACGTCCCTACTACAAAACATTATTCCCTTCCACTCATTCTGTAACTTATGTGAAGTCTCTGCAACAAATTCCATCCACCTTTATATCATCAGTGCTGAGTAGGGATGTATACCACGGACCGGCACTTTAATGCGCCGGTCCCTAATTGGGTCGGTGCCCAAATACCGTTAAGAATCTGGAACAACGGTACTGTTATCGGTACTTAAACGTCTCTTCAATTGTCACTTAGTTATGACACTACCGCCGTCCAGCTCAAGCATGTCGGTGAGGGCCAAGCGCTCGAAGGTTTGGGCTCACTTTAGCAAAGTTAATGAAAACTCGGCCTGATGCAATCTTTGTCAGAGAGAAGTTGCATCCAAGGGGGGAAATACTAGCAACATCACCAAACACTTGGAGCGTGCGTATAGTATAAAGCTAAAGGAGTGTGGGCTGTTTGATTGCTATAGCAACACGAGTAGAGTTAGCAGCCCGGCTAACACTAAAGACTGCAGCACCACGTTTCTGCTATGTCAAGTCACGGTAAGTTTTTTGTCTAGTTTGTAGTCATTCAGACCGTCACTTTCCCTAAGAATCAAAGTTGAGGGGTGCTGGTTTGGCGTAGTGGTTAGCACCCCATGTACTTGCTTCTGCCGGTCCAGGTTCGAATCCCGCCTGTGACCAGTTTGCAGAGTGTCTTCCCCTACTCTCTCTCCCCCTTTCACAAGCCTATCCACTGTCTCTCTCCTATCAATAAAGGCACAAAATGCCCAAAAAATACATTTAAAAAAAAAAAAAAAAGAATCAAAGTTGAGACTCTATTATCTGCCCCTTAAGCCGACGGCTGAGCATGCAAATATGTGGAGGCCGAGTGACCAAACTGCATTTCACAGAACACACAGCCTAGTGTTTAATTTTAAGTTGCCATCAACAGTGTAGACGCAAAGCTACTTCCACACAGCTCTCCTCAGATGATTTGGAGCTGTTAATGTCCGCTCGGAGCAGAAACTCTTTGTTTACTGAGGTCAAGAGACCAGCGGATGTGTCTGAGGATCAAACTGCGCTCACAGCGCCCTCTGTTGGATGGAATGGTCCACTGCACCAGGCCTGATGTGCCGCTACACTCAGTATATTACATTTGAATATTTATTTACTATTTGTTTACAGATATTTATCCTCATATTCAAATGGTTATTCGAACATCTAATATAAAGTGAGAGCCCTCGTAGTCATCATTACAGCTTTGATTTTAGCCCCACTGATATATGGGTCTGTCTGTACAAGCAGTCTGTTGGGCGGCATGAAGGGGTTTTGCCATCTCCTTAGCTTTCTTTTTGCCTCTGAGAGCATTTGTAATGCATTACTTCTATTCTGTTGAAGCTTTATTATTACCTTGTTGTAATAAAAGAAGGTTGAATCTTTTAATATCTTGTAAAGTCATTATTTTTTACACAAAATTACGTGTTGTAGTATCAATAACAGTTTCGATAAGTATCGATATCGATAAGGAGTATCGGTATCTCTATCAGTATCGATAAAATCATAATGATATACATCCCTAGTGCCGAGTTTGAATATCTTTAAAGAGGAACAAATGTACATATTAAAGAAAACCGTCCACGTCTTCCCTGCTCCTTTCCATTGTTTACATGGCTGTGTGTCGTAGCGATGATTTTCCAGCTTGATGCGCCAGAGGAAAAATAAAAGCCATGCAGCTCATCTGCTGCTGATTCAACCCTGGTCTGCTGACAGTGGGAAAAGTGTCACTTTGCTGATTGTTAGCAGGTTAATCCAAGTTAAAAAAAAACTGCTATCTTCAGTGTGAAAGTGGTATTACTCCAGTGGTGTAGGGTTACTTGTTGTGGGATGGCACGTGGCACAGCAGAGAGTGCGTGTGCCTCACAGTGAGAAGGTTGCTGGTTAAACTCTGTGTCGATCAGGGCCAAGTTACGTTGCCCTTAGGTGCGTGTCTATCTCTCTTTGTGACCCTGTGATCGGTGGGTGACCAGTCCAGGGTGTTCAGGGTGTTCTCGCCCACTGACAGCAGGGAGAGGCTCCAGCCCCCCACAACCACAAAGGGATGAGCAGCATAGATGATGGATGGATGGATGTTTGCTCTGTGCTGACAGGGCCTGATGTGATGCCTTTCAGTGGGGCCCACACTTCCTGTTGGTGCCCCCGTACACTGGGCATGTGAATATAATCACCAGGCTACGGGCACCCCTGAACTTTTGTGCATGGAGTCAAAATAAGTGCAAAGAAAAGCCAAAAACAGCGTCAGAATGACTAAGTACCAGCTTCAGAAAATCTGATGATGTCTGCACATCACTACTGTACGTCAGAGATCTGTGCGTGCTCACATCTTTCACTGTACAGCAGAGAGAGGAGGAGAAGAAAGGGGGCGAGCCAGCCACTGAGAACATTAATGGAGCGATGGGGGGAGGAAGAGGGAAGGAGAGAGAGAGGGAGGGATGGGGCGAGTAGAAAGAAAGAGAGTGTCAAAGTCAAACACTGGCAGGGATCAATGCTCAGACTTCTCATGGCGTATCCAAGGGAGCGCCAGACTCAAAGCTCTTCAAGCTGCAGTTCAAAGTGATGACATGTCCATTAGAATTTATAATTCTGATCACATCGACAGGCCCGCGGCTGCAGAACAGGCAGAGGACGCTCGCTCGCTCGCTCGCCCGCTCAAAGGCCGGAGAGAGAGACTGTATACTGTTCCTGTATAATTTAAGACCTTCATACTGGATCATTCTCACAAGATCCCAAAAAAGTTACAGACTGTATGAAACATTAAAGTTATTGCCGAATAGTATTCCTGTTTTCACAGTTTTACTTAACAGAAAGATACTGTTAGCCTCATAGAGGCATTTATAATCATTTAAAGACTCTTAATGTTCCTACTATCATGTTTTACAGACAACTAATGTGTTTCTGTCTTGTCACCTAATGCAGTAGGTAGAAATATTTAAAAGTGTTGTATGGGTGTATGATCTGGGAAAAACTACCACAATGTCAATTTTATCACGTTGTTTTTGGTTCTTATTTAAAGGATAAGTTCGGTTTGATGAAATGGTGGTGTTCTTGTGGACAATGTCCACTGATGCCTACAGAGGAGGAATGTCTGTGCTGCTCTGAGTGGGATTTGAGGCCAGGAGATACACGTCTGGATGTGTAATTGGGAAAAACGCATACACGAACCATGATTTTCTCTTCAGCACTAGCATTGTGTGTAGCCACCGCTCGCCCCTGAAACAATGAGCCGTACTGCGCATGCACGCACAACCAGAAAGAAATTTTTCAGTTCAGAGGTCAGCACAGTCACAAAAACATGGGTGGAGCGACCCCGGACCTTCGTGGAGGAGTAGCCCGAGCGAACCATGATGAAATATTGGTGAAACTAATGAGTTTTTGGACGACTAACGCAGTTTTAGGAGTGGCGCTAAACATGCCCCGTCTGCTACCGTTATACGGATGTCCGCCGCTCGATTTTGGATCTAAATTTCTCCTAAAGTACTGTTTGGATCAGGAAAGCCTTCTGAGTGAGTATATTGTTCTACTTCATTCTATAAACAATGTGAAAGCTGTAGAAACAAATATTATCCTTTTACACTTACTTGAAAAATACCAACCAGAGCCAACGTATTCGTAATCTACAAACCTGAAGGAATCTCGTCACAAAAGCAGCAAAACAGAAAACCAACACTGAATGCCTGTGACCTTCAGAAAGCCCTGCATTATAAAGCAGCATCATTGTGTAAAGGACATCAGCAGGTGGGCTCAGGAACACTTCAGAAAACCATCGTCAGTTAACACAGTTCATCTCTACATCGACAAGGTCAAGGTCAAACTCTACCTTGCAAAGACAAAGACAAACAACAACACCCAGAAACACCGCCGGCTTCTCTGGATCGAGCTCATCTGAGGCCCTCCTCACACGAGGACGGCCCCCTATTGTCTTGGCGTCAGCATCAAAACATGTATCGCTGTTTACACATCGTATTGTACATAGGCTTGTGCATTTACATGACAACGCAAAATCCACACAAAATCCTGTCAGGTTGCCCGTCTGGTTCTGCTCCGAGGTGGATTCCACGTCAACAATTGCTCATGCACACGTAACATGCTGCGTCTTTGCATGAGCACTTGTTGCTGCTGTTGCTGTAGCTGGTGTTGTTGGTGTTCTGTTAGCAAATGTTGGTATAAAAGTCGTAGCAAAATTTGTAGCTGCTGGAACAAGATCAGAATCAGCCCGGCTGCCGCCATTGTTGTTGTTGGTGTGTGTGACAGTGTGGGTTGGGGGGCGGGGAGGAGGAGGGGTGCTATGAGGTTACCGTCTTTTACGGACTTATCTGTTCATACCAACTACGGCATGAAGACGAATATGCAGATATCCACCTGTAGACCCGTTTTCAAAAAAGATGCGGAGTCATGGATGAATACGCGTCTCCGTGTGTCAATATCACCAGATAGACAGTTTATTTTACCAGAGTCTTACAAATTCGTACTCGTGTAAAGCCCACCTGAGATGGACTGAGGCAAAGTGGAAAAGTCTGCTGTGGTCTGAGTCCACATGTCAGACTGTTTTTGGACATCATGGACGTGGTGTCCTGCAGGCTAAAGAGGAAAAGGACCATCCAGACTGTTATCAGAGCAAAGGTCAAAAGACAGCATCTGTGAGGGTATGGAGGGTTGTTAGTGCCCATGGCATGGGTAACCTGCACATCTGTGAAGGCTCCATTAATGCTGGAAGGTACAGACAGGTTTAGGAGCAACATGCTGCCATCAGGGACGTCCTGATTATTTCAGAGACATGAAGACACATTCTGCTCGATCTACAACTGCAGAGACGAAACCAGGGGTGGGCAACTATCAATACTAAAAAGGGACATATTCCTTTCTTTTCAGTGCCCTAGGGGCGCACTGTTACATATTGTTGACAATCTCAATAAGAAAAATACATAAATAAACAAAAAATAGCAAAGATAAAGCTTAACAAAGGATTATACCAACACTTATACATTCTAACTCAAACACAATTAAAATATCATGATCTATTGAGCATGACACATACCTAAAGCTAATTTAAGCTTCTTTTAAATGGAATAAAGAATGAATGTTTACCAGTTTTCAAAGCACAAAAATATTACCGTTACCATTGTTTCCTTTTTTTTTTTACCAATACTATAAATTATATTTTAATGTCTCATTAATTATCTTTAGAGATACAATCATAGCAAAGTAAGAACTTTAATTACTTCTAAAAACACAAAGCACGTACCAGCAATTTAAGGATAGTAAAAATATTTGATCATCTATTTATGCATTATGTAGTACTGATTACTCATGATGAATCATGTTCAGCAACTGTTGTTTTGTTTCTCCATATTTCCAGATTGTTTGGGGTTTTTTGGGAAATGACTGATGGGCCACATTGAGTGAAGTGAAGGGCCACATATGGCCCCTGGGCCGCCAGCTACCCACCCCTGGACTACACTGACCTGCTGCAGTCCACGCCTGTCTCCACTGAACAGGTACTAGACTGACCTGCTGCAGTCCACGCCTGTCTCCGCTGAACAAGGACTAGATGTGAATTGATGAAGTGCAGTATATGACAACGGAGACCCCAGACTGTTAAGACACTGAAGTCAAACATCAAGCAAGAATGGGATGAATTTTACCTACAAAGTTTCATCAATCCGTGTCCTCAGTCTACTGACTATTGTTTAAACAAAAAGTAAATTAACACATGTCCCCATCCCAGTGTTTTTGGAGCAGGTTGGAGGCACCAAATTCAGAATAAATGGCAATATTGGCAAAAAAGTCTACCAGTTTGAATACTTAACAGCTTGTCTTTTTGTGCATTAAATTGAATACAGGTAGAAATGGTTTTGAAAATAATTGTTTTGTGATCATATTTACTTATTACACAATGTGCTTTGGAATTTGTGGTTTGTATACATTTAAATAGACTGTCTTTGTTTAAGCTCCACTGAGAACCGGCTGTGGCCTCATCTTCACATTGCTGTGCTCTGATGTTTACTGCTGCAGCACTGATATTTTAAAATAGACTGTTGAGGGTTGTAGAAATGTTTTTGTTTAAAATAATTATAAAAGTGTTTAATTAAGTGAACCTGGACAAAAAAATCACCTCTATCAGGACTTCAGTGTCAGGTGTTTGAGTTTGTAGTCTTGTTTCATTCAAACAAATTATCTTTGGACTGATGTACAGTGAAGGGTTTGCAAACGGTGACGGTAGAAGGGGTGGGAGATGGGGGTTTGGGGGTTGGATGGGCAGGAAATCTGGGGGATTTACGGTTTAATCTGCTTAGGCACTTCCCTGTTGGCCGACCTGCAGTCTACGGCTGAGAGCGCTACGTGCTAGCTTAGCACAGCTGTCAGGAGCTGCCTGCCACCGGATCAATACGGCTCTTTTCTCTGCCTCTCTGCCGGTGTCTCTCATGCCTCCCCTTCCTCCCCCTCCTCAGCCGTCAGCCTCTCCTGGTGGAGTTAAATCAATGAGTCCTGAGGCTGATTAGCAGGTTCAAGTGCAGGTCGTTCACACAGCCAGAGGACATTTTCCGAACCGAGCAAACTCGCTTCCAGACTGGCTGACTGTGAATGTAGATGAGGTCTGTCGCTGACGCTAATGTAGCCGTCTTTGCTCTGGAAGTATGGAGATCACGACCCAGGCAAAGGTTTCAATTCTCAGTCTCAACATCTGCTCTCCTCCAAGTCTAACAGTTTTGTTTTTATTTGATTAGGAGAGACTTTTTAATTTCATTATGTAACCTGTTACACAATGACAAACTTTATTGTATCGTCCTGAAGCTTCATGAGATTATCTAGAAGAATCATTCAGGAACATCAGTGCAGGATATTTTATTGGGGTCTTTTGTGCCCCTTCTTATGGGGCTTATTTCCATCTGTGTATGTCGTTCATCTTGTCTATTTGTCAGTGCTGCTGTTAGGGTTGGGCGTATCCATCTTAATATCGATAGTATCTATACCAAGCTGAGTATTGGTGTCGGATTGATACTAGCGTGATGAGATCGATACTGTAGTTTCTCTTATGTCGTCTTTACTATACTTTCCTCCGCTCCGACTGCCGCTCCTAAACAGCACACCTCTCTCCCTCTATGTCAACATGTTTCTGTTCCTGAACAAAGACCTATAAATCTGTTGTCAATATGGAAACAGAGCCAAAAGGACAACCCAAGAGAGGGCTTTCTGAGCAGAAAGCCAAAGGTTAAGGTTAACTGTAGTTTACACTTCATTTGTGCAATGGAAGGTATTTTTTGTTGTGATGTTGACATTGTTATATTTATATATTTTTTTACATTGCTGTTTTTTTTTTTGTTGTTTTGCACTTGTGATTTTTTTTCTTAAACGTGGAATAATTTATTACTTTTTTGCAGTTAAAATTTTGTTCTGTTGTTGTGGTTCATTAATAAAAAAGCATTTTTATTGCCTAAAATCTTCGTGCTGTGTTTTACCATAATCATAATCAACCAACTCAAGGCAAAATTACAAAGCTATTCAATGATCATTACATTTCATAGGCGATACTAGCCCTGTATTTACTTGGCATTGGATCAATACCAAAATTCCCTGTATCGCCCACCCCTACCTGCTGTACTTTGCCACTAAAACAAGTAACCAGAGGAGTATTTCACCAAAGTGGGACTGAGACATCCACAAACAGAAGCCAGGCTTGGCCATGTCCCTCCCAGGCATGATGTCTACATGTGTTTCACGAAGGCCAAGCCAATATTTGTAACTGTGCTGGTAATGGTGCGTTCAAGGCTTTCTTCTGAAGACCACAAGATAAAGACTTGATTCATTCTCTCAGGTGTCTTTTCCATATTTAGTCCCCATATTGTTTTAATTAATGGTAACACTGGCAAAGAACACTCCATAACTTAAACCCAATTGTGTTGTCACTCACTATTTCTCAGCAGTGTTGCCAGATTTTGACTGAAATAAGCAATCAGATGGCTAAAAACAAGCCCAAAACAAGCAACCTTCATTTTTCCAATTTTATATAAGTGTTTTGATTTTGATCGACATTACATTTCCATTTCACAGACATTTTTTTTCTTAATTCACTTCTTCAGCATCCTTTTCTTTATACAGAAGGGAGTGTCAACTTTTATTAATTACTCTGTTAGCACTAAACAGCATGTCTATCCTTGATTTTTGCAGCCAAACAGACAGGGTCAGGCTTTTATCTAAGTTTTATGTCAATCCTCTGCAGCTTTGTTATGGTGAAAACAGTAAGAGCTACCTAAGAAATACATTTCAGTTAGGCTATAAGGATTTTTTTTTTGGTGGAAACATCACTTTTGCATGTTTTTACTATAAGATTTACATTTGTATTTGAGTGGGAAAAACAGTTTGTGTAGCTTATGAATTGAGTTTATATTGGTTGTAGAGTGAGCACCAGATCACTCCTGGGTTTGTAGGCACATTGAGCTCAAATGAGCAACTACACTTTTGGAACAATCCCAAAAAAATGCAACCCACAACTGCCGATAGTTACAAGCAATTTTTAAACAAGAGAAGCCCAACATGGCTCATAAAAAGCAGATCTGGGAGCTATGTTTATCACCTTAAGTCTGTGTTGAGGCTGAATACGTGAGAGAAGAGTCTAGCCAGGCTGAAGGCACGACAGGCACTATACAGAGTTTATATGAAAGCAGAGCAATCCCAAAATCCAACTACACTTTTGGAGCCAATCTCCAAAGTAAAATAACTTAGAATTTTCAGTATTTACAAGCAACTTTGCTTTTTTTTTTTGAGTTGCCTATAAATACCAGGCTTGGCAACTTTGCTCTACTTGCATTTGGTGCAAAGTGTTTTTTTCAGCTCTGCATATTGACCATGTGCAATTAACATTACGTCAAATTTTATTCCAACTGGCCATCAGAAACGATGCCGTCCGATGGTGAACTTGGACCTGCATATTCAACCATCATGATCGATCTACACTGTCTAGTGGACTATTCTAACATAAAGCTTTAAAGGCCAGTTTAAAATGTGTGAGTCATGATGAAGCTTAAACCTTAACCTCAAGAGAAGCACTTTGTGGGCTAATGCTAATGCTAGCAATCATCAACTAAAATTAAAAACACAACTGTCTTTAAGTGTTAGCCCAACACTTACTTTAAAGATAAACAAATCTGGAGTTTAGTCGAGCTTGTTCAAGCACCTGCTCTCTACTTTCCTGCATTACTGACAGTTTCCCTGTCAAAAGCTCTACAGGTGTTACAGTGTAATAAGTTACCATGCTATCTGGTGTCCATTCTGTTCAATTCAAACACGCCAAGTGTTAAAAAACCCTGGATGTGATAAATTCTTACAAAGGACATTTAATGTCTGCTGTTATTGTTGATATGTAAAAGTTTGTTGGTAGTTTAGCCTGCATGATGGCTCTTTACCCACGATGCACAGTGTTACTCATACTCTGGCTGTGACATGATGGCGTTAGTCCAGCTCTGGTGGGACTTGGCTCACATTGAAATGATCCAAAAGCCATCAGCTAAGTTATGAGTTAATGAATATTAGTCTTTTAGGGGTTATGAGTGAGAAGTGATTCATTCAATTTTGATTTACAGCTGTCAATTATGGTCATATTTTAGTGTCAGATTTGGATGTTAAACAGAAGTGGTAGAAAAATACTAGTTTATCCTCAGATAGACCAGTCAATATATTTCAAAAAGTCCATCTGTGAAACAAACCCATAGAAAGTGTTTGGAAAGGGCAGAACCTTTATGAAGCATATCCAGCAGCTGATTGGACAATTATTCTGTCACTCACATTCATTACAGGCCAACCAGATAATGAAGTCAGCGCTGCAGCATGAAGTACAAACTCTGAACCAATTTATAAAACAAACTGTCGCTAGAATCTGACCAGTGGAGCAAAAACCTCCTCTCTGTGGAGAAGAGCTTTCAGTGTTTGTATTCAAGCCAGACATTCAGCCTAAAGGTGCATTTCTGCAGGTTTCAATCCTCTGCACAGCTTCACAGCTCGTTGGAAACGGGTCTCTCTTGCAAATGAGACGCGAGTCTCAAGAGACTAACCTGTATAAATAAAGGATAAATAAATAAAAACACCATGAACTAGGTCTGGGAAATATATCAGTTAAATCAATTATTTCAAATTATTTAGATTTAAAAATTAAAAATCAAGATTTTCTTTCATTCACTTACTTAAATTGTAAGTAGTTGCAAAGTTTGAAAAAATATAAACACAGACTTTAGAGTTCTCATGATGGTGGCCCTGTCAATTTTTGTACAAGCAGTTTTATAGGCTTGCATTTATTTATTTTTAATTAGATCAAATATTAATCAGAGAGAAACATGTTTACAAGCTGTGAAAATCCCTCAGCTTCCAGTGTTTATGTAGGCAAACCTGCCTGTGTTAGAACTACATAATCAACATTCTATGACACACACTTTAATTTTAAGAGGGAAAATCTGATTGATCAAGGAATATATTTTTACAACATGAAGGCAGAACTTGATTCATGTAATGAATAGACATTGTGTATAGAGTAAAGGGTAGGACCAGATCAGTGGAGATTGCTCTAAGACTGCAGGGGAAGCTCAGCTTCCCCTAAAATGTCCAAAAAAAGTGTTGATATGTACTGCTGTGTGTACATTTCATTGACTAAATATGCTCTAGAATACCTTCATCTTTTGTTCAGAATCAGCTCCTTATCACAGGTAACTGGAGCGACTTCCTTCTCATTCATCCCCGCAGCGTCTCAGCGCTTTAACACAGTCGGACGCTGGCGTCTTCTGACCTTCGATGGGGAAGCGTAGAGTGGGTTGTTCCACTGTGGAAACTGGACGGTCATTGGATAAACGCTCAGCTTTGTCCCGCCCATCGGACGCTCAGCGTCTCTGGGGGTCTATGAGGCAGTGGGCTGGCCTGGACGCTCGGCTTCTGCATGATGATTGGATGATCTGTCTGAGGCCCAATCCCTTTCTGATTGACAGTGAAATGAGCCAATCAGAGATCTTGAAGTATAACCCTCCACTGGAGCATCTTCTAAGTTTTACATTCAGTTGTTCTGGAGAGGAGCTTCTCCTGTTTAAAGCGGCTCAAGTCTTACACCCACAACACAATGGGCCAAGACCGTTTAAGCAGTCTAGCTCTGCTGGCCATTGAGAGAACACTGGTAACATCCCTGGAAAAGACACCTAGTTGGTACGACAGGGTCACAGATCATTTTCTTGAAAAGGAACGGAGGGTAGAACTTACATTAAAATAAATAAATAAATTTATGATGTAGGCCAGAAAAAAATGAGCTTCCCCTCCTTGACTGACCAGCCGCCGCTGGACCAGATAAGTTTGACTTCTTCCTACTTCTTTTTCGAGCATGTACATTGCGACTTCTGATGATTATAAATTAGTTATCTGTTTTATTATTTCCTCTTATTTATTGTTTGTATATATTTTTGTTGTTAATATGTCTGAAATAAATTAAAATAAAATAAATAAAGTATAGAATTTTGAGTCACTCAAAGGGTTTTTTTTGCCTTGAGAGGAAAAAAAATCGACTAAAATTGTAAATCAACTTTTGTGGGGGAAAAAATCAGGGGTTTTATTTTTAGGCCATATCGCCCAGCCCTACCATGAACTGAAGTCAAATCAGCCACACCCTTATTGAATACTCGTGACCCTCTTAAAACCAGAATGGAGGAGTTATTGAAAAAAATGATCTCCCTGTACAGTGAAGACATTAAGACATGAGCACAGGTTCAAATGATGTGTTGAACTAGGCGGTAAAACTGAAAGAACATTTGAACATAAAGCTTGCTTTGACCCAACGCCTCTATAGACACTAAAGGTTAGCAGCAGGTTTAGACTCTTCGGTGCTTTGATTTTCCAGAAGAAAAAGGTGAGCGGCCCCAACACCCCAAATCTTTTAATTATCCAGTGAAACTTCAAATAAAGAGACAACTCAACTCAGCATTCAGCTCCCCTCAGAAGCTACAGGATGGGAAACATCTTTATCCATCTGATGATGGTTGGTTCACATTTTATGTTCCAACAGAAGAAGGTGGAACATGATGGTTATTTTATTGCAGACAGTAGGCCCTCTGAATCCTCTCAGCAGAGGCCCAAACTGTTTATTAAAGTCCTTTTACTGTAACCCTCAGCAGATTGATGGTGTTTCCAATAATAAAAATCAGCATTGATTGCAGTTTGGCCGCTGTGAGTCCACTTGGAGCTCACTGGGATGGATATGTTCCTGCAGATTATGACTGAATTCACCATGAAGAACCAGACGAGCTTCACACCAACAGAAATCCAATAGCACCTCCAAGTGGTCTTTGAGGATATAACAAGCCTGAAGAGGCTGAAAATAAGGTTTTCTGAGGGATATCATTGTTTATAAAAAAAAAAAAAAATGAAGGAGAAAAAAAATCATCTGTATGTGTTTTACTTCAGGAAGGAGTAAAGAAGGCAACTTTCCTTAGTATGGGCTAACAAGCCAAAATGTTCTACTCAGTCAAATTCTGCAATTTGTGCAGCAAATATTAAAGGTGCTATGAGGAGAATCTATTACCGGGGACATAAAGACTCTGCTCCCCATGAGCACGCACGGCGACTGTCATAAAGACATGACCCAAGCCAAAGCGTGTGTTTGTTGTGATGCTAATGAATGCAGCTCGGACCTTCCTCAGAACTCTGCATTGCTTGACAACTTCTTTTTTCAACAACTTACAGGATGCAAAGCCACGAGGTAATGTTTCTCTTTCTAGTTACGTAGCGGTAGTTTTTGATGTGTGACAACAAGCAACTTTTGGAAAACTTAGTGTCGTAGTTTTGTAGCCGGCTATATATCACTACTTACAGCCCGGTGCTCTAAGACGTGTCTGAATAATATAAATTTGACCGTGAAGCTAAGGAATAGCATTTATAGATAGCCTATTTTGATGCTGTAAAACTCATCTTAAAGTGTGTATTTCCATCAGGCATATATCTAAAAGTCAGACTTTTCTGTTATTACTTAGAAACTCCTCATAGCATCTTTAAATATTTGTTCCACAGTTTTTTAAGGAACAATTTCTGGAGTAAACTGAGAAAGAAGAAAAAGAACTACAATGATTTACTAATCCATTTGGACCCATATCCAATCAGTTATACTACAAAAACAAAATATTTAATGTTCAAACTGATGAACTTTGTTGTTTTCTTTGCAAATATTTCCTCAAATTTAATTATGGCTGCAACATGTTCCAAAAAAGCCAGGACAGGGACAATAAAAGACCAGGAAAGTTGATTATGCTTAAAAAACACCAGAGTGAAGGATCATCCAGACTGTTAACAAAGCAAAGGACAAAAGACAGAATCTCACAGGGTTGTTTAGGGTCTTCACCGGTTAACATTAACAATCAATGATCAGAGGATTTACCTGTGATGGTATTTTGTCCTCGGTCATGCAGTGTGTGTTTCCTGCTCACAGCTGTGAGGTTCGTGAGAGCATCTATAAATGTGGACAATCTGAAGCCTGATAATACAGCAGGCTGTCAGAAGCTCTATTCCCCCTGTTTCATTCACATTTATCATCATGAACATTGTTTGAATTTATTATATTTGGAGTATTGCAAAAGTCCTCATTTGTCCTTTTATTGATCGTTTTTTAATCAGCGCTCTACATGCCACAAGGCATTATGGGCCGTTTTCTTCTCCTTTCCTTTTGAAAAGGATGGTCCAGTGTTTCCTAAGCTAAAGGAGATATTAAAGGAAGCAACAACCCTCCTTTCCTTAACTTTTGGAGAATTTGAACAGCACCTATCATGGCTTAAATGCTTCTGGATCATTTCTTGAACAGTAGGACGGGTTCCTGACATAAGAAGTGCATCTGAATAAAAGTCCTTGCTTTGATGGCGAACATTTCTAACTGAAGACACCAACCTAGCAGCAGGTTTAGAGCTTTGATCAGGTGAAGCGGCCCCAACACCCCCAAATCTTTTAAAATCAGTGCTCAAATGAAGAGTGCACTAATTACCAGATTTCTATCAATGCTCATTTATGAAGTAAATCATACCTATAACAAGACAGAACAATGGGGTCTCCTAATAGCGTTTATCAAAAAAAAACAATAGGTAAAGAAGGACAAATGAAATTGTTGCACAATACTTAAAATATAGTAACACTGTTTAACAATGTGTGTAATGATATATGAATGTAACAGGATAAAAAGTCTTTCTGAAACATTTTTATGTTTAGCAGACTTCAAGGTTTTTTCCTTGTGCTGATGGTGTTTCTAATAATAAAAATCAGCATTGATTGCAGTTTGGCCGCTGTGGAGGTCCACTTGGGCTGCTAGGATGGATATGTTCCTGCAGATTATGAGATGTGAACATTTATCGAAGTTCTCACTAACCTCACATCTGTGTGCAGGAAACACACTCTGCATGACCAACGACAAAACACCATCACAGGTCTGATCATGGATTGTTAATGTTTATAAAAAAAAAAAAATGTGAGGTAGAACAGATGACAAGAGATGCTTCTTGTAGTCCATTTTTAGAGCACTGTAGTTCGTCATGGTTTACCTACGTCACAGGAAATCCTTGTCACATAATATATGACACCAAAGTGAAAGTGCAGTCGGATTCATCTTTTACCGCTGTTCTCCTTTCATTTCCTCTTTTCCCCTCCTTTCCTTGACCCTGTGACGTTTTTTTTATCGGGGTTAAGGTAAAGTGGATAGGAAAGGACTTAGGAAGGACTACTCGCATGCACCCTTTGATTTAAATCAGTAAGGGCCAGAGACAGTTGGAGGGGCTGGTGCCCCTCGAGCCACCATGGTAGCTCCACCCCTGCATTGCTGTTGACTAAGACATGTCTTTATCAAGGACGTTGCAGCTTATTTGAGAGACAAGAAAGATGCATCCTGGGTTCAAGTTGAAAAAGTGCAGCTACTAGACTGAAGTCAAACATCAGAAAGAATTCCAACAACCAGTGTCCTCAGTTCACAAATGCTTACGTAAAGGTGGTGTGACACAGTGGAATATATTCAACAAAAAAATAGTTTTCAGTTTGAACATGAAGTATTTGTCCTTGTAGTGTATTCAAATAAATATAAATCCAAAAGGTTTTGCAATTCATGGAATTCTGTTTTTTGTACATTTTGCACAATGTCATGTCTTCAATGGAAATGGAGTTTTGCTTCTTTGTTTGTTTTTTAAAAGTTCTATAATGGAAATATACCTTTAGTGACTTTTTTGCTGAAATAGACCGGCCCCGACAAAGTCCAAACACGTCAAAGGTAGAATCATTTTGGTTAAATGCCTCACTGTGCTTTCAGGTTGTTTCGACTGTTGTATTTGTGAGTTTTGTGAATCTCATTAATGATGCAAATCACAAATTACAAGATTTTCAAGCGGTAATGTGAATCTGTATTAGAAATATAGATTGAAACACATCCTAATGATTTATAAAAAATACAAAGCACTCACTGTACGCTCTGCCTGAAGCTGTGGGAGGAGGTCTTTCCTGTTTTCTGTCTTTGTCTTCATTGAAAATCCAAAATGAGGACCTCAGTGGGGAAGCTCCGTAAGAATCCTATTGTGGTTCAGATCTGGTTTGCAGACTGGTCGTTATTAAACATTTTCACTCTCAGGTTTGTTCAAATTGGTCACAATACACTCGGACTAGACCAAACTATGGATGTCAGTCTGTGGCCTAAACTTGGAGCTCACCTGTGAGGGAAGATGTCCGTCCATTCTTCAGTTTAACTTTGTTTTCTTGTGTTTCCTGGTTTGTCATTTTAACACCATCAGAGATCAGCACAGTTTTGCTCCACCTTCACATGCTCTCAGCCATTTTCTTCTCCTTCTGTTTGTAAAGGCAGCTGACTTCTGCTTCATCTTCACTCCTGCACTGCTTGTAGGCCACGCCCACCTCCTTCACTAACTCAGCTCACCTGGTCACACCCACTTGACCACTGGTGCATCTTCTAGCTCTCCTGTGAGCATGGCCCGTGCTTCTCTTAGAAAAGTTTCATTTTTAATCATTTCATTTAAGATAATCGAACCAAGCCTTTGCTCATTGGTCAAAGCAGGTGCTGTAATGTTAATATGACAGAATAACACAGACATCTACAGTTACTGCTCCAAATAAAACTCTAATGATACAAACTGTGCTGACAATTTGGAGATGTTAGTTTAAGGAGTTTCCTCTTTGTGGCACACACAGCAAAATCTGCATGGTCAAATTAACACTGACAGAGTTCATGCTAACTCCTCATTCTCCAGATTTTTCTGTCCCTAGCCTTAAGAGACATATTACTCCTGAATCAAACAATTTGTGTTAGATTTTTTTAAAGTATTTTATTTAAAAAACATATTATTTCAGCTATCGCATGATTTGGAGCCACCAGCTTGGTAATATTTGCCTTTTAATCAATTATTTAGAACCCCAACCACAACAAAAGTGCTCGTCCCCACAGTCACTGATGGAGAGAAAGTGCTGGATTTTGAGTTTAAAAATATGTTTTTCTAAAAAAAAAAAAAGTACAAAAATGTATAAATAACTATCAAATATATGATATAAATTACATTTTAAAACAAAATGCCAAATAAGTATTATAAAATATATTTAAAAGTAGTCATCCCCTGCAGTCATGTCACTGGTGTTACCATGTGACAAAAGTCTTTTATTTTGGAAAAAGAAATCACTCTGATGACATCACTTGACTTCCTTTGACCTCTTTCTTGAAGATCTATGAAGAGGGACCCTGGTAAGAACATTGTCCTTTTTCAGTTTTCAGAAATATGAACATTTATCTCATGATTTCATATGAAGCTTTTAGTTGACGTCACTGGTGTAACCAACTTTATTGGCAGGAAATTGCAAACAAACAAAAAAGTATTTAGAAGACATAATTTAGTGAATAGATCAGATTAGTAACATGCTGTGTCATGCTCTGCAGCAGACATTTTGTTAAAGGGTATTTTTAGTGAAACTGTCACTGGTGTTACCTTTCTTATGGGTAACAATCAGGAACACCAGTGACAATCAGATGTGTGGATACACTTTATTAAATGGTGTTTTGTGATAAATGTACCAAAAAAGCAAAAAATCATTAAGCTTTCATTTATGTGTATTCATAAAGTCAATGGCATATGTAATGATATATTTGAAGTTTAAATGTTAAAAAAGAAATTAAGGAAAGACATTTTGCCATCCCAAAAATCCACGTTTCTGTAGAATGACCGCGATATGGGTCCAAAACACAGTGTTAATTAGACTCAATTACACTAATCAAGTGTAATTTACTTACTTTGGAGTTAACATAACACTTAGTAACACTAGCTAGTGTTACTTTTAATGAATGCAGTGTTACAAATGTTCTGAAAAAAACATATTCTTCTTTTTGATGGGCTAGTGCCTCACCTTTTCTGCACCAACAACCCAGGTATACTATAGCCGGACATTTCACAAATTGAGCTGCATGCCAAGATTTATTGACACATAGACAGACACATCAGGGGTGACTTGCAGTGCAGTTTATGATGCTTCATTGATTTAACCCACTGATTTCAACAAATCAGTGCCCCCAGCATAGTGAAATGCTTTGATATCTTACTTAAAGTGGGTAAAGTAGGGACAGGAACTGTCAAAAATTGGAACATTTTGGTGTTTTATTGCATTTTTTTTCTTTTGGACACATGACACACGGACGTAAGGTCACCCATTAGACTTCAAAGTCATCTCCTACTTAAAGGTGCTATGAGGAGAATGTATTTCCAAAGACATTAAGACTCTGCTATCCATGAGCACGCACAGCGACTGTCATAATGCTGCGTTCCAGTAACCTCGGAAATGGTAGTGACATCATTTCCGACTTATTGGCGTTCCAGTTGAAGTCAGAAAAAAACATGCCGATCTACCAGGCTATTGTCAGCTGTTGTTAGCACGCCCTGCGTTGTTGTTCACAAATATCACATGAAGAATGTGATTATCACGGGACGTTCCAGTTGCAGTTTCCTACTCGGAACCCAGAAATTCCTACTTCTGACTACAACTGGAACGCACCAAAAGACGTGACCCAAGCTAAAGCATGTGTTTAATGTGATGCTAATGAATGCAGCTCAGACCTTCCTCAGAACTCTGCATTGCTTTACAACTTCTTTTTTCAACAACTTACAGGATGGAAAGCGACGAGGTAATGTATCTCTTTCTAGTTACACAGCGGTAGTTTTTAAAGTGTGACAACAAGCAATTTTTGGAAAACTTAGTATTGTAGTTTTGTAGCCGGCTATATATGGCTACTTATAGCCCGGTGCTCTAAGACGTGTCTGAATAATATAAATTTGCTCTAGTTTTAATTGTCTTGTTCCTGAAGTTGAGTATCCAGGCCAGTCCAGCCCTGTCCAACCCGACCGGAAGGCTAAGGAATAGCATTTATAGATAACCTATTTAGATGCTATCAAACTCATCTTAAAGTGTGTATTTCCATCAGGCATATATCTGTGAGATTTTTTTGTAATTACTTAGAAACTTCTCACAGTCCCTTTAAAGTAAATTATAAAGGATTTGACTCCATCCTCCATCTGTGTAGGTTCAACAAGGTGCTGGAGACATTTCTCAGAGATTTTGGTCCAAGAAACCAGTCTGAGATGATTGTAACTCTGATTTTGAATATTAAACACGTTTAATTTCACTTATTTAAACTCTAATCCTGATCCTCTTTTAATATAATCAGGAGGGTAAATTCCTTTAATCAAACCTCACACTACAAGACACATGTCGGATAATCGTAAAGACCCACCAGGGGGATTCAGGCCATGATTTGGCTGATTATTTTGTTTTATGTGCCAGACTTAAAGAGGTCCAGTCTTCAAAATGCTCCTGTAAATGTGTCTGATGTGTCCTTCTTCCCATGTCCACAGGCAGCTCCAGCTGATTCATCTTTTATGTCAAAGAAATCCAAAGATTTATTGAAAGCTTAACTCTTTATTTTAAACCAAAATTAGTGCTTATGTTGCACATCTCTTCAAAGTTTGGATTAGGTGTAAAACTATTGTGGAACATAGAAAATGAGACAGAACATGTTCAGGGTTTTTGGGGGGATTTATTGCAAATATATAAACAAATAAAAACAGTTTTAGTCCAAATTCAAACTTACAGAACACAGATTAGTAGAAGGAATGTACACTTCACTATTTAAGAATGTACATAAACACAACAGGTGATTATTGGTTGAACTGTAGCTCTATTTCCCTTTGACTGCTGCTAAATATGCTGCATCAGCTAGTTTTCATCCATATGGTCACTAAGACAGTGGAAACATCCTGAACGGTGACTAAACCTGGAGCTGTACCTAAAGAGACAGATGGTGTGTTTTATGGAGCAGGACGGATGCTCTAAGATAATTCTCGTATTTAATCACCAGCAAACGTGGAAACTCTCTCCTCAGGCTTTGCTCTTCTCTGCGCTCTCCCCGTCTGTGCTCTCTCCATCACGACCAAAACGCCGGCCCAACTCTGATGTCAGCACAGAGCAGCAAGACTTCTGGAAACAGAGTAGAAAGGTCAGACATTTAACTCAAAGCTGCAGAAGATGGAACATAAAACAGAAAGAGGTATAGACGTGGCCAACCTTTCCATCCTTGGCCTGGTTTCTGGCCTTGGACAGGAGCTCCAGCACAGCCAGCAGGAGTCCAACAGCCAGACCAAGACCAAGGAGCAGGAAGAGTCCTCGCAGGTCGCTGCTGTGCAGGCCGTCAGAGCCGTGGGCCTTTTCTGCACCCACACAGCTGCTGGCCCACCATTTATCCCTCAGATAGGCCAGCTCGCCGGACTCACTGAGCTGCAGGATGGCTACGGTTAGGTTTTTGACCAGAGGAGAACCTGGACCAGGCAAGACAGGGGAGGGAAGAAGTATCAAACAAGAGACTGATGGAAAAATCTAGATTGAAGAACTTCTAGGGTGAATAAGAATCTCTTTATTGCCATTGTATTTAAATAAATCAAAATTAGAGCAACAATCAGCCTGTGTTTCTTTAGCACTGAGCTTAAAAACAACAAAAACAAGACGCAGGAGATGCTAAAATCTCCCTCAGTGCTGCAGACTCTGAATCTTTGCAGCAGTATTGGGTGAATAAATCATCATGTCTGCTATGTCCTGCCTCTAACAGCCTTAACATGTGGAACTTTAAACATGCGAGGAACACATGGACAACTTTATTACCCTTCAATTATCCATATTAACATTAGGCCTGTCGCGATAATCAATAAATCAATTAACCGAACAATAGATAAAAAAGTCCTCTGTAAGTTTGCCGGCCTTGATAAATTTACGTGCATTTGTGTTTGTTTCCCTCCTCTCGTTTTACATAACAGGCTGGATGAGAAGATGGCTCACTACGTTCATCTTTCTCAATGCCTGGGCGCGTTGGTTCTATAGCGGATTGAGTGGGGTTAAGGGTAGTAATACATCTGTCATTTATTCAATCTTAAGGGAGAGGCGGGGCTGCTCGCGTGTACACAAAGAGTGAGCTGAAGTGAGCGTCGTGAGGAGTAACGAGGAAACAAACACTGATATGACTGAAGGCACGAAACCGATGGTTCCTAAGGCGGCTGCCACAGCCCCAGTGTGGGAATATTTTGGTTTCAAACAGAATGAACAAGGTGTGAGCTCATGAATGATGAGTCAATATGTCGAATTTGTTTGAAAGTAGTGGCGATGAAGAAGGGGAGGTGCAGCGGAGCCTTCGTCCTGACAGTCAGTGCTTACTGGGGCGTTTGGTCGACAAAGTAAATATAAATAAAACAGCAAAATGGTGCGCGCTCACAGACAGTGTCGTTTACTACATTGCAAAAGAAGCGCAGCCCTTCAATACGGTCAGTCAGCAATGTTTCAAACGTTTGACAGACAGAACAAATTGACTGGGAGAAAGTACATGTCACAAACAATTCAGGAACTGTATAGACTCCATTTTATTTATTGTGTTTTATTGTTGTGTGTGTTTTTATTGTTTATTTTTTTGTTTTTTTTACAGAGACAGGGTCTATTTTTTGTTGTTTTGATTAGTAAAAATTGAATTGACCTTCCAATTACAGTTAAATACTCTTAAGAAATTATAGTTTATTGCTTTTGATATGGTGTACTCACTTCATTGCAACATATAATTACATTAATTAAAAAAATGATGTTTCAAAATAATATTGACAATAATATTGTTTATCTGCAATAAATTTTGGGACAATTATTGTCCAGCAAAATTTGTTATGGTGACAGACCTTATTAACATACACATGGGGTCGACTCTGCCGGATCCTAAGACAACTGATCTCTGGACAGTTCTTACCCAGAGGTGCGGCGATGGCATATGCTCTCATGGCGATGATTTCCTCTGAGCGAATCAGGTTGCAGTATCGAGCCACAGCCAAGTCCAAGGACACGGCTTCACCGATGAAGGCGAAGTTTCCCTCCCGGGCACGGCGGAACCCTTCCTCAGAGTTGGCCACAAAGCTCTTCTTGCGCTCCATGTTTTGGTAAAGTCGTCGGTGCAGTGGGTTGTTGGAAAGCTGGGGTGAAACAGAACATATTTTAACTTTCAGTCCAGGTAAAAAAATGTATTTCCGGCTCTTTAGAAACACTGGAATATTTCTGATTGTGCCTTAAAGAAGTTCTTGGTGGATCCTCCCTCCACTGGGCCGTATTCAATCACATCCTGGTTCGCCAGGTCCTCAAAAGTCTTGATGGAGACATGGTTCTGGTTTGAGCGCAGTGCAGCGTTCATGTTGGCAAAGTAGCAGGCCAGCAGCAGTACAGCAAACAACCACCAGATGGCGCTGACGACACGTCCAGACAGAGCTTTAGGGTGAGGACCAGCACCTGGAGGGATAAATGTGGGACTATTTCAAATGATGAATCTTATTTAGTTAATTAACCCTCAGAAGGACTGTGTAGAATAACAGTGAAATGAGCATTTCAGTTATGTACAGTACTATCACTGTGTGGTATTAACCCTGTCATGCATGGTGTCTACTACAGTGGAGATATTTGGAATAAATTTTAAATCCTTTAACCTTTTCATGCATGAATTATTAAACCACCAAGGAATACTTCTAAAAGTGTTATTTCTTACTTTCAAACAAGCTCAAAATCATGCTCATTTGTTTTTCAATGTTATATTTTGAGAGAGTAATGCATCTTTACACTATAGTAGACATAATTGCACCAACAGTATGAATAGTAATTTAGTGGAATTTATTAAAGATTCATAAATACGTCTTTGACAGACATTTATTGAGAGTAAATAAAAGAAAAAGTGAAATCTGAAGTGTATGAATTGTTGCTGTTTAATGAAACTGTTCACATGTGAATTACACCAACATTTAAAATAAAAAAGACAAAATGATATGAAATCTGTGTACAGGTAAAATATCCACTTTGCCCATCGTTGGAAATCTTGGATTTGTGATGCAATCTCCCAATGTGGTAAAAATGTGCAAAGATATTTTTTTGAAACTTGTGAGAAGAGTTTGGGAATCACTACCTGGTAGTTGGACATGATACTGCAATCTAAAGGGTAGATATTTTTTTCCAAGTATCTGTGTACTGTAGCGAACATCAAGCTTGAAAGGGTTAAGTTGCAGTACAATGTCCAACTACCAGGTGGTGAACTCCTAAAAATACTAACTTTGCCCCTTTTTTTAACCATATTTATTTATTACATCATAAATCCAAAAGAGCCGACAAAGGACACATTTGGTATTATACCTGTATTCAGGTTTCACATAATTTTGTATTTTTTAATTTCAATTTAAGTCTAATTCACAAGTGAATACTTTGATTAAACAGCAATAGTACATATACTTCTGAGTTTTCTATTTCTTTTACTTACTCTTAATAAATATTTATTATATTTTATTTATTTAATGTTTATTTAACAGGGACGATACATACAACACTGCCACAGATAATGGGAAAATGTGAATGTATATAAGACGTGTAGCTTCAGCTAATTTGCAGTCTTTGTCCCTGGTCAAGATTTAGAGTACAATCAAATATACAGAATACAGATACAGTTATACAAATACAGTAATACAGTGAATATAGTCAATAAGTACCATGAATACATAGACACAGTTGTAGTAAATTAGAGGCTAAAACACAAGTTACATTTAACATTAAAGATTATTAAAACAGTATAATGATAATTACGTGAGAAGTTAATCTTTACATTTCTGCTGCTGTTTAACTTCTGCACTGAACTTTTTAAGTTCTGTTTGAGATTTAATTTCAGATGGTAAAGAATTCCAGAGAGGGATGACTGCCCAAATGTTGTCCTGCACGTCTGGATTTTACAGTTTTGTTCTGTTCCTTGTTTTTGTCCTGCAGCTGTCTGTCTTTGTAAAGTTCTGAGACATCACTTATGGAGCCAGTCCATTTAAGCTCTTGAAAACAACTTTCAGAAAGGATCGTTTTATAAAGTTGGAAAAGGTCAACAAATTATATTTCTCAATAATTTTGCAGTGGTGCCATTTTTGTAGCTTCTGGTCTAAAATGTTCAAAGCTTGCTTGTTTATAAAGTGAAAATAACTTCTTTATATGTGTATCACACTTAAGTTGAGGATCTAAAATGAAATTTATCTGGGACTTTCTTTCTTATTGAAAAGCACATTGATACTGTTTTTTTTGGTAATTAAGTGTTAAGTGGTTCCTTTGTAACCACATATCAAACATGTGTTTGTAGATCTTTGTTTAGTTCACTAAATTACTGTTTGTAACCGTGATGCAGGTTGAAGTGGATGGATGCATAACTTCATCAAAATATAACACCAGGAAGAAATGAACATGATTTTTAACTTGTTTGTAAGTCAGAAGAAACATTGAAAAAGTATTCATTTGTAATTTAATAATTCATGCATTAAAGGGTAAATGTAATTTATCAGATTGTTTTCTTAAATTCGCTCTGAAAGATTTTAAGTTGTGTACTTTGTGTTTGTAGGCCTGAAACTGAAGTGCTATATTAGGTTGAATATATTGGATTAAGTTAATTTGTGTCCAATGATGTCCAGGCTCTTGGTGTCACCATCACCTGCTGCATATGGCCTAGTCTCAGTATCCATCTCTTTCTCCTCTGGGACGAGGCCAAAGACCTGAACCCCACTTCAAAACCCCTAACTATCCCTTAAGCAGCACTTTAGTGTGACAGTGAGAAGGTAACGGTGCAGAATATCTGACTGTGAGAGCATTTGTGTTTCCATCAGCGGTGTGTGTTTGGTGTAGGTTTCTGTCCTGTTGGGTCACCTTGTAGAGTCAGAGCTCCTGTGATATACCAGAAACTGTGCAGCAGGGTGAAGCTGTTCTGCTCTGAGTCCAACTCTGACCACTCAGATGGGCTGATCCTGCAGGAAATATGACAAATCATCACACAGAACAGATGAATTATTTTATAATGTGTTAGAGATGCTGACATAACATATAGAGGATGCTGATCTGTCTGTAGTTCATTCATTCGTTCATGTTAGGTGCATTTGAGGGGCTCGGTTGAAACCTGTGCAATATCTACAAAACCCAAAACCAGTGAAGTTGGCACGTTGTGTAAATCGTAAATAAAAACAGAATACAATGATTTGCAAATCCCTTTCAACCTATATTCAATTGAATACACAGCAAAGACAAGATACCTAACGTTCAAACTAGTAAACTTTGTTATTTTTTGCAAATATTAGCTCATTTGGAATTTGATGCCTGCAACATTTCACACAAGTGGCAAAAAAGACTGAGAAAGTTGAGGAATGCTCATCAAACACTTATTTGGAACAAAGTTCAAAAGTTCAAAAGCCAGCATCTGTGATGGTATGGGGGTGTATTAGTGCCCAAGGCATGGGTAACTTACACATCTGTGAAGGCACCATTAATGCTGAAAGGTACATACAGGTTTTGGAGCAACATATGTTGCCATCCAAGCAACGTCTTTTTCATGGACGCCCCTGCTTATTTCAGCAAGACAATGCCAAGCCACATTCTGCACGTGTTACAACAGCGTGGCTTCGTAGTAAAAGAGTGCAGGTACTAGACTGGCCTGCCTGTAGTCCAGACCTGTCCCCCATTGAAAATGTGTGGCACATTATGAAGCGTAAAATACAACAACGGAGACCCCGGACTGTTGAACAACTTAAGCTGTACATCAAGCAAGAATGGGAAAGAATTCCACCTGAAAAGCTTCAAAAATTGGTCTCCTCAGTTCCCAAACGTTTACTGAGTGTTGCTAAAAGGAAAGGCGATGTAACACAGTGGTAAAAATGACCCTGTGACAACTTTTTTGTAATGTGTTGCTGCCATTAAATTCTAAGTTGATGATTATTTGCAAAAGAAAATAAACTTTCTCAGCACAACGTGCCAACTTCACTGCTTTTGGGTTTGTAAAAACTAAAGCCAAAGGAAACAAACATTTTAAAAAATCTCTCAGATTTACTGAAATCAGAGATCAAATGCAACAAGCTTCAACTCCAACCTGGCCCAGGGAAACAGACAAAGAATGGATGGATGTACTGATTGACAGGCTGAATGAAGTGATGGATAGATGGACGGGTGAATGACTGAAGCAGTTAATTAGAGGACAGAAGGGCACTACTATGAGTCTGATCATGGTAGTGCCCTTCTGGCTTTTACAGACTGGGGTGATAAACATTTCCTTGGCTTAAATGTGTCAAACACAAAGAAGTTTACTGCTGATTTTAGAAGGAACGGTGTTGAACCTAAAGCTCCATTCATGGTAAAGATGTGGAGATTGTTGAATCATACAAGTATTTAGGAGCTGTGTTCAACTCTCAGCTGAAGTTCAACAGTGCTCCCGTTTACATGGGTCAAAAAATCCTATTTACAATCAGATTGAAAGGTCAATCAGATTAGAAATGTCTCATGTAAACACCTTAGCCAATAGGATTCACCCGGATCTGATTGTATTTTGGATCAGAATGTAAGAGGTAGTCTATGCCGATCGACAATCCGCTCCATGCTTCATGTAAACGGCTGAGTGGAGCGGATTGGGTTGATAGAGAGGATTGTTCAGTCTGTGCAGGCGCTCTGTAGTACGCAAGAGGCACGTAGTGATGTACGCAACAAAACACGGTAAACAGGAAGCAGGAAGTGCACCTCTTCTTCTCTTACACATTTGCAGGTAGTGGTAGAGTGATCTTCTGTGCATGTCAAAAAAAACAATACAATCAGATTCAGCTGGGGCCATGCAAACACGGATTGAATGTGGATCTCTTTACTCAAAGTTCATGTAAGCAGATCGAATCAGATTCACTTAATCCAATCTATTTCAATCAGATTGAGGAAAACTACCCATGTAAACGGGCCATTGAGAGCATTAAAGAATCTACTTACTGAGGAAGCTGATTCTTTTAATGTCTTTGACAAAATGCTGTGTGTTTTCTACAGGTCCTTCATTGAAGCCTTTTGATATTTTCTTTTATTTGTTGGTTTGTTGGTCTGTCTGTCAAAGACTTAAACAGTCTGGAGTCCAGCAGAAAGGTCTGTCTTCTTTGTGGAAGAAACAGGTGGTCAAAAAAACTAAAGGAATTCTTTCCCAACATGACCACATCCTGAGCTCAGAGTTTACTTTAATGCCCTCAGGTCATCGCTTTATCACCCCGTTAGGAGAACAAACCGTTAGTCAAAGTCTTTCCTTCTGCCAACAGGCTGTTAAACCTTCACAGTCTCATAGAGTGACAGATTTACACTTCCTTCTTTGTTTTTGCACATGGTGGTTAAACTGTGCTCTGTGATGATGGCTCCTCCACAGCTTCTATGATTGTAACCACGTGTGGTCTTTAATGCAGAGTATCTCCTTCATGTTCTCTTGATCTGCGTAATCATTAATGTGTATTAAAAACTGCCTGACCCTCGTAACTAAAAGGGTCTATTGAGGGCCAATGTGTGTCAATTAGCATCTCTGTCATGTACTATTGTCTGACATGTCTATTGTCTCTGTTTGCTGTTTGTAAATGCATATATGGTCTGGAAGGACTGCAAAAACAGAATTGCCCTTTGGGATAAATAAAGTTTTCTAAATCTAAATCTAAATCTAGAGAAACTGGTGGACAAACAGACGAATAGATGAATCGATGAATGAACTGATGGAAATATGGATGAATGGGTGGATGGATTGGAAGATTTAACAACGTAAAAGACAGACAGACTGATGGATGGGATAAATTAATAAATGGATTAGAGCTGCAGCTATCGAATCTTTTTGTAATCGATTACTCTATCAAATTTTTGTCGAGTAATAGAGTAATCAGATAACAGATACATTGCGCTCACTGCTATTTTTTTTTTTACATTGAATCACTACACAATATTATTATTAGTAACACACAAAACAGAAAAGCCAGGTCACTTAAATTAACAACTTATTTTTCTTATTTTGAACATTCTGAGCATAAATGGGATCTCTAAACCAAAATCTATACTTTTATTTTTACTCTGGGCCATATCTTGCTTTTTTCAGTATTTTTTTTAAGTTTGGTTATTTTTATTTTATTTGTATTCATGCTTGTCTTTTTTTGCTAAATTATTGCCTTTCCTACTGTACCATATTGATGATATTATTTTGCTTACTTTATTTCTAGGACTAAATAATATCATACTTAGATACTAAGATCATTTAACTAGCTAATGTACATTTCTATAACATATGAAAGCATTCCCTACACCTGCTTCCTCTACTCACTGTCAGTGTTTCCTCTTCTACTCTCTGCAATCAAATTCAATGTAAAGTTATTGGATGTGAAAAGTATGTCAACAAAATTCACATGATTCTGGGCAAGTAGCCTCCGCATTGATTTACGTTCTGAACCAGCCTTTACACGGAGCCATAATCAAAGTAGGTTATTTACTAGCCCATATCTCAGTTATTGATCACATTAGCTGCTTCTGCTGATGTATCATGAGTGTCATCCTGTTGAACAGACCGGATGTTTACTGTTGATGTGCTGCAGCATTGACGACGTGCTATCTTGCTAAGCTACGTGCTAAGCTAACTCCGTTTGACATCAGACACACTGCGCTGTGTTTTCTTTTCCTCCCTTCTTGTAGTGACCACACACTTGGGACACTCTCTGCCATTTCTTCTGTGGACTCTCTCCTTTCTGTCCCTCTCTTTTCTCTTCCTTCACGATTTTACAAGCCGCGCAGCAGCGGAGGTAGCAGGCGCGTTGTGCCACAGAAATGACCGTCCGTTTCAAACACCATGCACTATATAGTAGTCCAGATATATATTTCATATGTATAATTATATATTAAACGAGGCTTTGAGGCACAAAATTTGCCTCGAGGATATTTTGTAATCGAATAATCGAGATTATTCGAGGAATCGTTTCAGCTCTAAAATGGATGGAATGATGAATAAAAAGATGGAAAGATCAACAGATTGATAGATTGCTGAGTGGCTGGATGGATGGATGGATGGATGAAAGGATAGAAGGTTTAATGGAAGGATGGTTGAAATGAATGATGATGGATCAATGGGTGCATATGGGGATGAAGAGATA
Source organism: Scarus forsteni (assembly GCA_036419115.1). Taxonomy (NCBI): domain Eukaryota; kingdom Metazoa; phylum Chordata; class Actinopteri; order Labriformes; family Labridae; genus Scarus; species Scarus forsteni. The sequence continues at coordinate 2,330,153 of JAZDUH010000145.1, forward strand.
AATGAATGGATGATGGATGGACAGATTGATAAATAGATGGATGGATGAATAGGGATTTCAGATGATAAACTTATGGGCCTTTAATCTCCATCTCTGTTTCACTGAATTAATTTTAATGTCTATTTCAGGGATTATATTTTTGTGGTAAAATCTTAAAATCGCTCTGACCTTGCCACGAGGAAAATGCAGACCCCGGTGAGCAGAAAGGCGATGAGGAGACCGATCCACATGTCAGAGGAGAAAGGAGAGAGCAGACTGAAGCTGCTGTCCACAGCTGCTGCGTCTCTGTGCAGGATGAAGCCGATCCCGGTCTGCATGAAGGGCGTGGTCATGTCCACGTACATCTCTCTGACCGCCGTGACGGTCAGCGGGGCCACGGCAAGGTCAGCCTCCTGATGGAGGAAACAAGTCACACTGAGAAGCATGCCTCTAATATCAGAATGAGGTTTTAGTGAGTAGTTAGAAGTTTAGAGAAACATTTGAACATAAATATCAGGGAGCAGCTCAGGATCTCACCCCTCTGACCACCTCCCCGATCATCCCGTTCCATTTCCCATCTTCCATGACGCCGTACTTGTTGTCCTTCACCAAATGGGTTTTGTAATTAAAGCCGAGTTTCTTGGAGAGCTCAGAGATCAGGTCGATGCAGTAACCCTCCAACTCAGAGCCTTTCCTCATCACGTATGGATCCTCCTGTAGAGGAGAGACATTGGCCGTTTTCGAATTTGCCTGCTTTATCCTACGTATGACAGTATTATGTTGTAGGCACTGCATGATGCCAACTACACTTGAATGCAGTATGTAGTATGACTGTTCTGTTAGGTTTATTTTCACTGTGAAAAAAACCCCCCAAAAAAACCTGTATTTTCCGGCAGCTTGGGCGCCAAAAAAAATGCCATGAAATAACAGAAAATTGCCTTCTCATAAAAATACAGTTTCTTTCCGTAATTAAAATTCAGTTTGTAGTTGTAATTTTAACAAGATTTTGCCTTAATTTAAGGTTCTTTTACATTTAATACAAACATTTAACATTAAAAAACAATTAAATTACCCATAAAGATGGTAAATCGACATTGTAATATGAAGAATTATGCTTAAATTTACAGAAATGTGCTGCTAATAGTTGGTTTTAATGACATTATTATTTTTTTTAATGTATTTTTTGGGCATTTTGTGTCGTTATTGATAGGAGAGAGTAGGGGAAGACACACTGCAAACTGGTCACAGGCGGGATTCGAACCTGGACCGGCAGAAGTATGTACATGGGGTGCCCGGTTGCTAACCACTCCGCCAAACCAGCACCTCTTAATAACATTATTGTATAGAAGAAGGTTTTTTTTTAGTTGTAAAGTTGAATTTTATAGTTTATTCCCTTAAATAACATAAACATATTTGTAATATAACAATTCACTTGTTAACGTATTTAAACAATAAATATTTGTATTTCTAATGGGGTTTCTTTGTAAATGAACAGAAATATTGTTTTTTCACAGTTACAGTAATTTCTTGTTATATTACATTTGACATGTAAAATCACAGTTTATTTTTGTGAATTAATTGGCATTTTGAAAATACAGAAAAAACTGTAAAATAAACAGTAAAATACTGTTATATTACTATTTTTTTTACAGCGTTGTATGCTACGCTTGTTTCCAGTTGACCAAAGCGGAATTAGGCTAGAGCTGATTTATTTTCCAAACTTAATTTTAATTGTATAAAACAAACAAACCATGAGTAGCCTACAAGTTGACATTTCTGTTATTAATCTGCAAAAATATTGCCAGAAGCAGCATTTTATAATGAACAGTCAGTGGTGGAGAATACGCATTATTTCGGAGAGGAATTATTTTGTATATTTTTGTGTGATGGCGTACGACGGGCGGCATATAAGGGCCACTTAAAAGAAAAAAAAACAACATCAAGAATAAACATTACACACACAGTACAGTATTAAGGATGAGGAGAAGCAGGAACATTTAAGGTGGAGGAAATACAGAGGAAAAATAGGGAACGTAACGGTAAAATGTCCAAGTTGTCAGTGGTTCACACTTATAATGCCGCAGGTATAGGTTGACACAAACATCCGGGCATTTGTGGGCGGTACCAACGGTGCCATTTGTTTTGGAGGTGCAAACAAAGCGCCATAGGAACCATAACAATCTATTCTGAAACAAGATTTTGGGGATCGTCTCAGACTTAACAGCTCAAAAATGGTAAAGTGGTGCAGTGTGCGGACTTGCAAGAACAACCATTCTTTGAAGAAACAGGACAGAACACAACAATACTCGTTCTACAGTATTAGTAAGGAGGGAACTGCGGGGAAAGGCCTGTAACCGCCTCGACCCACTTACGAGGAAGGCATGGGCGCCAAGGAATGAGGCGAAGGCCGTGTATGTGTGTTCGGCACACTTCATTACTGGTACGTACAGTATGTCTAATTATAATCATGGTTAGAGTTTGTTTTTTGGTAGTTTAGCAGAACCACACACTTCATGACCTTCACGACTACTAGCCTCCTAAGCTTCGTTGCTGTCGTCAGTAGCAATCTACTCTTCAGGCTGTCTGATCCCAAAAAGCACACAAATAAATTAAATATGTAACGTTAAATCACAAGATCATGATGACGAGATGAGGTGACTACATTTCTAACTGGGATAGCTAAAGATATTGCGAAGTATCCTGTCATTTTTCTTAGCTGCTGTCACTTGGTCATAGTAAAATTACAAATAGCCTACTGAATGAATGAAACTTTAACCAGGAGAGCCTCATTAAGATTAAAAATCTCATTTCACATCACCACATGCAGCAAAAGAAAAAAACGAGAGTTATTTCTGAAGTAAAAGCCTAGCCACAGCCTTAGCTTCTTTACAAGCGGCTCAATATGAAGCTTAAAAGACAGAGAAACATCGAGCACAAACCCGAGGTATTCATAAGAAGATACCGATTCAACATCACACTGAGCTGTAAAAAAAGACGGCATGTTCTGTGGAATCTTACTACTACCTTACCGAACAAACAAACTTACAAACTGACATAAAATTCTCAAAACCTAGCTGGACCGCAGATTTGTACCGTTGTTTTGAATGTGTTGCTATGGCCGTTGCCATGGATTGTTTGCACCTCGGGAAAAACGCGTGACACTTGTGTGAACCTATAGGACGGACTTAACACCACCGTCTGATCGTTATGAACCGTTATGAACCGTTAACGGAAAACAACAACAACAGACCTTTTTACAAGTTATTACACACTATTACCTGTTGAAAAGGTAAAGATAACAAGTTGTGGCTCTTATATTTATTTTCGTCTGCTGCTCCGGTTGTTGATGCTCCACTGTCAGTCATTTTCAATTCAGCTGCTTTGCATTGTGGGTAACAGTAGGCAAAGCAGACTGGTCCGATGTATACTGTGAATTTTTTCCCAAATCAGTACGTCATCTGGGTTTTTTGCATACTGCAACTTCTCTTTTGTTCGCATACTGCATACTACATTTTGGGCGAATCAGTACGCGCTGCTCGTATAGTAGGCGAATTTGAAAACGGCCATGAACTGAAAGTGTGAGGGAATGAGATGACATGATGGAGATCAGCTCTGTGTCTGTACAGAAAAAGCCAACACAGAAGCTCAAGCTATGTACAGTATTACAACAGATGGTTTAAAGACTTTGAGTGAAAACAAGTCACAAAAACAGCACATTAACAGGTTATTTACAATGGCTAACTTTTCCACTACCTAGCCACATTGTTCAGGCACCATTTCACTGTAAATCCTCCCCTTACACCGCCACACAGGGGGCATTATAATGTCCTCTGACAGTTCAATAATGATGGAAAAAGCTGTACTTCCATCTCTGCTACTTACTCTGCCCTGTATGAATCAGTAATCAACAGTGGAGTCCTGTTGCCTTATTTTTGTATTTATTTATTCATTTGTTTGTTTTTGGTATATATTGTTTTCTTACAATTTTGTTTTTAGTGTGTATATGTTATTACTGCTGCTGTAATTACCACATTTCCCCAGCTTGAGATCAATAAAGTACATCTATCTATCTATCTATCTATCTATCTATCTATCTATCTATCTATCTATCTATCTATCTATCTATCTATCTATCTATCTATCTATCTATCTATCTATCTATCTATCTATCTGTCTGTCTGTCTGTCTGTCTGTCTGTCTGTCTGTCTACCTATCTATCTATCCGTCTATCTATCTATCTATCTATCTATCTATCTATCTATCTATCTATCTATCTATCTATCTATCTATCTATCTATCTATCTATCTATCTATCTATCTATCTATCTATCTATCTATCTATCTATCTATCTATCTATCTATCTATCTATCTATCTATCTGTCTGTCTGTCTGTCTGTCTGTCTGTCTGTCTGTCTGTCTGTCTGTCTGTCTATCTGTCTATCTATCTTTCTACCTGTATATCTATCTGTTTAATAAACCCAAGCCAAGTAAGTACTTGGCTTGGGTTTAAACATTTTAGGACCTTAGTGAAAACTCAAAACCCCAAAAAGAGGGAAGAACAATCCAGGTTCAGGCATTAGGGTGTAGATACTCAGAGTATGACACCTCGAAAGAGTCAGACTGTTTTGGTCTGACACGTTGGCTGTTTAGTGAACTGAATGAGGGTCAAAAGGGTGCGGATTAGGATCCCCCTGTGCTTGTGGCTTGTTTTCTTTTAAAACTCTTTAGTTTAAGACAGTTTGGTGGCAACATATGCAGTAATATTTAGCCCCAGCTTCCATGCAAATGTCTGTGCAGAGGCAGAGCTGATCTGCCACTGTGGCTAATGTTCAGGCTAATATCATGTTCCTCATATACTTCATTAAATAGGCCTTAAATAAACCAAACTCTCAGGTAAAACTGTAAATGTACTGCAGATCCTTCAATAATGACAGATGTTTCCTCTAACCTTGTGGTTTTCATGTTTATTTCATGATGTCGTCACTTTTAAAGCACTGGCAGAAACAACAGCCAAACCAGCTGAACCAAAGCTTCCCCTCACAAAGAGTTGATTGAGTGATAATGAGAGTTTCACAGCGGTTGGAGGCCGCTGCCATCTTGGCCTCCCCCTCTGAAGTCACATACAAAGAGAGAATACCTTTATGGTGGTGATGGATAACTCCTTGGCATCTAGAATGGAAAACACAAACAGCACAATAAATTGCAGTCCTTGTAATGAAGAGAGTGAAAATAATCAAGCATGAGTATCAGAGCAGAGCGGAGGATTCAGCCCGAGCCAGTTTCATGTCTGCAGGCTCAGAGCCCCCCTGAAACCTAATGAAGGATTTTGTTTCTTTCAGTCCCTTCATGTGTTTTTTTCTCTTCCCGGCCGCAGCAGTAAATAAGCCAGCGGAGGACAATGGCAGCGTTGTTGTCGCCTGTTTTTCAGGAGACCTGGAGAAAAGAGCTTCAGTCTGAGGGGACGGTCCGAGGTTCAAACGGGGCCCCTGTGGAGGCGATCAAAGCTGGGACCTTCCTAAAGATGTTTGTGATTAAGGCGACAAACTCCCAGGGTGGAAACAGAGAGAGAGCCAAGACCTGCAGTTCTCTGACTGACCACACGAGGCTCTGCTGCAGCGAGTCAGACGACATAAAGGGAGGCCGTGATGAGTCCTGAAGCTCAAAAACAGCCTCGAATTTTGACACATCTTATTCTATCATCTCAACAACTGAGGCTTTTCAAGAGCTTTCTGTTGGATGCCTGAATACCAAAAGTTAATAAAAAAGTCAATACCAAAAGTGGTTCTATAATCTGGTCCAGTGCTTCAATTAAAGACTTAAAAGAAATTACAAGTGGCTCAGAGTAAAGCAGCTCATGTGCCTTGTAATGCTCATATAGAGTCAATGGATCTGAAATGTAAAGTAGACTTGGCTGGCTTACTGTGAGACAAAAATTCACTTATGGTTTGTTATATTTTTTCAGGTGTATAATTGAGACACAATCTCTAATGTTATTGAATCTAAGAATATCTTCTCAGTTTACTTTACATCACTGCCCAACTAGAAGTGCAATTGAGAACAGGTCCATGAGAGCAGGTGTAATCCAATGAACAGATTTATACAGAGTCATGGTTGGATGGAATTCATTACCACTGCCAATGCAAATACCAAGGAAAGTTTAAATCTTTGTTGAAACAGTACCTAATGACATTTAATGATTAGTAATAAATGGTATGAAATGTATTTTCACCTCTTTCTTCCCTTGGAATTTTATTGTTTGTAATTGAGGGGTGACAGCTAGGGCTGCAACAACTAATCTAATAAATCGATGAAAATCGATAATTAAATTTCATCGTCAACTAACTTAATTATCAATTTTCATCGACAAAGAATCGCAGGTGTTTTGGTGCATAAAATTGTAGCTTACAGTCGGTTAGTTAGGAGGAGATGAGCCCACTCTCTTGCCCTAAGCTACTGTGAGAGGTGCACATGCGCACTATGTGCCCAATGGTGGCGTCCACAGCAGCATCACCTCGTGAACGACCAAAAACCTCCAAAAGCTGGGAGCATTTCACGCTCAACAAAGCGAAGCAAACGGTCACTTGCCAACATTGCAAGGCCGACTTCATCTGGCATGGGAGCATGATCTCTATGCTTTGTTTCAAGAAAAAAAAGTATGTTCATGAGCATTTATTTAAACAACATGCAAACAAGTCTATTGTAACGTCAGTCGGACGTAAAAATAAAGGTGACTCCGGCTTGTGAATACCTGCTTTTATTTAACAGTCACTGTGGGCTGTGACCACGACAACTACTATTTTAATTCACAAACAAAGCAGTGAGCAGTAATCTCTAGACCTCCTGCTAGCGGCTTTCTCCCTCCTCGCTCGAACACACACACTATCTCTCTCCTTCTGAACTCTGACCCGCTCGCCCTGCCTTCCCGGTCTCTTCACTGACCGTCAATTTTCAGGAAACATTAACATCCACATTGAACACATGACAAACAGTAGAACTGCTACACTACTAATGTACTGACACAATGGGTCAAGAAAGAAAAAAGCTGTAATCAAATATTATTACTGAAGGAAAAATGCGTTTTATTGTCTTTATTGTTGTTTAGAAAATATCTAAAACAACTTTAAGCTTAATTGTAAAGGAAATTGCAAAAATGTGTCATTATCCGATTAATCGATTAACCACTTAAATAATCGCATGATTAATCGGTTATGGAAATAATCGTTAGCTGCAGCCCAAGTGACAATAGGTTTGATGTGTTATATTCTATTTATAACTTCGTTTCTGCACCATTTTTGTAAATGAACGGCCATTTCTGTTACCTTCTGTACATTTACGTTTTGTGTACTTTTTGAGGAGCTGTGTGTTTTTTGTTGTTGACCTTGCTTGTTTGTGTTGGGTGTATGTTGTCTGACCTTGTGTGTTGGACCCCAGGAAGAATAGCCAATGCTTTTGCTAGTGCTAATAAGGATCTTAACAGAGAAAGAAGGAAAGACACCTGATCCTGAGCTGCCTGCATTAAGAGCTACAGCCTTTGTACAAAGGGCTCAACACCACTAAAAGGCCGTGAATGTTATGAATTATCTCCAAGAGGTTGTGTTACTGCCAGAATATGTTGTTTTGTTTGTTAGCAAGATACACACAAACCACTGAATGAATATTGTTGAAATTTTTAGGACATGTTGGTAATGGCCCAACTTAGACATGTTTAGATTTTGGTGGTGATCCAGATAACCACATTAGCAAACAATCGTTTTAACTCAAAAATTGTCTAACTTATAATGATATCAGCATGAATGGAAACTGGTGCAAACGACAATGTAAGTCAACATATTGACGGTCAACTTTCTCTTTTAAAGGCTCTAAACTCTGGAATTCATTACCAACCAAAATTAAATGAACCACAGATTTAAAACCCTTCTCTACAAAAGTTAAGTGCTTAAGCAAACCAGAGCTGTGATCATTCTTAGTCTGCCATGTTTTTTACTTATTTTGAACTGGTTTATCGAATTACTTTTTTACGTGAACTTGTATTTCATTGTTATTCTGTAAATTTTTGTGTTATTTAATGCTGTTAAATATTAAACATTTTATGATTTGTTTATTTAAAGGCTGAACTAGGGACAAGAGTTGGAAATTAGCATTTGCTATAAACTCTGTGCAGCACATCAGATTCATGCTCAATGATGGAACTCCTGTATGTTAAACTGCATTATCCCAATCAAATAAATAAGTTCAATTCAGTTCAATCTTGGACAATGTTTGCACTCTCTAGTTTGCCATTAATATGTTAAAGATGTTAACTTTGAAGCAGTTAATCCCATTAAAGGTTGATGGGGTCACATGAACCCTGGTGTGATGCCCTGACGCCCCGTGAACTCAGACTTTTGTCTATGTGGGTGACCCATGTTCACATTTGAACTGCAGCCTCCTCCTGCCACACTCCAAACTCTTCTCCTTCTTGATCTCTGGCTTGTCCTGCCTTTAGAAATAAGTTTTAAACCCTCCTCCTGCCAGGCTGATGACCCCTCTAGCTTCATCCTTCAGTCTGAATACTGACACATTTTGCTCCAGGGAAAGCAGCATAAATGTTGTCAACATGTGGGTCCATGGCCTGGCTGATTTTGGGACTTATAAAGCAAAATTGGTCTGATATTCATGGTCACGGGATAACAGAAGGAGCAACGTGTAATAATATTTACATTTCTAAGTCAGGCTGATTCCAGTTGAGTCCTTACAATAGCCAATGAGCGCATCATTAAGCAGATGTTTCATTCTTTTACAGCTTGCTAACATGTTTGCACTTAAAAACTGGTCAGAAATGTCCCATAGCTGTAGTCTCCACTGTTTTCATTCTTCCAGTGGGCAGCTGGTGAACCAGTGGGTGACATTATGGGGACTATGTTGGCTTCCATACACTCTATAATCTCCCCATTATTCCTCCATCGTCTGTCCATCAAGCATGACCCCTCCTCCCCTGACATTAGCCCTGACACTCAGCGTTGTTTTCCTTTAGACCGAGCTGTGACCAATGGCATTCCCAGCATGTCCAGCGGGCCCTAACATGCCCTGCCAGGGTTGGTCACAGAGAAGAAGGGGGGTAAGCGGAGGTGCCAGGGGTGCAAGTTGATTATAACTGCATGTGTTGACAAAAGCAGGCCCGGTGGGGTCATATAAAGCCCGTGACACCCCGTCAGCCCCCTCCAAAGAGGATGGCAGGACCTACGATGTGCGGAGATGCCTGTCAGTTCACGGCCTGCCCGCGGAGCCCCCTCCCCCCTCTGATTAATTGATTTATCACAGTGCTTTCTGGGCCCCAGCACGGCAGCAGCCCCTCCACTGGTGAGAAATAGGACGCTGCCTCGGATGACGGTGTCCCTGCAGAGTTTGGTCTGACTCCAGCTGTCTGGCTGAGCCAGCGGAGGCAGGGAGACAAATGTGAGGGATGATTCGGGAGCGTGACCCCAGCCTCATGGGTCAGCCAGAGACCACTGAGCTTTGACTCTGCAGACAGACAGTCAGCAGGGAGAGGCTCTGGAGGAAAAGATCTCACTGGAGCTTGAGAGGACAGTTTCCTTTTGGATATTATTTTTCATATCATATTGTTTAACTTGTCTTCATGTAGCTTCAGTCATCAACAAATCCAACACACATTTTTGGACTTATTCAAACCCATTATAACCACAATTTTTAATCCTATGACCACTGCACCTCCAACTCTGTGGGTTTAATGCTGAGTGAAAGCATCTCCTGCTGAAATAAACCTGTCCAGTGGATCCTGCAAACTGGTGTAGAGCTGTGCAACTGGCATGTGCCGGAAAAACATCATGGTGCAGGATGATTGACAAGACCAGGGATGATTTTCTGATGAGTTTCATGACGATAGGATACGATACAATACGATATCGATTCTTTGGACAACTATACAATATTTGGCGATATCACAAAGTTTGTCACGATTCAATTTCGATTTGATTTGATTCAGGGGCCTATGATCGATTTAAGACCATATTATTTACTATACAATTTTGACAGTTTTATTACTGAAATGTAAAATGATGTGCTGACCTTTGGGTATAATAGTTTTTAGAGGATTATAACCATCTGTATGATATAATTATGTTTTAAAATTAAAATTGGTTTAATTCAGGTAAGGTGTTTTTGTTGCCCCACAATTACCCTACAGGTCCAATTGTTACATTGTAATGTTTGTTTATTATATTGAGTAATGATGCAACATTATAATACAAATTATTGAATTACTATTTTAATTTTATTATTATTGACCTCCAACAATTGACCATGCTCAAACTATACATTTTAAAGCAGGAGAAATATCTGGTGTGGCGTGTGAGGGAGTGAAAAGGTTCAAATGTTTGTCTCATACGGTGAATGCGTGAAACTTGAGAGCCCCGGAAACTTCAGAACAACGCGCGGTTGGGTGGATGTTTTGAGTTTCCATCGATGTGATTGGATCATTGCTTAACCAACCGATGTATCGATCCACATCGATGGATCATTACACCCCTACCTTTTAATGAGACTGATCTGTCTGAATCAATGTCTGTAATCAAACAGATCCATGATCCATTCATGTTTTGTCTTTTGCACCATGGAAGTAGCACCCGCCTACTGCACTGTGTGATTGGCTCGTAGTAATGTGATCGTCCAATCATCTGGAAAATATGATTCCGAAAGTTTTTGCCCCCACCCCCAAACTCTTTCTATGGACTCTTTCCCAGATGGACCACTGAAACACACAGTCCAAACAGTCCACCTGGTGTGCCAGGTTAGAGATTTGCTGGCACGTTCCGGAGCATGGGTTACACCTTCACCCCGAATTTACATAAAGTCAGTCTGCACAACTTCCTGTTCATGCTGTGGCAACACAAAAGCAAATTTTTAGAGCTGTGGAGTGAAGCCAAGCTCTGAACAAGACTGTAAGATCATAGGAGAACCACAGCTTCACAAAGTAAGGATGAGATCACAGGATAACAGGAGGATCAACATGTAAACAACAGGTGAAAATTCTGCTGTTCATTTTCTGTCTGCACTGATATATACAGTTTATTTTGAAATTACAGAAACTCTGAGCAGTTGTTTCCTGTTTTTGGTCGTTGTGCATCATGAAAATTGACGGTGTTGAAGTGGCTCCAGCTGAAAACAGACTTACTGTGAAATTCCAGCAAAACAGTGCTTAGCTACTGTTAGCATGAAGCTAACTCTGCAAACGAATCAGCGCAAAGGCTGCCTTGAGAGATTTGTTCAAGGATTCAAGAAGTTTTTATTGTCATTCAACACATGTTAAACATGGGATAGAACGAAATTGGTTACCCTGGTCCCAGTGCAAGCCCAAGTATAAGAATAAAACAAATATATAAAAATATAAGAATAAAAAAGAGAATAAAAAGGAGAACACAATATAATAACTAGCCTTTAGAATAAATAGGAATCTGACAGTTGCAATGAATCAAGTAGCGATGTGCAATATGCACACTGGATGTTGCAGCACATCCAGAACTTTATGCGGGTAGACTTCGTGGAATCTGGAGGTCATACTGATCACAACAGTCTGATCAGTAAGGAGGGAACTACAAGCCCAGCAACCCTTTCAAACCTTCACTCCCTCAATCTCTCTGCTTCCTGCATCCTAAATTGGGCAGAAATAATCAATTCATTTAAGTGAGTAAACAACTAATGGGCATTGATTCAGGAATGCTGCTAAGCCTGGTGTTAAGTCATAAAAAGCCGACCTGCAGACAGAAATCCCTCAGACTTAGGTTGATGTTGGCAGAGATTATGTCCCGAGTGGATTTTCATTCAGAACATTGCAAAAGAAAATGTTAATTTATGCATTCATCAACTTTGCATTTCATTCACAAAGTTGTCAATGAGTTGTCCAATGAGGGGCACTCCTACTGCAAAAAGAATAATAATAATAAGGTGAGGGCTAAGTGTTGCAATGCTTCATGGTTTCTGAAGCCAGTTACCTGTAAATGATGAATTTGGAACATTTCTCCAAAACCTGTCTCCTCTTTAAAGAGTTCGATAACAGCACTATGTGAATCCAGGGATCACAGAGTTTGACATCACATCCTGTACATTAACATATTAGCTTAGCAATATTACCCAGAATTCCTTAACAGGCATTTTTCTTGCAAAATGTTGATGCATCCACTTTTTCAAACTTAATAAAGCAATTTAGACAATGTGCAGGACTTAAATGTTTATGATTCAAAATAAAAAAAACAACAACAACTGAATATAAGGTGTCCAGGGATTTCTGTTTTTGTTGCTGTATCAAACTGGTGTCAGACATTTTAAACCCTGCTAAGGAGACAATGGCTGTGTCCGAAATGGCATACTAACGCACTACATACTACAAACTCATGTATATACTGTATACTACATTCTATTAGTATGAATAGAATGCCAACCGTTCACACTGTAGTATACTACTAAGTTTCCCATGATGCATTTCAAACCTCCAACGAAAAAAATCAGACGCACACCAGGCTATCAGATATCTCTGTTGATTCGCCACATTTGAAAGTTCAGAGAACAATTTAGGTGAGAAAGTCACCACGTAGAATACCAAAATGTGGTCATTTGAGCCATAAAACGCATGCATAAAAATTTCATTACGGCATTTCGGACATTCCATTATGCTATTGAAGAAACTTCAGGTCGGCTCCAAAACAAGAGCCCATTTACAAAAATTTTAAAGAACTAAAAGGAGATAATAAAAGACACGTTTATTTTGAAAACGGAAAGTTTGCTAGTGGCTGATTTTTAGCAGAATGCCGGTCATAATGCATGCCGCAATGCATTATGGGGCTCGCAATACATTATGGGGTATTTGAGTGTGACTACTAGTATGCCCACCTCGCATACTTAAAATTTTTCTATTATAGTATACACCCGGGTATTTCTCGCACACTCAATCTTTTCATACTATCTAATTTGAACGCACTACTCATTTTGACGTCACACTTAGTATGAGTAGGACATTAGTATGCCATTTCAGACACAGCCTATGTTTCAATGGCGTATATTTGTTTGTTAGCAACATTAATAATCAAAATGACAGGACAGATTTTGCTTAAATTTTCAGGAGATATGGGTAATGGTCCAGTTTAATGGTGATTAGATTTTGGTGGTTCTCCAGATAATCGCCATAAGGGAACAATGATGTCAACATGATTCTGAGTGCTAGGTGCGGGTTTTTCAGATCATGAATCATATTATGATGCTAACTTTATCATGGAACTGTTGCTACAGATGTAACAGCAATATGTGAGCTACCATGGCAGGGGTTTGAGCTATCTGAGTGCCTTCTAGTTAGTTGATATAATAACTTAAATAACAATAAAATGATGCTGTATATTCTCATTTTAGGTTAAACATACATATGTTACTATCTGGTATGGCTCTTAGAGTGAACAATATTTTACTGTACAACATAAACAATGTTTATAACCCAAACTTTTTGCCAAAAGAGTGCAATTGTTTGTTGTAACTCTTCAAAAATAAACTTCATTCTTTATACAATTTCGAGATAGAATTTAATAATTTACACATTTTCTCATTCAAAATGAGTACTGGTCAATCCCATTCTACTTTATTTAATTTATTGCTACTTTTGACAGTTTATTACCTCCACCAAGGAGGTTATGTTTTTGGGAGAGTTTGTCCGTCCGTCCATCTGTCCGTCCGTCTGTCCGTCCGTCCGTCTGTGAACAAAATAACTCAAAAAGTTTTGGATGGATTTTGATGAAATTTTCAGGAAATGTTCAGCATGAGAAAAGAAAGAACTGATTTGATTTTGGTGTTGATCCGGATCAGCGTCTGGCTGCCATGGCAAAAAATGTGATTTTTATGAATAACTACTGAACTAAAATAGATATCATTATGAATCCAGTTGCTAATGGTATGTTTTCATGGTCAAGGAATCTGAATATTTACATGAAATAAAGGTAGGACTAATATTTATGATAAAAATCACAATATCGGTGAGGACTGTGGTGCTGTCGGGGGTATGCGCTCTCCGAGTGCTTTTAGTTATCATTGCAATTTTTTCTCTGCTGTTACCAAAACTCAATTTTTTTTACAACCCTTTAATTTTAAAACCATGTTTAAAAGAATATCAACCACATACAACGTTTCCCCTTAAAAAAAGAGTTAATTTAGAAGAAATGGTTGGTTACAATATGAAAATACTAATATTTATGACAAAAAAGGACTTTTTTTGCTGTTTCTCTTTATTTGAGTAACAGCAATGAGTTTTTAGCATAAAATTAGCAATTGTGTGAAATCTAGCCACTTAGCATCTATGCTAGTAGCTTGAGCACATGGAGAAAATTCTTAAGATTTAACTGAATATTTTCCTTTTGATATCAACAAATGTTGTCTTAGAGATAACTTCGGTAACAGGACTGAGTTTTTAGATTGACCATCTCTAAAACAGCTGATATATCATTAAGTTTAAGGAAAAATAAAAGAGATAACTAAGTTTTGGTCTTCCCATGACTTAAATGATGTCACTTCCTGCCGAACATGTCACTGGTGGAATGTTCCAGAATTTTAAAGGGGGAATGTGTTTGGGTAACAGCAATAAGTGAAAACCTGAGGACAGCACTAAAATGTGAATTTTAACAAAAATATAATGACTTTTTTGTAAAACTTTTGTTTTAAAAGTGTAGACAGAATATGGAGTCACACTGAAATGCAAAAGAAAATTTACTTTGGAAGGATTTTGTTCATGATGCATTGTAGTAAAGTGTAGAGTTTGGTTTTGGGGACATGCAAGAAATGCTGTGTATAAGTGTTTTGGATGCCATTTTTAAATATTAAGAAAATATATATCAGTAATTTCTACAAAGATTAATGTGTATGGTGTTTAGTATAATAATAAAATATAATTTGTAATATATTATTACTTGTGTTTATACATTTAATATACAATAATATGCTGGGGACAGAAATTTCACTCTTTTGGTGGAATCGCCCAACTAAGAAAATAACAAAACCCATGGCTCAGGACCCTCAAGGTCCCCCAAGGAAGTAAAAGTATGTAATGCTGCACAAAGACACCTTAAGTTACATACTTTTATTTCTGCAAAAATGAAGTCTTGTTATTGCAGTTTAAGTTCAAAACCCAAACCCCACTCTGGAAACCACTGTCTTGCCTTGTATCTTATTAAAAAAAATCAGTCTATCCTGAAAAGTCATTGCTTCCCAGCCCTAATCCAGCATACGTGGCTCATAAAGAGAGTTATTACATGCGGGATATCATAAATTCTCATATTAGCTCAGTTAAGGCCAAATGGAGCACAGTGCAGAGCAGAGTCAGGTGTGTTTCAGTCTTACCTGCAGCGACTGTCCATCCTGTCAGAGCTGCCACACAGAACACCAACGATAAGCAGCGTATCATGATGACTCAGACCTGAAACGATGGATTAAACATTAATTTAATGTAATTAGTCCCCAAATCAAAACATGTCCCAACATAAGCACAGTGTTTTCAGAGATGAAAACTTTCTCACCTTGGATGAAGCCAGGCTCCAAAACTTGATCTTCTGTTTGAGTTATGGCTCCAGAAAGCTGTTTGGGAATCAGGAGGAGTCTTGCTGTTGTGCAGAGGGTTGTGTGTAGAGTGCAGAACAATGTGGAGGGTTTATATGAGGGAGAGAGGGGGTGGGGGAGGAGATATGAACCTCACTGGAGGATCAACTTGTGACAGGTTTACTCCATCAGTTTCTCAACTGGTGCAAGCCCTGGACCCACCACTCCCTCCTGAGAGGAACATCTGGACCCAATACTCAATCACATGATGATGATAGTGCATGTTTTATACACAGTTTTGTAATTTAGACCTTGGATTAAAACAATATTTTATTACAGAAGCCTTGCAAAGACATGAACATGTTAGTGATGTTTACTTTCCAGAGTTCTTGATAAATGTGTCCTTTTAGACCAGCTTCATTATCAAAAAGGTAATGAGAGGAAATGGGTTGAGATGTCAAGAAAGCAACTAAAGTTCTCAGAGTGACATAAAACATATGGACCTATAGGTCAGACTTATATGGACTGATGCCACAACTTTGGATTTCAATGGACACAGGTGCTACCTCTGGAAAAGTTGTCTGTGATCCCCTTTAGGTTGAGGAACCACGTCTTGTGTACCTATGTTTTATAAACTCAAACTTAAATCCAGTTTTTAACCATTTGCAGACATTATTTAGTTATTTCAGATTATTTGTTTGCCTTTCTTATCTCAAAGGTCCAATATTTGACTCTTTTCTTTAGAGGTACTCTGGTGTTAAAATGTCTTGAAGTTTCTTGCCTAAAAATCCTCATTTATATGATGTTAAACCTATAAACCTATAAACCCCTGTGTTTCAGCCCTGCTCAGAACAGGCTGTTTAAGTCACTGTCACATTTACAGCTCAGTAGACCCATATTTGTTAAGGTTTCCTGTTTTTCCTGTCCGTATTCAGACGGAGATGCTGGAGTTGAGTGACACTGCTGTAGTATGCCTGCCAGTTCAGTAGATGGCGATGTAGGTTTGCAGAGAGGCAGTGCTGCTAGAAAACACGTACGAAGAAGAAAAACTTTTCACAAACAACAAAGGTGAGTGGATGCACAGAGACAAAGGACTTTCTTTCCTGGACAACAAATCTGTGTGGATAGTTTTGTCTGTATAACAAACAGCTCACATGTTACTCTGTAGACGATGAAGCTGTTGTTGTTCCTGGTATGTGTGCACAGCCTTCATGTGAAAGAATACTGCACATGTGCTGACTCTGGTTTACACGGCACTGCATGGAGAGCGTATTGAAAACTTTTCACTCTGGTTTCAAAAGTTTCCAGATTTGGACAATCCGCATAGAGTTCCCATGTAAATGCAAAGCCGAAATGCAATGAAAACACATGGTATTCGACTTTTTTAGGTCTCGTGTAAATGGCCCCTTATATTCAAATGGCGGAAGTCACACGGCTTTGTCCAATTCTTTTACAGTCTATGGTAATTACATCGTTTAGCTCGAAGCAGGTTGGAAGTATCAGTGCCTCTATGAAATAACAGAAAAGAAAGAAAAAGCAGCACGGTTACTGCCTCAGATGTGTAAGTATGCTCTGCATGGATTTATAGACAATAATCTGTCAGCCATAGCTAACTGTTGGTAGCCACTATGGCTAGCGGCTAATGGCCGTTAACTGTTGTTTGCCTTTGTTAGCCATTAGCCAAAGTGGCTAATGGTTAGCCCTTAGCTTAACTACCTTAAGACAATTGTTTCACATTAAATTATACCACACAGATCATTTAACACTTATATGTGGCATGAACCTTGTCAAAGACAATTCCTATGAAGTAAACTTCGGAGGAGAGCATATTTTGCCAAGTATTACTGAGTAATCATGATGAGTTACATACTTACACACTTTGAGTTACAGATGTTGTAGGAAAAGTGCTATATAAATAAAGTTTGATTGATTGATTGATGACAACAGGCTGACTGACATTAGCTGTCATTATTTGTACAACAGGAAGTGACTTCACTTCCTGTCAAGTCACTTCCTGTTGTTGTCACGCCCGCAGCTCCCGCTGCTCCCGCCTCACTTCCCCGATTGGGCCGCAAAGCATTTAGCCGAATGAAACCGTTGGACAATGGCGGCTGGCAAGATGGAAATGCATGATTTCAGAATCAGGCAGGTCTGTCTGCTCTGCAACACTAGGAGGCACTAGCAACATGAATGTTGGCCACACTCTGATATAATATTGCCAGCCCACCTGTCATTATTGTGTTTGACCAAATTGGAGCCACAACATACTTCTTTTGTCTGCTTCTATTGTTTGGTTCAGAAAACTTTCACAACCACTGCAAACAAAACTCTGGCTCTGGCGATTCTAGGATCAGAGCTCTGGGAGTGCCAGAAGGCAAGCCAAGAGGAGTTTCAGCTTCATACATATATAAATGCAATTTGGGAACAATTATTCCTGCATTTCTGAAAGAAAAGCACAACACATTTTAGGTATGGAAAACACTGACCAAACCAATGAATCCAAAAATATGATTCAAACTTCCAACAGTAAATGTTGAATTATATCGTGACTTGAATGTTTTTCTTCCTCATCTTAACAGCTGTTTTGTTTGCCTCTATTCCATCCGTTTATTTACCGTATTCCTAGTCTTGTAAAGTCTCCTCTTCTTCCTATCTTCCATCTGTCCCTCTTTGAACTGATAATCATACACTCTTACATTTTAGTCAACTAGATGTTTTATTACATAATAATGAAAAAACACTTATAAGAATAAAGTCTTCTCTCTGCTTCTTTCTACTGATGTACTAAAAGCCAAAGACAAATAATCAAAAATGTGTTTTCTAGTGTGATATACAGTGATATGAGATTGATCCAAAAGTCTGATGCTGCAGACTTTTGTCTTGTTCATAGAAGTGCTCTACCTCGCAGAAGAGATATGAGAAGCACCCTAAAGGGCATGTGTGACTAAAACATGAAGAACATGGGCTCTTCAAATATGATGTTACTTTGCTGAAGTTAAAAGGCAGTATTTAATGTTTTTAATGAAAATAGGAACAATTTTAGCTGACGTTCTTCATGAGTTATGATCAGCTCAGGTTTGGGAGCACATTTGTCAACAACCTTTTTCCCCACACCCCGCCCCTAAATTGTGACCAGGATTAAAACATTCCCCATTTCCTCTTTGTGAAAGACCATATACTGTCAGACTTACTGCGAATGTACACGTTTTCTGAGGAATAACATAAATTGAAATGGATTTTGAGTCGACCTTGTGTCACAAGACGTTGTTGACTAGATTTTAGAGAAATCACATGATGGCTATTTCTCCACGCTGTAGATGGTTTCGGGGTCAGTTGGTCTGTTTTCAGCCAACAATTGAATGACCTAATGTTGTCCCGCTTATTTTTGTAAGATTACATAACAGGACCTTAAGGAGGGGGAGTGTGGGGTCTGTATGGGGGCTGCTAAGCTCACAGATGGATGGACTGAAGGTCCCAGGAATCAGAGGAGGAGAGTTTGTGTTGAAGCGTGTTTCCTCTTTGTTACTGTGGAGACTTCCTCACAGACATCAGAGCGTGATCACACTGCACCATCAAGACAAAACATCTGCTCCATTTAAAGACTACACTGTGAGTCTGTGTTGAGGGTTTAAACTCAACCAGCCAAACATCAAGTGTTAATATGTTTACTGCTGTCTGAGTTGTTTAGAGGACTGTTTGACTTAGTGCTGTTGCACAAACCTCAGCTGCAATGAAGCTGGAACATTGTGCAAAACAATAGAATGCAATGATCTGAAATCATTTTAGATCTAAACTGAACTGAATACAAGACAACTTATTTAATGTTTAAGCTGATAAACTTTGTTCTTAATGCATATTCACTCATTTTGAATTTGATGCCTGCAACACGTTCCAAAAAAAGTTGGGACAGGCACATGTTCACCACTATGCTACTTCAGCTTTTCCTTTTGTGGAGCTTTAAGCAGAATTTCAGGAGCAGGACCACACCTCAACCACACCTCTTCCTGTGTTCCTATAAATTCTAACCGACCATTTCCCTCTTTTGTTTCGCACACTCGACGCACCCCTCCCTCCCTCCCCTTATTTAAAACTTCTTTCTTCCTTCTTTCCTCAGGGCCTTAAAGAGGGGGTTCGTCGTGCCCGGGAGCTACGGCGAATTCCCCATGAAGATTCCCCAAACCGTTATCTGCTTCACATACCTACTATGTTGTTTTTTATCCACTCTACGCAATAAATAATTGTCAAATTCATCCTGTTGATGGTGTGGTCCTTACTCGTGAAATAACACTCAATAAGAACTGAGGACACCAACTGTTGAGGCTTTGTAACTGGAATTCCTATATATGTATGTATGTTGTATGTTAATTCATTTTTAACCTTTTACAGAATTTGTTGTATCAAAAAAAATGTGTATATCCCTGTGTTATCCTTTATGGTATTTTTTTTTTTATATATAATGTTACACTGATTCTCTGGTCAACTAGCATCTTAAAATGGCTGCCATATAAAGTGTTGCTGGAGCTCTTTTGATCTCTTCAAGACCTTTTTCTCTCCAAGATCCTTGCAAGTTGGTGAAGTTGTGCCAGAACTTTTAACCTAGGTAGAATTCTGTCACATTCAGAAGCTCAGTCTAGTATTTGCCAGAATTTTTTTATCATAATGCTGAAACATGCAGGGGCCATAGCTGTCAAGTCTCTTGTTTTGGCCGGGAAACTACCATATTTTACCCCTCTTTCCCGCCGTCCTCCCGTGTTACTATTTTCCCGTATTTCTCCCGTATTAAAAAAAAAAACATTCCTCTGCTCCTAATTGAACACTGCCACTAGCCTCGTGAGAAATGCCACCTGCAGTAGCCTGGGTGGCAGTTGTCGCGAGATTAGTGCCGACAGCAGGAACAAACCCGGGACAACAGAGGAGAGGGATGGATGGATGTGAGGAGGGAGAAGGCATTCCTGCCAAAAGAAAAACAGAAGTCCTGTAAGCATTTCGAAAAATGGGACAGCGAGTTTACTTTCCTAATGTAGGAATGTTCACAGAATTTCAATGTCAACAAAGGTAGGCCTATCAGATTCTGATCACCTAACTAATTAGTAAGCTGTTGACAAGTTGTTTTTACATATCTTGTACTCCTGTCTTAAAATGTAAGGGATACTGGAGCTTGGTTTGGGCGGTGGGACAGCTCACAGCAAGCGCTGGAAAATTTCCCTTATTTTCAAATCCAAAACTTGACAGGTATGGCAGGGAAAAAGATGGATTGCAGGACATGTTGCTCCAAAACCTGTATTTATTTCCACATGTGCAGGTTGCCCATGCCATGGGCACTAAAACCCCGCCAAAACCATAACACATGCTGGCTTTTGTGCTGTGCTGAAAGACTCCACGTCCATGATTCCCAAAACCATTTTCGTCCATACAAATTTAAAGATTACTTTTTTTAAATGGATTTTTTGGGCATCTTGTGCCTTTATTGATATGAGAGCGACAGTGAATAGGCTTATAAAAGGGGGTGAGAGAGTAGGGGAAGACACTCTGCAAACTGGTCAGAAGCATTTACATGAGACGTAAATGGCTGCTAACCACTCCACCAAACCAGCACCCCTTAAAGATGACTTTTAATCTTTGCTGTTAATCAGCGAGCTGTTGTGGGCGTAGCTTAGCATGCTAGCTCACTTCCCATAATGCACAGTGTGACTTGGAGTCATCACAATACAGGCTATCACTTAGCTCATCTTAATATACTGTGAACATAAATAGGATAAACAAAAGACAATTTAGTGTTTTCTTTAACTGAATTGGAAGAAAACAACTGAGCAGCAGCTGAGATCACTGGTTTAAAAAAAAAAAAAACACATCTGCGACAAACTGAACCAGTGTGCAAGGATATACAATGCTGAAGCTCAAAAAGGGACTTAATAAAGTAAATATGTATTATTAAAGGTGGTTGTCTCATTGATAAAACATGTTAAACAACAGATTTTCTTTAAATCGATGTCAAGTTTAGAAGTCCTGCAGTAAAATCTTCTTTGATTCCTTTAAAACAGGCCCCGCAGGTTTCACTCTCCAAACTAATTTATTTGCACAGACCCTTCAAAAACAGGCAGTGATTTCATCTTGAAAAGAAGGGGGGCTGCATTCACTCTGTGGGACAAAAACATTCTCTCAGGCCTGAAGTGCTAGACGGGGTCCTGGGGGCTGCAGTTGAGGGGCCAAGCCGTGCCAAACTGTCCGGATAAATACGGCTTTAAGAGGGACGCGGCTCTTTCTCAGAATCCTAATGAAGCCGTCTTTTGTGTTTGTGTGCTGGCTGGAGAGGAGTCTGCGGCGCTAAAATGAGCATGTCACGCTTCACAAAGTCTCACAGAGCCGAGGAAGAGGCCGGCCAGCGTGTGACAGATCGCCAGAGGTGGCTGTCAGAAAGCAGAGAGTCTGACGGACAAATCAGAGTCCTGAGAAAGAAACACAGCAATTCATTTAGAGGTCGTAGGTTTTATAAAGACTGGAGTTTGGAGTGAGGCTGTACTTATAACTGACGCTCTGAAACTGATTTAGAGAGAAAAATACTCCAGGTGGAGACTGATACTGTTATTTATCCAGCCTCTGAGGAATCAGGCCTTTTATGGAGGACTGTAGGCAAATGTACATGACGGTCACTCCATAAACTAAAAAAATTAAACAGAAACTGATATTTAGACAAAGTCAAGCAACCTGCTGAAGTTCAAACTGAACTGATTTAAAATAACAACAGATTTTCTTTGAATCGATGTCAGATCTAAAAGTTGTGCAGTAAAATCTTCTTTGATTCCTTTAAAACAGGCCCCGCAGGTTTCACTCTTCAAACTAATTTATTTGCACAGACCCTTCAAAAACAGGCAGTGAGTTCATCTTGATAAGAAGGGGGGCTGCATCACAATGACTCTAGAAAATATTTCTAGAGTCATTGTGATTGTACATCATCTTCCAACAGATGTAGTGACACCTTTGTCATGGTCTGAGGGTCTGTATCACCTTCACTGGCACTATGTAACTTCAGTGTGGATGGTAGGAAAACTTCCACACACAAAAATCTACAAATATTTACTGCTTTGACATCACTTCCCCCTGGAGGCGAAAGCTAAACATTGGGAAAAGGAGAATAGAAAGCAGTTTTGAAATTTTAAAACAGATTTAATGAACAGAATTTAGTTTAAAGTAAATACGCTCTTATTTTTCTAACGGAAAAAGGGTCTCTGGCTCACACTCCTGAACAGTAGGTGGCAGTAATGCTCCTCTTACGCTGGATACCACCCGCCGTTAAACAAGAAGAAGAAAAAAGCTAAATGTAGAGCTGTTGTCATGGCGGAAGCAGTGAAAACCCAGAAGAAAATGAAAGTTTTATCGGAGGAGATCGAAAAAGAAAGCTGGAAAGTAACGAGCTAAATACCTGGACAGGGATAACCTTTAGCCCGGCGTTTACTCGCTGGTGTGAGCTGAAAGACGAGGAGGAATGTCCGACTGATGCTGATTTGGCCCTGTTATTTTTGGACTTGTAAGTACATGACTTATTCAAACAGAAACATGATCAGACTGAATCTTATCAGTCCACGTGGTTTATTTGTCTCTTCCTGTCTGCTTCTCCTCCCTCTGTATGTCAACAAATGCAGGTTGGTGTACAACAGTGCAGTTATACTCAACGACCACAGAGGGCACTAGAGAGCAGGGAGCTGGAATCTTACTTAGTGCTGATTTAAGAGACTCTAAATGTGGCATGGCTGTTGGTCTGAGTCGCTCACAAACTGCTGATCTACTGGGATTTTCCCACAACACCAACCATGAAGCAGATGGGCTACAGCAGCAAAAGACCACACTAGGTGCCATTCCTCTCGGCTAGGAAAAGGAAATTGAGGCTACAGTTCACCAAAACTGGACCACAGAAGATTGTTTCAGTGTCTCCTGGTCTGATGAGTCTGGATCTCTACTCCACATTCAGAGTTTGGTGTTAACATCATAAAGCATGGATCCATCCTGCCTTGGATCAGCGGTTCAGGCTGCTGCTGGTGGTCCCTCAGTCCCACCTGAGCATGGTTCAAACCCCACAGCCTACCTGAATATATGTCCATCCCTTTATGACCAAAGTGGACCATCTTCTGATGGAGACTTCAGCAGCTCCATGTCTCAGAGCTCAGATCATCCCAGACTGTTTTCTCCATGATGAGGAGTTCTCTGTACTGCAGAGGCCCCAACAGTCACCGGGTCTCAATGACAAGGTGTACCTAATAAAGTGGCCACTCAGTGAATAAAAAGTGGATCATTAAGACTCCTAAGTTGTTCAGAGTGTTCTGGATGTTCTTTGCATCGCTGGTTGTCCTTCGTTTTGCAGGTTTTGCTGTGGTTCTGGATTCTTCACACATACTTGTGAGTTTTTAATGTTCGTCTAGAAGACACAAACTTCTGTTGGAGGGACTTTTCCAGATTCATTTTGCTCAACCATCTTTAGCACTGTGTTTTTTACTGAGAATAAACTGAAACCAACATTGACCACCTCAAAGGTCTGCCTGAATCTGACAAATGTTTTCATTATATAAAGTTTCAGTGTCACAGTTTTTATAGGAGTGGTTCTTTCTTCAAGAATATCCTGAATAATACTTTTGCATTATCAGGGAATAATTCAGGACCAGCCTCAGCTCAGTGAGATCTTAGTCCAAACAACATTCACAGATCTTAGAGCCTAAGTTAAAGACTAAAAAGTCTGATCTTGGGTGGTGGGCGACCCTGAAAGGATGTTTTTTCTCTCTAACGACTGCTCGAGCTTGTCGTCTCTTCTCTTCTTTGTTCTGGAACATTCTCCTCTGCTGTAGGGGGTCTGCAGATTTCTTTTCCAGCCTAAAGAGGTTGGGAGAGGTGACGGCTGGTAAACACACAGTCCATAATTAGAGTCGGGGCAGTGCCTGCCAAAACCACGGCCGAAGGCTTTCCATGTCAGTTTGTGTCAGGCTCACTTTAACGGGCCTGTTAACGACTCGGCTTTGTCCCTGAGCTGCTGACGGACGAGGTGTTAATGAGAGAAATGAGCTGTGAAACAAGCAGTAATATTCATTTGAGATTTATTAAGGTCATAATTACACAGTTTCAATTAAATATTGTCCCTAAAATTCTGCACAGACGACTGGCATGGCAGTGCAAACGTTACAGCAGGCCGACGAATAAACGTGCTTCAGTACGGATCAATGCCATCTTGTTTTTGTACCACGGACCAATGAGAACACAGAGATTCAGACTTTGTGATTCAAAATAGACGTTTGGAGTGATAACAAGTCATGTAAAAAGTCTTTGAGTAGTAAAGCACAGCCTCAGGATAAACATTACAGTGCATCATAGACATGCAGTCGACCTAAAAGGCGACTAAACCTCGGTAAGAGTCCACCACGGCAGGGTCTCAGTGCTGGGACATGCCACAGAGCAGGACGGGCAGCAACCAATTGGCAGTTTGATCAAATTACAACAAAAACACTACACATGAAATACTAAAATGAAACAGTTTCCTGCACGTAGAAATATTCCTTTAAATTCTTTAGCAAAGACGTAAGAAGAGCCTCGGCTTTAAGCAACAAACTGTACATCATCATCATCATACCAATCATGTTCAAAATATTGCTAGAAGATGGATCCTCTGATAATAAAGCATTGATATAAAGTTTCTAATTTATAACGCAGATAAAATATTACAGCTCATGTAAATAAAAAAACAATGGGTTGGTTAAAATCTGATTGTTTGCTACGTGGTGCTCAAGTCAAGTTAAAAAAAATACTCAAACATGAGAGTAAACAACATAAACAGCTATTCAGAGACAGCAGGGACGTTGACTAAATACATTCTGGTAATTATCGAACATTTGGTGCAAACATGACGATCTGAAGAGGCTGCCTTTAGGAGAACGTCTCCTCAGCCGCTTCAGCACAAGGACAAAACATTTCTGAGTGCACAGGTTTAGAAAATGGATCGTTCATGGATTATCGATTGGATGGAGGAGTTCTCTGAAGCATCCAAAGCATCTGATCGAGAAACAGTTTGTGAAATATTCTGCAAGATATGCACATTTTCTAAAAAAAGATCTGGGCTTGAAAAAACGGGGACAGTATTCCAAACAAGTGTCTCGCTGCGGCTCTCAGAGTTTGAGCATGAAGAAGACTTCACTGTTTTCAGGGTCTGAGGGGGGGGACCGGGCTCCGAGCGGGACCAGCTGACTCAGCAGGTCCTGGCTGCTGCAGGGACTCCGGGCCACGCAGCACGCCCCCTCAGGATTGCCGCGCTCCTCGATGGGGCTGGAGCTGAAGCTGGCGCTCCGGCCCTGGACCAGGCCCTGCAGCCGCTGCCTCTCCTGCGCCTTCTTCGCCCGGTTGGCGATGTAGCGCACTCGGCTCTGGCTCCTGGAGGACGTCCTCCTCACCAGAGGCTCCTCCTCCGGCTCCTCCTGTGGCTCTGCTGGTCTGTTTTTGGCGAAGTCGCTCGCCGTTAGCGGCTCTACGTCGGTCAGCCGCCGCAGCTGCTCTGTCAGGTCGCTGGGGGGGCGGGGCCTCTGCAGGCCGCCCCGCCTGAGCTGCTCCCTCGCGGGCCGGACGATGAAGCTGCGGCTGATGCTGCGGTACTTGCTGTCGAAGTTACAGGAGATGTCGTCGGAGGTCAGGTCGCCGAGGCTCTTGGACATGGAGGGGGTGGGTGGAGCGGACGTCCTGCTGGGCGAGGACTGCTTCAGCCCCTCCATGTAGAGGCGGCTCCACGTGTGGCGCCTCCGGGTCAGGTGGCCGGGCGAGTCCAGGTCAGCATCCTGCTGCAGGGGGCGGGGCTTCAGCTCATCATTGTCACTCTCGCTCTGCTGCAGGTTGGGGTTGGACTTGCTCTTGGTGACTCGCAGAGTGTCGTAGGAGACCAAGGTCGAGTGGCGACAGCTGACCCAGGGGAGGTCGCGGGTGCTGCTGGGTGCCGGTTGGCCAATGAGGCTCTTTCTGGCGAGGTTGGGCAGCGACAGGTCGATGACGGTGTCGCTGGACGAGATGCTGGAGGAGGAGGACATGCTGTCTCGGTGGCTGCCGGGGTCTAACTTGCTCCACAGCCGGTCGTTCATGGTGGCGTCCATGAAGACCTCGGGCACCTCCGACTGCGGCTGATCAGGGGCTGCGTGGTTCCGGACGTGGCCCCGGACGTGGCTCTCGCTCTTTGCTCTTCGTACGAGTGTGTGTGCCGGCAGGTTGTTGAAAAGAGCTCTCCTGGCCGGGCTCGTCTTTGCTGCTGGAGCTGCAGGAGCTCCCACAGACTCTGCAGCAGCAGGACGTCCCGCGCTGTCGGGCTTTAACTCTGCTCTGTCATTTTTCTTCTCTGTCAGAGTTTGTTGGTTCTCGCTCTGGTTTGGGACTCCCTCCATGAGTGAGGGAGTGCTTCTGTTGGCTTCTTGGCTGCACGGTGATGCTGCAGTTCTCTCAGCAGGGGTCTTTAGAGGGAAGGGTGCAGATCTGGAAAGGTTCTGATGTTCCTTAAGCTCTCTGATCACCTTGTTAGGACTGTCCGCCGCCCCGTTTGAAGGACTGCTCAGTGGGGCGTGTGCTGTTATTGCTGTGGATGCTGAGGACGGTGGAGGAGATGACAGGTGACGGGAGGACAGGCTTTCTTCTGGAGTGGAGACGGAGCGGATGAAACGGGGGATCCTGGCCTCTTCAGGGTTTAGTGCAAGAAATGGAGGAGGTGGGGCAGGTCTCTTCACTGAGGAACAGTCTGTGGACAGAAAAAAAGACACACTGATGATCTATGAGCTTATTGACAAGTTAATGACAAACATTAATCTGATCCTGTATGAGCGTTAGATGATTCCAGGATTAATTTAACTGATCTTATAGCAAATTTAATTCTTGTGTAGGCTCTGCTAAACTCAGAAAGCCAGATGAAGACATGTGTTTTTGCTATCACACCTGTTTTAATAAACCTAATGTGCTCAGGTCTCTTTTTTACATACATGGATATAAAACCAGAATATAGTCAAGGCCAAAACCATGACTGTAAGACTATCATTAAGGAGAATATGTACAAACAGAAACATTTTAAAAGCCGTTACAGGGCTGTAAAGGTGACCAATCAGGACTCCAATGATATAAAAGTATCAAAAGCTATTCTTATACTATTATTTCCCAGTTTTGTTCAGCTCAACTGCTTTAAATCTATATTAACAAACATTAAAACAAAGCCAATCAATCACCTCCCATAACTTTACTGTGCAAGACACAATACTTCCTGCACCTTTTAGTTTGAATTAACAGGTGTTTTCCTGATCAGAAATGCTGCACTTAGTTGTTTTTTTTATGGACAACAAGGGCTTGCGGTGCAAAAAGCAGCACCCATGGAAACAAGACATTCATGATTAGGTTTTAGACGCAAAACAATCTTTTTTTTCAAAGCTGCATGTCTAATGGCCTAACAACAAGACTTTCTAAGCACCAAAAGAGGCTGCATTTTCAAAATTGATGGTCATTTTTCATCCTTATGGATATTTTTCTATTTAAAATGCTTGCTTGTAATTCAAGTCCTTATCTAAACTCTTCTGTTGTTCAGTGGAAAGACACACATCAACAGGTTTTAAACGAACCGTTAAACTAAGGCCCCATCCACACGAAGAAAAAACGCTTAACAGTTTAAAAAACGATCGTCATAAAGACGAAGGCTTCTCAGAAAATGTGTGCGTCTACATGAATGCACCCCATATGCATTAAAACGCTATAACACACATGCCAGACCTCTAGGGGCGCTGTAACGATATGACGGAAACAAGTGGAAACAGATGAAAAAACAGTGGGCATGCGCACTTGCGGCAAAAGTTGTAAACAGAGATCACCGTAATGTGTCCTCGATAATTGTTTGTTCAACTCGGTGGTGATTGAGAAGAAGGAGATTTTGCTGCAACAGGGATAGTAGGGTCACTAGCATCATCAGCACATATGCTACACAGCACGCCGCCATTGTTGTTGTTGTTGTTGCCGCGTGTGGCGCATGCGTGTCAATGACGATATGAAACTATGACTTAAGCGTATCTGAAAAGTTACGGAGTTCCAGTAATCACTGAGCTATGTATACGGCATTTCAAAATCTTCCCACTCTGGAACCTGGTTTCAAAAATGTTCATTTACAGACCCCCAAAACACCGTCTTCGTATGGATGATACGCAGATTCGGCAAAAAATGTATGTGTTTAGACCTCGGTTTGTCTTCATGTGGATGGGGCCTAAGTATGGCTGCAGTGAAGGAAATGAGCAGGTCATAATTCAATGCAGCCAACATGATATGAGGCTCAGAAATGAACTCATTTCTCTTTTAAACAGCTTAATCATGGTGACAAGTTAAAAATAAAACATTTACAGCAGCATGTTGTTTGAGAGACTTAACAAAATTCAGAAAGTTTTAGATCAAATCATGGAAAAAAACCACCATATTCTAACATATCCCTCCCCCCCCAGTGACAAAGTGTGTTTCTAATGTGCTCTCTTTACTTCTACAAATGCATACAAATGTGACACAAACTTTAAACCCCAGCCACCCCCCCGTGAGACAGACAGGACAGTGACGGTCATGAGAAAATCTGCAGGTGAGACGGACAGACTGACGGGTGCAGTGGAGGTGAAGGATGTAGTTTGCATGCAGTCAGCGGTTTACCTGTCTCTGGTCATCCCCTCAATTCTGCACTAGGAACAGAGAAGGCGTGCAAAAGGGGACAGAGAGGACAGAGGAGTTTAGCAAACTGGAGAGAAGAAGGAGAAAAGGGCGAGGACGAAGCTTACGGGACAGAGAAGCATTTCAGACTCAAAACTGAGTGGAATCATTAAAGCACTTAAACACTGGAGGAGAGAGAAGACAGAGGTTTAGCAACAGCATTCTCCAGAAACTCATCAGACATCGTCCATCACAATAAAAGACCCCCCCCCCCCCCCAAACATCACATGAGGAATCAGGAGAGGCTGATGATGGATGGGGTATACTTCAGGAACAGCTGGTTTTGAGCAGGAACTCCCCTGAAAGATGAGGGGCCCCCATCAGGACACGTAGCAGATGTCAGAGTCTCATGACTCCTCCAGTCACAAGACCCTGACCCCCTTTATGCATAAGCTCACTTCCACAGCGTGATTTTAATCAGGGGCTGAGGGCTGGAGTAATAAAGCTGTTGAAGGAGCCATTTAGATTCAGGCTGAAGATTACATCCTTCAACAGCCGAGGTGGTCTGAGCCCATTAACACCTGCCCAGGTGAAGCCAGGGCAGTGACTCTGCTGAGCCCTCGTCATTAGCTTTTCTATGGTTTTTCTCTCAGGTTAAGAGCTAAAGAAGAGACTTTAATGAGGAGAAGAGTCCACCTGCCTCTGAGATCAGGGATGGGCAACAATGATTACTGTATTTTCCACACTATAAGGCACATCGGATTATAAGGCGCACCTTCAATGAATGGCCTATTTTAAAACTGTTTTCATATATAGGGCGCACCGCATTATAAGGCGCATAGAATAGAAGCTACTGTAGTGGCTGGGGTTGCGTTATGCATCCACTAGATGGAGCTGCGCTAAAGAGAATGTCAACAAAACAGATAAGTCAGTCAAACTTTATCAATAGAATACAAACCAGTGTTCTAACAACTCCGTTCACTCCCAAAACAAGTTAGTGCATTCACAATACGATACCGTATGTACCGGTAGCTCTTATTTGCGCCACCCTCGTTGAAAACAATGTATTTCTGACTCCATTTGTCACAGTTCAGAGCTACATAAAAAGCGCTCGAGACGCGCCTCCTTGTTCTTTGGCGGCAGGATCCATAAACACGCCTCTGGCACACATGAACAGCCGTTTTATTTTTTTCCCAGAGGTAATGTCAGTGACGTAGTATTTTTGCAACACAGTTTATCATCTACCAACCGCAAGGTATAACAATTAACCAATATTGATCCATATATAAGGCACACTGGATGATAAGGCGCACTGTCGGTTTTTGAGAAAATTAAAGGCTTTTAAGTGCACCTTACAGTGCGGAAAATACGGTACTAAGAGGATCCATTTATTTTCACTGCTATATGGCTAAACTGTACTCATAAACAATATCAGCAGATAAAACAACATTTTGCTGATATGAACACAAGAGGTGTGAAAAAATATCAATACAGCAATATATCGCGATATTTTGATCTCCAATACAATATCAATATTTAAAATCGTAATATCGTTCTTTTATTAAAAATAAAAACTGATATTTTATCAGAGTTGGAAATAAAATACAACTTTTGTTTATGCACAGTTTTGTTTTCTCGCAGTCTGTTCAGTTCAGACTGTGACAAGAGAAATATGATTTTTTTTACTTCCTGTTGTGCTGTCAGTTTGAGCTGCACTGCAGGTTTGGATGCTTACAATACTTTATTAAAGGGAAAACAAGAATAATTTCTTTGCAACATTAGTGGTGCACTCTATGTTTTTAGGTTAAGTGTATGTATGTAACAGCATTTAACATAATTCAAAGACAATAAAATGGAAAATTTGTTTTCAGTGAAATAGTTTTTGACTTGATTTGTACTTTCAGGTTTGAGTAATATTGTGTGATTTTCAAATATATATCATCTCTTGTTTTTTCTTGGTTAACTGTAGAATATTGCAATACATCACAATATTGTGAAATCATGATATAACGTGATATCATCGTATCGTGTGGTTCTTGCCAATACTCATCCCTAATTAATAGCCAGTATTTCAACTATGTATGCATTATATTGGATTTTTGAAGTTATCTGACATTTCTAAACTCATTACTGCTGACACCAATACTTAGTGCAAAGTGCACAAAGCCTCTTCCTAACCTAACATGACTTGCTCTTTGCATGTTGACAGTCCATTTACGTTGTACATTTTGCCAATAATACAGCCAATTCATGGGGTATTCACGGCTTATTTTTATGGTCAAAATATTGGCCATAAATATGTGAAATGTATTAATATCTGCACGTACCATTAATGGTCTGATAATAACAGAAATTCCTCATTATAACTGTACAACCTGGCCGTATATTTTCCATATATTGGCTTTATTTTTTGGCAAAATGTTTAATAACATTACAAAGAGTAAAATGCAGTTTTTCTTGCTGCACATATTTTTCTGACACAAACAGACCATCACCATGAAAGAATCAGGTTCATTTTTTATGAAAGAGGAGGCTTCATCCACTGGACAAAATGTTTGCTATCAATCTCTGTGATTGTCATTTTAGAAATAACTGCATATCTGCAAAAATCCAATTTGGTGCATGCCTTAAAATGATAGAACACTCTCAACTAAGAACACTCAAAATAAACAAAATTAAACTCCCTCCCTTGGTCTAAAGCTGCTCTACAAACTCTTAAATTTCTACGTTTCTACATTCCTGTTAGTATTTTTATAGATATGATAGGGGGCAGCATGTGCTCTGGTGGAGCGTCCTGCAGTGGTGGATTGTACAAACTGTGCTTTCCCTGTAATAAAGGGGAATTAAACTTCTGTTATTGAGAGGCTTAAATAGTTTACTACGATGACAGATGATGGTTACTGTGGATTAAAGCTCTCCAGTGGGGTGTTTAGGGTGAAGGTTCAGTGTCTGACCCTGTGGTTTGGAACAATATTTACTTTTACTACCAGCATCAGTGCAGGAGGATGTACTCGAGTTTTCTTTAGTTTGAAACTTACCACTTCTCTCGTCTGTGAAGCACGGCACAGCAGATTTTTCTTTGGCACGGAAGGAAAATGGACATTGGTCAGTTTAAGAGGACTAAGAGATAAAGCTTGAATTCAACAACATCCAGACTAGAACTCTAAGGAACCCGAGAAGAACTGCTTC
This sequence comes from Scarus forsteni, assembly GCA_036419115.1. Taxonomy (NCBI): domain Eukaryota; kingdom Metazoa; phylum Chordata; class Actinopteri; order Labriformes; family Labridae; genus Scarus; species Scarus forsteni. The sequence continues at coordinate 2,362,548 of JAZDUH010000145.1, forward strand.
AGGTGTGACATCTACCTCCTAACTATTAAGTACATGTGGATCACATGGGAGTATCTTTAAAGAGGGACGATTTGGATGCTACCAAACACTGTTGGTGTTGGAGGCTAACAGGTGGTCTACGGTTTAGGGGGTGTACGGGGCTCACTACAGCCACTACGAGGAACTACCAGCTGCCTCGTCTTACCGGCGAAGAACATGGGGGACTTATGGCGCAGCTCTTCCATTTTCTGGGCGAACAGGGCGTTCATCTCCCTCTGCAGGGTGCCCACGGCCCTCTTACGGCTGTCGAGGACAGAGCGGGGGGGCAGCATAGGAGGCGACTCAAGGCTGCTCAGGCTGCAGAAGCTGTCGCAGCTGCTGCTGTCGCTCAGTGACAAGCCGTCGGTGCTGTTGGTAAGCAAGGCGATGGCCGAGCCGCACACGGAGCCGTAGTTAGGGGGCGTGGCCGGCTGCCAGCGCAGGTTGCTCCTGCAGTCTGGGGTGAGCGTTGGTGCTGGCGTGACGGTGTTGGTGGAGCGCCTGCGGGGGACGCTGCAGGAGCGGCTGCTCCTCTGAGAGCTGTTGGGCTGAGGGCGGATGTGCTGCGCTCCCAGAGTCTGACGGGCTCTGGTTCTGCTGAACGGGACGGGTCTGATGAGGGCCTGGGGTGAGTACTGGAACTGGGTCTCAAAGCATGACTTGGCGAGGGGCGGGGTCTGCTGAGGCTCGTTCTGGACAGCGAGGGGCTGTGGTTTGGAGACAGACTTGGGCTGGACCTGTCTCTTAGCAGACGAGCAGTTACTCCTCTCCTGTCGGTCTCCCTCGGATGTTTTTGGCCTGCAGCCCTGTTTCTCTTTGACCCTGCCCTTCCTCTCGGCCTCCGGACTCTCCTTGGTGCCGATCACACACGTGATGCAGTTGGAGGACATCCCCACCCTACTTGAGCTGTTCAGCGCCACGCGAGCGAACACGCCCGGCTTCATGTCCAGCGGGTCGTGAAACCTGAGCCGACTGGCCCGTTTGAGCGGCTCGCTCATGGGCCGCCGGTGAGCAAACAGAGGGCTCTTACCTTTCCCCTCCTCTGGGTGAAAAGCCCCGTTGGTGTCGGGACGGTCCCAGGGGCCCTTGGCCTGGTGGGATGCCAGCGAGTCCCCGTTGCGGTGCTGTGGTGTCGTGGGCTGGTGAGAGGCGCCAGCGGAGGCCTTGTCCCGGTCCTCGGACTCCCGCTCCTCACTCGCGCCCTCTGAGCTGTAGTCTTTGGTGTCGATCTCTGGGAAGCCCTTCTTGAGTTTGGGCTGGCCTTTGGTGGGTGCACTGGCAGTGCGGCGCAGCAGGTGGGCACCAAACGGGTGCTTACGGCTGTGCTGTGCAACAGCATGGCTGTCCAGGGAAGCCTGCTTTGGGTTTCTGTGAAACAGCCCTTTTATGCCGCTGGCTGCTCTGGCCTGGAACAAACAAACACATCAGCGTCAGACACAAACCAATCAGCACAGACAGGTCAAAGGTCAAAGCAGGAGACACAAGAACACTATGTGCCATAATGCAGGTCCACGCTGCATTATTGGGTCATTATGTGGGCACTTCTGGGTGGTGAGCATGCTCAGAAATAAAGCAGATCCATCTTTTTTTAATAAAGGATCAGTTAGTAGTGAATATGATCATCGAATGGGACATGCTGTCTTTCTGTGAGACACACTCAAAGTGTTAGCCCGTTAGTAGGGATGCACAATATTTCTGATATGATTTTGTTTTTTAAAAGTTGCTTACTTGTAATGTTAAGTTTTTAGATTTGAAGCCTATTACAGCCAATAAATTGGTCAAACATGTATTGGCCGTAAAAATCCCATATTTCTGCTCCCTGTCCAATCAAACTTAAATAGACATGTTTTTATGTATCATTTGTGCAAATTCTAAAAAAGAATCATATCCTTGTTATTTTACTGATTGTTACGAACAGGGAGCTCTGAATCAACACACATTCAACATAGCTGCCATATTGAATGTCTTGACTGTAACGTACGTGACAAAAACAAATGCTCTCATTGGTCAGATGTGAGCTCAGCAGAGACAAAACTTTACAAAAATTGACCATGGTCTAATACTAGTTTGGATATATAATAATAATAACAATACTGCAGTTTTGCTCATTGATTTATAAGTTTATATTGACAGACTGTTGGTTTGAAAATACCCTAAAGGGTGTCTGGTGTGTGAAGTCATTAAGTGCCTTTTGCTAGAATTTATTGTGGTTTTCTAGTTTGTGTTCTTGATAAAAAAAAAAAAAAGTTTTTCCATCATTATTGGAAATGAAGGCATATCTGTTTTCATTGAAACCCATGGTGGTGCATCCCTACCCGTCTGTAAGGTGAAGCTGTGGTTCAAGTGTGAGATTATTTGTGAGGAAAACAACTAGACCTGTTCAGGTCAGATTTAGTGCCCTTTTGTGGTTTAAATAAAACGATAAAACCTTAAACAAACTACATGATATGACTTTTATGTACAGCCTGGATAAAATTAACATATTTAATACCAACTTAAGTTCATAAAAGAGAAGGTCTGGTGCATTTAGGTGCTGCATGGAAAATGAAGGTCAAAAGTCACAAAGACAAAAACAACAGTGGCGAGGACATTCAGACAGCGACAGTGATGATGGTGAAAAATGACCAGACCATCTTATACCACCCAAACTCTTCAGCACTGATCTTTAATACAAGGTTCACACGGTGACGGAAGTAGATCCAAATAGTCTTATGGTTGTTATGAATGTTCACAAGTCTTCAAACAAAAAAAAGAAAAAGTAAAATCAAACAGACAAGACGTTAAAGAAGAAAATCTTCACTGAGCCAAAAAGACAAAAATGAAAAATAAAAGCAGCAGAATCAAACGTGGAAACGGGATCACTGAGGCACAATAATACCAAACTGAAGTGGAACGAGCATAGAAAACCAATACTCTTTTGGACACAACAAAAAGCAACAAAAAGTCCTTAACATTCAACATAGGGTACTGTCTTGTTTAATGATTTAAACTCTACAAACTTTCTCTCCCGTGTTCATGGAGTAATGTATCAAAGTTTGGTCATTTAAGATAACTCGGATCATCATAGAAGATATGAAATCTTTGAAAAAAGGTGCGAGGGATGATCTGTAGCCTGATCTTTAGTCGACACATCGTCTAAAATTTAAAACAAGAATCTAGAAGAACTCCCTTTGGAGCAGGTCATTGTTGTAATGCTTTAGAGGAAAGTTTGAAACAGTTTCCACATGTTGGATCAAGTTATACCATGACCTGCACCACATGGGATCTGCGGACACTGCTTTAACCCACAATAATGTCCGGATAAAACAAAGAAATGAGTGGATAGAAAAGTGGAGAAGCGGCCTTTCAAAAGCAGACAAAATGCTTAAAAAGGAAGTGTGCGTCGGAAGATGAAAAGAGGAGTCAAAGTCCCGGGAGGCAGAGGAACTGAATACCTCTGCAGTGCAGTAAAAAGTCCTGAGTTAAGAAAAAAAAACGCCCTCAGCAAAAAGCGAGCAGAGCGGAGCGGCTGCAGCCTCTCGGCAGATTTCTGACATTGGATCTACTTACTGAGGGTCGATGAGGAAGCAGGCAGGTAAAGCCTTCATAACTCATGTGAGGCATGAGTTGGCCTTTCATTTTTTAATGTTTGCGGTTGGCTGACGTAAAGGGGGTATAAATAGGAGGGTGGGGGTCAGTTTGGTGATATTGAGGGTTGACCGTGTGGCTCATGCATGATGCCGACTGGATCTCACTACACCTGGGCTCTGAGCGGCAGCTTCAGGGCTCCTAAAAAAGTCCTGCCTCTAAACGGAGCGTTTGGTAAAAGAGGGGTCCACTGAAATCACAAACAGACACAGGAAGAGAGCCAGATCAGAGAGAAAGAGAGAGAGATGTGTGGGCGAGAGAGATATCACAACAGGAAGCAAACAGCTATGAGACAGGAAGTTCAAAGAAAGGACAACGTGAAGAACAGAGCGGTCATTTACAACATGGAGGCAGGACACAGCAGAGAGCTTCAGACTCAAAAATAAAGCAAAGCTTGAGTTATGGAGGCAACGGCAGCGTTAATTATGAGACAAGAAGAACATTTTAAAACAAAAACAGCATTTAGACAAACACAACCTGCGGAGTAAGGTTTCATCTGATGTTTCACACTAATATAAACTACATTTATTCAGTTTTCATACTGGGCCCAGCCGGAGTGGTTTCATTTGTTATCATGAGTGGAATGTTCCTCTCCCATTCCTTTGAATGTTTGGTTTTACTTGAATGCTTAGATATCAATTTTGGGGCTTCCACTGCAGACAACATACTCATAAAGGGATAAAATCATCTTTAAGGCAGCAAATTGATCGTCCTTTTATTGCTCTTGGTTTATTGATGTTGTTTGGCTGGCAGTCAAATTGAACTAGGGGTGCAACAACACATGTATCTGTACTGAACCGTTCGATACAGTGGCCTTGGTTCGGTACACCCTATGAACCGAACAATACGCAATTTTGTATTTATTTATTTGATCAACTTCTGACGAGGTGCTATGCTCTGAAAGTTCAGTGAATCTACGTTTGACTACTCCGGGCTGCATTGTCAAGCACAGATACGCTGAGCTGCGGAGCACCTCCCCTTTCATTCAGCCAAGCTGCTGAGACAGAAGAAGCTACATACGCTAGGGCGCTGCAACATAGGGAAGGCTTTGCCTTCAGCTGAAATTGAAGACCCTCCACTATCATTCAAATCTGGTGTTTGGGACTACTTTGGCTTCAGTGTTAAGTATGACCCTGATGGTAAGCGTGTCGTGGACAAAAACACAACAGTATGTCGGAAGTGCAACACGATGCTAAACTACGTCAGGAGGAAATACAACAAACGCCGACATCATCCCGGTGTTAAAACAAGTGGAACCGGACAGAAGCAACAAGCAGCACACATGCTACAGGCTTTACCTGGGTCATTTCGACAGCCATCAGCACATGATTCAAAGAGGGCAAAGGAAATCGACCGGGCCAGAGCTACTTTTATTGCTGTCCACATAAGACCCTTTTCTGTTGTGGATAACGCCGGGTTTCAGGACATGGTACAGACACTTGATACACTTATAGCTCGCTCTTTGTAATATTTACTCTGCTGCTAAGAATGCACCACATAAGATGGGTGAGTTCTCTATTAGATACATTTATTTTTTCACTTCTTCTTATTTTTACATGGTGATGTTTTTGTTTCTTATGATTCTAATGCACCGAAGAAAGTGCCTGGTTTAGCTGCAAGAGCTACATTTAATTCAGTTTAATGAAAATGTACTCTGAGTTGAAACAAATGTTGGTTATTTTAATAAACCACAAGTAAAAAAGGCATTGAAATTTCTCATATTTTGTATGGAAAAGGTATTGAACCGAACCGAACCATGAATTATGTGTATTGTTGCACCCCTAAATTGAACATTTCCAGACTTTTATCAAATACCTAAAGCTACAGTTAAAAGCTTAAATTCTTGATGCCAAGGTCAGACTTTACGCTATGACCAGTTAATCTGGCAGATGTATGATCTGGGGACCTGTGTCACCACTTAAAAAAAAATGGCATCAAGGCCTGACCTCGCCAGAAAGTCTAACACGCTGGATTTTTCTTGCACCTCCGTCAAGACCTCAGGGCGCTTTGCTCTGCAAGGTCACAAACAAGCAAACAAGATTCTGCAGAAGAAGCAGAAAAATTTCATGTTGCTATAAAACCAGCTACCTACGTGGCATTAAATCCAAATTTTCTTAAATCTCTAAACTCTGTTTTACTTGACGCACAATCCTAACCTGCTTGGCATGCCAAAATAACATGAAGAGGTTTTTTCAAGGCACGTCAAACATCACTGAAATGTACAGAATATAACCTAAATTACAGTTTTCACAGTTTGAGCTGTTAAGCCTTAAAGAAATCAAATCCTTCATTTCTAGATGCTTCTCTTTCAGTTCAAACTCATTTGATCTTTCACACCTGCGAGCATTTAGTTTTAACGTTAACCAAGCCCACTCAGAAAGCTTAAACTGTTAAAAAACATTTAAGTCCTGCGAATGTTACCTGGTTCCTTCTGTGGTACCTACCTTACCGGTGATGTCATTCACAGCCACATGGACAAAGATTGAAGCCTCCTCCATACCTTCCAGGTAAACATGGCGATAACCTGCACACACGACAATAAAGGGAACAGTCTAATTACCGAATAATGCATACAAAAGAAATAAACAAGTCTGAAATAAATATTTTTCAGATGTGAAAGTATCTTTATCGTCCAAGTTGTACACAATCCAAGGTGCGGTATTCCTCAAAGTTGAGTACTTAGCCCAGTGTTGCTCTGCTGCTCTGTTCAAATGTCTTTAAATGTGGTTAATTCAGGACATTTGTGTTTTGGTAGCCCTCTATGCAGACGACTCTCACCTTTACTTTCCAATTCTCTTCACATTACTGGGTTTCAAACTTGAACTTTTATAAATAATTTGTCTATATACTGAAAATAATCTGCAGGACAAAGCTACAAGGGCTATTTTAAACATGTTTAACTGGATTGTAAGAGGTAAGACTAACAAAAACTGCAGTGCAACTTATTAAGTTTTAAAGGTTAAGATTCACCTTAACTGCTGTTTCAAGTCTTCATGCTAATCTAGACCAGAGACTGTGATTGGAGAACAAACATGAAAGTAAGTAGGCGAAGTTTAAAGCAGAATAAAAGGTGACGATGTGGCGTAGCTAGATTTGATAAAAGCCTGACTTTGACCATGATCTGAATTTGTCAACAAATTTAGGTTTCAGTCAATGACTCCTCTAAAGGTCACCACAGCAACAGAGATTGTGGACGAGGGTTCTTGCATCAGCTGGTGCTTCACCAGGTCTTACCGGGCATCATGCTGTTGAAGGCGATGGTGCGCTGGCCGATGAAGTCCTGACCGATGGGGTCATGATCCCACACGAGGAAACGCACCAGGGCGAGCTCGGGCATGTGGACCGTGAAGACCAGAGTCTCCTCCCACATCGGGTTAAAGCCTGGAAGACAAATGAAGACGGACGTGAGAGGTGAGACGAGATTGATCGTTAAAAAGAAAGAGACAGAGAGAGGAGGACGGAGAGAGTGGACGGAGCAGAGGCGAGTCAGAGAGCGGACTCAGCACTCATCAATTATTCAGGAAGACAGTGGTGCTGCCCGGGCTCGTCCTCTAACGCTGACTTCATCAATTATAGATCAGAACACAAACAGCTCAACACTCGGAGTCACAGCCAGGCGGTAGATCAACCACATCTGCACATGCATGCAGTAACCACATGACAAATAAACTAAACCAACAAAAACAACCTCAGGTCATCACTGGTGTGAGCTCACAGACCGAGGGGTGTGTCTGCATGGACTCGAGTCTCCCTGCTCAGGCTGCTGTTGAATTATGAGGCTGCATGATTAAGTTTATTAAAATTACAGCCACATTCAGATACCAGAGATCGTGAGGAATCCACTCTGCTATCAGAGAGCTAAGGCAGAAAAGTGGACATTGCATCATGTGAGTTCCTCCTCCTGTTTTCTACAGCTGTGTGAGCCGTGTGAGGACTAAAACAAAACAGCAAAAGAGCAAAATAGACGAGGCTGCTGCAGCACAACAGTCTTAATGATGGAGGGAATGCTTATCTGCTGCTCATGAAATCATCAAGTATAGTTTAAAGTCTAGAAGGGAGGATGCATTAAAAATCTCCACCATACACTCCCTTGTTGTCCTTAGAGGCAGAGACAGAGTGAGATGGGACATGTTTGATATTTGTTATAAATGCTGGACAACATGATGCTGATGCCCCTCTTCGCCAAAGTCAACATTCGCTGCCTCTGTTTGTCCAAATCTCATTAAAACTGGAACACACATACAGATAAAGCAACTTGGCTTTTGCCCGTTTTCCTTGTCTGAGTCTTGGCTCAGTTTGCTTGTGAGAAAAGCACCATTTGAGTTAGAGTGGAAGTTAGGCACAAGCCCTGAGAGCTGATGGCAACTGCCAGAGGCTGAAGGAACTGTGCAGACTTTTGAATAGAATGGGAAAATTAATATCTGCAATGGTATTCAGGATTTAATCGGGGTTTTTGCATTCTCCAGGAAGAATATGGTTGCACTACATTCTTTAAATCAATCAATGTGACCTATAGATTGATACTTGATTGACTGAATCTTTGTTTGTATAGCACCAATTCATAACAAGTGTTATCAGGGTCATGTAATTGAGTCTGTATCTTCTTTTTAATACCTCGGGTTTGTGATTGATGATTCTGTAGTTTAAGCTTCATATTGAACAGATTGTAAAGAAGCTAAGGCTGCAACTGGGTTTTTACTTAAGGAATATGTCTTGTTTTTCTTTTGCTGCAAAAAAGCATCTTGTTTCTGCTACTTTTATGCCTCTGCTTGATTATGGTGATGTTTTATACCTGCATGCCTCTTCTCAATGCCTTAAATAATTGGATACTGTTCATCATGGAGCTCTAAGGTTCATAACAAATCTCAAGGCTCTAGCGCATCATTGTACTCTGTATGAGCAAGTTGGGTGGCCCTCTCTGACCATTCATAAACTGAATCATTGGCACATCCGGATTTACAAGGCTATTCTTGTCCTGCCTCCATCTTGCTTGAGTAACTGTATTCTCGTGAAAAGCTCTGGAAGCTACAGCCTTCGAAATCTACTCTTGCTATCGGTCCCAAAAGTTCGTCTTGAAATGAGTAAAAGAAGCTTCAGATCTGCTCCTGCAGACTGGAATCTGCTACAAGACAGACTGTGTCTTGGAGAGCTGGTCTTTACAATAGAGCATAAAGCTCTTCATATTATGGATACACATATATGCATAGATACATATAAAAATACACATATATATATAGATATACAAATATATCCATCCAACACCAACATGAATCCATATAGCCAATCATGAATCCCTCCATCATGGCTCAAGAAAAAACCTTCTGTTAAGCAGCAGGAAATCTTGAATGTGGATCCCAGTCTCATGATGAACAGCAAATCCACACCATGCTGTGTTGGTGTGAGGGTGAAGGAAGGGAGGTAAGAGGAGACAAGTGGACTAAAGTAAGAACTAAAGTTAGGGACAGATCCATGAACCATAGACCTGTCGTCTGATTTATTAGAGGTTAGCCTCTTGAGATGCTACATCTGGTTTTCAGGAGGGTCCTCATGTCTGAATGGTTGTGGTGATCATTTTATAGAAGTATAATCATAGATATTCTTACTGAAAATAAGAATTGATGGTAGTGATGAACTCATGGATGCCCAGACCACAAGGTCATCCCAACCATATTTGTCTCTGTTAAGTATAAATGTATTGAAGGCCTCTTGAGATGTGACATCCCATTTTCAGAGGGACCCCACGACTATGTGGTGATAAAAATAGTTACTATAGATGTATCAACCATGGATTGAGAGATCATGCTAATATCTAGATTAACAGCTATAATGATTATGAACTGGAATGGGGCTAAAGAAATGGTTGAATACGTGTTTAAAGTCCACAAAAAGCTATTCCTGTGCAGCTCTGACGCTGTCTTGGTACCAGTGGCGTCCAACATCCAGGCCTGGACTTTTTTAAGTTCTCTACAGAAGGTGAGCTCTCACTCAGCTAATGGGAAATGTTTTTGTGGGCAAACAGCCTGTGACAATCACACTGCTCATCTCTATTTTTCACCTAAAATCAATAAGACAAATCATCACTACACAAGATTTATTTGCTTCTGCATAAACTAGAAGTGTTTAGAAGTGTGTTTGATGCTGGTTGTTGCAGCTGCTTTTGAGGTATTTCAATCATTCTGGTAGTATGATGTGAGCAGCGGCCATTTTTGGATGAAACAGTTTGGTTTATCACAGATATTACGGTAATCATCAACCACCCTGTTAAAAACATCAGCCTACATTTTTCTGTCTCACTTCCACTGCTGTCTGTGACCAATATGCATGTCACATAAACATGATGTCATATCCAAGGTGGTCTCTACATTACAGCCGAACCATGAACTCACCGTTATCATCCACCACTCTGGTTTGCTCCTTGCAGCAGTCCACGGGGAGCCCGATGATCTCCACCTCCACGAAGGGATCGATGATCTGATGGAGAAAAAAATGGCACAACAACTTTTTGTCATTTAAAATACCCCGTTTGCCCTTTGGCTGTCTGTCTATTTATAACAGACAAGAATCATTTATTAAGAGTGTTAAATTGATTTATTATTAGACCTTCCTAACACTTTCTGATTCATACCTTACATCAAAATAATCCAGCAAATTCAGAATAAAAGAACAAGAGAAAGGCCAAATGCCTTTTCACTTCCTCCTCTCATTGTTCTGTCCCTTTGCCTACATTACCCACAGTGCAACTTGTCAACAGGTGGTTTGGCCAGAGATACAAACAGTTAATGCAACCAGAAGCAAACATAATCAGGGGGATTTAAAGGTTGCATTTCTTTCTTAAAGCTTAAAAATATCTGTCCCATTGAGATAAACAGATTCACTTAGAACAGACACAAGCTAACCATGTTTAAGCCTTTGAGTTATTGCACCACTTCTACTTTCATATATATATATATATATATATATATATATATATATATATATTGTTGGCTATGACCTGAAGAGGCTCCAGGTTGACATATTTAAAATGCAAAAGGGGTGGGACTAGATAAGTTTGTTACTTCTTCCTACACCCTTTCGAACTGATTTTGTTATATTTTTTTGCAAAGATTATCTTTTTATTTATTTTCCCCTTGTCTGCATTATCTTTTCTGCTGAGCACTGTGTCTGGTGACAGTGTTGAAAAGACCGATGCATTTTTTTTATTTTTTTATTTTTTTTTAAATATGATTCACTGCTACAGTGACCATCACCAGCCCTCCCTGTAGATGTGAGCTGAAGGGGAGGGCCGTGCCACACCACAGTGTGAAAGAAGGGGAAACAGTGACAGACAGGACAAGACAAGACAAACGGAAGGCAGGATAGACGGGTACTGTTGTTGATTTGAGATAGCAGTTCAAGTGCTGTGCTGATTTAAGTCCATAGAGGAAGTAAGGGCTGTAAGAAACCAGGGTCTTACAAAGATTAATGATAGCAGAAAAAATGCTGTAATTGCTATTTGTCTTTGCTAACCTTTATATTTTATTTTTGTTGAATTGGTACAGAAGTATACATATGTACATTTTCCATTTCAGTTCGAAATAAACATTAATTCATTCATTTTTAGTCAGTATTCAAGCATATTTTCCATTTTACATCAATTAAAGTATATTTGTATGAGTGTGCATCATTCATTACCTCTCCTCGGTCTCCCAGCATGGAGTCTTTGGGTTTGGGCAGCTGCTGCCCGCTGATGATCTTCAACACCAGCTGCTTCTTCATCTGACCTGGCAGAGGGTCCTCCAGGTTTGGGTTAAAGGCACCTGCACAGTGCACAGATTTAAATGTTGCTTCAATAACAAAATGAATCAGAGTGAAAAACTTGTGGACAGTGGCTTAAAGCTCTCTGTGGCATCCTTGGTGACAGTTTTCTTTACCTCTAAAAACTCAAAGACAACACTTATCTGTGTAAAACAAAAAACTATGATACTTCCTGCTGAAATATTGAATGTTTTTAATGAATGTTTGCTGTGTGCAGACCTTCACACATGCAGGTGGGCTTGAGGATGTAGCCACAGTTGCCGTTGCTGTAGAATTTGGCTCTGTTGAGCTGCAGGACGCGGCCCTCTGACTGGTAGTTCAGAGCAACTGAAATCAGAGCAGAAGATTTTATTACTGCTCCAGAGGGGACAGTAAAGGTTAATCAGCAAAGGAAGTCATTTTAAAACTGTCGGACATAAGAACAGGATCATGAAACGCGCAGCAGGAGGAGGTCGAGTCGTACCGAGCTGGCAGCCGGCGCTCCAGAAGGGCTGAGGGTTGAAGTTGGAGGAGTCGATGCGGTAAGACGAGGGGTAAATACGGGACAGCTGTCTCTGGTTGAACTGGATGAAGGCCATGGCTTTCTGCTGCATCAACTGGTGAGCTTTGGTCTCACTAAGAGACGACACCTGCCAGCTGCAGTTCGCTGAAAAAGACGACAGAGAGAGGAGTGTTACTTCACTGGAACAGGATATTTAACACGACCAACTTCAGGGTGGATGATTCAACAGAAAAAAAATCAAACTGCCATTTTTTACTAAGCTTTTTTTTATGTTTTATTGTTTTCTATGTGTTTTCTTTCCTTTTTGGAATTTAAGTCTCATTCTCACAGGCTGAACAAGAGCATTAGGAAATGTGCAACTCCAACAGCAAACTGAGTTTTGAGAAGCTCAGAGCAGTAAATACACAAATGGACTGTTTCTACATCTGATGGATGACAAAGATGCTGACTCATGATGCCATGTTTCTTCTTCTATCTGTCTTAAAAAAGTGGGACCATAACATAAAGGAATTTGGACATGGCAAGGTGATCTGCAGTATCTCCTGTTTCAATAAAGTAACACCAATAAACCTGTTTTATGAGAAACATTATCAAAAAAATTAGAACACAAGGAGTAAAGATTTGGTTCTGACATGTTAGGAGGTAAATAAAAATGCTGTGAGTGCCTAAAAATAAGCCAAAACTGAACTGTAATATATTTTTGATAAGAGTGGCCTAGGGTAATATTTAAAGGTGCGATGAGGAGAATCTATTACTGGCGACATTAAGACTCTGCTACCCATGAGCACGCGGGGCAACTGTCGTAATGCTGCGTTCCAGTAACCTCGGAACTGGGAGTGACATCATCTCCGACTTATCGGCGTTCCAGTTGAAGTCTGAAAAAAACATGCCGATCTACCAGGCTATTGTTAGCTGTTGTTAGCACGCCCTGCATTGTTGTATGAAGAATGTGATTATCAATATGGCAGCATTTTTGTAAATATAAGTCTAACAATACTATGTATACAGCTGATCTAGAGCGACACACCCCAGTCAGAAGTGCAAATAAATGGATTATTACAGGAGCTAAATAACTGTTCACACTGGGGGCATCCATCTTTGATTGTCAACTCGGGGGTGGCGAGGTTTCACCGAGTTCCTAGTAGGAAATTCCAACTTCGGGGGATGTTCCAGCTGCAGTTTCCTACTCTGAACTTGGAAATTCCGACTTCTGACTACAACTGGAACACACGAAAAGACGTGACCCAAGCCAAAGTGTGCGTTTGTTGTGATGCTAATGAATGCAACTTCTTTTTTCAACAACTTACAGGATGCAAAGCGATGAGGTAATGTATCTCTTTCTAGTTACTTAGCGGTAGTTTTTGATGTGTGACAACAAGCAATTTTTGGAACACTTAGTATGGTAGTTTTGTAGCCGGCTATATATGGCTACTTACAGCCCGGTGCTCTACGACGTGTCTGAATAATATAAATTTGCTCTAGTTTTAATTGTCTTGTTCCTGAAGTTGAGTATCCAGGCCAGTCCAGCCCTGTCTGACCCGACCATGAAGCTAAGGAATAGCATTTATAGCTAACCTATTTTGATGCTATGAAACTCATCTTAAAGTGTGTATTTCCATCAGGCATATATCTAAAAGTGAGACTTCTCTGTAATTACTTAGAAACTCCCCACAGTCCCTTTAAATACTATCGTGTAAAGCATGTTGAGACGATGTGCTCACCTTGTGCCTCGATGTCGTACAGACCCACAGATCGTGTGTATTTGACCAGATCAGACAGAGCTCTCGACAGTTTCATCGTCTTCTTCTTTCTGTGAGAGCAACAGAAGTCAAGGTTACAGATGTTTGCTTTAAAAAGTGCTTTAAAAAGGCATTTTTATGACTAAATTGAATCTTAAATCACCGAGTTGAACATGTCTTTAATGCCACATGTCTGTTTTCTATTTTCCAAACACAGAAAGATAATGACTGGAGTTATTTTTGGCATTGTCTCCTGGAGGACAGCGTAGAAAGTGACGTACTTGCTGTGGTGCAGAGGAGCTTTGGAGGCGCTGCTCGTGCTCTCTTGGTCCGTATCGGTGTCTTCAAAGCTCGACGTCTTTTTCAGCTTGGTCGTCTTTTTCTGCAGCATAAAGATTCAACAACCAGTCAGAGACATGAGAGCTTCGTGTTAGCAGCTTTGTAGTTTACAGGCTGTAAATCAGACGGAGCTGAAAGTTGAGATGTTTTCTTGATGTTTTTGAAAAGCTGTGTGATCTGACAGAGATGTGAGAGGAAACATGCTTCTTTTCTCATAAAGACGTCACCAGACTGCAATAACGTCTGAAAATCAGCACAATGCACAAAAGACATTTTAGGTCTGTCACAATAATATGATAAAAGCTTAATCTCTGAAAGTCTTCTAGCTGATTGTTCAAAAGCAGGAAATTTTATTTCAATTTGCCTCTGAGGCAGACTAAGAGTGAGAAAATGGATCTGCCAGGAAGACTCTCTTTCTCTCTTTGCTTTCAAACATGAACCTCGCCACGATCAACTCAGAAAACTTCCAGTGGAAGGTCCTTGTGTTACATCAGCACTGGATGCCAACAAAGCAAAAATCAAATATGCTGCACAAAAACAGAAGTCCTGGGAGCAGGGTAGGTTGGAGTTTCTTCTTTTCACTTTGCAGGAAGCTTTTGTACTCCATTGCAGAGAAATTTTCAGTATCAAGATATTTTCTGCAGCTTTGATTGATTTATTCATTTGCTGCAAACCTGTTTGATGAAGTAGAAGAACTTTTTAAATCTTAAAAGAGGAACCTTCAATAATGGACTTAAAGATAATGTATTCTTAAAATGACCTGCACTGATTCAAAGCATTTAAACTTATGACGACCTCTGAATCTTTTAAACTTTCATAAAAACAGGGATATCAGAAAAAGAAATCATGCCAAAGAATTAAACACAACACACCTTGCGTTTGGAGAAGCTCCCCATGAAGGAGCGTCCGGTGCGCTTGTTGCTGCTTGGATTGGACTCGTCTGCTGTGTCGGTCCCATCTTCACTTTTACCCTGAAAACAAAGATTGAATATGAAATTAGTATAGTCCATTTACCCAACAACATGCCTGAATCTCGACAATTTATCAAACTCAAAGTCCTCCAAGAATCTCATCAAGACAAAAAACAAAAAATAAGAATTTCAGTCTTTATTTTTCTTCGAAATAAAGAGTTTTCTTTCTTTCACAAGCTACAAGACTCAAACTTTGCTCACTGTCATTGGCCCACAGCTCCACAAAAAAATAAAATCATATGATAAAGACAGCAGAGGAGAATCACAAAAAGAAGAAAATAACAACTGAAATGGATAATAAAGAATAATGCATCTTTGTTTGCATGAGCTCACAAAGTTAAGAGAAGAAATATGATAACAGTTTCCTATTGAATGAGAGACTCTGTTTCAGAGTGTTGGAGACATTTCCATGTTATGAAGTCAGATCACTCTGTCCTTCACGGAAGCCCACTCCTGGATCTAAATATTTTTAAGTCCGTGTTTCAGGCTATGACCATGCTGCTTCACAGAGGAGCAGGTTAGTGGTGCGTTTAAGTTGAACTTTTGGGTCAGATTTTCAGGTTAGATACATCACAGTAAATGCTCCGTCTGCTTGGATTTTCTAGACAGTCTTTCAGCGAAGTGGACGTTACCAGCCTGTAACTGAAGTGTTGATGTGGTATGTGATTTTTCACAATGTGTCATGTAATTTCATGTCTCACCATATGTCAGGATGAGCATGCAAAGACAGAAAAACTATTGTCTCCTCAAGCTTTGGCTTTCTGTTTTCTCAACAGAACAAAACAGAGTTTCTAACAGCTATTCAAAGCTCTCAACTTAAAAAAATCATCTTCAATGTAAATTAAATAATAAAAAAGCCTTACATTTTGCATTTAGCACTCCCCTCTGTTCTTTAAAATGATGCATCAGAGAAAAATAGCACAACTAGAGTAAACATCACTTAGCATGTTTTTATAAAAAAAAAATTGAGTTTTCTTTAAAAAAATAAATAAGTTTTTCTTTTAAGTTTTTTTCAGCTCACAAAGGGATTTCTAAAATGTGTAAGTTTTTGGTTTAAAAAAAATTCCTAATCTTGAATATTTCTTTCTTTCTTAAAATATTTTTCTGATGTTTCTCATTTCTTCAATCAATCAATCAATCAAACTTTATTTATACAGCACTTTTCATACAAAAAATGTAGCACAAAGTGCTTTACAAACAGAAAAATGAATTAAAATGAAGGATTTATGACCCAAACCCACTCCACCCAGCCCTTGAACCGACCCACACTGCAGTCCATACATAACGTTGATAAAAAAGCATCACAAAAAAAACACAGTAACAAAGCACACAGCTGTACCCAGTACGTACTGAGGAAACGCCATCAATTAAACATATCATAAAATAAAATAAGAAAAAGAATTTCAATAATAATAACAATAATAACAAAAAATAAATAATATATTGAAATGAAGAAAAAATAAAAACAGAAAAAGTAGAAAGTAAAACAAGGAAAGATAGAAAACATAAAAGATAAGATAAGATAAAATAATAAAAAAGTGGGCTGTAAGTAGAATAAATAAAAACACTAAACGGTAATTTAGGTAAAAGCTAGACTAAAAAGGTAGGTTTTGAGTTTGTTTTTAAAGACATTAACATCAGGTGAAGCCCTCAGCTCTACAGGTAGGCTGGTCCATTAGCGGGGCCCATAGAAGTAAGAAGATGCCTCACTGTATGTTTTTGTTTTAACTTTGGGAACTGTTAACAGAGAACTTCCCGAAGACCTGAGGGCTAATGGGCTCATACGGTAAAAGCAAATCAGATAAATATGCAGGACTAAGACCATTAAGAGCTTTAAAAACCGGTAAAAGAATCTTAAAATCTATCCTATATTCTTTATTGGTCACATGTTGAAAATTGTGACCAGATGAGGGATGTTAATTATCGACCCCTCGTTTTCAGCTCTAGTCCCACAGGTTCAGCTCCTGCTGCTCCCCTGGGTGCTCCCATTGGCACCATAACCATAAAGCTCCACTTTGCATCAACAAGGACCAGACGAGCTGCCCAGAGGCCGCCTGATGGCAAACCCTCCAGCTCAGCACAGAGATCACACCTTTACACACCAGCCTGGATGAGGTCTCTCCTCTCTGCTCTGCCTTTCCTACACTTTCAGCCTCGTTAATGTATGATAATCACAACTCTGACACGTGAAATCATTTGTCATCTTTCATCACCTTGGTGCTGGTTTTGTCCGTGGCCTTCCCGGTTGGAGGCAGAGCTGCGATGGTGAAGCTGTCAGGGTCTTCTCTGTCTCGGATCTTCGACTCCTTCATCAGGTTGTCCAGCTTCTTCTTGGCCATGTTCTCCACCTGCTTCCTGTTTGCTGTCGTCTGGAAAAAGAGAATTATAAAAGCTATGTGAATAATGATCCAATGACAGGAGGTAGGAGAAGTTTGAGAGTCCATCCTCACATATCTGATAATAAATAAACACTGAAATGATTAGGTCTGCTCTTAAGGTGCCAGGCCAGGCTCTAACCAAATGTCCATGGGCTCAGGTGGGTTGGTCTGGACTTTTTGGGCTTGACTTTAAGTCTAGATGAAGCTGAGGCTGATTATGAGTGAGCATGAGCTCCATTTTTATGTTTCAAATATACAACGTAACAGCTTTTAATGCACACCTTCATTAATTGATCTAATTAATCACTGAATAACTGCAATATTGAATGCTGTTTTCCCTTATTGTACATTTCCCCCATACTGAGCAAGGTTAGTTGGACATAAATCAAATTTTGATTGAACCTACAACCATCAAAATTTAAATGAAAAAAAAACTGTGCCATGTTTTTATGAATGTATATATTTTCTATATATTTATCTATAATTATTTATTGCTCTTTTTTAAGTGAAATAAGTCAAAGTAAATAAAATTGATGCAGTTAATATCCTTGTATCTGTCTCTGTGGAGTTTGCATGTTCTCCATGTGCATGTGCGGGTTCTCTCTGGACACTCCAGCTTCCTCCCACAAACTAAACACATGCTCATTAGGTTGACGGGTGACTCTAAAAGCCCTTTTCCACTAGCCCTACTCTACTCTACTCGACTCAACTCGACCCGGCTCTACTCTACTTGTCTTGTGCTGCTTTTCCATTAGCCACAATCTGTGTGGAAAGCAAGGAAAGCAGAAGAAGGCTGCAGGTGGTAAGAAGAAATACCCCTTGAGAAGCACAGGAGAGTTTTGGAAGCTATACAACAGAATGAAGCCGAGGACGAAAGCAATCCAGCTGCAAAGAAAAGACGTATGAGGGTAAGCTAATGGTGGCTACCCCTAGCAGGCTTGCTTGAAACCAGAGCGGAGTAGGTACTAAAACTAGCTTGTTTTAGGAGGCACCAGGCTAGTGGAAACACGCTGCAAATCGAGTAGAGCCGAGTAGAGTAGGGCCAAGGCGTGCTAGTGGAAAAGGGCCATAATGATTTGCTTGGGACCATTTTAGGGTGAACCCCGCCTTATGGCCCACTGTCAGATGGGACTTTTAGGAGTGTTTATAAAAGCAGGATCCAGCAGAAACGCCTCATCGATCCAGCCTTTAACAAAATAAAAGATGTTCTTAGCATTTCTTAACCTCCATTCAGAGAATACTTAAAGCCTCTCTTTCAGACTCTGTTTTTCTAATCTGAGATCACTAAATGTTCCATCTCACTCTGCTTTGAACACAAAACACTGAAAAACAGAAATATAAAAAGTCTTTATGAAAAAGTCTTTACAAAAGCTTCACAAGAGGCAAATATGAAGAAAGTTATGAAGCACAGAAACTCTCAGACTGACAAGACTGTAGCTTTACATAGAAAATGCGTTCCAGATGTTCCAGATGTTACACAATGACGGTTCATACAAGGATGAGAATGGAGTATGAATAATGTTTAATGCAGTCAAAACTATGGCTCTTACTGTCAGTAACTTCTAAATATTATTCAGCTTCCCACTGTGCTCGTTAGTCCCCCCCCCGCTGGTGTCAGAGTCCTGATTTAAGCTGAATGTCATGATGTATGATCATAAACGTGTTATTGTCCACAAAGATCTGTGCTCAGGAGGCAGGAATCCCACATTTAGGATGAAAAGCAAAACTGTCTGGACCCTATGTTTTGGTTTTTATCACAGATTCTGTGGTACTGGGGGCAGCTGGTAGGTTTTTGTCCCACAGACCCTCAAAGGGGGCCCCTGATAGTTTTGGCTCAGGAGCCCTATACTTGGTTGATCTGGCTCTGCAGATACACAGCAAAGAGGATGATTGATTGGGATTTATTGGCAGCCTGCATGTCATGAGACACCCACGCCCTCTCTCGCTGTTTCCAGCCAAGCAGCTTTAACAGGATCATAAACTGAGCATGTACAGAAATCAAGACAAATCCACCATGGCAGATTTTAATCCAAATTTACAACCGTGCACGAAGACCGAGTGCATCACTCTGAAGAAAAAATATATTTTTAAGATTTATCTTCAGTTAATATAAACGTTTTTTTTTTTTCAAGAAAATGTAGAAATCCCAAGTCCCAAGTTTTTTCTGCTGTGGGCAAGTCGAGTCGAGTCGAGTCGAGACTAGGGCTGAACGATTTGAGAAAAAGTGGAGAAGTGAAGAACAGAAGCAAAATAGGTATGAAATTGTAAAAACTGGGTAAAAAAATGGTACGAAAGCAGAAAAAAGGTAATAGGTGCAGAATAGGTATGAAATTGCAAAAAATGGCAAAAAAATTCAAAAGTGACAAAGGAAAATTGATTATAGCAGCAAAATTGAGATTAAATTTCAAAAACCATGTAAAAATTCCAAACATGGTCTGACAGTGGCCAAAACAAAAAAAATGAATGGGAGCAAGATAGGCATAAAGATGTAAAAACTGGTTTAAAAAGGTTAACATAGGCTTGAAATTGCAAGAAACTACATCACAATGACGAAATGTTCAACACATTTTGGGTGACAAATATTGCACTGTCTGCGATTTGAAAATTGCAACAAGCCAAATTGTGATTTAATCTAATTTGCAATGAATTGTTCAGCCCTAGTCGAGTCACAGGTTATGACGGGTTGAGTCCCTCACCATCGTTCCCCGTTGCAGGTCG
Organism: Scarus forsteni; assembly: GCA_036419115.1. Classification (NCBI taxonomy): domain Eukaryota; kingdom Metazoa; phylum Chordata; class Actinopteri; order Labriformes; family Labridae; genus Scarus; species Scarus forsteni. The sequence goes on from JAZDUH010000145.1 coordinate 2,382,634, forward strand.
TGCACTTGGCGTGTCCTTGTTTTCCATCTGATTGAAATTCTTTATATGCAAAGAAAATAACTTTGGGCACAGAAGACAGAGCGGTTGCCAATTTGAAACCTGCGTCCTGCGCGCCCTGCCCACTGATCATCACTGTAGCAGAAGCGGGTGTGTGGTAGGAACATGTGTGTAGTATTGTGTTGTGTGCGGGACAATAATAGGTGACGGACAAGTGTACTGTGAATGGAGCATCAATAAAGTGAACCTAAAAGGAAAGAGTGGTGTATATCTCCTGTCTGGCTCTCCATATAAAGCCTGAGTGTGTGAAGTTTTCTGAACCATGTTGTCTCATGTCAGGTCGAGTCTGGAGACATTTTCTCCTGAGTCTGAGTTGAGTTGCAAGTCGTCTCATTAGCAGCTCAAGTCGACTCGAGTCCACTCAAGTCTGAGTCCCTATGACTCGATTACAATTGTTTGGTTTCTACTGTTAAAGTTTTTTAAATACATCACTAACTGCACTTTAGTAAAGTATAAAACAATAATTATAAAAATCAAAACAGTAACAATTATAATCTGTTGACTGCATAGAAAAGTATTTAAATAAGGTCAATGAGTCCCTGATTTAGGTGAACTGACTCTTTCTGGGTTATGTTATGATTTAAAGTACACTGTTCTGTTTCCTATACCAAACACATGTGAGGATTTAAAACGAGTCACATTTATAAACTAGAAAAACACTTGGAGAGCGTAAACTTCCGCCAAGACAGAATACTGGATATGACAGCAGAGTCTTTGCTCATGTCGTCCATGTGGAGAACTCCTCCGCTGGCATTGCAAAGGAAGCTGGGTAATGTAGTGACAGAGGCTTTGAAACACTGACGTTAGGGCTGAGTATTTCCAGCAACCCCACGATACGATATATATCCCGATACACATAAATTGTGAACACTGACTACTCTTAACAGAATTCCCAGCAACTTTTGTTTTTATCACAAGAAGAAAAAGAACAAGCATGAGTTTTAAATAATTCTTCAACTTAAGAACTTAACTTCAGGTCCCCAAAGATGGTAGACTTAAGTTTAAATTTGGAACATGTGTTTTATCATGTAGCTTGACTTCTACTTTCAACTGTACCATTGTTAACATTACCCAAAAGTGTATTTACAACAACTGCACAAACATTGAGGCCGTATCGATTCTGTAGAATCTGTATCTATACACGTATCCCCAAGGTGTGCATGACTATATTTTGCCGTATCTATATATTTTGAGCACAGGCCAAATTGACGTGAGCTTACAGATAAACTACAATTCCCTAAATGATGTAAAGGGGGCAGAACCCTGAGAGCAGGCGAGGAAAAGTGACAGGGATTTGCTGTTATAAACTTCATTGTTTTTTTGTGACATCAGTCTGGATCAGATTCAGATGAAATTGACCAAGGTGACAGAGTTAAATTTTATAAATTATTACGTAAATTTTGAAGCGTATCCCTCAAGTGATGTCAAAGAAATGATTTTTCCAAATGTTAAGTTCTGGGATTCTCCGCAAATTTGGGGAATTTCTGGCATCCAGCATGCAGATTGCTACCAAAATGTATTGGCTTCTTTCTTTGACCAAACCACCATCCATCCTCTAGTTTAGGTGTTATTTTGCTAACAGACAAACATAAACACAAACCAACAGACAGACAGACCCTGGCAAAAACATAACCTCTTTGGTGGAGGTGATGAGGAAAAGATGGAGCTGTTTGTTGGGACAAAAAGAGACAAAACATTCACAGTGATTCATAAATGAACAGTTTAGGATCATTTATAGAAAGACCAGAGGATGAAGGTTTGAAGACGAGGATGAAAAGGAAAAGATCTTCAGACATATCCGAGTGCCTCCAGGAGAAAAACGTGCACGTACTGAGTTCATCCACAAGATGGCGGAGTGTCTCCATGAAGCCCGTCTTTAAATGAGCTTTAAATAACCAACATGCTCAGTGAACGGTCTGGACCATGCTGAAGAACCAGAGCTGAAGATAAAAAATCTAAAATATCACATCATGGTTTTTTACTCTGCAGCTCTGGAGAGGGTTATCAGGCATGCAGGTCAGATCAGAAATTAAACATGAGGTTCAACTGCTTTAAAATATTGGAGTCCAGAAGATCCTCGGATATTCTGCTTCTGAATTCTAACACTTAAAGACACTGTGAGCCTTTGTGTTTGTGGGTGAGTTGTACTTTAATAGTGCAGATAAATGCTTAATTTTTTTTAGATCTAACTTGATCTCCAAATTTCTTAAACTGATCTAGCAGCATTGAAAATCACAACTACTGAAGTCCCATTATTGTTAAAGAACATGGATTTTTGTTGTTTTGACAGTTTTGACCTCTTAGAATTCTTAAGAATGTCCTTCTATTAAGCAAACAATCATCTTTTGTGTTTTTATCCAGCAAAGATGCACGATATTGGATTTTTGCTGATATCTGGAATGTCGATAATTCCAAAATAATTTTTGCAGGTACTGATATTTTGTGTAAAGGGCACAAAGTTTCTACTGAACTCAAACTGACCTGCTCCTGTCAAGGTTACAGTCCAAAAACAACATTTCTTTCTTTAAAGGTGCTATGAGGAGAATCTATATCCGGCGACCTAAAGACTCTACTACCCATGAGCACACGCGCCGACTGTCGTAAAGACGTGACCCAAGCCAAAGCGTGTGTTTGTTGTGATGCTAATGAATGCATCAGAACTCTGCATTGCTTTACAACTTCTCTATTCAACAACTTACAGGATGCAAAGCTACGAGGTAATGTATCTCTTTCTAGTTACGTAGAGGTAGTTTTTGATGTGTGACAACAAGCAATTTTTGGAAAACTTAGTAGCGTAGTTTTGTAGCCGGCTATATATGGCTACTTACAGCCCGGTGCTCTAAGACATGTCTGAATAATATAAATTTGCTCTAGTTTTAATTGTCTTGTTCCTGAAGTTGAGTATCCAGGCCAGTCCAGCCCTGTCCGACCCGACCGTGAAGCTAAGGAATAGCATTTATAGATAACCTATTTTGATGCTCTAAAACTCATCTTAAAGTGTGTATTTCCATCAGGCATATATCTAAAAGGGAGACTTTTTTGTAATTACTTAAAAACTCCTCATAAGATCTTTAAATAAATGATACTCTTAATTTTTAAAAGTGGACATTGAGTGATGAGGTAAAACATATATATTACAGACAATAAATCTGATATTAATGGACAATGTTTATGGTCTATACATCAGCTGTTAATATTGGCAAAATGTTCAAATCTGCTGATAATGATATTTAACTTATAATATTGTACATCCCTATTATCCAGTGGAAGTTCAGTATATTTCAGTATCTGTCGCTGACGTATAGATTTTGTCTGGACATATAAATATATCATTCTTACAGCTGTGACAAGGCTAACTGAATGACCTTACAGATAATATTTGATTTACCATGTTAGCCTGTCTGATCTGTTTATATAATCATGAGTTGGACAGAGCTGTGTGTTCAGGCTGCACTTCAGCCTGAGGCACCTTTCCCCTCTGTGGTGAATAATAAAGTATACTTAATCCAATCGAATTTAATTTAATCTCATTTGGTCTAAACTGACATGTTAATCACTGATCTCTGTTTTATATAAATAGAATAAAATGATTAATCAGTTATTATGAAGCACCAGGCCAAGTTTGTGTCCCTGTGCAGACAAAACAGTCCCTCAAAACAATGACTAACGCTGACGAGAACTGACAACAATTTGAATATAAAAAGATAAATCATCACACTTAAGAACCCAAAACAACCAGGAAGTGATGAGCAAACTGAAGTTTGTCTAGTTTTAAGAATTATCTGTCATGCAAGCATCCATTAACACAGTGAACTCCTCCATCCAAAGCAGAAAACATTAAAAATGATCACGTATGCTGATGCTGTCCAGCTTTATGATGGTGTTTCTATCAGTTTCTAATCTTAAGGACTCAGACTGATGTGCATGCCTGTTTGATGGAGCATCTTCACCCTGTAGGCCTGAACCATCACAGAATTATCAAAAATATGTTTAATGTATGTTTCCTCATTTCAGCAAATATCCCCACTGAGGATCCAGGTGTTTATTAAGTTGTTCTTTAGTTGGGTTAATTTTATATTTATAATAATCTGTTGTATTTTGGCCATCAGATGTGATAGCAGTTCCCTGGTATTACCATCTTAACTGCTGACTCTGCCTCTTCTGCTACAGCGGTGTTTTGGGCTTACTCGTCCCTGTGTCGATTGCTTCTTTGCACCGACCTCACACACCAGACACTGCTCAATATGTCTCACTAAGGCATCTGAGAAAGAGCTCATAGAAAGAGTTTGGGGACAGCAGAACCTTTAAGAAGCATACCTGGCAGGTGATTGGATGACTGTTCTGTCAAAAAGTTGTGACTGTGACTGGGTTTTTATTTCAGAAACAAGTTGTGTTTTTCTTTTAATGTAAAAAAGTGACTTGTTGCTGCAACTTTACACTTTGATTTACAAGGCAATTCTTGGTCTGCTTCCCGCCTATTTATGTGTTTTTATCATGCAACGAACTACTGGACAGTACTCCTTGAGTTCACAGGACCTTATCATGCTCTCTGTCCCAAACGCACAAACTGAAATTGGGAAAAGGGCTTTTGGGTACTCTGCACCATCAGACTGGAATGTTTTGCAGAATGACTTAAAGCTCAAGGAGCTGGTGTCCTTAAATGTTTTTAAATCGGAAATGAAAGACATGGAAGCAGATTCTATCCGATGTTTTTAGCTAGGCTGTGATAGGGCTCATAGATGTCTCTGTTTTTAATCCATGATGATGTGCCTTTAAATTGTTTTAGTCTCTTTTGTACCTGTATGCAACTTTGTGTTTTTTGCTGCTGCCTGTCTTGGCCAGGTCTCCCTTGTAAAAGAGGTTTTTAATCTCAATGGGACCAACCTGATTAAATAAAGGTTAAATAAATAAAATAAAAAAAATCCTGGATTTGTATCTGTACTCGGATCACCACTAGAATCCCATCAGCTCTCTCTTTCTGTAAATGTCATCAAAATCTGAGGAAAACTCTCTTTTTTTTTTGCAAAGTTCAAAAACTAGTAATCTCTTAAATTTAATCCAAATCACTAGTATTCAGGTTTTTCACAAACAAAACAACAAGCTCCAGCAAAATCTGAACCCTCCTTTGGAGAAGTAATAAAAAAAAACTAAAGACAACAGGTCTGAGGCTCGTGCAGACATTTATGAATGGGCCAGCTCCAAGAGAAAACTCTGTAATGAGAGCAAAGGGAGTCTGTCATGGTTGATTATTTTAAATTTTGTGTAAGTAAAAAGCCAAAATAATATAAAAATATAGGATTGGCTCTTGGAGTCTTAAGTTTGTTGACTAATTATCCATCACAGTTTTCTAAACTAACTGACATTTTCATCAACAAATAAAAACTAGACTAAAATGTCTGACAGACTTTATCCAATCAGACCTAATATGGTCATGTAGGAAGTAGAGACAAGTGATGAATCTATCCAATCACAGCTACTTTGGTTGTGTTAAAGGTTGGATGAGTTCAGAGGGACATCCAATCACAGCTGCCTTAGCTTGGTGGTGGTGGGATAAGTTGTGGAGCGATCCAATCAGAGCTGCTCTCTTTATGAATTGATATATTCATGTAGAGCAGGTTCACTGTTTGTTGTCAGTTCTGGTATTGTAACTGAGATCTGCCAGGTAGCCTAAATAAAGGTGACTGCATTTCACACAAAGGAATATTTGTTTCTGTTCATTTAGACATTCAGACTTTACTAACATTCAATAAAGGCTTAGTAGATATTGACTAAAATGAACTGGGCATGCTTTTTCTTGCCCGTGGACCACTATAGATTTATTCAAGAGGGTCTTCTACATCTACACAGCCAAAGCTTTTAAATAAAGGTATCCATGGTCACCTGGTAACAATCAGATAAACTTATCTTCAACACACCTTTAAGTTCACCCCCTTGATCAATAAGGATTACCAGGATGCATCCAAAAGTCCAAACAGGAGTTAATCTGAGCCATCAGGGTCTGAGTGTATGTTCATGAGAAAACAAACTGATCTCTCTGAGGATGCTGAGGTCTTAGATAAGTGTTTGAGAGAGGATTGGTTTGGCCTCACAGGGTTAAAGATGACACTGAGCTCTAAGGACTGAAGCTTTCAGGCAGGATGGCAGTTTGACACATGAACGGATGAGATGATGAGCTTTTATACGATACCTTCCACTTTGAAAGAAGCAAGCAAGAGCAGCAGAGAAGAAGAGACAGAGGAAGAGAAGAGCAGGACATGAGAACAAATAGGCACAGAGAAGCTCACAGCAGAGAGCAGAAGAGGAGATTAACAAAGAAGGACAAGATCGCAAGAACAGGAAACACATGCAGATCTTCACATCATCAGCTGAACACACAGCCTGCTCTGCCACAGAGAAGACAAAGAGGAGCCACATACATCTCCGTTCATCAGCTTGCAGTCGTCCTCCATCTCATCAGCGCTGTCCTCGTCCGACACGTCTCCCTCCTCTGCGTTCTCATCGATGTTTGGAGGAAGTTTCTTCCCCTTTAAGAGGAAATAAAAAGTTAAAAAAGATTGCAGCAGCTTTCAATGAATCCACAAAACCACTGAAAAACTCTGCAGCCCTTTAACCTCCTCTATCAATACAGGCCAACTAGACATAATCACACTGGTGACAGTCTGGACTTCATCTTTCCTAAAGAGCAAAGGCAGGAGAGAAGCTGTGAGTGATGTAAGAACCAGGTCAGGTCAGGTTTGGGAGCACACGCTGGGTGGGCATGTCGTCATTCAACAATCTGTCGACTCCTCTGCACCCCCCGATTCATTCATAGGTGTTTATGTGCGATGAAGTTTAAGAGCACAAGGGTGCAAACCCCACACCCCATAGTGCCAACCCTTTATATCTGCAATAACAAGCTGATCTAAGAATGATCTGTGAGGCAGGTTGATCATAAAGCAGCCTTCTCCTGCATAATGCTGCATTTTTTGTTGTTTTCGTGCAAAGCAATACGAGATAGGGTTGGACAATTAATCGGATTTTGATCACGATTTCAACTTTGCCATCTGACAATCATAAAAACATTATGATAGAATAAAAACGATTAATGTGCCACACAGCGTGGAGCGCCGTGTATGCAAGGTCCTGCGCTTCATAGCACTACTGTGATCAATTATACTGTATGTGCAGCGAGCGGCGGTGCTCGCTGCACATACAGTATTATGGCTCTTTAAAGTTGAGTTTAAATCAATACTGAAGTTTTTGAATAAATAAATAATTGTGTATATTAATCGTGATTTCAATATCACTTAAAATAATCTGGATTCTTATTTTTTATCCATAATCGTCCAGCCCTAATACGAGGCTCTTTGTCCCTCTTTTTTCTTGTTTTATGGCAGTGCTGTTAATAATATTTTCAAACTTTGACTGAAAGTTGCAGAGAACAATCCTAATGAAGCATGATTAAAGATTTACATCTGAAGTGAGCTTAAATCCTTCTTGGGGCAAATTCTCGAAGAAAAACTTGATGGACATCAGACTTGTTTATGCACTAAAAACACTTTCTTTCAGGGGGTTGATAATTCATTTTCTTGTTTACAAAGTAAGGTAATGTGAGGATATGAGTGTTGAGTAGAGCCTTTATATCAGCTTAAGATGGCTGTCAGTGAATTGAAGTTAAACACAGATTTTACTTCTCCCATGAGGAGCTGCAGGAAACAATGACAGATCCTTCATCAGCTGCTCTCCCCTGATAATTCAGCTGTATGAATGTGGCTTTAATTAGCAAGCAATAACACCAAAGCTTAACTTTCTCTACACAATATATGCTGACAGAAACAGAAGGGGAGCAGTGAAGAAGAGAAATAAACATGGATTTGTTGTAATTACAACACAAAAGTGCAAATGTGCAACAGGCAAATCGATGTCTGTCACACGACTGGAAGCACATCATGATGCCATGATAAGCTACTAAACAATAATAATTATATGTGTTTTTTTGAACACGTAAGACTTTTAAGAAGGAGCTTTTTCTAAAAAAAATTCATGTGACAACTGCAGATGCTTTGCAGCTTAACATTTGTGAAAAGCAGGCATGCTCATGGAGAATTTACTCTACAACGCAGGCTACAGTTCCCCTTAAAAATGCAATATATACTGGAGAAAGAAAATAACTGCAAAGCATCATTTGTGTGGAAAAATGATTTTTAAAATCAAGCAGCCCCTCACTTACATTTCTCTCCCCATGAACAAGGCATAACTGGGTTATTTTAACAGTTCTCACATTTTAAATCCATACTTAGCTCACCAATGTGGCATCCATCATGAAGGAGCAGTGGGTATGAATATATATCAAAATTAGGGCTGGATATCGATTCAGATTTTCTGGATTGATTCCATTCGATATCAAGAGGTCTCAAATCGATTTGATTCGATTGTTCAGTCTGGGTTATCTCAGTAAAAATAATGCTGTAAATGACTTTTTGACCTGGTACATTATTAAAACTGTTTTTACATGAAGAACTGAACCCAAAGCAGTTACATTAATCACATATTAATGATATACATTAATGCATATTCTGCAGGCTACTTGTTTTTTGTCCAACATGCCTTTTCTTTCGTGCTTGTTAAATCTGAAATATGTCCAAACGTCAACTTTTAAACTCTCCGGTGGTGCCCATATAGTGCTACTCGCTTCCGCCATGTTTTTTTGACTGCTTGCAGTAAAATCTTATGAGATCTTGTTCAGTGGAAAGCAGCACTAAACGCCAGACTAGCAGAGTTGATACCACAGGCTGCTTCTCGGACCGTCCAATGAAGAAAAAACTACCCACGCTAAAAGATCGATCTTTGGATTTTATGGATCGATTATGAACCAGTTAAAGGGAAATCGATTCAAATCGATTAAATTGTTTTTTTTAACCCAGCCCTAATCAAAATAGCCTTTATCCATTGTTTATATATTCATGACCATCTTAATAATCCATCCATCCATTCATCTGTTCCAGTGGTTTTTAACTTTACTGGATCAGGATACAATTTAGATCAGGTCAAAATCTGAAGGTGCACCATGTTCATGTCAAACTGTTGTTACAGTGGATTATCAGTCTGCTGATTTCCATCCACTTGTGCCCAGTAATATTTGGCAAAAAGCAGAACACATCCATAAACAACAACATTCACAAATCCATCTAAAAGTTTTTTACATTTTATGTAATTCACAATTTCCCCAAAAAGTGGTAAACTGCTAAATTAAAAGAAAGAAAAGACTCACTTGCTGGTTTGATAATGATTTTTTAAAAGTTGTATATGCTTATCACTGTCAGCAAACTGAAAATAAAATCATTTCTTAGTGATTTAATCATAGTAGTTATTAAACACAGTAGTTTCATTTTTCAAGGCTCATTTTGCTCCACCACACCAACTGATCTAGACCACTCTAGCTGTGAAGGGCTGAAGTCTGTCTCAGTTGGCACAGGGCGAGAAGCAAAAGACACCTTAGAGGTACCTAGCCAATCACAGGGCTGCCGAAGAGACAGACAAACAACCACACACGCTTACACCAGTGGGCAATTCAGAGTTGCCAATTAACCTAGACAAGCATGTTTCTGGTCTGTGGGAGGAAACCTGAGCTCATAGCTTTAAAGCTCTGCATCACGGCTTAAGCCATGCACATTTATAGGCACAGTGCATCAATAATCAGCAACATTTTTAATTCTAATATTTACTGTCTCTTGAAGCCCCTATAATAAAGTCAGTCAATATCCTGTAAGTCCCTGCCTGAAGGACCATCCATCTGCTTTATCTGCCTTCTAAAGTAAATGGAATCCTAATTACAAATTAAAGTGAATCTGTAGTGATGGCAGAGGCCTGTATCTCCTTAAAGAACGGCCACATGATTGATTAAAAGCTGCTCTGCTTCTTGGATGCAGCAGCCTGCTGGTCTATTGTAAAGCTGCCTGTCTCGCTGATAGAAACTCCGCTGGTGTTCGCATTGTTTCATGTCCCCGGCCCTTGTTAAAGCCGATAATCCCCGTCCTTTTATGGTTGTCTTGACATTATCTTTGTCTCACGATCCCTCCTGAAAGCCACAGTGGCCGGGCGTACAAAGGATTTAGCAGCCAATAAAACCTGTTGCACGTAATTTAATACTCCTTGACACAGAAAAGGACGAGATATGAGGAAGAGACGGAGAGAACGGACACGGCCTCAGTCGATATTTTGGTAATGGATAGCCCTGCCGCGGCAGGAGAGATTGATTTTTATTTTTGAGAGGGGCAGCTTGTTGTGTGGTTTGAAATCATTCCCAATAACACTGAGGTGCTGGCTGCAGCGGCACAGCGAGGCGCTAACAGACTGACCCTGAAACACTCCTCACACACACGTAGGCGTCCTGAAGGAACAGCTGGCGGAGAGCTGTTTGGCGTGCTAGGTGTTGGCGAGATGCCTTTACTTAAGTGAAAGCATCTGGTGTCAATAAAGCCTCATTAACCTCACAAAACTCCCCCTCTGCAAACAGGATCATGGAAGTCAAAGGCTGGTGTTGAAAACAAATGTGCTCCAGTGATTAATATGATTAACACTTCTTCAGGAGAAACTTTAGTTAATACACAACACTCGAGTTAATCTAAAGAAGCCAACGGTGCAAAGACTGTTTCAGGACAAAGGAGCAGTTAGCATACTAAACATGCATCCATCAGATCTTTTAACCAATCAGTGGTCAGCTAACGATAAACTCTTTCATTATCAGATCAGTGTGCTCCGATAATGAACCGTCCCACAGTCTGCAGGCACAGCTTTGTTCCCCTCTCTGTGTCCTGCTCTCGTCTCCCAAACATGTCAACACTTTCTAATCAAACCGTCCAATCAGCTCGCTCTTGCCTTTGAAGCTTCTGAGCTTCAAACCTGCGATAACCAAACGAAGAGCAGAGATAATCACCCCTCTGAGTTATCTGAGGCACTCCAGCTTTACCTTGACAAGGATTTTGCCCTTCAGGATTTCTGGTGACGGCAGCCGTCCCGACTCTTCTGCTCTGACGTTACTGAGGTCCAGCTTGTCCCCGAGGATCTCGACCAGGTACTGAGCCATCTTCTTCTGCTGAGGAACACTGCAGTGGTTCTCGATGGAGAGGATGACGGGGTAGCTGAGAAGGAAAATCAAACAAATATAACATCAGCTGAAGGGCTTGAAACATCATTAGTGTATCTATATTTCCTTCCACACCTCATCAGAGGTCAGAATCATTACACATCGAATTTTCAACACGAGAATCAAACCCCTCTCATTTTGGTTTTCGACCTGCAGTGTGACCTCCCTTGTTTTTGTCTCTCTGCTTGTTTCTTACTGAAAATTACAGACTGAGAACTAGAAGCACTCAGAGAGCACAAACCTTCAACAAGCTAGCTCACATATTGCTGTAAATCTATAAGCAATGGTTCCATGACAAAGTTAGCGTCATAATATGATTCATGACCCTGAAATCACACACCTAGTACTCAGAATTAACTTGAAACATTTGCTGATGGCGGTTATCTGGATCATCACCACAATCAAATAATTTCTACGTTTGGCCATTACCAACATCTCCTGAAAATTTCAGAGAAATACAGTACAGGCCAAAAGTTTGGACACGCCATCTCATTCAATGCATTTTCTTTATTTTCATCACTAATTCCTAGAGGTGTGCTGATACATCGATTGTTAGATCAATCCCGATGCGACACGTAATGATTCGATTACGATTCATACTATTCATTCAAACTATTAGTTTTCATAATAACTAGACGCCAGGAGCACATAAACCACTTGCGGAACGAAAGTATTAGTCCTATGTACCACCCGGACACCTGAAGTGACGGACCAGTATGGCAGCAGCTAGTTCTTTAGCCACAGTCACAGAACGTGAGATTCATTCTTCTGGATTAAAAGCTAGTGTTTGGAAACATTCATTATTGACATTCGTTTATGACGAGGAAAATGGAAAGGGCATTGACAAAACCCACTCCATCTGTGAGGCATGTAAAGCCAAAAATAAGTACAGTGGTACCACAACGAACATGTGCCAGCACTTCACGCACTTCCACCCCGGATTAGAGAGGGAGAGGAATCTGAGAAGGACTATCAAAACTTCTCCGCAGCTCTGAAAGGGCAAAACAAATCTCATCATCCATCCAACCTTTATCACCACGGACCTGCGTCCACATGCTGTCGTCAACAACCAGGGCTTTTGTGCTCTGATACTGACGTTGGAGCCTAGATACAAACTCCCAAAGCGAAAGTTTTTTGCACAGAAAGCAGTTCCGAAAACTCTACGACACGACTAAAACCGAAGTGCTGGAATCACTGAAGAAAGCATGCAGGGTAGTTCTGACATGTGATGCATGGACTTCAGTTGCTGCACAGTCATATGTCACGGTAACGGCACACTTCATGAGTGAGGGGCGCAACGACTGGGAGCTGGTGAGTTATGTTCTCCAAACCAGAGAGATGACTGACAGCCACACTGGTGCCAAATGATTACTTTGATTTATGTATACTGAGAAATAGCTATACGTTGTTTAAAAGTAAGAAGTAGGCACTAACTGAGGGGAAAAAAAGATGCATCAAATATCGTGATAATCGTTTTTATCATTAATATAGTGATCATCGTTGAATTATCAAATCGTAGCACCCTAAATCGTAATCGAATCGTGAGGTGCCTTAGATGGCACACCCCTACTAATTACATTGTAGATTCTCACTGAAGTAATGATGGCCACTCGTTTCTCTTAACTTAGCTGATTGGTTCTTGCCGTAATATTAATTCTTACAGTTGTCTAATAGGGCGGTCGGCTGTGCATCAGCCTGACTTCTGAACAACACAAATGATGGTCCAACCTCATTAATAAGGCAAGAAATTCCATTAATTAACCCTTGAAGGCACACCTGAGAAGAGAAAACCATTTCAGGTGACTACCTGTTGAAGCTCATAAAGAGAATGAAGAGTGTGCAAAGCAGTAATCAGAGCAAAGGGTGGATACTTTGAAGAAACTAGAATATAAGACATGTTTTCATTTGTTTTACACTTTTTTGTTAAGTACATAATTCCACATGTGTTTATTCATAGTTTTGATACCTTCAGTGAGAATCTACAATGTAAATAGTGATGAAAATAAAGAAAACACACTGAATGAGAAGGTGTGTCCAAACTTTTGGACTGTACTGTCCAGTAGGTTTTGCGTAATCTTGCTAACAAACAAACAAAGTTATATACCCAGGCAAAAACAAAACCTCCATGGCGGAGCCAGCCTGCATCACTTTCACCTCCACATCGTCCATTGTTAATGTAGAGGACATTGTGGGCACACTGTGATGACACTCTACATTTAGGAGGTGAATGTCACACCGGAGAACAAACTGCATTGTATCAAAACTGAGCAGAGTCAAAATAAAGTTCAGCTGGGGAAGCATTTTGAAAAGTGAAAAATGAGTATGAAGTCAGACCCTGTTTTTGGTTCCTGATCTGGATATTTAAATACTGGATTTGACTTTTCATGGTACACCCCTTCAGAAAGTCAAATAGCAACTGTTGGTCACTGCTGAGTAGGGCTGCAACAGCCAATCGATTAAATCAATGAAAATCGATAATTAAATTAGTTGTCAATGAATATAATTATCGATTTTCATCAGCAACAAATCGCGGGTGTTTTGGTGCATGAAATTGTAGCTTACAGTCGGTTAGTTAGGAGGAGATGAGCCCGCTCTCTTGACGAAAGCTACTGTGAGAGGTGCACATGCGCACTGGCGACTGTCATTGCACATAACAACATGCAGAAGGATTCACAATGGTGGTGTCCACGGCAGCATCACCTCGTGAACGACCAAAAACCTCCAAAAGCTGGGAGCATTTCACGCTCAACAAAGCAAAGCAAACGATCACTTGCAAACATTACAAGGCCGACTTCGTCTGGCATGGGAGCACGACCTCTATGAAAGAGCTGAGCTGAAAAAGCACGTCGGCCTGTTGGAGACGGACGAAGACTTGCCTCGGTAAAAAGATTATTTTTGTTTGTTACATTCAGCAGCACCTTATTTTACTGAATACTTCATAGACAAGACTACTACTACTACTTTGTCTGCTTTGTTTCAAGAAAAAAGTTTGTGAGCATTTATTTAAACAACATGCAAACAAGTCTGTTAATGTACTTACAGTTTTGCCCAGTGAGTCAAGAAAGAAAAAAAGTTGTAATAAACTATTATTACTGAAGGAAAAATGCTTTTTATTGTCTTTATTGTTGTTTAGAAAACAGCTAACACAGTTTTAAGCTAAATTGTAAAGAAATTGAAAAAAAATGTGTCATTATCCGATTAATATATTAATCATTTAAATAATCGCCCGATTAATCAATTATGAAAATAATCGTTATTTGTAGCCCTAGTGCAGAGTCTAACATTGGCCGTAGAGATGGATCCATCCATCCTGTTTTAATTCATAAACAAAATGGCGCCTGATAAGCGCTTTAGGAGACGAATGAACCCAACATAAACAAACTGAGTTTTCCATTGAGACGTGATGAGATATTTAAGCATCCTGTCTCCTTTTATTGGATTTTTGGATTTGTCTGTGAGCTGATTGGATCCTCATTAACTATTAACCTATATCTGAGGTATTAAGGGAGCAGCTGACTGACAATTAGCAGCTCTGTGGGATTAAGGATCCTTCTGGTTTTACTCCAATTTCTCTGAGAGCGTGGAGGTATTTTCAGGGATGAACAGCTTTAAGAACTGCTCCTGAAGTAAAACTTGGAATTGAGTAAGACTGATTTAACTAATGGGGCTCACAGTGTAATGGAGAGTGAGATTGGCAGACTGATTGTTGAAGCATCAGCAGGACTGCAGTTGTGTTGGATCTTAAAAAGAGAGCTGAGCCACAAGACAAGCTTTCAGTTCACACTCCAACCCTGGCTGATGGTCCTGAGCTTCTGGTAGAGTATGAAAAAACAAACTCCAAGATAAAAATGGCTGAAATGAGTTTCCTCCCAAGAGTGTCTGGGCTCAGCTTTAGAGATTGGGTGAAGAGCTCAGAGCTGTTCTGTCACATTAACTTTAGCCAGCTGAGGAGGTTTGGACATCTGATAAGGATCCACCACGTCGTCCCTGAGTGGAGGTTTTCCAGGCACTGTAAATTGGAAAGGAACTCCAGGGAAGACCAGAAGCTCTGGAGAAGGACTAATTATGCCATCTGGCCTGGGAACACCACAGGATCCTCAAGTAGGAGGCAGAAACAAACTGGCACAGGGATGTTTTTCTCAGCCTTCAGTGATGAGATGTGGGCTCAGGAAGCTGACGTGGATGAATAAAGGGATGAGTGGATCAGTGGCGATTGCTCTAAGACTGCAAGGGAAGCTCAGCTTCCTCTAAAATGTCCCCAAAAAAGTGGTGATGTGTACTGCTGTGTGTACATTTCATTGACTAAATATGCTCTAGAATACCTTCATCTTTTGTTCAGAATCAGCTACTTATCACAGGTAACTGGAGCGACTTCCTTCTCATTCATCCCCGCAGCGTCTCAGCGCTTTAACACAGTCGGACGCTGAGCGTCTTCTGACTTCAATGGGGAAGTGTAGAGTGGGTTGTTCCACTGTGGAAACTGGACGGTCATTGGATAAACGCTGGGCTTTGTCCCGCCCATCGGACGCTCAGCGTCTCTGGGGGTCTATGAGGCAGTGGGCTGGCCTGGATGCTCGGCTTCTGCATGATGATTGGATGATCTGTCTGAGGCCGAATCCCTTTCTGATTGACGGTGAAATGAGCCAATCAGCGATCTTGAAGTATAACCCTCCACCGGAACATCTTCTAAGTTTTACATTCAGTTGTTCTGGAGAGGAGCTTCCCCTGTTTAAAGCGGCTCAAGTCTTACACCCACAACACAATGGACCAAGGCCGTTTAAGCAGTCTAGCTCTGCTGGCCATTGAGAGAACACTGGGAAAATCCCTGGAAAAGACACCTAGTTGGTACGACAGGGTCACAGATCATTTTCTTGATAAGAAACGGAGGGTAGAATTTACATATAAATAAATTAACAAATTTATGATGTAGGCCAGAAAAAAATGAGCTTCCCCTCCTCGACTGACCAGCAGCCGCCACTGGACTGGATGGATGGTGAAAAAGGCAGATGTATGCATGTATGAATAAAATAGAACTCATAGATGGATGGACTAATATATGGATGGAAGAACAGACAAGAGGAAGAAAAGATTGACAGAAGGACAACTTTACAAATGTGTAGATGGTTCAGTATACTGATATATGGATGAAGGGATGGAGGGACAGATGGAAAAGTAAGATGGAGGTAAGTGAGTATGAATGTTTGGATGGATTAAGGGATGGACAAAAGAACTGGCAGGAGGATGGAAATACTGATAAATAGGTAAACAGGCAAGAGAATAGATGGGTCGACAGAAGACTGGATGGATGGATGGATGGACAGATGGATGGCCAAAAACACCCAACAGTAGGACAGGCTAATGGACAGGTGGACGGACAGAGAAATGAATGAGAGGATGAGATGACTGAATGGGGAGATGACCAAATGGATGGATGGATAAAGGGAGGGGTGGATGAATGGATGAAAAGACTGATAAATATCTGGATGGATAAACAAAAAACTAGTTGTATGGATGGATGGATGACGGGATGAATGAAAAGAAAGGTATGAGAGGGACGGCTTGCCAATTGACAGATGTATGTGTGGATGAGAAATGGAGGGGTAGATGGATGGATGGACAGGTGGGCAGATGTTAGGATGGATGGATGAATAGATAGGATGAATGAATAGAATAGGATGGATGAGCTGATTGACAAATATCCAGATGGACAAATAAAAAAACAGTTGATGGAAAGATCAGTCCATGGATGAGTACAAGGGCAAAGGATGGATTGGTGGATGAATGGTTGGAAGACAGGTGGATGGATAAAATGGATGATGGATGGAGAGATGATGAAAGGATTGGCAGAAGGGTGGATATACAGATCGAAATGCAGACAGGCAGAAAGGTGGATAGATCAAGCCAATGAAACAGTGGATGGATGGATAGATGTTAGAAAGGCAGACTGATAAATGGACAGGTAGATGGATAGAAGGAATGATGGATGAATGAATGGGCAGGTGGACTGATGGATTTAAGAAAGGCAGATTGTTGAATAGAAGGATAGACGGATGGAATTTTCATCATTTTTGTGAAGTTGTTTCATTTCATCCTTTGTTCCTCAAACCATCACTCAGCCATTTAAGCTCCTGTTCATAGATTTTCATCATGAATGTAGAAACTACACTAAAAGTTAAACTGAACTGAAAAAGCCCGTCTGGTTGCCTTGCTCAGTGAACTCGGCATTCAAAGTCTAAACTAAAAAATGATTTTTGGCATCTCTTGGTAAAGACTCTGACTGACTTGGATCTGTTGTATCAGCACAAAGACTCACTAAAATGAAAAGGACAAGATTCTCCCTCGAACATCCAGGCTCCGATGATTCCCGCTCTGACTCAGGCGGATGATTTTCTCTTATTTCTGTGGCTGTCAGCCCTCTGAGGAGTCTGCTTTTATTCATCGTCCTGGAAAAATCAGATCACTTTGATGTTGGATTCAGCCTTTCACCCGGCTCCTTTTTAGCCAATTATCCGAGGAACACAACGACTACAATTATGTTCTCAGGAGCACAGTGAGTGTGCACACACGACCAGCGTTCCTCCTGCTTTCATACGTGAAGAGACAGCATCTAAAAATAGAGATCTGCTCTGCCTCCTTCAGACCGCGTGCACGTCAATGGGATTATCACCTCCTGCTGCAGATTCTGGGAGGATGAGGAGGAGGAGGGTGTGTGCTTTTGTTTTTCTGAAAGAGCATTTTGTCCCTGGATTTGGATCTGATTTGTGTGTTTAGTACAAACATAAGGAGACAAACAAATAAAGAGAAGTGTCGAGCCGAGCAAAATTACAATTTTAGTTTCAGTGAGGGCTCAGTGAGTTTAAGAATCATGCAAGTTAGTCATCACATAAACAGTCTATTGAGCATTTTGGAGAGAATGAAAATGAGATGTTCAAGATTAGAGTAAATGGCACCTGACGTCAGGATATGTATTCATCCATTTCACCAACAAGTAGGGCTGTCACCTAATATCCGCTCAAGTGCTCGGTAAAATGTTTACTTGACGTGTAAATATAGACATTAAAATAAAAAATATTAGGACACCTAGAGTCGTGAACCAAGCAATCCAACAGAGGGCACTCCCAAATACAACTCAACAGGAAGCACAACTTCAGAAAATACAGCAAAGTCAAAGTCACCCAGAGTAAACAATGACAACACAAAAACATCTAAGCAGCTTGTGTGGAAGCACTTTGAGCTCCCATGTGTTGATTATGTGCAAAGCAGCTGGCTCACTCCTCATCCTCAACAATCGTGGGGGATTTTAATGTTTGTTGGCCCAAAGCAACAAATCCACAAGACCAATTAACTGAAATAAGGTGTCTTTAGGAAAGTCTAAGGTCACCAGGCATCACAGTAAAAAAAAATCATCAATGCTGAGTTAGTTAAATTAATAGTTCTAATTATGAACATGAGGAATATTTTGATTTAATTAAAATCAAATCTACACATTTTTAGTTGGATAATAACAATAATAAAAATAAAATCATAAGTTTTGCATCATTACTTGAAATAATATCCTAACATCACATGTAACAAAAAGACCCATAAGGTAACTGTGGGGGCAGAAAAAGCGCCTGACTACAAATTACACAAATTTTAATTTTAAAACGCCATTTGTGCACACAGATGGTCAGCACATTGTTTCATATTTCAGTGATAAAACTGTCAAAACTACTTTGTATTCCTTTTTGTTTTAGGGGAAATGGAGCTTTAGACTTTGTGATATCGGCAAATATCGTATTGTTTTCAAAGAATCGATATTGTAGCGTATCGTCGTGAAACTGGTGATTTACACCCTATTAAACATATTGCTTGATAGACAATGGTAGGTTTCAGAGAGCCTGAGCTGACCTGATGACTCCTGTTGTTTGATGAAGTTATCTAACTAGTGAAGCCTTTCTTAACATACTGTGGAGCTGACTGGTGAAGTAAAACCCTTTTTCATCCTTTATCATCATGCTTGACCTAAGTGGTATAGACTCTGAGTCACACATATATAAAAGTAGAGTTTATTAATGTTGGCTTTACCAAAGCCTTTCTGGGATGCCTGATTGATAAGTTAAGGTAAGGATGCCTGCAACAGCGACAGGTGAACAGCAGGCCAGGTAGCCCCATCATGTTGTCACAGCTCACAAACATGGGAGCAAATCAAAACACAACTATGTCCTGAAACAAATGGAATATTGTAAAAAGAAAGTCCAATTTACGTGATCCTGTCAGGAGCATAAGTGCCTTAATAAAGTCAACACAAGCCGTGGTGCCATAGCAGAGGCTCCTGTAACCCAGGCTGGGGACCTAGGAACTACAGGGTCCTCAGTCCCTCAGTGGGATCTGTCCTCACTGGTGTGAACTCTGCTATTTTTCATATTGATTAGAAATTGAAATTTATAGTAAGCTGTAAAATTAATGCATCATTATCCCAATCAACTTTCGTTAGAAATTCATCATGTATGTCCCTGAGCTCTGCATCAAGAAGCATAAGATTATGAACAAGCCCGAAATTGCTCTAAATATGCACCTTAACCATAAGCGTCTGGTAGGGGTAGGGATGGGAATTGATACGATTTTATCAATACCAATGCTGTTAACGATCCTGCTAATCGATCCAATTCTATAACGATTCCCTAATCGATTCCTGCAGATTTTGCAAGTGGGCAAATGTTGGTCTGATTTTCAGTGGCAACAATGTCAAACACATCACAGCACAGATATCTGCTTCTGCAAGTTGCTGGTGTTTCCACTCACTTAAGGTTGTGTAGTAGGTGCAATGAAAATTAAGCTACAATGCTGATGTTTCTCAACCCTGTCAGTGGAAGGAATTGATAAGGGAATTGATAAGCAAAAAGATTAATGATATCGATTCTTTGATGGAGCTGTTAACGATTCTCCACTGGAATTGGTTTTCGATTCCCATCCCTAAGTAGGGGTGTCCCAGTCTGATAGTGATATTGGATATCAGTCCGATATCAGCAAAAAAACAAATATCAAATCAAATCAAACTTCATTAATAAGGCACTTTTCATACTTGGAAGCAACACAAAGTGCCTCATAAAGGCTAAAAACAGCATAAAAACAGAAACAAGGCCTGAGAGAGAAACGGGCGGACTCTGGACAGATTCTTGAGATGGTAAAAACCAGTCTTGGTTACATTCTTGATGTGTGGAATAAAAGAAAGCTCAGAGACAAAATCACGCCCAAATTTCTTACAGAATTTGTTGGTTTGAGGTCTTGGAGTTTTGGTAAAAGTTTCTCTCTCTGGCCTTCAGGGCCAATGAGTAAGACTTCTGTTTTGTCCTGGTTGAGCTGTAGGAAATTCGCTGCCATCCATGACTTTATATCTAAAATGCAGTTAAAAAGGGCATCAATAGGCCCTGTGTCATCAGGAGACATGGCGATGTAGAGCTGCATATCATCAGCATAACTATGGAAGCTGATGCCGTGCCTCCTGATGACATCCCCCAGGGGAAGCATGTAAAGATTAAAAAGAGTTGGACCTAAAATTGACCCCTGGGGGACCCCACACTTTATCTCATGGGTTCCTAAGGAGCATGTATCCAAACTTACAAAGAAGCTTCGATCAACCAGGTAAGAGTTGAACCATTTCAAAACAGTATCAGAGAGGCCAACCAGGTGCTTCAGTCTATTTAATGAAATGTGATGGTCGACTGTATCGAAGGCGGCAGATCCAGCAGCACCAAGACTGTGAGTTTATGGTTATCTAAATTGCACCTGATATTTAAAAGAGCTGTCTCCGTACTGTGATTCATCCTAAAACCATACTGATGTTTCTCTAAAATGTTGTTCTGAACTAAAAAATAATTTACTTGGTTAAAAACAAGTTTTTCTAAAACTTTACTTAAAAACGGTACGTTGGATCAGATCAGATCAGATTATATCAGCTTCCATCTCAGGTATCCGATACAAGCACTCTGATAATTTA
The DNA here is from genome assembly GCA_036419115.1 of Scarus forsteni. Classification (NCBI taxonomy): domain Eukaryota; kingdom Metazoa; phylum Chordata; class Actinopteri; order Labriformes; family Labridae; genus Scarus; species Scarus forsteni. Next base: position 2,403,795 of record JAZDUH010000145.1, read on the forward strand.
GTTGTAGAAAATGCTTATGTTAAAGTTAAACACAGTGGTTATTTTGCAATTTAAATATGTTTTTGTTTTTGCTGGATTTCATGAGGTTACTTTTTAGGGTCTTCTAATTTAGTTTTCATTTACTTTATATAATTGTACTATATTCTTATGTTTAAGGTAATATTTATTGAACCCATTGGTTAATAACAAATGGGTCAGTTTTCTCATCCCTACTATAGCTGACTACTGTTCTCTGTTTGAGTAATCTCACCTGATCAAGCCTTTTCTTACAGCCCATACTACAAAATAAGGAATAACAGTATGTATGATTCTTGCCGATATCGTATCGGATTGATATCGGTATTGGCCAATACTCAAAGCTGCAATATCTGTATCGTATTGAAGGTGAAAAAGTTGTATCGGGACACCCCTAGCGTCTGGCTTGAATCTGAAAAATATTACACATCATTAATTGCCATCACCTAAGACAGACCCAAACACCACAGGACCTCCTCTATATTTAGCTCTGAAAGTGGATTCTCTGCATTTTAGTGACAGACAATGAGATCTGACTCATCACCAAAGTGCGTGAAGCTAAGAGTGAAATCCTGCATCAGTCTGTGAACATCATAAAACAGCTCAAACACTAAACTCATCCAACCATGAGATTGTTCTCCAGCACACAGCGTCATGGTTTAACACTCAGACGGTGTAATGTTACACTGTAATGGACACTGACAGAATACATGCATGTGCAGCGCCCGGTTATTTTCCACACACGTTACGAAGCCCCCCCACACGTTTGTTTTATGGCCTGTCAGTTTCCATCTGAGGAACGGGGGTGAGACCAGGGAGTGATCTACTGGAGCGAGTCTGAATCAAAGAGATAAATGAAGAGGAGGATTAATGTGGTTCTGGGTCTGTACGTACTCGGTCTTGATGAAGGCGTATTTGTTGATGGTCTCGATGACGTCTTTGAAGAGGATCTTTGAGGTGAGGGTGTAGCCGTGGTGGACGATGGGCTCTCCATCCTGACCGTCCCAACAGTCCACTGAGGACAAAGAAAGAACAAAAAACATGTTGAAACATTACAAAAAAGAGAATAAAGTAATTATCAATACACAGTTTCAGCTATTTAAGTAGTTTTTCAAGATGAAGAAATACATTTCTTATAAAAGAAAAAACTGCTTTGTTCTGTTGAGATGAATAAATAAATAAAATCAAAATATGGAGAACACCTAACCCAAATTCCAGAAAAATGGCATGAAGCGAGATGTTTTGGTGTTCACCTGCTATGTGGCTTTAGAAATAAAGTAGCTTCAGCTCAAACAGCTCTTACAGATAACTTCCCCTGGTGATGTCATACAGATATTAGCCACATGAGCAAAGGCTTCTTCAGGTCTCCCTATACAGCAGTGTTAATTTTGTTGACTAATCATTCACCATAGTTTTCGTCAACAACTTTTTTACCCTTTTTACATGAGACTTGGCGAGGGAACTGAAGAATCACGTGACAACAGGAGGAGCAACAGGTTTTATCAACCGTCTGATGATTTGTTTTCTGCATCAATATTATTTCCACAAAGTTCAGAGGTTTGAAATTCCTTGGAAATTTTGAGCACTTGTTTCCTGTTTAAGGACAACATGCTTGATGGAGATTGATGTCAAGTTGCTGGAGCTCCAAATTAAAATGATGGGACTGGCATATTACCAGCTAACCAGTGCAGAGCAGGCTGCTGAATACTGATTGTGAAGAACAATTTGACTCTTGTATATATTGTATATAGTCTTTTTCATATATTTGAAGATCTTCTTCTCACTCTATCCCGAATTCCTGTATAATCATTGCTTAGTGACAACATTCCCACACATACGCATACACTACATGCCCTTGCATAGCCCTCTCCTTGCTCCTTCTGCCCAGAAACTAAAGTTATTCCCATGAACTTGCTGCACCTGCACCCCGCGTGTCACACATACAATGTTATAAAAGGGAGAAGACACTGTATTAGCTTCAGTTCAACATCTCAGACTGCTTGAAGATCTGTATTGTTGTTCTCCTTGCGGCAAGTAAAACTCCACTTGATTGTATTCAGCTGCTTCTCGTCATCTTTATTCTGAATTATGTCAGGTGTTGGTACGAACCTTGAAACTGAGCAATCTTAGGACTGTAAAGGGAAAAACCTTAAACACTGATGAAGACTCAAGATGGAGAGACCGGCTGATTGACAACAGTGTTAATTTGTTGACTAACTACTTTCGTCATAATTTGCATCAACAAACATTTTTCCCCTGACAAAAATTAGACAGCAACTAATAAAAACAAGAGCACATGGAAAAACTCAAATTAAACTAAACTGACATTTTCATCAACAAATAAAAACTAGACTAAAACGTCTGACAGACTTAATCCAATCAGACCTAATTTGGTCATGTAGGAAGTAGAGACAAGTTAGGAAAACATCCAATCACAGCTACTTTTGTTGTGTTAAAGGTTGGATGAGTTCAGAGGGACATCCAATCACAGCTGCCTTAGCTTGGTGGTGGTGGGATAAGTTGTGGAGCGATCCAATCAGAGCTGCTCTCTTTATGAATTGATATATTCATGTAGAAGGAGGTTAACAAACCTTTTAATCAAGGATCACAAAGGGGGAAAGTGAGAAGCAGACAAATGCGATCACCATGGGATGGCGACCCACCGGTGAATTTAGAACTTTAACTTCCTCACAATGTTTAATTGTGCAACTTCCACATCAAGAAGCAGTGATAAGCAGATTTGGCTAGCATCTCTGAACATGCAGTGATCTTCTCCAAAGACTCAAGCCCAAACCAAACTTCAGCCGTGTGCCTCTCGGTCTTGTTTCTTCTTCTGGTGCAGCTGCTGCCTCTCGTCCTCTCTGCTGCTTTAATTACAGAGTGATCCTGAGTGTGTGACGGTCTCTCTGCTCGCTCCAATCTGCTGTAGCCCTGCTCCCTGTCTCTAGAGCCCCAGACCTATTTACAGGTTAATCCACAGCAGGAGACGCACCTGGAGCCTGAGCTGTCACTGTGAGTGGAGATCATCCGACCAGAAACCTTCTGACGGTGGGTTTTTTCTTATTTTTAGTGGTTTTTCTGCTTCGTACCACTTGCTTAAGAAGTTATTTACAAAATGCTAACTTATTTTTTGGATAAAGTCCAAGGGAAAGTTATGAATAAACTATTTCCTCCAAAGAAAGAGAGATGCTGATATGACTCAGAGCGTGCAGACGTTTATTGATCCCAGGTCAGGCTGCTGACACCGTTTTCAAGACCTTTTAAAGGGAACAATGAGACACTTTAAGATTCTGCAGGAGCTCTGCTTCTTGGTATCTGATCCCCCATTAAACTACCATGTCAGCGTGCATGTTACCTTCCACGCAGCGACAGCCGGCCTGCAGCACCCAGGCGTACATGTCCACCCTGGACTGAGACATCAGCTGGTCTCCCATCAGGTAGGTGTTGTGTGAGGAGGCGATGAAGTAGTTGCACAGCGGCTGGTTCATGTCCTGGGTCACGCTGTAGTGGTCCGGGTTGAAGATGTCTCCTGCAGGGCTGCGCATGTAATTCGTAAAACCTGAAAGAAGCAAAAAGCTTTTTAATACGTCATGCAAAAAAGATTGAAGTTTCATTTTGATGTTTAAGAATGTGGCTGCAATTTTGAGCAATAAAACAAAACAAAATTTGGAAGCTGAATATTGAGGGTTTCATAATCAAGGATGTGGAGGGGAAATTACTGTAGTTATGAAGTATTTTTAATGTAAATACGTATTTTCAGGAGCTGAAAAGTGTGGCCAGCACATTATTTTTTTCATCCAACAAAAATCCAAACACATGGTACCTCCCATATTCACTAACATGCTGATCTTACAAATGTTTCATCATTTTGATTTTGATTGATTTTTGATTTTTTTTTTGATAAGTACCTTGACTCTTTGCTTGTTTTGTGTTGCACTTTCTTGTTGTCAGACTTTTTTTTGACAAAGCCTTGAGAAAATAAATTAACTTTGTGAGAATGAAAAATCAGAGCAGCTCTGATCAAACCTCTTCACTTGACAGCAAATCAGGACCGACTCTAAATTGACAAACTGACCTTGTAGAGAAACACTGTGATTCAGCCCTGAGATTCTCTGAATAGCTGCACACATGCATGGACTATTCAGTCAGAGACTTCTATCACTCTTCATACAAAGAGAAAGCAGCATTCATAAGGGAGTATAACAAGAAAGACTTAAACTTACCATCAATTCCCAGAACCCCTTGCTTCTGGTTCTCAGAGCACGGCTCAAACTTGTTGATGACCTCCAGGCAGTGCTCTTTGGACACTTTGGTCATCTACAAACAGAAAAACATGCAAACATTAACACAGTGAAGGATAAAAACAGAATATCAGGACATTTGATGCTATTAAAGGAAAATATATCTTCAAAATTTGCATATTTTAAAAAGCAAAAGACAAATCCAGCTTAAAGCGCCCCTACATGTCATCTTTGAGTCCATCCGTGCTGCAGAATCAAACTGTTTGTCGGGCGCGTACTCGTTAAAGCCGCTCATTGATTGATAAAGGGGGAGGGCCGGGCGGATTTCTCTCCTCTCTCACACTGTGTCACTGATTTTATGACACTTCAAACCACGCATGAGAGGCATGTGCAGCACGGCGTCCCGCTGAGGCTTCATTTCCACAGGCTTATTTCCATTAAAAAAAAAAAAAACATACTTGGCAGGGGGAGAGACTAAATTTGTGTTAAAGAGGGTGAAACTTAATTCCATCTCATCGTAATCCGGATAAAACTCTGCAAAGGTTCGCCTGCTGTCTCTGACAAACACAAAGCACTAAAAGACTTTTCATTTTTAGAAAGACTGAAGAGTGAAAATGTCAGACTTCAGATTTTTTTAGTGACACCTTGAGGAGCATCAAAGTTAGAAAATAACTCTGGGTATCAGATTTAGTTCGTTTTTTCAGCTTAAAGATTAAAGGGCAACAAATCAGGCATTTAAAGTGCATCAACATATGCTAACAAGCCACTCTGTTTGCTTAAACTGCTTTATAAGGCATAAAGGTAGTCAGCCAATCACATGGTAGCAACTAGATTCATTGAAGCTAGGCCTGTCCTCGGTAAGTTTGCCAGCATCGATAAACTGACACGTGCATGCATGTTTGTTTTCCTCCTGTCTCTCTACCAAAGAGGTTTAATGAGAGGATGGCTCACTCTGTCCATATTTCTTAACACCAGGGTGCATCGAATCTATAGCAGATTTAGCTGATTTATAGTGGAGTGAGCATCTGTCAGACATGCAATCTTTGTGGGGGAGGCGGGGCCGCTCGCGCGTACACACAGAGAGAGCTGCAAGTGAGCGTCCTGAGGAGTAACGAGGAAACAAAAGCCAATATGAATGATGGCACGAAAGATACGGTTCCTAAGCCGGCTGCCACAGTCCCAGTGTGGGGATGTTTGGGTTTTAAACAGAATCAACAAGGTGTGAACCCATGAACACTGATGACCAGATTTTTCGCATTTGTTTGAAAGTAGTGGCGACGGAGAAGAAGAAGGGGAGGTGGAGCGGAGCCTTCGTCCCGACGGTCAGCGCTTACTGACAGGCGTTTGGTCTGCAGAGTAAATATCAATAAAACAGTGCAAAATGGTGCACACTCACAGACCGTGTCGTTCGCTGCATTGAAGAAGAAATGCAGCCCTTCAATACGGTTGAAAAGCCACTTATGTCACAAACGTTTGACAGACAGTACGTATTTTTTTTAATGGAGTTTCATTTTTTCTTTACAGAGACAGAGTCTATTTTTATTGTTTTTTGATTAGTATAATTAATTATATTTCCATGGAATTTTTCTTAAAGAAAATCCACTTTATTTTACTTGTTTTTTGTCTCTTTTTGTTGTTTGCTAAATTCATTGATTGTTTAATTTATTTTATTTAAAATATTTCGACCTCCCAATTACAGTTAAATACTCTTAAGAAATTAAAGTTTCTTGCTTTTAATATGGTGTACTCACTTTATTATGACATGTATTATAATAACATTCATGAAAAAATGAAAAAAAAAATCCAAGTAATATTAACAATAATATTGTTTATCGTCAATAATTTTTTGGACAATTATCATTCAGCAAAAATGTGTTATTGTGACAGGCCTATTTGAGGCATATAGAAATGCTACTGAAGTTTAACCTGAGCATCAGAATGGAGAAGAAAGATGATGCAGGAGACTTGGCATGGCTGTTGGTGGCTGACAGTCTCTATCAGAAACTGCTGATCCATTGGAATTTTTATGCTCAGCTATCGCTAGGTTCTCCAAAAAATGGTCCAAAAAAGAGAGGATAATATTCACATACTGAAACTAAATATGACATTCACTTGGTTAGAGATAAGTGTATGCATAACATTTAATAAAGTAGGCCTTTCTTATGTCAACACTGTTCCTATTGGCTTAAATCTCTCTTCTAGACTTAGTTTTTTGGTGTGTTTTTTTTTAAATTTTTTTACAGCTAATCAGGTTCATAATTTTGATCAATTAATTATTAATTGTGTTTTCTTTTTCCCTTTTCATGAGCTGCCTTTGTGTGTCTGTGTGCAGATCCTGGTCGTTGTCTTCCATTAACACTTTGGTCATCAGCTCAAACTGGCGTCTCTGTTGCATGTCTTCATTTTGAGGCACAAAAACAAAGTGTTTCATTAATGACTCCAGCACAGCCAACTTTTCTGCATGCTGGCATCTCCTCTCTAAAGAGCTCACACCTCCGATAAGAAGGGAAAGCAGCAGTGCCTTCTTCACGGTGCCAGAACGAAACGGGAGTTTAATTAGAGAGAGATTCAGCCTGTGAGAGCTCAGATATCCAAACACAGCCTCCTGCTCCTAAACTGACACTTTTACACATTAAACAGCCTGTCTGAGTGCAAATTAGCTGAAGGAGCGCACGCCGCGCGTTTAAAGAGAAGCGAGCCGTTACGCTCGTTTGCTGATTTTCTTTCTCAGTCGATGGTATCATTAGTGAGGAGATGTTCTTCATCCCAAAGCCTTTTACAACAGGGGTGTAAATGTGGGGATGGCACTAATGCTAATTCCTCTGTAGGGCTCTCACTGTGGATTATTCTCCACTTTAAGCACCTCTTCAGGGCTCTGATGGTTGCCCTGAGCTGCAGATGCTCGTCCATCAGGAGATACGACACTCGTCCTTCAGAGGGTTATTATCTTCAGAAAACTGAGTCAACAGAAAGAGGGAAACTTCTGCCTGAGGTTTGAATAGAACAGTGATGAACTTCAAAATGTTTGTTTCCAGAGACAGAGGATAACTAGACAAGCACTAAGAGCACAGACCTCCACCAGCGCTAACCTGACAAGCCAGATAGACAGCTCCACATATCTATATCTATACCAATATTTCACTAGTCCATCTGGGTAGGAGCCCTTTAAATTTGTTTTCAGGGGCAGAACGTTAAAAAAAATCACAAGCTTGTGATTGGACAATCGTTTGGCTCGTCACATTCATCACAGACCAATCCACATCACGCAGGGTTGCCTCCTATAATGTAGCATACATAGCGGCTAATGTAGTGGCTAATGGCTAACAACAGTTGACAACAGTTCATGGATGTTAGCCATAGCGGCTAACTTAGCCACAAACAGCTAACAACAGTTAATGACCATTAGCCGCTAACTTAGCTGCTAACAGCTAACGGCCTTTTACAATCGTCTTACACTAAGTTATACCACACAGATGATTCATTAAACACTTATATGTGACATGAACCTCGTCAAAGACAATCCCTACAAGTAAACTTCTGAGGAGGGCAGATTTCACCGGCAAGATGGACCTGCAGGATTTCAGAATCAGGCAGGTCTGTCTGCTCTGCAAGGCTACACCCGCACCACAGTCCTCACCCATATTGTGATTTTAATATTAGTCCTACCTTTATTTCATCTAAATATTTACCTCTGCCAAGGAGGTTATGTTTTTGGGAGAGTTTGTTTGTCCGTCCGTCCATCTGTCTGTCTGTCCATCTGTCCATCCGTGAACAAAATAACTCAAAAAGTCATGGATGGATTTTGATGAAATTTTCAGGAAATGTTCAGCATGGGCAAAGGAAGAACTGATTCGATTTTGGTGTTGATCCGGATCAGCGTTTGGCCGCCAAGATGAAAAATGTGATTTTTGTGAATAACTACTGAACCAAAATAGATATCATTATGAATCCAGTTGCTAATGGTATGTTTTCATGGTCAAGGAATCTAAATATTTCGATGAAATAAAGGTAGGACTAATATTTATGGTAAAAATCACAATATGGGAGAGGACTGTGGCGCTGGCGTAGGTCTGCGCTCTCCAAGTGCTTTTCAGTTTATTATCATTATTATTGTTATTATTTTTTAATTCTTTTCCCTATCTTATTTTATGATATATTTAATTTTGCACTTTAACCTAACCTCCAGTGTTTTCTCATTTTTAAACCTTTAAGATGGCGTTTCCTCAGTACGTACTGGGTACAGCTGTGTGCTTTATTACTGTCTTTTTTTATGATGCTTTTTATCAACACTGTGTATGGATTGCTGTGGGTGGGTCCAGGGTCTGGGTCATAAATCCTTCATTTTAATTCATCTGTCTGTTTGTAAAGCGCTTTGTGCTACATCTTTTGTATGCAAAGTGCTATATAAATAAAGTTTGATTGATTGATTGATTGATTAGAAGTGTTGAGCAGGAATAACAACAAGGAATCTTGGAGTAATCAAAGTGGACAGAATTCAGAAGCTTGAAGTCTTGATTTTAAACCAAATTATTTGTCTCTTGGTCTGGTATCCAGCATCAGGTGTGCCTGATGAAAAACTTTGCAGGCCAACTTCTTTCCACACAGACAATACAAAGGCATTAACGATTGTCATTGGAGTGAAAAAGAAGATAAGCTCTGACAGCACAAACCAGTGCCAAAGCATTTCTGATACTGTTAGGAGTTATTCTCCAAAATCTGGAATTCTGCCTGATTTTTGCAACATTCACAAATCCTCCATCCATCTGTGTTCAGATAGTCATCAAAATCTAATCACCTCTTCTTTGTGGTGTGACCAACATCCCCTGACAATGTAAGCCAAATCTGTGAGAACTTTGACTCGTCTGATGAACTGTGGTGATCTTCTGCTCTGAATCGACTTAGGAGATCTTTTTCTCTTTAGAAACTGCTTCAGTGTCTTCTCTTCAGCTGTTCTGGATGTGTGTGCTGTTTTCTTTATGTGTGTGAATTTGTTGAGTTTTCTAGCTCACAGACACAAAACCAAAAATATATCCAAAGGAAATGATTTCTTCATTAAAAAAGGTCTCCTCCACTCATCTACGCTGCTGTCCAGCTCATCAGTTTCACTTCTCTTCTTCTGTTCTTGGACTGGTAAAAACATCCCCTCGTAAAACACATGGCTCTCCTGATATTCAGTGTTCTGCATCAACAGATGGTTCAGCATGTCTGATTCTGTGGTTTTGTTGACCATGCTGACTGCCTCTCCCAAGGGCATGATGCCACTGCTATGCAGTCTTGTAAAGGAAAGATCAACTTTTTTGGCAAATCATATCAATGCATCAGACTCTTTGGAATAGATTCAGGGTTCATAGCTTTACTTTTACTTTAGGATAAATGGAGAAGAGTTTGGAAATCATTGGACAAAGGTGAAGTCATAGAGCCTCAAGGTCATCTCCTGCTGTTAATAAACCTCTAAGTTTCTAATATGGAAGTAGGGCTGGGTATTTCCAGCAACCTCACAATATGATACGTATCCAAACAATGAATGCTACAAATCCTGATACACGTAAACACTGGCCATGCTTTGAACAGAATTCCTGACAAGTTTTGTTTTTATTACAAGAAGAAAAAGGTCAAGGATGAGTTTTAAAGGATTCTGCAACTTAAGAGACTTAAATTCGAGTCCTCAAAGATCATAGACTTAATTTAGATTTTGAAACTAGTGCTTCATTATGCAGCTTGGCTTCTACTTTAAACAGTGTCAATTTTTAACATTACCAAAAGTGTTGAAAGCACCTGTCAAACACTGAGGTCATATCAATCCTGTAGAATCCGTATTGACATATGCATCTCCAAGGGGTGTGTGATAATGTTTTTCTGTATCAATACTTTCAGCAAAGGCCTATATGGAAGTATCAAACCATCATTTAGAGCCGCCTTTGGAGACTGAGCTTTGGGATTATTTTGATGACGATGATGATTCAAAGAAGGACGATGTTCATTTTGTCCTCTTGGAGAAGCATCTCTAAATAATTTAACTGAAACTGGAAACTAGGGGTTTGCTTATGAAAATCGACTCTTTGTTAAAATAAAGCATCAATAATGATGTCACGTTAAAATTGAAGTTTTGATCAACTCCAGCTGAGAATCAGATCCATGGAAAGCACAGTTTTGCATATTTGGCCCCACATGCTGTTCATTATTTGGCTGAGTGACTTCATGCTGCTCTGGCCTACTTTCTGTATATTTAATTGTGTCTACAGACCACACTGACTGAATATGCATACTCTATACATAACAATGATTGTTTCAGCCATGTCCTTGTGAATTTAATTTGCAGGATTAAGTGAGTTTTAATTAAAACTTCGAGGACATAAAATAAAACTTCCTGAGCTCGTCTATCTGCAGAAGTGTTCTCTGCTCTCGGAGAAGCTCTGCAGGCCCTGAAGGAAAACTGACCTCAAACAGGAACTTCTTCAATTTTTGACTTCAAAGTCTGAAAGTCCTGAGGAGAATACCGCAGACGTTCAAAAATAAAGTTATATAAAGTTTTACGTGAGTGTCTCCAGAGGAAGAAGTGTGAAATCTGGTAGTGCAGTCGGGGTTGTCAGAGCTCACCAGACCTCTGCAGCCTGCTCCAGATATCTGCATGAAGCTCCACGCTGCATTAGTGCAACCAGAACAACCATTAATTTATTAAGACCTGGAGACTGAACTCCAATGAGATATTCAAGCCTGACCTAAAAAGTCTCCAGCTCCTGGGTTTCTGTCTGAGATCTGCAGCCTTGAGGAGCGTCCCTGTGTTTCACTCTTCACAAAGACTCTGGATGATCTCTTGGTTTGAGCAAAGAATGAAATATCCAACCCTCAGGATCTAAAATTCTTTAAAGACACATGTTTCTGCAGTTCAAGGTGTTATGTAACAGCAACATAAAAGTTTTATCAAGATTAGTGATTAACTGATTTTGACCATACTGAAGATTTTCCACAGTACACCTAAAAATCACGAGGATAAAGCTCTGAAACGACAGAAAGCTTCTTTACACCAAGATCTGCTGATTTTTCTTTAAAGCCTACATATACTGCCTGGCCAGAAACAAAGTCACCACCTAGATCTAACTAAGCAAACAGGTACGAGCTTCCTATTGGATAATTACTGCATGGGTGACTATCTTTAAGCTGGAAACAAGTTATTTAACTCCAGCTGATGCAATGAGCAGCTTCTCATTTTTTAAACAACCATTTCAAAGACACATCCTGGTCGTGGAAAAGATGTTAGTCTGTTTAAGAAGGGTCAAATCATTGGCATCAAGCAGAGAAAACATCTAAGGAGATTGAAGAAACTACTAAAACTGGGTTAAGAACTGTCCAACACGTTATTAAAAACTGGAAGGATAGTGGGGAACCATCGTCTTCAAGGAAGAAATGTGGTCAGAATAAAATCCTGAATGATGGTGATCGGTGAATCACTTAAACGTTTGGCCAAATCAAATCAAAGAAAAACAACAGCAGAACTCAGGGGTGTGTTTAATAGTGAAAGTAAGAGCATTTCCACACACACAATGTGAAGGGAACTCAAGGGATTGGGACTGAACAGCTGTGTAGCCTTAAGAAAACCACTAATCAGTAAGGCTAAGCAGAAAAAAGGCTTCAGTTTGCTAGGGAGCATAAAGATTGGACTGTGGAGGACTGGAAGAAGGTCATGTGGTCTGATGAGTCCAGATTGACCCTGTTCCAGAGTGATGGGAGCATCAGGGGAAGAAGAGAGGGAGGTGAAGTGATGCACCCATCATGCCTAGTGCCCACTGTCCAAGCCTGTGGGGGCAGTGCTGGGATCTGGGACAAATCTGAGACATTGGAGAAGCTTATCAAAACAACAACAAAGCTAAAGGCGGTCCAGTGAAAGTTTGAGTGTGTGACCTTGTTTTATGGTGGTGATTTATTTTTAGGGCCAGGTAGTGTGTAAAAGAGTGCTGACCTTCTGCTCGGTCTCCATGAAGCGTGCCAGGTCGTCGGTGTTCAGGTGGTCCTTGTGGTTGCTGTAGGTGAGCATGAGCAGGTACAGGTCTCTGCGGGTCGACATCATCTTGTAGAAGGAGCAGAACTCCTCAAAGCCCAGCGTGCCCTGGTTATCGTCTGTGTCGGCCTCCTGCACGACAGAGAAGAACACTCAGAGTTTGTTTTAGGAGTAAATCATGTTACCTCCAGACAAACATGCAGATCTAATTTAAGCCCCTGCTTCTGTAAAACAGATCCCAGACTGTTGGAGCATTTCATATGTCAGAGGCTGGAAGTCAATCTGAATGCTGAATTCCCTGAAACGTGCTCCATTGAGAGATGCTTCTGGTTCTTCAAATCTTCAAATCCTTTCCTCCAGGCATTTCAGAATGAACTTTAAGTCTGAGATGTATAATGACAGTTTATAATTAGATTCTGTTCAGTGAAGAGCTAATTGCACCGATAACAACTTACAGTAACTTTGTTATCTACTCATGCTGGCAGTGACACTTAGGGAAGAAAAAAATCTCAACAAGTTTTGTATTTCTGATTTAATAAAGGCTAAAACATAATGTTATTCATTTTTAAATCCAGAAGATAGAGCCTGAATTTCACTTAAGTCTCATTTTATTAAAGGGTTATGTTTTTGTGTTGGGTTGCTGGAGGCCCATGGCTCTTGGAAATTTTATTGCCAATGAGGGAACTCATGAGCTTTGTCCCAGGTGGGAAGATATCTGGGGGCGGACATACAAAGCAGCACATGCTGCCATCAAAAAAGTTGTGATTTATCAACTTACAGGTTAAAACAACTCAAAACACTAAGTTGGCTTGACAACAGCCTTCCTTAAAATTCTGTAAAGCTCCAGTATGTTGGGGCGTACAGGTTCTGTGTCTCTCCGCCAGGCTTTATTTTCTACTTTTATTCATGCTTTGGTAATATTTAATCTTTTTCTTAAAACGTTAAAATATGAGGTTTTAAATTTTGACCTAAAAATACTTTTAGAAATTTGCAATCATTATTCCACAACAGGATTAAAAAGAGATTATTTATTATTACATGTGCTTATTTGAAGTTTCAAAGGGTTCTCGTCCTTTAAAATAATGATTTGACCCATTTACAATGACACTGAGCAGTTGGATTTATGAAGCACACTGTATGGATTGTATACATTACTGCGACAATGCTGTTCTGTAAATCCCCATTTTTGTTTGTTCAATCCATTTCTCTGTTGTTTTTACTGCTCTGTATATATACATATATATGTATATATATTGTTTTATAATACAGCTATAGTTTAGTCAAGTTTTCCTTTACCTAAAAAAAAACTTTCACCTGTCCTCTAAAGTTTATTAGTGAACTTAACATTTTATCATATTTGTATGATTTAAACATGAAGATGGACTCCCACACACTGTCTAACTTGCAATAAAAATCATTTATTTGCAATGTTTGGTCTCAGACCTTCTTTTTTTTTTTTGCCTGAAGAAGGTCTGAGACCGAAACAGTACAAATTAATGATTTTTCTTGTAAGTTCGACAGTGTGCGGGAGTCCATCTCCGTGTTTAAATCGACTTTTTTCTCCGGCACACCTGTCTCCTAAATTAGATGTGCAAAGTACTCTCCTGATCATATTTGTATGAGGAAAAAGGTAATCAACACAGTTTGTCATCTTTTTTTAAATTTGTACTAAAAAACAGGAAAAAAGGGACTTCAAACATGAAAAACATAAAAACTAAAAAGAAAAATTCTAGTTAAATTTTCCACTTTGAGCCACAAGTCTTTACCCATGTCTCTGTTTCTAACATTAATAAAAAATATATATATATTTTAACTGAACTGTTCCATCGTTATAACCCGACACGTTCGCTCATCAGGAGGTAAACGCTGTTGAAGGATTCTGACTCAGACCCTGAAAAGGCTCCAGTTTGTGTCAGAGATGGAGGTTAATGACAGCCACAGTCTCAGTGGGTCACGCCATGACCCGTGTAATCCTGTCCCCGGTTTACTCAGACTGTCTGTGAGCGTCTCCATATGCCGGGCCGCTCAGAGGCTGGCGCTCGCTGTGATGACGTCTGTGCAGAAGCTTTAATAAAGAGGAGCATATACATCTGAATAGGCCCGGTTTGAATCTGCTGCATTTTAATATTTGATATTAATGTTTGATCATATGTCCACTGTGTTAGGGGATTACTTTAATAAAGAAGTGAACAAAACAACTGTCTGGACTTAAAGTTCATTCTGTTCTGCCATGAATTTAGAAGGAGATGTACATGAGGGCTCTGCTGATATTATATATAAACCGTTATGAACCTTTTAATTTAGTTTAATCCTGTTTGTGAGCCAATAGTTGTATTAGTAGAATATATTTTACTGTGGAGTATCAAAGTGTGATTAATTATAAAAATAAAACATCTAATAATCCAAGGCTCCAGACTGAAACCATTTTGGGCGCACATGCACCCAAAATTTGTTAGAGTGCACCTAACATTTTTTCTTGGGCGGACTGGTGCACCAGGAAAATATTTGAGGTGCACTCTTACAAATTTAAGTTGACAAAAGTAACTGCAATGTATGTGTTGTATCTTCACAAGCAGCAGGCTGTAGGCCCACCCAAACATATGCACACATGCATGTACGCAACACACACACACAGCCCTCAAGAATCATCCAATCAGCCGTTAGTATGCACATGGGCCCAGATGGAGCCTGACTGTGGTGTCAGGTTTCAGCACGGAGTGGTAACTCTGAAGAAGAAGCAAAGCTCTGCCAAATTCATCTTAGTGACTCTTTAGACAGTCCGTCATGTGGCTCTCTGATCTCCGTGCTCGCTGTGCACACTTGAGTTTTTGCAGATGTCATCCTGATGAAGAGCTGCAGCAGAGATATGAAGAACAGTCGGCTGGTCTTCATTTGTCTCATCTAATCAGTAAAAACTTTTGTTGTCTCTCTTCCTCTCCCTCAAACATCCCCCCACACGCACACATCGAGCCTCCAAGCTGTCGACTCAGCATCCCGTCTCTGACGCAGACACTACACACAACAGTTCATGTCACCAGACTGCTGCGTACGCGTCACTTTGATGGCGTTGAGTTTGTGACCGAGTGGCACGGCGGTGACAGGCAGACGTATTCAGACAGGATCACTCAGAAGGCAGCAGCTATTAGGACAGAAGTCTGTGCTCTGACGGCTCCGACACAGGCTGTTATTTCTTCTGTTGGTTTTTAGAGGAATCAGTGAAGACTATTGTTGAGACCAACCAGAACTACAGCCTGGCTGATTTCTGCCTCCATCAGGTGTATGATTATTGATTATTATTGCTGTGCAGAGGTACAAAAACAGCTGAGAGAAGAGTTAGGATAAGATAATGGTTTTTGTTATCATGAAGACTAAATTTAAAGGTTTTAAAGACTAAAAGAAAGCAGTAATACAACAACAAACTTAGCCCATAGTTTGGTGCACACCTTGGATTTCTGGGTGAGGTTGTTTCAGTTCGGTTTGACACCCTTCAAAATCAAGGGCATAGGTATAATTTTGACATTGGTGGGGACATAAAAGTGCTCCAAGGTGGCACTCCTGAAAGTTGTGTTTTACGTTTTTGACTGTTATTTTACATCATGTAAAGCTGATCAAACAAATAAGCAAACTATTATATTCACAGAAAGCTTCTCTAAATACTACACCTTCAGCCTCTCCTCGTCAATCTCTACAACAATCAAACATGTTGATGGTTGTAGTCTGAGGAGAAAACAGTTTTACAAATATGACCAATAAGTGTAATTTATTCTCCAACAATACGCATGTATAAAATCATGTTTGTAATCCGATGTTTTATTATGTTTTTTCCCACAAACTTGTATTGTTGGTCTTAAACAGTTGCTGCCTTTCAATACACAAATTATACATGGATAATAAATAAAATAACCAAGAAGTGTGTCTCTTTGGCGTTAAATTTAAGCGTTTTTTAGTTATAGCTTCATATACTATGCTTGTGTTTTGTGTTAGGGACCATGTGGTGGTGGCATTATATTGATCGATACGTCCCTAGCGTCCCTACCCAATCCTAAGCCCCTGTTCAAAGTGTTTTTTTGTTCAATTCTGTGGTGCTTGATGGAAACTTAAGAATAATGAGCACTTATTGAGAAGAAAGAGCTATTTTTAAATCTAAACAATTTCTTTCTTCAGTTTAATGTTAGAAAAAAAGGTTTCTTTAAAGATCCTTGATGCCGTTTTGTTGGCCAAAAGAGTTTCTACTTTCTATTTTTGGTCTTTTCTTTCAGTTTGAGAAGCTTGACTCTATCTGATGGGCAAGTTGGCAGGGAAGTGCTGTTTTTTTTCTTCTGTTGCAGATCAGAAACATCTGCATGCAAGCAGAGAGGCCAAAAACCAACACTGAATGCCTGTGACCTTCAAATAGCCCTGCATCATAAAGCAGCATCATTGTGTAAAGGACATCAACACGTGGGCTCAGGAACATTTCAGAAAACCATCGTTAGTAAACACAGTTAATCTCTACAGCTAAAAAGTCAAGGTCAAACTCTACCATGCAAAGATAGTTATCAGCAACACCCAGAAACACCAACAGCTTCTCTGGGCCGAGGTCATCTGAGATGGACTGAGGCAAAGAGGAAAAGTCTGCTGTGGTCTGAGTCCACATTTCAGACTGTTTTTGGACATCATGGACGTGGTGTCCTCCAGGCTAAAGAGGAAAAGGACCATCCAGCCTGTTATCAGAGCAAAGGACAAAAGACAGCATCTGTGATGGTATTAGTGGTGTTTGTGTCCATGGCATGGGTAACCTGCACATCTGTGAAGGCTCCATTAGTGCTGAATGGTACATACAGGTTTAGGAGCAACATGCTGTCACCCAGACACGAGAAAATGAAGACACATTCTGCTCGACAGCACAGCTTCAGAGTGAGAGTGCAGGTAGACTGACCAGCTGCAGTCCACACCTGTCTGCAGAGCATTATGAAACACAATGGAGACCCTGGATTGTTGAGCAAACTGCAGTTGTACATCAATCAAGAATGTGGAAGAATTCACCTACAAAGCTTCAACAATTAGTGTCCTCCTGTCTAACCAAGTGCTGTTAGAAGGAAAGTAGATGTAATAGTTTTAACATGCACCTATCCCAGCTTTTTGAGAAACAAAATATTTTGTCTTTGTTGTGAATTCAATTTAAATATGTTAAAGAGGAGTTGTAACTAATGTCAATGTCAGTTTTATTTATATAGCACGTTTTATAGGACAAGCCAGAAAAGTGCTTTACATGAGAAAAATATAATAGAGTAAAAGCTACAAGTAAGACAACATTAAAAGAGAAACAAACAATAACAACAGTAAAAGAAAAGCGTACACAAGTAAAAGCAAGTGACTAACTCAACCAAAAGCTAGGGTAAACAGGTAGGTTTTAAGGTGCGTTTTGAAGGAGGTGAGGCTGGTTGCAGAATGCACAGACTGAGGCAGGGCATTCCACAGTGTGGGAGCAGCAACTGCGAATGCCCGATCCCCTCTGCTTTTAAGCTGGGTTCTCGGCACATCTAAGGCCATCCGGTCAGTAGACCTCAAGGATCTGGCGGGTCGGTGCGCCTTGACGAGGTCAGATAGATATTCTGGGGCCACTTGTTGCACACCCTGTTTACATGGAGACGTGTTCACCAGAAACGCAAAGGCTTTTCCTGTGCATTTTCAAAATCACATGGCGACGCCAGAACAACTGAAAATGTTGTAGTGTGCATGCCAGTCTAGTAGATGGTGATGTAGGTTTGCAGAGAAACAGCGCTGCTACAACACACGTACAAAGAGGAAAAACTTTTCACAAACAACAAAGAAGAGAGGATGCACAACCACGCAGGAGTTTCTTTTCTGGACAACAGCCTTCATGTGAAAAGAGCACTTAGCATGCGGTGGCATCAATGTTTCACCCTATAATGCTGAATCATGTCTACATCAAACCGGACACCAATTTGGACCCTGTTTTCAAAAGTTTGCAGATTCAGGCACTCCGGCCACCGTTCCCATGCAAACGTGAGATGAAAACGCAATGAAAGTCTCGGATTCTGCCTAAAATCATGTAAACAGTCCCTTATTAGTAGAGCAGAGTGGCTATAGACAGCTGGCATACTCAAGAAGAGAGAGGTTTATTCACAAGGAGCTAATGTGCATATAAAGAGACACACACCAAAAGCAGAGTCGTAAACGTCCTGTGATGCTTGATTCTTGTTGGGTTTTGTTCAAAGCATGTCGCAGGACACGTCACAAAGACCGTAGAAAAATGGGTTCAACAGCAAATAAACTAAAAAATATGCTTCTTTTACTTTATTGTTAATAAACTATGTTTTATGCCTTCCTAACTTTGAGATGACTCTTCAGGTTTGCAGGGCTAAAACTGTGATTAATCTCTATTTTGACTCATTAAGGACAAAAATCTTTTGTGTCACTTACTGCCTGATCTTTAGGGAGAAGAAAGACTGAAAACACTCAAATGAAGCCTAACTGGATATTCAAAATGTGAGAGGTAGAGAAATTGTTTTTAGCAGCAAGCCCTCGTTCTCAGGACAGACGTGGTCCTCAGGGGGCCGACAAAGTAGAGCAGAGTCCTCTTTATCGGACCAAAAACATCAATCCAGCCTTATTCCCTCCCATTTATTATGCATGAAGTCGGGCACTTAAGTTGTTAGCACGCCGGAGCTCCGTGCTTTAGCTCGACAGCTAATATGGATTAATTCATCAGTCGGCGCTGTGCCCCTCCCTCCTCGTGTGCATCTGCGAGTCTACGGGGTGATAAATCATTGAGCGGAGCCTCTGCAGCTCTGCTCTCATTTACAGCCTCTGCTATCACATCAGGCCACCTTCACGTGACTCACCAACACCGACGGCACGGTTTCACTCTGTCAATAAACACGGGAGGGAGTTTAGATGCAATCAAGGAAAAGAAAATTCAGACAAATGCAGCAAAGAAAATCATCAGGACTCTCCAGAAGGGCTGCAGAGTATTTAAGACTTGAAGACGTTGTAATGTGTTTGCACATAAGACAGGGGGTGGGTCTGCAGATCATGAGGATGTTTATCTAGAATCCCAAACTGCAAGTAAATTCAGACACGTCTAAATACATTTAAAAGCATCTAAGAGGATGGAGCAGCTTGTCAAAGATAAACAGGCTTTATTCAGCTCTTAGTTTTGTGTTTCCTGAATTTATCTGTTAATCTCTTTCTAAATGTCTGGATCCATCTTGGCTGCTGCTGCTATAACTTTCTCTTTTGGTTTATGAAACTTCAGATTTGCTTCTGTCCATCTGTCTTTTGCATAGCTCCTCGTCTTTTCCAAGTTTTGCTTTTTATCTGATACACAGCAAACCTTTGCGGAGATGTTGGGCAGCATTTGGCTGAAAACAATCTGGATCTCTTGGAATCATTTTTCTATCATTTATGAAAATTCAGCCCAGCCAATAAAAGCATATCCCGAGTAAAAACAGTATATATGACGGATTAGGGGTGTAATAAAATTTTGTGCCACACAATTTCACGAAATAAAAATAAAATTCAAACACTCTCTGTAAAATGGAGGAAGACGAGGTTGAGGATTTAGCTGACGCTCCTTTGTCAAATAAATCGGTTGTGTGGACCTATGTTGGCTTCCCACATAAAAGACGAGAGAACGGTGAGAAGATTGCGGACAAAACAACAACCGTGTGCAAAATATGCCGCTACAGTTCACCGTATACTGCGGCAAGTACAACTACCAACTACTTTGAACTGGAGACAGGCAGCAACTGTATGTTTGTGTAAGTCTGCATAAAAAACAATATTTGATTTTTGCATCTACTGTTGAGTTGACAGAATTTGATCATACTTGAAGATCAGAAGTATATGCACTGTTATAGGCTAAATATTATAGTTCACAGTTCAGACATTTATAGGTCTAAACTGCAGCTCTGAGGACTGCTGTTTGTTTTCCTTTTCAATCAAGAATGTACTTATCCTGATTGTTACAACAACAAAGCTCTTTTTATTGAGATTTTATGTTTTATGTTTATGTTTGTATTTGCACTGTAGTCTAAATAAGGGGAATAAAATTCCAATATGTTTTTTTTCAAAGAGCATTTATTTTGTACTGATGCAGCAAAATTTTTTGGATGTCTGCATTAGGAAGAAAATGAAGAAAATTAGACTTTTGCACAACTTCCTACTGTTGGGGATTTTCTATAATCTTTATTTGGTATTGTAAGTATTTCTTATCGGGAGCCCTGTTTCGTATTTCGTATCGTTTCATGAGTTTACCGTTTCGTTACGCCCCTAATTATGCATGATTTATAAGCTCACTCTGGTAATTATGAAGAGTTAGGCCTTTATCAAGGATTTAAAGGTTTGAAGGATTTCAGGTTTAAAGACAGAAAGTGGCACTCATGTCCTTGCTGTTTGGTCTAATGTGATGCACACAGACTGTTGTTCTTCATGTTCAACCCACGGCTCCTTCCCTGCACGATTCACCCCAATCTCTCTCCTTAAGTACCCTGTTCTTCCACAACTCTATTTAAAATAACAATGTTAAAAACATCAATTTTTATCAATTAAAGCTAAGCTTTAGTTCATTTTTCTCGAGTCACTGGGGTAATCTCCTGTGGAATAACAGAGTTACTTGGTCAAACAAAGGTTACTTTTGCACAAAATGATTCAGAAGCCAACTCTGTTCATTTGAAAGATTTAAAGGATTACAGGGTTACAGAGTAAAAGAAAGTGGCGCGCATGGCCTTGCTGTTTGGCCCTGATATATACAGGCTGTTAGTCTTAATGTCCAGCCCACGGCTCCTTTCCTGCAGGATTAACCCTGATCTCTTTTCTCAATAACCCTCCTCTCTCACTGCCCTATAATCTAAATAAAGACATTAAATCCTCCAAATCAACTTTTCAAATAGAGTCCAAGCTGTTTGTTCATTTTACTCAAGTCATTTGGTTAAGCACGTCTCTGTTGTTGGTCAAACAAAGTTTATTTTTGCAAAAAACCTGTTTAGATTGTAAGATTATTGCCTTGCTGCTGATACAGTCATTTAATGGAAAAACATTTTTTCTAGAAGAAAGTGCAGTGAGACTTTTCTGCAGTGTTGAACATCTTTTGCATAAAGAACTGTGGTCTAAACTTTGTTCCACCAACCCTAAAAAATAAAATAAATAAATAAATCTGTTTTGTTTTTTTTCTGGAAAAAAAGATCCACCACTCGGCCCTTCAGGCAGATCTTGGGCCCTTTCCAAACTTATCATTTAAAGGTGATGATTGGGAAAAATAAAAATATTCTTGCACAAATAGAAATACCTTGCAATAACGTCAATAATAATGAAAAAGGTAAGTAAATAGTTTATTATATTATATCATTATAATCTTCCTTAAAATTTAGGTACCGTTTGCTTTGTTGATTAATTCGGGTTTTTTACATCATCATTGGTTTTATTCTTTAGTTCATTATTTATCAGAGTGCATTCTGCCTCTTCCGGTGAATGAATCGGCACTTGTTGCTTTTCTAATGCTTTATTACTCTTTGAGGCTGAAGTTGAATCATTTACAAAATGTTTTTAATTTTGAAAAACTTATTAAAACATTTTCCACCTGATCTGACCTGTATTTGGAAATACAGCTAAATAAAAAGGACATATCTAGCTTTAGACTTAGTCTGTGTTTTTAAGTCCTGAAAGATTTTATAAAGTTTAGACACAAATTCAGAAATCGTCTCCACCATCCAAGGCCTGACCATCCACATTTTCCATGTAGGTGGTCAAATCAAGAAACTCCTGAAGTTACAGCGATCACATAAACCTGCACACCGACCGAGGGCCAGATCAGTCCTGGTGTGTTCAGGCTGCATTACACCAGAGGCCATCTGTGTCCCTGCAGCACCATATGGACGAGTCCAAACAGGAGGAGGACTTAGTGACAGCGAGGAGGACGGCTAAAACAACAGCGTTAACACGACAGAACACTAATCCTCTGCAGTGTGTTAGCAAACATCTGCAGCATGAGCCAGAGAGTCTTAGCTGCTCATTCATGAGAAGGCTCATCGACACGGAGCACACACACACATGCACACACACCGAGCACACGCACACACACCCACACACACACACACACACACACACACAGACAGACACGCACACACAGCCCACACGAGGAAACACTGAGGTCATAGGTCAGCTGTTCTAACTGTTGCTGATCCCCTCCTTAATGCTCCATTACTCCTCCATGAACTTGATTTCCCTCCATACAACTGTTTAAACTGTGGTTAAACTTTGTATAAAATGACTTTAGCTGGGTTTAAACTCAGCTAAACTACTTTTTAATAATATTCATTTTAATTTAAAATGGTTTAACTGGTTTTAAGACAGTCTAACTGGATTTTTGTGTGTTTTTGTTTTCCATGTTTTGGCTGAATTTTAACTAAGTTTAACTGGTTATGACTAGATTTATTTTGGTTTAAGAGAATTGCAGTTTTGGGATTAACTGGATACCTTTGGTTTGATCAAGCTTGATGTGGTTGTAAAAGTTCAACAATAACTAGTTTTAGTTTTTAATGAGCTTAACTGGTTTCACTTGAGTTTAAGCTGTCCGACTACAGTTTAACGAGGTTTGACTGGGAAAGAATGGAAATATGTTTAAGTGGTTACAAATGTAAAAAACGTATTGTTATTGTTGACCAGCTGTTTTGACTGGGATAAGACCAAGAACAGCTGGTATTAACTGGCTTAACACAGTTTTACTGTTTTACTTTAATTCAATAAACGTTCATAATCACCATGGGAAAATTAACGAGGCTTGACTGTGGTTCATCTTGGTTTGATTAGTTTAAATTGCATAATGACAGAAAACAACTTTTTTGAACTGGGCTTAACTGGTCAGAACTACTTTAAACAAAGTTTAACTTGTTGTAAATGGCAAAAACACATCTGTCTATGTCCAACTGTTTTTGATTTAACTATGTTAACACTGCTAACTGGGATTAAAATGTGTTTATCTGGCTCTAGATGACATTGCTCTGGTTTCAGCTAGTTCAGAACTGGGCTTTTACTAAATTCCAACAGTTGAAAGAGTTCAACCAGTAAATATCTTTAAAGAGAAATGATTTAACTGTTTTCCAACTTGGTAAAACTGGTTTTAAATAGGTTTAATCTAAGTTTAACTGGCTCTGAATATGTTTAACTTGGACTTATAAAACTTTTACTGTTTAATTTGAGTTGTGAAACTTAAACTGACAGTTTTACTTGGTCTAAATTTACTGTCAATTTAATACTGGTATTTCTATTTTTCCCTTTTGAGTGACTTTTCTGACAATTAAACAGAAATCCTGTTGCCGATCTTCATTTTTAAGAGCACTTTGTTACTCTTGGTTTGAATGTTGCTATAAAATGTGTTTATATCATAATTATAAGAGCCAGCATCATGATAACTAAACCTCTCTACATTACAGTTCATTGGTTGGATGAGACAGTGAAACTTTTGTACCTTGAACATCTGCTTGACCTTCTGCCTCGGCAGGTTGACGTTGAGTTTGTGGAGGAGCTGAAGGACCTCGCTGATACTTAAGCTGCCGTCTCCGTTCTTGTCGGCCTCTGTGAAGGTCTGCTTGAGCCACGTGAGGACACAAAGGGTTAAGGACAAACAGCACTCAGAATAAAACCCCCCCTCAGAGCCGGACCAGCACAAACGTGACCCTCCAGATGTTACACAGGGAAGGATATTGATCTCTGGTCCTCTGCCTCTTGGCCAAACTGTCCTCGTCACTGATCCCAGCCATCAGGTACTTCAGTCCGGTGATCCAGGTACGAGCCTCCTCTCCTGTCCCAGAGACCAGGTCCAGGGACTCCATGTGCTCCCCATAGTACAGACTGAAGCAGCAGTTTGGGTCGAAGCTGCCCTCGGCGTACCTCTGGAAGATCTCAGACTGTTTCCCCTCACACACCTCTCGGATCGAGTCGATGGAGACTGATGGACACAGAAGGACAGAAGTTAGAGGTGGACATTAAAGAAACCATCCTGGACCTGATCCACCTTAAAACTGTGGTCTCAGAGTTAGCCTAACAGGATGGGTAGGGTTAGGGTTAGGGTAGCCCTAACCCTAACCCTAACCCCTAACCCCTAACCCTAACCCTATGACGGCCGACAGTGAGAAGTCTAACTATGTTTGATCTGGTTAAAACCTGGATGACAAAGTTTAAGTGGAAACAGACTGTATTAAAATGGTTTTAAATGAGCTGTGGTGGTTTTCATTGGGTCCATGATTTTTGACTTGGATTTATTTGGTTTTGACTGGGATTAGACCAAGTACAGCTGGTTTTAGTTTAGTTTGGTTTCATTTAGTTTAGTTTATTTCAGTCATATATACACTTCAAAGCAGCAAAAGAAAAAAGACGAGACACAATTTTGACCAAAAAAAGGCTCAAGCAGAAGCAAAGCATATTAATGCCAGCCGACTATGCATCTTAAGCAACACAATTCATGGTGTCAAGTGGGGAGAGAGAAACCAAAAAAGAGATAATTAACAAAAAAGAAAGAAAAAAACAAGCATATAATTTATCATATATATATACATGCATACATACATACTCATGCTCTTTTCCCTTTTTTTAATTACAGCCATAACTCCCAAATATAAATCTATATAATGATTTTTTTGAACATAACAAAGGAAGTACACTGCTTGAGTTTGAGATCAGCTGAACCCATTAAAAGAAATACATTTTCTTAAACTTCTATTTTAGCTTTAAGTAACACAAATTTGCTTCCATCTCTCAGCTCATATTTACTCTTAGACACTATGAAAAGCTTTTGAAAGCTGTCTGGTAGTGTTTTATTATTTGCTTTAAACATGATTTGCATTGTTCTATAACAAACCAAGTCTCTAAACTTCCAAACATGAGAATTTAAAAATAATCGATTAGTATGATTATAATATCCCACTTTGGTTATGATGCGTATGACCCTTAATTCCACGCAGTAAGATAAATAAGGAAGCATTGATGTGCAGTAAATTACATATAAACTTTTGTGATTTAGCATGTCTTTGGTTTGGTACATGATTGCAACTGATTTTGAGATTTTCTCTTTTACACACTAAACATGTTTCTTTCAGTTAAGTTTATGAAGTTTAAGTTTTAACCGGTTTAACAGAGTTTTACTGTTTTACTTCAATTAAATAAACGTTATTAATCCCCAAGAGCACTTCACTAGGTTTGACTTTCCAACTGTGGTTCATCTATGTTTGATTTAGTTTAAAGTGGGTTATAACCTGTTTAAACTGGTCTATTTTATACAAAGTTTAACTTGCTTCAAATTGTATGAACTTGTCTTTCTCCATCAAACTTTTTAAACTGAGGTTAAAGAGAGTTTGGCTGCAATTTGACCAAGTTTAGCAGGTTTTAAATAGTTTTATCTAGGTTTAAGAGAATAACTGTTTTTCTGTGCTTGACTGGATAGCTCAGGTTCAATCTAGCCTTACACCTGTTGTAAAACTTCAACAGTAACTAGTTTAAGTTCTTAAAGAGCTTGGCTTGTATCAATTGTTTTTTGCTGGTTGGCTGATCAGGAAAGAAAGGTTTTAAACTAAGCTTAACTGGTTTCAAATGGTAAAAATTTATTGTTTTTATGTTCAACTGTTTGTGCTTTAACTTTGTTTCAATTGCTATTAACTGGGTTAGAAATGTGTTTAATGATAGTTCTTTGGTTTGACCTAACTTAAATGGACTTTCACTGAATGCCAGTGGTTGAAACTGTTTTTATTTAGAGAAAATAACTGTTTAACTGTTTCCTAACTTGGTACAATTGATTTAACAAGTTTTAAACAAAGTTTAACTTGTTCTGAAAAGGCTTTTTACTGTTTAAACTGAGTTCCTATACCTAAACAGTTTTACTGTGTCCAATTTTAATGGCAATCAACTGGTTTTAAATTTATTCCTGCTTTCAAGTAACTTTTTTAATGGTTATACTGAAGTGCTTTTGATTGTTTTATCCCCATTTATTTGTTGAAGAGCACTTAGTCACTCTGTTTTACAAAGTGCATATAAATAAGGTTTATTGTTATAAGAACCTGCAGAATGATAGCTTAACCTTTCTTCATTATGTAGCCTGATGCTGACGTGTTTCTTTATGCCCGGCTCTTATTCTTAGATTTACCTGATTGCTTTTTGTCTGTTTGTTTTATGGAGCTGCGTCTTTTACGACATCAGGATGAGTCAGACTTAAAGTTGAAACTCTGAGAGGCAGCAGTATCTGATATAGACACAAAACCAGTTTAAAAACAATAAAAAGTTGAGTTTATTAAACCCAAATCACGCCGCAGAGGTCTTATTATTCTACCTTTCTGCGTGTTCTCCCCTCAGGCGGAGCAGTGAATTAATTGTCGTGGGCACAGAGAGAGTTTAACGCTGAAATCCTTCCATCTGGTTTCAGGCTTTATGATTTGCAGAATTAAAAACAGTTGACTCGATAAGCAGAGCCCCGAGAACTTGGTTTATTAAGATGCAGCATTTATGAGATGTTAATGACATTTTACTGGAAGACACGTCCTCCAGTCATCATTAGTTTTTTACCCATGACAGCAGACAGGCCACGAGCTCCTCTGCTCATCGTTCTGGAGCAGGTTCACTCCTAAAAACCACAGATAACCCGAGGACGAACCACAACACTGACTCCGTCTGTGTTTCTGTTCCTGCATGTACGACCAGGAGCGGATTATTTACATGCACGCTCATTCATAATGCACACGCCGCTGTACACTCATGTATACACACCGTCCCCAGGGCTGGTGGGCTTGTTTTATGTGAATATATACCATCTCCTGGATGTCAGAGATGCCATGGACATGACACTCCACATGCAGCGGCCATGTTTGAAGTGCTCCCGTGAGGCTGCAGACGCCACACGCTCTCCTCCGCTCCTCCTCGACACGGCACCGTCATACATTATAGAGAAGTGTACGGCAGGTGTGAGGGTCAAAGGTGACCTCCTGTGACTGATGTTTGGAAGAAATGACGAGCTGCTGACAGCAGACGATGACTGAAGGTCAGCAGTTGGAGAAACATGGTGGATATTTCTTCTATGTTTGACCATCAGTACATAAGAAACACAAAGCTGTGATCTACTGTGCATGAAGAAATTAGGGATGTAACGGTTACCGGTAAAATGGTAAACTGTGGTAAAATTTCCCACAGTAATCATTACCATGTCCTATTAAAATTACCGTTATACCGTGTTTGATCACCACACTGTGTCAGTAACTCGCAGTGATGCTGTATGGTGAAACAGCCATCTCAGAGGCGTGCATGTGCAGTTTGTAATGTTTGTCCTCTGAGAAGTCCTGTACAGCAGTTGGAGACTCGCTCAGACTATTCAGGTTATCCCTCTCGAAACAGACAAAGTCTAAGGTCTGGTCGAAGTTTGGATTTTACAAGGATGTCGAGGGGAAACTGATTGACGACAGTCATAAAGAGAGCAGCTCTGATTGGATGGCTCCACAACTTATCCCACCACCACCAAGCTAACGCAGCTGTGATTGGATGTCCCTCTGAACTCATCCAACCTTTAACACAACCAATGTAGCTGTGATTGGATAGATTCATCACTTGTCTCTACTTCCTACATGACCATATTAGGTCTGATTGGATTAAGTCTCTGTCAAACACTTTAGTTTTTATTTGTTAATGAAAATGTCATTTAGTTTAGTTTTTGTCCATGTTCTCTTGTTTTTATTAATTACACTCTACTCTTTGTCCAGGGAATAAAGGCTGCTGATAAAAACACGGCGCTCCCTGCAGGCCTGGAGCTCTTCTGTAGTTGTTCTTGTTCTGCTGCCTTCCTGGTCTTGCAGCTGTTTTCCTCTCATTGAATCAGACTGAGCTGCTGTTGGCTGTCTGTCCTTGTCCGTCACTGTACAATAAACTAATGGAAGCAGCAGCTTAAATACTCTTTGTGAGCTGAAAAACCTGAATATTGATATGTTGGTCATTCCATGCATTTACTTAAAGGTGCTATGAGGAGAATCTATTTCCGGCGACATAAAGACTCTGCTACCCATGAACATGCGCAGCGACTGTCGTGTCCCAAGCCAAAGCGTGTGTTTGTTGTGATGCTAATGAATGCAGGTCGGACCTTCCTCAGAACTCTGTATTGCTTTACAACTTCTTTTTTTAACAACTTACAGGATGCAAAGCCATGAGGTAATGTATCTCTTTCTAGTTACGTAGCGGTAGTTTTTGATGTGTGACAACAAGCAATTTTTGGAAAACTTAGTATCGCAGTTTTGTAGCCGGCTACTTACAGCCCGGTGCTCTAAGACGTGTCTGAATAATATAAATTTGCTCTAGTTTTAATTGTCTTGTTCCCGAAGTTGAGTATCCAGGCCAGTCCAGCTCTGTCCAACCCGAACGCGACGCTAAAGAATAGCATCTATAGATAACCTATTTTGATTCTATAAAACTCATCTTAAAGTGTGTATTTCAATCAGGCATTTATCTAAAAGTGAGACTTTTTTGTAATTACTTAGAAAATCCTCATAGCATCTTTAAATTGTGATTTGTGTTAACTTTGTATTTGAACAACAGAGGGATGGTTCTGTTCCTTCCAGGAATTAGTCAGGCCCATAATACCTTTGGTTGACAAGTTGGCCTGTTAAACATCAGATTAGATAGATCAGATTGAACTTTACTAGTTTCATTTGGGAAACAAAAATAAACCATCCTGGTGTCATATTTGCAGATGAGAACAACTGCACAGAAAGAACTTTCAGCAGAGTTGGACAATCAGGGGGAGGCAGGCATGGCTCACACTGTGGCTCACTTTATTGTCCATTCAGCCTTTATGGGCAGACTTTTGTTCTGATCTTTATAATGAGGATATACTGTTGAAAATTCAAGTCCCTTCAAGGATCTTAAACACCCAATGAAGATGATCTTGTCTTTGCAAAGTAAATTCTAGAAGGTTGCACACTTACAAAGTGCTGATGCATGATTAAGAGCATCAGATTGTCCTTGCAGGTAAAAATCTGTACTCATAAACCACCTTTCAGAGGATCATAACACTGTAAATTAAAACAAAATTCAAAAGTAGCTCTTAAGCCATGCAGTCCAAAGCCAATCACATCCCTGTAAACCAGCAACAGACCCTGATCCTGAAGGCACCGGGAGCACAGCAGGTTGGCTAACACGTGTAAAATGTAAATTTCTGTTTTGTTGTTTGTTTTTTCTGCCTGAAAACCGGGACACCTGCTTCTGTGTGTCAGTGGGCGCTCGGTGATAAACCTCCAGGGGCTGAGAACAACACACAGGGTGCCAGAGAATATTCTGTGATGGAGGCTGCAGTGTGAGGGGGCTTTTGTTTTACGGTCCACAGACTGGAGAAAGGGTGAGGTCCACAATGACGGGACTGGGACCGAAAGACGGGGACGAGCATCTCATGTTTAACTGAAGAGCCCGTACTCTGCTTTTTGGAGTTTTAGATTCTCTCTGGTGTGTTAACATGGCACTTCTACATACGTGACAAAAGTCTGCAGCATCACGACTCTTCCCTGTCCACCTTGTTTTCAGCTCAGTAGCTGCCCGAGGAACTTTTAACACAAATATTCACATTTCTTATAAAAGAAACAAAAATACTTGTTGATCTATGGGTACTCCAGCAAAATGTTTCAGGACATGAACTCCTCTTCTCATAACATTTTCAGTTCTGTTTAGTTCAGTTCAGACAACTTTTTTTATCCCATAAAAGACAATTCTTTTGTAGCTTTCCAGTGTATGTTCATGCATACAGTCAGTCAACAACATCAAAAAATAATCAATCAATATGTCAAGGAAACATATTTAAGCATTAGACAGGGAGATGCGTGGATATTTTAAGTTATCTATTTATATAAATCAGAGAGGACGATAAAAAAAGATTAGATAAAATTAGATAGACAATGAAAAAAATGTATAACATTAAAGTAACAAATAAGACAGGAAATCAATAATGTCCTCTAAATAAAAGCCATTTAAAATGGTCTGTGTTTAGGAGCTTAATAACATTATTTTACTGCCTGTTTCTATGATATCAGCACTTAAAAGGTCAATATGACATGAGTGTTGGGCCTTCAATGGTGGGACAGCAGAAAATACACGAAATTATTTTAAGGGAGATCGATAAGAGGACGGGACTCCAACTATACACTGTTTACAACGATATGCTGGCCCGAGTGCTTCTGATCCAGGGCGAGGGATAAACAAATAAATAAATATAAATGTCTCCCACTGGACCTTTCCGGGGCCCAGTCATTTTTTTGTGCAGCCCTGCCTACATGTACAGATGAGCTCTAAAAACTTGGACACATTTTTGAATCTGCTGACATAAAGTGACGTTTACATTAATCAATAACAAAATTAAAACTTGATAAACTTCTATCTACAAATTAATCTGCTGAAATGTCTTTATTGTATTCTTTTGCATGGACATCTACCTTTAACAAAATAAAATGTTCATACTTATATTTGTATAAATAAAATAAAGTTCATTTTAAATACTCCAAATTATTTCCCATAAATTCCCATGGAAAGTTTATAGTTTGAAATATGTCCAAAATTACCCAGTTTAACTTCCAATGGAAAGTTTCTAGAAACTTACAGGAAATTACTGATTTCTATAAATAAAATTAATATGAAATCAGTATTTATTTGTAGCAGGTATTTTTTCAATATATTGCTAATGGCCAATTATATAAATTAAATAATTTAATTAGCCCCCTAAAAAAAAGGTATATTGTTGCTACTTATAACCTCATCAAAATGATGCTGCTATATGCGTCTTTTTGCACCCATGGTAGATTTATTTAGGTATACAAGAAAGCAAGTTTGTTAAACTATACGCCACCTAAAACTCATCTAATTATACAAGCACTTAAATAAACATTAAAAAGATCTTTACTGTATAGATTCTCAGTTCAGTGTGATGGATTAAGTACAAATAAAGCTCCTGTCTCCACTTGAATGTGTCAAAGAGGTTAAAACCCTTTTTGTGTGTAAAGGTTTATAATTAAGGATAAATTCTATCATTTAATGTCTATTTTACCAAATAAAACTCTAACCCACCCGATGCTCCAGCAGAGTCAATGTGTCATTTTCCTCCACCGTCCCGTGTGTGTGTGTAAATCCAGTGTTTGGGCAGATTAAGGCTGATGAATAATTAAGTCGACTTAAGAAGCTTATTAAATGCAGGGCTTCAGAGGAGGGAGAGCAACAGGAAACTGAGCCCTGAGCCCCCACGAGACGCCCGACACACACAGACCTGCAGGACTCGTTTATTCTAAAAACAGTCAGGAGTCGGCTGTTTGCTTCTGTTCTGGGACAAAAAACGTCCAAATACAAAATACTAAAACACCGTCAGGCTGCAGGGAGAGGAGCAGGAAGTCAATTAAACAGAAGCAGAATAAAAGAATTAAAATCCTGTGAAACAGAAAAGGACAAACTGGGAGAGGGTGCACTGAAACTGAAATTATGCTATGAGCTGGAGATAAT
The DNA here is from genome assembly GCA_036419115.1 of Scarus forsteni. Lineage (NCBI taxonomy): Eukaryota > Metazoa > Chordata > Actinopteri > Labriformes > Labridae > Scarus > Scarus forsteni. The sequence goes on from JAZDUH010000145.1 coordinate 2,435,547, forward strand.
CCACAGTAAAGCTCAAATGATCAGTAAATTCATCATCTGATGGATATGATTTTATGTTTGGATGATTACGGTGTGGTTTTAAAAGAAGCTGTGATTCTGAGCACAAAAAGGGAAAATAAACAGCAGCATGTATACAATTATAAATGTCTTTCTAATTGCAGGATTCTAAATGACAGTGTGAAACTATATTAAAATCAACAGTTACTGCACTTTCCAAATCACCATAGGTGAGAAAAACAATTCACTAGGAGGAAAAAATGATATGGAAAAAAATCCTGAATGTAGGAGGAGCATGCTGCAAACATTAGTTTAGTTCCTAAGCATCAAGTTTAACCATTTAAAGACCCAAGAATGTAAGCTCTTAACTTTGGATAACTATGTTAAACTGCAAGGCTTTAACTCCTGTTGTCACAAAGTTTTAGTTTTTTTGCATCATTTGCATAATTTAGCTCATAATCAAACATTCAACAGACATTTCCTTTACATTTTATGTTGAGCCAAACCTCCTTATAATTATATTTTCTTTCTTCTGCAACAGTAATTTTGAAATCTAATAAAATGCATATCCATTAGGGATGTATATTGTGGACCGGTACTTTCATGTACTGGTCCCTAAGTAGGTTGGTACCCGAATACCGTTAAGAATCTGGAAAAACAGTACCGTTATCGGTTCTTAAACGTCTCTTCAACTGTTATGACACTACCGCCGTCCAGCTCAAGCAAGTTGGTGAGGGCTAAGTGCTCGAGGTTTGGGCTCACTTTAGCAAAGTTAATGAAAACTCGGCCCGATGCAATCTTTGTCAGAGAGAAGTTGCGTCCAAGGGGGGAAAATACTAGCAACATCACCAGACACTTGGAGCGCGCGTATAGTACAAAGCTAAAGGAGTGCGGGCTGTTTGATTGCTATAGCAACACGAGTAGAGCAGCCCCGCTAACACTAAAGACTGCAGCACCGACAGAGACAGAGACTCTATTATCCTCCCCTTCGGTAAAAACTCTGCTCAAAACAACACAGTCACACGGGGTTAAACTCTTGACGAAGTGCCGCAGCACTCGGCCGTATAGCTTGGATGAAAAGCCGACGGCACAGTTCTCCTCAGAGGATTCGGAGCTGTTAATGTCCGCTCGGAGTGGAAACTCTTTGTTTACTGAGGTCAAGAGAGCAGCGGATGTGACTGACGGTCAAGCTGCGCTCACAGCGCCCTCTGTTGGATGGAATGGTCCACTGCTCCAGGCGCCCTGATGTGCAGCTACACTCAATATTTCACATTTGAATATTTATTTACTATTCGGTTATGGATATTTATCCCCATATTCGAACAGTTATACGACTATCTAATATAAAGTGACAGCCCTAGTAGTCATCATTACAGCATTGGTTTTAGCCCCACTGATATATGGGTCTGTCTGTACATGCAGTCTGTTGCGTGGCATGAAGGGGTTTTGCCATCTCCTTAGCTTTCTTTTTGTCTCTGAGAAGCATTTGTAATGCATTACTTCTATTCTGTTGAAGCTTTATTATTACCTTGTGGTAATAAAAAAAGGTTGAATCTTAACATATCTTGTAAAGTATTTAATTTCTACACAAAATTACGTGTTGTAGTATCGATAAGAGGAGTATCGGTATCTGTATCAGTATCGATAACGATATACATCCCTAATTTCCATAAATACGTCCCTTCATAGTGTGACTTTACTTGAACATCCAACGTCCAGAAGCTTTAGATTGTTCTTTCATGCTGCAGATGTTTAGTCAATAATCAGACTAGTCTCAGTCAAAAGGCTGAATAAGGACCTCTTGACTTGTTTTTGATATTTTATGCCTCTGAAAGTTGAGAACATACTTCAGGACTTGAGGATTTGCTGTAATTCTGTGTATGAAATGTCTGCACAGCCATCAGGAAGCTTAAATAACAAATAATGTCCATGTTTGCATCAGCTGATGTCTGTTTCCACTCAAACAGTCCATAAATGTTCAGATGAATCAAAGATGACATATGGAGAGCGAGACTTCATCATGGTCTTCTGGGATACTCAACGATCCGGTGCCTCTTGCATACCATATGGCTAAAATGGCCGCCCATTTGTCTGAACCATGAGCCCATTAAACCACAGAAGCGTGGAGGATCTAAAACGATCAGAAGAAGAAACAAACTCACTCTTGGCCTTCTCATTTTTACGCGACGGCCTCCAGCGGATGCATGACTTGTGTTCGTCCAGGAAGAAGAAGCGCACCAGGCCCTTGGAGCCGCCGCGGAGCTTCACCATCTGGGTCCCCATCTGCATGGAGCTCATACATTTCTCCACTGCGGGCGAGAAAAAGGAGAGAGCGAGAGAGAGGATGTTAGAGAGGAAACTGCTGGAGTGTTGACAGAAACTGACAAAGAGAGAGACAGACCACCTGAGCCCTGCTCCAAAATCTGAGGCGGGTTCACATCCAGACTCACAAAAACCACTTGACTCTCACTCAACATATTTCACTCTCATATTATATTGTCACAGTGTTTTCATGAGTGTAAAACATGTTTTTATGACACATGTTGCTGTAGATCTTAAAATATTTTAGCAAAAAATATAGTTAGACCAGGCTGAAAGATCTATCATTATCTTATCTATAAAGATATGAACATTTAGATATAAGTATCAAAAAAGCAATGATACAGATTTCTGATAAATAAAACTGCACTTTCCGCATTCTTTTGTATTATGATGTTTCTATTTTGCTGAAAAATACTTGGTTTTCTCCAAACCCATAGTCACATCGTATTGAGAGATATCTGGCATGAATGTCTAGATATGAAATTTTGTCCATATCGTTCAGCTCGAGTTATTTATTAACTCGGGTGCCTACGGGAGCCGCGGCTGACCAAACAAAGGAATGCGCACTCTGCAATAACTAGGAGCGTAGAACAAGAAACAAGAACACAAGAAATCCCACATTCTGCTGACCCCTTTTGTGTCTGTCCACAGCTCCGTTGCCCACCGCAGAATGTGAGATTTCTTGTTCTACGCTCCTAGTTATTGCAGAGTGCGCATTCGTTTGTTTGGTCATCCGCGGCTCCCGTAGGCACCCGTAAGTGTATCATAGAAATGCCAAGTAGTACTGTTTAGGCTATAAACATGTGCTAAATGATGTCGTTTTGAGTAAATGGTGGACGTTACCCGCTCAGGACACTTGGATTACAGCACACGAGCAGTATGGAGGAATACTGCCGACTTTTTGTGGACTTTTTGTGGACTTTTAAGGACACTGTTTGTTTGGGCTCTGACCGAAGTCATGATATCAATGTCAGTGGACAGCGAGGATACCCCCAGATCTCTGGCTGCATCCTAGATGTTCCAAAAGTACTCCACAGTGTTGTTCAGCATGAGGGTGAGTAGAAAATGAGGCCAAATCTTTGTTTGGGTGTAGTATTCCTTTAAGTTAACAACTTATTTTTTTCTTATTTTGAACATTCTGAGCATAAATGGGATCTCAAAACCAAAATCTATATTTTTATTTTTACTCTGGGCCATATCTTGCTTTTTTCAGTATTTTTTTTAAGTTTGGTTATTTTTATTTTATTTGTATTCATGCTTGTCTCTTTTTTGCTAAATTATTGCCTTTACTACTGTACCATATTGATGATCTTATTTTGCTTACTTTATTTCTAGGACTAAATAATATCATACTTAGATACTAAGATCATTTAACTAGCTAATGTACATTTCTATAACATATGAAAGCATTCCCTACACCTGCTTCCTCTTCTCACTGTCAGTGTTTCCTCTTCTACTCTCTGCAATCAAATTCAATGTAAAGTTATTGGATGTGAACAAAATACACATGATTCTGGGCAAGTAGCCTCCGCATTGATTTACGTTCTGAACCAGCCTTTACACGGAGCCATAATCAAAGTAGGTTATTTACTAGCCCATATCTCAGTTATTGATCACATTAGCTGCTTCTGTTGATGTATCATGAGTGTCATCCTGTTGAACAGACCGGATGTTTACTGTTGACGTGCTGCAGCAGTGACGACGTGCTATCATGCTAAGCTACGTGCTAAGCTAACTCTGTTTGACATCAGACACACTGCACTGTGTTTTCTTTTCGTCCCTTCTTGTAGTGACCACACACTTGGGACACTCTCTGCCATTTCTTCTGTGGACTCTCTCCTTTCTGTCCCTCTCTTTTCTCTTCCTTCATGATTTTACAAGCCGCGCAGCAGCGGAGGTAGCAGGCGCGTTGTGCCACAGAAATGACCGTCCGTGTCAAACACCGTGCACTGTATAGTAGTCCAGATATATATATATATTTTATATGTATAATTATGTATTAAACGAGGCTTCGAGGCACACAATTTGCCTCGAGGATATTTTGTAAACGAGTAATCGCGATTATTCAAGGAATCGTTTCAGCTCTATTTGGAATACAACATTTTTAGGCGTATGGGGAACACTGACAATCACAATAGCCCACATAACAGCTTTTCATAACATTTTTGCGTATTTAAGAGTCTGACTGGCAATTTTAAACAGTGCAATTAAATAATGTTGGGTGTCCTGGAGACTACCACATCTTCAAAAACACTGCAACAAACAGAAGACATACATAGATATAAATAAGTCTCTAAACAGTACAGAGATGTGATGATCCACAGTCATATTTAACCAAGACAGAAAGAGAGCACGGCTGAATAAGAAGTAGGAACTGACACTCTGATTCTTACATTTTCCATTTGCTTTTCCAAATATTTATAAACTATTTGTGCAATTTTGACAAAATGCAGGAGATTGTCTGCAATTTTTGATTATTTAAAACAAAGTGTTGTTTGTTTTAAAGACATTTTTTATGGCCATGGTACCAAAAAGAAATCTAATTTTTTTATTTTTGATTAAGTAAAACTAATGTGATTACTCTAACTACAGTCATTTATCATTTTCAGTCAGAAAAATGAGACAGACGCTGTGGTTTACTACGTGCAGTAATGATCTGATTTGAGTTTTGGTATATGTCCAGTTCAGCTGTCACTGCTAACAGTTTTCTTTGCCACATGGGAGGAAGAGAGAGGAGTAAACAGAGAGATGACAGCGAGAGCTCATCTACCCAAAAATCCTCTGAACAACTCACACTGCAGACCACAGAACAATCACAAGGAAGAAATCTATAAAGCAGAGTTTCTGTTCAGATTTAAGGGCAAGTGTCGCAGCCAAAGTATGAGAGAAAGTCCTGACACCTTCCAAGAAAGAAGTGACAGCGGAGAGGAAGATTGACTTTAACGAGAGCTGCTGATGTGGAGCCTCGGCGTGTCCTTGTCGTCCTTCTGGGCCGCGGCTGACAGCTCCTCCGCGGGCAGCTAATCGTAATGAGCCCTGGTCTGGCTGGTGTGGACGGCCCCGTGCCCCTGGGCTGCAGCTACACCCTATGTGGCCATATTGTCAATTATCAAACGTCTGTCACATCCTATCAAACAATTTCCCGCAGCATGCCACAGGAAATCAGGCCAACCCGGCACGCACACGCCTCTAAATAAGGTTAGCCGATCACGGGTGTGCAGCGTGCACATCAGCGTGTGAACGAGCTTCAGAGAGGAGGAGAGGTCAGCTCTGAGCTCTGGTGCTCTCTTTAACGTCAGGTCTGAGGTCCTCATTGAGAGAGCAGGGGGAGGCGTGCAGACGTGGAAGTGTGCAGACGTCACCGACCAGACCCTGGGGTTTGATACAAGCCCTGCTGAGCCATGAGTCTGGACTGTTCACGCTGTTATTTACATATCAGCACTGCCAGGCCCTCCCGCCAAACCACGTCTCTTCAGGATTTAAAAATGCTGTACGCCAAGAAATAAAACTTTGTCATTCTGAGTCAGTAGTTTTAATACTCATCGCCATACAAATAACCGTAAAGCACCTTAAGTCGAGCGGTGCAACGAGCTGCAGCTCTCCATGGCGGTGTAGGTTTGAATCCAATCTGCTCCATCAGCCACGTCATTCCCCGCTCTCTCTCCTTTGAGGCCTTATTTACACAACAACAAAAATGACTGAAAGCTGAGAGTTTGAATTGCATTTGCTCCTTCTGTTTACAGAAGAACGATGACTGGAGTGTCTGAATCTCAGTGAAAAGTTTTGAAAGCAGAGTAAACAGGGATCAGAGTTTTGATGATGCATAGCATATGTGCAGTAGTCTGTTAGAACAACAACAACAACAAGAGCTTCGGCCATCTAAGCAACACGTCAGCTGCTAACAGTGCTCAGTTTGTTATCTAGACAAGAAACTCCTGCGTCTTCATGCATCCACTCGCCATTGTTGTTTATGAAAAGTTTGTCTTCACTGTACTCGTGTTTTAACACCACTGTGTCTCTACAAACCTAAACCAACAACCACTGGCCCGGAGTTCACGCTACGGTGTTTTCAATCATTCTTGCATCTGAATGAATGCAGAACACCTTTGAAACAAAAAGAAAAAAACTGTTTCTGGTGAAAATGTTGTCATTTTAACGGGGCTTATTTAAAAAGGTGTATATAGTTACACAATGAAAACAAGAACAAGTTCTCACCAGTGGTGCAAATAGAATCAGTAAAAACTCCACATGAGTTAAAAAAACAAGAAGTAAAAAAAAGACAGAATAAATACCTAAAAATAGGTATAAAAAATAATAGAAAACAAACAGCAGGGTCAGTAATTTCAGACTCATTCCAGTTAGTGTGAAAGCAGGAAAGGCAAAATCATTATTGAATAAATTCATGAAACCAATTAAAAAATATGGAGGATCAAGGTCAACAAAGCAATAAACAAAGAATATGTGATATTTCTTGAACTTCTTCTTGACTTATAATGGAAGTTTGTTAAAAGCAAATATGAAAAAAGCTTTTCATGATGTGCATTAATCTTTGGATGCATTAATGAATATTTCAAAACCCTGTTGTGACATGTTGCGTCCTGAAAACAATTTAATTTTCTGTATTTTTAATCACAAACTGCTCCACAAGCAGAAAAGTTTCACGATCCCTTACTGTCTTATTTAAATTTCAGTTTCTTTTATGTTTTTATTTACTTTTGAATTTACATATTCAGTTTTTGCATTCTGTTTTGCATTTATTTAGTATTATATGTTTATTTATTTATCAGTTTTTGTCATGAACACCTCGTATCAAACTGCCTTAATGACTTGTGGCTTAGGCTCTTGGTCCAAGGGTGATTACGTGGGATAGTGGGTGGGTTTAAAGTTTTCATTGTCCATATGAGTTCAATATACAGTATGAATTTGTGTTTATGTTTATATGTTGCATAATCTAAAAGCCTCAAAAATAAAGCTATATAAAAAAGTGACAAACAGTTTAACATAAAGTTAAACCACAGAATGAGACACCTCTAAGTCAACTCTTTAACCACATCTTGGCTCTGTGGTCTGAGTCCAACACGTCCTGAATATGTGCTGTGCGAGGCAGTAAAACAAACGCACCCAGCAGTGATGGATTGCTCTAATTGAGCATCGACTTGACCCGGCTCAGGTCCCGCTGCAGAGAGCCTGCCCCCGGGGGATCTTTAATGCAGTGCAGGCGTGTTCCTCTAACCTCTGCTATCAGATTCATGCTCCAGACCCGAGCAGAAAACCGCACCACAACACCGGTGCAGGTCCACAGTGACACAGGAGCGCTTCATTATTCAGCGTGAAGGTTCGAGGACCAGCAGGAAACCCTCACATTGACCTCAGGATGAGAGTCTTTGTGCAGAAACAATCGTGGATGTACCGTGAGGTTTTAAATACATGAGCTGTAGATACACTGAGGCTGAACTGCTGACCAGTGTTGTCATGACCTCTGACCCCATGTTAACCTGCCCTACAGATACACAGAACAATTAGCTGGGGGATGGAAACAGGACTTTACAGCTGACCGGAAAAAACAGAATCGAGATGATCTTAAAGGCTGTGCAGTGTCCTGCAGTTCAGAACTGATTATTAAAATGTAAAGATCAAAATGTTAAATCAAAAGAAAAGAGTATTCTGTTTAACTCCCTTAATTGTTTATATGAATGTAGTTAAATATCAACAATATAGGTTAACTCACACCACAGTGGCAAAAACAGAAGTCCTGGACGCTCAATGATTATTTAAAGCTTTTAATTTCCCCAGATTCACACCAGCATGGTTTTATATGCATAAAAAAAGATTTGCACTGACCAGAAAAATCAAGGTTGACTGTATTCAGTAAACACATAAGTGCTATTGCCTTCACAGTGTATATTCGGCATCTTTTTCTATATAAACTTCATTAAAAGGTCAGAAAGAAAGAAAGTCTACTGAGTGAAGCTGAAAAAGATAAATACATATTTAAGAAAAACATTCTACTGTCAACTGCCCCTGTAGCAGAATGCAGGTTAAAATTTAACAGAACATGGATGGATAAATGGACAGATGGACTCAAGGATGGATGGATAGATGGTTGGATGGATTGTCTGGAGGATGGATGGCTATTTGGACTACAGGATAGGTGAATGGATGGGTAGATGGGTGGACTGTAGGATGGAAGATTATTGGATGGATGTCAATAAGTTTGGACTAAAGGATGGATAGATGGATGACTATATTATGGATGGGTCGTTAAGTGGGTGGACTTAAGGATGTTCAAAATTAATAAATGTTGGATGATAGATGGACGGATGGATAGGGGGACAAATGCATAGATTAACAAGTGGATTGAGGGACTGATGGCTGAATGGATTGATGAACACATGAATGAATAATGAATGGACCAAAGGATGGATGGTTAGATGGATGGTTGAATTGACTGGCCAAAGAATGGAAGAATGAGGAGGAGTGCAGGAGTGCTTTATGTATGGACAATAGAGTTGATGGATGGATGGCTGCAGGATGGCTGCACTAAAGAAAGGCTCAGTGGATGGATGAAGAGTGAACATGTGGACTATAGGATGGATGGTTAAATGGATTGACTGAAGGAAGGAAGAATGGCTGTTTGGACAGATGGAGGGACAAATGCATGGATCAACAGGCGGACTTAAGGAATGATGGATGGATGGTTGGATGGATGAAATGAAGAATGGATGAACTAAAGAACATATGGATTAAGGTTTGGATTGATGGGCAGAGGGAAGGTTGAACTAACTTTTACATGGATGGACAGATGAATAGACTAAAGCATGGAAGGTTGAATGGATGGCTGATGGATGGATGAATGGTTGGATGGATGGGAGTGTGATTGGACTTTATTAGTCCCAACATGCAGGACAATAAGCTCCAACAGATAGAAAGTAAGGTTGGGCGATATGGCCTAGAAATAGAATCCCCGTTTTTTTTCCACAACACTCGATTTACGATTTTAATCGATTTTTCCCTCCCTAAAAGAAACAAAACTCCAGTGACATAAAAATGAAACAATTCAAGTTTTGCCTTTATGTTGTCTAAAAGTTTCCCTCTTAAAGTCAAAGTCTGGGTCATTAAAGGTTGATTATGTAGTATAAATGTAGGCAGGTTTGTCTACATAAACACTAAAAGGCTGAGGTATTTTTACAGTATTAGCATGAAACTCTCTGATCAATATTTAATCTACTTAAAACACAAATACAAGCCTAGAAAAGTGCTTGTACAAACCCTACAAGGCCGACCATCATGAAAATTGTAATATTTTTCAAAAATTGCAACTACTTACAATTGGACTAAGGCAAGAAAAAAAAGCTCGATTTTTAATTTTTTAAATCTTCTGCAGAAAATAATTCAAATTAATCGATTTAATTGATTTTTTTCCCAGCTCTAATCAAGAGAGAAACAAATATTCATGTGAAATAAAGTGATTTGGATCAACATGGAGATTAAGTCTTGGATTTATTAAAATAAAGAATGAATCTAAAATCTCAAAGCCAGTGACTACAGAAAAGGTGAATCTGATTTATCATCACAGGAACATACTTTAACAAATGTAAAAACAGAGAACTGAAGAATTCTGTTCTCTGTGACGCTTCATATACTGTATGTCTGTTTATCAATAAAATAAGAAAAAAATGAATCAAATGTTTATTTCATTTGTCTGCAGGCATGTTTTGATCATATTTATGACATTATCGTGTCTCAGATTCAGTTTTATGTTCATTCTAACTGAGCATTCAGCCCTGATGCATCATGCTGACCTGCCTTTAAGGCGTCAATACTGCAGAGTTCACAGAGTCACTGCAGCACGAGCTGATTATTGATCCCACGTGCAGCCTGGATCTCTCGTCACACTCAAACACAAACTCGTTCACTCTGATTAAACAAAGAGATCCTGATTTCACCCTGATCATCGTACGGCATGAGCTTATTCTACATGCAAATGTTTAGTCCAAATAAAAGCTCATGTGGTCATTTAGCAACATGTCTGTCCCTCGTTGCTTTTCCTGCTCACTCTTGTTCTTGTTCACAGGAGTCGGTCTAATGCAGCTGCAGGAACAGACCACGTTCATCTTTCTTTAAAATCCACCTACAAAACCTAAAGAGTCTCAGAGAAATCACATCTGAGGAGTTTTGCAGATTATCAGACACAACAACATCCCTGAAGAGGAGACATTTCCAACAGTAACACTTTGTCTGGAGCTACTTCAAACTAACTTTAGAGGCACAGCACATACGCAGCTCAGCCACGGAGCCTCATCACACTGATTTCAAAGTGAAAGGTCATTTGTGCACCTGCAGGCTGGTCGCTGTAACCGAGCTCTGCTGTCTGAGTCTGGATTGACCTGACTCTGCAGTCTTCAGCCCAAACATCCCTCATGACTCCTGCGGCGCCCAGAGAGCCCCGGACTCCACCACCTGTCACTCCCACTGACAGTAAAAGTAAAGAGTGTCAGGGCATCAGATCCCCCAGACTGAGAGGAGATAAGGAGAGAGGAAACAGCAGAGAATGTTTTCATACTGCAGCCTCCAGGGTCAAGAGGCAACATCTCAGAAAGTAGATCGATTTAAGACAGGCAACCACAAATACAGCTCTTTCCACCAAAACAACATGACCAGGACTTTAAGGTCTAGACTGTACCAAGACAGAAACTTTGTTTTATTCCACAACTCACTAAAGCTAAATCATGACAATGAAATGCTTAAAAAAGGACCTCCTGGTTCACACATGGGGTTCTCTCCACAAGAATCAGAAATAAAGTTGCCAGGTCTGCTCACTATAAGTGACTTTTGGCTTCTTTTCTTAACCAGTTCCTTGTAAATATAGGCAGTTGTGGGCTGGGATTTTTTGGGCTTGTTGTGCCCCCAAATCCAGGAGGGATCTAATTCTCACTTTCCTACAATATAAACTCAATTCAAAAGTTACTCAAATGTTGTTTTTTTTATTCCAAACACAACTCTATAATGGCCTTTTTCCACGAGCACGCCTTGGCCCTACTCTACTCGGCCCTAATCCATTTGCAGCGTGTTTCCACTAGCCTGGTACCTCCTAAAACAAGCTAGTTTTAGTGCCTACTCCGCTCTGGTTCCAAGGGAGCTGAGCCGATACTAAAAGATGATGTCACCGACTGCCGGCTACTGATTGGACAGACAATGTCGTCATCGATGAGTCATGAGCGCGACAACCTAGCATGCTAGCTTTAGCTTACCCTCATACGTCTTTTCTTTGCAGCTGGATTGCTCTCATCCTCGGCTTCATTCTGTTGTATAGCTTCCAAAACTCTCCTGTGCTTCTCAAGGGGTATTTCTTCTTGCCACCTGCAGCCTTCTTCTGCTTTCCTTTTTTACTCGCTTTGTGACAAAAAGCCACAGATTGTTGTGTCGCGCTCAAAATGACGTCACCGCAGTGCTGCTCAGCGAGTAGCGTAGAGTAGGGCTAATGGAAAAGGGCCATATGTTACTGTAAAAAGAGGAAAATGATGTTTCCACCTAAAAGAAATTCTTATAGCCAGAATAAAGCTTCTTTCTCATGTTGTTGGTACTGTTTTCAGCTGTGGAGGATCAATATAAAACCATAAACAGACTGTTTAGTGATAACAGAGTCATAAATAACACTAGCCCCTCACTTCTGTATGAAGAAAAGGATGATCCACCTCCAAACAAAAGGATGCTAAGAGGTATAAGTTCAGAGAAAAATAAGGAAAACGTCTTTGTGAAATTGAAATGTAATGTAGATGAAAATCAAGACAAGCTTTATGTAGATTCCTCTTAATTAAGTAATATATCACATGAGAAAAAAAACCACACAAACCCAGCCCGAGTCACATCTTTTTCAAGGACAGCCATAACTTTGAAGCTTCAGGACCCAGGATAAAGAAGAAAAAGATAGCCAGCAGTTGCTTGTTTCAGGCTTGTTTTTATCAACACTGATCAGAAAGTACGCTTTCAGTGACAATATTCTTGTTATGAAAAAGGATTCTGCTGGACAAATACACCACAAAAAGTGACTGTGCAAGTGGAGATAGGGGTGTGTGATATGGCTATCAAAGCATCAGAGGATCTACGGGGCTCATTCTACATGCTATAGCTCTATGTTCCCCTTCATCCTAATGGTGGCATGGAGGTCCCACTGAGAATGAATCTGAAACTTCAGACTAGGGTCTAAAAAGGGCTGTAGCTCGGTTTTATGGAACTGCTTTTGATTTTTATACAAATCACAAAAACATTTGGATATAAAAGAGGACACACTGCTACATCATAATCCTTAAATGTCCAAATTTTTTCAGTAATTTGTTGACAGTGCAGGTAGTAGTTCAGAATTTTTATGTCTTAAGAAACTTTACATTAAACAACGAGCATAAGTATTTTGGAGTCTAAAATAGTATTACAACTTGTTACTTTGACTTTGTCTCATTCTGGACATTTTGCTTTATTTACATTACTATGATTTTGTTTTCTGTGATGCAAATTTATTCATAATTAATTTTATGAGTAAGCCTCATTTTCAATATATTTGTCCTTGTTTTTTTTAACTATTTAACTTTTTTGAACTTCTTGATTTCATCTTTTTTTTAAGGTTATTTTAAACTACCTGACTTTATTTTCAATGGTATCCTCCAGTTACTGAACTCTGTTCTTGCTTTTTTGGTCACACTTTCAGACTTTTTTTGACACTTTAATACCTAACATTTTGACTTTGATCTTTGCCTCTCATTCATCTTTACTTTGCATTATTCTGGTGCACGATCACCAAACCCTCGTGTTTTAATGAAGGCTCTGGCTCCTCCAGCCACAGACAGGAAGTTCTGTCCAGACTCTTTTGTCGTCTTGTGTTTGGACCTTCCTCTATCAGCTCTGCTGTCAAACTGCACACACACTGACTTCAGCGAGCGGTTAAATCTGGCCAAAGTGCGACTAAAGAGACTCGTGAACACACTCCAGCTGAACACGACTCACTCATGCATGAGGAGGCCGTGATCCAGGCCACGCCGGGCTCACGCTCCCCTGCCGATTCACTAAAAGGAGAGAGCGTGTTTGTAGAGTGTGTGGGAGACCCCGAGGACGTCCACTAAATCTTTGAAAATGTTCCTACTGTACTCCACCAGAGGAGCTGGAACAGACGAGGACGAGCTGTGGGTTTGACTCTGAGGTGAAGTTAAATCTGTCAGGAGAGGTTAGAGGTGTCAGGGCTGCAGAGCAGAGCTGAAAAATTCATGCAGAGTGGAACTAGGCTGGGGAATAGATCAGGATCAGATACATCATTACTGTTCATATATTTATGTTTTATTTGGTGCTGATCGATTAATAAACCTTCACACCAGGCGTGATGCTCGGTAATAAAGGCAGCAGAACCGTTTAAGCAGCATTGAGCCAGCTGCCTCCAGCGAAGCCACAGAAATATTAAATAATGAACAGAAATATATCTGAACATCAAATCTTAATGTGAAACATGAATAATGGCTCCAAACTCCACAGCAGATCCAGCAGAGCTGCAGCCTTTAAACACAAACTGGTGGAAAAATACATCTGACCCATTTCTGTGCACGCTAAAGGTTAGTCAGCGCCTATGGAGGGCTGATTAAGCCGCGATAATGAAAAACCAGCGCAATCAATTAAACAACAGCCCAGTGGTCTGGGCACCGGCGCTGCGGCCGAGTGGAAAACTTCCATCATCTATAAAGATGAACGAGCAGGAGATTCTGTTTGGAGGTGTTTTTCTGTCTGAGACGTGAGGCTGTGATGCAACATAAAATCATTGAAATCATAAAACAAAAGTATCCAGGCTTTTCTCCCTGAAATGAAGCAGACTGCAGACATTAACCACTGTACACGAGTGCTTTAACACAATTATATGTCACGTAAAATGAGCAGAGTGGAAAAATCAAACACTCATTTGTTGGAGCACGGGTCATCACTACACCAGAAATTTTTACATCAATGCGACTGTAGGTGAAAATGTAAATATAATGATTTGTTACCAGCAGATATGGACACATTTACAAGTGTTTAAGGCCAATACTGAGCCATTAATATCAGAATAATTTGCACAGACCTCAGATCAGGATCTACAAACCTCCCTCAGCTGTTTCATTCATTCTTTATTTTCATTGTTTAATCCTCAAAGCGAGAGCTCCGAACTGGAGTTTAATGTTTGAACTAGAGGGATAAACATGATGATGAATGATCGAATTTTAACTCATACATAAGCTTCTTAAAAAAAAACTCACTTTGGCTTTTGGGTTCTAAAATCTTATAGCCTATGTGATGCTGTTTTTAGCTCTAAAAGGCAGATAAAACTTTTACATAAAATAATAAATCATGTTGATACTGGTTAAAAGAGTTTGGAAAAAAGTGCAAATGACCTCTCAGCAAAAATCAAATACGATGCATCCCTGATAACAACAGCCTATCCCAGCAGAGATAGAACGTGGGGCGGGGCACATTTAGAATTGGCCGCCATTTTGGGTTTTAATGCCTTTATTTGAGTTACTAGGCAACGACAGAAAAGAACATTGGTAAGAGCCCAAAGCCTGTATACAAACCCCCAAGACTGAGATCTGGTGACTGTAGAGACTATGAGTACACCAACCCACCCACCTCCCACCAGCAGCAGCCCAAACCCCTGATCCAAGGCAGGATGGATCCATGCTTCACGATGAGCCTACCATCTGGGTGTGGAGCAGAGATCCAGTTTCAAATCTTCTTTTGTCCACTTTATGAACTGTAACCCCTGTTTCTTGTGTTCTGAAAAGACCTTCTGCACAGCTGGACATGTCCTCTTGTTTGGACCATTCTCTGTAAACTACATACTAACACACTGAGAGAGTCGTCTGGCACCAACAAGCATGCCACGTTCAGAGTTAAAACACCTTTCTTCCATTCTGGTGCTCGGTTTGAAATTCAGCAGGTCATCTGGATCATGTCTACATGCCTTAATGCACTGAGCTGCTGCCTTGTGATTGGCTGATAAGCTATTTGCATTGACAGGCACCTGAACAGCAGTTAAACCAAAGGAAAAGGACAATGTAATGTAATGATAAATGATTGCATTGATTCTAGTGTCACCCACACTTCCTTTTTTTTTTTTTTGGTCAAAACTCGGCCTCTGCTGAGCATCATCATGCACATAATTCAAAAAGCTCCATCCAAATGCACAGACTGAGAGCCCAACTGCTCCTCACAGAGGACTCTGAACACTAATTAATCTAATGAGAGTCGATCAAACACCAACAGAGGAGGCACCCCGGTGAGATCAGCGGCTCACCAAACACCAACAACCCTCTCCAAACCCTGCAGCCTCACCGGGGGGCCACGGTGATCAGAAACACAGGCAGAGCAGGAAAACTGCAGGAGTAATTAACACAGAGAGAGCGGGAATAAAAACACCGTCCACAGTTTCATGACAAAGAGACGGAGTGATGCGAAGCTTTAATGGAGCTGTGAGGAGAGCAGACGGACCTTCAGACTGAAGAGTTTAGATGTTTAAAAATAACTTCAGATAAAAGTAAAGCCTTCACGCTCACACAGTGACAATACTCTTCTCTTACACTGCAAAAGAAAGACTGTTGCCATGGTTACCACGTCAGATTGTAAGTGTGAGTGGATGAGAACATTTCCTTCACGTGTGGAGGAACATTTGACGTTTGCTCATGTTTTAAAGAGGTTCACATCTGTTCTGGTTAACACAACTAAAGACTTAACATCAGCAAGGGGGTGAATGTTAGCCCCAGATGATAATAACTCAGCACTCGTGCATCTTTAAGGGAGCGTATCATTCCTGCTCAGATGACCTTGTTGTGTGTACTGTAAGGATGCAACGGTTACCGGTAAAATGGTAAACTGCAGTAAAATTTCCCACAGTAATCATTACCACGGCCTATTAAAATTACCGTTATACCGTGTTTGATCACCACACTATGTCAGTAACTCACGGTGATGCTGCTCTTTACCTGGAAAAGCCTGAACTATGTGTGTCTGCTCCTCGGTGAAGCAGCCATATCATGCACAGAGACTGTAAAAAACATGGACTTCATGTCGCGGGGCTCGACTTGAAGTCGCCACAGAAACTGCTCCCCCTGGTGACTGGCTGCAGTATAGGTCAACTCTCCGTCTCCCCCATTCATCTGAACGGGCCGTAGTGAAACTTCAAAAAATTAATACACCTTGTAGAAATATTTCTCCCATCCGTATGCTGTGGTGATATGAAAGTATTATTGGGCTACGTTTTTTCCAAGTCCTCTTTTTTCTGAAAAAGTTTCTTTTTCATCAGTTATTAGAGTTTAAAAATAACCACGGTTTACAGCAGTTTCACAATGATTGTGATTGCGTATGCTGCAGAGTTTTGCGTCCGTTTACGACAGCTGCGTCCAGATATGGTCCAGATTCTCTACTGGCTGCACAATGGTGGCGCCCTGACGGGGGATATTATGGCTTCAAAACCGTTACATGGTAGAAGGCAAAGCCAGGCTATCCAGTTCTTATAATACATCCATGATGACGAAGACAGAGGCGCGCATGCGTAGTTTGCATTGTTTGGCCTCTGAAAAGTCCTGAATAACAGTTGGAGCCCGCTCGGATTTCCAGGTTTTCACACTTGAAATGGACAAAGTCTAAAGTCTGGTCAAAGTTTGGATTTTACAAGGATGTCGATGGTAAACTGATTGACGACAGTCACCCTGTCTAAAACACCAAGCTGCTATGAAAGACAAAAATGTGCGTGATTAAAACTGCTGTAACTCCTCGAGTAAACGAGCAGAGAGAGAGAGAGAGGATTCAGAGAGCCAAACCTGAGTGAATTATAGGAGGGTTTTCAGTATTTTCTGTGGTAATTATGTAAAAAGGTTGTAAACTACAGGGTTAGTGTCAATCTGGAGTGAGTTCTTGCCGTTCTTTCATCGTTTATTCGCCGTGTTTTGCTGTATTTTGCAGTATTTCCTCAAAATGTATCCTCTTTTTCCATCATAGTTTGTGTTTTGTGGATTTCATCAATCGTAATTTGTAAATATTAAAGGAGATGTCAGGAGATGTGCCATTGAAAGGGGAGAGCAGAAAAGAGTCATGAAGGGGGCTAACTGCTTCAGGGACTATCGTTAGCAAAACAAAAATTAAATTAATTATTACAAAAAAAAGGCCTGGACATGGTCTAATATAACGAGCTGTAACATGGACACTGATGCTGCAGGCAAACTAAAATGTGTGAGTGTGTGTAAAATAGATTACGTTTATTTCTGGTCGTCTCAAAACTTTGAACATGTTCCTTTACAATTGTTTATAAAGAGAATACGGTTTAATCAGTTTTTTCCTTCTTGTAAATACACGCTGTTTAAAGTATCTATAACATTACAATGAAATACTTGCCAGAATTGTTTACCTTTTTATTTCATTAAAAAATTAAACAGCTTTACTTATAGGACACTTCCTGACAAAGTTATTGACAAAAAAGACAAAAGACTTGATAAAATTCTAATATGAAAGGGATTAAATGATTTCAAGACTGTGTTAAAGTACTTTTTGAACATTTTGAGCACACTGAAACAATGCTGCAACGACAATACTGGTAACTGTGATAATTTTAGTCATAATAATAAAAGTTTTCCTGCCCTTACATCCCTAGTGTAATGCTGACTAGAATATCAGAATATCAGAAGATCTTCTTCAGAGAAGCTGTTTTAATCAAACGTGAAAACACCAAAAGTTTCACTTTCACTGGGACCAAAACTTTGCCTCCTTTGCCAAAAATTGGATAACAAATTAAACCAAATCTCCCCTAAAGAAAAGTCCAGATGAAGAACCATCTCCAGCTCCAGTATTACCAAGCATTAGTCTCCCTGCTGGAGGCCACAGCGGCTCTGATTGGCTAATGTGCTTACAGCAGTCGACAGGTGAGTTTGGAGTTTCCTTCCCAAATGGAGCAGAGCCCGAGCGCAGGTGACGTGACGGGCCAACCTGACGGCTGTCCCACTGACAGAATCTGAATGTGGGGCAAACAGGCCGAGTGGTCGCTGTCAGAGCAGCAGGTTAAGCCTGAGGGATTGTCTGGGGGCCATATGTTAGCGCCGCACACACTCACAGGTGTTTCCACAGGCCAGATGGTCATTTTGCTGGAGGTGATCTGCAGACTAATGCAGGGCGACATGGAGGTGGTAAAGGTAACACACACACACCAGGACAGTGTGAGGGGAACTTTAGTCACTGCTACAAAAATGCACACAACCCTCCTTTAGCAAAATGCTACACCATCAAGAGCTATGAGGTCGCTTTCACACCTGAAGCTCAGCAGACTCACACTTTGGACTTTTGCTGTCACGCAGTGTGTAATGTAGTGTGTAATGTTGCCTCCAGCCACTAGTTGGAGCTGCAGCTTTGTTTGAGCCATCCTGCGTATTGTTGCACTACGACACAAAAATACACAGCCTACTTCGAATACTAACATTTAGCTTGAAGCAGCTCAAAGTACAAAACTAAATCTACATTATGGCTGTGCCACATGACGAGATGGGAACTAATACAATTGTAATAATACCAATAATAATTCTGCTAATCCATCCAATTCTTTACCGATTATCTGTGCAAAATAAGTTAGCCTTAACAGATTCAAGGCCATGCCACCTCACCTAAGTTGCTTCTGTTTTCCCCCTTACTTGGAGTCGCACAGACACTGCCTGTCTTACAGTTAGAGCTGTGGACCCCCCCCCACCAAAAAATATCTTAAAAAAAAAAAAACTAAATTCACGATGCCCCTGCCCCATTTAAAATGAAATAACTACTAACTGTAAATTTATTTCCAAAATATACATTTATTTATACTTATAATATAAATTTAAAGTGCCTCCAGGTCAAAAAATCAACACAGAAATCGACACAAAGTGCCTGTGCACTGAAGTTTTATACACTTGTTTGAATTAACTATGAAGATAACAAAATGCCTGAGGTAACGCTTGTTGTAAAAAAAATAAAAATCTTAATAGAAAACTCAACTCTTGTTGTAAAAAATGTAGAAGTGTACAAAGTAATGGGAAAAGTGGTTCAAAGTGCGAATGTGAAATGAACGGGTTGGATTTTTAAAAAAAAGTTAAACCCGAGTTTCAGGAAAAACTAATCGATTTGACTTGCCTTATCGATTGTTAAACCTTATCGATTTTTAGCCCAGGCCTACTTACAGTTAGTATAAAATTAAGCCATAATTGTGACCACCTCTGCCTCCATTTTGACTGCTTTGATTATTTCTGCTGGCTGCCTCTGACAATAGTAAGACCTCCTAGATTTGTAAGGCATGCAGAATAAAGTCAAAGGAATCGTTAAGTATAAATATTAGTGACACTGAGTCTCTGAGCTAGCTCTTATCGATTCTCAAGTGAAACTGGATTTCAATTGATAAGAGCGTAGACGTTAACCTGACACGCCAGATGGATAGTTTCATATGTCCGCCACGGAAATATTTCACAAGTCCATCTGGGTAGCTGCTCTTCTGATTAGCTTTCAGAGGCGGGACCTTCAAAACAATCAGTAGCTGGTGATTGGACGACCGTTCGAACCAAAGTAGAAGAGGATTGGGCGACCGTTCTGATTGACACACTCACCACAGGCCAATCCACATCAAGCCCCGGTATGACGTGGCTTATGTGCGTAGCGGCTAAAGTCAGCCGTTAGCTGCTAACTTAGCTGCTAACAGCTAACGGCCTTATACTATCCTCTTACACTAAATTGTACCACGCAGATGATTCATTTAACTTTTATATGTAACATGAACCTTGTCAAAGACAATCCTTACAAGTAAACTTCTGAGGAGGGCAGATTTCACCAAGTTTTACTAACTATCTATAACAGGAGTCACTGCACGGTCCGTACGTATTTCTATGTCTGAATCCATCGCGTATGTATCTAAATCTTTTTTTTATACACATCACAGCTCGAGAGGAAGTGACGCAGTTTTCGCGCATGCGCAGTACAAATCGGGTAGCCGTCTGCTGACGTCACGCCTTCTCGTCACTTCCGCTCTTCCCGCAGCTCCCGCCTCTTTTCCCTGATTGGGCCGTTAGAAGTTTAGCCGAGTGAATCCATTGGTCTACGGTGCGCTACAAGATGGGATCTGCAGGATTTCAGGAACTGAATCAGGCAGATCCCCATCTGCTATGCAAGGTTACGTAGACGTTAACCCATAAAGAGAAGTGGAGGTTGACAATGCTAGCAGCGCTAATGTTAGCTATACTCTGATTGATAATGTCAGAGTACTGTGTTTTATTCGTTTAAATTTAGGGCTGAACGATTTGATAAAATAATCTAATTGCGATTTTTTCCCCAATATTGCGATTTACTCTGCAATAGTTTTAATGTTCCTAATGTTATGTATTCTTAAATAAACATAAGCAATAGATCTTTTTATAGTAAAACCAATATGACATTAAATTAATCTAAGGATAAAAGATTTGAGGAAAAAGTGAAGAACAGAAGCAAAATAGCTATGAAACTGCAAAAATAAGGGAAAAATTGGCAAAAAAAACCCCCAAAAGTGGCTTAGCTAAATCGATTATGGCTGCAAAATTGGGAATTAAATTTGAAATTAGATTTCAAAACCATGTAGAAATTCCAAAAATGTTTCTGACAGTGGCCAAAAAAGATGAAAGGGGGCAAAATACGGATGAAGTTGTAAAACCAGGGTTGAAAATGGTCCAAAAGTGGGAAAAAAATTGTATGAATGAAGGTAAAAAATAGGCATTAAATTGCAAAAAACTACATCACAATGCCAAATTGTTCAACACATTTAGGGCTAAAAATATTGAACCTTCTGCAATTTGAAAATTGCAACAAGCCATATTGGGATTTAATCTAATTTGCAATTAATAGTTCAGCCCTAATTAAATTCAACCCACGTCTCTGCTCTTTAAGTTCACTTGCCTTGTTTGGTCTCCCTTAGTCCGGATTGCTTTTGCAGCCACCCCAAACAAAACTCTGGTCCAGATAGAAGCAAACCACACACCCGTTTTTCTCAGACCAGAATTCAGTTCTTCGGTCTACATCACACTTTCCAAAGCACCACAAATGAACTGAAATTCTTATAAAGCATCAAGAGTTTGTTTGGCAAAGACAAAGACTCAAGGATCTGATCAGGTGCTGGGACTGTAACTTAGCTTTTCCCTCTGAGCTTAATCAATTAAATCAAAAAAATATATTAAAATATTTCATATTTTCTAACATCAGCCCAGAGCTCCTCTTCTCTCCCTCCTCCTGAGGTGAAAATCCTGTTCACTGAAGAAACGCTGCTGTGCAGTGAGTGATGAGAATGATAATGAAGGGTTAAGTGTTTTTGATACAGTCAGCTGTGTTTGGGTATGCTAAATATTTCATTTACTTATGGATACCATGTTAATATTCATAGATTTAAGCCTTGTTTATTATTTCATGTCTTGATCATGGTTGAAAAACTACTGACAGGATAATTAATATTCAAAAGAAGACAAATATAAACAAATAAAGGTGTTTAACTGTGGTATCATGCTGAAATATTAATTTTGTAAGTATCTGTATTGATCAGTCATAAAGTAAGAGAAACATTGATTTTTACAAGAAAAAGAAAAAAACAAAGTCTCTGCTCACTGTGGGGGGCAGATTGTATTTATTAATTTAATTAAATTTGGATCTTTAGTTAACTTTTCAACCTTCCAGCCTTCCAGCTTTGACTAAATACTTAAATTAAAATCTAAGTTTTTCCAGTCTGATGAAGAAGTTTGATCCAACAAGAGGTGAGCACAGTTTTACTATCTTTAGTCGTCACAGTTCAGCTCTGTCTGTATCCATAAGTCCATGTAGATTTACAGTCAAAATGGGGTCAGGGGTGACTTTAGGTTGCAGGAAACCAGACCAAGAGTCCCAAATGTCAACAACACATCGTGCAAGCTGATTGGCTGATCCAGCTCCAGCAAGAGTAGTACACCATCTGTTGGCTTAGAGTGAAGGAACGCTGGACTCCAACTGGATTAAGACCAACTGCATCCAAGAAAACACTCTTTACATGCCCGACTTACACAACTGAGACGTTTAGGAAGTAGGGCTGCACAACTAATCACCACATTTGAAGTACTGCAAAGGAGTTTTTCCAAAACCACATCTCAAAGCTCCAAATGGAAGATGCACTGCACAAAAAAGGAGTTTTATAGGCAATACTTTGAGAAGCAGCAGGGCTTCAACATGGCACAATAACGTATATTGTTTAAACTTGAAGTCCTTAGATCATTAATATAAGGTTTAAACATCGTTAGACCATGTTTAAGGATGTCATAACATGCTACAAACATGTTAGAATAACACTCTATTTTTGCATATCGCAACACAAAGACACTTCAGAACAGGGAAGCTGATTGGCTTGTAAATCATTCATCACTGCTTTATCATTCTGTCCAGTCTTTCCTGCATCAATAAAGCCAAAAAGGGCAATAAAAGAAAACAAAATGTATCTTTATTTATCACAGAAAGGTCCGGAAATATCACATATTTGTTCCACTATTGTCCAGCCCAAGCAGGTGGAAGCAGGTGATATCCTTTCTGGGCAGTAAAATGTTTCAACATGTCCAAAACAAAACAGCACAAAATGACCCAGAGAGGGTGTTGAACAGGTAAAAAGGAATAATAAGGATCGTCTGCCAGCTTTCAGAGATCAGTCGCAGCCAGAACAGACACATAAACGCCTCCCACGGACTGTAGGTGTCCAGCGCCTACATCTCTCTGTTGCTCCAAACTTACATCTGAACAAGAGTCGGGATCGGACTACAAACATTTAAGTTCAAGCTCTTTAAGGATAAAAAACAAACTCCCTCTCTGTCCTCAGAGGGAACTTCACTCTGTCCAAAAAAGGATGAAGGTACAAACAGTTGACACCAGAATCTGCCCACCAGAAAAAGCCTCTGCAGAGAGCTTCATGCAGGTCATTTACAACAACATTTGCAGCTTTGGTAGTCTCTCAGTTTCTGTTTCTTTTTGCTTGAACAACTAAACTCTGCACGGCAAGAAAAAGGTTAATCAGCTCGACCACTGCTGCCTTTACATCATCGAGTTTGGTCGGTATTATTTCCAGTTTAGAAGACGATCATTGCGTGAGGCTAAGCGAAGCTGAAAGCATCATTGGGCTATTTTCAGGCTTGAGATTCAGTACATGATGTGAGGCCTACAAAGAAATATTTTCACATCTAAGTAAGTAGCCTGTTTTTGATTATCAAACTGGTATCAGTGAGTTACTTATACTTCTGCAAATCTCAAGTTCAAGCATCAGAATGAGCTTCAGAGGAGCAAAATGGATTTCTACAGTGTTTGTTACCAACATTCAGAGTAGGGCTGAATGATTTGAGAAAATAATCTAATTGCGATATTTTTCCCCAATATTGCAATTGCAGTTTACTCTGCGATTGTTTTAATGTTCCTTTTCTTATGTATTCTTAAACAAACATATGCAGCAGATCGTTTTATAGTCAAACCAATATGACATTAAATTAATCTAAGGATAAAAGGTTTGAGAAAAAGTGAAGAAGTGAAGAACAGAAGCTAAATAGGTATGAAATTGTAAAAACTGGGTAAAAATGGTACGAAAGCGGAAAAAAGTTAATAGATATGAAATGGTATGAAAAATTCACAAGTGACTAAGGAAAATTGATTATAGCACCAAAATTGGGATTAAATTTCAAAAACCATGTAAAAATTCCAAACATGGTCTGACAGTGGCCAAAAAAAAAAGATGAATGGGAGCAAGATAGGCATAAAGTTGTAAAAACTGGGTTTAAGATAGGCATGAGATTGCAAGAAACTACATCACAGTGCCAAAATGTTCAACACATTTTGGGTGACAAATATTGCACTGTCTGCGATTTGAAAATTGCAACAAGCCATATTGTGATTTAATCTAATTTGCAATTAATTGCCCTAATTCAGAGTTTATTAAATCATGTTTTTTTACACCACTTGTTTGCTCCTCTACAGAAGCTCGGGTGTATTTGGAGTGGTTTTGTACAATCAATGTGACCTCGATTCATTCTTTACATGACAGATGGCAGTAAGACGTCCAGTAAAAACCTGCATCCATTAGATCACCTGCTCTTGATTTAGAGTGTGCTGCATACCCTTTTTACTGCTGCATTTCGACAAATGTATGAAAATGTGTGGTTTATGGCACAGCCATGAACTCTGATAAGTGTCCAGGACCCGGCTTACCCATATATCCAAGCCTCCACTTGGAGAACGCCACGATGCTGCTCCCAATCCAGAAGAACTCCTCCAGAACACGAGACTGAGAGACCTGAATCTGAGGCCGGTTTTTATTCTGAGCCGCCTCCTTCTGTTTGTCCTTCTCCCCCTCAGAGCAGAAAAACGCCCCTTTAGCCAAAGGTCCGGGTTTGTCTCCTGTGGCCGCCATGGCGGTCGAACGCATCAGAGCTGAAGACACGGGGCCGAGCGGGAAGAAGTTGCTCATTTTGGGCGTGCTCATCTTGAAGGTGATTACAGGAAGAAGCTCAGAGAGCACGTGGAAGCTTCCATGGATGCTTGGTTCAGTTTTATCCAAAGTTTAGACCAAAGAAATCCAGAAAAACTTAAAAGTGGAGTGAGCTGTGAGGCTGCTGGAGCAGAGAACTTAAAAAATCCTGTAAATGTCCCTCAGAGTGTCAACAGTTGGTCAATAATCTTGTGATACTGCCTTCCGTCTCTGTCCTCCTTAAAGACTGAAACAACGCAGGACCACGTCTCCACGCGGTTCCATCAGCTCCTCAGGTCTTCTCCTCAAACACAGACTCTACCGTGGGGACGGGAAGCAGAAGAGACGTGGAGGCACGACACTCAAACTGTGCAACATGTGTTGGGCGGGCAGAAATCCTAAATCCCTCTGAGGCAGTAATCCCAGTGAGGAGATTTGCTAAATGTGTGGAGTGAAGCGCAATGACCTGCTGTAGGAGACGGAGGGAGGGATGTAGGGCAGGAGGGGTCCTTCACAAAGGTGGTCTGATGATTTTCTTAGAGTTTATTTCAGTGAGCGACAGATCTGATCTGCTCACAGGGCTTCAGACGGCACGATCCTTTCATCAGCAGCAGAGTCTGTTTGGATCTGATTCACACAACAGTCTGAAGTCATTTGAGTCAAAGTCGACCCCCTGACATGGAAAACTGTTCGAGCATAAAACTGATATCTGTGACATCAACCATCATTCAGATCTACTAGAATTCAAGTTTGGAGTACATGTACTCAATTTCACCAACTAGTGTGCGAGTAGACTTTACCAGTACAGCAAAATCATCTATTTGTTGACATTTTGTGCTACAAGTTGTAACAATAACTGCTCTTTTCCACTAGCACGCCTTGGCCCTACTCGATTAGCAGCGTGTTTCCACTAGCCTGGTACCTCCTAAAACAAGCTAGTTTTAGTACCTACTCCGCTCTGGTTCCAAGCGAGCTGAGTCCATACTAAAAGATGACGTCACCGACTGCCGGCTGCTGATTGGTCAGACAATGTCGTCATCGATGAGTCATGAGTGCGACAACCTAGCATGCTAGCGGTAGCTACCATTAGCTTACCCTCATACGTCTTTTCTTTGCAGCTGGATTGCTCTCGTCCTCGGCTTCATTCTGTTGTATAGCTTCCAAAACTCTCCTGTGCTTCTCAAGGGGTATTTCTTCTTACCACCTGCAGCCTTCTTCTGCTTTCCTTTTTTACTCGGTTTGTGACAAAAAGCCAAAGATTGTTGTCGCGCTCAAAGTGATGTCAGCGCAGAGCTGCTCACCTCGTTGGGCAGGCGACTGGGGCTAATGGAAAAGCAGCACAAGGCGAGTAGAGAAGAGCCGTGTAGAGTCGAGTAGAGCAGGGTTAATGGAAAAGGGCCATAAGGCTTGGAGTTTTTACTAGTTACACTTCTTTAGTCTACTAGTAGATAGGGGTGGCCAAAAAAAGATTCACAGTATCAGGATTTTTTGTTGGACAACTTTAAATCACTTTTTGTCCAAAAATCTATTTTTTCTGAATTTAAATGCTTCATTTTAGTCTGAAGAACCTCATGATAAGATACGTATCACAATACTTGGGTCACGATACGATAATATCACGATATATCACGATATCACAATACTGTTATATATTGCGATATTCTACAGTTAACCAAGAAAAAAAACATGAGATGGCATATATGAAAACCAAACAATATCACTCACAACTGAAAGTATAAATTAAGTCAAAAACTATTTCACTAAAAACAACTTTTCCATTTTTTTGTCTTTGAAATATGTCAAATGCAGAGTTACATACAAACACTTAACCTGAAAACACAGAGTGCATCAAGTCACTTAAACTAATGCGAAAAGAAATAATTCTTGTTTTCTATTTAATAATTTATTGTAAGCCTCCAATCCTGCAGTGCAGCTCAAACTGTAACTGAACACATGAGGAACAAAGTGCTTTGAGTTACTGACAGCACAACAGTTAGTAGATAAAATTCTCTTGTCACTGTCTGAACTGAAAAGACTGCATGAAAACAAAACTGTGCATAAACAAAATTTGTATTTTATATCCAACTCTGATGAAATATTAGTTTTTATTTTTAATAAAAGAACGATATTAGGATTTGAAATATAGATATTGTTTTGGAGGTCAAAATATCCCGATATATTGCTGTATCAATATTTTTTCACATCTCTACTAGTAGAGCTGAACTAGGGTTGATATCACCGATTTATCAAACTCATGCTCAAACATCTCTCCATCCTGATCCTCAGACTCTCCTCTCCTGTCAGGGTTCACAGCATCACCAGGAGGGCCTCACAGATTATTTCCTCTTAGCACCTTGTGTGTCTGGATTAAGTTCCCCGCTGCTCCAGGCTGCTGTAGACTGACCACTCCCAGCTTAAACAGCTTTTAGGGAGCACTCACACCGGGCATGTCCGACCCCCTGAAGTCCACGGCTGAAGCATGGTTCACTTTCCTGCCCTGAAACAGTCTGGAAGAACGAGTGTCTCCAAATGATGCTTTCAGAGCGACATGCTCGTCCTGCAGAGCTTCAGCTGCACTTCTTTAAGGCTTTGCACCCACAGATTAATGTTCAGATGTTCAGCCTCTCCTCTGGAGGCGACCTTTCACACATGGAGGACTCAGCCAAAACATCTGAGCTGTGACAGGAATCAAATCAGCAGATACGAGCTGAAAACCTCGTGTTTTATTGTGTGAGAGAGGGCTGTGTGTTCACAATAATCCAAATGTGAGAGGGGAGCAGCAGAAGATGTCAGGGTAGAGCACACACAGGAGCACAATCAGAGCGTTCTGTTCTGCACAAACGTGATCATGTGTGTGAAATGAGTCTGCAGGCTGAGAGGGTTTCACGCCTCCTCCAGTGAAACACCAAATCTACAGAAGGAGCACGAGACCGCAGGAGTGTGAACGGGCTGGGGAGCAGGACAGGAGTCAAGCAGCTGCCTTCAGAGTAGAGCTGGCACTTTATATTCCATATTCAAATAACCAATCGAATATAAATAACCGAATAGTACATAAATATTCGAATGTAAAATATTGAGTGTAGCGGCACATCAGGTCTGGAGCAGTGGACTGTTTTGTCCAACAGAGGGCGCTGTGAGCACAGCTTGACCCTCAGACACATCCGCAGCTCTCTTGACCTCAGTAAACAAAGAGTTTCCACTCCGAGCGAACATTAACAGCTCTGAATCATCTGAGGAGAGCTGTGTGGAAGTAGTTTTGGTTCTACTCCGTTGATGGCAAACTTACAATCAAAGAGCAGGCTGTGTGTTCTGTGAAATGCTGTCGGCTTTTCATCCAAGCTATACGGCCGAGTGCAGCGGCGCTTCATCAAGAGTTTAACCCTGTGTGACTGTGGTTTATTTGGCAGGGTCTTTACCAAAAGGGCGGATAATAGAGTCTCTGTTCCTTATTACGGGGGGAATAATCAAATATCTTCGATAATTTGGGTGCATGTTCGAAAACCATTTGACTTTAATTTTTAGGAAAGTGACAGCTGTACCCTAGATACTTTAAAATGTCACTTTTCATGTGAATTGTCTAAATATGATGCCTCCCATGGACATGTGCAAACACATTTTTTTAAATCTAAACTAAATCATATTTAATACGATACTGATCATCATTCAGGTGCAACAGCAGGCCCCCAAATATTTTCAAATTTGGAAAAATTTAATTTTGTGGGATTTTAATGGCATCCTTTTTGTCATTAAATCCCCAATTTCCTTGCAAAAAACAGCTTAAATACTGAAACAAATTTATCAGAACTGATTGTATATCTCATCTGTCTTTCATAAATCCACCTGTCTGCCAGTTTTACATTCAACCAGGAGAAGGAAAAGTTTGTGTCAGGACCAGTGATGCAAAATTTGACAACCTCAGAGAGACGTGGATGAGACATGACTAAAGCCGGGCATCCACTGTGCGATTTTTGGCCCTTTTTGTCACGATTTTTCACCCGTGTGACTATTTTGGGGATAGGGTCGAGATTTGGCTCAATCGTGCGTCTCACATCATGTAGTATACATGAGGTAACGAGAAGCGATTAACACCTCACGACCACCTCCCAATCGATCTGATGAAAATCAAACCTGTTTGAAATCCTGGTCGCCCCTCGTGAGGCTATGTCACACTACACATGCGCAAACGTAGATACAGAAGAGAAAACAAATGCACAAGACGGAGCAGCATGGCATCACAGCAGACCTGGACCCAAACAATGGAGGGTCGACTTGTTGAGCTGTGGCAGGCACAGCGGAGCCTGTTCAGACAATGTGTTTTTGTTTGTTATTCATTCTCATCTGTGAGCATCCGACCACTTCCTACTTCTTCTTCTTCTACTACTTTTAACGTTGCATTTGCAGATACAAGAGTCAGACGTGTCGTCATGGATGTATTATAAGACTTTATTATGTTATAAGTTCCTATTATACATCCATGCATGTTGTACATGGATGAAATATAGTGTGAGAAGAAGAATCGTGAGCTGTGAACTGTTAACCCCTGCTATTCACTCGTACAGTGTGAGCAGCAGCTGAACACTGTGATCGAAGTAGTCGTACAGTGGATGCCCGGCTTAAGGAAAGCAGCTGCAGTAAGGCTGATAGGGACTGATATTACTTTTTAAGACTAATGCTGTTTTCAAACCTGCAGTTCGACTGATTTGGTCTAATTCAATTTAAAAACACTTAAAATGGTCAGATTTCCATAATTTTCTAGTCTTTTGACGTGGTAAAACGTTTGATGTGGAAAAGCAGAGAGCACGTGTTCCATCTGTGCCAATATTACAGCAGATATATGAGTTATATATGAGCAGTTTGTATGGCTGACATATTGGCTGTAAGTATCTGCAGAAATGTTGATATCTGCTCATATTGATATTGTTCTAGTCATGTTTTGCATCTCTAGAGTTCAGAAAGTGACTCTATGGCATCAGAACATGGTTATTAAGTCTGGTATCAGTCTGTAGTCTGGTCACTGTAATGCAGTTATTTTTACTCTGCTACTTATAAAACGACAGGAGTGTGATGAGTTAACTCGTCACCCAGAGTCAGTTACTGCGTCAACCATGTCCTCACTGGGGGTGCTGGTTTGGCGTAGTGGTTAGCACCCCATGTACTTGCTTCTGCCGGTCCAGGTTCGAATCCCGCCTTAGACCAGTTTGCAGAGTGTCTTCCCCTGCTCTCTCTCCCCCTTTCACAAGCCTATCCACTGTCTCTCTCCTATCAATAAAGGCATAAAATGCCCAAAAATAAACATTTAAAAAAAAAAAAAAAACCATGTCCTCACTGCAAATGAACCGTTCTAAGGGTCGGCTGAAAGTGAGGCAAGACCACCTCTTTAGGGTGAGCTCTGCAATGGGTTTTTTACTGAAATGGGACGATTTCTAGGGGTGTTCCGATCTGATATTGATATTGGTCCAATATCATCTGATTATACCGGCCTGCATCTAAAATATCTGATACAAGCAGGCCATTCTAATATATTGTTTAATTATTTAATTTAGTTGTAGAACATGCTTATGTTTAATTTAAACACAGTGGTTATTTTGCAATTTTCAAAATATGTTTTTGTTTTTACTGGATTTCTTGAGGTTACTTTTCAGGTTTTTCTTATTTGTTTTTCATTTATTTTATATAATTGTACCATGTTCTTATTTTCATAGTTAAATTTATTGACCTCATTGGTTAATAACAAATGGGTCAGTTTTTCTCATACCTACTATTGCTGACTACTGCTTTCTTTTAGAGTAATCTCACCTGATCAAGCCTTTTCTTAAAGTCTACACTGAAAAATAAGTAATAAAAGTCTGTTTGATTCCTGCTGATATCGTATTGGATTGATATCAGTATCTGCTAATACTCAAGGCTGTAATATCGGTATCGTTTCGGAGGTGAAAAAGTTATGTCGGGACACCCCTAGTGATTTCTGTGATCATATATAGTCAAACAAACAGTGCCAAACAGAAAAAGCCCACTTTCATCAGAGCACCTCATGACCTTAAGCATTCATTAAAACAGATTCTAAATTCCCATAAACTTTGAGACAAGGAAATGGAGGATTAAAATGCTCACGCACTCCTGCACCACCTTAGTGTTAACTGTCACATATCCACATTACCAACACCTTTAGCCTCAGCAGCATGTCCTGCAGCACGCCACTGCTGAGGCAGCATCGTAATTTAATTTTTAAGCTGTCAATAAAGACGGCATACTCATTTAAATATCAAAACACAAACAGCATCTGACATTTAATTTCCTCCCCCCATGGCTCTGGTTTAATAGGTCTGCTCCGTATGCATTTGTTGTTGCCTTCAAGGGACAAATCAGGTAATGGGAATTTAATTGGCTCATTTTGATAATAGCAGTGTGTGCATTTTATATTATAGACTAATGTTCTTATTCATCATTCACACAGAAAGACTGTAAATGTGTATTTGCTGGCATTTCGGCTTCCACACTAACAGGCCAGACCTCCTCTGAACCATCACAACGACAACATCCCACTCAGAAAGGCAGATTAATAATCCGGAGAGTTTAATTTAAATTCACCCACAAACACAAATGTGATCATCCCACAGCCTTTAAGCTTTTCAGTTCAGCACATAGGAACCAACACAGCCGCTAAATCTGCTTTACCTTCCCACTTTACTTTATCTATAATTACAGCGAAAGCCTGAACCTAAAGTAATGAGCAGACCAGGATGGGCCTCACCCAAACCAAACCACAGAGACAAGATCCAGACTGACAGGTAAATTCTTCTATTTGTGCTGCATAACTACAATTTCATCTTAAATATCCAAATTTAATATCACGATGTAAACCTGAGTATGATTTTGGTCAGAATCAAACTATGCAGATACCTTTATGATAACACAGCAACAAAAATGAAGGCTCTAATCACCAATAATTGGGTTATTTTTTGTTTTTAATAATCAAAAACTACATATGAACTGTCTTACAGGATGCAGGACAGGATGGGCAAACCTCATAAATGGGGCCTGTTTAAGGACAAGTGGAGAAAAACTATGTTTGAACTTCTGGAAAGTGTGCATTTACTCTGTGAACTATGCGTTCAATTGTAAGGTCAATATGCAGACCCATGTTATAGTTTGGTGTAGATGGTGGGGACTTGGGGTAAGGTAATAGTTATATAAGAAAAATAATAAAAAATGAAGGAATTACAAAAACATTTGATTTTTCTTTTTGTTAAATGTTCCCTTTAAATAAAATTAGTTGAATCCAAAATAATGACATTGCATATTTCAGACGGACTATCTTGTGGTAAATTACAGTGTTAGTTCTCACTCTAAATTATCCATCTAAAGAGTTTTTGGTGTGTCAGACTCTTTTTTGAATCAGTATCAATTATATCCATAATGACATTTGCATTTGGGATGGGCATTTTATCCGATTCGCAATCAGTGCATCGATGCGAGGGTCTATGGTAAATTGCATCGGTTGGAGTGGTGTGCATCGGATTAGAAACTGGGCTGAAACCACAATGCATCGCCTTGCAAAAGCTTTGCATCGGTAAAATCCGATGTCGTTATTATATATATATTTTTTTAATTTTAAATTATGATTTTCAGTGTGCTGAAAGTGTTGTTTTTTTCAAAGTGCTGTTTATATGTTTAGTCTAAATTGTTAATGACAGCTTTGAAGGCTGAGCTCCACTACTGTTAGGCCTATGTCCCTGTTTGTGAAATAGGCCTATTTTTTTGTGTTGACAAACACACCTCCTGACTGCTTAAGTAGCCTACTGTAAGTGGTCTGAAGTGGTCTTGAAGGAACAATAAAGTTGAGTTGAATTTGCACAGATTTGCATCGTTATTGCATCCTGATTGCATCGTGGCAGGAAGATAAATCGTATCATCCTGAATTGGTAGATGCTTCATGTGAATTGTTAGTGTATCGTACCATAGCCTACATATCGAGATGCATATCGTATCATCCTGGGGATGGAGATTTCCATCCCTAATTTGCATGGGGTGGTATAAGAAATGTATTCACATAAGTATCAGGATTTTCTGTTTGACGATTTTTAAATCTTTTTTTTTTGTTTAAAATTCCATTTCTTTCCTAATTTAAATGCTTCATTTTAGTCTGTGTTAATAATCACTTTTAAATGCAGCCCAGGCTTTTGAAGAGAGAGTATTCAGCTGCTTAAACTACATTGCTGAATAAATCCCAACAGACTCACATGTGATGTGTATTTTTCCTGATATAGTCTGTAGGCATGTTCATCTTTTTACTGGTGTAAAAATAGATTGCAAAAATTGGCATTATTTTAGAATTGGAATTTAAATCGAATCAGCATCTAAAAATCATAATAATCCAATCTGTAGAAAAGCGTATCGTCCCAGCCCTAATAGTCACCCACCCAAGTCTCATTTAAATTTCATTAAGATGTCCCAAAACCTGGATTTATTGTAAAGCCTTATGCAAAAAGGTAATAGAGGTAATACATCGGACAGCTTTACCAAACCACGATAGTCATAGCAGCTCATTAAAATGCAACCAACCATAGCCACTACAGATGGGAATATCTGTTGTCCAACCAGGTATATCAAATTTAATCCGAGCAAATGACTGCCTTCATGGGTCAAATCCACGCCGAATTTATTCAAATACATCTGTCAACACTTCCATAGTTTGCACTAAGCTGTAAGATCAACTTAAACCATAAAACTGGTAAGAAAACGCAAAACTGCCGCATTTCTTAACGGAGTTGGGCGCAGCTGACAGGACGTAAAGGATGGCCTTATCTGGAGACATTCACTTGTAAACCAGAGCGAAACGATGTCAGATGGAGTAAATAAAGAGGACAATATAAATGTTCTCCGACTCACCATGACCCACAGGTTTCAGCTTTTTCCTCTTCCTCCCTCTCTCACATTTGGACACGTTGTGGTCGAACAGGTGAGTCACCTTCGGCCGGTACTTTCTGTGCTGTTTCTGGACTTTAGTCCAGGTGGCATAAATGTGGATTTTCGACGTTTTATCATTGAGAAACCAGAGATGAGGATGGTCATGGGATCTCAAGGTGTGAGGCATAACAATAAAACTCTTATTTAAAACAATAAATACAACAACAGGTAAAATCCAGGTGAGACACCTCCACCTTCTGAGGCTAAAACTTAACAAAGACAATTAAAAATAAATAAATTAAGTAGCTGAAATGTTCTGGAATGTCCAACAAGAACAACATGAGCACTTTTCTGACGGCGGATGTAGTTTATGTCAGGTATCTTACGCACGTGCACACCCGTGCTGCATTCAGGTACATGTGTAAGTGTGGGAAACGGGAGATCAAACGGAAACTTATGGTGGCACATGTGTGCAACTGCAAGAACATTTATAAAACAATGAAACATTTGATCAGACAGTAGAAAACCTCAGTAAAATGCTGAAGTTATATGGAAGTCAAGAAAATTAAACACAAAAAATAATGATAAATCAAACTATTAAACACGTCATGAAACTTGAAATCTAATTTTAATGTTAAAAAAGAAGACCAATGTTTTTATATAACGTCATGAAGTGGATGTCCATCATCTATTTTCTTTTGTTCTTACATACTTTTGATCTTTTTTTATTCATCCATCTATTTATTAATTCATCCATCCATCCATTCATGATTCTTTTTTCTGTACATATATAGCTTTTTATATCCATCCATTCATCCATCTATTTTTCCATTTATTCATCCATTAATCCTTCTGTACATTCTGGTTTTTATCCATTTATCCCTTCATTCATTGATCATCCATCCATTTATCCATACATCTTTCCGTCTTCCAAGACTTTTCAATTCACGTATAGAAGTATTTTATATGTCACTACATGCTACTCCCTATGTGCAAATGAACATTTTTTCAGCAGCCATTGAAGACTTGACAGTCAGACTATGGACCCCAAGAGGACAAAAGCCATGAAGAGGGAGTCTGAAAAAAAATTGTTGGGGGGTTTAATCCAGAGGGAACTAAGGAAACTATATGAGAATATTTCAGGACTTTGTAGAGATTGAGTTGATGAATTCCACATTGATTCGAAGTCAAAGAAGAGGAACCAGCATTAATCGGTGTCTGGGGAAGAAGATGTTAGATTTTTGCAGATGCTGATAAGCTGATATTTCTAAACTCGTAATCTTTGGTTATCACATTTTTGTCAAGAGCAAAGAGCCTGCAGTTTACTAAAACTGACTTTCATGTCATGGTTCAAATCCATTAGTGTTTGAAACAAAAGAAAACTTTATTTTATTCTTGAATAAATTAAACTTTTATGTTTTAAAGGTGAGTATTCAGTGATAATAAGGTAAACACTCATGCTACAGCATCAGCATCAGCCAGCATTAGGCAGTGTCGCACAGCACTTTGCATCTTTGCTCCTTTATTATTTAATAATTAGATTTATTATTTCCCCTGTTTCACCCTGTAAACAGTAAATCAAGTGATTTGACTCTTCAGATGGAGGAATAGACATGAAGACATGAAAATTAATTGTAAAAATCAGTGAATAAATATTTGTGCAACTATCTGCAAATACAGATACTGTCCTGAAAATATCATGCACCCCTCGCTAAAACAATTATTCTGTTCAGCACAGCTCCTGGATTCATGTCCTCACACTCCTTTAGGGGTTAATTTCATTCAGTAAAGATCATGTTTTTGTATAATCATGGATTTAAATTAATGTGTGAAAGCAATGCTGGTTTGACTAATCAACCAATCAAACTTCGTGTTACAATTTTCACACAAAATCTTGTAGCACAAAGTGCTTTAGCTGAAAGAAAGAAATAAACTAGAAAAGCACTCGGAGAGCCCAGACCTCTGCCAGCACCACAGTCCTCACCCATATTGTGATTTTGACCATAAATATCAGTCCTACCTTTATTTCATCTAAATATTTCGATTCCTTGACCATGAAAACAAACCATTAACAACTGGATTCATAATGATATCTATTTTAGTTCAGTAGTTATTTACAAAAATCCCATTTTTCGTCATGGTGGCCAGACGCTGATCCGGATCAACACCAAAATTGAATCAGTTCTTCCTTTTCCCATGCTGAAAATTTCCTGGAAATTTCATCAAAATCCATTCATTACTTTTTGAGTTATTTTGTTCACAGACAGACATACAAACTCTCCTGAAAACATAACCTCCTTGGCGGAGGTAAAAAGTAACACAAATATATAAAATAGAAAGTAGAATATTGGATACAGTGAAAACACAAGATCTTTCCCACCCACACAATCAACATCCAGCACACACACAAAGACAATAAGAGAAAACACAGTTTGAGGTTGATGGGATAATGATAATAATAAGAAAAAGAAATAAAAATAATGATAAGAAACAACATCCCAACATTCTATTGGGATAAAT
The DNA here is from genome assembly GCA_036419115.1 of Scarus forsteni. Lineage (NCBI taxonomy): Eukaryota > Metazoa > Chordata > Actinopteri > Labriformes > Labridae > Scarus > Scarus forsteni. The sequence goes on from JAZDUH010000145.1 coordinate 2,471,788, forward strand.
GAATGAACGAATGAATAAAAAATAATTAAAATTGGTATGGTGAAATTAGATAGCTAAATGTGTAATAAAGCCTGCAAAAGCAGGATAATGAAAAGAAAATCAGTTAACGGAGAATAAAATTCGGAAACAATAAACCTGAACTGTAAAAGAGAAATAAAACATATTGAGAGGATTAAAATAAGTAAATAAGGTGAAATAATTATAATAAATATAATCAGCTAAAAGCCAAACTAAATTGGTAGTTTTTGAGTTTGCTTTTAAAAATATGAACAGTATATTTGTTTATTTTTCTGACAGTCTTTTGTTTTATTGTCTGAACACTTGTCTTCATTCTTCTAAACACACTCCTGACCCGAGATGAACCGTGAGACCATGAGTGGATTCATAACCCGAAGACCAGCGACTGTGGAGCCATTAGGTTTAAGTAGGCCAGCAGAAAGTAGGCCAAAGCCCTGGTGACTAATTTGAGGGTGTGAAACGTCTCCGTGCATGGCGTTGTCTGTTTGTGATCATAATGAGCGCCTCTGGAGTCGGACCATCAGCCAAGACCGGGGCGCCTGGACCATTAGAGTGGACGGTGGCCTCCTCGTCTGATTACTGTTGACAAGCAGCAGAAAGAGTCCTGAGGGCTTCGGGGCTCTTTGCTCTGTCACTGAATCACAAACAGAAACAGACCCGTGAGTTTGTGTTGGAGCCTCGGCCTTGGGCTCAGAGGGACGAGGGCGGTCTAATGGAGCCTTCAGGTCCTTCAGGGGGGTCAAAAAGAGACCGAGGCCTCAGGAGTGCACGAGAGGTCAGACACCAAAGACTCACGGCCCAGACAGAAATGAGAAAATGTGTGTTTTAGACTCATCCATGAGCTTTTTTTTGTAACTTTAAGAGAGTAAATAACGTTTGTGCTGCTGTGAGCTCCTTCATCAGACCAACAGGGTGCTGACCGTGGTGCTGAAATGACAAAGCTGTTTTAAACAACAAAACTCACAGAATTATGGATAAGATCAGGCAGTACTTTTCATAACCACTTAATAAACACATATATGTTTGTTATGGAGGGTACGGGGTCTTTAAAATTTCATAAACTAAACTGTGAACCTCTGTTTGAGCAGCTGGTTTGGGATTATGAAACACGCTGTGGGGAAATTCTTCACCAAAACAACTAAATCTTTTTATCGTGTATAGATCTGTATACGCAGCTCATGACTCCTCTTTCAAATTCATCCATTCAGACATACTTCTTTTTTTTAACTCATTTTCAATCTTTCTTTTTATTACTGTATGCATACATCCATCTATCATCCATCCATACATACATCTGTCTTTTTATTCATTCATTCATGCATCCATCCATCATCTATTTTCTTTGTTCATCCATACTTTTAATCTTTCTTTTTATCCATTCATCATCCGTCCGTCATCCATCCATCATCGATTTTCTTTTGTTCCTACATACTTTCAATCTTTCTTTTTATCCATCCATTCATTCATTCATTCATCCATCCATCCATCCACCTATCTTTGTTTTAATCCATCCATCTGCCATCCATCCATCCAATTGTTTATCCATCTTTCTTTTAATCCATCCATCCATCCACCCATCCAATTGTTTATCCATCTTTCTTTTAATCCATCCATCCATCCATCCCATTGTTTATCCATCTTTCTTTTAATCCATCCATCCATCCATCCCATTGTTTATCCATCTTTCTTTTAATCCATCCATCCACCCATCCAATTGTTTATCCATCTTTCTTTTAATCCATCCATCCATCCATCCCATTGTTTATCCATCTTTCTTTTAATCCATCCATCCATCCATCCCATTGTTTATCCATCTTTCTTTTAATCCATCCATCCATCTGTCTTTTTATTTATTCATTCATGCATCCATCCATCTGTCATCTATTTTCTTTATGTTCATCCACACTTTGAATCTCTCTTTTTATCCATTCATCATCCATCCATCCATCTAATCATTTATCCATCTTTCTTTTATTCGTGTATCTATTCATCCATGATCCATCCATCATCTATTTTCTTTTCTTCCTACATACTTTCAATCTGTTTTTATCATCCATTCATTCATCCATCCATCCATTTATCCACCCATCTTTCTTTTTATCCACCCATTTATCATCCATCCATCCGATTGTTTATCCATCTTTCTTTTTATCCATCCTCTGTGCCTTTAGATCCATCCATTTATCCATCCATATCCATTTATCCATCCATTCATCCAGCGATCCAACTATTGATATTTCATCCATTTAGCCAGACATCCAGCAAAATATTCACCCAGCCAGCCGTTGGTTAAAGCACTTATCCATCTGTTCATCCATCTCCTGTCAGCCCATCAGTCCATCATTCCATCCATCCATTCACAAAAACATTTATCCATCCATCTTTCCACTTATCCATGTGTCTGTCCATCCCACTGTTACCTTCCATTTATCGAGTCATGTTCAATAATTGAAACAGTATGTTTGAACACAGCAGAAGCTGACCAGAGTGCTTCACAGTGGCATAAATACACACAAACAACATTCACACTGTTAGTTTATTAATTTATCTAATAGCTAACAAACCAATCCATCTTATCATCCATCAGTCTGTGCATCCAGCCTCCTTTAAAACATCCATTCTCTACCACAGTGTGCCTATAGTCTTTAACCGTGGACTTAAGTATTCATTATTTTAGAAACTTGCACACTTTGTCTTCCTTTTTTTGCATTCAAATGTAAGCATCAACTTATTTTTGTGTTCCCATAGAAACTGTGGACTCCACCGTCCTTCAAAATGTGCCAGTTATTCCCTAAAAAAATCAAACCCAGGCCAGAATATGTTGAATATGCTTAAAGAATTCTCTTACTGCACTGATGAAGAAACCTTTCACAACTGGTCCATGAAATCATCTTTATTCAGCGAACATGCTGATCTGCATCATAATCATCTTTGTTTGTCCTCTGATGACCTCTGGCTGCTCTGCTGAACTCACTCTGAGATCCACAGACAGACTTAAGCAGTTTTCTGATCTAAAAACTAAAAAAAATGCAAAAATTGAGTTTCTTTTGAGGGCCAATTGATGGTAATGCAGCTCATCCCACAAAGAAGAAGCATTAGTTTAATCACCAGCAAACAAACTGGATTCAAATGAGCGTGCAGGGCTCTAAAACATGCAGTCTAATGAGCAACAGGAGAATAAACCCATAATGATGAGGATGGTATGGTGTGTTTCCTCCCAATAACAGCAGAGCAGTGTGTGTGGAGCAGCCCGGGGGACGGCGAGAGAGCAGGTATATATCCACTTAATGATGCTCCACTTCACACCGCTGCTTGGGCCGGCTTTGTTCTGTGATTTGGCCTGATTCTGCGGGCTAATAACCGATGAAATCCTTCAATGCACTCACAAATATACACATCAGACCCAGCAGGGAGGAGAGAGAATGAAACACAATAACAGAGTGATTGCAGGGGGGAGATAGGAAGCTTTCTTTGATTCAGATGAGCTGCAGCTAAGACAGAAATACTCAGTGTTATTTTTGACAGTTTGTTATGAGGGAGAAGTCTGGAAAACTCCCCGAGAGAATAATGAGGGAGAGGCCCGCTGAGAAGCTGGAGAGCAGCGACGGAAACTCCTCACAGCTTCACCCACTTGTCCAAACAATGCAGCCTTATCTGAACAATTTGGAGAGTGTAAGGAGAAGTGTGCATGTGTTTTAGGTCAGAAGGATATATGCTACAGCCTCTATTATTCAGCATTAATTTAGTGTTGCAGTCATTTTTGTCTTAACTCATGGAGCTCTTTTCCTGCACACTTTAAATCTGTGCTCTCTCCTTCATCCACACAATTTTCTATGCTTCTACATCCTGTTCAGGTCAAAGTAGAGAACATAGATATAAAAAGAATCATTGCAAAAATCATGAAAAATACGACTATAACTCTGCAAACTAAAAAATCGCACAAACAAGTTTGCTCTTTTTTTTAGAAAATTGGGGAATAATAATAATAATAATAATAAAAATAATAATAAAAATAATCATACATTTCATTTATAAAACACCTTTTATGACACCCAAGGATGCTGTACAAATTTAAAACAGCAAAAATAACGGGGAGCAGAGGCAACCAATCATGCCAGCATCCACTCACCCGGGAGTTGCAGAAAAGGAGACAGGAGGGGAGAATAGGGGGAAAAACAATTTCAAAATAGGCACCTGTCAGGGGAGCACAGTGTGGGATTGGATAAAACACCTCAGCACATGAGCAACATAATACAATAGACATGTAGACAAGCACATGGGGACAAAAAGGCGTTGAGTCGGAGGAGAATGTCTGAATGTGTGCCATAGTCGATATGTTTACCTTGACTCAGCTTCAGTCCCGCTCATTGTCTCTACCGCCTGATAACTGATGACATGTAGGCGGCCTTGGAGAGGCTTCTACTGACTTCTGCTCTGCCAGTTTTGCACATTTGTTCAAACTCTGCAAACTTATTTGTGCAAATCATACAGACACTTTTCTTCTTGATCAAAAAACTGCAGACGAGTTCTTGCAAACTGTGAAATTCTTGCAAATAATTGTGCATTTTTTGCAAACCTGGCATGACTTGGCTTTGCTTCTTACCATTTCAAGTGTTTCTTTTTTTTATGAATGCCAAAATCTTTAAAGGAATTTAACAACCAGTCAAAGTGAGTTTGAATCCTGGACATGTAAATAAGAGAGGAAAAGAATGTCAAGATGAAGGAAAAGTACCAGGTGTAACTTATAATATTACCCTGAAATACAGAATAACAGAAGAGACAAAGGATGGAAAAGGGAGGGAGATGGACAAGTAAAGGAGTCATCAGGTCCCTCTTGTCGACTGAATTTAGAAACAGGATATTAGCAAACAGCACGATCACAGATGCCCTGTTTGTAGACTTCAACATGCCCCTGAGCTTTAAGATTTATTACTGCAGGGTCCACTTTATGGTTTTACTACGGCCGAAAGAACCAGGGAGCCACGGCCTGACCCAGTTTGACTGAAGTGTAAACTGTTAAATACTGCGGCCATGTTAGCCCACACTTCCTCCAAAGAGCGATAAAGTCTGTCTCTTTAGGTGAGAAGTATCAACTGACACAACAAAACCATCACTTTTGGAAAAATGTGACCAGACGTGAGTCTACAGCTGAGAGCAGCAGCTCCATCTTGAGCTAATATCCAAGCTCCTCACCCTGTTTCTGAGGCTGTGCTGCACCAGCCTGCAGAGGGAGCTCACTGCAGACACAATGCCACTTTTATCTGCAGTCAACCAAAGCTCGTGACCACAGGTGAGGTCTAAACACAGATTGATGGTCTAATCAAAAGCTTTGCCTTGAGGTTCACTTCCTTCTCCATCCTGCTGATGCTGCATCAATCTGCCCGCCAGTCTCATTCATCATTTTATCATCTCTGTAGACAGGAACTGCACTGTTTCCTCCACCTGAAGAACACACTCACACCCCACCTAAGCAGCAGTCTTCCATTTCCATGACCTCAGACCCGGAGGTGCTGAGCTTCATTTCTGCAACAAGAACAAGAAGCCAACAAAAAGACGTCTTCTTCAATCAGTGTAAAAGAAATTCTGACCATCCATTGAATCCGTCTGATCTGATTTTATTCTGTTGAAAGACTGAATCACAGAGAAATTAAAGGGACTGTGAGGAGTTTCTAAGTAATTGCAAAAAAAGTCTCCCTTTTAGATATATGCCTGATCGAAATACGCTCTTATCGATGAGTTTTATTGCATCAAAATAGGTTATCTATAAATGCTATTCCTTACCTTCTTGGTCGGGTCAGACAGGGCTGGACTGGCCTGGATACTCAACTTCAGGAACAAGACAATTAAAACTAGAGCAAATGTATATTATTCGGACCTCTTAGAGCACTGGGCTGTAAGTAGCCATATATAGCCAGCTACAAAACTATGATACTAAATTTTCCAAAATTGCTTGTTGTCACACATCAAAACCTACCGCTACGTAACTAGAAAGAGATACATTACCTCGTCAAAACACAACAAACACACACTTTGGCTTCAGTAAAATGTAGTGGTGCGTTCCAGTTGTAGTCAGAAGTCGGAATTTCCGAGTTCCGAGTAGGAAACTGCAACTGGAACGTCCCCCGAAGTCGGAATTTCCTACTGGGAACTAGGTGAAACCTCATCACCCCAGAGTTGACAATGGAAGATGGATGCCCCCAGTGTGAACAGTTATTTAGCTCCTGTAATAATCCATTTATTTGCACTTCTGACTGGGGTGTGTCGCTCTAGATCAGCTGTATACATAGTATTGTTAGACTTATATTTACAAAAATGCTGCCATAGTGATAATCACATTCTTCATGTGATATTTGTGAACAACAATGCAGGGCATGCTAACAACAGCTAACAATAGCCTGGTAGATCAGCATGTTTTTTTCAGACTTCAACTGGAACGCCGATAAGTCGGAGATGATGTCACTCCCAGTTCCGAGGTTACTGGAGCGCAGCATTACGACAGTCGCCGAGCATGCTCATGGGTAGCAGAGTCTTTGTGTCGCCAGGAATAGATTCTCCTCATAGTCCCTTTAAACACGTTGAACAAACAGACCTCTCGTTGACCCAGCAGGCTGCAGCTGTTGCAGACCCCCCATGTGACAGTAACTGTGAGAGAAGTTGACAGAGCGGAAGCTGCAGGATAATCAAGTCTTCATGATTCAACCCACTGACACCAGATCCAAGTTCATGCTAATCTGTCTAGCAGCTCTCCAAACATCTCCCTCCTGCAAGACAAGAGAAGTGAAGCGACATCTGGAGCAAAAACTCCAGAATCTTCCTCCTAAAGCAACAGTCACTGCTACAATGAGAAGCTCCGTCTCTCTCCTTGTTAAGTCAGAAAGCATCAAGTGTTTTGACGTTGAACGCCTCTGGGTTGTTAAATCAGCATCGTTCCATGGATTTTGCTCCTCAGGCTCTGGAGAGATTTTGGAGCAAACGTCGGCCCCTCGTGAAGATGATGATGAATCAGGGTTTGGATCAACTTCAACACTCTGAGCTCGAAGAAACAAGATGAGTCTCGAAGAAATTTGGATCCAGAAAACACATCAGTTCAGATTAAAGTCAATGTCTGAGTTTTTAGGCATGAAAGCATGTCTGAGACACACGACTGCAACCATTCTGAAATTGAGTTTTAACTGCGCGGCCTTTACTCTGTTAAATCATGACCTGCTAATTTGCTTCTTCTGCACACACACACACATTTTACCACCCCGCTCGCTGCTCTCTGAGGCACAGAGGTGATTTGGACTAAATGCTAGCATCAGCATGCTAACTGTGGAGTCTCCTGAAACCTCCTCATGTGCACACTGAAGCATGATGTCTGCACATGCTCACTTTAGGAACCATTCTGTCAGGTCAACATGTTCTATTCATCATACATGTGAGTCCACACTGCAGCTGTAGAAACATCTCCGTCCTGTTTTAATCCCTACATTATCACTTATTGGCACAAAAAAGAAGAATAATCTGGACATTAGTGTGCAGCATCCTGCAGCAGAGCAGTTTTTAGCTCCATCCTTTGGCATGCGCTCAGGGTGCTCTGCATCTCTTCAAAGAGGAGACAACAGTGGGATAACACAGATCTGCTATTTGATCACAGTTCTCACCTGTTTCGCCTCACCTGTTTTCCTGCTGCCCTGATTACCTTCCCTATTTAAGCCAGGAGCTTGAGGCCCCATCTACACAAAGCCAAACCGAGGTCTAAACGTATACGTTTTTGGCCGAATCTGCGTATCATCCATACAAAGACGGCATTTTGGGGGTCTGTAAATGATCATTTTTGAAACCAGGTTCCAGAGTGGAAAGATTTTGAAATGCCGTATACATAGCTCCGTGATTACTGGCTCTCCTTAACTTTTCAGATACGCTTACGTCATAGTTTCGTATCTTCAATGACACACATGCGCCACACACAGCAACGACAATGGCGGCGTACGTGAAGCATATGTGCTCATGAAGCTAGTGACCCTACTATCCCCGTTGCAGCAAATCTTCTTCTCAGTCACCACCGAGTTGAACAAACAATTATCGAGGACATATTACGGCACTTTATGATCACTTTATCACAATCTCTGTTTACAACTTTTGCCGCGAGTGCGCATGCCCACTGTTTTTTCATCTGTTTCTGCTTGTTTCTGTCATATTTTTACAGCGGCCCTAGAGGTCTGGCATGTGTTTTACAGCGTTTTGATGTGTATCGAGTGCATACATGTAGACACACACATTTTCTGAGACGTCTTCGTCTTTATGACGATCGTTTTGGAAACTGTTAAGCCTTTTGTCTTCATGTGGATGGGGCCTCAGTCTGCTGATCGCCGGCTGGTTGCACTTCTTTGTCTTCACCTAAAGTCTTTCTCTGTGCTGGCCTTAAGCTCTGCCTCCGCTACTCGGAGCTCATTTTCTCCTTTTGATGGTTTTTTGCTCATGCTCGCTTCACCTAAAGACTCACCTTCTTTTCCTTTGTCTTTTTAGGTCTCCATGAGCTCCTGCCACCGCCATCACCACTGTTGTATGTAGTCACCTGCTTAAAACCCTTTTTGTCTTGGACTGTGTTCTTGGAGAACAATAAATCCTGAGTTAACCTTTTCTGATTGTCTGCCTCTGCTCTGGGTCCAACCTTAAAATACACAGTCATATCCTAACAATCAGAGGAGACCTGCCGTAGGATAGCGTGCTTCAAAATGCCGTTAGACACAAACTGACATGGTTTCAATTTTAGATACTGCTCTTACAAAGGTGTTACATAATGTGAACACAGACACAGATGTTCCCTTCATCAGTCCAGCTGGTCAGTTAACTGTCTTTTTTATGAGTTCATTATACTTTAAGTGTTGCACATGCATGTGTATTTGAATGTGTTGCTGTTGTTTGTGTTTGTAATTTTGTTAACTCTGCTACTGCCTATCTTGGCCGGGACGCTCTTGAGAAAGAGATTTTCAATCTCCATGAGTTTCTTTTTCTGGTTAATTAAAGGTTAAACAAAACTTTAATTAACTGTTAAGATATAGAAATGGGAAGCACGGTGACACAGCAGGCAGTGCACATCTAATTTGATGTTCTCTCTGTGCATGCCTGGGTATGAGTGTGAGCATAAATGGTTTTCTGTCTCTCTATGTGCCCATGTGATTGGCTAGGGACAGGTTGTACCTCGCCTCTTGTCCTATGTAAGCAGGGAAATGGACCAGCCCACTTGACCCCAAAAGGATAAGAGGAAGAGATAATGGAAGGAAGGAGGGAGAGTCATTTATTTTTTACAGTAACTAAATGTTGACATCTAAAGATTTAAAGGCTTCCTCGCATGAGTGTGGCCTCGCTGCTGAGTGATGTGTTCGCGGAATAAGGCGGTATGACGCTCTCAGTGTCTGTTCATGTGGACATAAGTCAGAATCTTTTAGTCCTTGTGGTCTTGCTGGACCCTGAAATGCTGCATTCACACCGTAAGCGACCCAGCTACCAAAATCGCGTCGCCCACTGACCTATCGTTGCACGTCCATAAATACCTCATTTTGGTCACTGTTGCCGTCGGCCATGCTCAGTGACGTCACGTCAGCTTGAGTTTCACCGGGATCATATCGTATATCATATAATAGGATGTATAAGCGGACATTATTCCAGCTGTATCCTTTTCATTCACTTATCAAACACAAAACACTGCAGCTGATGATGCAGCAGCCTTATCTGTCCTCATGGACTAATGTTTCTAACATGGACGTGGATTGTAGTCTGAATGAAAAACTGTCTGTCTAGGGTACCGTCACACGTGCACACACCTGCTGATTGGCTGTTGCCGCACAGCAATGCACGGCATGGTGTGAAAAGATCAACTTTTTACAACCTTTTTACTTTGACATCACACAACAAGCTATGTGGTAGTGTGAAAAGCGGCTGTCGCATAGCGGGAGGGTTAGCCCCGCCCCATCGCGGCTGTACATTGACTTTGCATGGAGAGTGATCGCCGAGGTAGTACAAGTAGCGTGCAGTGTGTTAGCACCTTAAGGCCTCAACACTGACGATTGGTGGGAGATGCCAGCAGGACTCAGTGACCACGTCCCTGTCCCGGTGTGTTTTTGGGTATCGTTGGCAGGACCAAGTGTCCAATGCTGGATCAAGAGCAGTACCTATGGGCACCTGGAGCTCCTCCCTAAACCTGATCAAGCTCACCGCAGACTGGGTCCTCGGGTCGGACCAGGCCATGGGTTGACCTCCTCCATCATGAAGGGTGGCCTCGCTGTCGATGGAGAAATGGGACATGGGCCTGGATGGGGGCTATCAGGACGCCGGAGAAGTGCAGGGACCAGGTTGTTGCTGCTCCCATTCCTGACATGACTCAGATCAGAGGTTTTAAAACCATCAAAATTCTGATTACAAAACCAACAGCCTGCTCTGGAGTGATCGTCTCCACAGAGTGTTTGCTGGCTTCCATATTTATGAGCTAGATTTACTTTGTCATCATGTGTTTTTGTCTGTTTGTTTGTTTTTTGGCATGAAACATTCAAAACAACAAAATAAACAAATCGAAGCATAAACACTAAACCAGATTGCCACATGAGGAACTTTGCACATGCGTATCTCGTATCGCTCTCATTTGGAGTGATCAAATTTTACTCTCGCCATCACACCCTCACACTCGGCAGAAGTTGCTGAAGAACCTCACACGGCCTCCTCACACATCGACTCGCCCGTGTGTGTGCACACACTCCACCCACATCCCCTCAGTGTGGATTAGGACTTCAGCGAGCCAGCGTGTGCTAAACAAAAACAGGAGGGGACACTTCTTCTTCTGCTGCTGCCCACACTTTAACAGGAAGAGAAAGGCTGCCCCCACCTTCATCCCTCCTCCTCCTCCTCCTCCTCCTCCTCGAGCCAGATTCAAATGTAGAAACAACATATTTAAGATCTGTTTGTGGAGAGAGTGAGAGGAGAGAAGATAACTAATAGCATGAAGATAAAGAGGCTTTCTTCTCCTCTCTGCTGCGTCGTCTCTGCAGCTTTTCTGTCAGGATTATTAATAGATCAGAGTAGACGCTGCTCTAAAAATAGAAACAGGCTCGACTACACGCCACGGTTCTCAAATTACTGTATGAACATCAGCCAAAAAGGGTTTATATTAAATATGAAAACACATCAAAACATACAGAAATGTGGGTGTATGTTTCAAAAATGCTTAACTGTTTGTGGGCATGATCTAAAATCATCTTTAATCCAAAAATTTCTAACACTATTTTCCTGAAACTACAAAGATAAGAATGCTTGACAAAAATTCCTGGATAACATGTCTGATCTAATCACTTCTGTCTTGAGTCATCACGAACATTCTCAGGAAATTTCAGCATAATTTGTTCATACCTTTTTGAATTACCTTTAAATAATGGCAAAAGTAACCTCTTTTAATTAGGCAGAAATTCATATTTTTAAAACTATATCATCAAGTTTGAAAATTGGAGAAAGTCAATTGCATTTTCATTCTGTTAAATAAAAGAATGTGATCAAATTGCTTGTCCAAGTATGTCTTAAAAAAGGCACATAACTGCAATAATCAATACACTGTAAGAGTATTATACAATATTATGTTTATAAATCAGAACTAAAAAAGTGAATATTCAGCAATTCAGTTTATTTTTCACTTAAGTTTTTGGAGATTACAAAATGACAACATTAACTGAGTAACTTTAATGGTCTGTGAAATATAAAAAAAATAGTAAGACAGTTATTAATAATTTCATATAAGCAGACCTGTGATACTAAGCTCACTTTTTTTACATATGACCTTTTTTGTTGACAACCTGCAGAAACTGTCCTTTATTATTTATTCCCTGTTTTCCATCTACCTCAAATTTGTTAATATTTTAGGTCTTTCGTTCTGTAATGTTCTTTTAGCAGCTTTGTCTACATTTGTGCATGGCCAGGGCCTTGTTATAATATTTTAAAGCTTTTCTCTCTTTGAGCAGTTATGCTCTATCATGGGGTTATGATTATTCAACTGGAATACTGATAGCTTTTCTATTAGTTTGAGCTAAACTAGCTAAACAATCTTGAAAATTTCATATCATCCTGGTTCAATTTCCTCATATCTAAATACCAAAACTTCCTGTCATGAAGCGCTGGATAGAGTCCTTTCATTCCCTGCTGAGTAAATGGTAGGACTGGAGATAAATTTGCTGTTTGTCAGCCTTTTGGTTGGCATCATCAGTGTTTTTGTTAACACACTCACCTCTATGTGTTTGTGTTGCTGCAGGACACCACTAGAGGGCGCAAAGACCTCAGGCTGTTGTGCCTACCTGTCGTGTTGGAAGTTAACTGCAAACATGGCAGTACTTTTGAGAGAAAAAGTAAAATAATGGCACAATGGTAGCAACAGATGAGCAGAGGCCACACCTCCCATCAGCACCCTCATAACTGTCTCGGTGTTACAGTCAAATGAGTGACCATGTAAACTGGGGCTCAGCCTGATTCAACTTAGCTGTTTTCCAACCTGATATGCTGAGCTCACTTTTCAATCAGCTGACAAACATCCAACCACTTACAGATAAATCAAAGCTGCAAGATTTCTGGTTATTTACTCGCTGCCAGCAATGACCTGCATCAGTATCGTGCCCTTGCTTTCAACCCTCCGTCATGTCAGTACCTATCTTTGGGCTGCAGGGTGCCATCTGATGGCTCCTGTTCCCAGAGCCTGGACACAAGGATGAACCACGCTCTGCAGCTGCAAAAACACTTAAAATAAAAACAAGCACTCAGATCTGCCGAGTTAAAGAAACACACAGGTATCTGAACACCTGTTAACGGGGCACCAGGACTGAAGTGCTCCTGCGATTGGTGTGCTTGTGCTGATTTGATTCGGTCCCTCTGGATGAAAGAGCAGAGACCCCGGTGTGGAGTTACCAAACCATCTGAAGCTGCCAGATGGCACCGCGGCAGCGAGGAAGAAGAGTCCTGCTGCTCCGCTCTGCAGGGGTGCAGCAGCCACCACAGAGTGTGTGTGTGAGTGTGTGTTAGTGTGTGTTAGTGAGGAGTCGATACGGCAGATCAGCTGCAGCACAATCCCTTCAAACCTCCTCGTGTGCACACACACCATAGCTGCTCCTACTCACGTGCACAGAGGGTGGAAAACCTGCTCACAAAACACATCTCACGTCTGAACTGAGGCTTTAAAAACAAAATAAGACTCTTTTTAGGAAAAACACCAAACATGGGACAAATCTTCTCAGCCAGGAAACAAATATCTCGGGTTTGTAGAGACAGTGGAACAATCACAGGGGTTTTATTTTGGCGGTCATGTTCACATCCTGCTCTGGAACTAATCTGAAATCAAACTGACCACAAACACAAGAGGATGCTGGGAAGGTGAGGTGTGACCAACAGGACAACACAGTCCTGCGATTGGCATGTTAGTGCCACATGAACCTTTTAGTCCCTGAAATAGGACACGGACAGACGTGTTCTGAGGGAAAAGGCTTTAATGAACTCAGTTTAACCAGCCTGCGTCCCATCTTAACATGAACATCAAAAGTCACACTGCATCGTGCAGAATCAGGAATTCCCCTCATGCCCTGTGCCTCCGCTCATAAACACTCCATCAAACACTTTTATCCAGCAGGTAGAGAAACAGACTTATAAGGTGAGGAGCTCTATGAGCCTAAAAAACCTTCTCCCTCAGTGCTGAAAGGAAAACATCAACATGTACGTATGCTCCACAATAGCTTAGCTCCGTGTCTGCATTAGTGACACCATGGATGGGAAGACAGAGATTTAGCACAAAAATACTGCACAGTGTTTCTCAGCTTTAGGCTGCTTTGCTCTGCCGGTTGCATCGCGACACACCGATTATTAACCAGCCTGTGCAAAAGGAGTCTTTCCAGACACAAAGTGCGCTCCTTAATGTGCATTAACTTTACAGTCATCCATCATTCATGATCAGTTTCAGTTATTTATTAGAAAAGTGCTTTAAATGTCTTGACACCTCCATGCCCCTTGCCACAAACTGCTAGCATAGCAGCACAGAAGTTTTCTTTGTTAGCATGTTAAAATTTAGTATAGCAGATGAATCAAAGAAGAGTAAAGTCATAGAAAGTTTAAAAGAATATTCAATACAAAAATTTTAAACAAATATTGATATAAGGATGAAGAGCAGCAGTTTAACCCAGGGACGGTAATGGCAGAGTTTTAAAAATATGTATATATTGGTATATTGTATATTGGCTTGGTGCAGCTGGTGGGGTCCGGCCTTTTCTTTTCTGTGCTGGGGAGTAGTCTCCATCAACTGGGTGGGGGCCCAGGGCAGTGCCTGTGGGGCTGGGTGGACCCTGCTGGATCATGTATTCCTCTGTGGCCTGTGGATCCATCGGCCTGGGGATACTGCAATATCTACAGGAACCTACTGTAGAAAATCTATAGTAAATTACCAAAACGGCCAATGGATCTATAGAAATGTATTGCATGGGACAACTGACCAACAGCAGGTAAGATTTCCTTTAGTAAATATTACACAGTTTTAGATTAATTAAACATTTGAAAAATGTAATTTATTGGATAAAAATGTATGCATGTGATTTTTTTTGACAAAATAATATCTTGTTTATCAATAACCAGTTAAGTAGTTAAAGAAACAGAACCACAAGCTTAAATACAACTTCAATGTGATTTAAAAAGCATTAAAAAGTTGTACAAAAAAATACCACAATGATATTGTAAGTGAAAATACAGTGACGATGCAGTTTTTGAAAATACAGTGATTATGCTGCAATGTAAGAAAGTAATGATACTTTAAATTAAAATACAGTAGTAAAGCTATTATAACAAAAACAGTAATAACGCTCTAAGTTAAAAAAGAGTAATGCAACTGTAAAGAGATTTATAAATGCATTTTTATACTATTGCCAGAGAGTTACTGTAAAATTTACTACAACCTTTTTATAGTATAGCTTATTGCATCTTTAGTCAAAGTATTATAAAGACCATTGGATCTTGAACAGATGGTGAAATTTCTAAATATTATAAATGTGGAGGAATAAAAACTCATCTGTAGTTTGTGGCAAAATTGGGGTAGGATTAAATAAGTTTGTAATTCCTCCTCCTCCTGTTTGAGCATGTGGACTTGCTGCATGTGCAGTATATCGTCATTTTACCTTCTTTGTTTTTTATTTGGGGTTTATTTATGCATGCATTTGTTATGCTGAATACCCATGTTTGTTTTACATGTTTCAAATAAATCAGTCATAAAATAATTCAAGAAACTAAAAAGCAAAGTTCACTGATTGATAAAGATACTTTATGGAGCACAGCTTTAGTTTGAAAAGGAGGCTTGATTTGAATAAGACCGTTGGCTTCAGGGTAAATTGGACCTTAGACCTTGCAGGACATCCAGAGATAAATGTAGTGGGACTTCACTGTCTGAACATTTACTTTAATTCCATATAATCAGTCTGATTTTGTTGCTGCATTGCACTCAGTCAGGACATGCTGTGGCTTAACCCATCATTGGAAATAATTTCTTTTCAACAAACCATTAAATAAAAGATTACAAGTCATAGATGGAAATACAAAACTGTTTCAATGCTAATCTTGCAAGTAAAAAGGAAAACAAATATGAAGGTGATCATCATAAGCTGGCCATCCTGAATGGTTTGAGAATAAAAAAGGAAAACATATTAAGGGCTTAATCTTTGGAGAGAAAAACTGACCCAGTGGATAATGGCGTGCTCTTGCAGACCCATGTTTGAACGTAAAAATGGATTCATGAGGAAAAGAAGATCATTGTGGGTGCAGGAGGGCGGAAAGACAGCAGAGCGAGAAGCTCACCCAGCAGGTGGTGAACCTGTGAGCAGCAGGTTATCAAAGAGGAGAGGATTTAAGAGATCTATGAGGATCCTCAGGGGAGGGATCCAGAGATCACTGCTTCAGAGAGAGACGAGCTGAGAGAGGAGGAAACACAGCAGGAAGAGGAAGAGATATTGGAAATAACAGCTCAACAGTGTCACAGAGTTCTCCCTTTGAAGCCTCACTCCTCTTTTTTAACTCTTATTTTTATCTCCATGTTTTTCTCTGCAGGCTCACACCTGCTGAATCTGTCAGCGCTGCATTCAAATCAGCTCCTCTTCAGGGAGATAAAACGATAAAACACGATAAAACAACTTTTGTTTCAGCGACCAATTACGTCTGACGCCCGACAGCACTGAATAAATCCTTCAGTTCCTCCTGGAGTAAAGAAAAAGATCATTCATTTTCTGCAGTTTTCACACTTCATTCAGCTTTTTAATTCAAACACACACTCCGGCTAACGGCCCGAGGCGTTCGGCTCGGCTCTTCGCTGTCTTATTACCATCGTCACAGCCACACACCAGAGAGCAGACTCCATTCACGCTGCTCTGGATACAGTCAGCAGCGCAGAGGCTGATCTTTGAGGCCTGAAAACAAACAGGCAACAAATTGAACACAGCTGAGACTGCATCTTCACCCCAGCTGTTAAAGACACTGAGCTCCACCATAAAGTTGAGAGTAAAATATAATCTGTGAGCAATCCAGAGGTGATGTCTGAATGGGTGAGAGCTGCAGGACTGAGGGCACGAAACAATCTGACCCAATCACTTATGGACCTGAACATGCACTGTACAGAGCATGTTCACTCCGGGTCCTCTTCATCATGGACACATGTACATTTTGATGCAGTTTGGAGAGACATACATGTAGGAAAACACAGGAACACAACAGCTTTGGACCCAATAACCTATTATTTTTGAGCAAACACAGCGCTAAGCTCAATGGGATTGCACAAATATTTGGGCATAAAAATGATTCAGAACAAAATTGGAGAGGACACCTGTACAGTTAAAGGGTTTGTACCAGGTATGTGCCATATCCCTGAGATTATATTTGTGTGTGGGAAGAATGTGCATGTGCACCAAAGGGACCAAAGCAGCACCAAACCATGTAGAAGACAAAAATCAAACCAAACCATTATTGTCATTACCATAACACTCCTAATCGATACAGACTTGTGTAATGTACTCTTTTGTGACAACAAACATGTTAGAAAATCGCTGGTAGACCTGAATATGCATATTTGGAGGACAGATCTTTAAGCCTGTTCAATGCTTTTCATTCGAGGCTCACCACAGACTAATCACTCGGCCTGCTTTCGTACTTGCACATAAACATTCTGATGCAGTTCATGGAGGCAAGCATGTAGAAAAAAAATACAGGAAATTAGCAGTTTTGGCCCATTTTTGAGAAAACATACACCTGAAGTTAATGAGATTGCATGGATATTTGTTAATTTGGGCATAAAAATGATTATAGAACAAAACTGGAGAAGACATCTGCATGGCCAAGAAGGTTTGCACCATGCACATGAAGTGTCCCTAAGATTATACTTGTATGGGAGGGAAAAATGTGTATTAATTGGACTGAATCTCTACCAAACCAAATACATATCAAACCAATCTAGAATTTCCATTACCGTAACACTCCTAATAGACTCTATCTGGTGATTTCTGACATTTTGACCTCTGGTTAGTCGTCACTTTTTCATCGTGGAACATAGTGTGCAGGGTTTGAACATTTCTGTGTTTTCCTGCACGTTTGCATACAGCATCCTACACTGCTGTTGTTTTTTTTAGCCCCGCCCCTTTTCCTCCTAGCACCATCATGTCTCTGTGATAACTGGTCAGGTCATGGCATAAGTCTGTAGCCTCCTAATTAACAAATCTGAAATGTGACCACAGTAACAGACAAGGATCTGGACATCAAGGTTGTGGAGATGTTTAATATTTGACGACGGGTCTCACTGGGCTCCAGACTGAACCAGGGCTCGTAGGTGTTAGTTCATGAACTTTAGGCGGCCATTACAGCCCAGACAGAAGCCTCTGCTGTTCAGAGAGCTGATTCACCTCTCCCATTCTGTCAGGGCTGTGAGATGAGCTAAACTGGCGGATCTAATACCAGCTCCATTAGCAGTGGACTGACTGTGAGCCGCTGTCACATAATCACTGACAGAGAGGCAGCAGCTCGATCCACGGTTCACTTTGGATGTTCTCATTATTTCCTGGGATGCACAAGGATGCAGCTCAAACACGAAATACACTCCAGTCTGAAAGCATCAAACAATAAATTCAGCCTTATTTCTCCTGTAAAAAGCTCCAAACAAGCTCCTGGAGTCGGACTCGCTGAGGAAACATTTATCAGTGTCACGCAGCAGAAGCCAGCAGAGCGGTGAAGAATAGTCTCGCTGTCAGAGAGTAACAGGAAGCCAAAACAAGCTCAGCAGCTGACAAGACCTCCAGGAGCAAAACACAACGGAAACACTTAGAGCTCCGACAGCTGGAGCAGCGGTCGGCTGGAGACTGTTTTTAATGCCTCTGTTTCTGCAGGAAGGTGTTGGAGATGAGTTGGCACTTTGGACTGATGGTCCTCTCCTCTCGAGCTCGATGGGCTTCTCTTTGGATGCCTGGATTCTCGTAAACATGTGGTTAAGAAGAGCTGCAAAGAGTTTCACATACTGCTGTGAACATCTGTAAATACTCATGACCTATGAGGCCTGATGGAGCTTCCTGCAGAGATCAGGTGAATAAATGTGATGAAGAAGCCGTGAGGGACCTGTGGATCCACATCGGTGTGTAACTGTTGAATTTAACAAATGCACCCACGCAGCGATGAGAAGGTGAAGCATCATGGTTTGCTCATATGTGGCCAACATGTACAGCTGATATATTGGCTGTAAATATCTGCAACAAATTCAATATGAGCCAACACTGATACTGTACCTGTAATATTATGCATCTCTATGCTTTAGTTGATTATCCTGAGCAAAGCTTTTAAGGACATAATGGCTGTGTTCGAAATGGCGTACTGCCTGCTGTCCACTTACCTACTCAATCAGTATATACTGTATACTGAATACTCAAAGATGATCTGAGTATGCCGCAGCTGCCCGAGCGTTTACACACAGATGCATACTTAATACCCCAGAATGCATTTCGTGCCGGCCGGGAAAAATTAAAATAGTCCGACCACAAGCAACAGAAAATGACTGCATTCCGGAAAAACTACAAATTCATTCAGTAATAATATATTTTCTAGTGAGAAAGTAAGTATTTACATCACAATTATGAGCCCAGTTGTTTGAAATAGCGAACTGTTTTTAATTTATCTCGCCGTTTTCGGAGACCGAAGCGTCCGCTTGGTGGGTGTTTCCGTCTACGTACCGTAAACACCGGGCAGCAGCAGCCCCCTCTTCACGTTTCCAAGTTATTGCGAAGTGTTTTCATTATCAACAGCTGCATGACACAAACCGAGCGGCAGTGGATGAAAAAAATTAACACAAACACCTGTGTATCCACGGTGATAACGCTATACACCACTTACATTTATAAGCGCTTTGTGGTTGGCGCTGGAAGCTGCTGCCGGCTGTCTCCATTTTGTATTTCGTCTTCCCACATCAGAAGTGCGCAATGCATTGTGGGGCAGAAGAAGTACATGAAGCAAGCTCCGCTCCATGCTCAGAAATCGACGCTGATTGAGTATACATCCGGGCATTTGTCGCATACACAAAATTTGCATACTGTACAGTGTGAACACACTGCATACTCAATATGGGGGCGGGGTTAGTATGAGTAGTAAGAGTAGTACGCCATTTTGAACACAGCAGATGTCTTGTTTGCTCTTTGTTTTTCTCTTTGTCTCTTTTTAAATCCAGATTCAAAACCCACCTGTTCAGGACTCCAAAACCTTTACCATGAATTTTCCACTCTCATCCACTTGTCCATCTTTGTCTCTTGCATTTTGTTGAATTTATTGTTGTTGCTTTTATCCTGTACAGTGTCCTCGAGTGTTTTGAAAGGCATTTTTAAAGATGCTATGAAGACTTTCTAAGTAATTACAAAAAAGTCTCCCTTTTAGATATATGCCTGATGGAAATACACACTTTAAGAGGAGTTTTATAGCATCAAAATAGGTTATCTATAAATACTATTCCTTGGCTTCGCGGTCGGGTTGGACAGGGCTGGACTGGCCTGGATACTCTACTTCAGAAACAAGACAATTAAAACTAGAGCAAGTTTATATTATTCAGACACGTCTTAGAGCAGCTGTAAGTAAAGATATATAGCCGGCTACAAAACTACGATACTAAGTTTTCAAAAAACTACCGCTACGTAACTAGAAAGAGATACATTACCTCGTCGCTTTGCATCCTGTAAGTTGTTGAAAAAAGAAGTTGTAAAGCAATACAGAGTTCTGAGGAAGGTCCGAGCTGCATTCATTAGCATCACAACAAACACACGCTTTAGCTTGGGTCACGTCTTTACGACAGTCGCCGTGCATGCTCATGGGTAGCAAAGTCTTTATGTCGCCAGAAATAGATTCTCCTCTTAACACCTTTAAAAAAAATGTATTTTTATTGAGAAATTTTATTTTTTGGCACAGCTGCCATGCCACAAACTTGGAGCTGATGGATTGAGCTGCACCCTTTGGAAGAGAACCAGCTTTCAGGTTTAAGATACAAAATCTGCACCAGTCACACAACCACAAAAACCAGCACAGCCCTCCTTCCTCACCCCTCACTGAACTTTCTCTGCCCATGAATCAAACACCACACAGATATAACCGCTGAAGCCCAGACCCAGGCAGCTTCCTGCCTCACTGACACACTAAGCAACCCCCACCTGCATTTTTCAGGACTTGTATCGACTCCAAATCCTCCCAAAGTCATGAAAAGACTTGAAGAGGGGCTGCGAGGAGTGATATAACCGCCCTGAGACTCACGGCACAGCTCAACCACAAACACACTTGTTGAATAATTTCAGGCACCTTTAAACATCGAGTGTATTTCCCACTGACGAGGCCATGGACCGTGGAGAGGCTCTCGTTTCCCCACCATGCAGGCGAACGCCACAGATCGAGAGCGTAGGCACGGAGCGTCTTATCGGGCAGATAAGGTGCTGCAGAGCGCTCCCCCACATCATCAGCGCCAAGCTCATTAAATCTATTAGCATAATATCCAATAGCCGGTGGATATAACCCCCTCGCGTGGAGCTGTGCTCCAGCGTGAGTAAGGGTTTATTTTTAACTCTTTTTCGTTCAATCACCTGCAGCATGGAAAACAATCAGCTCTGCTCTACTGTAATAACGCTGAGGGCTGAGGATGCAGAGGTGTTCCACATGAGGAGTTTACTCTGAACATATTTATCCACACGCTGTCCTCCCTCAGCATCGACCCGAGTGTCTGCGGGGCAGCTGAGCAGCGTTTACATTATCCAGAGCTGCAGGGTTAAGTGGAAATTATTGAAGACTGGGATGTGTGAATATAATTTAGAATCACTCCCGATGGGTTTTTTAGGAAATTCTTCATCTTGGAAACAGATTTATTCTCATATGGAGCATTTCAGTTCCACTTGTTTAGAGGTTGGACTCCTTTAGCGGGCTGATAAACCAACGCATTAGAAAAGCTGAGCAACATCTAAACACGACAGACTAATATTTCAGACATCAGTATGGTCTGAGGGGAAATTATATTTCTTTTTAAACTAAAGAATTTCTTATTTAGGGGTTGTGTTTATCGGTTATACTTCTAATATTGCAGGTGTAAATGAACGGCCCTGATTTGGGCTTCACATCAAACATCATGACCAGAAAACAGCAATAATGGAGGGAAGAGATGAAATTGGTGGCGTGGAAAATGTCTTTTATGAACTGCGGCCTTAAAACAATTGAAATCGCCAGTTTATTGTTTTGTCTAATTAATATTGAGTTACTGATCTTTGGATATACTTTTTAAATCAGTCTTCTAACAAACAGCATAAGAGTTTAGCTCATAATGTTTTTTTTAGCTCTGCCAGGGAGATTATGAACTTGTTCCTAACTAAATAAAAGTAAAAAGAAAATTTCCAGTTGTGTGTTTGTTTGTCTGTTTATCCATCAGGGAGCATAAAAACTCAGTGTTCTCAACAGATTTCAAGATTTCCAGGATCATGGCGCAAGGAAGACACACACAGAGATTTTGGTGTTGATCTGAATTCATACGCAAATCAGCAGCAAATCCTTTAAGAATTTGTAAACACTTGTGAGATGGGCAGTTTTCAACATTTGGATAATAACTCAAAAAGTTATCATATTCACACATTTACGAATTCTTGGTGGCAAAGGGAAGAAATTATAAGATTTTGTTTGTTATACAAGTCCAGATCTGCAACAATAACCCCTAAATACATTTCTTTCTCTCTGTTTTGATGCTCACTCCATGTATCTGAGAACTCTGCCACACTGCACGTCATTTCAACAAACTTTAGATCAACCTATCAGCAGATGTAGATGCCATCTAGAGGCATGACTCAAGGCTGTATGGCCATGCCAATGGTGTCTCTGATTTCCAAAACCAGAAATCCTCATTAAGAAAACATTAAGGGGGCATGATAGTAATGAAATTCACCCCTCACACAAAAGACCATTTAGATATACTGAATATTTAGACTGAAGCTGTTGGATGATTCAGGCTAAAAAGTCAGCATACAGTTATAAAACTTCCAGGATTTCTGCAGCCAGCCTCAAGTGGACATTTGAGGAACTACAGGTGTTAGCATTTGGGCACTGGACTAGTTTTCAGCCTTGGAAATTGCTGCTTTGCCAATACATGTATTTATGAGGATTTAACAGACCCAATATGACCCAAAGGCTGACAGCAGCTGTAAAGCACAACCAGGGTTATTTTGCTGTTAGTGCAGGTCACAAGGTACTAGCATGTTTTTTAAAAACTCAAAAAGTTCTTAGTGGACTTGGAGGATATTTTCAGGGAGTGTTGGTCATGTTACAAGGGAGATGTGGTTAGATTTTGTGAATTGGATCAAGGATTTTTTTTTCATTATTTTTCACATTGCACGATTGAGCTAGCCTTGCAGAGCAGGCAGACCTGCCTGATTCTGAAATCATGCATCTCCGTCTTGCCAGCCTCCACTGTCCAATGGTTTCACTCGGCTAGATGCTTAATGGCCCAATCAGGGAAGAGAGGCGGGAGCAGCAGGAAGTGACTTAACAGGAAGTGAAGTCACTTCCTGTTGTACAAATAATGGAGGCTACTGTCAGTTGGCCTCATGATTACTCAGTGATACTTGGCGAAATCTGCTCTCCTCATAAGTTTACTTCGTAGGGATTGTCTTTGACAAGGATCATGTACCATATAAGTGTCAAATGATCCATCTGTGTGGTATAATTAATTTGAAAGGATAGTCTCAAGGTAGTTAAGCTATCGGCTAGCGGCAGCTATGGCTAATGGATAACAAGGGCAAACAACAAGTGGTCTTTAGCCGTAGCAGCAAACAATATTAGCCACTAACAACAGTTAGCCACTACAGCTAACAGCCATTTACTGTTGTTTACCCTTGTCAGTCATTAGCTGTTTTAGCTGTAGGTTTAGCCACTACACAGGCTACGTCATAGCAGGGGTGCTTGATATGGATTGGTTCGCGATGAGTGTTTTGAGCCAAAAGATCATCTAATCACAAGCTGCTGTTGTATTTGAAGGTTCTGCCCCTGAAAACATTCTTGCAGGGCTCCTCCCAGATGGATTAGTGAAATATTTTCAATATGGAACTGTCCATCTGGCATGTCAGGTTACGATTGGGCAGTTTTCCACATTTTAACAACCTGCCCAGCAATATAGGGCTCTCAGTGATTCCCTTCACAGTGCTGATTAGTCCCTTCAACCCTCTCTTTGTACATCCTTAACTCCACAACACTTGTCCTAAACTCTTTAGCCATTATTCTTCTGTAATTAGCATCAATAAACTTTCCCTAAATCCACGTTCTCATTGGTGTGGCCTCTGTTGTGATATATTCAGCTGCTGGAGATGAGACACATCTAATTCATCTCCTGTCATTCAAACAAAGAGCCGTGATGGAGCAGAGAAAAGTCTGAATGGGATGCAGATCATCATCTTAATCCAAACAGAGCAGAGTCTGAATGCATAATTAGAAGATTCAGAGATGTTCCGCCCGCCTGTATGAATCAATCTGAAAACACTTGATCCAGCTCCTCACCTGTAGCTTCTCGATTGCTGTTTGCCATCCTGTAACCTCCTGGTCTTCACTGATTTGTTAACAGCAGCTCCTCTGTGATCCTGATCTCCCTGCTCCTCCAGATAACCTCTCAGATTAAACTTTTCCGGGTCATCGTCTCCGATCAAAGACAGAAGAGGAGTAAAGCCTGCTAACGTGGCCCCGCTGCTCATCCTGACTTGACACAGCGCCCAGTCTTAATAACAGCTCTGGGGCTTTGTTATGGTCCCTCTGAGCAGGGGCCACACCCCAGACCCCGTGCACATCTCAGATTCTACCGGGGCATTCTTCTCACCGAGCTGCTAATGAAACACCAGAGTGTGTGTGGAGGTTATTTCATCGAGGCTCGGCTCAGTGAGGTGAGACACAGCTGCTGCAGCCTGGATCCACGCTCGTGTTCATCCGTCTGCAGGAGACCCTGAATCCAACAGTCCAGAGGATTCAGACCCTCTCTGGGGACAGGATCAGACTTTAGGTGACAGGCTCAGGTTCAGATTACTTTATTTGTACCCATAGGTAGATTCATTTTGCAGTATACAGGGATGCTGGATAGATCTGAGGCCCACCAATGAGACGACTTGCCCACTTCACTACAAGACTCAGGGAAATTTCTATACTTTGAAGACGTGTGATTAACCCTTTCATGCATCATGTCCACTACAGTACAGATATTTGTAATAAACTTAATACCATTTAGGTTGTAGTAACATGTCCAACCACCAGGTGGTAGTTTCCCAAACCCTTCTCTCTTTCATAAAAATAAAATCTTTCCACATTTTTACCACATTGAGGTACTGCATCATAAATCCAAAATAGCTAGTGAGTGGCAAACTGGGTATTGTGGCTGAATTTAGATTTCATTTTTTTATTATTTTTTTTTATTTTGTTGTAATACACAACTGAATAGTTTGATTTAACAGCAACAATACATATACTTCTTTGCCCATTTTCATTGCTTTTATTTACTCTTAATAAATGTTTGTCAAAGACGTGTTTGTGAATCTTTCGTTCCCCTAAATTACTGCATACACTGCTGATGCACGGTGCTCACTGCAGTGAAAAGATGCACAATTCCCTCAAGATATAACATTGAAAAAAAGTTTTTTAACTTTTTTAACTTGTTTGAAAGTAGGAACAAACATTCTAAAAAGTATTCCTTTGCAATTTAATAAGTCAAACATGAAAGGGTTAAACCAAGTCACCAAGGAAAAAGACAAGACTGACTCAATGATAGCACAGTAGAACATGGCCATTAAAGTTCTGTCAATGTGAAAGTGGGACAGTTTCCTTAAGCGATATAAATGCTGGCGAGCCTTCTTCCATACCGCCTCACAGTTAGCCTCAAAACACAGATTTGAATCAATGCATCCACACTGCAGATGGAGCCTGGTGAGCTGATTGTGAATGACTGTTGTGGTGAAATCAGAGTTATGAATCTGATCTTTGGTGGATGGATGACTGATCAGCAGGCCGGGGTCAGTGGGAGGTGACAGGAAGTGGTGCCCAAATGTCCCTGAAGCTCTAATGATGCAGACCACACATTGGTCAGCGAGTGTTTGTGGACATGAGGCACTGACCTCACTGTTTCCAAATGTGACAACGAGGACGGAAATAAAGAACAAAGCCAAACAAAGTAGGAGAAAACATGGACTGAGGGTTGCGTCCTTGTTTTCCCTCCTGGTTTTAGCTCTTATGAATATTTAAGAGACCTGGATAAACCCAAAAAAGCAGCACTTTCTTCTCACGAGGATGATACAATATGGAGGAAGTGAGCGTTTACAGGGCCAAACTTTCAGAGGCTGTGGTCTGTGTGTCTTTGGAAATGATTGTTTCCTGACTATGCATCTTACATGGACTCAATAAGACCCAATATCCATAAAGTCTGCCTGCACAGCATTCATTCTTTACCACAACAAATCACCCTTCCTTGTCAATCAGAATCAGAATCAGAAATAGTTTGTTAATCCCCAAGGGGTATAGCAGTAGTAATATCTTAAAAAAGACATTAACTTAGATAAGAGCATTAAAAATGAAGTAACAAAAGGAAGAAAACAGGTTGCAACATGCAGAATCAATGAGCCTGTTTCCAAAGCATGCCAGCAGTGCAGCTCTGCACTGGTTCACTGGAAATACGTCACAAGACTTTTTCCAGCAGGAGCGACATACACCCTGTGTCAATTTCCACCAATTAGATCGACCAAAACAGCAAAACAAGTGCTTAGAATTTCCAGAATTTTAAAATACAGCAGAGGTCATGGAAACATGAGCAATGCAGACAGCAAATTTGCATCATTTATAAAAAATAGGCAAGCCTCCAGTTCTTTAAGTGTACCTGAGACATGGAGCTCACGCTTGCAGTCTGAAAGCAAAGATTGGAAACTATGCTCTCCAAAACAACATTCAAACACTGCTGGTGTCACCCGAGTAAAATGCATCCAGGGTGAAAAAGAAATGCGCCATTTTGTATCATTCTATTAACTAATTAATTTTTTTCTACTGGTTTCAAGGTGGATTTTAACATGGGATCCTGCTTTTGGATGAAAGAACTAAAAGCAAATGTGGGGTTTATTTTGTCACGGCTGCTTTGATGCTCATAGGTATCCGTCTCTGTATGATGGCCCTGTGATTGGCTGGTGACCGGTTTTGGCTGCCTCTCATCCAGTGTAATGATAGGATATCTTCCACCCCAAATGACCCCAAAGGGACAAGCGGTATAGATGATGGTTGGAATAAAATCAGTGGCTGCAAGCTAAAACTGAGTTTTTCCATTCTTATTAACAGCATTATTGGAAATATTTCTATGTTTACCAGTATATTTCTATATAATGCTCAATCTTTTTTATTCAAAATGATTGTTTTAAAAACGTATATGTTTACTAAAGACATAAGATGTTTGGTTTAAAATTCTAATCTCATTAACTAGTTAAAAATTGTAATTAATGACTTTTAGCTTAATCGAGAAGCCCTAATACAAGCATGTACTCCAGTCTACCACTCCTGTATTTCTAATGAAAAGCACCTTATAATGATTTGTTTACTTACATTTAGGGCAGTTCTTGTTTGCTCTTTCTAACTGTATTTAGACCGTTAATAACCAGGCTCATAATCTTGGATTTGAATATTAAAATTGTGCTAAAATGATGCTTTATCATCCGTAAATAGACACAGAGATGAAGTCTCTGTTAAAAGCCAATACAGATGCATGTGCTTTGACCTGTGTGTGTTTGTGTGTGTTTGTGAGTATTTTGTCTATACTTCTGTCCCTTCAGATGTAACATTGAGCGGAACAAGATGTAACGCTAAAGGACAAGTTGGTCAATAAAGAGCTGCGTTGTTTCTCGTCGGCGCTCCCTGCTGACTCCTCTGCTCTCTGACCCACCGCCTAATGTGACATTTTCACTGCAGCAAGATGCGGTAAACACACAAACACACAAACACACACACACACTCACAACAACACAGACGGGACCCATGAGTGCACACACACAGTCGGCTCAACAAAAACAGAACTTAAATGTCAGGGGCAGTTATTGTGCACGGGGGCTCCTGATCGCTGATGTTCTCCTGATGTTTGTGGAATAAACTCTGATGTTGGACATGAAATATTTACAGCATCTGATCAGCCTTAATGCCTCCAACAGACATCATATGATCTGTGCAACAACACACCGCTCACGACGGCCACTATGTCAGATTACATGATGGTGGAGCAAAAGGACAAATGTTTAATTTCAATAATTTGGGATGTTTACGAGGATATTCCTGTTACTGCCAAAATAACCAAAGTTTAAACACCTTCTTGAGAGGAAAGTTTGTAGATAAAGGAGGCAAAAACTGTTTTATTATTCTGCTCGTAGCAAGATGAGACGATGGATTTCTTGCACAGATCAGAAACTTCAGATGGTAATAAAAGAGGAAGATGAAAGTTGCTCCGTATGATGGCTTTGTTTTGATATTTTCAAGCCTCCTTTCTTAAAGGTGCTATGAGGAGAATCTATTACCGGCGACATTAAGACTCTGCTACCCATGAGCACGTGCGGCGACTGTCGTAATGCTGCGTTCCAGTAACCTCGGAACTGGGAGTGACATCATCTCCGATTTATCAGTATTCCAGTTGAAGTCGGACAAAAACATGCCAATCTACCAGGCTATTGTTAGCTGTTGTTAGCTCGGGGGTGGCAAGGTTTC
The DNA here is from genome assembly GCA_036419115.1 of Scarus forsteni. Taxonomy (NCBI): domain Eukaryota; kingdom Metazoa; phylum Chordata; class Actinopteri; order Labriformes; family Labridae; genus Scarus; species Scarus forsteni. The sequence goes on from JAZDUH010000145.1 coordinate 2,500,072, forward strand.
ACCGAGTTCCCAGTAGAAAATTCGGACTTCAGGTAACGTTCCAGTTGCAGTTTCCTACTCGGAACCCAGAAATTCCTACTTCTTACTACAACTGGAACACACCAAAAGAACCGAGCTAAAGCGTGTGTTTGTTGTTAATGAATGCAGCTCGGACCTTCCTCAGAACTCTGCATTGCTTTACAACTTCTTTTTTCAACAACTTACAGGATGCAAAGCGACAAGGTAATGTATCTCTTTCTAGTTATGTAGCGGTAGTTTTTGATGTGTGACAACAAGCAATTTTTGGAAAACTTAGTATCGTAGTTTTGTAGCCGGCTATATATGGCTACTTACAGCCCGGTGCTCTAAGACGTGTCTGAATAATATAAATTTGCTCTAGTTTTAATTGTCTTGTTCCTGAAGTTGAGTACCCAGGCCAGTCCAGCCCTGTCCGACCCGACCGCGAAGCTAAGGAATAGCATCTATAGATAACCTATTTTGATGCTATAAAACTCATCTTAAAGTGTGTATTTCCATCAGGCAGATATCTAAAAGTGAGACTTTTTTGTAATTACTTAGAAACTCCTCACAGTCCCTTTAAAGTTGATCATATTTTTGAGATTTCCTCATTGCAGCTTTCTGTCTTTTGCTGATCCATTTTTCCATCCGTCCCTCCAAATAAACACTCTTCGTTTAATCAGCCTCCCATTTTAATCCATTTTGATGCTGACTTGGTGCAGCAGTGCTGCTTTTTCTGCCTCCCAGAACAAATTAGCATCACAAATATGATTCAAAGGACTGATCACTGATCTGACAACAGTGAGGAAAACATCTGGATTCAGGAAAAGAACTACTTTATTTTACATTTCTGCAGTTCAGACGGGGATAAATCCTTTTTCCTTTAATGAGTTTGCTGTGGAAAACATTCTCCCACAAAGTGTTTAATTCAACACAGCAAGAAGTTAAGTTGAGAGCATTTTATAATACATAATAGGTCTAGACTTAATTTTATTGTTCGAATATATGTGTTGAAAATGCTGCTACAAGTGCTCAACAATAAAAACGCCCATAAAAACAAAACAAAGACCATTAAAGGATCCTGAATGTGTCTTTGAGTGGAAGAGGAACACTGTAATGAGCCATGAGAGCAAAATAAGAAGTAAGGCTTAATTTAGAAGAGTGGGGGGAGAAAAGATAAAGAAGAGAAGAATTAAGTAGAAAATAAACTTTGTAAACAACAAAATGATTAAATATTGGCTCAGGCAATTATATCTACTGTAACAAAAAGACCATGCTGAATAAATATATAACCCAAAATAATAACAGTAATGCATAACGTCATGTAAAATAAACATTTTTCTCACAGAAATGCTGCAAAACAGAGTTGAAAAGGGAAGTAAAAGCTTGTAAAAGTTTAAGCAAATGAAAAAAGAAACACTCAGTCTTTGATATGTGGCACCATAAGTTCAATTTTCATTCTTATTTTTATGTTCTTTATTATTTCAAGAAGGACAAATTCAGGTTTAGACTAAACTACGTATAAGGACACCTGTAAACAAATGAAAGCCAGACATAGTAAATAAATTGTGGTCCTGAAAGGGCTTCTAATGGCCCTTTTCCATTAGCCCTCCTCTACTCTACTTGACCCTACCTGGCTCTACTCTACTCGCCTTGTGCTGCTTTTCCATTAGCCCCAGTCGCCTGCCCAACAGGGTGCAGTGTCGCTGTAAACAGCTGAGCGGTACTGTGGTGACGTCATTTTGAGTGCGAAACAACAATCTGTGGCTTTTTATCACAAACCGAGTAAAAAAGGAAAGCAGAAGAAGGCTGCAGGTGGTAAGAAGAAATACCCCTTGAGAAGCACAGGAGAGTTTTGGAAGCTACACAACAGAATGAAGCCAAGGACGAGAGCAATCCAGCTGCAAAGAAAAGACGTATGAGGGTAAGATAACGGTAGCTACCGCTAGCATGCTAGGTCGTCGCGCTCATGACTCATCGATGATGACATTGTCTGACCAATCAGTAGCCGGCAGTCGGTGACGTCATCTTCTAGTATGGACTCAGGTCGCTTGGAACCAGAGTGGAGTAGGTACTAAAACTAGCTTGTTTAAGGAGGTACCAGGCTAGTGGAAACACGCTGCAAATCGAGTAGGGCCGAGTAGAGTAGGGCCAAGGCGTGCTAGTGGAAAAGGGCCAATAGAGTCCTATCATACAACCAGAGCCTGGAGCCAGAGGCAGGGTGCATCCTGAACTAGCTGCCAGCCAATCGCAGGGCCCCGTAGAGAGACAGGCAACCATTCACACACTAATTCACAATTCAGGGCAATTTAGAGTCAGTAATAAAGCAAAAAAGCATGTTTGGTCTGTTGGAGGAGGCCGGAGTGCCTGGAAAAAAACTCTTCTAGACACAGAGAGAGTATGCAAACTTCCCATGGTAAGGCCACAGGAAGTAGAACAAGCAACCTTCTTGCTTTGCGGCAACCCATCTGGTCCCAAAGTGGAGCCTTTCATTTTTCATTTTTACTGAATGATTGCATATATCACTGTTTCTGTAATTTCTCTCCTGTGTATGTAAAACAGGCACAACACCTTATTTTACATCTCCCCAACATTTTGACATTCTCCTGTTGAATCCTTGTCATATAAGAACTCCCTCCTTTCATGTTTGTAAATCTGCTGCATGACCCAAATACAACCAAACTTCAACTGACACTAACTTTAACTGGATGAGTTGGAGTATGTAGGGTATCCTGTTTCAGTTTTGGAGCTGCACTCACTTTAAATACTTCCCCCTCGCTCTAAACTCTGACTAAAAGTCCCAATGAGAGGGTCAATTTCAAACCAGGATTACAAGCTGCTGCACTGTTTGATTTTCTGTGATTCATGTCTCTAATTGTTCTTCTTTTGTTTGAATAAAGTTCAGCCACAGTGACAGTTTGCGTGCAGCTGCTCAGCGATTCCTTCACAAAGGCTGACCTTACAACAATCCTCAAAGTTCAACAGGATCCAGGAGCAGGTATTGTCTCCACGAGTCTTCACATCAGTGTCCCCTCTCTCTCAGAAACATGACTCAGAATAATGCTCGTGCTCCGGCGCTCTGATATCGACTCGACACACTGTCCTCTCCGCTCCCTCCGCTCCGCCGTCAGAATCAAACAGCTGCAGATTTTTCTGACGGTGGCAGGTGATTCAACCGCCCTCGGGGCCTCGGGCCAAACTCCCTCTGATGCCTCCAAAAAAAGTCATTATCATCACTGTCAGAGAGCTTCAACCTGCAGCCCGGCTTTTATTAAAGAGACTGTGGGATTGAATTCACGCTGAGGGTCCTGGCAGAGGAGCTGCATGGAAGGACGCTCATCAAACACCAGCAGCTTCCCGTGAGGTCTGTCAGCACAATACCTGCGTTAATATCATCTTTATGAGCCGTAGCATGCTTTACTGACTGCACCAGGCTACTAAAGGGGGGGCAGTAATAAATGTAATGGAAGTGAGGGTGATAGCGGAGATATGGAGAGAAGCAGCAGCGTGTTTCTTCACATATGGCCTTATAGCAGATCAATACTCCTGCAGGCGAGCTGGTCAATGGCCTGTGGAGGAGGAACTCGTGAGACCAGGCAGGAGATCTATGCAGCACAGCAGCTCAAACTGCTTCATGCTGGACTCTTAGGATCAGATAGTGAGCTCCTGCTGCAGTTAAGTTTTGTGCTTTAAAGCCAGTACATGTGAAGCCCTGTGAACTGAAGTTCTTGAATTGTTTTCAAACCATAGTAAGAGTCTGGACCTGGATCATTTATGGACAGTTTCTGGGGTTTTAAATTTTCATCCCTTGAAAATTTTTCCCCTTCATTCGCATTAGAGCATGACACGGGAGAGGATTTCCACTCCTGTCCCGTCCCACTCCCTGAGAAAAAAACCTTTGGATTTTGCTGATATTCAGAAGAAGGCAGCTTAGTGGGGAATTTGTGAATATAAAGCATGTTTATGTTTGCAAAACTGGATCAGGCGGTGAGTCATGAAATGAATCGTCGGGGATAAATCAGACCTGAAATGGACTTAAATCAAAATAATATGTAGCTGAGCTCTTGTAGCAATTGGATTGTGGATGAGATCTGAATAAATAGTTCTTAAGTAGACTAATAGACAATAAAACAAAGGCATGGATGACTGATGGGATGATTTTACTGTCTAGTCGTCACCATAGATGATCCTCTATAACGGGTTTGTTGCTTCAGCACTACCATACGTAGGGATGGGTACCTTTCACATTTGAACCCATACCATACCGATGCCCAGTACCTGGGAATCGGTATCGGTACTCAACAGTACCAATTTTCGGTACTTTTGCGTGTGTTTATGGGGTAATAAATATTAATTTGTTTAATATTAGGATCTCAAATTTTTCAGTGTAAATTTATTTCTCATTATATAAAATTTGACAGATATATATCAAAACAACATTCAACTGTTTGTATTGTAACATTGTAGTTGTTCCAAAAATGTCTTCAATATGAAAACCAGTAACTAAAATGAACCACAACTTAATAAATTAACTGCAGCCCTCACTTTAACTTTAGGGCAGTTTAACAATGGGTCCGACAGAGCTGTAAATAAAAAAGCATTTACATTAACGTTACAAAGTACGAGGAACCGACCTGATAATGATAACTGACGTTAAAATACCAAGCTAATACCATCTTAAACACGAGGCTTATTTACCTGGACCAGGTATCCTCCTTGTCCCATTTGCTGCCATCACCAAATGTTAAAGCCATTTCTTTTCCTGTGTTTCTGGCTGCAGACGACTAGTCTCCATTGGACACAAGCGTGCTAACAGTGCTGAATGAATCCTTTGTGGTCGTAGATCTGAGGCTATCAAAAATTGTGCACTCTTCAGCTTTGAAAATTTTGTGCGTCACCAGCTGCTTCCTCAGATTTGAAGTATTTCTGCCGCTGGCCTTACACTTGGCATCACAAATATTGCAGCGATATAATAATATCGCATAATCTCCATCACATTTAATAAAGTAGAGCCATACTTTAGAGCAGTTTCTCTCAGCCATGCTTGCTTTGTTGACTGAGCCCTGGCTGCTGACGTCATTACGCTATTGCTGTGCTGCGTTCAAGTCCGGGATGGATATTCACCTACTCTACCCAATAGTATGCCTGCTTCTTCCACTCCCTCACGGTAACAAGGATGCATTTAGGTACCTAAACATGGCACTGTTTGATTTTACATGATTCGGTACTCGGTAGTACCTACAGAATTCAGTCGGTACCTCTTAAAGTACCGAATTTGGTACGCATCTCTAACCATACGTCACCTTAACATGACAGAACCAACAATCCAGTCTCACTCTTCCGGAAGCTTTATCAAACACATCTTTCTGGACATCTCCCGTTTGCTCGCTGCTCCCTCCTCTTTGTACATCAGACGCGAGCCCTGAGACTAAAACACAAACTGTTCTGTTTAATAATGTATGCAGTTTGTGAGGAAACTCCTCTTGATGTGCGTGACCTAAAATAAAGGCTTACTTTGTCTGCAGGGGGAAAAGCAGGTTCAGACGGAGCGCCACAAAAACTTCCTCTTATTCTTCTTTTTATTTAGAGGAAGAGAACTGAATAAACCAGATCAAGACACAGAGTGAGGGTGTAACTTTATTTTACATTTTAATGATTTTTAACTTGACTGCTCAGCCCGGCCCAGAACAAATGACGCTTTAAGTAAGGAGCGCGGGTGAGGCTGTAATCCTGGAAACGGTGCTACTGCTCACAGCCCTGTTTGAAAGTCAAAAACTCCACAGCTGTTCTGCATCTCCAGTCAAAATCCGTAAGAGCATGTTCTTGTATTTCCTCCACCAGTCGTCATATTCAGGTCATTTAGGAGGAACCTCAGCTGCACCTCAGGGGGTCTTCAATGATTTAAAGGAAGCTCGGGGAGGGTCTGACTCAGCGACACACTGCAGCGACAGCGGCTCTATACACATTAAAGCTCCATTGTATGGCTTTGTGAAAGTCTGATTATAACGCTCGGCACTGCCTCTCCCCCCCCCCCCCCCGCTCTGCTCCTGCGTGCCGAGCAGATCCAACACTAATGACTCGCTCTATGGTTACTGGGGCTTCGGGGAATGCTTGCAAGAATAAGAGGGGAGGAGATGGGGGAGGAGAGGGGATGGGGGAGTCAGCTGAAGCCCTGATGGGGAGTTGTCAAAGATAGACGACTTCATTTTGCCTCCTTTTTCCTTTCATTCTCCCCTCTGTTCTACCTCCACGCCGGCTCCGCTCGCGATCGCTCTGATTCTGCCGGAGAGGATGACGGAGACAAAATGAGACTTTGAAAACTGAACTTTTGTCAGGAGCTTGTTAGCGGCCGCTCCCCAGTGATTGACTTTAAAGCTAGGCAGGGCAGGTGCGGTGATGACAGTGATGGAGCATGAAAGACAATGGAAAGTTGGCTGGAACCTGAGCAAAGGCCAAATGATGTAAAGCTAAGCATTTTATTAACTTTAGACTGAATTTTGAGCCTCAAAAAATCATAAACCTGCACAAAGGATGTTTTGGAATTGCAAAACTAGTTTCATTTTCATTTTTTTAAGTTGTTTATTTGAGGCTTTTAAACTTTTAATGAACTGCTGGACTTTTGCTGTACACGGAGCATTCTGTTGTAGTCACAAGGCTTCCACCGTCCTGTTTTGGTTGGCATTTGCTTGTCTCTACACACACTGGTGCATGTTATGATCAATATAAAACCCTGCAAAGCAACTACGGGATGGGAAACAGAATCAAGTGCCAACTAAAGATATGAAAAATTTAGCCTAAAGGGCCATTTCACGCTGGATGCATTTTACTGGCCTGACAGCAGCGAGCAAGTTTCATTTTGGCAAGCATGTAATAACAATCTGCCAGTGGCAGCCTTGCTTTGCCAAACTTTTGTAGATAGGAGACTTGCTTATTTTTTAAGCTGGAAGAGAGTCTCAGCCAAAACAAACAGGAAAATAAATAATATAGATTCATATTAACCTCTCGTCTACAGGTCTGCATGTTAAAGCTCAGGTTGTCTCCTCTTACAGCATGATTTCCTTCTGCAGATCAGTTATTGAATGAATTCATCAGATGTATCTTTCTATAGAAGCTTATTATTGACATGATGAATTCAGAAATAGAGCTGTGACAGCATGGAGATGCAGCCACCATGTACAAACACGCACCTAACCTCCAGATCGAGTTTTTATCTGGTGTGAAACTGCTGTGAACTAGGGCTGGACAATTAAACGAAAAATAATCAAAAACAATATTTAGACGCTATAATCGGAGTAATTTTAGTCATGATGACGAAGTCTACGATCACTTTCGCCAAGAGCGAAAGACGCGCTTACAACATGGAGGAGAGAAGCGTCAATCTATCAGAGGATCTTGTAGCCAAGAAAAATACCGTCTTCATTGTTTGGGCACATTTTGGATTCTGTGCAGAGGACAATGAGCAGAAAGAAGTTAAAGGAGACATATCATGCTGATGCATGATTTAATACTTACATATAATATAATAAGTTTGAAAACAAGACCTTACACCCCCTTAATTTTCAAAAAATGAGATATTGTATTTTTTCTGATATCCTAGAACGAGATTTGATGCCTCTGAAAATAGGTCATTGCGAGAAGACCGCTAGATTTAAATCCATGTGACGACACGAGGTACCTTTCTTTTTATTGGAGTAATCTGATTAAACACTTCCTCCTCTGTGATGTCCGTTAGCCACAAAACCGTCACCGAGGAACACATCCATTAGCAGGGGTATATAGGTCCCTAGCTCACATTCATTCATTACCAGCTCTGGCCTGTAGGGGGACTCAATACGCGGTGGCTGCTTTGAGCCTGCCGGAAAATACAGTAGAAGAAGAAGGACAGGCTGGCTCTACCCCCGATAGAACTGACCAATCAGAGCACAAAGGGCTGTGACATTGTGAGGTAACTGTAGGTCAGCCTGAGATCCAAGCATTTCAACAAGAACTTGATAATGGCCTAAAATGAGGATTTTGAGAACGCTATTGTGGGGCAATGAAGGAACTAAATGACTTGTACTGAGGGCAGAAATGCTTTACAGGCATCCTAGTCTGGCATAGTGAAAAGGAGAAACAAGCATGATATGTCTCCTTTAAGCGTAAATATTGCAGGAAGACCATGTCGATGACCATTGGTATCACTACTAATTTGTTCCAGCATAGCATAAAATAATCGAGGTAAGAGCTTAAGTTAATTGTGATATTGAGATTAGGTAATATCCCCCAGCCCTACCGTGAACTTAAGAGCTAAGACCCTGCAGTTCCTCAGTTTTCCACAGGAGGCTGTCTGCAGATAAAAAAACACAATACTAATTGGACAACGTGTGTGATTGAATGTGATCAAACAAAAAAAAAACAAATAAGAAGAACAAAAGTTGTGAACTGTTTGGTGATACCTCCTGCATGAAGCATTTTGAAGACACTCGACCTGTTGCCTTAACTAAGAGCTGCTCTTCTTTGTCAGTACTGCACTTGTCTCTTGGTACAGCTTTGTTACGCTCGCTAACATCTCCCACTTTTACTCTTACAGGTGATCACAGTCAGTCCGACAGCATCGCTCTTGTTTGATAATCATGATTCTGGTATGGGAGGCTTTACCTGGACAAACAGTCTAATGCAGCAGGCCTTCAGTGGCGAGGACCTTAGAGGCAGGGTTGGTAACTCTGGAGCATCAGGAAGTGTTACTAGTGAAAGCAGTGATATGTTTCAGAGCTGTGCAAACCCTGGACAGGAAACGACGGCGTCAATCAGAGCTTTTTGAGTTATGGGAGCTGACAGTCTCTCTTGAATTCTAACAAATTCAAAGCGAGCAATCAACCTCCTCCTCCTTTTTTTAAAGACTCTGCTCTTTCTATCTTTGGATCTCGCCCAGATGGATGCATGGATATCCAAAATATGTGAAACAGTCCAACTGATATTTCAGGTGGTTCAAGCTGGTCAAGCACTGCTTGAAGTTACATGGCTGCCACTGGCCGCTACAGTCTGAATAAAACAATCTTCACCCCTTATATCAAAGTTTGCATCATTAACAGTCCATTAAAATGACATATCTAATGCCTTAAGACTCACTTTTTTCCTGCTGTGAAAGAATCCTCACCACCCTCTAAAATCAGTACATCAACACTTTGTTCTAAACTCCTGCAGGTCAGAATAAAGCGGGTCAACAAACACAAGCTGTTAGCATCAAACATCACCTGCAGGGGCACAGATCTTACAGAGGACACATCTGGACTGAACCTTGAGCTGTTGGGCTTGAACAGCCACACTGAGACGTTCTTATATGTGCAAGTTTTTATATTTGTGTTAGAATATGTTGAAATATGAGAATCTAAAGGTCAAACAGATGGTTACCTATCAAGAGGGAGACACTCAATGTTCAGATGTGCAAATGAATGTTGATAATCCATCTGCATGTTCAATATTTGCCTATAGTTTAAGAAAATATGGTCTTAGTGGAGAATGTATAGATTGCAGCTTTACATCTGACACTGGAATTTAGGTCATTTAACAGACTGGAGAGACAATATTCCAATTGTGGATTCATAATTGTGTATAGCTCTTGTAATTATCGCACTGTCAGGGCAGCAGCCGTGTTGAATCCACACGACCATGTGCTGTCCTCCTGTGACCAGTCCTGGTTTGAATCCAACGCCCGAGGTTCCAATCCCCCACATATAATCCTCCCATTGTTTATGCAAGAGAAGAAAAATGCTGTTTTAATGTAACCTTGCAGTCTAGCTGAATCTTCAGGGCTTCAAGGACTGAGCTCAGTCTGCAGAGCCAAAGACCAACCAGCAAACTTTAAGAGCTACAAGCAACTAATGAGAGAAGCAACTGCAGGCCTGTAACCAATGGCTGCTCGGCAGAGATTAGCATTGATGCTAACAGTTTACCATTACCGGAACTGGAAAAACAAAACACTGAACACATTTATAGGAGGAAAATATATTTTCGCTCCACTTGTCGCATGCTTTGGTAAGTTTGCTGACAAATATGCTTACTTTATACTTCACTATGTGAGATATGTTGAGATACACAAGAGAAAACCGGTGGCTTTAAATTGGTGGTTCAGGACCTAAAAGTTGGTTACAAGCTGTTTTCAGGGAGTCTTGACTTTGTGCCTGGAGGAAAAACAGAAGTTGTAGTAAATAGTTTAGGTGGATATACACCCTTGATTTTGATTTAACTTGCTTTTGGTGAAATATTTTGGATCATCTTGAGATAGCAAAGCGGATTTTAATGGGGGTTCCAGAAAAGCAGCAAAAAGCAGTTTTGTTTTGTTTTGTCCCGTTTATTCTTGTAGTTTATTTTTCTTGATTTGAGGTCCAAACTGCATCATTTTTTAAATAATTATTTCATCAACTTGTCAAATATATTTATATAAAGGAGAATATAATTTATTAGTGTCAAGCACATTCCCAAAGCTACAGACATTAAACAATTACAAATGGAAACACACAAATCAACCAATTAGATCAGAGCTACAGAGCAGAAAATCATCAGTCAAAGCATCTACAGCCTGCTTCATCTTCTCTGAGCATCTTAAATCTGCTTTTAAAAGGATTTGACCAGCTCCACAAGGCTGACTCTTTCCTGCAGCAGGTTCCAGTCTGCAGGAGCAGCAGATCTAAAAACTTCTTTCACCCATGTGAAGATAATTTTTTGGGGCTGATAAAGAAAGACTGAATATCTTAGCTCTCAGCTCTTTTCACATGAGGACACCGAAGTATGAGGGAAGCAGATGAAGTAAAGCCTCATGAATCAGGATATGCTGATGATTCAGTCAGCCAACTCAGTCATACAGAGTAGAATGATGAGTTAGTGCCTTCAAATTTGTTATAAACCTTGAAGCTCCATGATATCCAAAGATTTAAGGCACTGAGAAGATGCATGCAGACCTTAAACATCACCACAGTCAATCAGAGGAATAAAAATAGCAGCAGTAAGATGCTTCTTTTCAGCAAAAGAAGGAAGAGACAATAATTAAAAATGTTTACTCAGTGATTAAGTTAGTTAAGGGCTAGTAGATGAACGACAATTTCTCCTCACAAAGGTGCTGTGTCCTGAGGATAGACCCTCAGGAGCCTAAACTGCAGGGGTCTGCAGAGGCCAAGAACGTGTTAAATTCATTGAAGACCTTCAAGATTCAGTCGACACATGAGCCACTTTTTAAAGATTTATCTGCAAGCATCACAGGGAGCAGGAAACATTCATACGAGCATGTCATGCAGGTTTTTAAAGACTCAAACAAAGTGAAAAGAAGCCAAGGACCGAGCCAAATCCAAAGTGACAGCCTGAATTTGCTTCACTGAGGCACAAAAAAGTAGAAAGTCCTCTGCCGTCTCTCCTCCTCCGCCTCCTCCTCTCACCTCAGACGAGCACGAGGAGCTCCTCATCCTCGGCTGGCCTACTTCTCCAGAGCTGCACGCCAGTGAAAGCGAGAGAAAGTGAGAATAACCCCGGACGCCGCTGCTCCTTCATCTTACCTTGCTCTCGGCTCAGGCTGCGGATGTTGCCGGAATCGTCCATCGGTGTACTCCCAAAAGAGACGGAGCTCCATGTGCTGCTAAAACGAGGATGGAGATGCCGCTGGCTTCGACCCAATGACCATGTGGGGGGCTTCTTCTGTCAGGGGCATGCCTCGCCCGCTGGGTGCCATCGTCCAGGGTTGGGAGAACTTGTCTATGCTCTGCTCTTTCTAGTCTACCCCTCCTGGAAAGTCTGCCCTCGCTCTCTGTCCTCATTAAAAGCCATCTTCTCCTTCTGTCTGGCTGTAAGTGAGGCTGGCAGGAGGAGGACAATAGTGAGATGTTGCACACTTCTTCTTCTGTGTGTACTGTACAGACTGGAGGGAGGGGAGGTGTTGCCTGGAGAGCCTTGGGAGCGTGCTCAGTGCAGTCAACCACTCACGGCTCTTGTACGAGAGGGGGAAGCACTCGGTTCAAAGCTGATCACCTGGGAGAACGAGCGCTATTAGACAGAGGGAGGGAGGATGGGAGGGAGGAGAGAGCGGTCTGAAATACATCTGCTGAGATAAAGGGGAGGAGAGTGAGGAGGAAGCAAGGGATGCGAGCGCTGCGAAGGTGGCTGAGATTTGCAAGAAGTAAAGAGCAGCAGCAGCAGCGTGTGGCGCGCATGTTTTATTCAACGAGAGCTGCTGAGAGAAGAGCAGCCAGGCGTGGATGGGTTTGTCCCAGCAGTTGGCCGAGAAAGAAAGAGACAGATGGAGGAGGAAAGAACAAGAGGAAAAGATGAAGTCCTCTCCACTTCTACATGAACCGAGTCTGAGGCCAGCAGGAGAGGAAACAGCCTCAACTTAAGAGAGAGAGAAACAAACTTTTACTGACGGAAAGTCTTAGAGAGAGAGAAGCTGTGAAAAAGAAACTGAACGGTAAAACATTTTCAGCTTTGACCATGAATGATGAGAAGAAACAACTTCTGCAAGGGCTTTGTAGAAGAGCAGATGCAGATTTATATCCACATATAGAAACATTTGACTACAGGCTTTATGAGATTTGATTTCATTGATGGAAATTCTCTGGATCTATAATCAATAATGAAACAATGGGTACACTCACTCAACATGACTACCCAAAAAACCTAACAGCAAATTATATGACAGCAATTCATGGCATTGATCCATCTATTTTTTTTACTGCTAATCTTTTGGGGGCAGAAGCCTAACCTGACACACCAGATGGACAGTTCCATATAACAGCACAGAAATATTTCACCAGTCCATCTGTAGAAGAAGCCATAGCAAATTTTGACCCTGTTTTCAGCCATTTGCTTAAACTATGTTTCAGTCCTAAGACTATCATGTTACATTAAAGGTGTAGTCAGCAATGTGGGAGAAAATGAGTGGAGAGGTTGTTGATAAACGAATTTTGACCTGCCTCTCCCTTCATACCTCACCCCTGGCTCCACCCCCGAAAGCTGATGGACGTGCATCGTCATGGAAGCAGCCGTAGAAACTCGACTTCCATTATTGATAACATCACAACAACAGTACATTCTGTCAGATTAGACAATAAGATGAATGCCCGACGGCTGTTACTGTTATGTGAAGCACCACAAAGCTAATGTTGCTAACCTATCCAGCAGAAAGACGGCGACATCCGCGGCTGTTTTCAGGTCTTTCAATTCACGGAGTTCCCTCCACCGTTGGAAAGCAACACCAATGTTGACCCGGGTCTTCGCTCTTTCATGGTCATAGCCCTTCTTTTTCACTTTTCACCCCTCTGACCTTTTTCTTTTGGGCTGTTTTTCAGCCATTGCTACTACACCTGTTCTATCTCTCTCTTACGCTAACTGCTATGCACGCTATGCACGCTATGCAACCTACTACTCCCCCTCCCTCCTCTGTCTGATCTGTGCATGAGTATGGTCGCCCCCTGGATGTGAGGGGGTGTACTCTGTTTTGGTAACTCGGCCGAGCCACAGTATTTACCTGCTGAAATTCAGAGCCAAGGCTGTGTATTGAAACCAGACTTTTTTTTCAACATGCTGTCAGTGGTGACATCTTGTGGATGGAGAGGAGAAATAAGATAATTTTTGACAAGTACTGCATTAGATTAGCAGATTAGAAGATCGCTGACTACACCTTTAAATCATACCACACAGATATATCATTCACCACTCATATGTGACATGAACCTCGTCAACGACAATCCTCACCAAGTTTTCTAGTAAACTTCTGAGAGAGATTTCACCATGTATCGCTGAGTAACCATGACTGGACTAACTGGCACCCCTACTGAGGATTTACGCATCCCTCCCAGTTTTGCAGCAGTGAATTGCAGCCTCCAAGCTCCTGTGGTTTCATGAAGGCAAACAGCAGAGATACGATTATCCCAATTTACCACCTTTTTTATGACCAGACGAGAAAGCTGGTAAATCAAACTCCTGCTAAAACCTGCCAAGAAAAGCCTCCGCTGATGTTCTTAGCTCCTCTTTAAAAGGAGAAATTGGGTTCATTTCTGATAAAACTGCTGATAGAGCTGAATCCGCGGACATCACTACATTGTTTTCAAACATGCAGTCACTTCCTGCTGTCGTCACCTCTTCAGTTTCCACCTCTCTTCCCTGATTGGGCCATCCAGCTTTTGTCTGATTAAGTCAGTGGAGAGTTGGCATGATGGATCTGCGTGATTTCAGTGATGATGAATCTGCTGATAACTGCAAGATTGGCTGGAGCCTATCCCTGCTCACACCCTGAACTGATCACCACTTAATCACAAAGTTATAAAGAGAGACAGACAACCAGTATATCAGGAAGTACATGCAAACTCCACACAGAAAGGCCATGTTTTATGGTGTTAGGCACATGCACTACCTGCTGCGTGCACAAGGTTTAACAGAGAGTTTATCTTTGGTTGTACATTTTACATTTATCAAAGCGATGGCAGGGTTGGAGTGCCTCAGTATTGTCTTTACAGTCGAGCTACGTAGACAGGATCCAGTCATCCTCTCAAAATAAATCACACCTTGGTCTCCATGATTAATATGTATATATATATATATATATATATATATATATATATATATATATATATATATATATATAATTTTTATTCTTTTATATTCCATCTGGGAACAGCCTGGTAGTTCTCTGATCAAGAAAAGAAGTCATGTGGAAACATTAAAATAATCTACTGAATGGTTAATGTCAGAAAAATTGACTCTTAGGAGAATGGTCACAAAGATGTTCTTAAACAGGGGATGAAACACTGGATCATACAATTAGGGGTTAGGGTACTGAAGCTCAGCTCTTTAAATTTTCAGCAATTTTCTACAAGCCATGTTGTCAATCTGGAGCAAAACAAAGTCCAGAGAGCCCAACTCCCTTAAAAGTAAATGTAGAGGGTTTTTCAGTCTATTACATAAATAAAAAGGGTCTTATGTTTTGACCTGCAGTATAAATCTAAATGTGAGACCCACATCAGCTTTGGCGTGCGTATGTCTGGTCTCCAGCTTCACTCTGAGTCTCCTGTCTCATGAGGCCGTCAGCTGACCCTACAGTAACAGGGTGGAGACGTTCAAGCATGTACAGCGGCTGGTTCATGAAGTGGAGCCGTAATGACAGCTCTTATTAATGCTAATGCTAGCGAGCTAATTCATGAAGGCACCTTGTGATGCTGGAAGGGATGCTGTGGAGGAAATGAAGCCATTTAAAGTCACGGTGCATCAACATCAAACACAGGGCACAGTTTACTGTATTTTCAGAGACCTCAGCTCCTCCATGAATAATACACATTGTGTCTCGGCTCATGCATGTTTCATGAGGCGGGAACAACAAACCTCCGGTCTTTAGTGCATGCATTTTCAGTCTGCAGACGATCATCATAACCCGCCACCGCAGGAAGGAGCTGCACCCCGACCTGCACTCCAACCAATTGTCAAGCTTCATTTATCTATCCGCCACTTTAGCGAGCATCACCTCCTGCAGCTGGGAGGAGCATCAGGGCACGCCACGGCGACTGCCGCTGAGTCACCGTGTATCGGGACCTGTTTCACACAAACACGCCTCGGGCCGTCGGTACAGAGGGAAGTTAGCTGAGGGGGAAATCCAGGGGGGAGCCGAGTGATGGGTTCTTAAGAGTGTGTTCCTGCGTCAGGGCGAGGGCAGAGGATGGGTGTCAGGGCCCTGAGGGGCGGGACTGGGATGTGGTCGGGGGCTGCAGTCTGTGCCATTTACCTTTTACTATCAGAGAGAGAAAGTAGGACAGAGATGTTACAAGAAATATGAGCAAGAACGAGGGCAGGAACGAATTACTCAACCGCCATCAGAGAACGATGGAAAGAAACCAAGGGAGTAAAAATTGATATTCAATTCACCTGAAACCTCCAGTTTAGTCCTGATCAATTCATGCTGCCTCTCAGAGTGTTATTTCAACAAAGTCCAAAGTTTGTCTCCGTTATATTAAGAAACTAGAAAGCACTTGAAGAGCACAAACCTCCACTGAAGGAGCACAGTTAAGCTATTACATCTAAGCAATAGTTTGGTGATAAAGTTTCCATCATAATATGACTCCTTGATATCATTTTAGTAAAACAGTCATTGAGCAAAAACAATCATTCACTAATGTTGGTTACCACCAGAATCGAAGGATTTTTAAGATGCGCCATTACCAACATCTCCTGAAATTTTGACAAAATCCGTCCAGTCATTTTTTGCTTAATCCAGCTTACAAACAAACAAACAAAAAAAATACTTACAGGGCTAAAAACACAACCTCCTAAGTGGAGGTAAAAAAGGAATTTTGAAAGCATTGTTTAATATTGCAATAGCAGAATCCATCCACCTACTATCTGTACCATTCATCTCTTTCACGGTTACAAATTTACCCAAACTGACGATGTGGAGAGGTGGGTTACTAGACTGATCACAGGCAATCACAAGGCTGGCATATAAAGACAGACAAGCATTTGCACCCACACCCACTTAAAGGGTAACCTGACAAGCCAGATGGACAGCTCCATATATCTGCCCCAAAAAATATTTCACTAGTCCGTCTGGGTAGGAGCCCTTTAAATTTGTTTTCAGGGGCAGAACGTTAAAAAAAACACAACACAAGCTTGTGATTGGACAATCGTTTGGCTCATCACATTCATCACAGACCAATCCACATCATGCAGGGTTGCACCCTGTAGTGTAGCATACATAGCGGCTAATGTAGCGGCTAATGGCAAACAACAGTTAAAGGTGCTATGAGGAGAATCTATTAGCGGCGACATAAAGACTCTGCTACCCATGAGCACGCGCGGCAACTGTCGTAAAAATGTGACCCAAGCCAAAGCGTGCATTTGTTGTGATGCTAATGAATGCAGCTCGGACCTTCCTCAGAACTCTGCATTGCTTTACAACTTCTTTTTTCAACAACTTACAGGATGCAAAGCCACGAGGTAATGTATCTCTTTCTAGTTACGTAGCGGTAGTTTTTGATGTGCGACAACAAGCAATTTTTGGAAAACTCAGTATCGTAGTTTTGTAGCCGGCTATATATGGCTACTTACAGCCCGGTGCTCTAAGACGTGTCTGAATAATATAAATTTGCTCTAGTTTTAATTGTCTTGTTCCTGAAGTTGAGTATCCAGGCCAGTCCAGCCCTGTCCGACCCGACCATGAAGCTAAGGAATAGCATTTATAGATAACCTATTTTGATGCTATAAAACTCATCTTAAAGTGTGTATTTCCATCAGACATATATCTAAAAGTGAGACTTTTTTGTAATTACTTAGAAACTCCTCATAGCATCTTTATCTCAAACAGTCCTCCATTCAGTCCCTATTATCAAACACATTTGACCTGAATAATCTTTGCATTACTGTACTTCACCCCGGACGTCTGTCTGACAGTCCTCATTATGTCACTCTGAATCCATAAAGGTCATCCCTCTTCAGGCTCTACACGTCAGACAGATCACCAAAATGATTCAGAGTCGTCCTCTGAGGGAGCGGACGTCATGAAACAGAAATAAAAAAAGAACAAAATATGTCACAGTTCACGCCAAGTGACCGACGAGCAGCCCGACAGTCAGACTGCTGGTGTAGTGTAACCCAAACATGTCGCCACTTCAGCCTCATGAATAAAAATGGACCTGTTGATTCAGCTTTTATTAGAAATTACACAAACAAGGGTTGTGAAAGTTAACTACTCTATTTATGAATTGATATATTCATGTAGAGCAGGTTCACTGTTTGTTGTCAGTTCTGGTATTGTAACTGAGATGCTCTGCCAGGTAGCCTAAATAAAGGTGACTGCATTTCACACAAAGGAACATTTGTTTCTGTTCATTTAGACATTCAGACTTTACTAACATTCAATAAAGGGTTATTAGATGTTTGATTTTATCCAAGAGGAAAACAGGACTTCAGAAATTCAAGCAAACATAGAAATGTCTTACTCTTTACACTTCAGATTTTAGTCGAAAAAATTTACAGCAGATTGCATCGACTAAAATGTTGTGAAATTTCATCAACTAAAACTATCAATCAATCAATCAAAATTTATTTGTATAGCACTTTTCATACATGACTTTGTAA
This sequence comes from Scarus forsteni, assembly GCA_036419115.1. Taxonomy (NCBI): domain Eukaryota; kingdom Metazoa; phylum Chordata; class Actinopteri; order Labriformes; family Labridae; genus Scarus; species Scarus forsteni. The sequence continues at coordinate 2,518,153 of JAZDUH010000145.1, forward strand.
TACAAAGTGCTTTACATGAGGAAAAGATACAATAAAATAACAATAAGTGGAATAAAAAGCAGAAAATTGCATAAAATGAAAACATAAGACACCCACCATCCCCCCTCCCCCAAATCACATTCAATATACGCACTCACTTACCCAAACATACAATGACATAAAAAGAAAAAAAAATAGACTTAAAACAGTTTAGATTACTAAATAATGACTATAACTAAAAGATGCATTTGACAAAAGACTAACTAAAACTAAATTTAAAATGCTGTCAAAATCAACTCTGGATCGTTCTCAGCTGTCCCACTCCACAGCGAGGCACAGGCTGTGGAAACTGCTATATGCAGAAGCTGGAGGTGATTTACTGCCTGATTACTAAAGGCTCTACCTCCCATACTACTTTAGAGACTGATTGTATCACATGCATGTCACACTTTGGGTTGTAATGTTCTCCAAGGAGAAGTACGCCACTACCAAATCACCGTAGCTGGTATTAGGTTATTGTAATATGCAATTGAGCATTAGGCAATCAAAATAGCACTTTATATTTTTTGGGCAATTTGCAATACGATAATGCACTTTACACTTTAGCACTGTGCACTTTAACCAGCCCCTTGGCGAAATGTTTTTTGATGATCAACTATGTTTGCTTTGTTTTATATTGTTTGTTTTGCTTTGTCTTTGTTTTGTCTTGTTTTGTTTTTATTGTGTATAAATGTTTTGTACAACACCAACCTGCCAATGGGACTAGAGATGGAAATTAGCCACACGGCTATAATCTTGCATGTTTACATTTATATATTCATGAACATATACTGTCCTTCTTTTAACAAGGAGCTAACAAATCTACAAAACTACCTGCTCTTTAAGATATCACACCTGACCAATGAGAGCTTTGTAGGTAAGAACCAACCAGAGAGGCTTTCTAGGACAGCCTGATAAAAGGAAGATGACAATGATCCAACCCAGAGGGGACAAAAGCTTTGACTAGTTTTTTTTTATGTTTGTCCTATTTTGCCTCTTGAATCCCCCCTCAGGATCGATCCTGTCCTGGCAGCAGCAGGTCTGTGCTGTTATTCAGAGATGCCTGTTTTAATCTGTTGGTGTCCAGAAAATACAAAGGCAGGAAACAATCAATGTGGCTTCTTGAACCTAATGGTCGTTCACTGCTTGACTTCTGGGTTACCTGTTCCACTTCTCTATTATCCTGCAGTGCAGCGGGTTATCTCCTGAGCCGCTGTAGGAGCACCGATTGTTAAAATCACTCGACAGAAAGAACAGAGATCAATATCCTCCAGGCCGGTCACTGGGTTACAGCGAGGAGGGAGAACGGAGAGCTACCAAAGTGGCTCCTCGAGGCCTGATAAGGAGGTTAAGACGGTCCACAAAGGCTCTCCACAGAGCCGGTCTGCATCCACTTCGACAGGTTCAGCGTGAGAAAACAGGCTGAGTGTCGAATATCTGACTCACGGACCATGATACCTGCAAAAACTCAGATCTAGAGAGAGTATTTGTCCAATTTCTAGTCTCAAAAGTCTCTCTAGACTTTTACAAAGGCACAATCCCCTGACTGATTTGCAGATATTAGAACTAAATATAAGTCCTGTGCTGTTTGTAATAAGTAAAATAATCTGCCAATTAGACAAATAACTTTAAAGGTTGTCTTAAAATGAAATGTTCTATCCGGAGGAGTTCTAATATTTAATATAATATTTAAGACTCCCACTCAGTAAAGTTTTACTTGTCTTGTTGGCTGATTTTTTTATTGTTACAAGCAATTCAGTGCCGTATTTTTTGCACTTTATTCCTTGTACTAAGATATTTCTCTGGACTTGTCAAGTGAATATGAATTAAAATAAGTGCTTTAGATACTTTTGACCTGGAATTAAAAAACACAATCACACACTTGCCAAGATCAGAATTTTTGTAGTGCTGCAAATCCTGCAATAAAAGAGTTTCCATTTTAAGATTAAGATGGTACTTGATTTTTAGTGAAATATGAACCAGCTTTATAGTGATCCCACTCTTTGGAATAAAATCTTCTTCTCAGTCACATAAAGCCCTGCGTCATGTTCACAGGCTGTTTTAGCTCATGTTCTGGGTTCAGATGAAGGAGCGTGTGCAGTAATGACTTCAGATGGTCGATCAGTCGAGCCAGCTGCGTCCTCAGTAACTGTCTTATTAATGAGAGTTTCTGTTAGTGTGCATGATGCAGGGGGTCTGGAATAAATGGGAAAATGAAAAGTGAATTTCCGGTCTTTCCTGGGTCAGGTCAGGGGTCAAAAAGACCTCAACATGAGTACGTTCACTGAGGAAATAATGTAGGGGATTGAATTTGAGCTGCAGCTGATATGAGGCATTATTATATTCATATATATTTGATGGTGTAGAGCTGCTCTGGCCCAAACCTCTAGTCTACCTGATGTCCCTACAATCGAAGTACAGTATTATTACCTCCACAAAAGGTTCTGTTTGTACCAGCAAGTTTGTTAGTCTGTTGGTTTGTTAGTAAGTTTAAGCAAAAACTACTGGAAGGATTTTGCTGAGATTTTCAGAAGATGTTGGTAATGGCCTAACTTAGAAATGATTCGATTTTGGTGGTGATACAGATATTTGTCTGGAAAAATCCCATAAGTTAGCCTTGGGTGGTACTAAAAAAAAACATATCCCTGATATTTCTAACAGATTCCCTTCAAATTTCAGAGGATAATATGGGGTCCATGTCTCTATCATAAAGGTGAATTTCATCTGGATCAGATCCAGATTATCGTCACAAAAACATTGAACTTTATAACGGAAAAATCCCATTGACAACATTCAATAATTCATATAGCATCAAAATAATAAGTGTGTTCATACAGGATAGCAGCCTGAGCTGAGTTTGGTCTGGATCCTGACTCTGTTCTGGATCGTATTATCCAGAATTGTATCTGCTGCTCTAAGTTCATTTAGCACTACCTCAACACATATTTATTTAACAACTTCATGTGCAAGACAATTATACGTCACATTTACTCCTCTGTATATACTATGACGGAGGATTAGGGCCACTTTGAAAACTAAAAAAAAAGGAAGGTTACGAGAATAAAGTCATAAAGTTACGAGAAAAATCTCATAAACTACGAGAATAAAGTCGTAAAATTACGAGAAAAATCTCATAAATTTACGAGAATAAAGTCGAAAAGTTACGAGAATAAAGTCATCTCAAACTAGGAAACATCTGCTTGGCTATATTTACAAAGATATTCACAGATTCGGACTTTGCGGCTCAATAACTCATCTACAAAAGAACGTAGTTCCGAACCAGACCCCTCTTTTTGATTACTGTAACGAAGACTGTGAGCTATAAACTTGTTTTCCTCCAAACGAGCCGTCAATAAACTGCCGCTGATGGCTCGGCGGCTTAGGGACCATCGGCAAATTACCATATCGGAGGAATAGTGTGAAAGAAAGTTGAATAACTTTCCCATACTGAGAAGTAAAGTCTTCAAAATCACAGCAAATACAAAGGATCCTATGTTATTCATACCACGGGTCATATTTTCTTTTAGACTTATTATTTAAAATATTTTACAGGACTTTCTGTCGAAAACAAATCAAATGCCATCAAAGTAATGACATCTACCAACTAAGTCATAACAAAACATGAATGGTGATCTCTTCTTTAAACTACAGCTCTTACTTCAGCAGGAATATTTGACTTGATTTTAATGATGTTTTGTATATTTAATTGTGTTAATTAATATGCATGGATAATAATAGCCTGCAATGACTTTATTGTTGGTAATTAATGGTTACTCATTTACAGGTAATGATGATAAAAACTGTAATAACTTGACTGTTTCTTGTTGCAGTGACACCAAACTCAGCCTGATGATCATGCATCACTCGGGCTGGGTTTGGTGTCACTGTAGCCAAAAACAGTTAAGTTGTCACAGTTATTATATTCATAACCTATTAATTAATAGGTGCCAATATTTTGAAAAATCATATAAAATACAGGAAAACTATTTCTTTAAAATAAGAGCTGTAGAACAAGGGAGGGGGGATTTGTGATCATTGGGCCGAATTTAGTGTCAACACAGCCATAAACACTTAAGTTTTTACAGTTTTTATAGCCATAACCTATTAATTAATATATGCCAATATAAAAAAAAACATGTAAAATACATGAAAAACTATTTCTTTAAAGAAAGAGCTGTAGTCCATGCCAAAGGGAATGCATTTGATCATTAGTGTTGCTTTAGTGTCACTACAGTTATCAACAATTAAATCATTGCAGTTATCATTATCCATGCATATTAATTAACACAATTAAATAAACAAAACATCATTAAAATCAAGTCAAATATTCCTGCTGAAGTAAGAGCTGTAGTTTAAAGAAAAGGAGATCACCATTCATGTTCTGTTATGTTGGTAGATTGCATTATTTTGAAGGCATTTGATTTATTTTCAATCGGAAAGTCCTGTAAAATATTTTAATTCATAAGTCTAAAAGAGAATATGACCCGTAGTATGAATAACATACGATCCTTTGTATTTGCTGTGATTTTGAAGACTTTACTTCTCAGTATGGGGAAGTTATTCAATCGTCTTTCACACTATTCCTCCGACATGATAATTTGCCGATGGTCCCTAAGCCGCCGAGCCATCAGCGGCAGTTTATTGACGGCTCGTTTGGAGTAAAACGAGTTCATAGCTCACAGTCTTCATTACAGTGATCAAAAAGAGGGGTCTGGTTCGGAACTACGTTCTTTTGTTGATGAATTATTGAGCCGCAAAGCCCAAATCTGTGAATATTTTTCTAAATATAGCCTGTTTCCCTGGTTTGAGATGACTTTATTCTTGTAACTTTTCGACTTTATTCTCGTAAATTTATGAGATTATTCTCGTAATTTTACGACTTTATTCTCGTAGTTTATGAGATTTTTCTCGTAACTTTACGACTTTATTCTCGTAATTTATGAGATTATTCTCGTAACTTTATGACTTTATTCTCGTAATTTATGAGATTATTCTCGTAACTTTATGACTTTATTCTCGTAACCTTCCTTTTTTTTTAGTTTTCAAAGTGGCCCTAATCCTCCGTCGTAATATACCATCCACCATGCACTAAAATTAATACATATTCTACTGTGTAATACAAGTTATACATATTCTAGTGTTCGTGCAATACTATGTAAACAACTCAGAAATACTGAGAACTAGGAATTGGACTATTTTTCATTCCTTAATATTTGTCATCTACCTCATATCGTACACTGAGCCTCAACTGTGCTGTGCACAAGTCTGCGTCTCATCTTGTATATATCTTGTATACTTAAAGCCTCCTTGCAACTTAATTTGTCTTTTTTACTTACACTATTTTTTGTATGCTTTTTTAACTTAACTACCTATTGCACCGAAAGGAGAAGCTCTCCGATCTCGTTGTACATTCTGTATAATGACAATAAAGGCCGTTCTGATTCATTCTGAAACCACACAAACACTGATTCATGTTCCTGCATGTGTCTGTTTTCACATCACACGTAGACTTTGAGACTCTTTCTTTTGTGCTGTTTCATGAAGACAGACGTGATCTGAGGTTAACGTGAACATTTGGGATGTTGACTTTCTGCGTGCACCTATACGTGATGCATCACAGTATTTGAAATGTATAATTGTCGTTGGCTTTCTGCATGTGTGTGTGGGTGTTTGCTCGTGAGCTGCCCTGGAAAATCCGTCCCTGCTTTAGAACATGACCTCCAGGCCTTGGAGAGAAACCCAATCCTCGCTTTACATGTCGGTGTGTATATGTGTGTATATGTGTGTGTATGTGTGTGTGTATTTGGAGGCCTGATATCCATCTGATAAGTTAACTGTCAGCTCTGTCTCCCGTGTGCATTGTTGTGGCTTTGACAGCTGTATTTTCTCCATCCTAACGTGTTTGGACAGCTAGTTAAACATATTGTGAGAGTCCTGCGTGCGGCACACGTTAGCTCCGATGTTTGGATCTGTAGGCTGCTGCTCTCTTTAGGTTTGTGTTTGTAGGAGTGACAGCTGCAGTGAGTGGCAGCTGGAGGAGCAGATGGATTGTGCTGCATTGTTACATAATTTGTCACATTATGGGTGAAAAATCCTTCAGTGTTTACGCTGATTGGATTCGGATAAGTGTGACACGGGGAAAAGTGCCAACAGTTTCATTTCTGATCCTGGAACATTTGGTGAGCGTGTAAGAGGAAGCAGTGAGACGCTGCAGCTGTAGTCGCTGTTAAATGTCACCACTAAGACTTTTCTGTTTGATACAATGAATCTGACAACTCAAGGAGATTTATCTAGTGAGCAACATTCTTTATATAGTTGTGGAGATTTTAATAAAAATCTCCACTTGCCCAGTTTGAGGATTCGGGGCCTGCAGAAGGCACTGGTGAGTGGAAGTGGAAGAATGGGCAACTGTTTGTGCAGCATCTGCATTGCTGCAGAATTGGGGGGTAAAAAGCTTAGCTTGGCTTCCAATTTGCTGATCTACTTCTGTTGAAGCCATCACCTACCATCCTGAGTTCCTGGTAATGACCAAAATAATTGACATTTTACTGTTGACACAGCTGTTGATTCAACAAATACCACAGTATGAAGAAAGCATTGAAAGGTAAAATGACCAATCATATTCTGGCTAACCCTGAATTTCCACTTGGCTCGTCTGCATAGCATCTTGTGAAGCTTTCCTCTGCTTTTCTCTGACCATATCCACTGGAAGCACATTTAAAGTGCTCATTAGCTTAATGAAGAGAGAACTACTGATTCCAGCCAATTACCATCCAACATCCAGTACATGGGAGTGCCCATAGTCCACCATAAACCTGGGCTTGTCCTTCTTGGAGTAGCGTCAGCGTTAACCAGAGACTAAGTTTCTGTCATTGCTAGTGATCGTACTACCATCATGACAGTGGGCAGGCACCAACATGTTCCAGTCATGAACCAATCGAGTCTCAATCATGGTAAGTGTGGAAAATTTGAGTTGCTCCTCCTGTACGACTTGTAATTGTGGGATTACAAGGCAGCAGAAGCAGCAGGATGATGTTATTTACACATTAATTTGCTGTCAGCAAGGATACTATTTGAAATTTGAAATTCCAGTGTGCCTTTTTAAGCTTGTTTTCCAGATTTGGACTGATGTTCTTGGCAGAAATTGACAATTACTTGCCAAGCGCTGGAGAAGGATCAAGGCTCAGGAAACTGACTGACGAGGCTGTGGGTGATTTGATAATTCATGTTGTGCACGTGGATGATGTGGGAATTGGAGTAAAGGATGAGGCTGCACCTGCAGGGTGGCCAATCAGATTTTAAGGGAAGCCCATGTCACCCAAACTACCCATGTTAACACTGTCAGCTTACTGGAAAACATCACAGCTGATGAAAAGATTGGACATCTTTATGAAGCAAAACTTAAGCACGTACAGGATGGTTTGGATCCTCCAGGATGATCTTTGCCCTTTGATTGGTTTACATAAAAATAATGGCAGAGTACATTTCTAAAGGAGAGTTATGGACAGTTTGGGTCCGTCCTGGTTCTACCTCTTACCCCTTGGTTTTGTGTGTTCACGTCTAGGGCTAAGAGGAAGGGCCTTAGATGACAAGAAGGCAAAGCAGAGACAGAAGAAAGTGCATAATTATAAGAAATTCTTAAATCATCATGTAAATATTAATCATGTTTGAATTGTTGGTTGTATTTTAAAATGTCTCTTTATAATAAGCTGGCTTTTGTAGCTGTAGCTATGGCTTTTGTCACATCTGTCTAAGACACAGTTAGCGATCAGCTCTGGGTGATGACGAGCGGGAATCATGTGGTGTCTTGTTTCTCAGGAGCATGTTTTCACCGCTTCCTCTTGGCTCTTAAAACAGACGGCTAAGGGGTAGAAGAAGGGGAAGATCTATGAGGTTGAATTGGGATTCACCCTTTAGCTCTAAAGCTTTTTCAGCAGGATCAGTTTCTTACGGTGGCCCTGAAGGTCAATGCGAATAAACATTTAAAAATACGCAAAAACATTTCTGAATACACAAAAACATTTAAGAATACGCAAAAACATTAATGAATGTGCAAAAACATTAAAGAATGCACAAAAACATTTATGAATGCACAAAAACATTTATGAATGCGCAAAAACATTAAAGAATACGCAAAAACATTTCACAATACGCAAAAACATTTCACAATACGCAAAAAGATTTATGAATGCGCAAAAAACATTAAAGAATACGCAAAAACATTTCACAATACGCAAAAACATTTAAGAATATGCAAAAACATTTATGAATGTGCAAAAACATTTATGAATGTGCAAAAACATTTATGAATGCGCAAAAACATTTATGAATTTGCAAAAACATTTATGAATGCGCAAAACCATTTATGAATGCGCAAAACCATGTATGAATGCACAAAAACATTTATGAATGTGCAAAAACATTTATGAATGCGCAAAACCATTTATGAATGCGCAAAAACATTTAAGAATGGGCAAAAACATTTATGAATGAGCAAAAACATTTATGAATGTGCAAAAACATTAATGAATGTGAAAAAAAACCCTTTATGAATGCACAAAAACATTTATGAATGCGCAAAAACATTTAAGAATGCGCAAAACCACTTATGAATGTGCAGAAACATTTCACAATACGCAACAACATTTAAGAATGCGCAAAAACATTTCACAATACGCAAAAACATTTAAGAATATGCAAAAACATTTCACAATACGAAAAAACATTTATGAATGTGCAAAAACATTTATGAATGAGCAGAAACATTTATGAATGTGCAAAAACATTTATGAATGCGCAAAAACATTTAAGAATGTGCAAAAACATTTATGAATGTGCAAAAACATTTATGAATGTGCAAAAAAAACCTTTATGAATGCGCAAAAACATTTATGAATGCGCAAAAACATTTATGAATGTGCAAAAACATGTATGAATGTGCAAAAACATTTATGAATGTGCAAAAACATTTATGAATGTGCAAAAAAAACCTTTATGAATGCGCAAAAACATTTATGAATGCGCAAAAACATTTATAAATGTGCAAAAACATTTATGAATATGCAAAAACATTTTACAATACGCAAAAACATTTAAGAATGCGCAAAAACATTTCACAATACGCAAAAACATTTAAGAATACGCAAAAACATTTATGAATGCGCAAAAACATTTCACAATACGCAAACACATTACAGAGTACGCAAAAACATTTATGAATGCGCAAAAACATTTATGAATGTGCAAAAACATTTATGAATGTGCAAAAAAACCTTTATGAATGCACAAAAACATTTATGAATGCGCAAAAACATTTAAGAATAAGCAAAAACATTTCACAATACGCAAAACCATTTAAGAATACGCAACCACTTATGAATGTGCAAAAACATTTATGAATGCGCAAAAACATTTATGATTGTGCAAAACCATTTATGAATGTGCAAAAACATTTATGAATGCGCATTACCATTTATGAATGCACAAAAACATTTATGAATGTGCAAAAACATTTATGAATGCGTATAACCATTTATGAATGCGCAAAAACATTTATGAATTTGCAAAACCATTTATGAATGCGCAAAAACATTTATGAATTTGCACAACCATTTATGAATGCGCAAAAACATTTATGAATGTGCAAAACCATGTATGAATGCGCAAAAACATTTATGAATGTGCAAAAACATTTATGAATGCTCAAAACCATTTATGAATGCGCAGAACCATTTATGAATGCGCAAAAACATTTAAGAATGCGCAAAAACATTTCACAATATGCAAAAACAATTAAGAATATGCAAAAACATTTCACAATTCAAAAAACATTTAAGAATATGCAAAAACATTTATGAATGCGCAAAAACATTTCACAATACGCAAACACATTAAAGAAAATGCAAAAAAAATTATGAATGCGCAGAAACATTTATGAATGTGCAAAAACATTTATGAATGCGCAAAAACATTTAAGAATGCGCAAAAACATTTATGAATGTGCAAAAACATTTATGAATGTGCAAAAACATTTATGAATGTGCGAAAAAAAACATTTATGAATGCAAAAAACATTTATGAATGTGCAAAAAAAACCTTTATGAATGCACAAAACCATTTATGAATGTGCAAAAACATTTAGGAATTTGCAAAATCATTTATGAATACGTAAAAACTTTTTAAGATGCGCAAAAACATTTATGAATGTGCAAAAACATTTAAGAATGCGCAAAAACATTTATGAATGTGCAAAAACATTTATGAATGCGCAAAACATTTATGAATGTGCAAAAACATTTATGATTGTGCAAAAACATTTATGAATGCGCAAAAACATTTAAGAATACGCAAACACATTTTACAAGACAAAAAACATCTTACATGTTTTTGCGCATTCTTAAATGTTTTTGCGCATTCTTAAATGTGTTTGCATATTGTGAACTGTTTTTGCGTATTCTTAAATGTTTTTGCGTATTCTTAAATGTTTTTGCATATTGTGAACTGTTTTTTGCATATTCTTAAATGTTTTTGTGTATTTTGAAATGTTTATTTGCATTGACGTTCAGGGTCACCGTAGTTTCTGCATCAGTATGAGCCTCAAAAGTTAAGTTCGTCATTGAGGTTAGTGCTGATCAAACCCGTCCTGATAAGGCTGGATATTCAGTTTCTGTCCCATCTGAGCCTGAAAGACCATCCCTTGATATCGGACCATCTTTTACAGACAGGTGATGGACCTCTGAATGCTTCATCTGCTCTGTTAAACATGAGTGCAGGATCAGATCTGACTCAGGAGCAGGTAGAGATTACAGACTAAAACACTGCCCTCAGAGTCTCTTTGTCTGCGCAGAAGGATTGAAACCATCTTGGAGCGTGTGCTGCAGTGATAGTGAAGTGCTGATTGAGAGCTGCATTTGTCCAGCGCGCACTGACACTGACTAATGACTCCTGCACCGAACACTTTCTTTGGACACTGTTGTTACGCTCTCAGATTAGAAGACTCGGAGTACAAAGCAGCAGAGATTGACTGCATGGAGAGTAACCATTATCTCCTCTTAGCTCACTCTCATTATTCCCCTCCTCTGCATCATCAGCACGCCGCGCTCTGTCTGACTCACGGCTGATAATTGGTCGCTCATTTCTGGAGAAGCATCAGTCATTAGAGCCGGAGCGGGGCGCCGTGGTCAGCTGGTGGATCCTCAGGGATCTTCTGCCCCATTAATACACATATGGAGTAAATATTGAGAGAGACTATATTTAGATGTAAGGAGAAGTATTTACAGTCGTGTGTTATTGTGCAGTGGCCTGAAGATCTGAGCATGCTTCATTGGGCATGGTTTGTTTTAAGGCAAGCTATCGTGAAGCTAAAGTGATGTGAAATTTACCTGCAAACTCTGATAATCAGGCTGTTTGGTGGCTTCTTTTCATGCCTTGTTATGCCTCCAATCCTTAGATTTATAGTATTTACTCACACAGTGATCACAAAGCTGAACTCAAAAGATCAAAAATAAAGAAACAGGCATGAATGAGAGGTCTAATTAATGAAGAGTAAACATGTTTGACAGTCTAATGAGCTGAAGAGCTTCTCTTAATGTGGCACGGCGCCCTCTAGTGAGCGCAAACATCCCTCCAGCTCTGAGCTGCATCTTCATCTAAATCCCCCTCCTCCTCTTCATATCCTCATGCAGAGAGGCTCATTAAAGGAAGGTCATAATAATTCATTCACCATAAAACAGGCTGATGTAAATATGCTACTTCAGATGCTTTCAGCGGGGAATTTACATCTGAAATGATGTTTGGATGTTATATTTGATCATGAAGTAAAACAGAGGTCTATATTCAATCTCGTCTAATAAATAATAAAATGTGTTTGTGCATAGAAGAAGCCTACATTATAAGTATTTAATGTATATAGCTGAAATTGATTTTCTCAGCAGAAAAATAGAATAAACAAAACTAAAAACAGGAGTTGTTTATTTGTCTAGGATAGGGGTGGGCAACTACAGCTGCCTCCCTTCAATGTGGCCCACCAGACTATTCAAAATATCAAATATATAAACATGAAGGATACACTGAAAACAGCAATACTCTTCAGAAAAAGACATTTAACTGGCTGTGAATTTATCGTAAAAGTCCATTCTATTTTCAAATGATGGTTTGTAGATATATATTAGATTTTTAATTAAGACATCAAGGATTTCAATTTAATCTTAGGTCCAAAACTACTTTTAAAAAATGTGTTTGTGCAGAGGAAACTGTTTTATTTATGTCCAACATGTTCTATTTATTGTAATGTTTTGATAGTTTTTACAGCACAAAAATAGAAAAACTAGAAGTTGACATACTCTCTGAATGCCATCCAAAAGTCAAGTTAGAGCAAATGCATATACATGAAGGAAACACAGAAAAAAACACATATAGGCTGTGATATTTATTGTAATAGTTCATTCTTTGCATTGCAAAAGTACCAAAAAAGAAACATTAATTTCTGGGCTTAGCTCATTAAATTAAGTAAAGCAACTCGCATAGAGTTAAGATAATTGAATACACAGATAGCTTAGCATCTAATGGACATTTGTCCTTTATGCTAAATTATAAGACAGGGTAATTCTTAGAAGTAGGGGAAATTCAATCACTAAAGTATCACAGTGTTTGGCATGACAATATCATTTCAATTCATAGCCGCCATGTATTGATTTTTTAAATGTATTCATTTTCATTTTTAATTTAATGAGACTTTCGGTTCAGATTAAAACGATTAATTACTCTGTCAGGTGACATTATAACTATGAGTAAACTATTAGTAAAAAATCATTGCTGCATAAAAGAGAGACAAGGAAGAAGACTGCATTTTTGTGAGGAATTATTGGGACTTTGAAAGGGACAAAAGCGACATGATGGCTGTGAGTAAAACAGCAGACACAAGGCTCACCTCATGTCACCACACGCGAAAGTGAAAGCTGTAAGCTAATGCTAAGCTAGCGCTAAGCTAACGTTGCTGTTCCACCAGCCAACACAGGACATGCTAAGCTCGTCAAACCTGCCTCACAGGTCTGAGTGTACACTTTTCCTGAATTTCAACAACAAAAACCAAACAAACTTTCCAACAAAATAATATAAGGCAGCAAACCAATAGGGTTATGTGTAAAAGTGTTTTTTTCATGCAGTTTTTGCCAAAGTAAAGAGCATTTCTTGCACACTTTTGTGCCTGTTTTGACGCAGACCAAACTCGAGTGGATTATGTGCAGTAGCATAAATGGTTTGATGATTCGGAGCAGAGCAGGAACTCCCTAATGCTCCTGATAAACACAGTGATTTATCTGACCGATAAAACCCTCCTGATGTGGGGACAGTGGTTTTTAATCATGCTGATGGTGTTTCAGTGGAGGTCGTTTCCATATGTACACTGTTTACTGCAAACATAATCACTGTATTGCTTCCCCCACCCTCACTCATTACCACTGATGTTTTATTTCCCATCATGCTCTGCTTGTTCCAGAGTATGGCAGCCTCACAGCGCTGACTCTCTAACCCTCTTTCTCTGGAGACAAACTGCTTAAACAGCCGTTCTTTAATGTGATGGCTCTCCATGCAGAAACACAGTGCGGAGCAGCAGCTGACAGACGCTCCTACGGCGGCCTGTTTGAGCTCATCCCGCCTCGCTGACTCTTATCCATCTTCACTGTGTGGACACTGGGTCCATCGAGCATGGAGCTCGTTTGAGAGCTGTCAGAAAACTGCTGAAATTATAAAGAAACGTCTGACACGGTGGAATAACGGCACATTCAGAGGAGAGAGTGTAAGGGCAGTGCTGCGGTGTTCAGCTCCTGAAGTGCACGACTCTCACATTTATTCATTCATAAAAGAGGCTGAAAAGATAAGGAACAGTATGTGGCTGAAGCAGTAAATATTTGTTCCCTTGAGATAAAACAGAGCATGTGTCAGCAGGGCTTCTCCCTTCACAGATGGGAACAAAGTTTGACTTGATCAAACTTGATCAGCTGCAGGGTCGCTGCAGCAGCCTGATCATAAAACAGGAAGCTACAGACTGATGCAGGGGTTTGATTTTGGTCCAATCACAAAGTCAGCATCACGCTGCTCCCATCTGCCAAAGATAAGCACTGAGACCAAAAAAAATCAATAATACTTCTACTTCTTGATCACAATCATCTTCAAAACACTAATAGAAGCATAAAGATGGTCTATGAGGGGTAGAATATAATGTTAGACGAAACAGGAACCACAGTCGACTCACTTCAGATTCATGACGTGGACGTGCCAGTAATGAAAATTATCTGAGTGTCTGCATGAGCCTGGCTGCAGGACTATGTGACTGTGTATGAAGAGTTTGTACTGCCGATAAAAAAAATACAACATAGTTCAACAAACATCTTCAACCTAAACATACACTATATCTGAAGACTCTCACGGGGGATTTTAAAAATATTTTACAGTTTTGGAAATCCACACAAAGTCCTCAGTGTCCAGATGGCCTCATATCCCTCTTCAACTCTCACTGTTTGCGAGTAGGTTGATCCAAAGTTAGTTTGAAGCTGTTTACAGTGTGCCAGCATCCATGGTTCAGCCTCAACAAACTCCCAAAGTGTCCCACCAAATTCACACCACAGATAAGAAGAGTGAAGCTCTCTCCTGTCTGACTCCAGAGCAGTGTTTCTCAACCAAGGGTCCATGGACCCCTAGTGGTCCATGGTGTAGTTTCAAGGTGTCCTCATTTTTGAAATTTTGTTTTACCCTTTATTTAAAGGGACTGTGAGGAGTTTCTAAGTAATTACAAAAAGTCTCACTTTTAGATATATGCCTGATGGAAATACACACTTAAAGATGAGTTTTATAGCATCTAAATAGGTTATCTATAAATGCTATTCCTTAGCTTCGAGGTCGGGTCGGACAGGACTGGACTGGCCTGGATACTCAACTTCAGGAACAAGACAATTAAAACTAGAGCAAATTTATATTATTAGGACACGTCTTAGAGCACAAGGCTGTAGGTAGCCATATATAGCCGGCTACAAAATTACGATACTAAGTTTTCCAAAATGTGCTTCTTGTCACATATCAAAAACTACCGCTACGTAACTAGAAAGAGAAACATTAACTCGTGGCTGTGCATCCTGTAAGTTGTTGAAAAAAGAAGTTGTAAGGCAATGCAGAGTTCAGAGGAAGGTCTAAACTGCATTCATTAGCATCACAACAAACATACGCTTTGGATTGGGTCACGACTTTTGGTGCGTTCCAGTTGTAGTCAGAAGTAGGAATTTCCTCCTGGGAACTCGGTGAAATCACGCCATCCCCGAGTTGACAATGGAAGATGGATGCCCCCAGTGTGAACAGTTATTTAGGTCCTGTAATAATCCATTTATTTGCACTTCTGACTGGGGTGTGTCGCTCTAGATCAGCTGTATACATAGTATTGTTAGACTTATATTTACAAAAATGCTGCCATAGTGATAATCACATTCTTCATGTGATATTTGTGAACAACAACGCAGGGCGTGCTAACAACAGCTAACAATAGCCTGGTAGATCGGCATGTTTTTTTCCGACTTCAAGTGGAACACCGATAAGTCAGAGATACCTTTATCTACCTAAACTAAAGAGTAACAGGATTGTTTTTCTCTAAATACATAACTCAAGTGCAGTTTATTTAACTTTGTATAATACAAACTTTACACAATCTGTATCCTTTTTAGACTATTAACCTTACTGTTTCAGTGAGCATACACCATTCAATAATATTTTTACCTCCGCCAAGGAGGTTATGTTTTCGGGGAGTTTGTTTGTCCGTCTGTCTGTCTGTACATATGCAAGTCCAAGTGGATTCTGCTCTCTGCTATGTCCTTCTGTCCACATGTGAGCAGATTGTAGGTCTCTGAAAACGCACATTTTGGAAAAATAAAGTTTTGGGTCTTAAATTCCACAGTCTGTGCCGACTTCTCCTCACTGTTGTTGACACTGTCAAACTTTTGCTGTCTTCAGTTTTGCTGGGTGGACTATTTCAAATCACTCCAGGGAACAAATGCTTCAGACGACCTGGACCAGACCCGGTGTTACTGTTTCACAAGTGACAGTGTTGACTGGTGACCCATGACAGCTTATGCCTGTGGTTGCCATGGTTACACAGATAAAGAAACAAACAAGAGTCCCAACAAAACTTTTTAAAAACAAGATTTGATAAAGATCATGTCTCAAATTTAAAAGGACATATTTACTCGATGCTCCTGCTGGCACCAGATAGCATGGTCACAAGTCAAACTGTAACACCAGTCAGAGCTGTGCTTGGTATAGATAAAACTATCAAACTGCTTGCATGGATGTTGAACAAAACCTGCAACTTACAGACACTGAGGTAATAAAGTGTGATTAACAGTGTGTTTATGTGTAAAAAGATGATTTCACAAACTTCAACCATGTAAACTATTTTTCTGAAAATCAGGGGTCCTTCCTACCTTGATATACGCCAAAAACAATCTTAGCAGGAGACGTTTTGGACCAAATAAATTGTTTAACAGTGAACATTCATTCATTCCCTCTCCCTAAACTTGCAGAATATCTGATGAAACCCATTTAATGGCAGTTCTGCCAGGTGTTACTATATTAACCAACATAAATCCTCTCCAGATTTATTCATTATAGTTAATAATGTTAATATTAGGCTGATCTCTCTATCCTGGTTGTATTGATCATGCATCTAACTTGTAACTATCTTTATATAAACATGAAGTTCCTCTTAAAAATAATATGCCACTTCCCAAGGGGCTTGCCTTTAATAAATTTGTATTCAACAAAGGCAAATATGATGCTATATATATATATATATAAAAGAAAGATTGATTGACTGAATCATAATCAGCAGAGATCAATGTAGTGAGGACAGATTTCTGATCTGGGCAGCCATGTTTTTTTTTTCTCTATGATAAAACATTATTTATAGCCCCTTTGTCTCTGCCTGGATAAAGAAGAGGTTGTCTTCATCCTGAGATAACACTTAATATGAATTGGTGCTTTACAAATAAAAATTGCTTGATCAGAGTTTTCATTTTTCTCACGAAGCAGCAGCAGATCTTTCAGCTGCTCATTTGGCCTTTAAACCAGCAGCTTCTACTTCACAAAGTCTTTTTAAATGTCACGTCTGCCTCCATGTGGCAGCTTCAACTCCACTGACAGATGACAAAAGCTGCATATGCAACTGACTGTGCAGCACCTTGAAAAATAAAAGAAATGTGTAGAAACCAAATAGATTTGTGTTCTGCTCTTCAGCTGGACGTGTTCCTGCAGACTTCTGTCTCCAGTTGTGAATCCAAACAGTCTGTGAAATAAAAACCTGCATGTGGGCGGTCAGAGGAGAACAAACAGGAGCGGGTGAATGTCACTGGCTCTGTTTTTTTTTGTTTATTGACCTGGAAATATTTATTTGTTAGATTTACTCGTAAAGGTCAAAACCGACTGCTGCCATCGACCTTCTGGAAAGTGATTAGGTCACTGCTCATGGAGGGAGACAGAGGACAAACTATAGCGAGGGCCGGGGTTATTTTTGGTCTTGTGTCTTGGTCTCCATCCGTCTGTTGAGTCCCATGTTTATTTTCCCACGTTTTCATGCCATGTCTGTACTTCCTGTTTTACTCTGAAATCCCTAACCCTTGTTTCTGTTTGTAGATTTTACTTCCTGTCATGTCATGTCACACCTGATCCCTGATTGTCCTTCCCAGTTATGTCTAATCATCCCCAATCACCTCTTGTACTTAACCTCGTATCTCCTTTCGTCTTGTGCCAGTTTGTTGCACCTTACAAGTCCTCGTCCCAGCACTTTCTTGCTTAGTTTTCTGATCTTGGTCCTTGACTTCAGATCCTTCCTGCATCTTTGATGTCAGACCGAGCTCAGTGGTCAGTTTTCATGATTATGGTCCTCAGACACTGAGAGCATGAGGACGGTGCGTTTTCAGAGCTTCTGTGGTTACCTCAGGCCCACTAAGCTCTGAAATGTAAATGTGATCAGCGACGAGCTTTACATGGACCGATGGAGGCTCTCTGAATTCACACACACACCGTCAGACATTAAACTGAACAGCAGCTCTGTGGTGTCTCAGCCAAAGTGATCCCATAAAGACGGAAATATTTAGTTTTATTACACTCAGATAAATCTGAATTGATTCTCCTGTAACTCCCAATCTTAAAGTTCCATTATGGGCTGTTTATTTTTATTTTTTATATATGTAGACATTTAACAAGACATACAAAGGAGTAAAGTGCACCATAAACAGGAGAGAGAAATAACTAGAAATGTGAAAACACAAGAAAAGATAATGAGACAATAACAAGAGACAAAAACAAAAGAAATAAAGAACAAGACAGTATTTGTAATAAGAATAAAAAGGCAAATGTAATAAGAGTATGGAGTATCAATAACAAGTGTTCGTATGAAAAAGAATAATGTTGCTTGAGTTTGTGGGCAAATAAAATATGTGGTTTATAATAAGGATAATCTTATTTGGAACAATATAAATGAATAATTAAACAACCAATTAAGCAATTGAAGGGAAAGAAATAAATATAAAAGTAATGTCAAGAATGCTAATGTTTTAAAGACATTAAGTCTAGGGCTTTTAGAAGAAGAGGGGTCCAGATTGAGCTTTTCATTTCTTACAGGATGGTTAAGAGTGCTGCTTAGGTTTATTATCACGTAATTATGATGCCTCTACTATCTTAAATAAAATATAATAAATAAATTAACTACATATTTTCAGGCTTCTTTTTGTGTTTATAAATATACATATAAAGTGAAACTGCGGGTGGTGTTAGTGTGCGGGCGTGTCAGTGCCAGTGTCAGTGGAGTTTAAAATAGATCCAGAAAGCTCTGAACCACTGAAGCCTGACACCTCGACTCTTTACCCCAGATCTGTCAGCAAAGGTGAGGCCTGCACGAGTCAGAGAGGCGAGTGTTAGGAGACGGGTACGAGAATCAGAGCCTCGTGTTGGAGAAAATCTGAAGTTTAATTCAGATTACTTTTCTAAATCAGTGTCTTTATTCTTCAGCAGAGGGATTGACCATGATGGTCTGATGGACTTGTGATAAAATTCTTGAGTTATTTTTCTATTTTATATCAAACGCTCAATCATCCTTCACAGAGCAGTGATTCTTCCTCAGAGAGAAGACGGGAGCGCTGCTCTGTTTGTTCTGTCTCTGCTGAGGCTGGGCAGAAAACTTATCCGAGCATGAAACAAAAAGATCGATAAGAAAAGAAAATCTTCGGGAAGAAGGGAGATCCTGAGAGGAGAAGAAAATATACAAAGTTCAAATGTGGACAGAGGAGCTGATCTCCATTTGGGAGACACTCACACAGTAAACGGACAGAACAACCGGGACACCACAGCGGGGCCTTTGTGCTCCCGGATCTGGGAGTCCTAATCACATCATACCATCTTTTTCTTTCCCTAAAGCAATGGTTGTTCAGTTGTGTGTCACACTGGACCAAGCAACAGATTTAAAGGCATTTTATTCGATCCAGATTATGGACCATTTTATCCAATTTTTGCAGCGCTTTAGGTACTGCGAAACTCTGCAAAGGTAGCTCACATGTTGCTGTTATACCTAAGGTATAACCACATTTCCATGATGGACTGATCCTCATACTAATGTGATTCCTCAATCCTGAAACCTCCCATAGCCCTTGGAAACATGTAGATTATCATTATTAGTTTACAATTATTTAGCAAAAACAATCACTTTCACCACCAAATCGGAATCATTATTAAGTTGCACAATTACTGACATCTAACGAAAATTTTAGTCAAATCCCTCCAGTAGTTTTTGAGTAATCTTGTAAAGAAAAAAACAAAAGAAAACTTGACCTTTCTCAGATTTGGTCTGACCTCCTATGAGCGCATTTCATGGGTTTAAATGTGTGTAGGGTTGCAACAGTCCCGTATTTGCCGGGACGTCACGTATTTGAGCCAAAAGAGGCACATCCCAGACGGGACGTTGTTTGTCCCGGCCGCATGGACAAAGGGAAGATGCGTTTTTTTTTTTCTCTCTGTGCGCCATGCATTGTGTGTCTGGCTGCCTGCCTGCATGGCCAGCTGTAAACTACAGGCACTAGAACCGCTCAGTTGACAGGGTAGGCAGGCATAGCTTCAGCCAATGGCTGCAGCGCTTATGTGCGTGTGACTCAGGCTACGTTTACATGGATACTCCTGACTGACGTACTGAAGATGCAAAGATTTTTCCTTTGCATTTCAGAATTCTTCTGCTTTCAGACGACGACGCTCGGAGACCAGTTAATCCGCTGTAGTGTGCATGCCGGTTCAGTAGATGGCGGTGTAGGTCTGCAGAGAGGCAGTGCTGCTACAATACATGTACGAAGAAGAAAAACTTTTCACAAACAGCAATGGCAAGTAGACGCACAGAGACGCAGGAGTTTCTTTTCTGGACAACAAATCTGTCTTGGTGGTTTTGACTGGATAACAAACTGAGCACGGTAAGATGCTCACACGTTACTCGGCAGATGGCCAAAGCTGATGTTGTTCCTGGTAAGCGCGTGCAGCCTTCATCTGAAAGAGTACTGCACATGTGGTGACGCCAACGTTTCACGCTGAAACACTCCGATGCGAGTTTACACGGAGCTGCATGGAGAGCGTTTTGGAAACTTTCCACCCTTGAGCCTGTTTTCAAAAGTTTCCATTTTTAACGAGTTTCCATGTAGACCTAAGGCCAAAACGCAATGAAAACTTATCAGATTTGATTGTTTTCGGCGCCATGTAAACGACCCCTCAGTCCCAGTGTGTGTGTAAGTGCACGCTGTACTGTGTAATGAGCGACTAGAAGCGAGGCAGGCAGCTGTTTGTGAAGAAGTGGAAGTATGCCAATGTTTACTACTCGTGTCGTGTGTGTGTGTTTTCAGTTTAGATAAGGCACCTTGTTTTTTTGTTCAGAAGATTTTAGAGTTGTGATTTTGCACTTTTTTTAAGTTGAAAATAAAAAGAAATTGAGTTAAGTTTCCAAATAAGTAGGCAACAACCAAAAATTTTTTCACAACTTAGTTGCACTAGTAGGCCTACTCCTACATTGTTTACTGCTGTTACATTGTGTTTACATTTTTTTTTAAAACTGTTAAAATCCAAAAGAAGACACAGCAATTGTTTAATTTTATTTTGCACATTTTGCAAAAAGTAAATATATACCTGAATAACTGTCTCACATGTATGCCTCAAATACAAACTGATCAAACTGATCATGAGTTGTTATTACAGTCTTGTTACTATAAGTGTAATGCAGTAGCCTAATGTGTTTGTATAGTCTGTAATAGGTATAACTGTGCTAAAATGCTGTTATATTTATGTTTTTGACCCCCCAAAACCCCAAATTTTTTCAGCCGCACACAGGAGGTGTCCTTTGTTTCAATCTCTGGGTGTTGGCAACCCTAAATGTGTGATACACAACAAAAATGTTCCTTTATTGGTCTTCTTCTAGGACGAATGACTCTTATTACGGTATATTCTTTGTTTTAAAATAAAATGTTGGACTTCCTTGCAGAACAAGGCTGAGACTTAATTTTGGGAGAAGAGCTTAAAAAATGTGAGTGTTAAAATATACTGCCTGTGGTGTTGTGCATCACTTTACACGGTGTGTGTCCGTGTGTTTGGGCAGCGTGCTGAGAGCTGCTGTTCTGCTGAGATTGATCACATTCATCTGAATGATGTCCTGGCGCTCATTAGCTGCTTAATTTGCTTCCTCGGCTCCGTCAATGGGACAGATTAGCAGCTGATTCCACTACAGGCTGCAGACAGCCCGGCTAATTATTAACTACTACAGTACGTGAGGCATTTGTGTGTGTCAGTGTGTGTGTGTTTGTAGGAGGGGGTTGGGAGGAAAAGCAGTTACAGTCGGAGTTGAAACGAGTGTTTGTTCATCCTGAATGCTGCAGAAATTTAATTAGAGAGGAAGAGGAGGATGATATGAAGCACCATTTAAATGTGTGGCTGCATGCAGGAGGAGTTCAGTCTCACTGCAGCTATAACCTGAGGACCAAAACACAAGAGTCACCACTGCTCTCTGCAGATGAGTTTAACCATAAACTGTCTAATTTCATCCAAAATACAAGAGTGAGGGGGGAAATAAAGGGGTGTCAAAGTATTTTAGAGGAAGCTATAATGATCTTTCAAGAAAGAAAGATGATAAATATCATCTCATACTTAAGTCAAAGGTTTAAGACAAGAAATACAATATTAAAAATACAAGAATACACTTTATTGTAGTTTTACATCTCCCAGCAAACAGCTGCTTCAGGTAAACACTAAATATCTGGACTGACTGCAAACTTCAAGATTTTTAAATGAGAAACAGGAGCTATGATCAGCATCGACTGTAAGATTCAAAAATTGAGCATGGTCTTTAAATTTGAAAGGACAACTTAATTTTTTAATCATTATTTGACCTTGCACTTCACAAATAAGGCTCATTTTCAGTCACTTAATGCTTAAAAGTAAAGGATATTTATGCTTGATTTTTGACCTGAGATCACAGAAATCTGTTAAATTCATCTTTGAATGAAGGTTTGGAGAGGGGGAGGATCATATACCTGCAGAGACAGTGTCATAAAGATGAAGAGCTATGGGTTGTATATAAGAATCTTGTAAGAATAAAAGTATATTTTTGCCTGTTTTTTTTTTTTTTTAACAAATGACAGCAGCAGATTTCCAAAGTCTGGCAACTTTCTGTCATCCATGTGTCCTAAATTTTGAGATGTGCAAGGCCAGGTGAATCAAAGGGGCGTGTCCAAACATGTGAAGTCATCTGCACCTGGAGGAAGTGTTGTGCATGAAGCAGATTTCAGGGTGGAGGCTGTAAAACCCTCAAGGTGACATCTGTGAGATAACAGCCATTAAACACAATGCCTGCTGCAACACCACAGAGGCACGGAGACTTTTTTGTTTCCTCGCCATCGTTCCCACGACAGCTGCACGTGTTAATTGTGAGGGTCAGAGTCCAGTTTAGGAGCTGCTCTTTAATCATAAAACATGTTCTACCCTGACAGCCACACTCTGCAGATCTCTGAGTCTTCTCCCTGCTGAGGAGTGAAGTGGACACTGCTCACAGCCGACTTTAAGAGAAACAGCCAATTAGACACGCAGGAGGAGCAGTGAGGAGCACTGACCTCCTCACCCTGAAGTCCTCCTCCATCACAGAGCAGGAATAACACGCTGCTCTCAGATGTTTGATGGTTTTACTGCTCAGGAGGTCTGAGGGGTCTCAGTGAAGTGAGAAGGAGCTGCTGCTTCACTGAATCTGTAAAAATAGGATCTGTTTCAGTCAGAGCGATCAGAGGAGAGAGAGAAGAAAGGAAGAGGAGAGCTGGGACTGAAACAGCCCTATTCAATTAGCAGTCCGGGGGCCACATGCGGCCCAAAAGCAACCCTTGAGTGACCCGAAATCAAGGTGATTGGGACTTAGTGCCGACGAGAAAAAAACAGGAAAAACTTAAACAAACACTGACAATGTGAGGACTGCTCGCCAGTCCTCCTGTTTTGCTCCTCTCTCCCTCCCCTCTCGGGTTGTCTCCTCTCTTTTTCCTGTCCTGCACTTCCCCCTTTCACCTGTGTGGAGTGGGCGCTATGGAGCTCTCTTCACTTCCCTCTGGACCTCCGGAATGGGCGGCGCCCTTGGAACTGATCTCCCTTACCTGCACCACCTGTTCCTGATCTCCTGATGAGGGATCTCCCTATTTAAGCCTGTGTGGGATTCATCTCGGCGCCGGCTGATTGCCTTTCACATTGTGGTTCGTACCAAACGTCTGTGCTGGCTTCAGTTTTGCCTCTCACTATCACTAGTGAATCTTTTCTAGTTTTTTGTCTGGGATGTGTGTGGGATTCACTCATTTCTACCTGTGGACTAATCAGTGCTCTCTCCTCTGTTTTCTCCTCCAGGTCTCCACGAGCTCCTGCCACTGCCACCTTTGTACATATCACCTTTTTGCTCTGTTAATAAATCCTGGTTTTGTGTTCAAACCTGATCTGATCTCTGCCTCTGCTCTGGGTCCATCTAATATTCTGAAACCAACACCTAACAGAATCAGCCGGCCTCTTTTTGGAGTCCGCAAGAAACAGTATTTCAGCAGAAGTTTAGTTCAAGTAGTAAGTAATAAACATCCAGTGAGTTTATCTATTTGTGTTTCTTTTACGTGGTTAAATTTGCTCACTGTCTGCCAAAAATGTCCTGCCCAGCTCATAAGTCTGAAAATTTGGCCTGACTGAATTTCTGATTGAATAGCCCTGGACTGAAGGATGATTGGTCAAAGTGATGTAGTGATACGGCTCCAGCTGCTTAAATTTTCCCCTTCCTGCCAACTTCCTTCTAGTTACCAGCCACTTGAGGCCCCTCCCACCTATGTACCATAAGATGGCATTGCCTCAACCTTTTCCTTGGTGACCAAATGAACTCAAATCAACTGAGAGCAAACTTGAAATCACAAATTCAGCCAAATATGGCCTAGAATTCATGGGCAGGCCCTGGACCAGACGTGCTGAGTACCAGCCACAACCCTGTTGGGGGAAGAGAGCTTTAAGTGGCTTCATCTGCACCCTAACCTTAACCCCTGCTAGCTCTGGCTAAGGGAGATTTGAGAAACAAGTTAATGATATAAATACTTAGTTCTAACTATCAGGGCAGTGCAGTGGCACAGAAGGCCTCGCAGCCAGAAGGTTGCTGGTTCTGTGTGGAGTTTTCATGTTCTCCCCGTGCACACGTGAGAACTCTGGTTTCCTCCCATTGACCATAAGCATGCTCATTAGGTTGATTAGTGACACCAAATTGCCCTTAGCTATGAGAGTGAGTGGAAATGGCTGTCTCAATGCACTCTAAGTTGACCTTACTTAAAAATATTTTGGAAACCAATGCCTTCAAAAAGGTAAGGGAATTTGATTAATAGTCTTAGACTGAATTTAGTTTATATTTATTTGTTTCGTGAACTCTGAACTCTGCTTTATGTCCTAAATTCTTTAAGTTATTTTACCTTGGTTTGAGAAAGTTATTTCAGCGGTCAATGTTAGTTATCCACCTGCATCAGCTCACACGTTCACACCCTTTCATGCCCGTTTACACACTACTGGGAGCAACTTTGGGTTCAGTGTCTTGTCCAAGAACTTACTGCCAGACCTGGACTCAAACCTGCAACCTACCGATTACCAACCAAGCACATTATCCAACTGCACCACCGATGTGTCATAAAAGTAAGCACAACAAAGGATGGTTAGTACACAAGAACCAATTCTTTAAATTCTTTACAGAATTGGGTCCATCAGCTTGTTATGGACTCCGGACTGAGGCAAGACATGAAAAAAAGTTAGCGTTTCACTTCCATTGTGGCTTAATGCAGATGTGTTTAATAATTCACTTTGAGACTCAGAGAAATTCTACATCCTTCAACATTGAAATCAATCTGCAGAGTCTCCCGCCTGCTTTACTGAGCATGTGCAGTCCTGAACTCAGAGTTCAGTCACTGTGATAAAAAGTTTTGCGACCAGCTTACACACAGGAATATAGTTCTTTCATTTTTTCAAGCTAAATGGATTCCTTACTCATGTTGATTGAGTTGAATCAACAGGTAATTAAGATTTAAGTAAAGTGCATAAATGTAATTTAAGTAAGAATAGTGATTACATTTTAGAGTGGATGTGGCCCTGTAATTGGCTGCAGACCAGATCAGGACATGCCCTGCTTCTTGCCAAATGTCAGCTAGGACAGGCTCCAGCCCCCTAAATCCCAAAAGGAAAGAATAACATTGTTTCTTGGACAATTTTTCAAGAGGAAAATTTAAATCATGCTCAGACAAGTTGTTGTGAACAAGTCCGAGACCTTGACCTTCACGAACCACCGAGGATTAAAGCTCCAGCTTCACTCCAAAAACTGAAGTATTTCCATTCTGACAGCTGAAGAATTGAAAAGGTTATTGGGTCATAAAGTGCTGCACAGAGACTCTGGATTGTGTGAGATGTGGTACATTAAGTCTTAAACATGAGCCTGAGGGCTGTAATAAAGGAGAGTTTGGAGAGTTTCCAAAATAACCAGCTAAAGTATAAATGGAAATCAGCCTATTATAAGTCATTACTGAAAATGAACCTTCGAGCGGGAGCAGAAGCATCATAAGCTTTAACGATGGCACAGAGCAGTTGTTGCCTCATATTTAACAATTTTAACGCTTGTCCTGCAGCTCATTAAAAATCCCAAATTTCTAGTGACTTGCAATTACCCCCAATGAGTGTCAAAAAGCGAGCAGGAAGTGGAGGGTTCATTTTTAATCTTTGGGGGCAGCGCTGCAGGGTTCAGCTTGTGTGTTTTACAGCTGTAATTGCCATCATTCAGCTTGTAATGAAAGATCCTAACAGCTGTCTATGAATCAGACGGGTTAATAGTTTTCTAACTGGAGGTTTAGTGACTCACCGAGCGTCACGCCGACCCCGTGGGGCTGCGGCAGAAAGGCTCGAGCGTTGGAGAGAGGGAGCCGGCGAACAGCTCCTCACTTTGGGCTGAACTCTGTAAGAGGGTTCGTCTCTGAAACTGACGTGATACTGAAGGAACAAACCCGGCTGAACTGATTTACTCTGACGTGAAGGAGCAAGAGGAGGATCTTTTTGACTAACCGGCCTGCGGGGAATCATTCGCAGATGTAGACAGCTGGAAAATCAGGAGGCACAAATGCTGTTTAGTACCGCAGGTTCTCAAAAGATGAGAGTTCAAAGTTGTTTTGAGGGCTTTGTTCAGGTTGTTATGCTTCAGATGTGTCGATAGCCTCGACCTGAGGCATCATCTTCTTAGGTTTTATGATCTGTCCGCTCAATGTAGACAAGGTGGGAATCCAAACCAATCAAGAACTGAAGGCATATTAACATCAGGAGCCATCAGTCTTGCAGGTTAACTTCAGTGTTGCCAAATTTTTCTACTGAAATAAGCAAACAGGTCAATAAAAACAAGCTCAAAACAACCTCCAGCTATTGTTTTTCTATTGTGATATATGTTCATATTTTTAAGGAAAATCTGCATAAAGTGTGTTTTAATTTTTATCTACATTTCAGTTCGATTTCAGAGTGACATTTATTTTATTCATCATTCATTTATTTCTTCATACAAAAGTGAAGGGCTCCTGTTATTCATAACTCTGCAGTCGGCTTTTATCTAAGTTTATCTTGATCCTTACAGCTTTATTATGGCAAAAACAGTTACAGCTACATTAGAAATAAACTTAATTCTGGCTGTAAAGATTTCTTTTTGGAAGAAACATCATTTTTTGCCTCCTCTTACAGTAAAATTGACATTATGTTTGGAGTTAAGCTTGTGTAACTTCTAAATTAAATTAATATGGTAGCAAAGTTAGCATCAGATCTCTCCTGGGTTTGGGGGAACAACAAGCCCAAATGAACAACTGCCAATATTTACAAGCAACTTTCAAAAAAAGAAAGCAAAACTTATAATAAGCCGACCTGGCAACTGTAGTTAACATCCTCTTTGGTCTCACATTGGTGTGTCGTATGAATTCAAACAAAGTCTGCAAGACTTCACCTCCAGCTCAAACACCATCATCCAAACAGCAGCATGCATCAGGAAACAGTCCTCACTCTGCTGATCTGTATTCTGGGTTAAAGTGCAGATTTACGGCAAAGCTATGAATCACTGATGAGCTCCAAATCCAGCAAACTTTCTGTGGAGGCGGACAAACTGTCAGTAAAGCCTGTGGGAGCATCGGCATGTTAACTATATCAGCTGAATGTGAGGTAAATCCCTTTGGTACACAGACCCTGACTCTTTTCTGGAGGCTCAAACATTCAGACAACAGTGACAGAACGAGGATCCCATGGTCTGATAATAACACAGACTGCAGGTCTGACACATTCAGAGGACAGAAATGACCTTCAGAGGAGAAGGAGGAGAAGAAGAGATGTCAGTCAAACACATTCAAGTCTGATAACGACTGATAATCTCCATCTGGTGTCTCCAAAGGGCCTGAAGATACGATCATTACAGGTGAAGACATGTTTGTTTGATGACCTTCTTCTTCTGTAATCCTTTGTAAAACTTTGATAGTGTCAGGAGAACTGTCTGTAATATTTTTTTTTTCTATCATGTATCAATCCACTCATTGGCTGCGGTTGAATAGTCCTTTTTGCTTTGGAAGGTTCCTAATGGAGTGAAATGAATCGGAAGTAGTTCGTTATCAGAGCTGTTTAAAATGCTTAGGGAAGGTGGCTCAATGCTTCCTTTATTAGCTCCTTTAGAATAGGATACACTGGACCATCCTTTACAAAAGGAAAGGAGAATATTCTGTCCCACAATTCTCTGCAGCAACAGCTTCTATGAACAGTGCGTTATCCGACTGCTTCTGAATTCAACTGAATAATGACACAAATCCCTCAGACCATGTGAGTTCCCTCTGCTGTTCATCCTTTCTAAAGTTTACCAAAACCTGCCTTAACTTTCCAGCAGTCTGATTCTCTGAAGAGAGCAGGATATGAGACATTTGATGTTGATTCTGTTTTAAACTTGGTTCAATATGAATCATTTGTACTCTATTAGATTGTGGTCTTAACAGTTTGTGCCTTTCTTTCATTCAGTTCATTTATTTTCATGCACTGATTGGTGTTCATGTTGATAATGAGAGGACAGATTTATTTCAATCCTCACTTCAACATCGGTTATGCACACCTCATTTTTACCGGGTTGTTAATGTTCAAATTGTCTAAAGGAACAACATTGTCATGATACACCAGCTCTTCTAAGATGAGCCTTTTGTAGTCCATCTTTGGAAAATTGTAGTTTCACTGCAGCAGTAACATCCGCCGTCACATGATGACGTAGCGTAGAGAAAGTGTAGTCGGATTCTCTCTGCACACCAGTTTTCCTTTCCTAAGTCCTTCTGATGTCTCCTTTCTCCTTTCCTTTACCTCATGACGTTTTTCATCAGGGTTAAGTAAAGTCGAAATGTCTCTGTGGCTTGGCCTCTCCAGGGTTCGATGGGCCTGGAGCCTGTCCCAACTGACAGGAACATTACTACATAGTCCTGTTGGGATCCAAAATCTCTTTTTAAAGCAAGACCGTGAAGACCCAGGGAACAAGACTTGAGTTTTAAACATTTTTTTTAAAATGAATATCAAAGTTCAATGGAAGCATCTACAAATTTGGAGACAGAATAAACATCTCTAAGGGTTATAAAATCTTCTAAATCAGCTTATTTCACAGTTTAGATGATTTCTGACTGTGTGGGCGGGGTTTCTTGCTTTGATTGACGGGTGTCAGTCAAAGGAAATTATGTGGAGAGCTGGCTGAGTTCAAAATGGCAGGAAGGGAGGTGCTGTCAGACGTGGGTGAGTGTGAAGTACTTTTGTTCTCTTTGAGCGGGCGGGACTTTGTGGCGACACTTTTCTATTGGCTGATTTAACTTTTACATATTATATTGAAGCAGATATTAGACTGTCGAAGTCAGAAGGTAAAAGTATTGTGCAGGATAAGATAACTCAAATGTGGCAACAAAACTGGGACACTGAGACAAAAGGAAGACATTTATACTCAATACAAAATAGAATAAGATTAATAAGAAACAGAGGACATGAGAGGAAAGAACAAGTAATAATATCAAGATTGAGAATCGGACATAGTGGCTTGAATAGCACTTTGCACATCAGAGGAAAGCATCCAACAGGATTATGCGAGCAGTGCCAAGAACAGGAAACAATACAGCATGTACTTCTGACATGTGTTAAATACAGACAAGAAAGAAGAATAATGATGGAAAAGTTGAAAAGAATAGGAAGAGGAGGAAATAGTGTTAAAAGTATTATTGAATGTGTAGAAGGTGCGCAGGGAAAGGAGGAGGTAATGACCTTTTTGACGGTGACTGGACTTTTTAATAGAATATAAATGAACAGAAATAGCGGATGAGTAACTGAAGATGGTAGTAATGCAACGTCACGGATGCAAACTGCCGTAAAACACCAAAGAAGAAGAAGAAGAAGAAGAACTTTTACATCATCAGTGATCGTCTGAGGTCCGCCCACTTTACATCCAGTTTGTAACCACCCTCGAAAAATTAAACTGCTGATATTATTGAACAGTTGATAGCAGGTAAATATGAACATAAATGTCATTTGTAGAAAGTTTTTGTCAATTTGTGCACTCTGGAAAGTACTTAAAGAACACACCAACTCAGTGTCTGGGCCGTCTTCATCACAATTTATCTGATAGTTTATTTTATATTCTTTTATGAAGGTGTAAAAAAAACATGAGTTTTGTTTCACCTGCATGTAGAGCAAGTTTCAGCCCACTGAGCTGATCGTGATCAGAATCAGATGCATGCTGAAGGTTTGCAAAAGCCTGAAACAACAACTAACCCTTCTTTAAAAGAATCTTAATAATATTTTGTTGGTGAGCTATGATTGCTCGCAGCTAATGGTTGTGGGCCTCATGTTGGCCTCTAAATCACTGGGACCCCCCTCCTCATTACCGCAGAGCTGATGTTTCCACTCTGAGCCGAGGCGGTTATGAGCTGCTGTCTCCCTCGCTCCATGATGCATCCCCTCATTATCCTTATTTTCTTTTCATTCCTCCTTAATGCCCTGAACCCTCCCTGTCCCTCCGCTCTTGAATATTTGAACGACTTGATATCTGCAGCCCACCGAGCGAGCACTAATTCTGAGTTCATCATCTCCAAACCCCAAATGCTTTCGTAGTGATGTCTGCGTACAATCTGACTTCTGTTTGTGCTGCATCATTTATTCATTCACTGCTGCATGAGAGCGTGTCCTCACCTTATGTGACATGTTTTCTGCCATGATATGAACATAAAGAGGAGGGAACGCCGTGACTTCTTCTTCTGAGACGGAGATAATGAGTAAACATGAGGCTGCAGGCAGCATCAAAGAGGATCAGCAGCAGATATCGGAGGTATTTGGGGATTGTTCCTCGTCCCGTAACCTCTTAATTTTCTTTTGTTCTGCCTGTGAGCAAGATGTTCTGATCTGCTGTGAAGTAAACAGATCAACAGATTTACATAATGTACCAGCAGAGGGAACAAGCTGGCAAATATTTGCTGAAATAGAAGCACTGATGATGATGATGATGATGATGATGATATAGATTCACAAAATCACCAGGGGTCTCCTGCTCTAAGGGGGGGATACAGTTATAATGGGAGAGCACAAAATATGACGTGTTTGTATATTTAGGATTACTTAACTTTCCTAAGATGTGGTTTTAAAATGTGCTGCATGCTGAAAAATAAAAAACACCTCATTCTTCATCTTCAAAGCAGTGGGAGAAACAGACGGCATTTCAATTTCAGTGATATTATGAAGACCATCATCTTAAAAATGTTCAAATGTGAGTTATTCCAAATATCTTGGTACATTTAAAATCTCCAAACTGACCTTCAGAAGAGCTGTAGGAAAGTTTGCAATAAGGCTCACCAGGAAACCTTGCTGTTTATTTTTTTGTCTCGTGGTTTGGCAGTCTATCCCTTAAAAAAATAATAATGTTCAGAACCAAGCAGTGAAGTAAATTTGCATTTAAGCAATAGCTTGTAAACAAACGTCTCGCAACTGCAAATTATTTTTCTTCTTCACATAATAGAGCTGTTCAAAAGACTGAACTCTCATATCTCACGCCAACCATTATGGAAGTAGGCAAACAAAGCAAAGCCTCTGTTTATGAGCAGAAGAAGATTTTAAGTTGATTGTAGAAGAGTTGCTGAAGAGTTTATTTTATTTTTAATTTTATTTCATTTATTTTGCACAATTATGAAATACACAAAAGTCAAAGATAACAATTATATGAGGCGCAGAAAGAGGTGAAAAGCCCAGTATATCAAAGTTACACAATACTATATGCACATAAAACATGCAAAACAAGGAGAAAAAGAAAAAGCAATCTAACAAAAACAAGTTACTAGGACGTTAGGACAAACTAATAACAAAACACATACCACCCCAATTAAAAAAGAAGAAATTAAAAGATCAAATAAATAAATAAAAAACACGAGTGGTCTGTATGAGCGAGTTCTATGAAGGATCGTATTGCCAATGACTCCAGAGAAAAAGTGACCATAAATGAAAACAAAAAATAATCAAAAAATATACACATAACTGACATGAAAGAGAGAAACTATTTTAAAACAGTAATTAAATGATCCTTTAAACATCTTTTATAAAATTTTGTTGAGGAACATTTCTTTAACAGTTAAGAAAAGTTATTCCATAATTTGCTACCTCTATATTACCTGATGACTGTAGGCAGAGGCAGGCTAAACCTACTGATTCTCAATGTTTGAGCTAAGCTAACTAACAGTTGGGGAGCTCTGCCCGTCTCTTCCTTGCAGTGAGAAGTGAGAGTCAAAAGAATGGTGTCTATTGCTGCTTTTTATTTCCATCAGAACTGGGAAGAGGGGACTGGGAACGACATAATTTCCAATTATAAGTGTTCCAGTTACAAAGTTGAAAAAAATGCTCCAATATACCAGGCTACTGTTAGCCATTGTTAGCACACTCTACTAAGTTGTAGTTCGCACATACCACATGAAGAATGTAAATAACACAATAGCAATATTTCTATTCATAAACATCGAACAATAGTATATGTACTGCTGATTTAGTGCAACAAACACTAGTAAGAAGTGCTAATAAATGGAATGGGGCAGCCATCTTAGATTGGGGTGGTGAGTACCCCCGGTCTTCTCAGTATCTCGTGGGGCATTCCAGATGAAATTTCCAACTCAGAACTCAGAAATCCCAGCTTTTCAGTACAACTGGAATGCAGCATACCTGCTCGTGATGGATTCTGGAGTGAGGCAAGACATGAAAATAAAACTGTTGCTGTATCACTGTCACATGCAGGCTTAGAAACAATGTTTTTTTGGTTTGTGTAATGAACACAGGGTTTTGAAATGGGTTTCGTGGCTGTATAATTTACGTAAAAAAACAAATAAACGCTATGGCATTTATTTGCTTCAATCACTGAGCAGACCAGGCGTTAACTTGGGACCAGGCCACTATTTGGGACAGGCGTTTAATTCCTTTGGCACAAAAATCTTGCTTAGCAAAAAATAAAAAAATATGGTAAATGTAATCAAATTATTTATTTACACCAGTATGAATGAACCTGTACATTTTCAAGGCAAGATTACTGTACCGTTGCTATGCTCTTGTCTTTGTCTTTTCATCTCAGCTCTCTCAAAACACTCCTGCCTCCTGACATTAGTTAAGGGCAGTGGCAGTGGTCAATTTTCAAAGCCCTAGTCTGTAAGATTCTGGCTTTCTGCTCTCTAGTGGTCTCTGTTGAGTGTAATTGCACTGTAATGAAACAGAGCACCGCACACCAACCTGCATTTGTTGGCAAACAGAGGGAGGAGAAGCTGACAGGACATCCAGAGACACAAATAAACCATGTAGACTGATGAGGTTGAGTCTGATCATGTTTCTTTTCAAGTGTCAGCTGTCAGTTGTGAGCTCAGCATTTGCGTGTGTGTTCTGTAACTTCGACCATAGCTCCTAGGCTGTGCCGAATAAATTACACCGGATTACATTTGGAATGGGCGTCTATTTTTCAAAATGTACTGCTACACCCGGCGTTTATTTGGGACTGGGCAATTAATTGGAACCAGGCCTTTATTTGGTATTTTACAGTAATAGAAATTTACAGGAAAGGAATGATAAGGAGGCCCAAAAACCTCTTAACGTATTACCTCAAATATCTCTTGAATTGCACCTTCAGTTGGTTCAGTCTTAAGCGCAAAGTTTAGAGAAAACTCTGAAGTGTTTCTGAATATCTGCACCCACCTGAGCGTCGGGGTGGATCATGTAATTAACCTTATAACCAGAAATCAAAAGCCTGGGCCATCACCAGCACAGAGGCTTATTAAATATAACAGGCAGCTGTTAATGTTGGAGGAAGCCCCAGAGATGCTGTTGTATGTGGTCCTTTTTCCTGCACCTGCTGCTGAGTTGTCAGATTTGCGCTCATATTCGAAGCCCCTCTGTGACCCCAGCAGATGACAAACTGCAGTGTGACCTCCACAAACTATAGCGATCAGCTGACTGTTTTTGTGTCTTTATGTTGGCATTTCAGACCCCCTGCTGGTAGAGTGGTGTCACCGAGGATGCTTCTTATTTGTCCTGGGCTTTGAGGTGATTAAACTAATATCTGCGAGCTCCTAGGTAATTTGGCTGACCCTCGCCCCCCTCAGCTGAGTGGAGGGTGGGACGGGCTTTAATTTGACTTTGCTTTGCAGACTGCTCCCAGGGATCCTGCAGCTTCTCTCAGGGAGCTTCATCCTCTAAAATGAAGAGATACATCACACAGGTGTCAGCCCTCGCCAGCTCCGGTGCACTCCAACAGGCCGAAACAGCGCCTGGTTGACCTGTCCTCCTTATTAATACAACAGGAAGTGACACGTCTTATTAATGATGCTTCAGTCACACCTGGAGGCGCTGTGAGGCACGCTCCGCCGCCGATGGCCCTTTTTTATTCAGCAGACCCCACATATACACTCCCCGCAGTAATCCCCCGGCCCCACAGCCACACGGGGGCTGGTTAATTGGTCCTTCGCCGCCCTGTGTGGAAGCTGATAGCGGCATCAAACGTGGTGAGACAGGGTGCATGACTCAGCAGAAAGAGAGCGAGCAGAGACCTTCTGTAGTTTGGGTTCGTATGTCTGAGGCAGCGGCCCACAAAACCGTGGAAACTTTGTTAAACTTCACAGCTCAGAGACAAAAGGAAAAACAGCCTCAGGCTGTGGCTCCAAAAACAAAACTGAATTTATACATTTTTATGAAAAGGCACAGCTCACCTCCTTCAGAGGCCAAATAGGACGTGGGTTTTCAGGCTTAAAGGGACAGTTCAGGATTTTTAGTTCTAGTCTTTTGCCTAAAATATCTTTTAGTTTCAGTCATAATCTAGTCATCTAATTTGCTTTATTTTGGACTTTGAGATTTCACAATATTTAGTTGACTAAAATCTGAAGTGTAAAGGGTAAGGCATTTTTTATGTTTCCTTGAATTTCTGAAGTCCTGTTTTCCTCTTTGATAAAGTTAAAGATCTAATAACCCTTTATTGAATGTTAGTAAAGTCTGAATGTCTAAATGAACAGAAACAAATGTTCCTTTGTGTGAAATGCAGTCACCTTTATTTAGGCTACCTGCCAGAGCATCTCAGTTATAATACTAGAACTGACAACAAACAGTGAACCTGCTCTACATGAATATATCAATTCATAAAGAGAGCAGCTCTGATTGGATCGCTCCACAACTTATCCCACCACCACCAAGCTAAGGCAGCTGTGATTGGATGTCCCTCTGAACTCATCCAACCTTTAACACAACCAAAGTAGCTGTGATTGGATAGATTCCTAACTTGTCTCTACTTCCTACATGACCATATTAGGTCTGATTGGATATAGACATTTTAGTCTAGTTTTTATGAAAATGTTAGTTTATAAAGTTTGAGTTTTTGTCCATTTGTACATGTTTTTATTAGTTACTGTCTAGTTTTACCAAGGGAAGACAGGTTGTTGACAAAAACTATGATGAAAATAATTAGTCAACAAAATTAACACTGGGCTGCATGAGGGATATGCCACTAGTGAAACAGGCACAGTCAGAGATCAGCTCTGCATCTGTACAGAAAGAGCTGAGCAACAAGTGGTAGCTCAATGAAAGCTCAATGGACATGAGCTTAAAGCACTTTTCTCATTTTTAGTTACTCAATGCAGCTCCACACCGCAGGTCAGAACCACTCCCTCTCAATCACTCACTGATGGTTATAGTATCCATCAGTATAAAGTAACACTTTCACGCTCATTTACACACCACTGACGCAGCAGTGGGAGCAACTGAAGTGTCTTGCCCAAGGACGCATTGCCATGTGACACCCAGAGTAAGGCTGGAACTTGCAACCATTCAGTTACTGAACAAATGCAGTCACCTCTACACTGTAATTTTGTTTTTAACAGTGTTACACTGTAATATCTACAGCAACTGCAAGAAATACCATAATATCCTTATACCCTAATTTATTGTAAACAAAAATGAATTGTTAGTAATAGTTTTCTTTTATCTCAGACATGCACATTTTGACGTTTCGGCGGAAACTTACACCTTCCTCAGAAGTGTCGCCAGATGATAGGTGTGACGTGTTAAATCAGCTGATGATCATCTGGTGACACTTCTAAGGATGGCGGAAGTTTTCGCCGAAGCATGTCAAAATCTAAATGTCTGAGGTAAAAGAATGAAAATTATTACTAAGTATCTTGAAGACATAATGAACACCATTCAACTATGAAAATGTAGTGTGGGAAAACATACTAATTTCTGGAAAAGTAACACCATTTGACCATAAAATCTACAGTTAATTACCAAAAAATGTCACAGTTTTGGGGAAATGCATTTTAAAAAGTGATGTGATTTTCTTATTTGCAAACTGATATCTTGCTTATCAATGATCAGTAAAATAGTTGAAGATAGCAATACAAAATAAAACACAGCAAGTTCGCTGTGATTTAAAATGCATTTAAAAATTTGTAGAAATGTCAAAATGATACCTGGAATAAAAATAAAGTGAGGATGCTGCTTTTGAAAATATAGTAATTATGCTATAAAATGAACTTCTGCATCAGCATGACCAGACAGACCAATCAAAAGCATCACACTTTAGTTCGGAGTTCAGCAGCAGAGTGGAAATATAAATAGAGGTGCAATCTCTTTTGTGTGAAATATCATTATAAAAGAATAATAAGTAAGACTGTCTGTATTTCATGATAATCCAGCCTCATGTGAAAGTTTATCCATGAAAGTTTATCCACGAGCTTTGCTGCAGAGTTCAGAAGTGAATCTGGAGAACAGTTTCACCTCCACGTTGAACAAAAGCTGATGTTTCCATGGCTCTCTGCTGAAGCGACTCTATTCAGATGCTTTTGTGCACAAAGAGACTTTTGTAGCAGCTCCTCTGCTTCACTCAGAGCCTTGACTCCTGGTCCTCTGCAGCACTGACGTTTGTTCAATGATCAAACCGTTCAGTCTGAACTCAGACTCTCTCTGAAGCTTCTACCTGAGATATACCTGCAGTGTTTAGATACCTGTCCGTGTGTGATCTGTTACTGGAGGACACCACAAGAGGGCACAAAAGACCTCAGGCTGTAGGGAACTACCTGTTCTGTTCGAAGTAAACTGCAAACATGGCAGTAATTCTGAGAGTCAGAGACACAAAATAAACAGTCATCTGTTTTGGCATTGCAGATTTAGCCTGTTTCCATCATACTTGAGTAATGCCTGGCTCACACTACAGGACTCTCAGCCCGATTTAACCAAGATCCAGGCCTCCCGACAATCAGGGTGGAAATCTGGTGTGAGCAGGTGACAGATGAATCCTAACCCCCACGATCGTTTCACAGACTCGTCAAAGCTGTCCTGATAGTTTTCAAACATGTTTGATATTTATCTGGATGATTACGCAACTCATATTCGCTGAGGAAGACAGCAGCCAATCAGAGAGAGCCGCCTATGATGACCGGAAATAACGGCCAGACAGGAGTTATCACAGGCAAGAATTATGAGCACAAAGAGCGTACGGGTGAGATGGACAGCAGCAAGACCAAGACTGTTTATCCAACTTTTCATGCAGAGATTAGCACAACCAACGTGAAAAGGACAAGCGTTGGAGAGAAATCGCATCCACATTAAATATTCCAGGTGAGATAATAACGTGGCAGAGTGCCACAGGTAATCACCCCGCGCTGATATCCAGGACAACAGCACTCGCTCTCATGTGATATTGCTTGTATACATCAGTTATACAAGCGCATTTTAGGCTACTAGTGATAAGCAAGATAATCTAGATGAAATCCTGCTATGTGCACTGGTCACAATATTCAAATCTCGTAGTGTGTATGTGCTTAAGATTTAAGAAAAGATAATCTGTCAGACTTAAGAAAAAAAAATCTTATAAGATTTTTAAAATCCTGCAGTGTGAGCCAGGTTTAGCTGTATTCAAGTAAAAGTTCTGGAAGCTACAGTCTTTGTTCTGTGACTCTATCACAGAATATTCTTTTGCTCTCTGTCCCCAAAGTTTGTCTTGAAATGAGTAAAAGAAGCTTCAGATCTGCTCCTGCAGACTGGTATCTGCTACAAGAAAGACTGAGTCTTGGAGAGCTGGTCTCTTTAAATCTTTTTAAATGCAGATTAAAGTCTTTAGAGGCAGATGAAGTAATGTTCTTCTCTGTGACTCTGACTTAACTGGCTGATGTGTTTGTATCTGTGTCTGAAATAGTTTTATGTCTTTAGCTTTGTAAATGTGCTGCTGCCTGTCTTGGTCAGGACACTCTTGAAAATGAGTTTTTTTTAAACCCTTTTATGCATGAATTATAAAATCACCAAGAAAAATACTTTTTCAAATGCTACTTTCAGACAAGTTAAAAATCATGTGAATTACACCAAAATTAAAAATGCAAAATGATGTGAAATCTGAATACAGGCATAGGACCCAGTTTTCCCTTCGTCAGGTATTTTGGTTTTATAATGCAATATCTCAACATGATAAATGAAATGTGCAAAGATAATATTTTTATGAAACTTATTTTTATAAAAAGGGTTTGAGGATTTATCACCTGGTAGTTGGACATGGTACTGCAACCTAAAGGGTATACATTTTTCTGATTATCTATCTACAGTAGTGGACACCCTGCATGAAAGGGTTAATCTCAGCGAGGTTCTTCTGGTTAAATAAAGTTTTAATAAATCTGATGACAGTGATGTGGCTTTAGGGGAGCCCAGTAAGTTTCACATACACTCACAGTTCTGCGCTCCCCCCCTGGCTCCTCATGATCCCCTCTGATATTACTGATGCCTCTGATAGAACTTCAGAGATGGAGTAAAGAGCATGTTCACTATTTTCTTTTTTTCACACCCTCACAGCAAAAGCAAAAGGTGTAAACACCCTGAAACAGTGGCTTAAGATTCTTCTCTAAGGTCAGGCACACAGGACAGGATAGTTGAGCCCATTTTTTTCTTCTTTAAAATCTCCAAAGATGATCTTTTCAGGTTTTCCTCATAAGGATTTGACAGTCAGTAAGTGAGGTGGTATGTAAGTTGACAAAATCACTGAAGGAGGGAATAAATTAAATAATAATGTGTTGATTTTCCTCACATTTCCTTTCCTGTTTATCACTATGAGGTGGAGTGATCCCCACTTGAGACAGGGCGCTCTAAAATCAGTCATAAATCTGACGGTTAATCACTGAGCTCTGCTGTGTCCATTTAAATATCCTGATCCTTATTGTCAGCTTCATAAAAAAGATCCTCCCTCCATTTAATCATTAACAACAGAGCGACACTGTGTCAGCACGAGCAGCTCAAACAGGATTGATCACCGTCCACGCTTCGATTGTGGACGCCGCTGTGGTTTCTCCGCAGACATTGACAAACACATCAGTCTTCCTTTGGATGTCGATGCGCACATGGAGCGGAAAAAAAATGGCGGTAAAGGTGTCGTCATTCAATAAAACTCTGGTCAGCGGGTTACGCGGTGATGGAGCGAGGATTGACAGCCGAGTCTTTTTGACGGATTATCAATCGCGGCTGCAGGAGGAGGTGTCAGCACTTCTTCAACCATTTCATCCCACTTCTATTTTTCCACATTCAGAAGATTGGGCTCATCAATCACAGCTGATATCTCACTCAGTGCTGATGGGACTGATCCTGCACAGCACCCAGAAATACAGCACAAGTGATCAAAACTTTTAAACAGACTGAAACCCCAAACTCTAGCAGCATTTTTCATATTTTCTGTCCTTTCAGCATGACTTATGAGCACTTTTTGGGTCGATTACCCTTTCATCACATTTACGGTTTTTGGTTTTAGTTTCCTCTCTCCTCGCTGCACGGTAGAAGAACATGCAAAAAACAAATAATCTGAAAATAAGACGATGTCCAAACTCATTTGGCAT
Source organism: Scarus forsteni (assembly GCA_036419115.1). Lineage (NCBI taxonomy): Eukaryota > Metazoa > Chordata > Actinopteri > Labriformes > Labridae > Scarus > Scarus forsteni. The sequence continues at coordinate 2,558,151 of JAZDUH010000145.1, forward strand.
CCCATGCATCTCATTTAGGAGTGATGTGCAGCTGAAGAAACCACAGAAATAAATCCTGCTTAAACGCAGAGCTCTGCATCCTCTGCCACCTGCAGCACGTCGGACTGCAGCACCGCTCAGGACAGAAAGATTTAAGCACAGATCATGGAGCGGTCCTCTCTGGAGCATTAGCATACTGGGAGTATGGTATATTAAATCCTGCTGAATAAATCATAAAGATCTCCCTCTGGACCTGCTGTAGCTTCGATCTGATGTGTTTCGTGGGTTTTATCTCAGCCTGGAGGTGACGGCTCTGACAGACCTTGAGGTGAAAATGTTCTCCAGGTCGTGTCCTGCTGCATATTCAGTCTTTGACCTACATTTACAGAATATGAGCTCTATTTCTACACACTGACCCAAATACTGCAGTATATCACAAGCTCTTCAGCATCAAGCATTTCCATATTTTAATGGACTTGTTGGATCTATAAAAAGCACGGCTTCTTTCCATCAGAGTGGTAAATGAAATGGGTTACTCTCCAACTTCTTGTTTCCTTAACTTTAAACAAAATAACAGATGAAAACAACAACGAAGGAAACTCGATGTTCAAATGTTTGCTTTTTATTTAAAGGGACTGTGAGGAGTTTCTAAGTAATTACAAAAAACTCTCCCTTTTAGATATATGCCTGATGGAAATACACACTTTAAGATGAGTTTTATAGCATCAAAATAGATTATCTATAAATGCTATTCCTTAGCCTTCCGGTCGGGTCGGACAGGGCTGGACAGGCCTGGATACTCAACTTTGGGAACAAGACAATTAAAACTAGAGCAAATTTATATTATTCAGACACGTCTTAGAGCACCGGGCTGTAAGTAGCCATATATAGCCGGCTACAAAACTACGATACTAAGTTTTCCAAAAATCGCTTGCTGTCACACATCAAAAACTACCGCTACCTAACTAGAAAGGGATACATTACCTCGTGGCTTTGCATCCTGTAAGTTGTTGAAAAAAGAAGTTGTAAAGCAATGGAGAGTTCTGAAGAAGGTCCGAGCTGCATTCATTAGCATCACAACAAACACACGCTTTGGCTTGGGTCTTTTGGTGCGTTCCAGTTCTAGTCAGAAGTAGAAATTTCCGGGTTCCGAGTAGGAAACTGCAACTGGAACGTCCCCCAAGGTCGGAATTTCCTACTGGGAACTCCGTGAAACCTCGCCACCCCCGAGCTAACAACAGCTAACAATAGCCTGGTAGATCGGCATGTTTTTTTCCGACTTCAACTGGAACGCTGATAAGTTGGAGATGATGTCACTCCCAGTTCTGAGGTTACTGGAACGCAGCATTACGACAGTCACTGCGCGTGCTCATGGGTAGCAGAGTCCTATTGTCGCTGGTAATAGATTCTCCTCATAGCACCTTTAAATGAGACTCCAGATTATAACCATCCACATTCACATAGGACAGGGTTGGGAAACTTTGATTACCAAGAGGGCTGCATATATTATACTTCAGTGCCTGAGGGCAGCACTGTTAGATTCTGTCAGCGCTCTCAATGAGACAAAAAAAACCATAAATAAAAAAGCAAATATAAAGTTTTATTAAAGGATTGTACTAACATATTTATTTTAACTCAATTTAACCATGAAGATGGACTCCTGCACACTGTCTAACTTGCAAGAAAATCATTTATTTGCAACGTATCAGTCAAAACATGTCCAAGAGATTAAAACAGAATACACTGGATGCATTTCTGGCAAAGAAAAAGAAAGAAATTGACAAAGAGGAACATAAAATCAAGGAGGATGGAAGAGAGGATAGGGAAAGTAAGGTGGAGCACAGAGAGGAGAGTCTTGTGTCTTGTGTGACTTGTAGCCTAAAAAAATATAAAATAAAAAAAATATAAAAAAACAATTTTTTTTTCGGCGCGCACAAAGCGTGAGCATCATGGACCTCGCCTATTCCAAACTCCTGGCTACGGCCCTGGCCACGTGACCATCTCAATGACATAACTCTTTCTAGGGCTCTGGTAAGGACCATCGAGTAAAGTATGGCCTTAAATATTCAAGCCCACTGTGTCAGGCAGGAAGGAAGGGGCTGCAAACAGACTAGAATGTTAAAACTGTTTTAAAGCAGGTCATGTCACATATCAAACCATGGAGAATATGACCAAAAATACATTTTTGACTTTACTGATCCAGACAGGGACGTGAAGGAGACGTCAGGAGTGTAAAATAAGCATGGAAAGACTTAATTTGGACATCACAACCTAAAAGACCCTCTAATCCATAAGATCAGACCTCACACTTCTTTTATTCTTCACTTTATTGCCTGTCGGACATATTAAGACCTCTCCATGTGCAGAGGAGCGTCAGCAGAGTCAAACAGTCTGAATCTCCTCTGACAGACTGACACATGAAGGGAGCCCTCCTGTGAATCAGCTGTCAGTCATCCTCCTCAGCTCTCAGCGTGCAGTAATCCCCGTCTTTGTTCACCTCCGACTCTCCATAATGTTTTATTATTGAGCCTGAATGTCTGACGCTCCTCCAGCAGCTCTTTAAAGATGGAGACGGGCGGCTGTTAAATGTCGGAGATGGAGCGGATTAAGCCGAGCTGATGGAGGTGTGAAAGAGGATCAGGCTGAGTGTTTGTCACCTCTCTGAGTCTGAGTGTGAATGTTAACCTCCGTCAGTGTCTCGCTGTTGCATCAGCCTGTTGTCGCTCCCGCAGGCCGCACGGCAGCTGCAGACTAAACCCACCACCACCAGCACCAGCACCACCCTTCAGCTCTGGAGCAGCAAGACAGCGCAACACAGACGCAATCCAGAGGCTCCAACCTTTAAACATCAAGATCAGACAGTGTTCATTTTGTTGACTAATTATCTTCACCTTAGTTTGTGTCAACAATCTTTTATCCCCTGACAAAAATGAAACAGTAACTAATAAAAACAAGAGCACAAGTGTAACACTGTTAACTTAAAAAACAGTTATAGTGTTGGGGTGACTGCATTTCTCAGTAACTAAATGGTTGCAGGTTCGAGCTCTACTCCCGGTGTCACATGGCGATGAGTCCTTGGGCAAGACACGCTCCCACTGCTGCATCAGTGGTGTGTAAATGAGCATGAAAGTATAAGCTTATACTGATGAATACTATAACCATCTACAACCATCAGTGAGTGAATCAGAGAGCATAGAGTACAAAAGTGCTATAAGTCCATTGAGCTTATATTGAGCTACAATTTGTAGCTCAGCTCTTTCTGTACATATGCAGAGCTGATCTCTGGCTCTGCCTGTTTTTTGCTATTGGCTTGTCCCTCATGCAGCCCAGTGTTAATGTTGTTGACTAATTTTTTTCATCATAGTTTTTGTCAACAACCTTTCTTACCTTGGTAAAAGTTCCAGTAACCTCAGAACTGGGAGTGACATCATCTCCGACTTATCGGCGTTCCAGTTGAAGTCGTAAAAAAACATGCCGATCTACCAGGCTGTTGTTAGCTGTTAATAGCATGCCCTGCGTTATTGTCCACAAATATCACATGAAGAATGTGATTATCACTATGGCAGCATTTTTGTAAATATAAGTCTAACAATACTATGTATACAGCTGATCTAGAGCCACACACCCCAGTCAGAAGTGCAAATAAATGGATTATTACAGGAGCTAAATAACTGTTCACACTGGGGGCATCCATCTTCCATTGTCAACTCGGGGGTGGCGAGGTTTCACAGAGTTCACAGTAGGAAATTCGGACTTCAGGTAACGTTCCAGTTGTAGTTTCCTACTCGGAACTCGGAAATTCCTACTTCTGACTACAACTGGTACGCACCAAAAGACCCAAGCCAAAGCGTGCCTTTGTTGTGATGCTAATGAATGCAGCTCGGACCTTCCTCAGAACTCTGCATTGCTTTACAACTTATTTTTTCAACAACTTACAAGATGCAAAGCCACGAGGTAATGTATCTCTTTCTAGTTACGTAGCGGTAGTTTTTGATGTGTGACAACAAGCAAATTTTGGAGAACTTAGTGTCCTAGTTTTGTAGCCGGCTATATATGGCTACCTACAGCCTTGTGCTCTAAGACGTGTCTGAATAATATAAATTTGCTCTAGTTTTAATTTTAATTGTCTTGTTCCTGAAGTTGAGTATCCAGGCCAGTCCAGCCCTGTCCGACCCGACCGTGAAGCTAAGGAATAGCATTTATAGATAACCTATTTAGATGCTATAAACTCATCTTAAAGTATGTATTTCCATCAGGCATATATCTAAAAGTGAGACTTTTTTGTAATTACTTCGAAACTCCTCATAGTCTCTTTAAAAAGGATAAATTGTAATAAAACTGTCCTGAAACCTCCTCCTGTTACCATGGAACCCATCACTGTTCAGTTTCACCTGAGAAAATGTCCTTGGTAGAGTTTAAAACAAACATCTGTGAATAAAATGAGCTGAATAAAGTCATAAAAATTCCAGCTGTTTGGTCATAATTTCATAAACCTTAATGATGATAAAGATAATTAATGTCTTATTCAATGCAGATGATGACTTTAAAAACCCTTCAGTTCGAGGTCTCATTCTCCTGCCGTCAAACTTTTCTTCATCACCCAGCGTCTTATAAAACCTGATCTCAGAATAACAACTCCAAGGTCTTCATAATACAGAAAACTTAAATTAAAAGTTACAGCCTTAAATAAAAGAACATGTCAGCTTTATAAATTTACACCACCCTGCAGTATCTGAGCATGAACTTTATTTAACCTGTTTTGTCTTTGCTGCTTTTTAAACATCTCACGATCCACTAAAGGCAGCATCTCCAGCCTGAGACTAATCATTCTGTATTTAACGCTTTCTCGGGTAGTGAATGTCAGAGCTTCTTTAAATGCACAGATGTCAAAACTGCTTCTGTTTGCACCTGCAGTAATGCAAAGACAGTTCAGCTTCAGAAAAGAAAAACAACACATGACTCCTCTGATGGTTCTCCTCTGAAACTGAACTCATGAGAGGAGCGGCAGGAGCACTTAAAGGTCAGGAAACAAGTTAAAACACATGTATCAGGGTCACTGGAAACCTCATTTGAAAAGGGCAGATATACAATTAAAATATAAAGAGTATAGTAGGTTTAAGATTTAAGCAGCCAATAGAAAAGCTACAGAGGTGTGTTTTGTCATGTGAATTAGAACATTTTAAAATTACCCACATGATGATGCAAAGAAAGCATGGTTAAACGCGGTTTATTTCCTTGTAACTACGTCCTTCATTTGCTCCTTTTTCTTGTATTTTTTCTGCAAAAGCTGTTTAATTTTCATATTTATTCCCACTATTACGTCGGACTGGTGTTATGGCTTAACTTGTGTCTGTGTTAACTGGTGACACCACCTGTGCTGAGCAAAGATTTCTTTGCTTATACTTCAACTTTTGACACATCTGATCAAACTCTGTTATTAAACACTTTCATGGGTACTCTTGTTAGTTTTAACAACTGTTGTAACAACAGTAAAAACAAAGAGCAAGAGGCCATGGGCCACCAGCCAACACGGTCACATATGAAACAATAACACTGGGTCTAATGTAAAACATTGGCAGCATTTTTATCGTCTTAGTTTTTAATCCAACAGCACAGAGAGGGAGCATTCGAAAATATATGTCAATGGCTCATAGGTCGGCCCAGTGGGAGATGTTTCAGCCCCAAAATGGCCTCTCTCTTTTTCTTTTAATCGTCACCTTGGCTGGACTTTTCCAAATATCCATTTCAGTGACCTAAACTGCTTATGCGTGGACAGAAAAATGTCTACTTCTAAAAATACCCACCTGAGGGCAGACAAGGGATGGGACGATACAGTTAGGGCGTTTCCACATTAGGTCCACTTGTTTCGAACCGTGCTGCGGCGCAGTTCGCCATGGGTTCACCCCCTCCTCCTCCTCCGCTGGCTTGCATTCACACTGGCAATATTGAACCATGCCTGGGCCCACTTGTGTATTTACTCAGTTTAAAACAGCAGGGGGTGATATGCACGTAACTGGTTACCAAACCTGCTATGGAGGAGAAAGAAGAAGAGGCTACCATGGTAACCATTTTCTACACCAGACAACCAGTGTTTACGTTTCGCTCTCTTCTACATTTTCCTTCAAATGTGTGTTTCTTATCATGTTTCAGACGGCATCAGCGACCTTCTGGACCCTCGTAAATCATCGTAATCCTCAAACAGAATAAACAAATCGGCAAATTGAGTAAGCAAAAGATTCAACCGCGGGATTAACAGGAAGTAATGCATCAAAAGTAGATTGGATCGGACCACTTTGTTTCACACCAGTGAAACCGCACCAAATGTAGGGAGATGGAGCGGATCGAGACCACCCCTTCATGGAGGTCTCGGACCGGCTGATTTGGTGTGCACCGAAGTGCGGTGGTTGCATTCACATTGATACTAACATACCAAACCCTGGGCCAAAACTTCTTTGGTGCGCGCTAAATATGGTTGGTGTGAAAATGCCCTTAAACTCACGATACGCTGCACCTCGATATGCCCGGGTCATGATACAATACGTCACGATACAATATCAAAAAAGTAAAAAAGAAAAAATATTACTGTTTAATTCCAACTTATTTGTTTTTTTTTAGTTGCACACAGGAAAACACAAGGCCTAACAGGCCAAACACAAAAAATAACACTCTCTCTAACCCTAGAGAGGTTAGACAGAGTGTATGCTAATGAGTGTAGGCTGCTGCTGTCTTCGTCTTTTTTAATGAGAAAGCCAAAATACTGCCAGACAGATGACTTGTATCCAGGCGGAGCGTCCTCAATTTCGACCTCATTCAACTCCATCATTTGGCTTTTTGGAGGCAAGTTAGTTGGTGCTAATGTTTGTTGTCGTCACTTCTGGTCACGTGCGCTAGTACCGGACGTGACGTCTTTATTTCACGATACATTTTTTTCAAACTCGATGCATTTCGTCACGTACTGTATCGCAATATATTGCCAAACGATATTACATCCCATCCCTAGTGCAGACACAGCCTGACTGACAGGGAGAGAAGGGTAGCATCCGATAAGAGACAAGAGTGAGGCCATCGCTTTGGTAAAAAGCCTAAAAAAACAGCTTCTGTTGAAACGGATTTGAGTCAATTTAGTGGCAATGAAAAAGTGCATCAGCAAGGGACATTAGAAATGACCATAAAGCATGAGGAGAGGAGTTAGAAATGTTGCAAGAATAATTCCTACTGAAGTGATTTCAAAAACTTTTTGGGAAGCAACACTTCAATAAAACTTCACAAACATTGATTACTAGTTTAGAAAGTGAACTTTAAAAACTTGTTTACAGAAAAGTCCTAACTTATTTCCTTGGATGTGAACTTTCTAAATCAAATATCCAAAATGCTTCTCTCTTTTCCTGATGACATCAATACAACATTTTCTTTGGTCTGTTTTATTGTTCAAAGCTGAATAAAAAAGGTTGAAATGTGGTGTTTTATTTCAGTAAAATGTCTAACACGAGGGATGGATCATCATTTCTCATTACTCCTCTTGTGCTTGGTGATGGGATCTTAAGTATTAGTGACTCTTATTCTCCAAAAACCTTGAAAGCTGTGCCTGAACATCTGAGTTTCCTTTTAAACTGAACTGAAACTAACCTCAGCTAAAACTGCCACATGATGAGGAATAACAAAAGCTCTCTTCGGCTGAAAATAAGCGATAATAAACCTTTAATCCCTCTGCTCGAAGCTGTTAGTCTTTCAGTCTTACGCTGTCTTTGCAGGAAATTACTAAGAATACATTTTCACACCAGATAAAGAGGTTATCGAGCTGAACGTGCTCCATTAAAAACTCAATCCTGTTCAAACATGCAGTAAACTTTGTGATATTTAAACCTGTCGTCCCAGCTGTAAGAACTTTTTAACACTTAAAGCTAAATCTGCAGGAGGACACAACAGCTTCATATGAAACAACAGATACAGAAGAAAACATTAAGCCTGAGCCGTTCAGTCCCTGACAGTCCTCCGAGGAACAATATCCCCGTCATTAATCCAGCTCTCAAGGCCACAGCGTGCACTCTCGTCTTCATTCAGCCTCTCCTCATGTTGGTACATAATGGATGAGATCGATGTTCAGCTGAAGGCTTCCCTCTTACAGCCGAAGCCCTGGAGGCCGACAGCAGAGCTTTGCCGTGTTTACTGCAGGGACACCGAGGGAGTGGAAGCTCACACTGTAGATATTTAGCCCACAGGCACACACAGGTCTTATTCTAAAGTCTGCATAAAGGAGCTGATGGTCAAGGTGAGGTGACTGCAAAACGCCACGAGGCAAACAAACAGTCAGAAGAGTCTGACAGGAAGAGCAGGGAGATGTCCTGAGGGTGTCTTTGTGGAAACATCCCACTTACAATGCAACCAATCACATGCATGCACCTAGTTCAGTTTCTGTGGAACCTCAGCAAAGTTACCTCCAAAAAAGCACACACTGCAACTCCCTGGAAAATCAAAAATAATCTATCAGTGGACACAAATCAGGCAGAGAGTCGAGCTGAGGCCTCTTAAAGAGCTGTCTGAAGTCTCACTTTTAGATATATGCCTGATGGAAATACTTTAAGATGAGTTTTATAGCATCAAAATAGGTTATCTATAAATGCTATTCCTTAGCTTCGTGGTCGGGTCGGACAGGGCTGGACTGGCCTGGATACTCAACTTTGGGAACAAGACAATTAAAACTAGAGCAAATTTATATTATTCAGACACGTCTTAGAGCACCGGGCTGTAAGTAGTGATATATAGCCGGATACAAAACTACCATACTAAGTTTTCCAAAAATCGCTTGTTGTCACACATCAAAAACTACTGCTACGTAACTAGAAAGAGATACATTACCTCGTGGCTTAGCATCCTGTAAGTTGTTGAAAAAAGAAGTTGTAAAGCAATGCAGAGTTCTGAGGAAGGTCCGAGCTGCATTCATTAGCATCACAACAAACACGCTTTGGCTTGGGTCACGTCTTTTGCTGCGTTCCAGTTGTAGTCAGAAGTAGAAATTTCCGGGTTCCGAGTAGGAAACTGGAACTGGAACATCCCCCGAAGTTGGAATTTCCTACTGTGAACTCTGTGAAACCTCGCCACCCCCGAGTTGACAATGGAAGATGGATGCCCCCAGTGTGAACAGTTATTTAGCTCCTGTAATAATCCATTTATTGTCACTTCTGACTGGGGTGTGTGGCTCTAGATCAGCTGTATACATAGTATTGTTAGACTTATATTTACAAAAATGCTGCCATAGTGATAATCACATTCTTCATGTGATATTTGTGAACAACAAAGCAGGGCGTGCCAGCAACAGCTAACAATAGCCTGGTAGATCGGCATGTTTTTTTCCAACTTCAACTGGAACTCCGATAAGTTCCATAGCACCTTTAAACTCAACAAAACCACGTCAGATCCACAAGATCTTATTTTATCCAACTACAGAAGACAGTCATGTTGATATTCTTCCCTGGAAGCTCAAAATGGCCACATCAGCACTTACAGTAATGGGTGCAGCTGATATCAGCATCAGTATACTGGAGAGGACCTTTAACTTGATTAATGTCCCATTAAAACAGCCACTTTAAGGGAGGGATTTCTGCAGGACGGGACGTAAACAAGAGGATAGTTCACAGACAGGACCTCCACAATCACTCTGAAGCTGATGGACAAACAGGATCTGGATGGATTTTATTGATACTATAGTGTCCAGGGATGCTTTGAGCATCAATCAATCAATGTTTTGTTGTTTTTTATTTTGTAGCCTTGTATTTGTTGCTACTTTGGCCAGGTCTCTCTTGTAAAAGAGATTTTTAATTTCAGTTGCAGTTCCTGGTTAAATAAAGGTAAAATAACATATCACTTAGTCTTTATTACCTCCGCCAAGGAGGATATGTTTCTGTCCGTCTGTGAACAAAATAACTCAAAAAGTTATGGATGGATTTGGATGAAATTTTCAGGAAATGTTCAGCATGGGAAAAGGAAGAACTGATTCGATTTTGGTGTTGATTCGCATCAGCGTCTGGCCACCATGATGAAAAATGTGATTTTTGTGAATAATTCCTGAACTAAAATAGATATCATTATGAAACCAATTGCTAATGGTATGTTTTCATGGTCAGGAATCTAAATATTGAGATGAAATAAAGGTAGGACTAATAGTTATGGTAAAAATCACAATATGGGAGAGGACTGTGGTGCTGGCGGAGGTCTGCGCTCTCCGAGTGCTTTTCTAGTTTTGTATAAAGCTAAATAGAAACTCATGTTATCCAGATGTTCCAGATGTTATTTGTGTCAACTGGAGATTTCCCACCGAGACGCCTTCGAATAGCTCTGTCCAAAAACTGCATGATTCTCTTCGTCTATTTAAAGTGTGGAAATGCCACAAAACAAACTTTTAAATGTCAGAAAAGTTCTCACAACCTGCTGAGCTGGAAAGTTGGCATTTAGGGTAACAGATAAGCTTCTTTATAGGCTGCAAGCTAAACCTTCAGTCATGAAAATGCCAGAATATGAAGAGCAAACAAGACATGAAAGTGACTCTCCTACTTTTTCCTTTTTTTAGTAACATATAAACTCTGAGCAGGATTGATTTGGGGGCATTTTCAGAGATAATGTGCTGATTGATCTTTATGTTATATTTGCTTAGAAAAATCAAGAATTGACTTTATTAACTATCTTACTCGCTTTAGAAGAGCAAAAATGACTAAATATTCTGAATAGTTAACTTGTTGCAAATCCACAGTGTTGGAGTTAACAGTGTCTCATAGCTCCAACACCTTCATTTTGTTTCTCTTAGCCCCTTTAATGGACTTTAATTTGTCCCTGGAGTTTGTTGAGAGTGAAGCCTGGAGTCTCGAAGGCTGAATGAGAAAAATGATGGAGAGGAAACAGAAACAATGAAGAGTTCAGACGCAGCAGGACTCAATGTCACAGTCAGGGGATGATAACGATACATCTGCTGTTTGATTGGCCTCAGGATTTAATTTCCGATACAAGAAGAAACAGATTATTATTGAATTAGAGAGGCTTGTTATTCTGGAGTTGGAAATAAATGATCATATTTACTCATGATAAAGCCACAGAGCGGAGACATCTGTCTCATTTGTCTCTGAATGCCAATTAAGACTTCATGTAGATCCATTTATCTCAGTAAAAAGCAGTCAGCCATTGACTGTCTTGGTTTAATTGAAGAATAAAAACAAAAATTCACATTAAATTCCTGAAAACTGTCAAACTGATAAAATGAGAAAAGCCAAATAAGGAGCTCCAGCAGAGCGGCTGCCTCGTGTTAGCAGAGGAAACACTTGGCGACTTTCCGTGTTGGCTCATTAATGCACATTATATAGCCTGAGGGTGTTTTTAATCGAATGTCACCATCATACATCATCATCATCAAAATTTCCTCCCACACACCTCCATGACGAGGTAACATCACTCTAAATATGTTAGACTGGCCTGTTTGGAATTATTTTCTGATTTACACTCATTATTTCTCTGCTCTTGTCCCACCTGGGATGTTATGTAAGCTTGCAGGGACCGTCCACGCAGGAAAACATGTTTGTATAATTCATAATGTTTGTAATGGGGAGCGTAGTTATGTAAGGATAGTGCAGCGCTGCATAGGAGCATGAGGAGGGACGTCCCATGAGGTCTTTAAATGGAGTCCTGCTGCACGCTGCCAGCTGAGGCTGAACATAATGGTCCAACAGACGGGGCTGCAGAGAGCAGCAGATCCAACATCAGGCTGCAGAGACTCACAGTCGGCCTACGTTTGGACATGGTTTAGTTCCTCTGCAGCTTGGACTTAAAATTAGGAGCTAAAATGCATCAAATGTATGTTAGTCAATCAATCAATCAAGCAATCTACAACATACACAAATATATCCATCCAACACCAACTTGAATCCATATAGCCAATCATGAATCCCTCTATCATGGCAGCAAGAAAAAACCTTCTGTTAAGCAGGAAATCTTTTTTCTTTTAATATATTTTTGGGGGCATTTTGCTTCTTTATTGATAGGAGAGAATAACAGTGGATAGGCTTGTGAAAAGGGTGAGAGAGTAGGCGAAGACACTCTGCAAACTGGCTCCAGGCTGGATTCGATCCCGGGCCTGCAGAAGTATGTAAATTGGACATGCCTGGTTGCCAACCACTCTGACAAACCAGCATCCAAGCAGCAGGAAATCTTGAATGTGGATCCCAGTCTCATGATGAACAGCAAATCCACACCATGCTGTGTTGGTGTGTGGGTGAAGGAAGGGAGGTAAGAGGAGACAAGTGGACTAGAATAAGAACTTAAGTTAGGGACAGATCCATGAACCATAGACCTGTCATCTGATTTATTAGAGGTTAGCCTCTTGAGATGCTACATCTGGTTTTCAGGAGGGTCCTTGTGTCTTAGATAAACAAACATAGCTCAGGTTTTGCCTACAAAACAAATCTAAACTCAGATCACTGCCCCTAAACCTCGATCCATGCATCACCACCTTCAACCTGGACCACAGTAACACAGTCCTGCCTTGGTACCCAGCAGAGACCTGGACTTGCTCCAGCTTGATCCTCAGATACTGCAGAGGATCACACTGGGTGCCACTCCTGCCAGCTAAGAACATGAAACCAAGGCTACAGGTCACCAAACTTGGAGAACAGAAGATTGTAAAAGTGTCTCCTGGTCTGATGAGTCTGGATCTCTGCTCCACATTCAGAGTTTGGTGTGAACATCATAAACATGGATCCATCCTGCCTTGGATCAGCGGTTCAGGCTGCTGCTGGTGGTCCCTCAGTCCCACCTGAGCATGGTTCAAACCCCACAGCCTACCTGAGGATTGTTGCTGACCATGTCCATCCCGTTATGACCACAGTGGACCATCTTCTGATGGAGACTTCAGCAGCTCCATGTCTCAGAGCTCAGATCAGCTCACACTGGTTTATTCACTCAGTGCATGAAAATAAATGAACTGAAGGAAAGAAAGGCACAAACTGTTAAGACCACAATCTAATAGAGGACAAGCGATTAAAGGTGCTATGAGGAGAGTCTTTGGAAAACTTAGTATCGTAGTTTTGTAGCCGGCTATATATCTCTACTTACAGCCCGGTGCTCTAAGACGTGTCTGAATAATATAAATTTGCTCTAGTTTTAATTGTCTTGTTCCTGAAGTTGAGTATCCAGTCCAGTCCTGTCCGACCCGGCCACTTAGCTAAGGAATAGCATTTATAGATAACCTATTTTGATGCTATAAAACTCATCTTAAAGTGTGTATTTCCATCAAGCATATATTTAAAAGTGAGACTTTTTTGTAATTACTTAGAAACTCCTTATAGCATCTTTAATATTGAACCAAGTTTAAAACATAATCAACATCAAATGTCTCATATCCTGCTCTCTTCAGAGGAACAGACTGCTGGAAAGTTAAGGCAGGTTTTGGTAAACTTTAGAAAGGATGAACAGCAGTGGGAACTCACATGGTCTGAGGGATTTGTTCATCATTATTCGGTTGAATTCAGAAACAGACGGATAACGGGAAGCATTGAGCCACGTTTCCTAAGCATTTAAACTATTCAAACAGCTCTAATCACGAACTACTTCAGATCACAGGAACCTTACCAAGCAAAAAGGACTTTTCAACAGCAGCCTATGATACCAAGAATGAAGGGCCTTTGAAGGCAAAGGGGTCCAAACTGGGACTAGAAGCTTGCACTTAAGTAGCAGTCGATGAGTGCACAATAAGCTCTCAGGTAAGTGAACAAAGCAGCGTTTTACTAATCAGTAAGTGCACCTGAAACTCAGAGGCTCCACCATGGGTCCACAGTACAGCTCTGTGTTGGTGTGCAGAGCTGCTGCTGTGCCATGCTCTATCATGCTTCTGCAACACCCTGTCAAATGAGGCTTTTGTGTTTTTATAACTGCATCCGATTAGACCTTTGCACAAATATCTCAGGTCAGACCAGGTCTCTGTTGATCATTTCTGACCCTTGAAGACCTCTCCCCCTCCTCCCTTTACTCATCGTCTCTTAGTTCAGAGCTCAAATGGACGTCCTGTCATTAAATCTGATGTTGGAGCATCTGTACGTCTCTCCTATAGCAAACAGTGCGTACTCCTTCACACCGTGACAGACTGTGATGAATGAGCAGCGCTGCCTTCAGTGTGGCTGCATTTCATTAAAGCCTAACTGGGTTATATTTGGCGTGCAGGTCATTAACGTGGAGCTATCAAAGGATGTGCTGCAGCAGATGTTCACGCACTCATGTGGCTTCACAGTCGGAGAGAAAAGGCTGATTTCCCCCTCTGTCAGCTCGGGAGGATTTTGGCACGGTATTAGAGTACAGTTATTGAAATTCTGTGGATAAAAAGGTGCTCCAGACTCCATTTAACTGATGCAAATGAGAGGCCAGTGGCAGCGTGCAGAGTGTTCATTCAAAGGCAGAGACTCATTATTTCAGCTAAAGTTAAAAGTCATGAAACAGCCTCTTCAGGACAGGAGGAACAATGTGAATTAAGAAACAAAACACTGCACCAAGTTAAACAGCTTTCCAGGGGCTTCTATTTTTGGCTCGCTCTTAAATCTTTCTAATGGGGGATTAAAACGACCTCTGAGGGTCAGAAAAAAGTCCAGCAGCAGACGGTTAATCAAGAGTGGAATGAAGATTTTTACACTGAAGTTCAGAATGAAGAGCTTTTTAATCTCAAGTGAGCCTTTCCTGGAAGTCTGTCCTTTTTATATTTTAACAGGCCAATAATTTGATCACTTAATTCAGATGATATAAAACACTTAATGGCGTGCATTAAGGAAGGAAAAGGGTCAGTTCTCTGGGACTCACCAGGATAAAAAGGTCCAGACAAAGAAGGGCTGTCACTGCCCCAAACCAACCTTGATCTTAATAAGAGCAAACAACCTAATAACTTTATTTACAGTTCAAGTGTAGATTTTTACCTTCACGCTCAAACAGATAATCTAAAATCCAGTATAAGGTAACAGCCCTCAGAGAATGTTCAAGCAATAATCACCAAATTGAACATTTTACTCTAAAATTCAACATTAAACTGACAAAAAAATATTCATTTTTTTATATGACATATGGAAAACAAAGCCCTTGTTGTTGTTGTTGTTTTCTTTTTCTTGAGTTTAGCATTACAGAAACATCATTTTAACTAAAAATCCCAATGTTTGACTACAGCTGTTGCATAATAAACCCCAGGAAATAAAAAACTGAGCATAGCTGCATTTTCTTAAAAGGGGCATAAATCATTTTAGCCTGACTCATTAGATGGACTTTTGAATATACAGTATATTTAACCTCTTCATGCATGATGTCCGCTACAGTAGACAGATATTTGGAATACATTTTATACCCTTTAGGTTGCAGTACAATGCCCAACTATCAATGGGGAACTCCCAAAAGCATGTCTAAAGTTTCATAAAATATTAACTTCACTTTATTTTTTTTAACCATTTTCAGAAACTGCATCATAAATCCAAAACAACCGACAAGGGGCAAATTTGGCATTACACCTGTATTCAGATTTTACATAATTTTGTATTTTTCATTTTAAATTTTGGTGTAATTCACAAGTGAATAGTTTGATTAAACAACTTTTCTTCTACTTTTATTATTCTTAAAAGTTTGTCAAAGATGTTTGTGGATCTATATGTAGTTTCAACTAACTTACTATTTATACCATCAATGCATGGTGAAGTGGACAGATGCATAACTCCCAGAAAATATAACTGAAAAAAAATAAACATGATTTTTAACATGTTTGAAAGTAAAAACAAACATTTAAAATAGAATTCCTTTGTGATTTAATAATTCATGCATGAAAGGGCTAATTAGTCCACCTGAGAAAGAGTCCATAGAAAGGGTTTGGGAAGACCTTCAGAAGATTGGATGATTGTTTCAGGAAAGAAGGAGCTATAGTGGAAGGATTTGACATGAACCTGCTGGCAAACTCTAAAGGCTGATCGATGCCGGGCGAGATGGTGCGTAGTGTCCAGAAGCAGGCACTGTGGTGCTGCTGCAGCACTCATGGGTTTACATTACCAATTACATCCTAAGTTCAGTTTGTCACATGACTAAAGTACTCTGAAAGTGAATGGGATGGTGAGAAAGTTGCACTGTTTGTGCAATACATTGAAAAATATCCAACTTCTACAAAAAATTTGCCTGGAGCTTTGGTGCAAATCAGACAATCAACATTCAAAGTGAGCTGTGACTGAACAGAAGAGGAAATGAACACCGTTGGGTATCCGGTAAGGTAAGCTCATATTTATTTTACAGTTTCTACAGACCGTGTTGACTGTGTTGATGTCAGCCAGAACAACAGCAGTTAGCACAACTGTTAACTAGTTACGTGTGTGTTTCCCTGGCTCACTAGCGGTGTTTTATTTCATCTTACAAATATAAAAAAAGCTGAACCTCACAGAAGAACAGCCAAAAGAGACAGAAAAGACCGAGGAGAGAGGAACACTGTGCAGACTGAGCAGGAAGCTTAGAGGCCGTCACTTGAACATCGTTGTGCAGTTTTCTTTGTGAAATCTGGCTCCAAGAACACTCGTCACAAACTGCAGATAAACAGGGGCCATGTAACGTTTCTGAGCAGCCAGAAAGAGGCTGCAGCTTTTCCTGTTTTCTTTAAACTGAGCCTTTTTGTCTAAATAATGGATTGGTTGAACAGTAACGTTTCTTTCTTAAAAATCAGTCACTGAGTCTAATTGTCGGAAGACCTTTAGCAGAGAAAAGGGCACCTGTCCCACCCTTATTGCAAAACTGATGACTAGGGATGTATATTGTTATGATTTTATCGATACTGATACAGATACCGATACTCCTTATCAGAATCGATACTTATCGATACTCTTATCGATACTACAACACGTAATTTTGTGTAAAAATAAAGACTTCACAAGATATTAAAAGATTCAACCTTTTTTTATTACCACAAGGTAATAATAAAGCTTCAACAGAATAGAAGTAATGCACTACAAATGCTTCTCAGAGGCAACAAGAAAGCTAAGGAGATGGCAAAACCCCTTCATGCCGCCCAACAGACTGCATGTACAGACAGACCCATATATCAGTGGGGCTAAAATCGATGCTGTAATGATGACTACTAGGGCTGTCACTTTATATTAGATATTCGAATAACCATTCGAATATGGGGATAAAGATCCGCAACCGAATAGTAAATATGTGAATGTAAATATTGAGTGTAGCAGCACATCAGGGCGCCTGGAGCAGTGGACCGTTTCATCCAACAGAGGGCGCTGTAAGCGCAGCTTGACCCTCAGTCACATCCACTGCTCCTCAGTAAACAAAGAGTTTCTGCTCCGAGCGGGCATTAACAGCTCTGAATCACCTGATGAGAGCTGTGCCTTCGGCTTTTCATCCAAGTTATACGGCTGAGTGCAGCGGTGCTTCGTCAAGAGTTTAACCCCGTGTGACTGTGTTGTTTTCGGCAGGGTCTTTACCGAAGGGGAGGATAATAGAGTCTCTGTCTCTGTTGGTGCTGCAGTCTTTAGTGTTAGCCGGGCTGCTAACTCTACTTGTGTTGCTATAGCATCAAAACAGCCCGCACTCCTTTAGCTTTATACTATACGCATGCTCCAAGTGTTTGGTGATGTTGCCAGTATTTCCCCCCTTGGCAGCAACTTCTCTCTGACAAAGATTGCATCGGGCCGAGTTTTCATTAACTTTGCTAAAGTGAGCCCAAACCTCGAGCACTTAGCCCTCACCGACATGCTTGAGCCGGACGGCGGTGTCATAACTACGTGACAGCTGAAGAGACATTTAAGTACCGATAGCAGTACTGTTTTTCCAGATTCTTAACAGTATTTGGGTACCGACCCAATTAGGGAACGGTACATGAAAGTACCGGTCCACGGTATACATCCCTACTGATGACCAGCTTTCCCATCTCTGTACTGTGTCCCACGGTGGCTGAGGCAGAAGAATCAAAACAAGGTGAAGGACAGAAGCATGAGGACAGACAGACTCAACATTGGACTGACTTTTGCACTTTGGTGAGAGATTAAAGAGCCAACAGGCTGCAGGTCAGATGAAGACATGTTGCTGTCAGGCAGGAGAGGACAGACGTTTCAAAGTCTTTGTCCTGTTTGTTGGATCTGATATGTTATCAGTCACATTTCTTGACCATCTTGATGATTTTGTGGTCTTGAAAAGGTGTTTGTTTCCCCAAAACAGCATTAACAAATACTTAAAAACGATGGGAGCAGTCATGTGTTGTCTACTTGATTAGTTTGAGCAGAGTAAACATGTCAGGAGCAGACGGCCTGGTGACGTACGGCTACATGTGGACATAAAGCACATCCCCTCATCTTCGCGTCTCTGACAGTTGTAGAAGTTTTATGTCCTCAGGTCAAAAGACGGAGAAAGTAGAGCCAGAAAAACAAACAAGATGAAATAGGACAGGGGAAGGAGACAGAGTCAACACATCACAGAAAATCCAGGCTAACGTTTCCCAACCGATTTGATGAAAGAAAAAAAAACCCTCTCCTGCTTTAAAATTAGGACAATATTGTAATTACCGACTCATAAAGTCTCATTATGCTCAATCTGGAAGAGTGAGCAGAGCAAATAATGAGAAACTTATTTACGTGTCTCTCCGCTTACTCTCCCTCTAAATGAAGAAATCTGAGCAGCAGATCGGTTTGGATGGAAATGTGATTATTTTGTTTGCAAGAACAGAGACAGGAGAAGAACAATAAGAACAGGCTCACTGCAGTATTTATATCAGGTGATTTCTTTCCTAAATTAAGTCTTATTGTTTCGGCTAGCAACCAGTCTTGGGTGTAACTGTGCCTCTCGTCCAATTTCCGCTCCCAACGATCTGCAGAGAGAGGTTGTAAAGATTATGGATGGATGGATCCCGGAAGTCTTGTCTAATTAACTACCATTTTTAAAATAAAATCTTAAAGAGTCATCAACATTTAACACTGTTAAATATGTAAATATTTTGCCTGAAAAAGGAGTTAGGTTAAATTTTGAGTCTGAGCAAAGCTGAGGGCTTCTGTTTGGCATGGACTAAACAAATTATGAGCTTAAAATAAAGTATATATATGATATTTTATTTAGTTACTAAGACCTTATGGATTTAAAAACTTAAGGATGCACAGAATATTCAGGGGCCGAATAATGCAAAAAAGCCATATTTGGCCTTCGGTGGAGTGAGGTAATAGCAAGGTCGAATAGTACCGTGTGGCACTATGACGAAATCAACTACAAACAGAACAGTCACACGGGGTTAAACTCTTGCCGAAGCGCCGCTGCACTCAGCCGTATAGCTTGGATGAAAAACCGACGTCTGAGCCCACAAATAAACGGAGGACAAGTGACTAAACTGCATTTTACAGAACACACAGCCTGGTCTTTGATTTTAAGTTTACCATCAGCGGTGTAGAAGCAAAACTACTTCCACACAGCTCTCCTCAGATGATTCAGAGCTGTTAATGTCCGCTCGGAGTGGAAACTCTTTGTTTACTGAGGTCAAGAGAGCAGCGGATGTGTCTGAGGGTCAAGCTGCGCTCACAGCGCCCTCTGTTGGACAGAACGGTCCACTGCTCCAGACCTGATGTGTCGCCACACTCAATATTTTATATTCAAATATTTATTTACTATTCGGTTACAGATATTTATTCCATATTCGATCGGTTATTCAAGTATCGAATATAAAGTGACAGCCTTAAAGCACCATTATTTATTTGTTGGTATTATTGGTTTATTGGTTTATATCCACTTCAATGCACTTTAGTATTTTTTTAATGCATGTTTTGTTTTGTTTGAAGGCCTAATATGAATGAAAAACTTTGTTGGGCTTTTTTGAAAAGCGAAGACTACTGGAATATAAAAAAATGTCATAATATTCAATAAACAATTACTTTCTTTTAAAAACATGTCTAAAAATGTATTGTAAGCTATTAACGCACTATTAAAAAATGTAGTGAACTATGTTGCCTCTGCATTGGATATTCAGTATTCAGCCAAGCGTTTATATTTTATTTGGCTTCGGCCACAAATTTTCATTTCGGTGCATCCCTAGAAAGCTAACAATAAAAAGTGTGAAAACAAAAAGTAAGCTTCGTGGGGTGGACATTAGCTCAGTTGGTAGAGTGTCCGCCCCATGTACGGGGGCTGCCAACCCCCAACAGCGGCTGCTGGTTCGAATCCCGGCCTAAGCCCTTTGCTGCATGTCATCCCCCCTCTCTTCACCCGCTTTCCTGTCTATCTTCAGCTGTCCTATATAATAAAGGCCATAAAAGCCCCAAAAAATAACTTAAAAAAAAAAAAAAAAAAGCAAGCTTCATCAGAATGACTGAAATAAAATAAAAACTTCTCAGGTGAAATAAAGTTTTTTCAACTTGATGAAGGGGACAGAGTTAAATTGCTATTTTAATCACAACACTGCACTGTAACTATCATAATTCAATTGATTTAATATTTATTCAGAGTTTTAATAAAAAATGTTTCTTCTGTGTTTTTGCTCTCTTTTCTTCATGTCGCTGATTTAATTTTTTTGGTCAATCTTTTGAGGTTTAATTGATTATTTGATGATGATGTTAGTTTATTTTTTTCTGTCTTTCTTCTTTTATGTTCTGGTGTTTTGTGTAAAAGCACTTTGAATTGTGACTAAAATGTGCTTAAGACAGAATCTTGCCTTATTGATGGCCAAAAGATCACCTTAAGTATTCATCCCTTTATTCATCTTTTATATTTTACATGTTGTTATTTCAGTGTTTTGCATCAATAAATCTGTGTTATACAGGTGTTTTAGTGAGAAATCATCTTTTATAATAAATAATATTCCAAACTTTTGTCATCATCATGCAGCCCTGTGCTCCACTGCAGGCATTTTGTGGTTGATGAAGTGGTAAAAGACGTGACCTGAGGTGTTTCCTGCGTTTATTTTTGTTTTAAATCCCTCCCTATAACAGCTTGACATCTCCATCAGAGAAAAGGGAGATGACTGTTTTTGGTGAAAAGCAGAGTAAAATAATTGGGACCATCCTGCAGAGGCTGTGACCTTCTCGCATCGATTCGTCTGTTGTCTTCTCTCTGACATCAGCCCAGCCTCTCCCCCCCCCCACCTCGCCATGAGACACCTGGATGATGTAAACACAGAATAATTCTGTCTGGCAGGTACGCCACCTTTCCCCCTCCTCCAGCACGTCCTCGCCCCTCCGCCCCGCCGTGCAGGCTGACAAGCTGAGCTCAGGCTGGTGGGACCGGGACCCTCTGTGAGCGCTGCAGTCAGAGCTACCTGAGGACACTGTGGGGTAACCATGGCAACGGGAGGTGAGAGGGGGGCTTGCAGGGGTCTCAGGCGAGAGTGTTGGTCTGAGATCTTAAGTGAAGGGAGAAAGTGTCAGACTCTGCAGCTCAGGGCGAACATTCATGCTGCAGACTAAACATCCTGCAGAGCCGCTGAGCTTCCTGTGGTCTACACCTGGACCTGGACCTGGACCTGGACTATGCTTATGGGGATTCATCAAAACCAAAACACCTCTGATTCTTTAATACTTTTACTCTAATTTGTCCCCAAAAGGAGCTGTTCTCGCGTCGCATTCTAACAGACGGATGATCTGCAGTACACTCCAAACAGTGACTCTCACAGTGTTAGTGTGAACCGTCAGCAGTGTAAAAATTCCCTCAGGAGCAGACAGTGTGAAAGAGTTCACTGTTTCCTCTCTGCATGATTCACGTATTTGACACAGAACCTGCAGCACTGTGAGACATGAGACCATGATGATGATGCAGCACAACAACAGGAAGCTGCAGCAGGAACTACACTTCAAAGACACAAACAGGTCCATTTTGGATGAAATCAAGCATATTAATCTCAGAGGGGAGGCTAAAATGCACAAACTAGAGCATGACATGGGAGCTGATTTTCACTCCTGTCCCATCCCACTCCCAGAGAAAAAATCCCGTCCCATCCTAATCCTGGACCGGTGTAAAAAAAAATCATCCTGTCCTGTCCGACTACCTTAGAATGACTCCCACTCCCATCCCACACCCACTCAAATGGCCCTTTTCCATTCGCCCTACTCTTCTCTACTCGACTCTACCCGGCTCTACTCTACTCGCCTTGTGCTGCTTTTCCATTAGCCCCAGTCGCCTGCCCAATGGGATGAGCGGCACTTCGGTGACGTCATTTTGAGCGCGACACAACAAATCTGTGGCTTTTTGTCACAAACTGAGTAAAAAAGGAAAGCAGAAGAAGACTGCAGGTGGCAAGAAGAAATACTCCTTGAGAAGCACAGGAGAGTTTTGGAAGTTATACAACAGAATGAAGCCGAGGACGAGAGCAACCCAGCTGCAAAGAAAAGACGTATGAGGGTAAGCTAACGGTAGCTACCGCTAGCATGCTAGGTCGTCGTGTTCATGACTCATCAATGACGACATTGTCTGACCAGTATCAGTAGCCGGCAGTCAGTGACGTCATCTTTTAGTATGGACTCAGCTCACTTGGAACCAGAGCAGAGTAGGTACTAAAACTAGCTTGTTTTAGGAGGTACCAGGCTAGTGGAAACACACTGCAGATCGAGTAGGGCCGAGGCGTGCCAGTGGAAAAGGCCTAAAATGACTCCCACTCCTGTCCCGTTCCCGTTTGAATAAAACCAAACATGTTGAAAAAATGTTGCATTTTTTATTTTAGGTAAAAGTTCAGTGCATATAAAAGGCCTTGCCTTTAAGTTTCACATGCCTGACATTCGGTCAGTGTAAACAGCTCTCTTATCGATGTCGAATCGAAATTTGTATCCCCTCATTGTTGTTTTGTTATGTGTATTCGCCAGCAGCTCGCCAAAATGCTCTCTGAACTTCCAAATGTGGTGACAGGAAGTCAAACCACTTGGTGTAGTTCTGATTTTTTGTAGGTTTGCTAGCACAGTCAAACTTAGTGTATTGGCCCTACAGTGCTGAACAGTTGGACTACAAAAATGGACTTATAGTATGGTTATTTAACATGGCTGAAAATGATCATCTATTAATGTCGCTCCCACTCCTGCCCGCTCCCGTTGTTTTTTTTCCCGTCCTGTTCCGATCACGGGATTAAATAAAAAATGACTCCCATCTTGTGGGATTCCTGCGGGAATCACATGACCCATGGGAATTCCCAAAAATGTCATCCTCTAGTACAAACCAAGAACCGCTGTTTTAACCATGAGCTTATGGAGCTGATTGATTATAAAAAAACATAAAATCATAATATCTTTTGGATATTAAAACTACAACCTGTAGCTCACTGACTGCACAGCATCTGCATCACTACATGAGAAATTCACTCCAACTCTTTAACATTCATTATGAGCAGAACTTTCTTGTTAAACATTTAGTCTAAATGTCAATGGATGTTTGATATAAACGGACGAATTTTATCATTCCTATGATCAGAATCACAACAAAAAAGGAATTTGGTTTCAGCAGGTGGTGTCGCTCGTGGAATAGACAGCAGAAGAATAAACATAATACCATAATAGAAAAATGAGTCTGCCAAAAAAAATAAGAGAAGAAGAAAATATGTGTTCACCTAGTAGAGATGATATGTACACATAGTAGGAAAAAAAAGAATAAATGTGAATGTACACATGTGCAAGTCAAAAATGTAGTGAAAAATGATTATAATTTTCTATGTTTTCAAATATCTTTTCTTGCTGTTCAGTTCAACTTTTTGCAAACCGGTTTCTGTCTCAACGGGCTAATCTTAAAGTTGAAGGTAGTTTTCACTGCAACATCTGATCTATTATGGCAGAAATATGGTCTGGACTTTTATAATTAATAATAAGATTGTAAATAATTGCAAACATATGATCACTCCTTTTTATAACACCTGCATAACTGTCTTTGAATTCTCTAAAAATCTTTGATATTAAACACTGAATACAAATAAGTAAGTGAAAAGCTTATATTAATGTTAAATTAATGAGAAAATATGTTTGAAGAAGTACTGATGTACAGTTGTAAAGGCTAAAGCACTCATTAAGAAGGTCATTATAGCTGATTGGTTGATGATGGACAAAACACTTACAGCAGCATGATCGTTTAGTTTCATATATTCTGTTTATATGATTTTAAGAAGCTCAAATTGCTTCCAAAATTGAAACTCAATTAACTGCCAATGAATTAATATGATTAAATGTTCTCTTTTTCTACCACTCATGATAGAGCGACATTTACAGGGTTCAGAAGTAACAGGATTCAGATCAGCTACTGGGAAAAACCTGAGACAGAGAGAGAGGTGTGGAGATTAATCTGCTGTGACATTGTGTGATCGGTCACTTCATATCGGTGTTCTCAGGGAAGCAGGTGGAGTCAGCTTCACCTCTGCACCATCTTTCAGCAGCTGCAGCCTAAACTAGATGTTTTGGCTTTCAGGCAGTTAAGCGTCTGGTTGTATTTTGGACACCTGGATGTGAATCTATTTCCTGTTTCACTGACACATGGACATTAAGCCCACCCCTCCACTCTCATGCATGACCACAGACACCTCAGCATCTCCACGCAGACAAAAATCAGTCAGTTTGAAATCTAATATTGTGATTTTTCGTTTATTCTGTTCTTCATTTTTAGCACTAGTCAACTCCTCTTTTCTTTTTCTCAACTGCAAATCCTAGTTGCCAGGTCTGCTTATCATAAGCAACTTTGGGTTTCTTTTTTGAAAAGTTGCTTGTTAATATTGGCAGTTGCAGGGTTATTTTGATTTTATTTATTTTGTTTGTTTGTTTTTTTGGCTTGTTCCAAAAGTGCAGTTTCTCATTTGGGCTTGTTGTACCCCCAAGCCCAGGATGGACCTGATGCTCACTCTACTACCAAAATAAACTCAATTCAGTTATAAGTTATACAAACTATTTCCTCTCATTCCAAACACAAATTTAAATTTGACTCTTAAAAGAGGCAAGCATTTATGTTTTCAACAAAAAAACAAATACTTAAAGCCAGAATAAGATTAGTTAGGGACCCTGCTCTCCTGAGCCTCAGACAGTGAGATGCTTGAATGTAGGATTCTTGATACCAGACTATGATTATCATTGTTTATTGCATGGTTGGTGCAAACAGACATCGATACATTTGGATGCTGTTTGTTTGTGAATGAGTTGGTTAAGTGAGCGTCTCGATCTCCATGCTGTTTCCTCACTACATGCCATCCGAGTGATTGTGTCGGTCTCACTGCATGCTATTTCCTCACGGGAGAAGTGTTGTTGAGGGATACCTATAAAAGAGTCTGACATTGTCTACATGGTTGTGTCTGTGTGTCTGTTCTCTATACATACTTGTCTCTATGGGGTTCTTCTGTATATGTGGGTACTACAATCTGGCTGCTTGGATAGCAAACTAAGTTATGGATAGAATAAGTCCATAACTCAAATAATGATAGATGAATTGGTCCATGACAAAACGGATTGATGCATGACTTAAATTGATGTATGATTTGAAAATTCTATCATGGATAAAAGTCTTACTATGTCTGTTCGCATTCAAAATCAAGGTTAGACTGACTGTTTAGGGCTAACAAACCAAACTACCAACCATACTAAAGGATGTTGAATAAGTAAATTAAGAAATTGAAATGTAATGTAGATGAAAATTAACTAATATATCATGTTAGGAAAAAGGTGGCTCGTTTTGGGCTTGTTTTTATTGACCTGTTTGTTTATTTCAGTCAAAAATCTGGCAACACTAAAGCAAATACTTTCATTTTTGGTCATAACAGGCAGGCATGAACCAACCATACCAACCAGTGTCTATGAGAGTCGTGCAGCTCTTATGCTCATTAATATTGATGTGAATTGGTCCAGACAGTGTTCTGCTCAATGCTGTCTGAACAGGGCCGTACTGACCTGCATCATGTAAGATCATCCATACAGGAATGACAGTAATCATATAAAAAAATTAAAAAATAGAAGTTTGATCAGCACCCTTTGCAGCCCTTTGGAATCATCCTGACCCTCCCATTGGCCACCCATCCCCTGATCAAAACAGGCTACTGTCTGGAATCACTGTTGAGCTTCCTCTTCTCTCCCCATGTCCACCCCCTTTTGGCTGAGATAATTGGCCAAATCTCTTTCTCTTTTGTTTGCCCTGCAGCCAAAACATGCCCAAACTGGTAAGATCAGAACAACCCATTGTGAAGCAAAAGTAAAACCAGCAAGAGCAGCACTGATGCTGCTATTCCACTCACATTCTGGAATATAACAAGCCCTGCAGACTCTTTTATTTGGTGTTTGGGCTGCTGGGAGGCGTCCATCCCGATGCTCTCTGGCTCTTGATGCAGTTTGACGGCTCTTAAGCAGACCTCCACAGAGACATCTGAGGACCGAAGTAGTTTGAAAATGTTATGCTGTCATTGCATAACTTCACGGAGGTCACTTATGTGCAGAACTTTTGGTTTGTTGGCCCTGAATCAAGAAACGTCCTCGACTCTCACAGACAGACCTCCCAATTAATTCCTCCTTCTCGTCGCCTGGGGAGAGTCGGACTTCTCCGAGCTGCAGATCTGCTCCTGAATACATTTTGGATCTTAGTCGGGCGTGTGCTCGGCCGGCGGGAGGACGGAGGACAGCGGGGGGGCTGGGCTGTGTGGTGTGATGTTGGCGGATCAGGCTGTCGGCTCGCTGATAAAACTGCAGCACCCCACCGTCCTGCACAGGCCGCAGCAATTAGGCTGCGACACGGACAGTGGACCAGGCCCGCCGCGAATTCAGTCTCGTCAATTTGCAGTGATGTTTGGATCATTGCACACAGCGCAGGTCACATATCACAGGCTGGCAATTAGAGAGCAGAGAGAGGAGGAGCGGACAGGCTGGAGGAGGGAGCTTTGTTTGGTATGCAGACTTACAAAGCTCATTAAAGGATGTTTTTGGTATCATCACACCATCGCTTTAGATGGCTTCAGTTTATTTCAAGATTTAAAGGCTGGATAGAGGCTGGATAAAGAATAATGAATCTAAGATTGTATGATCTCTTTTAAGATTTATGCAAAACATCAACCCAGAAACTTTGGATGCAAAGCCTTAATTAAACATTAGTTAATTAAACATAGATCAATCAAATGCAGAGTCTTATTAAAACCATTTATGACGATAAAGTGCTCTCTACCAAATAGCTGTCAGTGTGTATTTTGCATTTACTTGTTGAAAAATGATTATATTATATTATATTTTCTTGCCAACTACTGAGATGACACTTTTCGCATAGCGCTGTGAAACGGCCTCCGCTGCACAGCCAGAGCTGTGGCTGCAGAGCCTCCGCTGCAGCGGAGGCTCTTCCGCAGAGGCCGTTTCACGGCGCTATGCGAAATAGAGCCTTATTTAGGGGTGTTTTTGTGTGAAAGTAACGCACTGAAAATTCTCTAAATAGAGCGTCAATGCAGACCGATATCAGACTTTTTCGGTGGGAGTCCGTTTATTTGTGTTTGTGGTCAAGTAAAATATGGCCCCGTCTGACTGCAGCGGAATCAGCAGACGAGCAGAACCGAAGCAGGAAGAGGGAGTTAGGTCCTAGCGCCCTGGGCTTCACCTCCACAGAAACACTGCTGTAGAGGTAATTTCTGCCCTAACCCTTGTGATAGGACCCAACTTGTTCAATCCCGGAATATCACTTTAAGGTTGATGATGTTGTTGCTGCGTGTCTGTGTCACCACAGGGTGTGCAAAGTCCAAATACTGGTCAAAAAATCTCAAGTTTCTTTGTCGATGAGTTTTACAAAGAACACATTTATTTGACCAAGGAAAGAGCTAAATGCAAGAATTATCAATCTGTTAATGAATCCAGGGATTAATTGTAATCAGACTGGTATGCAAGTTTATATACAGGCGTGGCATTGTTTATATTACAGGATAATAGATGGGTTTGGATGGAAGGAAGGATTGATAAGGTTAAGTGATTAGACAGTTCAACAGATAGATGAATTGGAGAGGAATGGCAGTATTACAGGATAATAAGATGCACAGGCATAAGGGTTGGCATATGGATGGAAGGAAAGGTGATTGAATGGCTATTAAGGTTAAGTGATTAGACAGTTCAACAGATAGATGAATTGAAGGGCAGAGAAACTGATACATGGACAGATGGGACAAATGAAAGATTGGATAGAAGGATTGACGGATTTAAGGAAACTGGGAGGGTCAGTGAACCAATCTGAGGGCTGGTAGAGGCTCAGTTTGTGATCAGATGGATGGATGATTGATTTTTGAGCCAGTTTTCTGATGGATAAGACGGATGAATGGGTGTATCGCAGCACAGAAACAACATTTTTCTGTCAGACATTAGACGTCACTGTGTTTGTTTTTAGGTGAAAAATGCTCCTTTCTGTTATCGTTGCATTCAGGGTCTCTCACCTGAGCCTCATCGGTCAGAATCAGGTGATATGCTTGACCCTGAGAGCCTCTCGCTGTGTTCATCATCTTGTTGTTTCTGAAGATGGATTGTTGTTCGTCCTGATTCGCTCTCTGCTGTGTCTCTGCCTGCTTCGCTGCCCCTCTAGCTTCACACTTTTCATTATCTGTCTCTCCGTCTCCCTCGTACGACACAGTGAGAGTTACGGGGCCTCCCATGGCGCCGAGGCTTCAGTAACGACGACGGTCTGACGGGAGCTGGGAGATGTTCTGTTCACGGCGTGATTGCTCGGCTTTTATTCGTCATTATTGGAAACAGCAGGGGGCCGGTCGCAGAGGAGAAGCCATTAACTCTCCAGATAATACTCAATGTCATCAGTCTACATCCCACTGAAACCTTCTGAGTCCACAGACGACAACACATGAGGAAAAGTCTGAGGAGGTTTGTGTCTAAGATCGGGGCTTTATTGTGCTGCCTGAACCTCAAAAATTTAAAGCAGCCACTTTGGCATATCAGACAGATTTTGGGAAAACATTTTCAGAGCTTGGAGTCTGAGCCAAGAAGGACCTTTTGATGGAACCAAACACCCACGAGATCAATTAGCTGATTTAAGTCCAACCTGAGCGACAGCCTGCAGCGCCCACCCGTCACTCAAGCAGCCAGTCCCAGTATTCAAATTTAAACATGTTTATTTTTACTGCATGAAATTTGGAAATTTGATCCTGAGGATCTATGGGGATTCTCTTTGTTTGGAGAGAGCTAGGAACTGGGACTTTAGGGAGTCCAGTTTTTGGTATTTGGGCTTTAATACCAGTCTCCAGCCCCAGAGACTAAAACTTATTTTCTTTTTGGAAAATGCTGACAGACATGTGAACCAAGAACAAAATACAAGAAGACAGCAAATGCCTGCACACTAGCAATAGTCAGAGCCACAGGAGTTGTGTATTTAGGTCGTCTGTCTACAAAATCCCCAAACGGGATGTCCCTGTGAAAGTGGTATCCTAATAATGCTTTAAAACGTTCTCTTTAAACTGAGTCATTGGGCCTTATGCTCAGAACTTACCTGTGAACACATAACTTCAGGTTTTCATTCAGGGAAACTCCTTAAATGCACACATGCCTGCTCAAACTTCAGGATAAAAAGGTAAAATTCACCTTAACTATTGGTCAAAATTTGTTGAACACATAATCTTATTAAACTAATCATTTAGAAACTGTGCCACTTTGTGTCCACTTTGACTTAAGGTATAGTTTTTTTGAGGATATACAAAGGTGGACAAAATTGTTGGTACCCTTCTGTTAAAGAAAGAAAAACCTACGATGGTCACTGAAATAACTTGAAATTGACAAAAGTAATTATACATAAAAATTT
The DNA here is from genome assembly GCA_036419115.1 of Scarus forsteni. Taxonomy (NCBI): domain Eukaryota; kingdom Metazoa; phylum Chordata; class Actinopteri; order Labriformes; family Labridae; genus Scarus; species Scarus forsteni. The sequence goes on from JAZDUH010000145.1 coordinate 2,587,854, forward strand.
ACTTAAAATCAACCAATGAAAATCAGACAGTTCTTTTAAATTCTTGTGAAACAGAATTATTTTAAAAACAAAATACCCTAAATGTAACATTTTGTTGCACAATCTTTTGAGGCAATCACTGTAATCAGGTGATTTCTGTAACTCTCAGTGAGACTTCTGCACCTGTCCACAGGTATGTTGGCCCACTCCTCATGAGCAAACTGCTCCAGCTGTCTCAGGTTTGAAGGCTGTCTTCTCCAGACTGCATGTTTCAGCTCCTTCCACAAATGTTCCACAGGATTTAGATCAGGGATCATAGAAGGTCACTTCAGAATAGTCCAGTGTTTTGTTCCTTTCTAGGGGTACCAGAAAGGAAAAAGTCTTGAAAGCATTCTCTCAAAACTTTGAATTTAATGAGCCAACATTATGCTTTTAAAGTTTTGTTAAGAGTGTTTCAGGCGACTCCTTTGCATGGTAAAATCCCTCTATGCACAAGACAAAAGCAAGTTGCTGCCTGAAACTGAATGTGAGCAGATTTGGCACCAAATCACAGCAGTGCACTCCTGCTGGCCAATCTGTATGTATTTGAAGATCACTCAGACCATATTTCCTCTTGCAAATAGAACATCAGTCAACCAGAGTGATTGATTCAAAGTCTCTTGTGGGCCAGATAAAGTTCCTCGTAACATAAAAGTAACAAGTAACATGAAAAGTTACTTTTAATAGAGGTCAACTAAGAAAGTACGAAGTAACTTTTTTTTAAGAAGAAAAGAGTAATGAGAAAACACTACTTTTTTATCGTAACTTCCTCAACACTGTATGTATATGTGTATCTATGCATAAATGTGTATCCATAAAATGAAGAGCTTTATGCTCTATTGTAAAGTGTCTTCAGATAACACTTGTTATGAATTGGTGATATACAAATAAAGATTGATTGATTGGTAATCAGGAGATAACAGGTTTCTTAAACCATCTTAATCACATGGCGATGTGTCCTTGGGCAATACACTGAACACCAAGTTGCTCCCATTGCCACGTAAATGGGAATAAAAGGGTGTGAATGTGTTGATACTGATGGACTCAAACCACCAGAGAGTGAATGTGTGAATGGGTGGGTGTGACCTGCAGTGTGTAGCTGCTCTGAGTCGTCAACGATAAGAAAAGAGCTGCATAAGCTCAAGTCAATTTACCATTTACCATAATCACCAGACAGTTTGCAAAGTCAAAAGAGAGACATAAATGTGTATGGAGCTTTCAGATTCCTCCTTTGCTATGAAGATGACATCAGAGGTGTTTTTTTGTTTAAAGGAACGAACAAAAAGATGAAGAAGCAGTTCTCTTCAAATACATACAATATGAAATCTTATTGATGGATTTGAGTCTGAAACTCAGTGGCTGAGCTCAGTATCTGCTGCCTGGTGAAACTTTTCCTCTGCTGTGTTATGCATGAGAGAAGAACATATGACTCCTGACCTCTTAGAGAACTTTAGAAGAAACACTGCTGGCCTTTAAACTCTCTGCGGGAGCTGCTGCAGCCTCCTTCTCTCACACTGTAGTACCAGATGAAGCTCAGGAGAAGCCCTCCCCGTCTCCCTGAGACGTTCTCACAGATTGTGGCTCCACAAACATCCCTGCAGCCATCCCCGCAGTCACAAACTGACAGAAACACACGGCTTTCAAACCATGTGGCAGCTCAACTCTCATGAGACTCCTTACTGTTAGAAGCAGGAGCCATTTGTTTGCCATCCATCATAATATTACACAACCCGTCCTCTTCATCTGCCTCCGACAGCATCTATTCCTCATTTCAAGGTTTTTAGACGCCCTGAACGCTCGTCCTCAAGGCTCAGCAATCTGTCTGCGAGTCTGTTGTCGGACGAGCCGCGGCGTGCCACCTGTCATCGATTCGGTTGGTGTGTCAACAGAGACGCCGGCGGCAGGCGCAGCGCTGACTTCCCGTGCTTCTCCATCTCACACCCGTAAACACAACCACCCCCTCTGTTTACCGACTTCTCTCAGGAGTGTCTGTGAGGGCTGGCTGTGTGGACAGACGCGGCTGCCAAAAGAGAAACGATGAAGCAGCCAAATCGAAGCAAATTCAGTCAGAAAAAACACACTCAGCAGATCAGAGATTCGACTTTTCCTGATCATATTAAGGCTGTGGAGTCACTGGACTCTTAATCATTAAAAGGTCTTTAATTCCTCAAAGTTTAGGAGATTGATAACAAATGACGGCCTTATTGATCAGTCACATCAAGATCTGACAGCTCATAGAAAGATGTAAAGATTTATTTTTCTTTTGAGAGCATGAACCAAAGATTTACACACACTCTAGTCTAACCAACGACACCCATTCAGCTTATAGCTGATGCAAATATCTAATTACCCAGACACGATCAAGACAGCCAGGTGAAGCTCAAAGTGAGCATCAGAACTGAGAAGAAAGCTGATTTAGGCGACTGACATGATTTTTTAAGAACAACCATCGCTAGGTAGTCCGAGAAAGTTCATTATGTCTACGTGGATAATATGCTTATACATTCTTTTTTAACAGACAAGCAAGGCTTTTAACTCTTTTCTTTACATGTTTCCACTGAAAAGGAAACATCCCACTGCCATCAGATGACACTTCTGACAAAGGCAGAAGAGCTCCGTCAAAACATTTAAGTATGAGGTATGAGTTAAAAACCCTGTCTGTTAAAAAAGAAAATATAAGCAAACTAATAAAGCACTTGGAGAGCGCAGACCTCCGCCAGCACCACAGTCCTCACCCATATTGTGATTTTGACCATAAATATTAGTCCTACCTTTATTACATGTAAATATTTAGATTCCTTGACCATGAAAACATACCATTAGCAAGTATATTCATAATGATATCTATTTTAGTTCAGTAGTTATTCCCAGAAATCACATTTTTCACCATGGCGGCCAGACGCTGATCCGGATCAACACCAAAATCGAAGCAGTTCTTCCTTTTCCCATGCCGAACATTTCCTGCCAATTTTATCAAAATCTGTCCATAACTTTTTGAGTTATTTTGTTCACAGACGGACAGACAGACGGACGGACGGACAGACAGACAAACAAACTCTCCCAAAAACATAACCTCCTTGGCAGAGGTAACCATCTTTAGGTTTCACGAAAAATGGTCTTGAAGAGGAAAATATCTGAGGAGTGGCAGTTCTCTGCACCAAAATGTTTGTTTGATGCTACAAATCAAAAGAGAGTAATCAGAGTGGTTGGTGTTTTTGGCAGAAGACCACACCAGCTGCCATTCCTGTCAGCTAAGAACAGGAAATTGAGGCCACATCTCACTCGAGCTCACCAAAGTTTGAAGACAGAAGATTGTAAAAGTGTCTCCTGGTCTGATGAGTCTGGATTTCTGCTCAGAGTTTGGTGTGAACATCATAAAACATGGATCCCACATTGGATCAGCGGTTCAGGCTGCTGCTGGTGGTCCCTCAGTCCCACCTCAGCATGGTTCAAACCCCACAGCCTACCTGAGTGTATGTCCATCCCTTTATGACCACAGTGGACCATCTTCAGCAGCTCCATGTCTCAGAGCTAAGATCAGCTGACACTGGTTTATTCAGCATGACAATGAGTTCACTGTACTCCTGTGGCCTCTACAGTCACCAGATCCCAATCCAATAGAGCGCCTTTGAATAGAAGATCATCATCATGGCTATGCAGCCAACACTGATGCATCATGGAGATATGGACAAACATCTTTAAGAGACATTTAAGCAGCTTGTTGAATCTGTGACAATTAATAGATAGATATACCTAATAAAGTGGCCATGCAATGATATCTTTATATCTCACATAGTCGTGGGCTTTATCAATGAATAGTTTGTCCTGACAGCTGTAATATTATCCATATTCACAGCCTGTAAAGTCACCCCCTACCCTCTGCACTGCCTGAAGTTAATGTATGAATAAAGTCGTGTAAACTCAGTCCTCAGTCCAGATTCTTCCTCTCCTGGTAGGAAGCCTCCCGTCTCTCATTTTAGCATGGATGATGTCACAGCACGCAACTCACTTGAGGTCACGGTTTGTGAAAGAAGCTCTCAGATGTGAGCTTCAATCACACAAACCATAAAACGCTGAACTTTAAAGTAAATTACTGATTCTGTCTCATCTGTTTTTACAAGAAAACACGACTCAGACGGAAGAGGACTCTGCTCAGAGCTGGAAACGATTTAGCAGATCATCTCACTACAAACAGAGAGTCACATGTCTGACAGAATAAAAACTTTATTTTATTACTGAAACACAAATATTCATCATGTCGGGTCTTACTCTGTAGAGTCTGGTGAATCTGTGGGTCCTCCCCTCGGACCACCTCCCCTGAAAAACCTAAAGCATGGGGCTCTAAAGCTAAAATGACAGATCATTTGTCTCTTTATGTTAAATGAAAGAATTTACAGTTAAAAAAGTCCCAGACTGGATCTGAAGATTAAAGAGAGGATGGATCGAATGGATGAAAAGCTGGATGGTGAATTGATTTGATAGGAGAGTGGGTTGAAGGATGGGTGAACAGAATTATGGATGGACAGATGGACGGCTGGATGGTTGAGTGATGATCAGAAGTTAAGGGTTTGAAAAATGGATGAATGGATGGATGCATGGTTGGATAAAGGATATGTGGGTGAATGGATGGATCGATAGATGGTTGGAAGAATGGACTAATAGGAAAGTTAAATAATGGAAAGAGTGCATGGATGTATGGATGATAGATGGATGGATGTGTGAATGGATGGATGGATGGGTGGATGGACTAATAGAAGAGCTAAATAATGAAAAGATGGCTCAATGGAAGAGTGCATTGATGGATGACAGGTTAATTGAGGAGAGATGGATGGATGGATGGATGGATGGATCCATGATGGATGGATGGACGGATGGATGGGTTCACAGAAGAGCAAAGGACAGATAGATTTATAAATAGATGGATAGGTTAATTAAATACTGGATGTATGCATGGATGGATGGTTAATAGAGGAAAGGATGGATGGATGGATGGATGGATGGATGGATGGATAGATAGATAGATAGATAGATAGATAGATAGATAGATAGATAGATAGATAGATAGATAGATAGATAGATAGATAGATAGATAGATAGATAGATAGATAGATAGATAGATAGATAGATAGATAGATAGATAGACTTTATTGTCCCTTCTAGGAAATTTGTCTTAGACAAAGATAAAGGATGGATGGATGGATGGATGGATGGATGGTTGGCTGACTGAATTGATGGATATGCAAATGGATGTATGTATAAATTGATGGATGGATGGATGGATGGATACCAGTCTCCATGTCTTCACCGTGGGCTGCTCTTGAATAAATAACCCTCCTGCTGTTTCTTCACACGTTTTCAGTGTTTGTAGTTTAACCTCGTCTCTGTTTTGTTTCTCTTCCCGTCAGCGAGGGCCGACACTCAGAGCTGTTCTTCATGGACCAGATCAAACCGTCCTGCCCGGATCACAGCTCCTCTCTGACTCAAAGAGCACAAACCCAGACCGGAGAGTCTGAAGAAACAGAGGAAACACTTGAGCTCCCACAGCGAGGTCACAGGGAGACAGACACAGCCTGGGTGTGTGTTTACACGTGTGTGTTTACATGTGTGTGTCAGTGTGTGAGTGTGTGAGGCTCAGGCCGGGGGAGAGTCTGAGGAGCTGTCCACTGACTGTGGTGCTGAAACAGAAGACTGTCTGAGGCTGGACACGCTCTGGAGCAGCCTCTCCACACTCGGCCTCTGTGTGAACATGACCAAACAGAAACACACGAAATTCTTCTCAACTTTAAGAATAAGCTGTGATTCTGAAATAAACACCCAGCTCTCAGAAAGTGAGAATGAGCTCATGAGCTGGACTTGGTAAAACTTTGAGTCTGTGGTATAATGACAGATATGTGATAATATGGAGATGGAGTGGCTGCTGTGACCTTTGACTTTGGAGGAGGTTTGCACATTCAGTCTGAGATGAGATGACCCTGGGGGGCGTCTCCATTTCCATTCAGAAGGTCTGACTGGAATCTATTCAGAGGTTTTGTGGCTGCAGGTTTTGTCTCTGCTTCTTCTTATTCTGCAGGAGTTACAGTTGGACTGGACATTTGCATGGCGCCCATTCTTATATTACCCTTTTATATTTATATTTATTGAGTTAAAGCCATAAAAGAAACTTGCTCCTTGCTTCTTTATACTGTTCTTTCTTTATTTACCAACAAATGCATTAAACTTTGGGTAAACTTCCTGTAAAAATGTCGCCTGCCAGCCAGACGGACCTGCCGGATTCTGAAATCATGCATCTCTGTCTTGCCAGCCTCCATTGTCCAACAGTTTCACTTGGCTACATGCTTAACGGCCTAATCAGGGAAGAGAGGCGGGAGCAGTGGGAGCAGTGGGTGTGATGACAACAGGAAGTGACTTAACGGGAAATAAATGCTTCTGCCCATTGATGCTGTTTCAAGTTGTGCAGTTGGGAATTATAAATGTCGATTCTCAACTGGAGTTGGGTTTTGATTCCCATTTCTGGTATTTAATGAGAAGAAGAGAGATTCAGGAGGGTTTTAGGACATTAATTTTTAATACAAAAACACGCATATGCTGCTGGAAGTGGGCTGCTATTGCAGTTTAAATACAAGAATATTCTCTACCCTCCACAATCAGAATGATTCATTATATTCACAAATAAACCTGCTGGAAAAGTCCATCGCTGCAGAGGATAAACACTGGGCAGGTGAGCTGTTACATGGGAAAATTGATTTTTTTTAGGACTGCATCTAAGTTCATCTTCTCCTGTTTGTGCATAGAACATGTGCTAAAAGAATTAAACTGGAAATCTGATTTCTTGTCCCTTGAAAACTCTTTTTTTTTTATTTCATACTTAGGGCCTTGTTGATGATATATTAGTTGCTATTTTGGTACATTTTGTAAGAGAGTTTTATGCCTGACCTACAGCAGCAAAGAACAGAAACATTTAGATACAGTCCTCTTAACCCTTTAACTCCCAGCTCAAACTGTTTGGAAGAGATCAATAAATTCAGGAAAAATTAATGTGTTAAAAAAAACACAACGTGTCATCGTTTGTTTCTGTCAGTGTTTTAGCATACAGAAAAAACTGCAAACAAACCAAAGGAACAGATATTTTCCGAGTTGGATTTAAAGCTTTTGAAAGCTAAAAGCTATTATTATTAATAATGTCATATATTTAACCATTCACTGATCTGATGGTATATGTATTTACTGTATATACTGAATCCGTTCTTTGTCAAAAAACATTTCTGTGTTTGTCAAATTCAGTATCATTTATTTTAATTTATATTTGATTGCTATTATATTTACAAAGATCTTTTTTAATCGATTTTGTCTCAAATATTTGTGAATTTCTGTGTCATCGTGTAATCAACTGTTAGCTTTTTAAACCTTTAAATCCCAATCAAAGAAAATATCTGGTTTTGGTCATTTGTAGTTTTCTCTGTTCCCTGAAATGTTAATGGAATCTAGAGCTGAAACGATTCCTCGAATAATCGCAATTATTCGATTACAAAATATCCTTGAGGCAAATTGTGTGCCTCGAAGCCTCGTTTAATATATAATTATACATATAAATATAAACCTGGACTAATATGCAGTGCACGGTGTTTGACACGGACTGTCATTTCTGTGGCACAACGCGCCTGCTACCTCCGCTGCTGCGCGGCTTGTAAAATCATGAAGGAAGAGAAAAGAGAGGGACAGAAAGGAGAGAGTCCACAGAAGAAATGGCAGAGAGTGTCCCAAGTGTGTGGTCACTACAAGAAGGGACGAAAAGAAAACACAGTGCAGTGTGTCTGATGTCAAACGGAGTTAGCTTAGCACATAGCTTAGCATGATAGCACGTCGTCACTGCTGCAGCACGTCAACAGTAAACATGCGGTCTGTTCAACAGGATGACACTCATGATACATCAACAGAAGCAGCTAATGTGATCAATAACTGAGATATGGGCGAGTAAATAACCTACTTTGATTATGGCTCCGTGTAAAGGCTGGTTCAGAACGTAAATCTATGTGGAGGCTACTTGCCCAGAATCATGTGTATTTTGTTCACATACTTTTCACATCCAATAACTTTACATTTAATTTGATTGCAGAGAGTAGAAGAGGAAACACTGACAGTGAGTAGAGGAAGCAGGTGTAGGGAATGCTTTCATATGTTATAGAAATGTACATTAGCTAGTTAAATGATCTTAGTATCTAAGTATGAGATTATTTGGTCCTAGAAATAAAGTAAGCAAAATAAGATCATCAATATGGTACAGTAGTAAAGGCAATTATTTAGCAAAAAGAGACAAGCATGAATACAAATAAAATAAAAATAACCAAACTTAAAAAAAATACTGAAAAAAGCAAGATATGTCCCAGAGTAAAAATAAAAGTATAGATTTTGATTTTGAAATCCCATTTATGCTCAGAATGTTCAAAATAAGAAAAAAAAGTTGTTAATTTAAGTGACCTGGCTTTTCTGTTTGTGTGTTACTAATAATAATATTGTGTAGTGATTCAATGTAAAAGAAAAAAAAGCAGTGAGCACAATGTAACTGTTATCCGATTACTCGATTAATCGACAAAAATTTGGTAATCAGTTACAAAAAGAATCGATAGCTGTAGCCCTAATGGAATCTAACAACGATTTGATTTTTTCTGTTTTTGAAAACATTAAATATTCCTGAATTTATTGATAACCTCTGCCAAACAGCTGAGCTGGTAGTTAAAGGGTTAAATCGGTCTGTCAGTTATTCTCATCTTGAAATGGTCGAGTGCACAGACTGAGCCATAAGTCAAGAGGCTCCTTTAGTGGGAACAGTAAAAGACCCTGAATGTTTTCTAAGCTTCATGATAATCCTGTTTGGTCCTACCTCCTTCAGACTGATGAATCCTTCAGTCGATACTCGGAGCCTGAGTGGCTGCTCTGAGACACCGCTGAGACTATAGAGTCTGAAGGTTTTCTGAAGGACTGATCAAACTGTAGGGACAGTCGAGCAGAGAAATGAGATAATCTAGATGATCACACAACACATCTGCTGCCTTAATTGAAAAGAACACTTACAAGCCCGAGCTCAATGAGTACAGCACTGATAAAATTAAACAGCTTTCTGAAACTGGATACATTCTTCATTATCAAATTTAAGGTAATCTTTAATATCTCTGAGTTTACTGCATCTGATTGGGGCTTTTTCAGGAACATCAGCTCTGATGTTGTAGCAGAAGCCATGATCATACACACTGTGCTCAGAAATTCACATTATTTGAAGCTCATTTTAAAGGAGGAGGGTGTGTGTGGAAATGTTGGATCAGCTATGCTGGACTGCCCCATTTTCTGCAGAAAACCCCACAGAGGTTTCTGCTGGACGAGTATCAGTGTAAAAATGCTGATCGCTCACTTTAAACTGAATTAAACACTTAGGCAGCCATTGACCACAGCTGCTGAAGAATTCTCCCTCCACTTTATCAGAGTGTAAGCAGCAGAAATGAGCAGATTGAGATGAATTCCAGCAGCAGGAGATCCTCCTCAGCTTTGCTTTACGGCTTCTGTTTCCTCACAGGCCGCTGCTGCTTCTTCACCAGGAAAGAAGTGACAAGATGCTGCAGTGTTTGTGTTTGCATTTCACAAATCCTGATCTAAAGTTAGCTCCTGTGCTCCCTTCCAAGTGTGATAAATCACAGCCATGACAACACATGCTGCCGTCTCCCGACCTCGCCATCTTTAATACTACGATTGTTCCCCCTATCCTGACACTCATTTACATTTCCATCAATCCACACCTCAGTCCTCCTCCATTCTTTATCATATCCATCCCATAATTTATCCATTTGCTCTCTTTCTTCTTTCATTCATCCCTTATTAGAATTCCCGTCGGCTTGTTCGGTCTCGGCGGACTAACCTTTATGGCTCCGTTCCTGCCATCATTCCGGTCTGATCTAATATGAAAGCTCTCCGGTATCATATCACATAAAGCCTTACAGTCAGCAGGAACATTACCCATCATCCCCTCTGCCTCAGGAGTCATGCAGATTCATGCAGCGCTCCATCACGGCTCGGTGAAGGCACAGAGAGAAGTTTACTTTAGAAAGTGTGTCCAGGATAATTCAACAGTTTGTTCTGCAGGATTTCTTTAAAAAAAGACTCCAAGAATGAGAACAGCGAGGATCCTTTTTAACACGTGTACCTACAGTGGAGGGGGGACTCAATTGTGAAGGAACAGCTCTTGTTAAATATCTTAAAATATGGAAAACAATTAAAAAACAAAGGTAGCAACAGTTTTTGAAAAAGAAAAATATGCTCTTTTGGAGGAAAAATATCACAAAATCTGCCACGAAATGCAAAACAAAACAGCATTTGTATTTAAAATCTTTGATTTCTGGTACATTTGCTAATCTGTATAATAACTAAAAGGAAATATAGAATATTGTAATGTTATTTGAATCTTTTTGTGAAGTAGAGATGGGATTTGCTAAGATTTATAATACCAATGCCACTAATGATTCTGCTTTCCAACTCTTTTATGAAACAATGTCAAACACATGGCATTCCTAATTTTTAATCCCATGATTTATAGATAAATGCTTCTGCAAGCTGCTGATGTTTCCACCTACAGAAAGTTTTGCATGATAGCATCAGGCAGCTGAACATTTGTGAACAACAATGGCTCAGAGATCGGCATGGATCCTGCCTCGTGATTGTTTTATTAGAACTGGACATTTCAGCTTTAAATGTATTTAATTATGAACATCGTTATTTCATGTTTGTTTTAAAAAAAAAAAGGTGGAGCAGATCATTGAAGATAATTCTTCATTCTGCTCCTTCTAATTTATGATTTGACTTTTTGTTTTTGTATTGTAGTATTTCTTTAATTAATAAATGAATAAAAAAAAAAGAACAACACTGAGCACATTTCTCAATGAAAAGATGTTTTTTGCTAACATAAGAAAAGGACGTTTTGTCCTTTACACCGACTAAAGCAGTACCCACCTACTGCAACATCCAACTGGCTGTAAAGAATGTGACTGACAGAAAAATCATCCAATCACCTTCTTAAGAGTTTTTAGGCTCTGCCAACCCAAATCACTTTCATGGGCTGTTGTCTTGATGACTAGAGAAACATTCTGCATTAAACATGTCAAAGTGTCTATCAGGGGTGTCAGGTTATGATGAAGCATTAAACTATCACAACATGAAGACCTCTCACCCTCTGTGCAGGACAAACAGTCCTACCAGTGTGACATCATACCACTGTTCTGTCAACAGTTTAAGCCTAATAGTTTGAGATTATAAGCTCATTGCAGAGCGTAGTTGTTGGAGTGAATACAAAGTTGTTGACAACATGGTGCTGAGAAGCGAACTGGGCTTGCTTGGTGAAGGGAGCTTTAAAGAGGCAGAAGCTCCAACAGAGCATCTCGAACAGAGAGAGAGAATCAGGACTTCTCTGTTTAGGAGACAAAGATGTTTTTTGGAACATTTGTAAATGTAAACATAACCTGACATCTTCAAAATCATTTCATGAACCTGATTTAAGACAAAATATAGGCTTTATAAGAACCATGAATCAAAAAATTACTGAGAAAAGTATCAAATGTTCATGTTAATGTCAGATTTTAAAGACATTTCAGTGCAGAAATTCCACCAAGTGAGTCTTTAACCATTTCTATTTGCATTTAGAAAAGATCAGAAACTCTCCTGTATGTTCTCATCCTTCCACGACAGTTTCATCCCTCCAGTGCCACACCTACATCAGACTGAAGGTCAGAAAATCTGCAGCAAAGTATAACAAATGGCAATGAAAGCTGGAAGCTGATGTTGCAATCACAAAGAAAAAGGATGTTAGAGCAACTACTTAGAGGTAAGAGCAGTGTTACACCTTTGCACCGTGGGGTTAGAGATGCTGCAGCAGGATGCTTTCAAGATCTTCACGCTGACATCTGATGTCTGTGTTATGAACCTGTCTGTGTTTGTCAGATTAAAAATTTATCCTAATGTCTTTTGCTTAATTTATAAATCCATCTGGAGAACTACAAATGCACTGAGCTGATTCTTTCCCGTGCACCTGCAGGTCTTACAGTTCACTCTTGAACAATCTGGTGCAGTGGATTCATTTAAAGACATGGGCATTGAATATGTAACTTTTTGATCCCATCTTAGCAATCATATCTCTTCTTTTTCTTGGATCAAGTAAAAATAAAGTTGGGAAATTAACAGAAATGAAGGTGATCCCACAGCTGACATGTCTTCTTTATATATCCCTGTCCAAACACAAATTTCTGCAGTCACAAAAAGCAAATACAGCATCATATCCAACCTGCAAAAAACACCATGCAGCCAAATGTACAAGCCAAAGGGCAGAAAGCGTCTGCCTCAACCTCCCGCTGCAGATTCATGACAGAAACCATGACGAGATGAAGCCCTGCAGAAAGACTCAAGCAGGAGGGATTCAACAGGTTCTTCATCAACATTCTTAGACAATAAAATATTTGTCTTACGCCACCAAAACATTAAATTACACCACTTCACTTCTTCCTGTTGTTCCTCTAACATAAATGAAGTCAGGTTCAGATAATGGCTGGGAGAGAAGCAAGAATCCAGACGTCGAGAGGCTCAAACTCTCAGCAGACGGCGTGAAGATGACCATGAATGGGCAGCAACATCTATGAATGAATGAATGAATGAGATGTGCATCCAATCAAAGTGCTTCACAGCATCAGCTCAGGTTAAAATCCACTCAAAAATGAACCAATTAACAACAAAAATGCACCATTAATACAACCATTTTGTCTCAATAACCAACTTTTAATAAACTAGAAAACCACAGCAAACCAATCAAACCATCACAGCCATAAAATCCTTCAAATGAGGCCACTTTGAATTAAATAAAACAATATTAGACAATTTCATTCATAAACCAGCAGCATTATCAGTAATATTAATAATAATAAAGGTTTACGTACTGAATCTCTGAGGCTCCAGCTCCATGCTGCTGCCGCTGAGTCGCTCAAGCAACTGACACCAAAGAGACAGAGAGCAGGGAGTAATGTGCAGCTCTCTCTCTCTCTCTCTCTCTCTCTCTCTCTCTCTTTCTCTCTCTCTCCCTCTCTCTCTCTTATCCTCTCTCTCTATCTGTGGATGTCTCTCGGCCGGGATGCTGCTAACCCAATTTTCCTCTTTTCTGCCTTTTTCTCATTTTTCCGTCTCTGCTTGTTATGAGTTTTCTCCTCTTCCCCACCATCCTGCCTCTGGTCCTCCTCTCTTTGTCTCTCTCTTGCAGCCTTGGTTGCCATGCACACTATCTTTGTGAGAACTAACTACAAGTGTAGAAAGTATCCACATACAACTGTCTTTGTTATCTGCAAATTGTGAAGATCGACATCTACTGAATCTCAGGCTGTTTTCACAGCTACAGCTCGGCTGTTTTGCTCTGATGCAGCGGGAAAAAAATGCAAAAAATTTCCTTTGGATCAATTAGGGATGTAACGGTATGAAAATTTCATATCACGGTTATTGTGACCAAAATTATCACGGTTATCATTACTATTGTGGTATTGTTGCAGTGTGCTCAAAATGTTCAAAAAGTCCTTTAACACAGTCTTGAAATCATTTAACCCCTTTAATATGATAATTTAACTGTTCTTTTGTCTTTTTGTCGATTATTGTGTCAGGAAATGTCCTATCAGTAAATTTGTTTAAACTTTTTTCATGGGAAATAAAAGTAAACAATTCTGGCAAGTATTTGTCATTATTATGTTATAAATACTTTAACTGTATGTTATTACAAGAAAGAAAAAAACATATTTGTACTTCTCTTCATAAACAATTGTAAATGAAAATGTTCAAAGTCTTTAAATGGCCAAAAATAAATGTAACTTATTTTACAAACACTCAGACATTTTAATTTGCCTGCAGCTTGTCTATGTTACAGCTCGTTATATTGGACCATGTCCAGGCCCTTTTTCTTCATTTATTGTTTTACTAACGATAGTCCCTGAAGCAGTTAGCCCCCTTCATGACTCTCCTCTGGTCTCCTCTTTCCATGGCAGATCTCCTCCACATCTCCTTCTTTAATATTTCCCAATTACGATTGATTTAATCCATAAAACACAAACTATGACGGAAAAAGATGACCTATTATGACGAAACATGTTGAAAACACGGCAAAAGAACGGCAAGAACTCACTCCAGATTGATACTAATGCTGTTATTTACAACCTGTATACATTACATTATTTACCTGATAAACCTCCTATAATGCACTCGGGTATGGCTCTCTTAATCCTCCCTCTCTCTCCTCGTTTACTCGAAGAGTTACAGCAGTTTTAATTATTTTTTAATTAATTTGTCTTTCACCACAGCTTGGTGTTTTAGACAGGATGACTGTCGTCACTCAGTTTCCCCTCGACATCCTTTGAAATCCGAACTTCGACCAGACTTTAGCCGTCTCCAGTCGGAACACCTGTTAAGAGTCTGAAACAATTGAAAACTGTGCATGCACGCCTCCGTTTGCGAGACACGGCTGCTTCATCGCAGGCAGACACAAGACATTCGGGGCAAAGAGCAACATCACTGTCAGTTATTGATGCAGTTTGGTGATCAAACTCAGTAACTCTGTAATTTTAATAGGACCCGATAACGATTATAGGGGGAAATTGTACCGTGGTTTACCATTTTACCGGTAACAGTTACATCCCTAGGATCAATTTATGTTCACAGGGCAGGAATTTGAAGCAGGCCACATCAGCCTTGGGGATCTAACATCATTCATCGCAGCTTTTCTAGAGTTTGAGTCATGTTGTGCATCATGGGAAGGAACCTGTCAACTATCCGCAAAGCTTAATATAATAATGAGAATAATGGATTTTACATGTCCGATGTAAGCTGATGATGATGAAAGAAAAGAACTGTCAACACTCTCTGTAACACAGACTCGTGTGTTCACTAAGAAACTGTCAGGACAGAGAAAAGTCTGAATAAAATCGATGAATAAATTCTCCCGCTTGAACGAGTTGCACAAATACTGGGAGTCTTAGGGCACTTTCACATTAGGCCCACTTGTTTCGAACTATGCTGCAGCGTGGAGAGAGCGAAATAAAGAAGAAGAGAGCAAAATGTAAACAGCGAAACGTGAACATTGGTTGTTTGGTGTGGGAAATGGTTACCACAGTAGCCTCTTCTTCATTCTCCTCCATAGCAGGTTTGGTAACCAGTTACGCGCATATCGCCCCCTGCTGTTTCAAACTGAGTAAATACACAAGTGGGCCCGGGCACGGTTTGATGTTGCAAGTGTGAATGCAAGCCAGCCGGCAGAGGTGGAGGGGGGACCACGCTGCAGCACGGTTTGAAACAAGTGGCCTAATGTGAAAGCGCCCTTAACCAGTTTTTTTTAATTAGTCCATGTTTTGAGTCCTGTGATGATCTGTAGCAGACGGTAATAATGTTGACCTGTTAATATTTTCATGCACAGAACTCTTGGTGCCCTCCTGTATTACTACAGCGGTGTGATGAATTAACTCATCATCCTGTTTTTGTCTGTCCAAGGTGGGCCCTCTTTCAGGTGACTTGGCTCAGTTGTTTGTGCTGAAACAGGGATAATCATATTATTTCAGACTAACCGAGCCAAACATGCCAACTTGTATCAGAAACCCCCCCCCAAAGTTGGGTGAAACTGATATCAACACCTGCTCCTGCTTCTGTTTTAGCCAAGTTTTTGCTTGTGCCCCTTTTTAAAATATTCCACAAGATGACGTGCTGGAACTTTGAAGGCCTCGGCAACTTCATACAGCCGCACAGCGATGTTTCTTCCTGTGTGCGCCTCTTCTATTTGTTTTGTCTCAACACAAGACTCTTTGCTTTCCAGTCTTCATCAATGAAATGGGCAGTCACTGTCATATAGGACTCCATTCGAAGAGACGTACACATATCTGTTATCTGTACCTATTAACTTTCTCTTTTTGAGTCCCTCGTATTTTGCCATTAGTGCATGCATAATTGTCTGGCGCTGGCACTGAATATCGATATTTTTTTTCTTGGCCTTCCATGACTCCGATGGGCCTCTATCCTGAGCAATAAAATTGACAATTCCTTCTGTGATGTTGTTTTTGTGATTGGATGTGATATGAGGCCAAAAATCCAGCGCCAACTGTGTGAAGGTTGCCGCCGTTGCAGCGGGCAGGTACGCCTGCATTTATAAAACGAATAAATGATTATTAGACTAGAATATTTAAATGTTCTTAATATCGTACTAATAATATTGAAATATTACCATTTAAGATGATACACCATGTTTGTCGTTGAGCTGTGATATGCAATCTGTTTGCAAATTTTGCATTCTACTTTTATACCGCCACCTATTTTGGTAAAATTCAACTACATTGCCGATGCCTTTCACATGCTAGAGGACTCAGATGAATGTTAAATACATTAAAATGGTGTTCTGAGACAGGCTGTTATCTGTGAAACGGGGGCGCTCGGGAAACACCCCCATTTCACTTGATACGTCCTTCCTGATGAAATGAACCACAGACTGCAGGGAAAAAATAAATTGATACATTTGGTCGACCAATCAGAATTTTGGTTATCTGAGCACGTATCGACCAATTAGTAGACCATTGGAGTTCATCAAAATTACCTTCCTAAAAGTGACTGCACCAAGTGCTAAATAATAAACCTGTAAGTCTGTGGTTGTTGGATCCTTAACGTAGCCGTTACAACAGATCTGACACCAGAATAATTGTAACAGACCGACAAAATGAAGAGAGCAGAACTATTTGAATTTTCCTGAAGTGAATCAACATTAATTTCTGAATGCTTTGATACGTAACTGATGGTTATGTCAGTCAATCTCAGTTTTTTCTCCATGAAGGGAAAAAAACTGAAACAAAAACCACATTCTTGGTTTCCAGATAAAATAATTCATGCACATAAATACAGAAACATGTTTTTTAATGCAGGCACACTGGCGGTTTTGGGTTTCAAATGAGAAGTTTCCAGGTCAGGATGTGTCACACGGCAGAGGCACAGAGCTCACTCTTCACTCTGCTGTTGTTTCCCGCATGTTTCATTCATTTCCCAGAGGTTCATATTTCCACAAACACCTGCAGATGCCCAGAGGGAGCGGTTTAATCCAGAACACCAACTAAATCTGACACAACTCCCAGACGTACTTCTGCAGCCAATCAGAGCGCTGTGCAACGAGATTCACAGCAACGAGGAGGTGAGGGAGCAGAAATCAGAAAAAACAAACCAAGACAACGTCAGATTGTTTAAAGTTAGTTTATAATGTCAGAGATTAAACTTCACTCTGAGTCTGATCGAGCTTCATCACTACAGCTGTGACAGGATTTAGATTCAGAGACACTGAGCCTGTTTACATGGGTAGTTTTCCTCAATCTGATTGAAATTGATCGGATTAAGGGAATCTGATTAGATCTATATATATGAACTTTGAGTAAAGAGATCCACGTTCAATCCGTGTTAGTATGGCCCCAGCTGAATCCGCTTGTATTGTTTTTTTTTTTGGCATGTGCAGAAGGTCACTCTGCCACTACCTGCAAATGTGTAAGAGAAGAAGAGGTGCACTTCCTGCTTCCTGTTTACCTCTAGAAAGATGGATCCACACCCTGTTTTGTTAAGGTTTCTATTAAAAAGTTTGTTTCCTCCACCGTCCAGTTCTTCTGTTTGTTTGGGCACACTGTGTGTACGTCACTACGTGCCCCTTACATACTATGAAGCGCCTGCACAGACCGAACAATCCTCTCTATCAACCCAATCCGCTCCACTCAGCCGTTTACATGAAGCATGGAGCAGATTATCAATCGGCATAGACTATCTCTTACAATCTGATCCGAAATACAGTCTGATCCGGGTGAATCAGATTGGCTAAGGTGTTTGCAGTTTTTAGATACAGTAAAAGTAGGAACAATTGGAAACAAAGAGGAGATTATTCACTATATTAATGAACAAACATCAACAATTGGCACATCTTTTTGAAATACTTTTTTAATTTTGAAACAATAAACATACACGGCATGGCCAAAAAAAGTCAGCACCTGGATTTAACTAAGCAAACAGGTACAAGTCTCCTATTGGATAATTACTGCATATAGGTGATTATCGTTCAGCTGAAACAAGTTCTTTAACTCCAGCTGATGCAATGAGCAGCTTCTCATTTCTTCAACAACCATGTCAAAGACACATCCTGTGGTCGTGGAAAAGATGTTAGTCTGTTTAAGAAGGGTCAAATCATTGGCATCAAGCAGAGAAAACATCTAAGGAGATTGAAGAAACTACTAAATTGGGTTAAGAACTGTCCAACACATTATTAAAAACTGGAAGGATAGTGGGGAACCATCGTCTTCAAGGAAGAAATGTGGTCAGAATAAAATCCTGAATGATGGTGATCGGTGAATCACTTAAACGTTTGGCCAAATCAAATCAAAGAAAAACAACAGCAGAACTCAGGGGTGTGTTTAATAGTGAAAGTAAGAGCATTTCCACACACACAATGTGAAGGGAACTCAAGGGATTGGGACTGAACAGCTGTGTAGCCTTAAGAAAACCACTAATCAGTAAAGCTAAGCAGAAAAAAGGCTTCAGTTTGCTAGGGAGCATAAAGATTGGACTGTGGAGGACTGAAAGAAGGTCATGTGGTCTGATGAGTCCAGATTGACCCTGTTCCAGACTGATGGGAGCATCAGGGTAAGAGGAGAGGCAGGTGAAGTGATGCACCCATCATGCCTAGTGCCTACTGTCCAAGCCTGTGGGGGCAGTGCTGTGATCTGGGACAATTCTGTGACATAGGAGAAACTTAAAGAAACAATGACACAGAGAATGAGACTGTAATCAAAGCCAAAGGAGGAACAATGAAATATTAGAGTGTGTGACCAGTGTGTAATGCATGATAAAGTAAAAGTGCTCAGAGATAAAGAACTAATGAAAAAAGTGTGTTGGCTCGACAATATGCTTGGTAGTTTTAAGACATAAGTGGGTTGATAACGAGGCTTTTGGTGACACCATGTACTTGAATGTACTCTACAGTCCAACTCTGTTTATCTCCCCTCAGGGACAAAGCTAACAGGTTCCCTTATTGGCTCTCATGTTACTAGAGCCATGGGCCTCCAGTACTCCCACTTCAGAAAACCTGAACCATAATGTTCACTCACTTGAGCAAAACTTCCAGTTTGTCCATGTGACCACACAGAGCCATACAGCAGCCGTTCCTCTAATTAATCTCTGGATGTTAATTTGCACAAACAGCTTTTTAAAGTTTATTGGCCATCTTGGACCACCGCTGGTCTTTAACGAGCCACAGTCAAGAACCCAAAAGCTCCAGAAGCCGATCCTCTGCAGGCCTGATCTAATTTAGCCCTCAGTGGGCTGCTGAACTTTAACGGGGAAAGGTACCATTTAAGATTTCAGCTTCACATTTATGACCCAAATCAACAAGAAAGACATCGTCTTTGGATGTTTTGATGTATGTTTGTGGTCCCAGATGAGGAGCTGCACACTCACGCGGTCCGAACCCCAAGCAGAAGCTAATGAAGCTGCTCCGCGTTCTGCTCGGGCTGGTGAGGAGCCAATGAGGCTCCGCTGCTTCGGCCAATAACACTTCACCTCCGCCAGCTTCTCGCTGATGGATGAGCGGGATTAATGTGGCAAAACGCACACACCAGTGAGCTGTGCAGAGCCGAGGTGATTTAAGCAGAAAATAAAGAGGAGGATGAATGTGCAGAGAAGCTCAGAGAGAGGAAGGAGCGAACACTGAGATCTGATAATATTTACAGAGAGATTAATATTCCCAGAGTGTGAAGAAATATGAGCGACATCCTGAGGAGATGAACATGTTTCAGAAGAAGGATTTTATATTTGTTTAGCATTTACAGAGTTGTTGGTGCTTGTCCTTTTTCACCATAAAGTGAGAAAATAAGGAAAATAAATATTTTATTTGAAATATTTTAACTTCCTGCAGACTTTGGGGTCTAAATGTTATTTTTTTCACGTGTGACCAAGTCTACAGCTATGACTAAAACTATTGTTATATGGCATAGTTTCAATTAAAGGTGCTATGAGGAGAATCTATTCCGGCGACATAAAGACTCTGCTACCCATGAGCACGAATGGCGACTGTCGTAAAGACGTGACCCAAGCCAAAGTGTGTGTTTGTTGTGATGCTAATGAATGCAGCTCGGACCTTCCTCAGAACTCTGCATTGCTTTACAACTTTTTTTTCCAACAACTTACAGGATGCAAAGCCACGAGGTAATGTATCTCTTTCTAGTTACGTAGCGGTAGTTTTTGATGTGTGACAACAAGCAATTTTTGGAAAACTTAATATTGTAGTTTTGTAGCCGGCAATATATGGCTACTTACAGCCCGGTGCTCTAAGACGTGTCCGAATAATATAAATTTGCTCTAGTTTTAATTGTCTTGTTCCTGAAGTTGAGTATCCAGGCCAGTCCAGCCCTGTCCAACCCGACCGCGAAGCTAAGGAATAGCATTTATAGATAACCTATTTTAATGCTATAAAACTCATCTTAAAGTGTGTATTTCCATCAGGCATATATCTAAAAGTCAGACTTTTTTGTAATTACTTAGAAACTCCTCATAGCATCTTTAAATTGGACAGTGCTGGCAGAGAATATGGGGCCAATCTGACCTCATGTCACCTTGTTAGCGTCTGATTTAAACGACTTTACCCCAAAAACAATCGAGATGTCAGCATTGATCCTTAACTCCATCACACGGCCATTATTCTGATCTTGGACTGTGACCTGTCCTGCTTGTTGAGTTTAGTTTAAAGCATCGATGAGTCCATTTCACAGGACCACAGAGAGCTGCAGAGTTAATGACCAGTTTGGCCGTCCGAGGATGATTTTTGTTCCAACAAAATAATTATCTGTCATCTTGAGCAGAGAGGGCAGGAGGCCGGCCCTCACAGGAGAATCTGGTCTCCTGCAGATTTCATTGAATGTTGTGAAATGTAGTGTTTGTGTAGGAGAGCGAGGCCGTGCTGTGGATGCTCCTGCTTCTCCTCATTCATCTTTATCACGCTCTCGTTGGCTGTCAGGGGAAAACAGTGCACTCATGATCAGGGAGGAATTTTCTTTTCTTTATTATTTATCGATCTGGTCTTGTGTTTCTTTTTTCGACATATTTTCTAAATGATCTCCGTCACAGTCCAGCGGCCTGTTCAGGACGCTGATTATTTGTAGGTAGGTCGTTGCTCTGAGTGAGCGGTCATATGTTACCTGAGAGGGGAGCAGCGTTAAAACATCAATTTATTCACCGAGGAGGTGAAGAGGCTCCGCGCCCTCACTCCTGTTCAGGCTGAAAAACTCATTTTTGGCTCCACTCAACAAACACAATCAAGTTTCTCTTTAATTTCAGTCCTCGCTCACCTTTAAAGCTCACGTTTCTTTTCATGACTTCTCTGGTTGGATTCATGTTTTGTTCCTTTCGATGGGCTCACTGTGCTAATGGAAGCATTTTCAGATATTAAAGCTGCTCCTCACCTTAACGGCTTGGTTAGGTTCTCTTGGGCTGGTGTGTAATTAAAAAAAAAAACAAAGTCTCTTCCAACAGGAGCAGAATTATGTCTGTGGTTGTTGAGAAAGCAACATGATCCAAATCAAGAGGCCAAAAAGCCAAAAAGAACGGGACTATGGCTTTAATTTGGCCAGGAAAACAACAACAGAAGGCTAACATTCACTGACAATATCAAGCAGGGTGCAACTAAAATTGGTATGTCTATCCTATCAGGATTAATACGTCGCCCGCAGTCAGTATGCACAAGCCACCTGATCTAGCTAATTGCAGCTAATCTTTATTTTGTACCACTGAAAACTTCAGAAGTGCTTCAAGTTAGTTTGGAGTTGTTGTGTAATTCAAGCCCACAATGCAAGAACAGTCACCTGACAAGCCAGATGGACAGCTCCATGTATCTGCCACAGAAATATTTCACTAGTCCATCTGGGTAGGAGCCCTTTAAATTTGTTTTCAGGGGCAGAACGTTTAAAAAAAAAAAACACACAAGCTTGTGATTGGACAATCGTTTGGCTCGTCACATTCATCACAGACCAATCCACATCAAGCAGGGTTGCCTCCTAAAATGCAGCATACATAGCGGCTAATGTAGCTGCTAATGGCTAACAACAGTTAACAACAGTTCATGGATGTTAGCCATAGTGGCTAACTTAGCCGCTAACAGCTAACAACAGTTAATGACCGTTAGTCGCTAGCTGCTAACTTAGCTGCTTACAGCTAACAGCCTTTTACTATCATCTTACACTAAATTGCACCACACAGATGACTCATTTAACACTTATATGTGACATGAACCTCGTCAAAGACAATCCCTACAAGTAAACTTCTGAGGAGGGCAGATTTCACCAAGTTTCACTGAGTAGCCATGAGGACAATAGGCTAATCGGCATGTCCGTTATCAACTTCCTGTTCTCAACTTCCGGTTGTCGTCACGTTCATTCTGCTGCTCCCGCCTCTCTTCCCTGATTGGGCCGTTAAGAATTCAGCCGAGTGAATTCATTGGACAACGGAGGCTGGCAAGACGGACCTGCAGGATTTCAGAATCAGGCAGGTCTGTCTGCTCTGCAAGGCTACAGCAACAGTTTAGATGGCAGGAACAAAGACTGAGGCTAGATTACACAAGACATGAACTGTTTTGGTCCTCTTGACAAGAGAAATAAAACTGAGAGAAAAATTTAACAAATCTGCAGAACTTTAGGTGTGAAGGTGACCTTAGTTTTCGTACTGCAACCAAACAAACTGGTATTCTTTAAATGTACTGTCAGAGAAAGTTTGATGAACGGTTTGAAACATGGTTTGTAGTTTGTGTGAAAAGTTTTTAAATCTCAGTTTCTGAATGGCCGAGGACTTCAGAAGGAAATACAGACACTATTATGAGTTTGTTTCAGCTAAAGTTGACAATATTTAGGAGCTTTGTACACTCTGTGCTGGAGACAAAGTGTTACCAAGCTTCAAAAACATGATGTCAAACATGAAGAACATTTGGAGTCTCAGCACGGCACAAACTCACAGAGAAGGCCCACCAGGTGGTGGAAAGCAGAGAGCTGCAACTAAGGCCTCATCCACAGGAAGACAAAACACTTAACAGTTTCAAAAACGATCGTCATAAAGACGAAGGCACTCAGAAAATGTGTGCGTCTACATGAATGCATGAAAACGCTGTAAAACACATGCCAGACCTCTTGGGCCGCTGTAACGATATGACGGAAACAAGTGGAAACAGACGAAAAAACAGTGGGCATGCGCACTTGCGGCAAAAGTTGTCAACAGAGATTGTGATAAAGTGATCATAAAGTGCTGTAATGTGTCCTCGATAATTGTTTGTTCAACTCGGTGGTGATTGGGAAGAAGGAGATTTTGCTGCAACAGGGATAGTAGGGTCACTAGCTTCGTCAGCACATATGCTACACCATACGCCGCCATTGTTGTTGTCGAAGATATGAAACTATGACGTAAGCGTATCTGAAAACTTGCGGAGAGCCAGTAATCACGGAGCTGCGTATACGGCATTCCAAAATCTTTCCACTCTGAAACCTGGTTTCAAAAATGATCGTTTACAGACCCCAAAAACGCCGTCTTCGTAGGGATGATATGCAGATTCTGCAAAGAACATATGTGTTAAGACCTCGGTTTGTCTTCGTGTGGATGGGGCCTAAAGCTGCACGATGATCCCTGTGACTTCACTCTGCCTTGTTTTTACCAAGTTTCCTCTGTTTCTGTCAACAGTGGACTCCAGGTGCCTTATTTATTGTGTCTATTGTAAACTGTATATTATATTTTGTCAAGATCCTCAGTCTTTTTTAGTGTTCACATCCATCAACATCCATCCATCCATATATTTTGAATGTAACGAAAAAAAAACTTAAAATCTAACTTACTTACTTTTAAAATCAAGCAATCAGTAAAGTAGCTAAAATACTCTTTAAGGGAGTAATCACTAATCACATTGGTTTTTCCTGGTTACCGTGGCAACACTGCACCTCATCAGAAAAGAAGTCAAACAAAATCACAATCCCAGGTTTGGCCATGAAGAAATACAAAAGGTGTCAGAGCTTAAAACAAGATGATGCAGAGACAGAGAAGCCTTGTGTGACATAAATGCTCAATCTGCAGACAGCTGCTTCGTTTTCAAGGCAAACATCAGCTGCAGGTTTTCTATATCTGTTTGAAGGCTTCATGTCAGAACACAGGACATCATCCACATGACGTCAGTGCATCTCTGATAACACATGTTTTCTTGATCACAACATAAACATACATGTAGCATGACCTTATCTGGAGGAGCAGATGTAGTTTAATGTGTTCACATAAAGACGGGGTGTCATTATCGTGTGCGTGCGTGCAGCACTTTCCGTCAGTCAGGCTGAGCTCTGAGTATTTAAGGTTTTTATGCCTCCATGTAGCCGATAATCAGGACTGGAGGCGTGATGCTAAAGGGTTGTTCTGGAAAACACAATATTTGAACAACAATTAAAGGGATTTTCTCAAACTCCGACTCAAGGATAAATTGCTTTGTTTCAAGTTTGAATCTGTCTGATTGAAACGTCTTTCACAAAAAGAGTCTGTATGGATTTTTAAGTCTAAATGAGCTGAGCTGGATTTCTCTCCCTCCCTGGAACTCCCTTTACTTGAGAACCAACTTCTTGTTGTATTTTTAAATCTTAGCATGATAGCATTTTTGTAGCTGCACTGGAATTTATTTTATTTATTTGTTTATTTATTTAATAAGAGACAGTGCATATTAATGAACATCTATTCAAAACAATAGATGAAAATATGCCGGATTGTAGCATCAATGCCTCTTTACATCTGCAATCCTGAGGCAGGTAGCACATAAACATTATGGCAAAGACACACACACACAAAAGCAGGACATAGAACAGGACAATAGATCATAAGAGCACAACACAGTTCAGTTCTAACACCCTGAATGTTAATGGTTACAGGACTGGTTTGCTTTCAGGTGCTGCTTAACACCTGTTCTGAAAGCAAGCAAATTTAAAATGTATAAAGTTCTCAAAGCTCATGAAGTTGTAAAATGCTGCAAACATGGAATGACACTGCTGGTTTTCTTTAAAGGATCTTGAGAGATTTTTTGTAGAGTGATTCTATGATTTTGCACGTATTCACACCTGCTGGTGACCAACATGGAATACAATATTCAATGTGTGACAGTATTATTGAGTGTAAGAACATTCTAGCAGCACACAGTGTTACGAAAGGTCTTATTTGTTTGAAATTGTTCAAATTAAATCTCACTGTATTAGCTATTCTTTTAATGGCTTTTGAAACATAGTGTGGAATCAAGTGTTACACCGGGGACAGAGGCTGCTTCTTGGATATTTTTTGCAACAGTAAAGATGACATGAGCTGGGCAGGTCATTAAAATACATAGAGAATAACAGGGGGCCAAGTATTGACCCCTGAGGTATACCAACAGAGATATCTAGAGAAGGTGATTTGACACCATCAATGCAAACACATCGTTCAGTATTCTAAGTACGATTTTATCCACTGAATTGCATCCAGAGAGAAGTTATCAAGATAGCATTTAGATATTTAATTTACTAACCTTTTGTCCTCATCATTTGATTTGTATTAACCATGTGACGGGACAAAAACCTTTACAGCACATATCTTGTCCGTCATTATGTACCTGCCCCAGTGAAGACCTGAATGACTGAATCATGTTGGCATGGCTTTAAAACTCATTTGGATCAGACTAGGATGACTGCCAAGTGTTGGTCCTGCTTCAGATTGATGCCATCGCAGCTATCTCCACCTTCAAACGCCACACAGATGTCATCTTACTCCTCCGGTTGTTTACTTCCTCTGTCATCTTTTCTCTGGTTGCTCAGCTGTGAAGTCACTTTTGTGCCAACAAGTGCCCTTGTTACACTAACTCAGGGCTGAATACATAGTCAGGAGGGGCCATAGACAACTCAAATAACAAGATCCTGACAGATTATGTTGTTTTTGGAGCCAGCAACACAAAAAATAAACGACATAGTGCAGCTTTAAGTCTGTAGCCCTGATGAATTAAAGGATTTCTATTACTAATCCCTTCTTAGTACACAGATAAAGACATTTACAGCAAGATTTTGAACATTTTTTCACAGTTGCCTGCTCATGAATCTGTTTTATACCACAGAAATTAGCCCGATCTACCGCTCAATCTACCACTGTATTGTCATCCAACTGTGTACCTTACATGTAAAATAACAGCCCCCCCATTGTTGTAGTTTATTGATTTATTTTTAGATTTAAGGATTTTGATTCCAGTGCAATCCCTACTGAGGAAATTCAGGCATGAGCGCTTCAGCCTGGACTGTAAACCACATCATATTCTCTGTGCTGCATGTGTTTGAAGGGCTCTGCAGAGACACGATGATACTCTACGTCTAAAATGCTGCACACAAAGGTACGAGTGGGAGAAAATCCCTCATATTCTCTCATTTATGGTCATGTCAGAGTGGAGGAGTGAGCTGTTAGCCTGACATCTTTCTGAAGACTTTAAGTATTTTCAAATGATGCAGTTTCAAAGTCAGAGATCATCCGTTTTGATCTCCATTTCTCTTGAGAAAAATATGTTTTCTCTGCTGTTAAATGCTCTGATATGTTTCCCAGCTCGTCTCTAACTCAGTGTATGAGTCTATGCAGCTCCTGTGCAGGTGTTTATTTTATCCACTGCCTGTGAGTGCGGTGGAGCTTTTGGTTTCTCTCTCTGCTCCCACACTCAGAGACGCTTCAGGCCACCCGACTCAATATCACACACCGATGATTATTGAAAAAAGGCTTATCTAAAATTTAGATGGTGTACTTGACAGAATACTTCAGCGAAAAAATGAGACATTAGCAGATTTATTTGTTCTTTACCAGGTTTAGCTTGCTGCCTATACACATTTTTGCGAAGATAAGCCAATGATCCATCTCCTAAAAAGAAGGCTCTTTCTTGGCTTATTAAAGGATAAGTTCAGTTTCTACAGCTTTCACATTGTTTATAGAATGAAGTAGAACAGAAAAGAAACTCCTGAACTAAAGAAGAAGAATGTTTGCCTCCGCGCATGCGCAGTACGGCTCATTGTTTCAGGGGAAGACCGCCGGCTACTCAACGACTTTCTTCTACCAGTTTTGTGCAAAATGGACGAATATTTATCAGATGAAGATGTTGTGGAGGAGAACTTTGAATATGATGGGTGTCCTTACAGTTTCAAGCCAGAGTTTACAGATGAGGAGCTCATCGAAAGGAGGACACGGAGGCAAAGAGAAGAACAGCTGGCCAGAGAGCAGTCTTCAGTTCAGAGGTCAGCACAGTCACGAAAACATGTCTGGAGCGACACAGACTGTCGTGGAGGAGTAGCCCGAATGGACCATGATGAAATATTGGTGAAACTAATGAGTTTTTGGACGATTAATGCAGTTTTAGGAGCGGCGCTGTACATGCCCCGTGTGCTACCATTATACAGATGTCCGCCGCTCGATTTTGGATCTAAATATCTCCTGAAGCACTGTTTGGATCGGGAAAGCCTTCTGGGTGAGTATATTGTTCTACTTCATTCTATAAACAATGTGAAAGCTGTAGAAACCAAACTTATCCTTTAAAATTTCTTTTGAGTAAGAAAACAGATAATAATGGTTAAAATATTCCGTCCAAACTCCACCCACTTAATCACCATCTGCAAAAACTCACTGTCCAATCAGAGAAAGCATTTCGATGTGAGGTCTGTTACACACCATGCTGTTTTAGGTGGTGTTTTCTAAAGCAGGCACTTCAGTGCTTTGCCTTAAATAAAAATTTAACTGAACTTTCCCTGGTAAAGTAAGGAGGGGAGAACTGTATTTTCTGGACTCTAAGGCGGTCAAATCCGATAAGTTTTCGTTGCGTTTTGGCCTTGCATTTGGATGAGAACACGTTGCGTTTCCATCTAAAACGGGTATTTTTGAAAACAGGCTCCAGAGTGAAAGTTTTGAATACGCTCTCCATTCTGCTCCGTGTAAACCCGTATTAGAGCTTTTCAGGGTGAAACGCTGACGTCACCGCATCTGCAGTACTCTTTCACAGGAAGGCTGTGCATGCATACCAGGAACAACAACTGCATCGGCCATCTGCCGAGTAACGTGTGAGCCTCTTACCGTGCTCGGTTTGTTTTGTTTTTTTCTTCGTTTTGTTTTTTTTTCTTTTTTTTCTTACTGTATTTTAACAGTGTATCAACTTAAATAAATATGATATGCATTTTTTGATTGAAATGAAAACATGTAATTAATGTCTTCTTTAAATTGAAATCTCTAGTTGTGTGATTTTTGTTTGACTGCCTGATGAAGTCTGTGAAACATTTTCTAATTATTTGGATAGGGTTGTGTAGAGATTGTTTGTCCGTCAGTTATACTGCTTGTACCTTATAGAGTTACAAAGTGTGTGTGTCTGGGGGTGGCGGCATATTTCTGCTGACATTGGGCAAGAGTTTGTGAGCTCCTCGGACTGGTCAATCGCAAGGATGACACGTATAGGCACTGGCAGACAACCATTTGCACACATTGAGACATCACATTTACATCTGAACTGGGAGGAGGGGAGTGGGAATTACGTCACATCCTAATTTTCAACTCAGACTATCCCAGTTTCAAGATCAGCTGGAACACCATTAATCCAATGAGCATGTTTTCAGCCTATGGAGGGAAACTGGGACATTCAGGGTGAACCCAGGCATGCATAAGGAGAATATGGAAACTTCTAAAAGGGGTCTAAAAGTCTTGACTGAGTCAAACCAGCAAGCTGTGAATTTTCCAGGTAATTCACTGAGAAGAGAGGGAAGGGCTGATGACACCATTCTGCGCAACTGCCGTGAACCACGAAAAGAGAGACTTGACAGAACGAACAAAAACAACCGCTGCAGCAGGAGAAGTTTGATTGATTGTAAGGGGATAACACAAACTCAGATGTGCCTCTGAACATTGGAGGCATTGTGTCCATCAAAGTTCTGCAGTGGTAATTAAATGGCACAGAGAGCAGGAACATGGGGACACAAAAACTACGTGCAAAGTGCAAAAAAGTGCACAGAAGTTTTATTGTCGACAGCGTCCACTGTTGGTGCCATAGTGTAATGTTTGGCCAGTTAAAAGAGGGACAGTCTGTTGAGGGACTGATGATGCTCGAGCAGAGAGAGGGCCGGGGTCAGGACCTGGACTGATGTAGGGACAAAGAGGTCCTGCATCCTTAAACCTGATGGACACCACCCAAACACGTTTGTAGAACACAAAAGTCAGACAGAGCTCTGACAGGATGACTTTAGAGCAGGCTGATGGAGTAACAGCTTAAGGCAGCACATTCAAACTCATCTCTCATCATAACAGAATAAACCTGTGTGCTCCCACCGGCTCATGCATGAACATTATCTGAGACAGAGGATCAGCTCATTACAGCAGCTATCTGCAGCTCCTTCAGTATTCCTCTCATCGTCCCCTCGTCCTGATTGTCATGCTGTTAACAATCGGAGCCCCCATTTTTATTCCCAAACCTCGTCTCACTTACCCCGGCTCATTCCAGCCCAAAATCAAGTGCAGACTTTTCAAACAATGGCTCACCTCGCATTAACATCAGCGCTGACAGGAGAGAGACGGGGGAGTTAAGTGGCTGACCCAAACACACACACACACACACACACACACACAGAAAGTGGAGCCTCAATGCAATATGCCAGAGGACATAAATCTGCTTTAGTAAAAGACCGTCCGGTTTGCAGATGCATCACGTCACCATGGCAGCCTCAGCTCACCTGCAGCCCATGAATCAGAGCAACAGGCCGTTTAATGACAGAAGAATCGCTGGAGCAGCTTTATCTGCCGCTCACAAACTGAAGCCACGGTGACGGAGGAGCTGATTGAACGAGCTGCAAAAAAATCAGCTGGATTTTTAACGTCACAGACTATGGTGCACTTTTCCTTTGAACTGCAGGAAAGCTTAAAAATTATATTTTATTGTTTTAGTCAACAGCGTTTTAAAAAACAATTGACTCAAAAGTTCTG
Organism: Scarus forsteni; assembly: GCA_036419115.1. Classification (NCBI taxonomy): domain Eukaryota; kingdom Metazoa; phylum Chordata; class Actinopteri; order Labriformes; family Labridae; genus Scarus; species Scarus forsteni. The sequence continues at coordinate 2,617,941 of JAZDUH010000145.1, forward strand.
TACTGAAGACGGGCCTGTATGGTATGAGGAAAACATGCACTGTGTGATGAAGGTGTTTAGTATTGCAAAAAATATAGATTGTAATATTTTGAAGGCTTATGTCCTGGTGTGTTTGATTGTGTACATCATGTCTATGACAAGGATATGATTGTAGTTGAATAAAAAAATGAAAGTGTCATCTCTATAGAGCAGGGGTGGGCAGCTGGTGGCCTTGGGACCACATTGGCATCTCCTACTCTCTCAGTATGGTGCAGTAGTCGATAAAAATTGTGATTATTGGACAGTCCTGGCATGACAGCCCTTATAAAGGCTCTGCTCCACAGTTTACACCAACTCAGTGCGATTTGCCATTATTTTGAGCAAGATAGAGAGTGAGAGAGGGTAAAAGAGAAAATGATTTAATACACGGTTCTCACAGGTGGTAAATAGCACCGCTCTACTGCCTGGATAAGGTGATATTTGCAACAAGGCTCATTTGCAGAGGAAGGGGGCAATTTTGCGCTGAATTTATGAATATTCCCTGATTTACATGCATGCAAATCGGACCAGTGCAGCGAGGAGTGGAAGTGCAGTTTGTGTTCAGATTGCATGCATTTCCCCCTTTGCGTATGCTTTGTAGATTACACATTATTTTATTCTGTCATTTGCACATACTTAGTGGTCACAAAAGCAGTGCAATGCTTTTGAGGATGTGGCCAGAGTGTTTAAAGAGGCATTTTCTTTACAGAGGCATGTCTGCAGAAGCGTTACAGCCCTGGCATATATATTACAGTGCTCTCCGTGTTTCCGTGTGAACAAACAAATTTCTTGAAGTGATACCGTCTTTACAGAGAAGGTCTTTATTACAAAGACATTTTCGTCTTGCTGTGCACCATGGTTATCTGCTGGGGCCCTGCTGGAGGTAGTATAAACCAAAAGTGTTGGCTAAATTCAAATTGTTCTGATGTGTTTATTACAAACACTCAAGAAGTGATAATGAGAATATTGAGATTAATTTTAGAGCTCATCTTTCCATCTGCCAGTCCTGCAGGTTCTGCCATTCCTCCTTATCAGGTCAGACTGAAGTGTTAAGACAAGCTTTTGTTCTTCTTTATAAGACAGTTGAATTATAATCTAATTACTCCTCTCAATTGTCTTTGTGAGTTTTTTCTGTCCTGTTTTAATAAATGTATGAATAGCCCGCGGCTCTAAGCTTCGACTCAAACACAACAGAGCCGTTAAAAACCTCTGTGCCGCTCGGATAATCTGTTCAGAGCTTCTTCAGAGGACTGATACGTGTTACAACCAGAACAGAGATGTCAGAAATGAGATTATGGAGTAATGACTTATTCAGGGTGACACAGAGAGGATGACGACAGAACAAGAGAGGAGGAGGATAAACAAGTGTGGGAAACAGACGGAGAGGGAGGAGAGCGGGGTCAGGCTGGAAGAACAAAGGCGAGGCAGCGGTGTGTGCAGTGAGTGTTTCTGCAGGGGATGCATGTGCATGTAACTGGAGCAGAGAAAAGAGGCCTGTCCTCAGCTGCTCCATCCTCTTTGTGAGAACGGGAAAAGTCCCATCCCTCCAGTGAGAGAGAGGGTGAAGCCGGCAGAGAGAAAGCAGGACAGACGCTGCGGATTCATCACATTCACTCTGAAGCTTCAGGAAATGAGGACACTGCAGAGACAACTCCTCTGGATTTATCGCTCTGATTTAAATAAACAGAGGCCACGGGGAAATCCATCAAAAAGGACGTGAGTTAGTGTCCACAATATCAGGAAGGAGGGCTGGGACGCCTCTGTGCTCGCTCTGCATGAAGTTATGAAGACAAAAGGATGAAGCAACAACCATAAAGGTGTTGTTGGTAGGGATGCACAATGCTGATTTTGAATTACAGTATGTCTATGGCAGTGGTGGACAGAGGCTGTGTCCAACATGGCTTATTAACGTACTAATCATACTAAGTGTGACATAAAAATGAGTATGAAGTGCGTTCACATTAGATAGTATGAAAAGATTGAGTGTGCGAGAAATACCCGGATGTATACTATATCGGAAAAAATTTTAAGTATGGGAGGTGGGCAAACTTTTCACAAACAACAATGGCGAATAGAAGCACAGAGATGCAGGAGTTTCTTTTCTGGACAACAAATCAGTTCGGACAACAAATCTGTCTGGATAACAGACCGAGCACCTGTGTCCTGTGTTACATGTTAGTAAAAGTGTATCAGCTGCATGGACTCAATAGTTTAGAGCACTGAAGAACAAAGTAGCGAATATGAAGCAGGGTCACTGTGTGTGCAATGATTACACCAGAGAAAGAAAGCTACAGAGTTTCATATCTGTATCCACCAGCAGCTCTTTTGGAGGCCTTGTAGTGATTGTTTGGGTGCAGGTGTACTGCTCCTATGGCACCAACAGTGGACGCTGTCTATAATAAAACTTCTGTGCACTTTTTTGCACTTTGCACGTAGTTTTTGTGTCCCCATGTTCCTGCTCTCTGTGCCATTTAATTACCACTGCAGAACTTTGATGGACACAATGCGTCCAATGTTCAGAGGCACATCTGAGGATGTGCCTCAGGATGAATAAAATCAAAAATTAAATAGACATAAATCACACCAGGACAGTGACTTTTACAAACTACAGTCTGGGTTTCATTGGACATGGACACAGAAACATTCAGTGTTTTTAAACTCTGTGCGATATTCCAAACTGTCCTCAAAAAAGCTGCAAGGTTCAAAGCCACTACTATGTAAGACTTTGGTTTTCTGCTCTCTAGTGCCCTCTCTGGTTGTTGAGTGTAACTGCACTGTTGTACACCAACGTGCATTTGTTGACATACAGAGGACGGAGAAGTTTATAGGACGTCCCGAGAGACAAATAAACCATGTGGACTGATAAGGTTCAGTCTGATCATGTTTCTGCTTGAATAAATCACCATGTTCTTACAAGTCCAACAATAACAGGGCTAAATCAGCATCGGTTTGACATCCCTTCTCGTCTTTCAGCTCATGCCAGCGAGTGAATGCCGTGTCAATGTTTATCCCTGTCCGGGTATTTAGTTTGTTGCTCTACTGCTTTCTTTTTTCCGTCTCCTCCTGCACAACATTTCTTTTCTTTTAGTTTTCACTGCTTTCACCGTGATAACAGCTCTACATTTAGCTTTCTTCTTCTTCTTCTTCTTCTTGTTTAACGGCGGGTGGCATCCAACATCAGAGGAGCATTACTGCCACCTACTGTGCAGGAGTGTGAGCCAGAGGTCCCTACTTACATTAGGAAAATAAGAGCATATTGTTATGACCAGCCTAGGTGATATTGGAAGAAATAAAAAATCGACCACTCCTTTGTCACTCCAGCAAGAAACAACAAACACGAGTTTTGTAGTCCAAACAACAATTTTTTAAAATATTTTTTTCTTCATTTTCTACAAACTTAATCAAAATAGACTATTTTCACGGCTCCACTACTTCCTGAAATTAGTTGTGTACATTCATTTCCTCTTACATTATTTGTTAAACTAATTAATCCAGTTTTGCCTTTGTAACTGCTGCAGCAAGGCACACCTGGCTTAATTAGTTTGGCCAATAATGTAAGACAGGAATTGAACGTACACAACTAATATCAGGAAGTAGTAGAGCTGCGAAAATGGTCAATTAACTCGGGGAAAGAATGGCTAAAAATAAAACAAATACACTCTCTTACGTGTTCCCACCGAAAGCGTAAAGAATTTTTTGTGCGTTGATATTACATACAAAGTCAATTTAACGACACAAAATGACACTGCATCAGAGCGAGCATATAGCGTCGTCAAGCGTTCAAGCATTGAGCGGTGAGCGGCGAGCGTTTCCAGCGAAAAAACGCTCGCCGCTCACCGCTCAACGCTCAACGCTTGACACTCGAGTTGAAATAATTGAACTTTTCGAGCGAGCGAGCGTCTTGACGCGCCGGGACACCCTATCAGTGTGGATATGGTCACTGGCGCAGGGCATTCTGGGGGTTGGAGTCTTGCTAATTTGAAAAACTGCTAAACTTACCGGAGACAGATGGAAAGGCGCTCCGCAGCTGCAGCTGGACTGTCTTGCCTGTAGTTGGTATCCAGGCGGGAGATCCTGGCACCAACCCTGGCTAGCAGGTCTTCAAACTGGGCAACAGTCAGCATGAAGTACCGCTGGAATCGGCCGTGGTCCAGACGCAGCTTCTGCAAGAGACGGTGGAACTCACAGAGCTCACACCGCCTCCGTAGGGTAGCATGCATCCAGTACCGATGTCAGCGCCTAGCCCGCAGCTGACTTCTCCACAGCAGGTACAGAGCAGCGATGGTGGTAATCAGAGCTACGTTCGATGATGAAATGATATGATGAAATGATAATGGCGGACTTTTCGTGCAACGATGCCGCGGCGAGCGTTTTTCTGCATATTTGTACCAGCGTCAAAACTCATGCGTCTAGCACAGTGCGATTTCACTTGATGCGCGAATACACTCGCTTTCAACGCTTTCAGTGGGAACACGCCATTACAAATCAACAATCTTACCTAATCACTAACGAAAACGAAATTAGATACAAACCTAAAGTGTCGCCCAAACAGAAAAACAGCAGAAAACGAAAACCAAAGCTTTACTCTACCCTACATTACCTTACTGCTTAAACTTTAATAATTTGTACAAAATCACAAAAACAATCGGCTTCAGCATGGTTCTTTTAAGAGCTGTGGCATTGGTAGTGAGGAAGGAGGAGGGTCGGCATCTCTTCTTCTGCTGCCATTTTTAAAACACATCGGAAAGCGCCACTGGACGGGTCTCCTCCACCCGCGGCGGGTGCGCCTTTTTGCTGCAGTCCAATCTGGACCCTCCACTTGCAGCAAGCAAGAGCAGGAGCACAGAGGAAGAGAGGAAGAAAAAGACAAAGGCGCTCCTCTACACAATAAACAACAAATGACACACAGTCATAACAATATTTACTTTAAACTAAGCTGTCTTCATTAAATCTGTTTACAAATTCAAATCTGCTTTATTTTCTCCTTTTTCCAAAGTTTAGCTTTTGCCTCAATGGGGAAGTGACACATGCCGTAAAGCAGTCATAGAATTAAAAATCTGTAGTTTTTAGTGTAGAAGTGTTCCTACCATCCACACTGAAGTTGACTCTAGAAATATTATTTTCGGGTAGTAAAACTTTGTAGTGTTGGTTGAACTGAAAGTATCAGAAGAAAATTATTGTTTAAATCATGGAGAGTCAAAAAGAGGAATCAGGGCAGACAGCAACCCCTGGGGCTGCCAATGGAGGCCTATGAGGATCTGTCAAAGCTGTAGTACCCTGAGTGTCCACTTGGGGCTGGCTGCAGTAACCTGACACCTTAATGATTGTAGGCAGGGAAAATGAGGTCTTCACGCCTTGTTTACAGATCTTTGCAGCCTGTTTAAAAAAAAAAAACAGTTTCATCCAAAATTTATAATGCATCTCTGTTCTCTACCTTCTTATTTTATTGAAGATTTATTGAGGATTTCTGGCTTTGGAAAAAAAAATGCCATGGCTTCATCCAAATCTTTTGCAGTATAAATATCTGTGGCTATAAAAAACCCACAGCAATTCTTAGCCAAAATATGAGCTATATATCCTAAAAATGCCTTTATTTTTCTAGTGCTGTGTTCTAAATAAAAGTAACTATTCTCCTGAATCCTGCCCCCCCTCCAGTAAATCCTATTTTTAAAGCAAAACAAAATAAAACTCAGTTAAAGTTAGCTCCATTAAAACCCAAGGGTCCACATACTTGTCATGTTTATTTCATCATTTGATGAACCTCCTGTAATAACTGCACTGATCTTACTGTGTGAAATCCTTTTTCTTAACAAATAAAGTTCTGCTCCCACAGGTTCCTAATAAAAACCATCCTGCTCTTATAATCACCCTCTCACATTAAACAAATGCCGCTGCTCGTGTTGTATGTAGATTAGACCACCGTCACATCATTCAATATTTCATGACTCCACTTTCATTATCCCCCTGTTTCAGACCTCTGCACCCCCCCTTTATGCACACAAGGACATTTTATCATTACACTCTGCTTTATTATTCATTAGCCCGGCATGTGGCGCTGGGTAAATGGCGGTGAGCCGGCCAGAGGTGATATCTGTGCTAATTACTTTGGATTGATAATGAGAGTGGATGTAGCCCTGTGGGACTCTAACACGAGGGGCACAGATATCTATGTGAGCCGGCTACACATCCATTATTATCATGTATGCATAAAGAGCATACATTAAACCAGTATCCGCTCGGTCAGGGAGCAGAAACACATCAGACACAATGGAGTTCTGATGGGGAAGAACAGAAGGCTGTGGATTTTACTTCATCACTTTTTATCCTCAGAGTGTCCAAAGCTTTGTTTTTACGCTGCTGTCCAACCAGAAGGACTCTTCTCTGTGTCATTGTGCTCCAATATCCCCACATGGACCAAAATCATGCTTGTTTGGTTAAAACAAGACTCTATATCTCCCCTAAGAGTCCGAGTGCCTGGTTGTTGGTGACGTGTTTTGGCACATCTGCACGAACAGGAGGGCAGAGTTGGAAGGAACTCATTTGGATTTAAAGAGACAGTCCCAAAAACAGACTGTCCACTGAAGGCTGTTTAGAGCTGGTTTGTGGAGGATCAGAACCTCCTACAGTTACTGATCATTTTTGGACATTGCCTGGCCAAAAAAAAAGTCGGCACCAAAAAAAAAAAGGTCACACAGTCTAATATTTCATTGGACTGTCTTTAGCGTTGATTACAGTCTCATTCACTGTGTCATTGTTTCAATAAGCTCCTTCAATGTCACAGATCTGTCCCAGATCACAGCACTGCCCCCACAGGCTTGGACAGTAGGCACTAGGCATGATGGGTGCATCACTTCACCTGTCTCTCTTCTTACCCTGATGCTCCCATCACTCTGGAACAGGGTCAATCTGGACTCATCAGACCACATGACCTTCTTCCAGTCCTCCACAGTCCAATCTTTATGCTCCCTAGCAAACTGAAGCCTTTTTTCTGCTTAGCCTTACTGATTAGCGGTTTTCTTAAGGCTACACTGCTGTTCAGTCCCAATCCCTTGAGTTCCCTTCACATTGTGTGTGTGGAAATGCTCTTACTTTCACTATTAAACACACCCCTGAGTCCTACTGTTGTTTTTCTTTGATTTGATTTGGCCAAACGTTTAAGTGATTCACCGATCACCATTATTCAGGATTTTATTCTGACCACATTTCTTCCTTAAAGACGATGGTTCCCCACTATCCTTCCAGTTTTTAATAATGTGTTGGACAGTTCTTAACCCAGTTTTAGTAGTTTCTTCAATCTCCTTAGATGTTTTCTCTGCTTGATGCCAATGATTTGACCCTTCTTAAACAGACTAACATCTTTTCCACGACTACAGGATGTGTCTTTGACATGGTTGTTGAAGAAATGAGAAGCTGCTCATTACATCAGCTGGAGTTAAATAACTGATTTGAGCTGAAAGATAATCACCCATGCAGTAATTATCCAACAGGAGGCTTGTACCTGTTTGCTTAGTTAAATACAGGTGGCAACTTTTTTTTAGCAGGTCAGTGTATTTGGACCATATTGTACAAAAGGTTCACTGAAAGCTAGGGTCTACGATCTGAAAACCAGTTTGGCTGTTGAGACAGATTTGAAAAACGCAGCCTGCCCCCCTTCACTCAACCCCCGCCCCCCTCCGTGTTCCAAGATCCCGCCCCCCAGCTCGTGTCGCCTCCTAACAACACGCCCCCTCCGATGCAGCAAGAAGCCGGCCGGCAGAAAATATTCATTGGCATTGAAGATAAATGAGATTTCTCATAGCTGAAAGTAACAAACACGACTGTCATCCCCCTTGTAACACACAGCAGGAACCATTTCAATTGGACTGGCGGCGAAGTGGGTCTGGCGTCGCCAGTGTGAGCCGATCAGAGCAGAGCCGATTGTGGGCAAGGATTTACGTTTCTCGGTGTGTCTTCACCAGCTCAATGCTAATGATGAGAGGCTAACTTATGCTAAAATCTATTGATAGAGCCTACCAGTTCCAGAAGCGGCCTCCCGGTTTCAGTGCTGGTCTTCACCGGCTCGATGACGCTTCAGTAGCTGTGCAGCCAGCTGCTCGCTGGTATATGAGGGAGGTAGTGGGGAGGAGGCGGGACGGTGCAGAGCAGGGGAGACAGGGGATTGGATGGACTCACGGACCAATCCAAACCGCCGATTGGTCAACTATTATGCCGCTTTGCAGCGGATATACTGAGTGGAATTTTTTCATTCTTTTTGGTCTCTATATTGCGTAGATCGGACCATAGGACCATAACGGCCTTATAAACGGTGTTAAGATGTACCAAGCTTCCAAATCGTAGACCATAGCTTTAAACCTAAAGGCACTATGGTGATACCTGTATGTCACCTTCATATCCACTCCTGGCTTTGCCCACCTGTGGGATCTGATCTCTGCAAAGAAATAAAGTCTGGACTGATGATGCATGAGCTGCAGAGAGAGTGAATAAAACCCTATGAGCTGTTTGTCTTGCGTGTGTTGAAGAGCTAAATCTTATTTATTGGACTAAAGAGTGAAGCCGAATAGTTCACCAAAGATCGTGTGTATTCATCAGAGCTCTCACATCTATCTGAGACAGACCCCCTCACTCTGAATAAACATGAGGACAAATGGAGGCCATTACTCGATAAATTAACTTTCATTATGGGTCTGATGTCAGGACAGTGGATCCATAAACCTCTGTCTGTCTGCTGCAGGGATGACGGGAGTGCTGAACGAAACAGACTGTGGCTGAGAGACAAGGTAAACAGGAGGGAGCTGCAGTGCCCCCCGATGGTCAGATATGTGGGCCTGCTATAAAACAAACTTAGAGATCTTTCAAAATGAGGCTGAATCTTAGAAATTATATGAGCTGGTACCATAAATCAAAGCACCAGTCTTTTCATTTGATGTTTCCCTTTCATAGAAATATCCACAGCAGTGAAAATACCAAAGTTTGTTGTCTTAGACGCCAAATAAAGTGCTTTATATGAAAACATCCAAAAATGGCAACCTAACTCAAACACACTGTCCAAACTAGGCCAAAACATTGTCGACATCCATCCTGCACTGTGGGTGTCAAAACAATCCTTATTCTCATGTAATATTTGTTTTAAATGAGGGAGTCTTCAGTTTTTGAATGATCAGGATATTAAAATGTGCAGAAATGTACTGAGATTCGATCATGTTTTTAACAAATGAAGAGAAAGCACTTTAAGAATGCACAACAATATCAGTAACATGATTGAATCTTTGAAAGCTCAATTTAATTGAGCAACTGGTGGAACAACTTGTCTGCAAATTTCTGTTATCTATGACGATGCTACAGACTTAACAGCAGTTTGTGAGTCAATGGTTTTCATAAATGTTGCAAAAATGTTAGTGCATTATTGCTCGTGCACTAAAGTTTGCTCATTTTGTTTCCACTGAAAACAATAAATTGCCAATCACACTTAATAACAATAACTTAAATTTGCGTGAACATATATTGTTTTGTTGTGTTGTGAGTTACCTCAACTATCATTATACAGTTCTTAAGTAAAGTTGGCCTTATTTCTAACTTAGGTTGGCAGAACTACAGTCAGGCTCGGTTTGTGTTCAGGCTCTGAGTATATGCTTCATATAAACAGAATTTCCTGAATTAAAGTTTGGCACAGTGCTATGCAACCAGCCACAACAACTCTGTAATTATATGGATCTGAAATTGAATCCTGCATGAGATCGTCGTTATATCAGGTAGTTATTCTCAGAAGTCAAAATGAGTTTGGACCAAAATTCAAAAAACGAATGCAGACAGTTTTCAGAATTTTTGAGTTGTCTGACTTAAGTTTTACAGTTCATAAAGACGTTTATTTTTGCTGCTGTAGCATCAAACCGGGATTATAATCATTTGATTGGACTTACAGTGATATAAGTGTGCCAGGATATAACAGCAGGGATGACTAATAATTAGGGATGTGCCTTTTGAAACAAGGATGCTGTTAGGTCTCAGTCTTCTTTTCAAAAATAAAAGTGCGTAGGAAAGTGGGTGGAAAAGGCACTCGTCCAAATCTTCGCAACGTTTTCGTCTGCAATGATCTGATGATTAATGAGAAAAGAAATGTATGACACGACTCTAACTCAAAGTACACTTAATGAAGTAAAAATTAAATCTTGAGACATCATGCAGCCTTTGTTAGAATAACATATTTTTCCCAGAGGTGATTAAAATACTTTTGTAGCTGCAAAAACAGATTTTGATTTTAAAAACTCTTTAAATCCCCCTGTTATGTCCCTCTGTAATGCACTTTGCCTTCAGGAGGTGATCCATCACCAGAGCAGACATGTATGAAGATAAAAATCATCTGGATAACATCTCATCTTTACCCTGAAGGTCTGAGCTCAGAAAACAGAATCACAGGGAGGAGGCCGCGGGAACAAAAGATATCAGACTTCTAATCAGACGTACTTTTAGAAAACTTTAACAGAATTCACAAACAGCAGGGTTTAAAATGGACAAAAACTGCACCAAATCTGCTTATTTCCTTTGGATCGTTTTGCTGTTACAGATCAGATCTCACAGACTTTTCCTCACTACGTCACAAACAGCCACGCTATGACCACAAGCTCTGCTTTGCATTCTGGGAATGAAGTTAGCAGGTTGAGCTACCAACAATCTGTTGTCTTAGAGAGGAGGACAAATGATTCATTAACAGATTTTTAACACACCTTATATGAATGTATACAGACTTAGGGCAGGAAGAAGGGCTTTTAACACTCTCAGAGGCACCAGATAGCACGGTAGCTCAACACAACCAAACACCTACATCAAGAAGGAAACTGTCAGTGATGTAGGAAAGCAGAATCCAGATTAAAGAATAATAAGGTAAGGAAAAGATTGTCTTGCCTGTTTGGTTTAGTTCATCTCATTGTGTTGGTTCTACCAGTAAAACATGATTTACCTGGTGTTGGATGTATATATTTGTATATATATGTATATTTTATCTTTATATGTGTATATGTATCTATGCATATATGTATATCCATAAAATGAAGAGCTTTATGCTCTATTGTAAAGTGTCTTGAGATAACACTTGTTATGAATTGGTGCAAAGATTGATTGATTGATTGATTGAATTACTGTTTTTATGTACTCTCGATGCCATTGAAAATGAGAGCACGCTATCAATGGAATTTCGAGATTAAATAAAGAAATGAAACCTGCCTCGACCAAAAAACTAAAGAAAGTGTCTCTGTTGGCTGATAGACAAAACCCAGGGCAGAAAAGTCTGCTCTTACAAGATCATGGTCTTGAAGCTTCACATTCATGGGAATATTATGTTAAATATGAAGGTTTGTATGTTTTTAAGTTGATTGTCCTTTGTCACCGACAGTTTTGTGTTTTTCATGAGCAGAATCTCAAGGTGCATTCAGGGGGGAAATGGTTTTAGTTTTGGGGACCTCAGATATACATGTCTGCTTCATGTAGATGAAATGAAAGGCTGGAAACTCATGTAGGTATGGAGGCAGCTTGCAGCCAGAGTTGCCAGATCTGCTTATTATACGCAGCTTTGTGCATCTTTTTTATTGACAGTTGAGGGTTGTGATTTCATTTGGGCTTGTTCCAAAGGTGCAGTTGCTCATTTGGGCTTTTTGTGGCCACAAACCAAGGAGGGATCTGATGCTCACTCAACTACAATATTAAACTCAATTCAGAAGTTGCACAGTCATTTTGACCCACTCGAAACACAAATTATATTTCCACCAAAAGAGATCCTTATAGCCAGAAAAAGATTGATTTCTTATGCAGCTGTGACTGTTTTCTCCATGATAAGGCTGTAGAGGATCAACATTTAACTCAGATAAAAGCCTAACTATGTCTGATTGGATACAAAAATTCAGATTATACAGACTGTTTAATGATAGAGTAATAAACTAGAAAAGCACTCGGAGAGCGCAGACCTCTGCCAGCACCACAGTCCTCAGCCATATTGTCATCTTGACCATAAATTTTACTCCTACCTTTATTTCATTGAAATATTTAGATTCCTTGACCATGAAAACATACCATTAGCAACTGGATTTATCATGATATCTATTTTAATTCAGTAGTTATTCACAGAAATCCCATTTTTTGCCATGGCGGCCAGACGCTGATCCGGATCAACACCAAAATCGAATCAGTTCTTCCTTTTCCCATGCCAAACATTTCCTGAAAATTTCATCCAAATCCAACCATTACTTTTTGAGTTATTTTGTTCACAGACAGACAAACAAACTCTCCCGAAAACATAACCTCCTTGTGGGAGGTAATAACAGCAGCACCTCCCTTCACTTCTGTATATAGAAAAGGATGTTCCACCTCCGAACAAAAGAATGTTGAAGAAGTAAATTATGAAACAAATAAGAAAAAATGTCACTGTGAGATTAAGATGTAATGTAGATGAAAATTTAAATAAGTAATATATCATATTAGAAAAGAAAATGCTGAATGTTGCTTGTTTTGGGCTTCTTTATATTGACCTGGTTACTTATTTCAGCAGACAAATCTGGCAAAGCTGTTTGTAGCCACATGGTGTCACATCATGTTGATCATTTGATTTGATACTTAAGTTAGAGAGTCATTAAATAAATCAGAATAATTATCATCATAACACAATAAGTAGTTAAATTCTTAGGTTCTCATGTACATTCTTAGCCTCCTGATGTTTTTCAGTTCTTGTTATTTTGGTGAAAGCAGGTCTTCTTGCAGAAATAACCTTTCCATTTGATCTCTTCGTGATGAAAACAGGATTAATTTGCAGATTAAATGTGCAGGAAGCATGAAAACAGACAAACAGAGCTGATGAGTTCTTTCATTTTGAGCTCTGTTTTCTCGTCTTGTACCGTGTTGTTTCCTTCACTCGCGATAATGAGCTTTCCAAAACACAAATCCAAACACAGCTGCTGTCTCTCTGCTTCACTTTGATAAATACCACTGTGGATCTGAGGTTTAATTCATGAACTTCTGTCAAAAACTCGAGGAAGAACGAATGAAAATCCAATTTAAGAGAAAAACTGGTGAGTCTGATTTATCCTCCGCCGCTCGTCTGTCGATACGGTGAAATAAATCAGAGACTTTAAAGTCTTCAGCTGAGGATGTTTGATATAGAGACGGTCTGACGGCCTTATTTCAGCTCAACAATAAAACTCCTCTCATGGCAGCTGAGTCTCCCAGAGTTCAGCTATGATAAAGACGATCGATGAGTTTATTAGTTTTGATCAGAAACAGAGAAAAGGTCAAATCAACACCTCGGCTGTCTGAGGAAGTCAAACACAAGAGTCAAAGATAAATTCAACAGATTAAGTGTAAATGTCAGACTTTATTTAAACACAGTATTTACATTGCTTTATCATTTTTTCTTTGGGTTGAACCAAACTGACATTTAGCCCCAAGGAAATAAAAGAGAAGGAGAAAACTGCCAAACTGTTTAAAAAATCAATCATAAATTCATCGGAGGTGCTCGATTATAGCCGCTGTCACTTTAAGGCCCATTCATGAGTCAGTGCTGCTCACTGCCATATTTTCAACAACTCTGCATCCATTCTATGGGCCATGCTGTGTACTGGGCTTGTCATGAGCTTAAACTGTTTGGAAAACAGTGGTGTGACATCATACTGGTAGGTGAATTCAGGGTAGGTGGAGCAACAAGCGTTTTTAAGCAGCTGCTGGTGCTGTAAAGAGGGACAGGAGTGAGGTCTTGGTGCTGCAGACTTTTCAATCTAGTGTACAAGTCTAAATGTTCAACATGTCTCTGACGCATGATGGAGTACTTCTATGCACAAGACAAAAAGTCAGTAGCATCTGGACTTCTCCCTCTTTTCAGTAACTGTAGCTGCCTAAAATTGTTCATTCCCCCACCACACCAGTGTGACTAAAAGTGGCCTCGAGATTGAGAATAGAGGTGGATCAGGGGAACTCTGTGTGTAAATCTGTAAGGTTTTGGAAACATTATCGTGATCGTGAACGTTCTCCAGCACTTAAGTTTAGGAAAAAAATGGGCTATTATAAGATAAGTTAAGACATTTTTTAAACTAAAATGTACAATTGCAAAAACACTGTCATTAACATTTGAAGGATAATCAGCGTTTTTAGCGTTTCTAAGCTATTATTTCTGATGTTGTTCGCCTCAGTGACTCCTCAAAAGTCTATTTTACTTCAACAGGAGGTTAAGTTATTGCCGGTGTCTGTTTGTTTGTAAACTAGTTTGTTTGTTTGATTCTCTGTTAGCAACATAACTCAAAAGTTATGGATGGATTTTGGTGAAATGTAAGGAAATGTCCGCATTGGGACAAGGAACAAATGATTAGATTTTTGGACTGATACGGATCACCGTCTTGATCTGCCATAATGTAAAATGTGATTTTGGTGAATAACTACTGAAAAATTACTGTATCCAGTTGCTAATGGTATGTTTTCATGGTCAAGGAATCTAAATATTTCAATGAAATGAAGGTAGGACTAATATTTATGGTGAAAATCCCAATATGGGTGAGGACTGTGGTGCTGGTAGAGGTCTGTGTTCTCTGAGTGCTTTTCTAGTTTATTTTAATTCATACAGAAAGAAACATGGTTTGGGACCATGCTCTTCCTCTGGGGCTTCTCTACTTTTGAGTTAAATTAAAGAACTAAAAAAGCACTTAAATTCCCTCAAAGGTGCTATGAAGAGAATCTATTTCCAGCGACATAAAGACTCTGCTACCCATGAGCATGCATGGCAACTGTCGTAAAGACGTGACTGAAGCCAAAGTGTGTGTTTGTTGTGATGCTAATGAATGCAGCTCGGACCTTCCACAGAACTCTGCATTGCTTTACGACTTCTTTTTTCAACAACTTACAGGATGCAAAGCAACGAGGTAAAGCCCCAGTCACACATTCCCGTTTCTCATGGCGATTGTGCACAATTGTCATAATCCTGATAAAGTGTGCTTTGGTCGTGGTGCATGCGCTACTTGGTCTGGATCAGCGCTGTATAGTCGTGGAGGAACGGAGGGGAACGTAGAAGCTCCACGACAGTTTTGAACTGTTCAAAACTGTCTTGGAGAATCGCCGTTCTCAGTACAGCGAGATGGAAGCCTAATGCAGTCCCAAGGCGAGTGGTATTAGCGTGGCATGTACGAAGCTCAGTCGAGCTGATCTTGGCCCAATCGTGGCTCAATCCTGAAAGCTTTATGAGGACGACTGACAAGGATGTATCCGTATGAGCCCCGACTGTGTCCCGTTAAAGACGGTGCAAGCGACGGGGCTCAGTCGGGGCTTACGTGACGCGAACTGAGCTCGAGCGGAGCTGACGTCCTATCAGCGGGATGGAATCTTCCTCATATCGCTGTATTAACCTAACTGGAGCGGGACAAACGCCCCCTGAAGCGCTGTAGCTGCGCCACTGACGGTGTATTTACGGAGTGTCTCCAGGGGTGAGACAGTAATTTAATCCCGTATCATAGCGATCACACCAGCCTCCTCAATCGTGCACAGTCGCTATGAGAAACGGGAATGTGTGACTTAGGCATAATGTATCTCTTTCTAGTTACGTAGCGGTAGTTTTTGATGTGTGACAACAAGCAATTTTTGGAAAACTTAGTATCGTAGTTTTGTAGCCGGCTATATATGGCTACTTACAGCCCGGTGCTCTAAGACGTGTCTGAATAATATAAATTTGCTCTAGTTTTAATTGTCTTGTTCCTGAAGTTGAGTATCCAGGCCAGTCCAGCCCTGTCCAACCTGACCCCGAAGCTAAGGAATAGCATTTATAGATAACCTATTTTGATGCTATAAAACTCATCTTAAAGTGTGTATTTCCATCAGGCATATATCTAAAAGTGAGACTTTTTTGTAATTACCTAGAAACTCCTCATAGCATCTTTACAGACGAGGCCTTGAACAGTGTGCAGCCTCACTTTTGTTGGTGCAGAGCAGAGATAGTTTCCACCCAGAGCAGTGTGAGGATTATTAAAGTCACACACACACACACACAGAGCCGTTTGACTGACAGCCCTCCATCCTCTCCGGGATTCAGCAGATGGTTTCTAATTGCTCTGCAGCTCCGTGTCCGTCTGCAGCTGAGACTAAATTGGAGGTTTGAGATTCAGGTAAACACTCAGACGATTTTTTCCTGCAGACTTCAAACACCTGCAGCCTCCCAGCATGCACCGCTCACGTTCCCACTCCTGGCTTCATGTTTCTGATTGGACTTCCTCTCTTTGGTTATGGCTGCAGAGCTCTGAATGCCGACGTTGGCTCCTGCTGTGAACAGTATTTTATCTGCTGCTGGAGGGCTGCACGGCTTTTATACCGTTAACAAGATTCTAGGAGTTTTTGTGTGAAAAGAAACAAGACTTTTCACTGTGTGCAAAGAATCTGCAGTCTGTGAAGGACGGGAAAGATAAATCATGAAAAATAACCTCTTTAGTCATAATTTTATGGTCATAGTTGTAAAACAACATGACCTGCATGAGTTATGGGCCTTTTAAAAATGTTTTTTACTGAGGATTTATGACTGCTTATTGTTCTGAAGCTCAGAAAAAAAAGATGTAAAAGTGTGAGAGGTAGCACCAAAATGTCCTGAATGGATGCTTTCACAAAATAACAACCCTACTGAAGACATGCATCCCAAACCTTTAAAAATGTTTGTCTAGACTCCAAATGTCAGTGCAACGAAAGCGAAAAATCTTCATTTCCACTACAGGGATGGGCAAATGCAGCCTAAACAGCAAATAAAGGCTAAAGAGTAAAACTGGCAATAAATATATAAAAAATCTAAATATTTCCTCGATAATATTTGGTCATTTAAATATATTTAGTTCTTTCCAAGATGTTATCTGTGTAAACTGATGTCTTCATTCTTTCAAAATTTCATGTGTGGATCTCGAAATGTATTTGAATTAATTGAAAAAGCCCCAAAATAATAATAAGTTTAATAATAAGTTTATTTACTTTGTATATACCACATTTCAAGAACAGCAAAGTCACAAAGTGCCTCACAAAACAAATAAAAACAATACAAGCAATTTTTAAAGGTACAATAAAAGAAAGCACAGCACAAAAGACATATTAAGCAAAGGCCAGACCAAACAAGTAGGTCTTAAGTTGTTTTTTAAAAGAATCAACTGTTTCAGACAATCTTAAGCCCAAGGGGAGCGAGTTCCACAGAGTTGGAGCCATGACACTAAAAGCACAGTCACCTTTAGTTTTTAGTCTGGAGTGTGGAAGTACATATATCAGGGGAAAAAAAACTTCATAATTACACAGAAAAAGACATTTCAGTTACTTTGATCAAGGTTTAGCTTATTTAATAAGGTCTTACTATGAATACATAAAATATTAATAAATGTAATTGTTTTTTGGAAAAGTTTAATATGTCCTTTTTGCTTAATTAAGTTGAGTTTGATTTAATTAACTTTACTCCGTACGGACAATGTAGTTAACATATTTCAGGACATGAAGCTGCTGTGCTGCACATGCAGGTTTTGCTTTTGCTGATTTTCCATTTCTGTCCCTACAGTAAAAAAAAAAATGCAACAGTATTCTTCAGAAATGTTCAATGACGAGTATTTTGCAGTTTGTTTTGTGGCCCTCGTGTTGTGCAGATAACATTCATGGAGCCTCTGTTGGCTGAGGTTGCCTGTTCCTGCTGTAGAGTAAAGAAATCCAATTCCTTCTCCCCGATAACAGAGCAGCCTCCAGCTGAGTTTCTTAACCCACTGATCTGCATCTGTCCCCGTCAATACCTATTTGAGCTAATAGTGTTTAGCAATGCAGAGCGAACAAATAACAGACCAATTATTGACCAGCTATTGACGCTGAGCAGTTGTTTCAGTCTGACCCCAGCGCTCCTCTGTTCATCTGTGGAGGCAACAATTAACTAAAACACATTATCTGTGTAGAGCAGCTGCAGGAAACAACATCACAGTGAGGAGGAGCGATTGGATCTGTCTGCACAAAAGCCCTCAGCTCTCTCTGAGCATCTATATCTGCTGCATCAGAGGGAAAGTCTGGAGCAAGAAGTACAGTTTAAGAGCAAATGAACTTCAAATTTAAAGTATAACCTCCAAAATGTTGACCGTTTCAGAGAAATGACTTTATGTCAGCTGTCAGCCCTTGTTAGAGAATAAAATAGACTCAGTAGTGGTAAACCTGCCCCAGCCAGAATACACCGCCTGGCCAACAAGAAAGTCACCACCTGGATTTAACAAAGCAGGTCTGAGCCTCCTATTGGATAATTACTGCATGGGTGATTATCTGCAATGAGCAGCTTCTCATTTCTTCAACAACCATGTCAAAGACACATCCTGTGGTCATGGAAAAGATGTTGGTCTGTTTAAGAAGGGTCAAATCATTGGCATTAGGCAGAGAAAACATCTAAGGAGGTTGAAGAAACTACTAAAACTGGGTTAAGAACTGTCCAACACATTATTAAAAACTGGAAGGATAGTGGGGAACCATCGTCTTCAAGGAAGAAATGTGGTCAGAATAAAATCCTGAATGATGGTGATCGGTGAATCACTTAAACGTTTGGCCAAATCAAATCAAAGAAAAACAACAGTAGGACTCAGGGGTGTGTTTGATAGTGAAAGTATGAGCATTTCCACACACACAATGTGAAGGGAGCTCAAGGGATTGGGACTGAACAGCTGTGTAGCCTTAAGAAAACCACTAATCACTAAAGCTAAGCAGAAAAAAAGGCTTCAGTTTGCTAGGGAGCATAAAGATTGGACTGTGGAGGACTGAAAGAAGGTCATGTGGTCTGATGAGTCCAGATTGACCCTGTTCCAGAGTGATGGGAGCATCAGGGTAAGAAGAGAGGCAGGTGAAGTGATGCACCCATCATGCCTAGTGCCTACTGTCCAAGCCTGTGGGGGCAGTGCTGTGATCTGGGACAAATCTGAGACATTGGAGAAGCTTATCGAAACAATGTCAGGTAGCGAATCTCAGAATTCCGCATTATGCTAGAGCAAAAGAATGTTCTACATTAGTGGAATGCAGAAAAGTCTGCTCTGATTGGTTGACCACTCGACTCTGCAGCTGGTCGAGCAGTTCAGCGCTGCTTTGCAACATTCTGTTAACGACTCTCTTTCATTCTACCACCTCTGTCAGCCCAAGCCAATGTGCTTAAAGTGCTGATGAAACACCAGTAGGAGTCACCCAAGCCTATTAAGGTGGGGCAGGGAAATGAGACATTTAAGACAGCTGCTCAAACTGTAAAGAGGGAAAAGGTAGCGTCCTGATTGTGTCGACTTTTAGTCTTATGCACTAAAAACTACACTAACAGGCAGATTAAACTCAAGAAAGCAGAATTTAGCCTCCTTAAAACACGGCCTATAAGCTTTAAAACTAAATAAGATCATCATCTGCAAAGTGAATATAGGCTCAATTTCAGGATTGTACAAAACAGTCAAGTGTGAATGTGAGACTCTGTGGCTTTGACTTGTGAACTCTGCCTTTTAAAACCTCATCCAATTTTCTGTTTTTACTTCTTTGCAAAGTTTGAGGAGAATTCCTCAAATAACATCTAAGATGTTTCATCAGAATCATGGGTTTGAAGCTCTAAGGTTTTACACTTTGACTTTTGTTTCCCAAAGTCTGATCAGTTCGTCCCTGTAACAGCGTGAAGGTTTGTGCAGAGTTTGACAAAAAATCCTCAAAGCAAACCTGAGATATACTTTAAAGAATCTGGACAGGTGTGCAGGAGAACAGAGGACATATTCTGTTTGATCTCCTCGAAGTCGGAGGTAGATCTTCAGATGAACGTCCTCGCTCAGCAGCTTTGTTTTGTCCTCAGCAGAGATCAGTTCGGACCATAAATTAAAAATGCGAGTGTTTAGAGCCCCACAAGGTTCATCCATGGCTCTGCTTTCCACAGCGTGAGCCTCAAATCTGCATGTTCATGACCTGCTCCAGCTGCTAGTGAAGCTTTAGCGTTTCCCAGAACCATAAAACCTGGAGCTAAAGATCACACGGAGCTCTCATTAAGACCTGAACCCAGCCAGCTCACTCCCTCTGCAGCTCTTTGTCTGTTAGATTCATGCAGCAGGGCTCTGCACCAAACTGAATGACATCTGTGTCCTTTTCAGACATGCAGACAAACACAGCAGAGCCTCTGCAGCTCTGCGGAGGAACGAAGAATCAGGCGGAGCCGCTGCTAACCCATCGACCTTTAAACACTTTCATTATTCAAGCAGCGTTCAGCTCCACAGACCCAAAATATTCTTCTGCTTGATGAAGCCGCAGCGCTGATTCTGCTCAGAAAAGAAAAGTTTCTCTCAGTCGGAGGGTTTTGTGGAAAAGTTCAGATGATATTTAGATCTCCTGCTGGTGCCTCAGGGTCACTTAGACATGATTGGACATGTTGGCATCAGTTTGGGCAGCAGGATGATGCATCAGGATGATAAATTGTTTTTCTTTGGTGGGCCATTCGTCCACTTAAAGCATTAACTGCCTCCCTGCTGACGGCCTGCACCTCACTTGTCCATCTCTCCTGCAAACAAGTGCAAGACCACTTCAGGGCCTCCCAGGAATTTATTTGTCTGTTCCCCAAGTTCTTCGATGTAGTAAAGCAATTTGAAAATATATGTGGGCGAATTAGCCACCAGAAAAGAGTCAAGCAAGCCCTCTTTAACAGCTTTTTTCCTTCAATTACAAAGATTCTGCAGCTGCAACATTTTTCCGTCATGCTACGATGCTTCCCTAGCTTACCTAACCTTCAACGTTAGTGTGATTAAATACACTGGTTATGGGGGACCCTCAGAAACATGTGCTGCATTATGACCCAAGCTCAACATCTTGACAGGTAGGCACATTACAATAATGTCAGTGGTCCACTGTAGTGCATTATTATAAATATTAATCCTTTTACTACTGCGAAAAAAAATGGCTGCCTGGTATTTTTTTGCCATTTTTGTCATAAATGTGTCAGAAAATGCACCTTAAGTACATTTTTTTGCACTTTTTTCAAGGTAAAAATCGAACATTTTCATAAAGTATTTGTCATTATTAAGTTGTAATGTGTGTAATTACAAGAGGAGAAAAACAACAGATTTTAAATTTTAGCAAGTTCCATTTTATAAACAAATCTAAATGAACATGTGCAATCCATTTGGGGAGACAGAACTGAAAGGCAAACTATTTTATATTATTTATATTTATTATTTATGCATGTAGAGCTAATTAAGAAATTCATAAACCACAAACTATGATCAAAAAGACAATGACCAAAAAGATGAACTAGGTAAAAATACAGCAAAAGAATGACAAGAAAACACTTTAGAATTAGACTTATGTCATTATTTACAATATATTTTGACTATTTATCCAGAAAATATTGTTTAAATCCATAAATGACTCACATGTTTGTCTCTGAATCCTCTCTTGCTCCCTGGCTCAGTCAGCTCACTTTCCGCCCCTCCCCTCAGGCAATCAGCCTTTACCGTAATGTACCGCATATCACTAGAAAGCTCCACTTCTCAGCTTTCAGAATCTGCTGGAATTATTTGGATACTCGAGGAGTTATGGTAGGAGACTTTCTACCTTTTACTACACATCAGAGTTTGATTGGTAAACTGGTATTTAAGACAAGAACCATTAAGCTGGCATGATCCAACATTTTATATGTTTATTAAACTATTATTAAACTAGAGGCACCACTGGTTTCTTTGGACAAGACTATGTGTCCACAATAAGCTAGCTAAGTGATTACATGCCATGTCACGCTTTGTATTACCCAGGCATTAAACAGTGTGTTTCTATTTGCATTATCTGCTCGGCTTGGCCCTGAACAGTTTAAATACTCCCTGCTTCACTTTCAATCATGGTATTGGTATTTTAACATGTCATAGTGTAGCTGTGTGGTGCTGCTTTAGCATCCTCACAACAACACAGGAGGAAAAGAGGTGATGGAGCTATTTACCATGACAGTAAGGGGATTCATTTTTCAAAAGACAGTTACACAGCAGACTATCCAAAGCAGAGAGAATTTTAGGAAGTCATTAGGCATTACGGAGCAGATAACAGGAGGCGATACCCCCTGACTACTTGAGACATGGACTGGTTTACTTTTGCTGCTCCACACAGCAATTTCATCGGCACAGTGGGCTAACAGGCTAACTTTACCAGCACGATCAGCTGGTATCAGTATGCACATCATTCCACCTGTGTACTGTGGAAGCCCGTGCAGACAAACTGGACAAGAACTAATTATGCAAGTGCTTGAAATATGCAGACATTTTTTTAACACTTCCTACTGCACCTCTAATGAAGGCTTTTCTATGTTTATTTTACTGTAAATATGGGACATGTGCTGCACAACAGCCAAGGCAGAAGCTGCAAAATGCACCACTGATTCATGTTAAAGTGTTTGTGCAGGGTAAGGCAGACACACATCATTTCAGACTGCAGGAGGTTCTTTATCCAGCTGTCAGAGATGTGAAGCATGAAACTGAGTTTAATCTTGATGTGAAGCAGAAATCATAAGGCAGTAAAAACAGTGGTATGATCCAGCAGGAAGCAGCAGAAAGCTAATATTGTTCAGCAGAGAAAACCAACAACGGGACACAAGCTGCATCAAAATAAAAATCATCTTTTGCTGTCACCCACGATGAGTTTTACGAGTCATTTGGTTGCCCCATTAAACAAAAATGATTCTTACAAACCAACATGGTGCTGCTCCTTAAGGCAACCAAACATCATCCTTCTTTGTTTTCCAGATGAGCAGAGATAACACATGCTGCAGTCATGTTTCATCTTTGAAACTGTTTCTCTCTTTATCACCATTTTCAGACACAATCACCTCTTCCTCAACATTCAGCGTCCATATTATGACCTTTTCATCATCCCTTTGCATCTCAATCAGATCCTCACAGTGAAGCCATATCTGGAGGATTTCAATCATACCAGCATCATAATTTTCACCTCGGTTTAATCAACCAGAAAACCAATTTAAAGTATCTTCCTTGATTGTAAAAAACACAAAAATGCTTTGTATTTTCCAGCAAACCAACAAAAATCCAGAAAGTCAAGCAGCCCCATACGCCGCAGGATGGACGTGCCACAGTATTAGACCTGACACATTCACACTCACAGGCAGAGTCACAGCACGCCGTCAGCATCCATTAAACAAACGAGCATTAATCGCCAGCCAAAGGTTTGTCTGAGGTCACAGACCAGGCACTTACCGACGTTGATGGCATTGGCGGACAGGAAGTGGCTGCAGGGCAGGCTGGAGGTGCTAACAAACGAGTCGCCATCCGTTGTCACCGTAGTCCTCGACCTCAGCGACGGGTTGGGCGAGTCGGTCACCATCGCCATCCTCGCGGCTACAGACTCCATGATGATGGATGAGCCGGTTTAATCAAACCAGTAACAGGTTTTAAAGTGTGTTTCCAGATCCAACAACCAAACAGTTCCACAACGGTTCCACAAATTCCACAAAAGTTGGATAAAACTAAAGCAGGTTGAAAGGTTCCTCAATCTAAGTCCTGGGGTCAAAAAATGGGACGTTGGTTAAAACTGAATATCGTTCCTAGGTCCAAAAAGTCAAAACTGTATCCACGAAACCTTTCAGGAATTCTCCTCACGGTCCAGATCCAAACAGATGTTCAGTTGCTCCTTTTTCTAGAGCCGGATTTGAGGAACTTCATGATTAAAAACATCTCTGCTCCTCCTGGTTCAAGCCCTTGTTTAGTTCCCTGCAAGAGGCAGCAAAGACAGAAACACATTTAGAGGAAAAACTGTCAGGTTTGGCTTATGATCAAAAATAACAAGCAAAATGTCACAAACAGCAACGAGAGTTGAGGACAAAAAGGCCAGTAAAGGTCTTCGCACACTGAGTCCACTTAATTGTCTTTAATGATCCTGTGTTTTGTTGATTTAGTTTGCACCCTGATTTTAAACATTTCTTTTGTCATATGTTTTCAGCTCGATGTCATTTTAGCTAGGTTCTGATATGGACTGCAAATTTCCAGGTGTTTTTAAAGTTAGAAACTGTCCATGAGAATGAGCAGTAAACCGGAAATATGAAATGTATTTCAGCATAATCTTGACTAAAAACAGACTTCATACAACTGCACCGGAGAATATCTCACATAAAGTGAAGCTGAAATTATTTTTTTAGTAAAATAATCAAAAACTCTAAATAACTTATAAATAAAGATGTTGAAATGTATTTATTTTGGTTGATTTTATCATATAGATGACTAAAGAAAAAGTTTATATTTATGTTTGGTATGATACATTTTCCCCAATTTCCAGTTAATTCCATAAAAGGTTTTCAATTTGAAATATTTGAAATATAGCTTAATGTCCCACTAAAAGTTTCTGGCAATTTACAGAAAAATTTCTGCCCCTTTGTGACCCTAGTTTTTACTTTTTGGAGCAGCAGCTGCAGCATTGTTTCTCTCTGTTGCACTAAAAATACACATCACATCAGACACTGCACCAAGGATATCAACCATAGGACAAAATACACAAGGATAAAATTTGTACTCACAGCCACATAAAGCAGGAAAGACCGAGCCGAGAAGAAACAGGCTCTCTTATAAAGGTGTTTTTTCAATCTTAAAAAACTCATGATGCATCTATTGGCCCTTTTCCATTAGCCCTACTCTACTCTACTTGACTCTACCCGGCTCTACTCTACTCGCCTTCTGCTGCTTTTCCATTAGCCCCAGTCGCCTGCCCAACGGGGTGAGCGGCACTGCGGTGATGTCATTTTGAGCACGACACAACAATCTGTGGCTTTTTGTCACAAACTCAGTAAAAAAGGAAAGCAGAAGAAGGCTGCAGGTGGTAAGAAGAAATACCCCTTGAGAAGCACGGGAGAGTTTTGGAAGCTATACAACAGAATGAAGCCGAGGACGAGAGCAATCCAGCTGCAAAGAAAGACGTGTGAGGGTAAGCTAATGATAGCTACCGCTAGCATGCTAGGTCGTCATGCTCATGACTCATCGATGACGACATTGTCTGACCAATCAGTAGCCGTCAGTCGGTGACGTCGTCTTTTAGTATCGACTCCACTCGCTTGTAACCAGAGCGGAGTAGGTACTAAAACTAGCTTGTTTTAGGAGGTACCAGGCTAGTGGAAACACGCTGCAAATCGAGTAGGGCCGAGTAGAGTAGGGCCAAGGCGTGCTAGTGGAAAAGGGCCATAAATGTCTCTGTGAGAATGGGCTTCAGACCAGCAGGTAATGTTGGCAGGTTATGAAACCTTTTCACTCCAGTTTCCATCAGGTCACTTTGATATTTGATATTTCCTTTTAATAAAAAAAAAAATCAGCAACATATCATGAAAACAAATTAAATAATAAGGCCATGGTTTCACTAACAGATGCAGACCTTGGAATTATTCCCCCAAACAGATGAGTCTGATCAGTTTCTCCTCCGATACAAAGCCAATACATTAAATCCCGTTTCCTCCTGATCCTCATAGGTCAGTAAGTAAGAATTGACAAAAGTGCAGAAAGGCCCCAAAAGTTAATCTCTAAGTGATTAAAAAAGCATATCATTGGCATCTTAATGCATTGAAATGTGTTTCCCCAGCTAAGGACATGTCAGCGGTGGACTTGGTCTAACCTTTCTCTTTAATGAAGTCCATGGTTGCGGTTGAAAAGTCCTTTTTGCTTAGCAAGGTTCCTAATGGAGTGAAATTATCCAGAAGAAATTTGTGAAAAGAGCTGTTGGAATAGTCTAAATGCTTAGGAAAGGTGGCTCAATGCTTCCATTAGCATCTCCTTAAGCAAAGGATACAACGGACCATCCTTTAGGAAAGGAGAGGAGATTGTTCTGTCCCACAATTCTCTGCGGCAACAGCATTTATAAACAGTGTGTTATCCGACTGCTTTGGAATTTAACAGAATAATAATAAATCCCTCAGACCATGTGAGTTCCCTCTGCTGTTCATCCTTTCTAAAGTTTACCAAAACCTGCCTTAACTTTCCAGCAGTCTGATTCTCTGAAGAGAGCAGGATATGAGACATTTGATGTTGATTATGTTTTAAACATGGTTCAATATGAATCATTTGTACTCTATTAGATTGTGGTCTTAACAGTTTGTTGCCTTTCTTTCCTTCAGTTCATTTATTTTCATGCACTGGTTGGTGTTCATGTTGATAATAAGAGGACAGATTTATTTAAATCCTCACTTCAACATCGGTTATGCACACCTCATTTCTTACCGGGTTGTTAATGTTCAAATTGTCTAAAGGAACAACATTGTCATGATACACCAGCTCTTCTAAGATGAGCCTTTTGTAGTCCATCTTCAGAAAATTGTAGTTTCACCACAGCAGTATTCTGTATTCGGATTCTCTCTGCACGACAATTTTCCTTTCCTAAGTCCTTCTGAATTCTCCTTTCTCCTTTCCTTAACCTCATGATGTTTTCCATCTGGGTTAAGGAAAAGTGGTTAGGAAAGGAGTTAGGAGGCGACTATTCGACTGCAGCCCGTGTGTTTGCACTGCTGCTGGTTTTGCTTTCTTGTGTACAGAGGGAGTTGCAGAGTCAGCAGTTCACCAGTATTTCCCATGACCCCGTTGTGGTTTTGTTCTGATAAATAAACTTTTCTTAAGCTCACATGAGTCAATAATGGATCTTTGGGATGTGGTTCTGGTTTGTGGCCTAGATGTCACTCAGCACAGTCAGGTGTGGCTCAGACAGGTGTGTTTGTCATTAATAACAGAGACTCTGCTCAGTGTTGGCACCGATCAGGTTTACAGGTGGAAACCACAGCAACATATCCGACAGCACAACAGTCACATTAGTGTAAAATCAGTCATTTAGATTCACAGATTCACCTACCAAGCTTTTTTGGTCTGTGGGGGAATCAAGTGTACCTGGAAAAAAGACACAAATGCAGAAGGAGAACATGAAAACTCCAAACAAAGAGGCCTCGACCAACTCAGGGAGTCAAACCAGCAATATTTATTTTGCTAAGAGGCAGGAACAAAACCTGCTGCTCCACCGTGCAGAATGTTAAGAAAGTTAATGTATAACGAGTGGCCATGTGGTGCTGTTTGGGTAAGAAAGAGACTTTTGTTGGTGAGGATGTATACCGCAGACCGGTACTTTAATGTACCGGTCCCCAATTTGGTCGGCACCCGAATACTGTTAAGAATCTGGAAAAACGGTACTGTTATCGGTACTTGAACGCCTCTTCAACTGTCACGTAGTTATGACACTACCGCCGTCCGGCTCAAGCATGTCGGTGAGGGCTAAGTGCTCGAAGGTTTGAGCTCACTTTAGCAAAGTTAATGAAAACTCGGCCCTATGCAATCTTTGTCAGAGAGAAGTTGCGTCCAAGAGGGGAAATACTAGCAACATCACCAAATACTTGGAGCGCGCGCATAGTATAAAGCTAAAGGAGTGTGGGCTGTTTGATTGCTTTAGCAACATGAGTAAAGTTAGCAGCCCGGCTAACACTAAAGACTGCAGCACCGTGGCAGCACCCGGTTTTGTTTCTGTCAAGTCACAGTAAGTTTTTTGTCTAGTCTGTAGTCATCATTACAGCACCAATTTTAGCACCACTGATATATTACATTAATCCTGTAAGCAGCATAAACCAGGCAGCAACAGCTCTGCTAACATTGCAGACAACCCCGTATACAATCGACAGGCAAATGAAGATGACAGTAGAAAAAGTGCAGGAATGCCTTGGGGTCGTCACAAAGTTCATTGTGAAGGATCTCCAGCCATTTGCTACAGTCGAATCCAAGTGGTTTAGGTAAATAGTTAGTACATGCAGTCTGTTGGGCGGCATGAAGGGGGTTTTCCATCTCCTTAGCTTTCTTTTTGACTCTGAGAAGCATTTGTAATGCATTACTTCTATTCTGTTGAAGCTTTATTATTACCTTGTGGTAAAAAAAAAAGTTGAATCTTTTAATATCTTATAAAGTCTTTATTTTTTACACAAAATTACGTGTTGTAGTATCGATAAGTATCAATACTGATAAGGAGTATCGGTATCTGTACTGGTATCAATAAAATCCTAATAATATACATCCCTATTTGTTGGTGGAGTTGAAATCTTCTTTAACCGTCTGAGCTGCACCCCCTAAAGGTGTCTGTGCATGTCCCAGAGGTCACCGGAGGTCACCTCAAACCCCCTCTGGGCTCACTCAAACTTCACTTAACCTCAGAATATCTTTACAAAGCTCCTTAAGCTGCGTAGCACAAAACAGGTCACACAGACAGAGATGTGAAGTGACACAGAGCTACAAAGAAAAGCAAAGAACATATAGAATGTTAATAGCTGATTAGCCAATCACATGGCAGCTCAACACAGTTAGGTATGATCAAGACAACCTACTGAGCATCAGAATGGAGAGAAAGGAAACTTAAGTGTCTTTAAAGCTGCTCATCTACTGGGATTTTCACACACAAACATCTATAGGGTTTACAGAGAATGGTCTGAAAAAGAGAAAATATCCAGGAATTCAAGAACAGAAAACTGAGGCTAAAATAAACACAGGCTTACAAAACTTGACAAAAGAAGCTTGAGAGAATACAGTTATTAACCAGTTAAACCCAATCTAAACTGGGCTTACTAAAGCCCAGTTTAGATTGGGTCACAACCATTAAACATCACCATAACCCAGCAAAACAAGTTAAAGTTCAAACCAATTACACAAGTGAAAACCTGGTTAAACTTTGACCAAAAAAACAGGTCAAAAGCCATTGAAATGTGTAAAAAGTAAAATAAAACCAAAACTAATTAAAATTCAGTCCAACTTAGATTCAACCTGATTAAAAAGAAACAATACCAGAGCAAAACCAATTAAACTTCATGTGAATCCAGAGGATTTTTACAAGTTAAAAGCCATTAAACTCTGTAAGAAAATTAAAACCAAGGCATTTAAGATGAAACTACATCTGAACCAAGAAAACCTGGTTACAAAACCAAACAAAACTATTCTAGTAACATTAAAAAGAACAATTAAAACCGTAAGCCAACAAGGTTCAAACCAACTGAATATGTTAAAAAAATATTTAATTTTGATCAAACAGGTCAAAAGCAAACCAAACTTAGTAAAAAAAAAAAAAAAAAGACCAGGGCAGAACCATTTAAACTGCATCTTAACCCAGAATCCCTGGTTAAACCTTGGCTAAAACAATCTTTCTGTCTCTAAAACAGAGTTAACAGCTAAGGCAAGTTAAGACAAAGTTCAAATGAATGAAACATGTACAAAGACAGTTTAACCCAGTTAGACTTAGATTAAGACAGGTTATATTAAACGAAAAGCACTGAGAGAGCACAGACCTCTGCAAGCGCCACAGTCCTCAACCATATTGTGATTTTCACCATAAATAATAGTCCTACCTTTATTTCACCTGAA
The DNA here is from genome assembly GCA_036419115.1 of Scarus forsteni. Lineage (NCBI taxonomy): Eukaryota > Metazoa > Chordata > Actinopteri > Labriformes > Labridae > Scarus > Scarus forsteni. The sequence goes on from JAZDUH010000145.1 coordinate 2,647,310, forward strand.
TATTAAGATTCCTCTACCATGAAAACATACAAATATGTTCAAATGTCAAAAACTGTCCAATCTCTCTATGTCAAAGAATCCTTTAAAAAATTCCTGGATCAGTCCCAAAATCTGATCATTTGTTTCTTGTCCCAAGCCGGACATTTCCTCAAAATTTAATCAAAATCCATCCATAGCTTTTTAAGTTTTGTTGCGAACAGAGAAACAAACAAACAAACAAACAAACAGACGCCGGCAATAACATAACCTCCTTCATTCAGGCCCCATCCACACGAAGACAAACCGAGGTCTAAACGTATACGTTTTTTGCCGAATCTGCGTATCATCCATATGAAGATGGTGTTTTGTGGGTCTGTAAACGATCATTTTTTAAACCAGGTTCCAGAGTGGAAAGATTTTGTAATGCCGTATACACAGCTCCGTGATTACTGGCTCACCGCAAGTTTTCAGATACACTTACGTCATAGTTTCATATCTTCATTGACACGCATGCGCCACATGCGGCAATAACAACAATGGCGGCGTATGGTGTAGCATATGTGCTGACGAAGCTCGTGACCCTACTATCCCTGTTGCAGCAAAATCTCCTTCTTCTCGATCACCACCGAGTTGAACAAACAATTATCGAGGACACATTACAGCACCTTATGATCACTTTATCACAATCTCTGTTTACAACTTTTGCTGCAAGTGCGCATGCCCACTGTTTTTTCGTCTGTTTCCGCTTGTTTCCATCATATCGTTACAGCGCCCCTAGAGGTCTGGCATGTGTTTTACGGCGTTTTCAAGTGCATTCATGTAGACGCACACATTTTCTGAGACGCCTTCGTCTTTATGACGATCATTTTGGAAATTTTGTCTTTGTGTGGATGGGGCCTAAACCAGGACCAAAACCGTTTAGACTATACCAAATGCAGAAAGTCCTATTCAAACCTATGTCAAAAGCATGTTTTCATAGGTAAAGCAGTAATAACTCATTAAAACCAATTTAGAACTAGGTTCGATCCAATTTAACATGTTTAAAGACTAGTACTTACAAGTTATACTTAAATGTATCTGTTCAAGGGAAACCAATCTTGGTAAAACCAAAATTAAACCAGGGCAAATCCACTTAAACTACATCTTAACACATAAAACACAAAGCAGTGTTTACATGACTGAATTACAGTAATAATCCAGTTAAACCACATTTAAACCAGCTTCAAACTGGTATTCAAACCTCGGTTATAAATGGTTAAACTTGGATTAAATACGTCAAAAGGAATTCAACTTAGTATCAACTTGTAGGTCTCCATGTTTATTTGATCTGCAGCCTGATGATGAGTTAATTCAGTGTGTGTGTTTGTGTGTGTCTTTATGTGTGTTTGTTTGCGTTGGAGACAGTCAGGGTTTGGTCTGCACGTCGGCCTGGCAGGACGACGTGTTCAGATCTGTTTTTGAAGGTTGGCGGTCAGATTGCTTAAGCTGCAGGTCTGAGCACGCTCCTTTAACCATCTTACACACACACACACACACACACACACACACACACACTCTACCTGGACAGAGGAAGAAGGTGTGTGTTTAGGGGGGCGTTGTGTGTTTTACTATCACTGGAATGTGAGGAGGTAATTCCAGAGCCAACAGGCAGTCGGATGTTTTCACCGTCTCGTAGTTTCATTCTCACACAGAAATGTTAAAACTCTAAACTCTGAACGACTCTCATTGATAAAGAAGATTATTGAACATGTTTGGACAGCTTGGCAGGTATAGAAAATAAAAATAAGTGGTTTAACAAGTAGAAAAATGCATAAGAGGGATGTGAGGCGCATTTTGTTATATGAAACTAGGGGTGGTCGATATGGCAAAAATATCATATCACGATTTTTTAAAGATAAAAAACACGATCACGATTTTATTACATTGTTTTTTTTGCATGTTTGACCATTTTTTCCCCTATGTTTAACATATAAAACATGTAAAACCCTAAAAGAAAAATAATACAATTAAAGCCAATTTAAGCCAAAGAAACTTTCTGAACAGGTTTTAATTTAAATACTGCAGTTTTTATAAAAATGTGCAATAAATGTAAACATAAAAGGTAATGAACAAATATAAAGTGCACTTTTGTAACGTAAAAGCTAAAAAAATATAAATGCAAACTTAAGTAACTGGTTATCTCTTAGCAGGGCTACAGACTAACTTTTTGCATTGGTTGCAATTATGCACCTACATTTTTTTAAGGTGCACCAGCACAAAAATTAGGTGCACCTAATTTCTCAGTGTCACCTTTAACACCATAAGGTCACCATTGTATCACTCTCTATAACCTTTATATTACATAAATGCTTTTAAAATAAGGATAAGATGTAAAGAAATACTTATCTTTATTTGAAGTAAAATTATATATTAAAAGAAAAACAGAGCATTTAAATAATTTCACTGAATGAAATTGCCAAATTCAAACTAAAACATTAAGCAAAATAAAACATTTCCAAATAAAAGTGCTGAAAGTGTTTTACTGAACTGAAATTGAACATTTCAAACACATCTAAAGTTAAATAAAATATTTCAAAAGAAAAAGTGCTAATGTTTAAGGTGTTACACTGAAATGAGAAGTGAAATAAATATCCAGATTTTAACAACCAACAACAGAACATTTAACTGGATGGTATTATTCTTCAATAAATTTGAAACATTCACAAAATGAGCATAAGCAATGATGGAAGGATAATTTATCAAGTTAATGCCATTAGGGTTAAAAAAAAAGTCCATGTCTGTCTAATTTTGGATTAAAAATTTTAGGGCACAGGTGAAGTGGTGAGCAAACAGCCATAAACATATTTGAATCAAGCCTGTGGCCAGTCTGCAGAGTGTCCTCCTCCTTTCACAAGCCTATCCACTCTCTCTCTCCTCACAGTAAAGACACAAAAATGCCCCAAAAATAATCTGAAAAAATGTCAGAGCATATTGGGAGCTGAGACTAAATCCTCAGCTACAAATAATCAAAGTTTCTCCATGAGCCATTTCCTCTCCCTAATCTCAAGACCAGAAGCTGAAATTTGTGCAAAATCAAACAAACGCTGGGACAAAAAAAAGCTTCAATAAGCAAATATGAAGCAACACTTCCTGTTGAGTTTAAAGGTGCGGCAGGACTCAGGCTGAGAGCTGTGTGACGGCCTGATATCAGGGGAAGGAGGGATTTTATGAATGAAAGATTTGTTGGCCGAGACTCATCTTCTAACTGCAGGAAGCACTTCAGCTATCAAAACAAAAAGAAGATAACAGACTGGATTTTTAGGTGAGATAAAAATCTACAGACTCCTCCGCTGGTGCTCTTCCAGCAGGTGATACACGCTCACGTCAGAGCTCTTCTGTTACTCCATCAGGTGTTGTAACTGCTCTTTTTTGGAGATTCCTCTGGTGAGGTTATAAATGTGGCAATAAGATCACCAGCTGGGTGTCCAACACAGGAATCAGACCCCTCTGTGCTTTTCCATTGTATTTTGTGTCTCTGCTTGAAATCTTTACTGAACCAAATATATAGCTGGATATAGCTTTTAATGTCTAATTTAATATTCCTACTGTTACACTGTGTATAAGTAGCCTTGCAGAGCAGACAGACCTGCCTGATTCTGAAATCCTGCAGGTCCGTCTTGCCAGCTTCTGTTGTCCAACGAATTCACTTGGCAGAATTCTTAACAGCCCAATCATGGAAGAGAGGCGGGAGCAACGGAATGCGAACGTGACGACAACTGGAAGTTGAGAACCGAAGTTTATAACGGACATGCCGATTAGCCTATTGTCCTCATGGCTACCTAGTGAAACCGTCCTCAGAAGTTAACTTGTAGGGATTGTCTTTGACGAGGTTCATGTCACATATAAGTGCTAAATGAATCATCTGTGTTGTATAACTTAGTGTAAGACGATAGTAAAAGGCCGTTAGCTGTTAGCAGCTAAGTTAGCGGCTAATGGTCATCAACTGTTGTTAGCTGTTTTAATATCCTGTTGTTAACTTTTGTTAGCCATTAGCCGCTATGTATGCTACATTATAGAAGGCAACCCTGCTTGATGTGGATTGGTCTGTGATGAATGTGACGAGCCAAACGATTGTCCAATCACAAGCTTGTGTTTTTTTTTAACATTCTGCCCCTGAAAACAAATTTAAAGGGCTCCTACCCAGATGAACTAGTGAAATATTTCTGTGGCAGATACATGGAGCTGTCCATCAGGCTTGTCAGGTCAGTGTATAAAAGCTACTACAACAACTGAATTTCCCCTTGTAGAATTTCTGATTATGATTCTGATGCTGCTTATTAGCATCACCCTTGGCATGTAAAGGCCTTTATTCTTGGACTATCTGCTCTTTGCTGCTCAGCAAGTTGAGTCAGTTTATTTAGAGCTTAAACATTGCACAGCAGCTGGATCCACCTGATTTATTGTCTGTAATAGTAAAAATGGTAAATTGCCTAGAGCTCTTTTCTAGTCTGCAGACTGTCCATCAGCATCATCACATTCGGACTCTTTCATACCCATTTACACGCCACTGCTGCTTGAGTGAGGCCAACTTTGGGTTAAGTGTCTTGCCCAAAGTCACATCGACATGTGATAGCCAGAGCTGGGCTCAAACCTGCAACCACACAACCAGACTGCAATCAAACTGCACCACCTTATCTTTCCAAGCTCCAATCTACAACAAGTGTGCTTGGCTGGAAGAGGTGTAGCTACAAGTGAGAAGACAGCAGGAAGTGGCAGTATTAGCATAGATGCTAACAACTTTGATAACAGTTTCATTAGATGTGGACCACATTTCTTGATAGAAAGGCTATTTATCTCCACCAAGGAGGTTATGTTTTGTCTGTTTGCAAGATTTCACAAAAACTACTGGATGGATTTATGTAAAAATTTTACCTAAGGTTTGGCAAATCTCATTCATTCACGGCATTATGGGAATTGTAGTTTATTTGCTGACGTCAATGCTTTTCAAGCCTATGTCACTATATTTCAGCAGAGGAGTTAACCACGCTGTCTCTACTCTGTCTCCATCATTGTCCATGGCACCATCTGATTGGTTACACACTGTGGTTACACGCAGAGCCATGGCACAGCAAACGCCAATCAGAAGTGAAAGCTGTGCATGCAGAGTTCTGCTCACAGACACAGCAGAGAGGAGCAAATGTTTTGCCAGTGGAGAAAGCCCAGCACTGTTCCTGGAATCTTGGTTTCTAAGATAAATTAAGTATATAAAGATAAATAGATATAAAGATAATTTAAGCAGATTCTCCTATTGTAATAAACATCCTCCACAACTCACAGTGACTGCTAACATTACTGTAACCTCATTAATGTTATAGAAACATATGCAGCAGCTCTGCTTGCTCGCAATCCTTCCAGACGTGCCTGTTAATCACTCGAAACAAGGTTACTGATAATGTCAATACAGAAATAGCCCATCTTAGCAGAAGTCTGTGTGACCGTGTAGAAACCTATCCCGCAAATTCCCGACAGAGCGAACACACTGTGCACCGGAGCGTTGTGGTTTTGCTCCGACGGACAGGCTGGTGACAACGACTTACAAGACCCACCACTAATTTGGTCAGTCTATTGGACAATATTTATATCAAAAATAGTCACACCTCTTGCAGATTGATATTTTTTATTCCACAATATGTGTATGAAATAAATATAGGACAATAATGTTGGGCAGAAATCACAATTTATGGGTGGAACTGAGCTGCTTGGCAGAGAAGTGCTTTTCTAGTTTTGCTGTTTCCGACATGTTTTGGTCAGAGCTTGTTCAGCTTCACACTCAAGCAGGACTGCCTGCCTGCTGCATTAAGAGATTTGAGGTGAAGAATGTGATTGAAGGAACAAACACCTGCTGGATATTCTTCTGGAAGTTCCACCCATCCTCAAACACTCTGTTGCACGATGCATCTGGCGTCACATTGTAACACATCCCTGCACCAGAGAGAGCACGACCGTCATGATGAAGACTCAAAAACAGATCCACAGAGATCTCATGAAGCACTAAATCCACACCTCGCCCCTCGAGTCAAACAGAGCGATTACGAAGAGTAATGACACTAAGACAGAACAAAAGAGCTCCTGCAGGCGCTGACACCAACCTGCAGGTCGACACCCTCGTTTCTAACAAAGAAGAGCGAGTCAGAGACAAGCTGCAGCAGGTCACGCACTTAACCTCTGTTTCACAACACCCAGTGTGAGTGGAGTCAGCAAGGCGGCCTGAGCTTTCACATCAGGTCACGTGAGCGGGACGTGACCATAAATACACGACGCAGAGTTGAGCTGCGGCTGGTTTAGTATCAGAGGACTCTTACAATCTACAGACCTCAATGACTGTATGAACGATGTGAAAGGGCTGACGTCAGAGCGTGAGTCAGCTCCAGGAGAGTGAGCTCGAGTCTGTGGTTTGGACTGACGACGACTGTTATGACCAACGTGGTACAAAAAACTGTGCAGGACAATGTTTGGACGAAGACTGAGACAACAGGAAGTAGAAATAAGGCACAATAGAACAGTGAGTAGAACAATATACTCACCCAGAAGGCTTTCCTGATCCAAACAGTGCTTCAGGAGATATTTAGATCCAAAATCGAGCGGCGGACATCCGTATAATGGTAGCACACGGTGCATGTATAGTGCCGCTCCTAAAACTGCATTAATCGTCCAAAAACTCATTAGTTCACCAATATTTCATCATGGTCCGCTCGCGCTACCCCTCCAAGACAATCTGGTGTCGCTCCAGACATGTTTTTGTGACTGTGCTGACCTCTGAACTGGAAACTTTTTTTACGGCTGCCGCGCATGCGTAGTACAGCTCATTGTTTCAGCGGCGACCGCCGGCTACACAACAACTTTCTTCTTCGTTTTGTGCAAAATGGACCAATATCTATTGGATGAAGATGTTGTGGAGGAGAACTCTGAAGATGATGGGTGTCCTTACAGTTGTGAGCCAGAGTTTACAGATGAGGAGCTCATCGAAAGGAGGACGCCGTATTGCGCATGCGCGGCAGCCGTGAAGAAAGTTTACAGTTCAGAGGTCAGCACAGTCACAAAAACATGGGTGGAGCGACACAGACTGTAATGGAGGAGTAGCCCGAGCGGACCATGATGAAATATTGGTGAAACTAATGAGTTTTTGGACGATTAATGCAGTTTTAGGAGCGGCGCTATAATGCCCCGTGTGCTACCATTATACGGATGTCTGCCGCTCGATTTTGGATCTAAATATCTCCTGAAGCACTGTTTGGATCAGGAAAGCCTTCTGGGTAGAGGTAAGATCTTAAGCCAGAGCCCAAAGTGTCAGTTATTACGTTCGGGTCAGGTCGGGCTTCCCTCTCGCTAACTTTTTTTTAATAAATATATGTTTATATTATGTATACTAAAACGATGTATGGATATTGAACTAAGGAATACTGGTTATAAAATAAATTATTTGGATAAAACAGAGAAGGCGCTGCATGGTAATTGCTATTTAACTACTACGGTCGGGAAGGTAAAGGGACAGGAGGAGAAGATACGGCTGACGCACAGGGGGAACTGAGCACTGGAAGCTTTAGGGCTCCGCTTTTTCAACCAGAGGCAGTGGCACCTGTTTCACGAGCCATTGCTGACTGTCTGTATTCTGTTTCTGTAATAACCAAATACACGGCTTGGGAGTTGGAACACGCGCACGCTTAACGCAGCCCTCAATGCCAGATGTTCAAGAGGACAAGACCCGAGACTGAACTCCCGCACACACAGAAATATCTTTAACAAACTTTTCCAGCATTATTTCATTGTGTAAATGCATTTATAATGATCATAAAAATATGTAGATTATTTTAACATTAAGAAAACTTACGTTTGTTTCTGCCAACTCGAACAAATTAAAATAAATGTCAAATGGGCTGCTGCATTTTGCCAACGAAATGAAGCATGAACTATCACACCTGATAGAACAGACGTACAAATATAAAAGATATAAATATTTATTGAATATGCATCTTACAGTCTCGTTTAACTGGGAGAATTTGTTACAAAAGACAGGCTTTAATTTGATATCATTATGCACAGACATCGTCACAAATGTGATCATCGGGGCAGTGCTCTGTCTGGGACTGACTGACGCATCCCCTCCCTTTCCTCCTCCTCCTGAGTCCTCACAAATAAAATATAAAATTTCGGGTTTGTTTCGGGCTCGGGCCTGCAAATCGAGTTTATTGTTCGGGCTCGAGCCGGGTCGGGCTTTAATACCCGCGGGCCTGGGTCGGGTCGGGCTGGATTTTTTAGGCCCAATCTTACCTCTACTTCTGGGTGAGTATATTGTTCTACTTCATTCTATAAACAATGTGAAAGCTGCAGAAACCAAACTTATCCTTTAAGAGTTGCCAGGTCTGCTTATTATAAGCAACTTTGAGCTTCTTATCTTGAAAAGTTGCTTGTAAATATCGGCAGTTGCAGGTTGTGTTTGTTGGGCTTGTTCCAAAAGTGCAGTTGCATATTTGGGCTTATGTCCCCAAACCCAGGAGGGATCTGATGCTCACTCTATTATAAACTATTCAGAAGGTACACAAATTATTTTCTCCCCCTCCAAACATAATGTAAATTTTACTGTAAAAAAGGCAAAAGTCATGTTTCCACCAGGAATAAATCCTTAAAATCAGAATAAAATGTATTTCTAATGTAGCAGTTACTGTTTTCCCCATTATAAAGCTGCATAGGATCAACAGGAAACTTAAATACATTCCTGACTATGTCTGTTTGGTTACAAAAATCAAGGTAGACAGACTGTTTAGTGCTAACAGTTATAAATAACATTAGCCTCTTCCTTCACTTCTGTACAAAGAAAATGATTTTACAACTCCAATCAAAAGGATGTTGAAGAAGTTAGTTAAAAGGCAAATAAGAAAAAATGTCACTGTGAAATTGAAATTTAAAGCATATTAAAATTAAAACACACATTATGTAGATTTCTCTGAAAAAAAAGTAATATATGACATTAGAAAAAATATAGCTGGAGGGGCTTGTTTTGGGCTTATTTCAGTAGAAGAATCTGGCAACACAGGAATTCACCTCAGTGAGCTGCAAAAATCGAACTGCTTTTTGTGCTGCTGCACTTTTTATAAATATTATAATCAAGTACTGTATTGCCAGGATGTCCTGGTATTTTTAATATCCGTAGCTAAGTACTTGTCTAGAAAAAAGAAAGAGATCATCTTTCAGATTCAAAAGTATTTTCTCTGTAAAATTTGTAATTTTTTAACGCTCATGGCACAAAGAGAAATCTATAACACCACTTTGAAGTATGTCTTTATTCAAATGTCGACTAAGGCAGATTTTTAAAGGGACTGTGAGGAGTTTCTAAGTAATTACAAAAAAATCTCACTTTTAGATATATGCCTGATGGAAATACACACTTTAAGATCAGCTTTATAGCATCTAAATAGGTTACCTATAGATGCTATTCCTTAGCTTCGCAGTCGGGTCGGACAGGGCTGGACTGGCCTGGATACTCAACTTCAGGAACAAGACAATTAAAACTAGGGCAAATTTATATTATTCAGACACGTCTTAGAGCACCGGGCTGTAAGTAGAGATATATAGCCGGCTACAAAACTACGATACTAAGTTTTCCAAAAATTGCTTGTTGTCACACATCAAAAACTACCGCTACGTAACTAGAAAGAGATACATTACCTTGTGGCTTTGCATCCTGTAAGTTGTAAAGCAAAGCAGAGTTCTGAGGAAGGTCCGAGCTGCATTCATTAGCATCACAACAAATGCACGTGTTGGTTGGGTCATGTCTTTTGGTGCGTTCCACTTGTAGTCAGAAGTAGGAATTTCTAAATTCCAAGTAGGAAACTGCAGCTGGAACATCCCCTGAAGTCGGAATTTCCTACTGGGAACTCGGTGAAACCTCCCCACCCCCGAGTTGACAATGGAAGATGGATGCCCCCAGTGTGAACAGTTATTTAGCTCCTGTAATAATCCATTTATTTGCACTTCTGACTGGGGTGTGTCGCTCTAGATCAGCTGTGTACATAGTATTGTTAGACTTATATTTAAAAATGCTGCCATAGTGATAATCACATTCTTCATGTGATATTTGTGAACAACAACGCAGGGCGTGCTAACAACAGCTAACAATAGCCTGGTCGATCAGCATGTTTTTTTCCGACTTCAACTGGAACGCCGATAAGTCGGAGATGATGTCACTCCCAGTTCCGCCGCGCGTGCTCATGGGTAGCAGAGTCTTAATGTCGCCGGTAATAGATTCTCCTCATAGCACCTTTAAAGTGTTTTGATACACTATTAACATCAAACTCCTGCAAAACATATACAATTAAGAGGTTTTTTTTCTCCTCTTTTTGTCTTTTTTAGTGAAATATTTTTGGGCCTGTTGTCAATCTTTTCTCACCTGTTAAGATTTGCCATTTTTTTTTCAATTTTTTACACACTGGGTTTTTATTTGATTTCCTGTCACTGTAATTATGTAATTTTTTTTAAGGAAAAAAAGAAAAATATCAAATTTGTACTAAAATTCCTCCGAGTTAAAGGTATTTGCCCAGTTGTACTCTAATATCTTGTGCAACAAGATGCTGATATAACAGATATTAGTTTGATATTTAGTTAACTTGATTTTCAATCTCATATTTCTAGCTGAAACATGGTGGTTTGTATTTCCCACCTGAAGACTTCCTCATGCTGCATAAATTCACACACACACAGACCTCTAACATCTGCAGCCAAAGCGCTCACACACTTTCCCTGGAGGCTGCAGGCTTTTCAGGCTCTAAGGTCTTTATCCCAGGTGAGGTGCCGGGTTTCAATGCTGTTAAATCCCCCGTGACTGAGCTGAAAGAGCCTGAAAACCAACACCCAGCTGAAAAACAAGCCTCCACAAAAGGGATGGAGAACCGGCTTTTCCCAGCAAACCACACTCACCCTCTCGGCTGCCAAACTCTGCGGTGGAGTCATACAGCAGCAGGTCGGACAATGTGCTGAATTCTCATCAGAGGAGAGGCAGCAATCACACACACACACTGTCACTGCGTCTTTTTCATAAAGGGAGAAGCAGAAGCAGAAAAATCTACGGCCCTGTGGTTATACTGTCACCTTCAGTGGGGTCGAGCTCATAAAGTTTACACCAGCACTGAAGGCCGAACCTCCACCTTTAGGCACTGATGACGACATCAGTCTTCATGAAGCTTTCAGGTCAGGACCTAAAACCTGCTTGATTACATTTTCAGGAATAACTGAGCCCATGCAGCTGAGATTTCAGCAGAATGTTCGCCACATTATGGAAGCAAAAGCTGCAACACAATGAATTGATCAATTTCCACTTTTGTCTCTTTGAAGGTGAACAGATGGATGTTCACTGTTACGTTAAAGCTGCCATTTATTCCTTGAAGCACCAAAACTGCACCACACTTGTAGCTGGAGCTGTGCTTCCTGACGAGTCTCACAATTTCATACGATTACAACATTTAAATCAATAATTTGGTTCAATATCACGATTCATCACGATACTAAGCAGTGTCTAATATCCATGATTTTCCATATTACTGCAACAGACTAAAAAAAATCTATTCAGGCAAATAAATATTTGCTCTTCTATTAGTTGGAAATGGCTTTCAGATCAGCTGTAGCAGAAGTGTCGTTTCAGTGCAAACCATAAATTACAATAGAACAGAATAAACTTGTATTTATCCCACAAATGGAAATTTGCAATGTTACAGTAGCAAAGGGGACAGCAATGATAAATAAAGAATAGACAAAAAAAAAAGGAAACATGTATGCATCATTGTAAATATAAAGACTAGAAATATAAAACACTGTAAGAGTTATTTACACAAAATTTACACGGTAATTGCATGACAACACTGCATGTCGCTGGGAGAAAAAACAATTTCTTCCTCAAAAGAAAAAGCAGCCTCTGCAAGATTAAACGATTATTGACAGCCGTTAAAGTTTTATTTTTGACAGCCCTGCTTGCAGCTCCCTCCTCTCTTACCAACAAGGACACTGATTGGTCCAATATTTCTCTGATAAAGATTATATGTCTCATCGTGAAGCTTCTGAAATGTTTTACAAAGCTTTCAGAGTTTTCTTAAACGGTTGCTGTGATGCTGCTTTAACTAGAAATCCAGGAGCACACTGACTGACATCTGAAACATAACTCCTCCTGAAGGTATAAAAACATAAATCAGCTTCAGACTGAGTGCTCAGACTCAGAGCCAAACTGGAGGTGATGAAGTTTTCTGACTGAGACACAAAGATTTCAATTTGCAGCCCCTCGCTGAGCAGGACTGACGCTGCTCTAACTCAGACAAACTCTTCAGAGTAAACACAAGATGAACATCCTCTACGAGTAAAATCTCTGTCCTCACGTTTAATCTGCTGATGTCTAAAGACTCTCGCACTGCGCTCCTGAAAATCAGAAGTAAAATGAAGGTGCTGTCAGCCATCTTAAAGGATCTTCAGGTTTCATAAAGTCTGAATTTCATCAGCTTCATTTGTTTTTCTTGACAGACTTTCTGAAGCCAGTGTTTAAAATAATGTAAGAATATATGAACATTTCAAACTAATTAACTTATCATTAGTTCAATATCTTATTATATCCAACTGTTTGTATTTCATAGCCTGTAAAAGTGAGATCAGTCTCTATCGCCCATAATGCTACCATATATATATATCTATTGAGAATAGTTGTGATATCTTTGCACCTCTTTCAGGGGCTCTCATGTTTTCCTTTACACCCGTCTTCTTGTTTGGATTAAATGTCTGACAGGTGGATTTCTGTAAAACACATCAAATATGATGACATTTCTGAACAAAAAGAGAGCAGAAATGCTGACGTGACCTTGCAATTTTGCACTTTCAGCTCCTAAGTTCAAAAGTCTGACATTTTAGAAAAGCTTTTTTAGTTAAATACCAGAAATAAGGTCAGTGTTTTTAATACATGAGGTTTAAACATTTCAATCTGAAGCATAAAACACATCTGATATGACCCAGCTTTGAACTTTGAACACAATTGTGCTTTTATAGATGTTAGCTAACAAAATGCTAAGAAGGACAGTTAAAAATGTCTGCCGACCCCAATGCAAACAATGGTGATTGTTTTTTACAAACAAAACTTCATCAGGTCACACCTTTGGTAAGAAGATTCTCAAACAGAAATTCACTCCAGATTGGGATCTGGAGAATCTGCATTTGCACTGTTGGATGCTGAGAAGCTTCTAGATCTTCAAAATGTAAAAAGAAGGAATGACAGCGAGAGGCCAAAAAATTGAGCAGAGTATTTATGAAAAACAACAATAAAACTGATATAGATTGTTCATCAGATGATCCAAAGTTTAAGACCACACTTTAAACAAAAGTGAACCCCCCCTAAAACAGAAATAAAAGAGTCAAAAAAGGACTCAGTAATGAGAAGGTCCATCTCATTTTTTGACCACTTAAATGTTTGGGCAAACATTTAACAGTGAGTGCTCCAACTGGTGAAGATGGCTTCAAGAAGGGCATCCACCGTCTGGAAGTGGTCTTAAGGTTTTGATCAGGAGTCTACAAGGTGACATTGGAAATGTGGGAGTGATTTTAAGTTTTGATAAAAGCTTTTTAATCTGGTCAACTACATTTCAGCTTGAACTGGGGGAAATTCCTGGAAACTCTCATGGTGAATGCATAAGGTTAGCTTTAGATCTAATACATTTGGTCCAGACCAAACAAACTCTGGGTTCATTTTTTTAAAGCGTGATTAACTTTCTGAGGTGTGAAAGCTCACACAAACTCTGGTCTGCTTAAAACAGGAGTTCTGTGAATCACAGTTCGGGTTTTTGTGGGTGTTAAAACCTTTCAAACCAAGCAAGGACCAAGCAAGGGAGGAAAACCAAGAAGCACGGGTTTATGGCTCCAATTTGGCAACAGTAGACAAACGAAAGGAAACTGATTTTGCAGGACATCAGACCTTTGAAACTCAACTTTATTCATCAAGCACTTTAAAAATAACCACAGCTGAGACAAAGTGCTGTACATAAATGATCAAGACAGAGAACAATGTAAAACAATGGACAAAATAAAAAGCTATAAGCACTAAAAGAGTTGTTTCATTGTTTTAAAACTATTTAAAAACAATTAAAAAAAGTAACTAAAAACAAACCATAAGAGACTAAAACAGGAGCAGAGTCTCATGTTGGGTTAAAAGCCAAGGAATAAAAATGAGTTTTAAGGCCAGTTTTAAAAATGGACAGTGAAGGGGCTTGTCGAATGTGGAGGATGGGAGTAATGTGCTCCCCCTTACGTTCTCCAGTTAAAAGTCGAGCGGCTGTGTTTTGCACCAGCTGGAGAGGTGCAAGGGCGGACGGGCTGACTCCAAAATAAAGTGCGTTACAGTAATCCAGGAAAGATGTAATAAAGGCATGGGTTACTGTATAAAAGTGCTGTTGTGCAAGAAACAGCTTCACCTTTTATATCTGCCTAATATGGCAGAAGCTGGACTTTAACCACAACAAGTTCTATCCCCTTACTGTAGTAGTCCTCCATTTACATCTGTACTGGGGAGGGAAGAATGGGAACATCCGAGTTATCAGTGTTCCAGTTACAAAGTCTGAAAAAACTTGCCAATATTCCTGGATTTTGTTAGCCGTTTCTTAGCAAATACCACTTCTACCCCTTTTCCACCAAGCTGGTTCCAGGGCTGGTTCGGAGCCAGAGCCAGACTTAGCACCCGTTCTTTGGTTTTCCACAGACTAAGCACCGGTTGCTGGCTCTCAAAACCGGTGCTTAGCAAGCACCAACTCTTTGCTGGGCCAGCAGAAAGAACCAGGTTATGTTGGGGGCTACGCGCTTACGTCAGGGGGTGGGGGAAGGGATTAGCAGAGTAAAAACACGGAAGAGAGACATTTTTAAAAAGACGAGGTTGGAGTAAGCGAAAAACAGATTGAAAAGAATATATATCTATAAAGAATATATAAAGAAAGAATATAGGGACCAGAAGACTGAGCTGGGCCGTAGTGGCAATGGTCGGCCACGTTTTAACAGCCCGCATTACAAAATGCGCGATGCCGTTCTCGGGGACTAGCGTGCAGCGCTACCGGGGCATTGAATTCGGCCACAGCCATGCTGCAGTCTATGCAGGAGGACACAACCCTGGAGCAAACCTCCACAGAGCCTGGTAAGTTTATTGTTTTGTTTATTGTTGTTCGGCAGTTGTTATGGGAAACTAGCGTGACGTATACAGACGTGTACATTGACGTGCTGACGTAGCTCTCTGGCCGGCACCCGTTTGTGGAAAAACAAACGGTTCTAAACCGGTTCGCTCTTGAACCAATTGTGAACCGGCTCTAGCACCAGCACTAGCACCAGCCCTGGAACCAGCTTGGTGGAAAAGGGGTAATAAAGAATGTAAATAACACTATAGCGGCATTTCCATGTATAAAAATGTCGAATTATACTATTTATACAGCTAATTTAGAGCTACAAACACTAGTCAGAAGTGCAAATAAGTGGAATATTTCAGGAACTTAATAACTGTTTACACCCGGGGCAGCCATCTTGGATTGCCAACTCAGGGGTGGTGAAGATCCCTCAACTTCCAGGTAGGAAATTACAGCCTCGGGGGCATTCCTGTTGAAATTTCCAACTCTGAAATTGGAATTCCAGACTTATAATACAGTTTGATTTAGTTTGGTTATTCATTAAAGAATTTCTTCTAGATCTCACTCCAAGGTTTTTTGATAAGTTGGCAGCCCTGTGACACAGCGGTACAAATGACGATATTCTCAGGTCACCTGAAACCAAACTACAGATGGTACTGAAGAAAAGGACACAGTAGATTTCTGATACAATCAAGGCGAGTTGAGCTGATACCACACAGTGAATATGCACCAACTGAGTGATGCTGTGTTGTGCACCATGAGGAACTGAAGTCTCAACAGTGTCCCCATTTACATGGGTTAAAAAATCCTATTTACAATCAGTTTAGAAATGTCTCATGTGAACACCTTAGCCAATCGGATTCACCCGGATCGGATTTTATTTCGGATCAGATTGTAAGAGGTATGTCTACGCCAATTGATAATCTGCTCTATGCTTCATGTAAACAGCTGAGTGGAGCGGATTGGGTTGATAGAGGACGCAGGCGTAGTGACGTACGCAGAGCGTGCCCAACCATGGATGTATTATAAGAACTGGATAGCGTGGCTCCGCCTTCCACCATGTAACGGATTTGAAGCCAGAATATCCCTCGTCTGGGCGCCGCCATTGTGCAACCAGTAGAGAATTTGGGCCACAATCCGGACGCAGCTGTCGTAAACGGTTTAACACCCCGCAGCATACGCCGTACACAATTACTTGGAAAACACGCAGCCCAATAATACTTTAATGTCACCACAGCATACGGATGGGAGAATTATTTCTACGAGGTGTATTAATTTTTTCAAGTTTCACTACGGCCCGTCCAGATGAATGGGGGAGACGGATTTTTGACCTATACTGCAGCCAGTCACCAGGGGGAGCAGTTTTCGTGGCGGCTTCAATTTTAGCCTAGCATCATGGCGTCCATGTTTTTTACAGTCTATGTGCCCAACAAAACACGACGTGGATCCATCTTTCTAGAGGTAAACAGGAAGCAGGAAGTGCACCTCTTCTTCTCTTACACATTTGCGGGAAGTGGCAGAGTGACCTTCTGCGCATGTCAAAAAAACAACACAACTAGAAAAGCACTCGGAGAGCGCAGACCTCCGCCAGCGCCACAGTCCTCAGCCATATTGTGATTTTGACCATAAATATTAGTCCTACCTTTATGTCATCGAAATATTTAGATTCCTTCACCATGAAAACATACCATTACCATTATCATTATTCATAATGATATATTTTAGTTCAGTAGTTATTCACAGAAATCACATTTTTCGCCATGGCGGCCAAAAGCTGATCCAGATCAACACCAAAATTGAATCAGTTCTTCCTTTTCCCTTGCTGAACATTTCCTGAAAATTTCATCAAAATCCATCAATAACTTTTTGAGTTATTTTGTTCACAGAAGGACGGACAGACGAACAGACAGACAGACAGACAAACTCTCCCGAAAACATAACCTCCTTGGCGGAGGTAATCAGATCCAGCTGGGGCCATGTAAACTCAGATTGAACGTGGATCTCTTTACTCAAAGTTCATGTATACAGATTGAATCAGATTCACTTAATCCAATCTATTTCAATCAGATTGAGGAAAACTACCCATGTAAACGGGGCCAATGTGAAGATTTTAACTGAAAGAGTGAATAATAACTAACAGTAACAAAGAAAACTTAATTTTAGGATAGTTAAACAGATCTGTTCTTACAGGACAAAGAAAATCTGAAGGTTTGTGGAGAATCCGGAGGCTTCCTCTGAGCTCATCTCCAAGTCAGATAATCTCCACTCGTCTGGTCAAACAGACGGTCCACGGCGGTCAGCATGTGGCCGGCAGATCCAAAAAGGTCAACATGAGTCAAAACCACACAGACAGGATTACAATCCAAGATTATCTCATAGAAGAGGAATAAAATGAGCCTCTGAAAAGGTCAGGATGTGTTTTAAATGTCTGTGTGTGTTTTGTTACAGCGAGCGAAGGTTAATGAGATTCTCCGAGTCACAAAGCTAAAACTAAACAGGTGGTCCCTCCGTCTCTGGATGTTAACATGATCCTGTCCTGTTTCAACCTGCCGACACTTTCATCTCCATGTGCTGCAGAGTTAATTACACACTTCACACGTTAATTACTGTTCCCAGTGCTCTGTGTTTCAGCCCTGATTGATTTTATAATGTTATGACTGCTGCCAAAGCACATTCACACACTCACATTCGGCCTCTTATTAGTCATACAAATGAGCTGTAGAATCATAAATTATTGAGATAACGAGTCAGATATTAAAGTTTTTGTTTAAGTTTAATCCAAAAAAAGCCCAAACTCAAACACACCCTCAGACCTAACAGATGACTGATAAAAACAAAATATAAGAAAAGGAGTCAGGACATTTTTCACCGAGCGTAGACAAGGCACACACCCTGAGATAAATAAATATTGTGTAATGTCATCTGTAATTGAGCAATTGATTCTTTAATAACAGACGACCAGAGCCCATAATTTATGGGCTAATGAGCTAAAGCTCCAACATGCTCTGATGATAAATATGAACCGAGCAACAACAACAAAGTCTTATTGTTCACTCAGAACAAAATAATCTCTCCAGCTTCAGGAACAGCCAAGAGATAAAGATGCTGAGCAAACAAGCTGGGACGGAATAATGCTCTCTCTCTATAAAAGGAAACTTCACATTTTGACTTTGAAAGCATCTTATCATGAAATAATCACATTTATTTTAACAAAATTTAATGTTTGTTTCTATTTCTTTGATATAATCTTGATGCAGCATGTTACATTTTGTCCAGGTACCCAACAAGGTCCAACTCTACCACGCAGACAAATCCCAGAACACCACCAGCTTCTCTGGGCCGAGCTCATCTGAGATGGACTGAGGCAAAGTGGAAAAGTCTGCTGTGGTCTGAGTCCACATTTCAGACTGTTTATGTACATCATGGACGTGGTGTCCTCCAGGCTAAAGAGGAAAAGGACCATCCAGACTGTTATCAGAGCAAAGCTCTGAAGACAACATCTGTGATGGTATTAGTGGTGTTAGTCCCCATGGCATGGGTAACCTGCACATCTGTGAAGGCTCCATTAATGCTGAAAGATACATACAGGAGCAACGTGCTACCATTAGGGATGTCCTGATTATTTCAGAGACATGAAGACCATTGAGAAGTTGGACATCAAGCAAGAATGAATACAAAGCTTCAACACTTGGTGTCCTCAGTAAATGGGAAATATACATATGTATTAGGGGTGTAACGAAATTCCATGCCACGAAATTTCACTTAATAAAAAATGACAAAAGGAAATTCAAAGACGCACGAAATAAAAGCACAAAATAAAAAAATGCAAAGGGGCGCTGGTGATTTTTTACTCTCCTCGCCTACCGTAGCAAAACACTCGCTTCAGAATGGAGGAAGACGAGGTCGAGGAATTAGCTAACGCTCCTTCGTCAAATAAATCGGTTGTGTGGACCTATTTTGGCTTCCCATGTAAAAGACGAGAGAAATGAGAAGATTGCGGACAAAACAACAACCGTGTGCAAAATACACCGCTACAGTTCCTCGTATACTGCGGCGAGTACAACTACCAACTACTTTGAACTGGAGACAGGCAGCAACTGTATGTTTGTGTAAGTCTGCATAAAAAACAATATTTGATTTTTGCATCTACTGTTGAGTTGACAGAATTTGATCATACTTGAAGATCAGAAGTATATGCACTGTTATAGGCTAAATATTATAGTTCACAGTTCAGACATTTATAGGTCTAAACTGCAGCTCTGAGGACTGCTATTTGTTTTCCTTTTCATTCAAGAATGTACTTATCCTGATTGTTCCAACAACAAAGCACTTTTTATTGAGATTTTATGTTGCACTGTAGTCTAAATAAGGGGGAAAAAAAGTTTTTTTTTCAAAGAGCATTTATTTTGTACTGATGCAGCAATATTTTTGTATGTCTGCATTAGGAAGAAAATAAAGAAAATGAGATTTTTGCACAAGTTCCTACTGTTGGGGATTTTCTATAATCTTTATTCTGTTTTGGAAGTATTTCATATCGTGAGCCCTGTTTCGTATTCCGTGTCGTTTCGTGAGTTGACTATTTTGTTACATCCCTAGTATGTATTCATCTATACAAATCCAACAAAATAAAATATAAAGGTAAGCAAAGGCAAATAGCTATTACAGCATTTTTTCTATTATCATTTATCCTTGCAAAAAAATAAGACGGATTGAGTTCGGAAAGGGTGTAGGAAGAAGTAACAAACTAAACCCAAACCTTAGGCCCCATCCACACGAAGACAAACCGAGGTCTAAACGCATACGTTTGTTGCAGAATCTGCGTATCATCCATACGAAGACGGCGTTTTGGGGGTCTGTAAACGACCATTTTTGAAACCAGGTTCCAGATTGGAAAGATTTTAAATGCTGTATACGCAGCTCCGTGATTACTGGCTCTCTGCAACTTTTCAGATATGTTATAGTTTCATATCTTTATTGACACGCATGCGCCACACGCAGCAACAACATCAACAATGGCAGCGTACAGTGTAGCAAATATGTGCTGATGAGGCTAGTGACCCTACTATCCCTGTTGCAGCAAAATCTCCTTCTTCTCAATCACCACCGAGTTGAACAAACAGTTATCGAGGACACATTACGGCACTTTATGATCACTTTACCACAATCTCTGTTTACAACTTTTGCTGCAAGTACGCATGCCCACTGTTTTTCTTGTCTGTTTCTGCTTGTTTCCGTCATATCGTTACAACGCCCCTAGAGGTCTGGCATGTGTTTTACAGCGTTTTCATGCGCATCGAGTGCATTCATGTAGACACACACATTTTCTGAGATGCCTTTGTCTTTATGGCGATCGTTTTGGAAACTCTTTGTGTGGATGGGGCCTTATTCCTTTTTAAAATGTCTTACTTAAGTTTACCCTGAAGCCTCTTCAGGTCGTAGCCATAAATATATTTAGTGATAAAAAGCAACAACAAGCTCAGACAAATAATAAAAAACAACAAATTTCAAACAAAGACAATAATGACACATCACTGGATACACATACCCATGATGTTATTGATTTTCTTTGTTTTCCATTCTGTATCTGTTTAATATTTCAGTTTTACAGATGAATTTAAACCTATCTGTTGTTTTACATCATTTCAGTACACTACAGCTGCTCCATAATAATATTTGTTCTCACTGGTTGTTTTTTTAGAGTTGCTAAAGGGAAATGTGATGTAACACAGAGAGAAACATGCCCCCATCCCAGCTTGTTTGGAAAGTGTTGCACGCATCAAATACAAAATGTGTGAAAAAAACAAACAAGTTTATCAGCTTGAACCTTAATAAATCCTTGTTCTGTTTTTGTTCTACACAGCGTCCCAACTTCATTGGAATTGGGTTTGTAGCGCTGCAGATCTGACACTCTCTCACTTTTAAGATACCTCACAACCAGGGAACATGCTGATTTATTACATAACGCGACATTTATGAGTTTTAAAAAAGGTCTATTTGCTGACAGAAGAGTAAAAAGGTGGCTCTGCTGATATCAGACGAGTTGGAAACTAATTTCCCTTCATCACTTCAGGAAACTGTTGACCTTTCCCTGCTCTCTGAAACACCTGTGGGGGTTTACAGTCTGAACACAAATTATCCTAAAATAAAGATTATAAAGGTTAAAAACTGGGACAACTTTCTAGTGTTATTTAATCATTTGTTCTGTTTCTCTCATTTGACTTGTAAAATAATACATCTGAATGTTTCATGGAGATATTTTATAAGCAATTCTTCATCAAATGTGTTTTTTATAACCTCAAATGGAAATGAGTCCTGTTTGATATTCATTGGATTGAAATAGGGCACTGAGCTGTGATTTAATCCAGCAGGAACATGCAAATGAAGAGGCGCACTTTTGATGAAATACACTCTTTGACTGAGTTCATAAATAACAGAAATATGGCCTCAGACACATTTGGAGGAACATTTATGTTTGAATCTCTCTGTTCTGTTGTAACTTTTAAAAATGTTGTTCTGGTATGTATTCTCCCTTCTCTATGTTCAATTTATCAATTATCATAGCATTATTAAAGAAGAGAAGATAAAACTTTATCAATTACAAATCAACAGTTAATTGGCAGGATTAATAAATAAAACAATTAAATTATTAAGCTATTATAAAGTACATCAGTCTCTTCATTTACCAGTTATTTCATGCAGCATGTCCGGAGTGAAATGGTGTTCCACAAGGTTTTGTCTTGAAACCACTGTCATTAAGACTTAAAATAATAATAATCTGGGATAAACAATCCCTCAGAGATGTTGGTCCACATCTCCATGATAGCATCACTCTACAGGATTGAGATCTGGTGACTGTGGAGGCCACAGGAGTTGAGTGAATAAAGCAGTGTGAGATGATCTGAGCTCTGAGACATGGAGCTGCTGGAGTCTCCATCAGAAGATGAGCCACGTGGTCATAAAGGGATGGACATGGTCAGAACAATCCTCAGGTAGGCTGTGGGGTCTGAACCATGCTCAGGTGGGACTAAAGCCGGGCATACACTGTGCGATATTTTAAATCGTTTGACACAGCTCCATCTCAAACTGCACGACTAGATCACAAAGTTCAAAAGTTCGCAGCCCATGAATCATGTTCTCACACTACATGACCAGATGCTCTGATGCGACTTCACTGCTCACACAATACGTCCATATACCACACATCGGACTCCGTATCATTCTTCTTCTATGGTGTTTTGACCACAACGTCAAATATAGGCAGGAGAAGAAGAAGACGCACCCGAAAGTGGGTCCCGGGTCCGCTTGGTTTGACGTCACTTATCTGTGTATTGCGCATGCTCTGTGTGAGAGGTTGAGGTAAGTCGGCTAGTAGCACTGGTTCTACTGTGCGATACCTTCGCGAGGAGCAACCAGGATTTCAAACAAGTTTGATTTTCTTGCGATCACCGATTTGTGATCGGGAGCACGTCGTGAGACATCAATCTCTTGTCGTTACCCCACGTATACTACACGAAGCACGACACACGATTGAGCTGAAATTCGGCCCGATCCAAAAAATAGTCGCACAACTGGCAAATCGGCTCAAAACGAGCCGACAGTCGTACAGTGTATGCCCAGCTTAAGAGACCACCAGCAGCAGCATGAATTGCTGATCCAAGGCAGGATGGATCCATGCTTTATGACGCTCACACCAAACTCTGAATGTGGAGCAGAAATTCAGAGCAGGAGGCATTTTTACAATCTTCTATTGTCCAGTTTTGGTGAATTTTATCCTCAGTTTCCTGTTCTTAGCTGACAGGAGTGGCCCCTGTGTGGTCTTCTGCTGTTGTAGCTCATCTGCTTGCAGTTTCAATGTGTCGTGCCTTCAGAAAAAGGTCTCCTGCTGTAGTTGTGACGAGCTGTAATTTGACTCACTGCTGCCTTTCTATTATCTTGACCTGCTCTCTCCATTCATCCAGAGTCACTGCTGACAGACTGATGACGGCTTCAAATGTCTGCTGCTGAAAATGGACCAAACTCTTCATCTCTGGGGAGTGAGCGATGACTGGGGCCTCATAAACTGTTTGCAAAGGGAAACTGAGGGTGTAGAGATTTGCTGAGGAGTGTGCAGGATGTTTCATCGAACATCATGATTAAGTTTGTCTTCATGGTGATATCACTGTTTGCAGTTTGTTAGCAACCATTCAAAAAAAAAAACCACATACACACTTAAAAATATAAAAGCAGGGCAAAATCAGATGCATTTTAATTTCTTCAATTAAACATTAAAACCCTGTATGCATATGCTGATTGTGCATTTGTTGCAGACGTTTCCCCAAAAGTGTATTTTAAAGCCCAGAATACTTTCAGCCTTGCGAACTGGATATTGCAAACTGCTAACTCACTTCTGCATTTTTAGACTCATTCCTTTCTTTATGGAAATATAGTAAGAAATCAAAACGCTGTGAAGGAGTAATGTCTCGCTATTAGCAACAGCTGCTGACCTGGAAGCTTTACTGGTAAAAGACGAGTAAGATCACTTTCTCTTTCGCTGTTGATGTTGACAATAGCGGAGCATAAAGCAGAGGTCCCTCCCTCTCAACTTCACAGATCTAAAAGGTAGAAGTCATATTGACAAGCACAGTACTGTTCCAAAAGTTGAACATTTTTCAGCTTATAGTGCCTTAAAAACAGTTGCAGGGTTGTTTTTTATTGTTTTTTGTTTATTGCCTGGCACAGTGGGTGCTCTGGATTGGTATTGTTTTGAAAAAGAGCAAAGCTGGCTCAAAAAACTATGGATACAGAAACCTCTGAAAATGCCCATCCCTAGTTCATACCCAGCACTTCTAAGTTGGCCTATTCTTTTTTCGAGGTATCTGCATTCTTCATTTAAACTTTGACATCAAAAATCTAATGCTATCTGTGGGAAGCATAAACAGACTGACTGATGCAGTCAGAGATTGAGGGTGGTGACAGATCTCCTCCTGAACATGATGAAGTTTTGTCTGAGCAGCTTTTTAACTTTGACTCATACACCTGGCACCGTCCCCTTTACAGCATACAGTCATATCAGCTCCAAACAAAGGCAGCCCTGTTTGTTTTACCTTATGGCCTCATAAAATATCCTACAGTACAACAGCCTTTCTCCTGAGTGGAAAGCCTGATGTCATGGTGTTAGGCTTCCTGCCGTACATGCCAGAGGCTGAAGAAGATTTACTATCACTACAGGACCTGTCTGATCTGTGTGATATATGCTTTTACATTCACAGGAACTGCAGGGAGGTGAAACTAAGACATAAACATGAACAGATTCTTTTAAGGACTCAGTTTGTTTTGACTTATTACAACATGACATCCAACATCTCCTAACGTAAGCCAGACCTACCACACAGCTGTTTAATACCTTCCCTTTGTGTTAAGCTTTACATAAATCCCTTAGGATAAATCTTAAGATACCAAGTTCACAATCAGGAAACGATTATGAGGGGGGATAGCTTTTTTTCTCAAGATCCAGAGATGTTAAATCAGGTTATCCTTCATTCAGAGAAGTAAAAATAAGAAACAGAAGAAAACTAGTGACGATGGTCCAAAGGAGCACCTGAACTTCACGACTAGGCCTGTCACGATAACAAATTTGCTGGACGATGATTGTCCAAAAAATGATTGATGATAAACAATATTATTATCAATACAATTTTGATTTTTTTTGTAATTTTTTCATTATAATATATGTCGTAATAAAGTGAGTACACCATATCAAAAGCAAGAAATTTTATTTTCTTTAAAGTATTTAACTGTAATTGGAATGTCAAGATCTTTTAAATAAAATAAGTTAAACAATATAATAAATTTAACAAACAAAAAAGAGAAAAAAACAATGAAAATTAAATGGACTCTCTTTTAGGAAAATTGCATGTAAAAAAAAATACTTATACTAATCAATACCAACAAAAAATAGACCCTGTCTCTGTAAAGAAAAAACGAAACTCCAATAAAAACTCACACAAAAATAAAAACAACAAATAAAAGTGAGCTTATACAGTTCCTGAATTGTTTGTGACATGTACTTTGTCCCAGTCAATCCGTACCGTCTGTCAAACGTTTGTAACATTGCTAGCTTTTCCACCGTATTGAAGGGCTGCGTTTCTTTTGCATTGTAGCGAAGGACACTGTCTGTCAGTGCGCACCATTTTGCGCTGTTTTATTTATATTTACTTTGCCGACCAAAGGCCTCCGTAAGCACTGACTGTCGGGACGGAGGCTCAGCTGCAACACCCCTTCTTCTTTGTCACCACTACTTTCAAACATGCCCATCAGCGTTCATGAGCTCACACCTTGTTCATTCTGTTTAAAACCAAAATATTCCCACACTCGGGCAGCCAGCTTAGGAACCGTATCTTTCGTGCCTTCATTCATATTAGCGTTTGTTTCCTCGTTTCTCCTCACGACGCTCACTTCAGCTCTGTCTGTGCACGCGCCAGCGGCCTCGCCAACCACCCAAAGATTGTATGTCTGACAGAGGCTCACTTTGCTATAAATCCGCGAAATTTGCTCTAGAACCACGCACCCCGGTGTTAAGAAAGACGGACAGAGTGAGCCATCTTCTCATTTAGCCTCTTTGGTAAAAAGAGAGGAGGAAAACAAACATGCATGCACGTGTCAGTTTATCGAGGCCGGCAAAGTTACCGAGGACGTTTTTATTTATCGTTCGGTTAATTGATTTATTGATTATCATGACAGGCCTACTCACGACATTTCATAGCATTTTCAGTCATTCAAACAAACAACTTTTGAATGATGGATATTTGCTGTGACAAATCCAGAAGAAAAAAAAATCCATACTTGCTATCAGGATGCTTCTCATACAAGCTTGTAACTTTAAAGTCAGACTTTATAAACTGATGATCTCTCTTCAAAGACCCCTAAATCACTGCAAACAAAACCATAAAACCACCAAAACAGAAGTTTGAGGACTCCTGGATTTGTGTCAAAGAGCTCTGAAGCTGCTCAGACATTCATGGAGACCTCTGCATCCTCTCAGGTGTGTTTTTGTGTGTCTTTTTGTGTGTGTTTGTGTGTGTGTGTGAGTGTGTGTGTGTAACCCAGACGTGGGGAGTGTGTGACGGGGCAGCAGAAACAGATGTTGTCTGAGGTGATTACAGAAATAACTCGACTCAGCAGGTGTCGCCTCTGCTCGCCGCTTCCTTCCATCTCCTACGTGTGTGTTGGTTGTGTATTTGTGTATTTGTGTTAGTGTGTTTGTGTGTTAAGTCCTGTACGGATGTCCCTTTACAAACAGCCAGCCGCCCACACACACTGTGAAACAGCTCCCATAATACTCTGTTGTTATCCTGCTCTTGTTCTCAGTTTAACCCCAATAACAGGATCATTTCTCACAAAAACAAACAGCTGATACTGAGGTGGTGACTTTGGCCTTTTTTATACAAACACATCATACTTTGGCAATGCTTTAACCTGCTTTACACTGTTTTTTCACTGTAGTAAATACAAAAACTTTAATATCTAACACGCCAAAAATGAAAGAAGTTCTTTTAGTGGGTCACATCACATGGGATAAAATGCATGCTGGGAAAACTGCAGTCTTACTACAGTATAACATTATATTTTGATGATTCTTCTTTTCTGTATTAAAAATTAGACTTCAATTTTGAAGTTAAAGTGCAGTTCAATACCATTTATCATTAAAAGAAACGAGAGAACATGTAACAATCTTTCCTCCAACACTTCTATGTACATTCACCTCTGCAGGTACACTGTAAAAAAAAAAAACGGTAATTTTCCGGCAGCTTGGGCGCCAAAAAATATGGTCAAATAGCAGAAAATTGCTTTCTCATAAAAGAAACAGTTTCTTTCCGTAATTAAAATACAGTTTGTAGTTGTACTTTTAACAAGATTTTGCCTTAAGAGGTTCTTTTACGTTTAATTACAAACATTTAACGTTAAAAAAACAATTAAATTACCCATAAAGATGGTAAATCGACATTGTTATATGAAGAATTATGCTTAAATATACAGGAATGTGCTGCTAATAGTTGGTTCATACAAACTATGAAGGCAGACAACAACATGGATTCAGAGCCTGATGGGGAGACCGTGGAGCAAACTCATCTGGGTGCACACATAAAGATTATCGGGTTGTTTTGTCCCGACTTTCCTCCTCCAAAGGACGACAAACTCCAGATGATCTGTTTTTTAGATTGTCCAATAAGATGATCCTGTGGTCTGAGGTGTGTTAAAAGTGAATTTGTCCTGATTATCAGCTCTGAAATGGGTCAGGACTGACAATGGTAACTATTAAACTTGTTCAATATCTACAACCAAAAATCTTCATGTGTGCAGAAAGCCGACGAGTCATCACTCCCTAAATTGTGACGTGATTGTAGCCAATCAAAAAGCAAGCTAAATGAGGAACAAGGAAGCAGGCGTAAATAAAAACAAGCATGGCCGACCTGAAACATAAAGTTGGGTGGAGCTCAGTAATGGAGGACCAGCTCTAGATTTTTCTGTCAAAATAGTCTGAAGACCCCCATCATTCCCTCTTGTCCTATGTCTTCTTCCATGTTGTGTTTTCCAGTTGTTGTTGTTTCTTCTGCTTTGTTTTAGTTTGATCACATTTGATCAGATTTCTGTCTTGAAGGTCTAGGTCCTAGCTCGGTGGTGGACAGAATGGTTTTGTATGTGGTGTATTGAGATTATCAGAGCCCATCACACAGTACGATCAGAACTGTTCAGTGTCTGATTTATTGTCTTCCTTGTATTGGCTCTCTTACAGATAAAACATCTCTTCGGATTTAGAAAACCCTGGTGTGTGGACCCAAATTCAATGCCAGTTTGGTCCAAATTAGGCTTATACACAGAGGAGCAAAAGGGTTTTTAGACCTGAGCATTGTGGATCACTGCCAGAAACATCACTCTCAATGGCCCCGTTTACATGGGTCAAAAAATCCTATTTACAATCAGATTAGAAATGTCTCATGTAAACACCTTAGCCAATCTGATTCACCTGGATCTGATTGTATTTCAGATCGGATTGTAAGAGGTAGTCCACACCGATTGATAATCCGCCCCATGCTTCATGTAAGCGGCTTAGTGGAGCAGATTGGGTTGATAGAGAGGATTGTTCGGTCTGATCGGGCGCTCTGTATTACGTAAGAGGCACGTAGTGACGTACGCAGAGCATCCCCAACAAACATGGAGAACAAACAGAAGAACTGGACGGTGGAGGAAACAAACTTTTTGATAGAAACCCCAACAAAACACAACATGGATCCATCTTTCCAGAGGTAAACAGAAAGCAGGCAGTACACATTTGCAGGTCCTGGCACATGTCTAAAAAAACAATACAATCAGATTGAGCTAGGGCCATGCAAACGCAGATTAAACGTGGATCTCTTTACTCAAAGTTCATGTTTCCAGATCGAATCAGATTCGCTTAATCTGATCGATTTCAATCAGATTGAGGAAAACTACTCATGTAAACAGGGCCATTGTGATGTTCAATGCAAGAGCAGAGAAAAGTTAAACAGAACAGATGTTATCAAATAGCACAGCGTTGCTTACTTGCTGTCCTTACATCCATTAAATATGTAACTCTGCACCATGTGTTATCATTTCAACAGTTTATTAAACACTGTAATCACACAGGTGGAGATGTGGACAGTAGAGCTTTGTACTGTTGAAGGTTTGAATCAAAAGCTCCTCCGTAAACATCTTACTGCAGGCCAAAAAGTTCCTGCCTTGGTGTTGGTAACAAAAGCAAACAAGCTCTGCTGACTGAGTCAAGCAGGGACATTCAGGTAACTCCTCCAGCACCTTGTCAGTCTGCCTCTTTCTTCACTCCTGGGCCAAGTCATCATGAGTGACGTAAAGGAAAATAATAAAAATCAGGGTGAAAACAGCACATCGCACAGCTTTGTCCTCCATCTCACGAGATAGGTAGGACTAGGGATGTAATGTTATGAAAATTTCTTAACACGGTTATTGTGACCAAAATGATCACGGTTATCATTATTATTGCTGTATTGTTGCAGTGTGCTCAAAATGTTCAAAAAGTATTTTAACAGTCTTGAAATCATTTAATCCCTTTAATAATACAATGTTAACAGTTATTTTGTCTTTTTTTGTCAATAACTGTGTCAGGAGATGTCCTATGAGTAAATTTGTTTAAAATGTTTTCTTTAGAAATAAAAGTGAACAATTCCGGCAAGTATTTGTCATTATTATGTTATAAATGCTTAAACTGTGTGTAATTACAAGAAAAGAAAAAGACAGATTTGAACTTTAAACAGGTTTCTCTTTATAAACAATTGTAAATAAACATGTTCAAAGATGCCAAAAATAAATTTAACCTATTTTACAAACACTCACACGTTTTAGTTTGCCTGCAGCCTTACGCTGCGTTCACACCACAAGCGACCCAGCAACCAAAATCGTGTCGCACGTCCATAAATACCTAATTTTGGTAACTTGAGCAGTCGGCCGTCGCTCGGTGACGTCACGTCCGCTCAAGTTTCACCGTGATCATATCATGTCATATAATAGGACGTATAAGCGGACATTATTCCAGCTGTATCCTTTTCACTCTCTTATCAACCACAAAACACTGCAGCTGATGATGCAGCAGCATCATCTGTGAGTTTACCGTGGTCCGTCTAGGTGGAACTAATGTCCTCACTGACTAATGTTTCCACAGGGACATGGATTGTCCCTCTGTAGTCCCGATGAATAACTGTCTGTCACGGGCACTGTCTCACACAAACACACACACCGCTGATTGATCAACTTTTTTTTACTTCCACATCACGCGACAAGCTATGTGGTAGTGTGAAAGCGGCTGTCGCATCGCGGGAGGGTTAGCCCCGCCCCATGGTGGTTGTACATTGACTTTGCATGGAGAGTGATCGCCAAGGTAGTACAAGTAGCGTCCAGTGTGTTAGCACCTTTAGTGTCCATGTTACAGCTCGTTATATTGGACCATGTCCAGGCCTTTTTATTTACTTATTTATTTTTTGTTTTACTAACGATAGTCCCATTGTTTACCATTTTACCGGTAACCGTTACATCCCGACTCCAGAAGGATTCAGAGCAGTCAGGCTGAACTCAGTGTTAATGCTCCGGGGGGTCACATTTATTAGTTAATTCATCATCTGTCCCTCTTTATCTCGAGCAAGAGGTGGGTCACATCCCAGACTGGTCAGCAGCCAATCACAAGGCAAACATGTAAAGACTAACAACCATTCCAGCACTCTCCCCTTAGAGCAATTAAAAATCATCAGTTAACCGAACAGGCATGTTTGGGTCTGCAGAGGAAATCAGAGTGACCAGAAAAAGTCCAGCATGCACAGGGAGAACGTAACAGGAAGACCTCGTCCAATTCAGGGAGGAATATTGTTGCTGTGAGGCAACAGCACTACCCACTGCACCACTGTGCAGCCGCAAGATGTGAAGGAGAAGCACCTAAAGAGCAGGTAGAACATTTGATGCTTGGAGAAACACCCAAAGTTAGGTTCAGTTTTCTTTAAGCTCATTGTTTGCATCTGGGTTTGTTGTGTTGTGATCCTTCTGATGAAAGTTCTTATGTCAAAGTTGAAGTTATTCTGAGTTTGTTATTAAGAGTGTCCAACAGTTTGTCCAAGTATAAACAAAATCATCCACAGTCAGATCACCTGTCCCTGATATTAACCAGTCATTGATTAAAAGTATCATCCATTAACGAAACAACAGCACTGGTAACTTTCACCTGGACTGGAGCCGTCAGACTCAGGTTATCTTATCTGATCTAAGTCTGAACTTTATGGCACGACTTTAAGTCTCGTCCAAACACGTTCAATGGGAGCAGAGCAGCTGAGATCATTACAGCGTCACAATCAGACGTCTGAATCTCCTCTGCTCTGATACCCTGAGCTCAGCACAGTTTGATATTCAACACCTTTTGTGTCCTACCTGTTGGGTTCCAGCCTCTCTGCTGAGAGCTCCTCACTGGTTCAGCGTCCACCTTCCATCTGCAACAAACATAGAGTGGATCCTGAGTTTAGGGAGGAGGAAAAGAAGAGAAGAGCCGCAGCTCCTCCCCTCTCAGAGCAAAGTTCAGCTTCCTGGTGTGCAGACGACCTGTCCGCGGGTGGAAGTGGAGAGTGGAGGGACAGGAGAGGCTTTATGATGGGATGTTCTCGGCAGCCGTTATCGTACACCTCAGCGGCTCAGGGAGCAGCGTGGGGAGACAAAGGAACTGGTTCTGCAACTTTTTCAGATCCCAGCAGAGCAGCCGTCAATGAATGGATGCACTTCACCCACTTACAGAGAGAGGGAGAGACGCCGTGTACGGACATGCACACAGGGCCGCGCTGAGGCCCTCCAGGGCCCCAGCAGTGTCAATATGAGGCCCCTCTTTAATGTAAGGACTATGTGAAGCTTTGTGAGGGGGAATATCATTCATATCATTAGGATTGTTTAAGGTTTTTTCATTGGGCTGGCTCAGGGGTGGACAACTTTAGTTACCAAGAGGGCCACATAAAACTGTTTTCCCAGCCTGAGGGCCACATTGTTACAATTTTTCAGAAGCTCTCGATCCGGAAAAAGAATGTTGGATTAACAACATATGAGAATATAGATTTGTCATAAAGTTAGCATAACATGAAATTTAAGCCAATGAAGCTATTTTCAAATCAATAAAATTACGTTTTTCACATTTTTAGAGCTCAAATATTTTGCTGCTGCCATTTTAAATATAGTATTGAGTAATATTTGATATAATGTTAACGGCTTCATGAAAGAGATTAAGAGACACTATTATAGCAAAGTAAGGTGTTAATAATTTACATAAGATTATAGAGAATTATTTCTATTGGATATCTGAGTTTTCTTCATATTTACAGCTGCTGGTTTTTGGGAATGAATGGTGGGCCACATTTCGTGATGTGGAGGGCCGCACTTGGCCCCCAGGCCGCCACTTCCCCACCCCTGGGCTGGCTTGAGGCTAGTGTTGTGCTACTCAAGACCGGTCTTGGTCTCAAGACCACATTTTGGAGGTCTTGGTCTTGGAATCGAGAGAATTTTCTCTCGGTCTTGTCTCGGTCTCAGACTGGCCGGACTCGGGATTTTCTGTCAAGACCGATCAAGACCAGCACTGATCTGCTGATCTTCAACTTCAGTAATGTGAATAAGGAGGAACACTTGGTAAAATAACA
Organism: Scarus forsteni; assembly: GCA_036419115.1. Classification (NCBI taxonomy): domain Eukaryota; kingdom Metazoa; phylum Chordata; class Actinopteri; order Labriformes; family Labridae; genus Scarus; species Scarus forsteni. The sequence goes on from JAZDUH010000145.1 coordinate 2,679,636, forward strand.
AAAAGCTTCAGTTCATGTTATTTCCCCTGTGATGACTGAAACTTTCCCGGTGTGGTGTCTCAGGGATTCCCCTCCTAAACTTTTCAACTTTGTCATGGTTTTTAAAATTGATTTTGATGGTCTCGGTCTTGATCTATATCATGGATGTATTTTAAGAACTGGATAGCGTGGCTCCGCCTTCTACCATGTGACAGTTTTGAAGCCATAATATCCCCCGTCAGGGCGCCGCCATTGTGCAGCCAGTAGAGAATCTGGACCATATTTCGACGTAGTTGTCGTAAACTGTCGCAAAACTCTGCAGCATACGCCGTACACAATCATTGTGAAACTGCCGTAAACCGCGGTTATTTTTAAACTCTAATAACTGATGAAAAAGAAACTTTTCAGAAAAAAGAGGACTTGGAAAAAACACAGCCCAATAATACTTTCATATCACCACAGCATACGGATGGGAGAAATATTTCTATGAGGTGTATTAATTATTTGAAGTTTCACTTCGGCCCGTTCAGATGAATGGGGGAGACGGAGATTTGACCTATACTGCAGCCAGTCACCAGGGGGAGCAGTTTTTGTGGCGGCTTCACAAAAGCCCAGCGACACGGCGTCCATGTTTTTTTTTACAGTCTATGGTCTAGACTTGGTCTCAACTCCCAAAAGTCTTGGTCTTGTCTTGGTCTCTGTGCATTCATGGTCTCAGGCAAGTCTTGGTCTCAGATAGTGTGGTCTTGAGCACTTGAGGCTTAATTTTAAGGTTCTTTTATTAGTTTTTAGCCATACATACTAAATTAGCCAATACAGCTAATGGCTAATAACAGTTAATGGTGTTGTTAGCCTTTAGCCTTTAGCTACTGTTGTTTTTGAAGGTTCTGCCTCTGAAAACATTTTTGAAGGGCTCCTTCCCAGATGGATGAGTGAAATATTCCAATGGCGGATATATGGTGTGTCAGGTTAATGGCTCATCCTCCTGCCCTAGAGAGAGGATAGAGGTGGATCAGGGTACTCTGAAAACTAGGTTTTCACAGTGATTGTGAACATACTCCAACAGTCAGCAAAAATAAATGTAGAGTCAGTAATGTTTCCACACTGGCTCCACAACGTCCTTCAAGTTTTTGGAGTAGGTCCATTTTCTGAATTTTGCCGAATCTGTTAAAATCATTTTATTTGGATTTTGTGCAATCGGAGCAGCAGCTGCAACTTTCTTCATCTCTGTGTCCCACACACTGCAACCTATCAAACATACTTGTAGATTTCAACCATGTGACATATTAAGTGAGGACAAAGTTTGTGCTCACAACCACATAAGGCATGTCTGACTGTGCTGGATAACTTTAGTAATATAAATAGTATTCTTTCTAATACTGGGAACCTTCACAATAGATAGTGAAATGCATTGGTGTCCTGTATCTTTTAGAACAGATTTTAAGGTTCTTTTATTAAATTTTAAATCTCTTAACGGTATGCTCCTGCCTATTTATTCGATTTGCTTTTACCATATGAGCACAGTAGAGCCCTCAGGTCTTCAGGTAGTGGCCTTTAAACTGTTCCCCGAGTAAGAAATAAAATATACAGTGAAGCCTCTTTTTGTCTGTGGATCAGTCTACCTGAAGATCTGAGAGCAGCACCTACTTTTCATATTAAAAAAAAAAAAAAAAAAAAAAATCAAGACCGTCCTTTTAAATCTGGCTTTTAGCTGATGATATATATTATTTTACATTTTATTTTAACTTATTTTAACCCTTTTGTTCTGTTTTATTTCTACATTTCAGTTCAGATTCTTTATTTGGATTTTTTCTTTGTTAAATGCTTTTCCTTTTATTATCCTATTTTAGCTGATTTTATTATGCACCTGATGTTGAGTTTTCTAACTTTACCATATTATTTATCTAACTTTTATTTTATATTATTATATTGTTTTATTTATTTATATTTTTTCTTATCTTACCCTCTAGTATTTTCTAGTATGTTTAACTATCATTTTAGTTTTAGCTCCTGTGTTTCCTCATTTTTAATTCAAGATAGCGTTTCCTCAGTCCTCTAATTTAACTCAAATTTTGTTTTCTGTCAGAATGTCCTTTTTATGTCTTTGTGTGTTTGAGTAAGTGAGTGTGTATATTGAATGTGGATTGGGGCAGGGGGGTTGCAGGAGTGTTATGTTTTCATTTTAAGCAATTATGCAATTTTCTGCTTTTTTATTTCACTTATTATTTCATTTTATTTTTTGTCCCATGTCAAACACTTAGTATTACAAAGTCCTGTATGAAAAGTGCTGTACAAATAAAGTTTGATTGATTGATTATGACACTGGTGAATATTACTGCCAATTAAGCAGCAACCTTTTCTGATCGGACACTCTTCTCTGCCCTCATCATCTATTCATGCCGTCTCCAGAAGAAACAACAAACACTAACTTAAATCGAGGAGCACCTATACCTTACACTCTTGTGCAATTTATCATCTAAATGTGCCCAGAGTTTGAACTGAATTGGGGGAAACTAGGTTTTTGTTACGCTGCTCCCAGCAATTGGCTCACTTTACAGACAGAAGTAAAAATAACAGAACTGGTTTTGTTTAACTCACTAGGCAGCAGAAATCCTAACAACAATGCTGGTCTTTAAATGTTACTGTCCTAAAAACTGTTGCACTTCCACTGTCAAAATGTCTTTTTTTCCATATTTATTATTGTTTGTAATTGATTGCCTTAATTTATATTTATTTGCTACTGACCTCTTGGCCAGGTCACCTTTATGAATGAGTTCCTGATCTCAATGAGAATTATCTGAATAAATAAAACTTTAAAAAAAGGCATCCTTCACTTCAACTGAACTAAAAATAACTGATTAGACTCCAGTAATGATTACATGGGAGGTTGTCTTCATAAACCAGAGGAAAATCTTTTACAGATGGAGTCAGAGGGAAGGAGAAACTGCTGTGGAAACTGAGGAGCAGGGCAGGCCACAGGTTACCTGGTGAGTCCATGAACCTGGTTGTCCAGGTGGACCAGGAGTGGACTTAGTAAGAACACTTCTCCTGGACCTTTCTGGTTCTTGTGGGTAAAAGCTCAAACACGATTTTCTGTCACTGCAGAGGCCTGTTGTTCATACTCACTGGAAAATCATCTTTCTTAGCTGCTCTCTACTTTCACACATCTGCAGTCCCCTCTGCAGGTGTTTCAGTGTAATGGGTTACCATGCTATCTCATGTCCCCTGTGGTCTGCTTTGCCAGCTAGCATTAAAATCCCCTCCTCCTCTGCATCAAGTTTATTTTTAAAGTTTTTTTGGGTAAGATTTTATAAAAAGAAAAAAAAAAAAAAAAAAAAACACGAAAAAGGTAAATCTCTTATATTATTCAAAAGACGTTCAACATCCTCTATCAAATGGCCCATTTTGATGTTAGCTTAGTCTGCTAGCCCCCTTCCCAGAATGCAAAGTGTGACCTGTGGTCATAGTACCGCCGACTGTACCTAAAGGCTAGCCCTGCTAAATTGTGTAATGTTGCGTGATTCACAATACTGCAGTGTGAACAAGAAATGATCCAAAGGAAATATGACAATGTCTGTTTTTTTTACTCAATCTGATTGAAGTAACCGAGCTGTGTGAAAACCAGGTGAGTCACTCCTCAGTATCATAAAAGCAGCACAGGAAGCTCTGGCATCATCACACCTCAGGACATGAACCTTATTTCTTAAAGGACATGGGTGTTGTGTCTCATAAGTGCAGTACTGTAACAAAACCTCCTGGTTTCCAACATTGATGTGTCAAACTGCAGATTCTTGATTATCCACAAGATGACAAGATGCCCATTTATCTGTCATTTTGGAAATGTACCAATTGTTAATTTTTTTTTATTTCTAATTTTTGGTTGAATGATCTCTACATGTCAACCTTTCCCATGCATGAGGATTGTGTGTGGTCACTTTGTGGAAACTCATATATGTGGACATTTTGACTTTTGGACTACCCAGTGAGAAATGTGTCTGTGTTGATATCGAACATTTGACTGCCTTATTAAATATGTTTAAATGAATAAAAAAGAAGCTAAAATATAGATATAAGTTTGCACTTGACAAAGATAATGTCGAGAATTGTTACATATGGATGGGTCTAGGCTGAAAAGATTAACAACTCCTGCAGGAGGCCATTATTCAGAATTGTATTAATATGTGTATTTATATCATATTTATACTGTTCAATGCTTATCTATACGGCCCTCTCACTTGTACCTTCTGTATATATTGCTAGGTTGTGTTTTGTTCTTATTTGAGCCCACTGTATATGTTGTATATTCTTTATACACACCAGATTCAGTTTTGCACTATCTTCTACCAATTTTATACTTTATTTCATTCCTCCTGACTCTTTTTTTATTCTGATTAAGTGTTTATTGTTCTTGCACAAATGTAACAAGTCAAATTGCTTGTATATACAGATGTACTTGACAGTAAATACAGATTCTGAAATCCTTTGTCCCAATGACCAATATTCTCTTAAGCTGCAGGTGAGCTTGAAGGGAACAGTAAAACTGTCCTGACTGACTGTGTATTTACTTGGAGTGTGTCTGCTGTCTCTGTTTCTATCCTTTTACTAAGATGAGAGATATTGTAAGAACGGGTGTTTAAACTTCTGTTTCAAACCGAATTTTCCTTTTGGGACATTAAAGACTGTGAAGTCAAACTAAACTCTACTCCTGATTCACCGTCTTAAATAAATGCAGCTGCAGTTCCTGCCGCTGCCGCTGAGCGTCGCTGTGAGTCCGTGAGCAGATTTGAATCCTCAGAGTGGCAACTTCCGCTTTTGCTGTGTTTTGCTAGGTGCTGCTTACTTTTAGAACTACAATTAAGGATTATTATTTAGTTTGGGCACTTAAGGATACTGGCACAAACATTTTACGGTAGATTATTACTTACGTGTGTATTTCTGTGTGTCTTTGTGCGTCACAGCGTTTCCTGACAGTCATATTTAGCATGTTGCTGTTAGCATGCTAACGGCTCTGTGGATGGACTTCTCTCTAGTTCGCTGTCAGGTTGGATCTTTGTGTTTTATCATGACAACATTAAACCTTTGACTGCCGTCAGTGTTGACACAGCTCCTCTAATGAGAGGTCACGATGCCCCTGGCTCCTGCTAACCAGTGTCAGCTGATCCGGTCCAGTCAGAAGGATGAATATTACCAAAGTTTCCTCAGAAACAGCGCCAACGAGGCCGTCCAGGCTCTGGCAGGTGAGTTTATGGAGTCATTACATTCAGGTGTCACAGGTATTCTGCTTTATTAAACCAAACTTACTGCTCTGCAAGCTCCCGGCATCCTCCTGTTCTCCTGTCCTGGAGCCAGACCGGCGTTCACCTGCAGTGTCTCCACTGACCATTCACAAACCAATTAACAAACCAATTAACAAACCAATTAGTAAATCAGTCTTAATTAGTCCTCCCCGGGCAGTCCACAAACACACAAACAGCAGCAACATGACAAATAAAAACACAAAAATTGTTAAAACCGGACAAAGCTGAAGAAGCTTACTGCTTTTAGAAATGTGAGGATATTTTCTGTTTACAAGATAATTAATGTGAATTTATAATGTACATATCAGTTAAAAATGGATCTTCTCTGACAAACAAAAACATTCTGTAATTTTTTACTCTACCTAAAGACTGATCAGGGTTTTGAGACATTATATAGTAAAACTCTCATCAGATTCTCTTATTTATTAAAAGTAATCTCATTATTTACCAGCATATTGTGTTCCATGTTGCTCATATGTTATAGATTTTGTAATAAGCTACTCATAATGTTTTGAAATGATGTTAATCTTAATAAATATGAAGGAGATGGGGAATAACATGACCAATACTAATGTTAAAAATTCAATTCATTTCAGCATTTGAAAACTTCATAATTTTTGTTTGCAATAGAGGATTTTACGTCAATGATAATTCATCATCACTTAAAACAATACAAAATAAAGCCACCAATATTGGATCCATATTTCTGTCAATTATTGTTTCCTACCACCAACTATTAAGTGAATGGCCGTTATATCACATTTAAACATGTGGTATTTAAGTGTGCTGAAATTTTGACAAACTTAATATACAAAATAAATGACACATTGTTTTTTTTCTTTAAAAAAATACTTTTTTGTTTGCCATGCTTTGATCATTTATAATAGAAATAAAGCTTTGTATCAGATGTCGTTGAAATTATTATCATAGACTATTTTACCACTTTAATTATCTTATAATTTGATGACCCTTTTAAAATAGGATACCTTGTTGAGAAAGACATTATATTTATCCACTCAGCTGTTAGTTATATGAAAAAATATTTTCCTCCTTTATTCAGAGCATGCAGTCTGTGACCGAGCTCTAACTTGTATTTTATTTTTAATTTCTGTCCGTAGGATCCAAAAGATGGCTGGACTGGAGGAGAGAGATAGAGCTGCTGTCAGATTTTGCTTACTATGGTTTAACAACCCTCTCTGGTAATTATGGTTTAAAGCTCTTGTCCTTTTGTTTTACCTTTTTGTATATGTAATAGATTTTCCAACCCTCTGTTCTGCAGGTTACCAAACTCTCGGAGAGGAGTATGTGAACATCGTCCAGGTCGACCCCACCAAACGTCGGATCCCGTCTCGAGCCAGACGAAGCCTCCTCCTCCTCCTCCACGCCTTCTTCCCGTACCTCCTGGATAAGGTCTTGATGTGCCTGGAGAACGAGCTGGAGGCGGACCAGGAGAGCGGAGGGGGTGTGGGGCGGCGGCAGGCGGTGCCGGCGTGGTGGAGCCTGGAGTCGTGGCTGAGGAGGTGGATGCGGCAGGCTGTGGGGCTGCTGACGGAGCCGCAGAGGAAGGCGTGTCTGCCGGTGGTGTTCGTCCTCCAGCAGAGCCTGGGCCTCCTGCACCGCCTGCACGTGGCCCTGTTCTACATCAGCGGCTCCTTCTACCACCTGTCCAAGAGGGCGGCCGGGATCAGCTATGTAGGTGCTCATTTACAGGGTTATTAAACTCCTTTAAATATAAACGAGTAAACGTTTGAAACATTTTGAACTCATATCTGAAACTAGAAAATCCCTCAAAGAACACAGCCCTCTGCCAATCAGCTAAGGCAGGGACATTTTCAAAAAATAATCAATAATAAAACCCTGGATTACCACCTTAACCACATGTTTTTTTAATGTATTTTTTGGGCATTTTGTGCCTTGATTGATAGGAGAGAGACAGTGGATAGGCATATGAAAGGAGGTGAGAGAGTAGGGAAGAAACTCTGTGAACTGGTCACAGGCGGGATTTGAACCTGGACAGGTAGAAGGAAGTACATGTGATGTGCAAGGTTGCTAACCACTCCGCCAAACCAGCACCCCACTAACCGCTTGTCCAGAGTGGAAAGATTTTGAAATGCCGTATATGCAGCTCTGTGATTACTGGCTCTCCGCAAGTTTTCAGATACACTTACGTCATAGTTTCATATCTTCCTTGACACGCATGCGCCACTCGCGGCAACAGCAACAACAACAATGGTGGTGTACGGTGTAGCATATGTCCTGATGAAGCTAGTGACTCATCAGCTTCATCAGCATATGTGCTGATGAAGCTAGTGCTGTTGCAGCAAAATCTCCTTCTTCTCAATCACCACCGAGTTGAACAAACAATTATCGAGGACACATTACAGCACTTTATGATCACTTTATCACAATCTCTGTTTACAACTTTTGCTGCAAGTGTGCATGCCCACTGTTTTTTTGTATATTTCCGCTTGTTTCTGTCATATCGTTACAGCGCCCCTAGTGTCTGTTATGTGTTTTACAGCGCGTTCATGCGTATCGAGTGCATTCATGTAGACGCATACATTTTCTGAGACGCCTTCGTCTTTATGACGACCGTTTTTGAAACTGTTAAGTGTTTTGTCTTCGTGTGGATGGGCCTAAGTTTACTAAATACATCTATAGTTAGCTAGATGTCGAATCAAAAAGCAGATTGGTTCAGAAATCAAGATCTGTGTCAGTGAAATATCATGGTTAAGATTTTTCTTGTAATAGAACAGGTGTCTTCAGAGTTAAGATTTGACAGGCAGTTTTGATTGTTTTTATTCTTCTCTGAGTATGTGCTTTAGTAAATCTCTTCTTCTCGCTGTGTTTTACTCTGACTATCAGGAGGAGAGTCTTTAAGAGAGGAGACAGATTACTTTTTGCTGTCAGCCTGTAAAATATGGAGTGAGGAGGTTTAAGTGATTTGTCTTTCCTGGAGACTCAAAGCTACAGGGCTGAACGTCGTGAGAGAAGCAGCAGAGTCAGAGATCTGTTTTAGCTGCAGGATTTATTCTGTAGGTTATATTAGGGCTGGGAGATATGACCTAAAAGTAAAATCCCAGATTTTTCTCCACATAACTCACTTTAAGATTTTTATCCATTTTTCCCTCTCAAATAAAAAACCCTCCAAGGGGCAAAAATTACTTTAAGTCAGTTTTGTCTTTATTTTGTTAAATAAACAACAAAACTAAACAAACTTCCTCTCATACAGATAATACATGCTGTAATTTTGTCATAGGTTTTGATTATGTAGTTATAACAGGGAGGTTCTTACAAGCACTGAAAGATGAGCTGTTTTCACAGAATATTAACACACAACCATCTGATCAATATTTTATCTCATTTAAGAAACAATAAGTCCAGGCATGCTTGTGCAAAATATGACAGGGCCTACCATCATGAAGACTGTCAGTAATTATATTTTTAAACATTGCAACAACTTATGATTGGAGTCAGCTGAGAAAAGAAATATCTAGAATTTTAATTTTTGAAAAAAAAAAAAAAAAGATCGATTTTATGGTCATACATATAGTCCCCACCAATTTTTTTAAGTTGACAAGAATTGACATTTGGGCGGTTTTTGAAGCTCTAAAATGTAAATTCAATTTTTCCACTGGTCTTAATGTTTTGATCAGGAGTGTATGGTCCAGTCTGAGGTTATATCTGTGTTGATGTTTCTTCTGTTCCTGTGTTTAGCTGCGTGTGACGGGCCTGGACGGTGATGACGGGAGCATCAGGAGCAGCTACAGGCTGCTGGGAGCCGTGTCTCTCCTCCAGCTACTCGTCACCGTCGGTCTGCAGCTCAACAACTTCAGGCAGAGACAGCGAGCCCGGCAGGAGTGGAAGCTCTACAGGAACCTAAGGTACTGTTCAGAATCTGACTGCCAAGCTTTCCATCTATTCATATGTTTGTCCTTAAGTCCATCCATTGGTCTTGGCATCTGCATTTTTGTAATTAAACAGTGAAGAGTAGAAATCTGTCCCGCAGTGCTGTGGCTAAATTTAAAGGGCCATTCCTGCTGCTTTAAATTCAGAACATTGGCTGATTAGTAAGGCTTCATCTAATGTTTTCAAAGGCAAACACATGACCTACCTCTTTAATCTGGCCTTTAGCTGAATTTAATCCACTCATTTCAAACACTTTTAGTAATGTAGGATTTCTCTTTTAGTAGTTTATCCTCTTGTTTCGTTGTTTTTCCTCAAGTCCCTCTTCAGTCTTCTGTTTGAACACATTGCTGTTACCTTTTAGTGTTTTTAATCTCATTGCAGCTGCCTTTTTTATTTGTTTTTGGTTTTTTTTTTGCTTCATTTGAAATTATTTTGATTCTATTTGGTCTATTCCAAATTTTACCCTTAAACCTAACCTCCAGTGTTTACTCATTTGAAACCTTAAAGATGGAGTTTCCTTGGTGCATTCTGGGTCCATAAGTGTTCGTGTTAGTGTCTTTTATTTATTTATGATGCATTTAACCAACACTGTGTATGGATTGTGGGGTCGATAGGTGAGTGGGTAGAGTGTGTTTGGGTCATACTTCCTTTTGTCATCTTTAAATTTATCTAAAGCACTGTGCACTACGTTTTTAAAGTTTGGTTGATAGGATGTCCAGATGGACCTCCTCTGCTTTCCCATCAGGTCTTAACCCTCATATCTTCTATGACAAAGTAACAGGAAGCACATCAGCTCCAACCAGTGGACCATGAAGCTGTTAAATGTTCATGTAATGTTCTTCACTCATTTTGGGAGTGTTGGTGTCTGTATTCATGCAGCATCATGGCCTTTCTACTTAGCTGGGAGTTGTTTTTGAGACGTCAGTCACTCAATCTTTAGTTGTAAAGCTCCAGTTCATGGAGCGTTACCTCGAAGCTCTTTATAATAGAGCAGGCTGAAGCCAAACTTACTTTATGGATATACATATATGATTGAACTCCAAATGTCTTCGACTCTGAGACATTCCTCTTTTTTTATTTTAAAGTGGCCTCTGAAGACACAAGTTTTAGTTTTAACTACAGCTAAAGTAAGAATGTTTTTATGTGTGATTTCAAACACTTTATTTTTGTAATTTCATCTCTCTACAGGGCACACTGTCCGTCAGCTGCTTTTAAAAAGGTTTTTAAGGGTTGTTGCTCCTTTTATTGATACATATGCAGTCCAAAGAAATAACTTTTCATAGAGGTCTGTTAAAGGGAGATGCTGAAAAGAGTAAATTGTGTTTTAGGGGAGAGTTGGTGTGCTTTCTCCTGATGCCCTGGTGCTCCACACTCCTCAGCAGCGGAAGTCGACTCTTGTTAGACCTTCTTCCTCTCCGCTGAAAAACTTTCTGATCAAACAGGCGAACTCTGACTGGTTCCTGCTCCTGAACTTTGTCTCTCTTCAATAATTAAAGCTGACTGTCTCATCCTCTCGCCTGCAGCCCTCAGCGCTCGCAGAGCTCCGGCTCCAGGGCGGCTCGCTGTATCCTCTGTCTGGAGGAGCGGAGACACTCCACCTCCACGCCCTGTGGTCACCTGTTCTGCTGGGAGTGCATCACCGAGTGGTGCAACACCAAGGTCAGGGTTACACCATAGCTCTGCCTTTTCTGTTTTATTTAGTTATTTAAGAATATTTAATAAGACATACAAAAGAGTAATGTGCAGTATGAACAGTGCAAAGAAAAACAAGAAATTTAAACATGCAGGTGAAAATAAAAGAGACAAAAATAGAACAAACATACAAAAAAAAAGCCAGACCATGATGGTCATGAGAGTAAAAAGGCAAACAGGACAAGCAATAAAACACAAAGGAGAGAAGAGCAAGGAGCATCAGTCACAAGTGTTCATATGATAAAGAATACAATGTATGTGGTTAAAGGGCAAAACTAGGGATGGGACTTCATAAGACTGTATCGATACCAGTGCCATTAACAATCCTGCTAATCGATTCCCTTATTGATTCCTGCAGATTTTCCATGTGGGCAAATGTTGGTCTGTAGGTTTCAGTGTCAACAATGTCAAACACACATCACAGCATAGATAACTGCTTCTGCAAGCTGCTGGTGTTTCCACTCATTTAACTCTTTGACTTCCAGACTAAGAAATACCTCTGCGACAAATGGTTTGTTGATAAATTTGTTTTCCTCTTCATTAAGCAATTTTTCAGTTTTTATTTTTCATATTACCCAATCAGGAAGCAGACATGTTGGTCAACCAGCTGGTTGGCCTGCCTGTTAAGGGGTTATCCTGGGTATGATAAGATTTCTTTCATTTCTGCAACATAACTTTTTTTCGTATGAAAACTTCACAGAGAGCAAAATTTAGATGTTTAGCTGTTGACCCAGTTTTCTGAGGAATTACAGATACAATTTTTAATCATCAGATTATTTCCTTCAACTAAATTATGGTTGATCTGAAAGTATGTGAATTTTATTTTTTTACTTTGATGTAAACTCTGTTAGATTTCTGAGGAGCAATGACTAAATAATGATTTTTTTCCTAGTTTTCAAACAATTATATTTGTATACAGCAGTGGCACCCACTGGATTCAAATTCGTCTTGCAAACATAATTATGAAAAAACAGCTAAAATAGGCTTTCAAAATTTGAAATACAGTGATTAGGCAGCAAAAAGTCAACCATGTGGTTACAATGCCAGTCAAAGGGTTAAGCCACAATTCTGAAGCTTCTGAACCCTGTCAGTGGAAGGAGTTGATAAGGGAACTGATCAGCAAAAAGTCTCATGAAATCAATTTTTTGATGGAGCTGTTAACGATTCTCAGCAGGAATTGGTTTTTATTCCCATCCCTTAGCAAAACTTTATATATAATAATATAATTCAATTAAAAACAACAGACCACAAGAAAGGGGAAAAGACAAAAACTAAGAAGCAATTGGGGGGAAAAAGAAAATACTAGGACAAAAAAGTTGATAGCAAAAACACTGATGTTTCTAAGTTATTAAATGAAGACGGACCAGGCTGCTTCAGAATCATGACTTTGGTCTTGGAGAGCAGCTGAGAGCTTTTCCGCCTGATGGAAATACACACTTTAAGATGACTTTATAGCATCAAAATAGGTTATCTATAAATGCTATTCCTTAGCTTCATGGTCGGGTCGGACAGGGCTGGACTGGCCTGGATACTCAACTTCAGGAACAAGACAATTAAAACTAGAGCAAATTTATGTTATCCAGACATGTCTTAGAGCACCGGGCTGTAAGTAGAGATACATAGCCGGCTACAAAAGTACAATACTAAGTTTTCCAAAAATTGCTTGTTGTCACACATCAAAAACTACCGCTACGTAACTAGAAAGAGATACATTACCTCGTGGCTTTGCATCCTGTAAGTTGTTGAAAAAAGAAGTTGTAAAGCAATGCAGAGTTCTGAGGAAGGTCCGAGCTGCATTCATTGGCATCACAACAAACACACACTTTGGCTTGGGTCACGTCTTTGGTGCATTCCAGTTGTAGTCAGAAGTAGGAATTTCCGAGTTCCGAGTAGGAAACTGCAACTGGAACGTCCCCCGAAGTCTAAATTTCCTACTGGAAACTCGGTGAAACCTCACCACCCCCGAGTTGACAATGGAAGATGGATGCCCCCAGTGTGAACAGTTATTTAGCTCCTGTAATAATCCATTTATTTGCACTTCTGACTGGGGTGTGTCGCTCTAGATCAGCTGTATACATAGTATTGTTAGACTTATATTTACAAAAATGCTGCCATAGTGATAATCACATTCTTCATGTGATATTTGTGAACAACAACGCAGGGCGTGCTAACAACAGCTAACAATAGCCTGGTAGATCAGCATGTTTTTTTCTGACTTCAACTGGAACGCTGATAAGTTGGAGATGATGGCACTCCCAGTTCCGAGGTTACTTGAACGCAGCATTACGACAGTCACCGCGCGTGCTCATGGGTAGCAGAGTCTTTATGTCGCTGGAAACAGATTCTCCTCAAAGCACCTTTAAGCTTTGAAAAAGTGTGAGTGCACGAAGAAAGCTCTGAATTACAGGAAGTTGAGTAAATGTACTTAGTTACTTTCAGCCTCTGGTCCCGAGGCTCGACCAGTGGAGGACCGATGAAGCAAAGAAGTGAAAGTTCATAATTATTTCTACCTGTTCTCAAATGTTTATTCTCTAAAACTCGTGTGTGTGTTTCTCCTCTCAGGCCGAGTGTCCTCTGTGTCGAGAGAAGTTCCAGCCCCACAGGCTGGTCTACCTCAGGAACTACAGGTAGACCTACAAAAGCACTCTGCAGCTCCCATAGGAGTTTGGACATAACCTGTCTGCTCCAGTGGAAACGAACTTACTGTCATGTTCCTGATTATTTCCTGTTTAATTGCCTCTTCAGGTTGTTGATTGAAGGTTAAGTTTTGATTGTATCAGTCAGATGATGTAAATATTGTATACATGATAATAAAACATGAACTGTCCTCATATTTGTCTGTATTGTTGTTCAGTAACACGACAGATGAAGAAGATCAATCTGATTTATTATATTTAAACCCTGGTATGCTCAGATCACAGTTTTTTTAAACTGTAGTTGTATAAAAATATATTTTTTTTCTTTTTTTACATGTATAACTAAGTTTAGATGAAACCCTAGCCGGTCAAACAGTAAAGTTGAAGCATTATTAATAAATAATTACTAGGGGTGAAACAAAATTTCGTGCCACGGAATTTCGCAAAGTAAAAAATGACGAAATAAAATTCAAAGATGCTCGAAATAAAAGCACGAAATATCCCTCCTCACCTTCCGTAGCAAAACACTCACTGCAATATGGAGGAGGACGAAGTTGAGGAATTAGCTGACGCTCCTTCATCAAATAAATTGGTTGTGTGGACCTATTGGAAAGGAGGGGTTGAGATGGTGAGAGGATTGCGGACAAAACAACAACCGTGTGCAAAATATGCCGCTACAGTTCGCCGTATACTGCAGCGAGTACAACTACCAACTACTTTGAACTGCAGACAGGCAGCGGCTGTATTGTGACGTCCATTGGACGTAAAAATAAAGGTGACTCCGGCTTGGGAATACCTGCTTTTATTTAACAGTCACTGTGGGCTGTGACCATGCCAACTACAATTTTAATTCACTAACAAAATAGAAGTAGTCCATCACATTAAGGTCATATATTGGCAAAGCAAAGGTCATACAATACTTAGAAAGACATAATCTTAGCTCTTCATGTTAACCAAAGCCCTGACAGTGATTATCATTCAGGAGTCTTTTTAACCAAAACCATTAATCTCTTTACACTATAATAATTTAAAAGTAAGTTATCAAAGTTTGTTGGATATAAATTTCATGACTTTGCAGTTATTACTGATGTTTGTTTTTTTTTAGATTCAGACTGAGTGACGGTAACTGCAACATAACTGTTATTTCAGTCCAGCTCCACTAGACGGAGCCAAACGAGGATGATACATCAATCAGGCTCCTTCAGCGAACTTCAATGTTGAGAATGCAAAAAAGTTCTAGAAAAGTATTTTGTATTCCATGAATTTTGGGAACATTTTAATCATGTTTTTCATCAAGGTGTTGGCTGGACCAAACACACATTCCCTGAGATTGAAATAAGAAAATCCTTTATTGATCCTAAAAGTGGAAATTTGAGTGTTACAGCAGCACAGGACAGAGGAGCACGCGGGAGATAACAGTACAACACCAAAGAAGAATTAATACATTCAAGTACTTAAAAAATCACAGTGATTATACAAAGAAGTAAGTTCTCAAGAGAGGACAATATGAGGTTTTCAGGACAGCAGTTTTAAAGTCAGGTGTAATGTCCAGGTAAATGAAAAGAGGTAACATATCGTGCACTGAAGAAGGAATCAGAGTTTAGTGAGTGAATAAATTAACATATTCTCAGTGTTATTGTTAAATTCCTTTTATAAAGATTCCTGATTTGCTTTCTTACACAAGCATCATAATGAAAAAGTAGATTTTTAACTGTTTTAGCTGCATTCATTTTACAAATAAGTGAAGGTAGAAAACTAAGACTTTAATGTAAGATTTCTGCTCGCCACAGATCGTTTGAATTAAAATTTCCTTTAATGGCATCATATTTGCATATTTCCCTTGTTAAAATAAACTAACATATCAGCAAAGTCTGATTTAAAACTGTGATCATCAATCAGCAATGATTAGTTCACAACATGGATCAAGTTTTAAAATCTTTCTCTTCAATCTCTGCAGCATGTTGGCACAAAAAGAAGACACAGGCACCAATTATGATCCACAACACCACCCAGGTCATCGTGACACCATACTCGATCAGATTACTGTTACAGTGCAGAGTTTCAGCCTCCACAGGAAGTGATGTCATCAGGTGCTCTCTGTTCACCTGAGCGCTGCTGTTTCTGCTGAGGGTCTGAATCAGGCTCAGTAGAGTCTGGTTGCTTTGGTAGATTGTTCCAGTCTGGTTCAGGCTCTGAAGGTTTTGGGTCTGGTTGTAGGGCTCAGGTTTGTGATCAGCTGAAGACACGTCAAAGACGCTGCTGTTGGAGCTCCTGATGTTGTTTGGGGGATATATAGAATAAACCAGGTAGCCGCCTAAAACAGAAAAACATAAATGAATGCACGAGAGGCTACAGAGACATGATTGTGTTTGATATTTAGTAAAATCTGCGACAGATCCTTCTGTGCAGAGGAACCAGGTTTTCCTCTTTCATCCCACAGAAAGTCTAAACCACACAGATTTTCCTGATTTAGGGTAAAATGTGAACTCTGATATCAGAGAAAAAGAAAAAAAAGTTTAAAGTCTCCAGCCTCACCGTACATTAATGAGAATAGGCACAGGATTAAGAGGCACCAGATCCAGGTACGGGTGCTAAAGACAGAGGGTCGGAGATACTCTGTCACATTGATCAGACCATAGAGCAGGATGGCCATGATACCACACACCATCACATACACCGGGAGGATGGGGGAGGCCGGACAGTCATCCAGAAAAACCGCACCTGTTTACAGAGCAGGAGAAAAGAGTTGTGGAAGGGCTGAGGGTCTTTGAACACTGAGTCTTTAGTAATGCTTGTTTGCAATCAATCAGTCAATCAAAGTTTATTTATATGGCACAATTCACACAAGTCAATTGCAGCTCAAAGTGCTTTACATCAAGACAAAAGATTGACAAAGGATGTATGTGCATAACAACATACACATAAAAACACATACACACATATGTATATACACACTCGTGGACAAAATTGTTGGTATCCTTCAGTTAAAAACAGAAAGCCCACATTGTCCCTGAAATGACTTCACACTGACAAAAGAAAGAATGAATAAAAATTTACTGAAAATCAACTAATGAAAATCTGACATTGCTTTTTAATTGTGGTTCATAAGAATTATTTTAAAAAACAAAATAATGAAATTGGCCTGGACAAAAATGATGGTACCCTTGACTTCTTATATGCTGCTCAACCTTCTGAGTCAATCACTGTAATCAGGTAATGTCTGCAGCTCTCAGTGAGACTTCTGCACCTGTCCACAGGTATGTTGGCACACTCCTCATGAGCAAACTGCTCCAGCTGTCTCAGGTTTGAAGGCTGTCTTCTCCAGACTGCATGTTTCAGCTCCTTCCACAAATGTTCAACAGGATTTAGGCTGAATCCAAATCTCTGGACTTCACCGCACTTGCGAACTCGCGGACTTTGCGGGCGCGTTCACGGGAAGTCCGGGAGTGCTGAGGGCTGTCCAAATCCACAATTCATCCAGTCCACAAGGGGCCTCAAGCGGACTTTCTGCAGACTTCCAGAGAGTCTGCTTGGGGTGCAGAAATTCTGCAGACTTCACTAGTTTGATTACCCACAATTCATTGCAATACGGACGTGACGTTTTAATTTTTCGATTTTTTGCAGTCTGAAGCCGAAATCATTTATGAGCATTTATATTTATTTATTTATTTGAGCTGAGGAAAATAATGGCAGAAAAAGGACGAAAGCAAGTCTTCCAATGTAAGTAATACCCAAATTAATTCATATTAGTCTGGTTCTGTAAATAAAAATGTATGTTTTTGGATGTGCATAGCCTATGTGTATAAGTGTTGATTTGTTCACTCTCAAAAAAAGCCTATAAATGGGATTTTTATCTTATTTGCACGATAGTTTTTCATACAGTTTCGCGGAAACAACTGAAACGGACTCCAAGTCTGTCTATTAGCTCCATTCATAATGCAGTAGACTCCCGCTCTTGCAGACTTTACGTGATGACGGTAAAGACGTCACATTATGTAGGCTATGACTGAAGTCCGCGAGGGCTCAGTCTGCAAGTCCAGAGGGTGGAGATATGGATGCAGCCTTAGATCAGAGATCATAGAAGGCCACTTCAGAATAGTCCTGTGTTTTGTTCTGAGCCATTCTTGGGTGTTTTTAGCTGTGTGTTTTGGCTCATTATCCTGTTGGAGTACCCATGACCTGTGACTGAGACCAAGCTTTCTGACACTGGGCAGCACATTTCACTCCAGAATGTCTTGATAGTCCTGAGATTTCATTGTACCTGCACAGATTCAAGACATCCTGTGCCAGATGCAGCAAAGCAGCCCCAGAACATAACTGAGCCTCCTCTGTTTCACAGTAGGTACAGTGTTCTTTTCTTTGTATGCTTCATTTTTGTGTCTGTGAACATAGAGCTGATGTGACTTACCAAAAAGCTCCAGTTTTGTCTCATCTGTCCAAAGGACATTCTCCCAGAAGCTTTTTGGCTTGTCAATATGCATTTTAAGAAATTACAGTCTCACAATTTTATGATTTTCTTCCAACAGTGATGTCCTCCACTCAGTCCACTTTGGCTCAAACAGTGATGGATGGTGTGATCTGACTCTGATGACCCTTGACCTTGGAGTTCTCCTCTAATCTCTTTGAAGTTGTTCTGGGCTCTTTGGTTTCCATTCGTATTCTCCGTCTCTTCAGTTTGTCATCAGTTTTCCTCCTGCAGCCACGTCCAGGGAGGTTGGCTACAGTCCTGTGGACCTTAAACTTCTGAATAATCTGTGCAGCTGTAGTCACAGGAACATCAAGCTGCTTGGAGATGGTCTTATAGCCTTTACCTTTAACATGCTTGTCTATAATTTTCTTTCTAATCTCCTGAGACAGCTCTCTCCTTGGCTTTCTGTGGTCCATGTTCAGTGTGGTACACGCCATGATACCAAACAGCACAGTGACCACTTTTCAGCCTTTAAATAGGCAGACTGACTGATTACAAGCTTGAAGACACCTGTGATGATGATTACAGGACACACCTTAGTTTAACATGTCCCTTATGGTCACATCATTTTCAATATTTTCTGGGGGTACCACCATTTTTGTCCAGGCCAGTTTCATTACTTTGTTTTTTTTTTAAAAAGTTCTTTTTGAACTGCAATTATAAAGAAATGTCTGATTTTCATTATTTTATTTTCATGAAATTTTTATTTATTCTTACTTTTGTCAGTGTGAAGTCATTTCAGCGACCATTTTGGGCTTTCTGTCTTTAGCGGAAGGGTACCAGCAATTTTGTCCACGTGTGTATATACACGTACACATATGTGCATATATGTACACAAACATACATAAATTATGACAGTAATTTTCATTTAACCACTTAGCAAATAAACACTCAGCAGAGGTCCATCTACTAAGTAGCATGTCACTGTAATTGTAATGAATAGTTGGTAGGATGCCAAGAGGATTTGGAGACTGATGCACACCACAGAAGCTTGATTAAAATGATAAAATTTATAACAACAGATACAAGAAAAAGCAAAGCAATAAAACTAAGAGACATCTAAATAAGACACCAAAAATATATATATTTAAAACAAATAAAAGTATGTTAAAAGATTAAAATGAAACCTAAAATAATTAAATGTAAAAAGATAAGAACTATATGAAAATATACAAGCAAATAGTAAAAATGGATCTGACTGCTGATGTATTTGTCATGTATGCACTCTGCACAAGTCTTCCACAGGGCATGTGACATGATTTTGTAAAATAAAGAGCACACAAGAAATAAGTGTTATGTTCTTTGTACTAGAACTTTATGTACTTTTAGGAACAGATATGGGCTTCTGTCCAAAATCGAGCAACATAAAAGTAACAAGAAAAAAATACATAAAAGGGACGAGTAAAAAGTTAATTTTCATCAAGGGTAACTAAGTGAGGTAACATTTTACTTTTTTAAGAAGCAACTAGTAACGAGCAAACACTACTTTTTCAAAGCAACTTCCTCAACACTGCTTTTTTATATTATATAAATGTATATATATGTGTATTAAACATTATCATTGACACAATTATTTTCAACATCAATCTCAACCACATTTTTCTCGAGTATGACGTATCACAGCCATAAAGTTTAAAAGAGGAAACATTAGAGGCATACTTACCCAGAGTTATCTCAGCTATCGAGAAAGCAAGCAAGAGCCAAATGTATGTTCCTGGAAGAGCTAAAAATGCTTGATTTTAATATACATTTAAAATATTTGACATTAATGCTGCTTACTTTAAAGTTATTTACTTGTTTCTAACACAGTCACACAGTCTTTATCCATCTTCTCTCAGATGACGGGCTGAACAGAGTCAGAAAAGTTTCCTCAGATCAGATAGGCTCAGAAAGTCTGGTCAGAACTTTAGGACAAAAGTTTAGTGGCAGGAAAATCTCACCATCTGTCCTCTCCTGATCCACTGAAACAACTGAGAATAAGGTCAGGATGTTGGCCAATGTAACACGTCTCAATTTTTTGGAAAAGAAGCACCAAAGCTTGTGAGACAGGATTTTCCCAGAAGAGCGAATAAACAAAATGATGAACAGACAATTCTTTGACCACAGCAGCTGACTTAGCTGAGAGAAAGGAGCCATGAAGACTTTAAGGGTCTGATCTACTGGAGGTTTGCATGTATATAAACACGTACAAACTCAATAGCGCAGGCACTAAATGGGTGGAGGAAGGATTGTGTGGGTCAAATGAGCAAAATAGCTCAAGCAATCCATTTGGTTTTTTTGCCTAAATAAATATGCAGATCGCATGCAGATTATTAGAACAAGAAAAAATACTGGGTAGAGGTGATGTAAATGTGATCATTTAGCTCCCACAATGTGATTTATCAAACCTAATTGTGCTCAGTGCTTTTGTATCTAAATTTAGCAGGTTTGAAAGGCAGAGGGCTGACAACAGAGATGTGGGATGTTAAGACTGTCATAAACAGCATTAACCAAAAATCTTCTGTCATTCTGTCTTCATAAAAAGCCTTCTCTTGACCCCTCAGTGATGTCAAATTTTAGACCCTTTCTCATTTGCCCTTTCTTTCTAAGGTTTTAGAAAATGTTGTTTTTATTTAATTACAGTCATTTCTGGAAAACAACTCAGTCCTTGAGAAGTTCCCGTCTGGGTTTAGGTCTCGTCACAGCACTGAGTCTGCACTGTTAAAAGTACACAATGATATCACACGGGTGGTGGATACCAAATCTCCAGTTGTGTTAGTGTTGCTTGACCTCACAGCTGCCTTTGACACGGTGGACCATCCAGTCCTCCTGTCACACCTGAGCGATTACGTTGGTATTCAGGGTACAGCACTGAAGTGGTTTAAATCCTACTTATCCAGCAGAACCTACTCTGTTATGTGACTTGTCCTCTTCTAGTGCTCCTCTCTCCTGTGGGGTCCCACAGGAGTCTATTCTTGACCCTATTCTCTTTTCTTTTTATATGTTGCCTCTTGGGTCAATTATAGCCAGACACAGCCTCTCTTTTCCCTGTTATGCAGATGATCTGCAAATCTATCTGCCAGTGAAGCCCAACAGTAACAGTGCACAGTTACTGTTGGGCTTTGTCTTCCCAAAATTTCCTTCATCTCAATGACGTTAAAACAGAGTGCATCATGTTTGGGGACTCAGGGATGGCTGGAACCTTGTTTCCAACACTTAGTCAAAATGTCAAAAATCTGGGAGTGATTTTCGACTCACACCTTAAGTTTGACAAACAAATAGACAGTGTTGTCAGGACTAGTTTTTTTCCAGCTTCATCTCCTGGCCAAAGTCAAAATGTTTTTAAGTCACCAAGACCTTGAAATAGCCATCCATGCTATCATAAGCTCTAGGCTGGATTACCGTGATGCTCTTTATATTGGTGTCTCCTAGGCTTCTCTTGGTCGCCTCCAGCTGGTGTAAAACGCTGCGGCCCGTCTTTTAACCAGCACTAACAGAAGAGAGCACATCACTCCTGTTCTTAAATCCCTTCATTGGCTTCCCGTCCAGTACAGGATTGATTTTAAAATTTTAATGTTTGTTTTTAAAGCTCTTAATGGTCTCGCCCCAGTGTACTTAACTGAGCTTTTAACTGTTCGGGAGCCTGGTAGAGCGCTGAGGTCATCAAACCAACTTTTGCTGGAAGTGCCCAGGTCAAAATACAAACACTGGGGTGATCAAGCCTTTTCCATCGCTGCTCCAGGCTTTGGAATAAGCTCCCTGTTGAAATACGTCTCATTTCTGACCCGGGCCTTTTCAAATCTAGATTGAAGACATATTTATTTAGTTGGGCTTTTAATACCCAGTAGTGTGGTGACACTTTTACTTTTACTCTGTTTTACTTTATTTATAGTATTTTATTGCTCTAATTGCTTTAGTTTTTTTCATTGCTTTTATTGCTGTTGTTGCTTTTATTTGTTTTTAATTGTGTCATTTATTGCTATTTACTTCCACCTACTGTAAAGCACTTTGGTTCACCGAAAGGGTTGTTGTAAAGGGCTGTATAAATAAAGAACATTTACATTTACATTTTACATCTACCGAGTTTTTGAACTCACTACTGAAAGAATGGAGGCTGTCTGTCATTATGATGGACTGGAAACAGAAGAATGATCCAGTGTGCCATCATACTCATGCAGACACAGGGGTAAAGTAAACCCTCTCTGTTTTGTGCTCTTAATGTATCATAGAGGAGGTCCTTTAACCTATGTGAAAAAGATCCCCTAAATAGCCACAATCACTCCATTTGTCACTCTTTGTCACTCTGAGATATGTGAATTAAATAGCCACAATCACTCCATTTGTCCACAGATTTTCAGGTTCCTCAGGTATACTGTGTCCTGTATCCCAATGAACAGTGAGCCTGTGTAACGCCCTTTGTCTGCTATTGTTTTTATGAACGACATCCTTCTGTCACTATTGTTTATCAGTTTAAACAGTACTACTTGGCATTTCTATGATACACTTACGGTGATGGAGCACGCTTGACCAAAAACAACGACTCTGCAATAACTAGGAGCGTAGAACAAGAAACAAGAACACAAGAAATCCCACATTCTGCTGACCCCTCTTGTGTCTGTCCACGGCTCCGTCGCTCACAGCAGAAAGTGGGATTTCTTGTTCTACACTCCTAGTTATTGCAGAGTGCGCATTCGTTTGGTTTGGTCAGCCGCGGCTCATAGAAATGCCAAGTAGTACTGTTTAGGCTATAAACATGTGCTAAATGATGTCGTTTCGAGTAAATGGTGGACGTTACCCGCTCAGGACACTTGGATTACAGCGCACAAGCAGTATGGAGGAATATTGCCAACTTTTTGTGGACTTTTAAGGACACTGTTCGTTCGGGCTCCTATCTAAGTCATGATGTCAATGTCAGTGGACAGCGAGGATCCCCACAGATCTCCGGCTGCATCCTAGATGTTCCAAAACTACTCCACAGTGTTGTTCAGCATGAGGGTGAGTAGAAAATGAGGCCAAATCGTTGTTTGGGTGTAGTGTTCCTTTAATTCAAACCACTCATGTACTTATCATCTTTGCAAAGATAATAAAATCATGTCAGCAGGCAGAAGTCTCTATTTCAATCTTCACCGTCATTTAGATTATACTTGATTGAAATCAGAAAAGTATCAGAAATTAAAAAAGTATGAAATGAAGTAAAAGTGACAGCCTTGTCAAAATGACAGGTGTACACAATACAAAAGGTGGGTGTGACAAACTCTCACAAAAGTGCAGTTTTATTGTCTGTTCAGGTTGTGAAGCCATCAAACCATCAAAACCATAAACAAGTCGGGGGGCTGGTTTGGTGGAGTGGTTAGCAACCATATGTATTTGATTCTGCCGGTCCGGGTTTGAATCCCGCCTGTGACCAGTTTGCAGAGTGTCTTCCCTACTCTCTCACCCCCTTTCACAAGCCTATCAACTGTCTCTCTCCTATCAATAAAGGCACAAAATGCCCAAAATATAAAATAAAAAAAAACATAATAAGTAATGAAGTTTAAAAAGTTCTGGAAGGCAGCGGCAGTGAGTTATGCCAGTGCCCACTCATCCCAAGATCACGTTGCATGATAGTCATGCCAATGGACTTAAACTGATGATACCTGGCTGCTACGGGTATAACGATTTGATGCTGTTGACTTTTTGCCTTGTTCATAGAAGTACCACGTCAAATTTAAGTGATATACTGACAAAGCAAAGGTCACACAATACTTAAAAAACATAATATGAGCTCTTTAATGTAAACCAGAGACCTGAGTGTGATTATCATTCTGGAGTCTTTTTAACCATCTCTGAAAACCATCCATCTCTTGTCACGACAGTAATTTAAAAGTTAGTTATCAAAGTTTCTTGGACATAAATTTCATGACTTTGCAGTTATTACCGATGATTTTTTTTTTAAGGTTCAGACTGAGTAACAGTAACTTTGACATAACTGTTACTTCAGTCCAGCTCCACTAGATGGAGCCAAACGAGGATGATACATCAATCAGGCTCCTTCAGTGTTTAGAATGCAAAAAAGTTCTATAAATGTATTTTGTATTCCATGAATTATGGGAACATTTTAATCGTGTTTTGGAACGGGCTGCCTCAAAATGTTAAACAGGCCTTGTCTCTGCCTGTTTTTCAATCCCTCCTTAAGACCCACCTTTTCTTCCTGGCTTTTGATGCACAGTGGTTGGCGATTGTATTTTTATTATCATTATTTATTTTCATTTTATTCTATTTTGATTGCTTCTTCTGCGTTTTTTATTCATTTTTATTTGTTTTACGTCTTTTAAATTGTTCCTTGTCTTTGAGAATTCATTTTACTTATGTTTTATGTCTATTCTTTTATCTCGTATTTTATTTATTCTCCTGTACAGCACTTTGTTTCAACTATGGTTGTTTTTTAAAGCACTTAACAAATAAAGTTGGATTGGATGTTTTTTTTTCATCAAGGTGCTTCCTGCACCAAATGCACACTCACTGAGACTGGAATGAGAAAATCCTTTATTGATCCTAAAAGTGGAAATTTAAGTGTTACAGCAGCATAGGAGCACGCAGGAGATAACAGTACAACATTTCAGATAAATAAATACATTCAAGTACTTAAAGGATTTAAAATCACAGTGATTATACACAGGAGGAAGTTCTCAAGAGAGGACAATATAAGATTTTCAGGACAGCAGCTTCAAAGTCAGGTGTACCGTCCAGGTAAATGAAATGAGGAAACATATTGTGCACTGGAAAAAGAATCAGAGTTTAGTCAATGAATAGATTAACATATTCTAAGTGTTAATGTTAAATTCCTTTTATAAAGATTCCTTATGTGCTTTCTCACACAAACATATTAAAAAAAGTAGATTTTTAACTGTTAGTTAAAGCTTCCTTTTATTTTTACACAAAACTAAATATAGAAAACGAAGACTTTGTTGTAAGATTTCTGCAAGTCTTGCTTTAAATATCTTTCACATTATTTTTAAGGGTAAAGAGAAAGAGTATTTCACAGTGTTATATAGTTTTTCACTCATCAGACCTCTCACCACAGACTGTTTGAATTGAAATTTCCTTTAATGGCATCATATTTGCATCCTTTGTTAAAGAAACAAACATATCAAAAAAGTTTGATTTAAAACTGAGATCATCTTTAACATGTGTACTGAAGCAATGATTATTCCACAACATGGATCAACAGTGGAAGTCTTTCTCTCCCGTCTCTGCAGTCACAACAATTCTGCTTCCAACAGTAAAAAATAATTAAAACGGCAACATGAAGCAAGTCCAGCCCCACAGTCATCCATGTAGCATACTGGGACAGAGTCCAGTCACAGTGCAGAGTTTCCTCCACACTCCTGAAGAGTTGATCAAGCAGGTAATTACCTAAAGGAGAAAAAATGATTATGAATGCATAAGGGAATAAGAAAAATCAGAAAGTCTAAATTATGTAAATTTGCCTGTTATAGAGTAAAATGTGAACTCTTTGATATCTGAGAAAAACAAAGAAGAAAGTCTCACCGTACGCTAACCATGAGAGCACAAACATGCACAGGATTAAGAGGCTCCAGAACCAATTACTGTTACAAATCTGAACACAGTCGAACCATGCCAGAGTGATCAGACCGATCAGCAGGATGCCTATGATCCCCCACACAATCACGTACACCGGGAGGATGGGGAAGGGTGGACAGTCGTGCAGGTACAACACACCTGTTAACAGAGCGAGAGAAAAGAGCTGAAGATCTTTGAACACTGAGTCTTTTTTTTAAATGCTTTTTCTGGATCTAACTCTTCACAAGTTCTAAATGTTTGCTTTGCTGTCTATTGTGAAGGATCGTAGTATGAGGAAGAGTATTATGAATATTGTCAAAGTTATCCAGCAGCAGAGGTGGTGTTGTAAATCTGTCTGTCCTGATAAAATGAAAAACACAAAGTCCATTCTGTGACCGTGTCAGGCTCGTGCTGAGGACATTAATGCATCTTTAAAGGATAAGTTCGGTTTCTACAGCTTTCACATTGTTTATAGAATGAAGAAGAACAATATACTCACCCAGAAGGCTTTCCTGATCCAAACAGTGCTTCAGGAGATATTTAGATCCAAAATCGAGCAGTGGACATCCGTATAATGGTAGCACGTAGGGCATAGATCGCCGCTCCTAAAACTGCATTAGTCGTCCAAAAACTCATTAGTTTCATCAATATTCTATCATGATCTGTTCCAGCTAGTCCTCCTTTACAGTCTGTGTCACTCCAGACAGCGTTGTGTGCTACCATTATACGGATGTCCGCTGCTTGATTTTGGATCTAAATATCTCCCGAAGCATTGTTTGGATCAGGAAAGCCTTCTGGGTGAATATATTGTTCTACTTCATTCTATAAACAATGTGAAAGCTTAGAAACCGAACTTTCCCTTTAAGTCCAGTCAGACGTGTCTTATGTGGTTGTGAGTACAAATTTTCAGCCTTGCAGAGCAGACAGACCTGCCTGATTCTGAAATCCTGCAGGTCCGTCTTGCCAGCCTCCGTTGTCCAACAAATTCACTCGGCTGAATTCTTAATGGCCCAATCACGGAAGAGAGGCGGGAGCTGCAGAATGCGGACGTGACAACAACCGAATGTTGACAACCGGAAGTTGAGAACAGACATGCCGATTAGCCTATTGTCCTCATGGCTACTTTGTGAAAGTGGGTGAAATCTGCCCTCCTCAGAAGTTTACTTGTAGGGATTGTCTTTGACGAGGTTCATGTCACATATAAGTGTTAAATGAATCATCTGTGTTGGACAATTTAGTGTAAGACAATAGTATAAGGCCCTTAGCTGTTAGCAGCTAAGTTAGCAGCTAAAGACTAACGGTCAGTATTGGTGCGGTCCAGTTGTAGTCGTAAGTCAGAATTTCCAAGTTCCGAGTAGGAAATTTTATCTGGACTGCCCCCGAGTTCGCTATTTCCAACTAGGAACTCAGTGAAACCTCGCCACCCTGGAGTTGACAGAAGATGGATGCCCCCAGTGTGAACAGTTATTTAGCTCCTGTAATAATCCATTTATTTGCACTTCTGACTGGGGTGTGATGTCCTAAGTCAGCTGGACATGTAGTAGTGTTAGACTTATATTTACAAAAATGCTGCCATTGTGATAATCACATTCTTTATGTGACATTTGTGAACAACAACATAGGGCATGCTAGCACAGCTAACAATAAAATGGTCGATTGGCACGTTCTTTTCCGACTTCACATGGAATGCCAATAAGTCGGAGATGACGTCACTCCCATTTCCCAGTTCCCAGTTCCGAGGTAAATGGAAAGCAGCAAAACTGTTGTTGGCTGTTAGCGACTAAGTTAGCCGCTATGTATGCTACATTATAGGAAGCAACCCTGCTTGATGTGGATTGGTCTGTGATGAATGTGATGAGCCAAACGATTGTCCAATCACAAGCTTGTGTTTTTTTTTTAACATTCTGCCCCTGAAAACAAATTCAAAGGGCTCCTACCCAGATGGACTAGTGAAATATTTCTGTGGCAGATATATGGAGCTGTCCATCTGGCTCGTCAGGTTAACAAATTTTGGCCTCATGGTTGAAATCTACAGATGTGTTCAGTAGGTTGCAGTATGACGAACACAGAGATGAATAAAGCTGCTCTGATTGGTCAAGAATCCATCTAAAGGTGCTTACACACTGCACACTAATTGTACTACCTCAGCGATCACTCTCCATTCAAAGTCAATGGACAGCTGCGATGGGGCGGGGCTAACCCTCCCGCGATGCGTTTGTTGCGTACAAGACGACCACTTCACTAGTCACGCGATGTCAAAGTAAAAAAAAAGTTGATCTTGTGCGGCAACAGCCAATCAGTGGTATGTGCACGTGTGACGGTACCCTAGACAGACAGTTATTCTACAGACTACAGAGGAACAATCCATGTCTGTGTGGAAACATTAGTCAGTGAGGACATTAGTTCCACCTAGACGGACCGCGGTAAACTCGCAGATGATGCTGCTGCATCATCAGCTGCAGTGTTTTGTGGTGGGTAAGTGAGTGAAAAGGATACAGCTGGAATAATGTCTGCTTATACATCCTATTATTTGATATATGATATGATCCCAGTGAAACTGCAGTGGATGCGACGTCTCCAAGCGACGGCCAACAGCAACAGTGACCAAAATGAGGTATAATGGACGTGCAACGATACATCAGTGGGTGATGCAATTTTGGTAGCTGGGTCGCTTGCAATGTGAATGCAGCTTAAAATGGTAATTCAGATTGGCTGACACACTGAGGACTCCTATTTCTATTCAATGTGCAACAATCTCAGACAAATGAAAAACATAGATGAAAATACAAAAACCTGTATTTTCATCTCACAAACTGAGTACCCCTGATCTGCCTCTATTATCTCTGTCTGGAATGCTGTGTTGGATGTCCTGTCCCTTTTTGTCTGAACAACTATTTAAGATCACATTAATGCACAGTAATCTGATGCCAGTAACATGTAAAATTATCACTAACATCAGAACATTTCTGTTCTTCTGACAAGTTGATTTTTATAGTCACATCAACTCGAAGTCTAACCAGTGTTCTGGTTAAAATTGTGTTCATGTAAACTGGTGTGAAGTGGCTGTTTATACAAATGTAATCACTTAAATGAGTGACAATGGATAAAATGTAGCTGTTGTGCTAATTCATGCATATTTTAATTGTAGCTCAGCACTAATTTGTTGATTAATATGTGCTAAATATATAAGCAAGACAACAATATGATAAGCTCCAGCTAAAGACGAATATTAGTGTGGTACATTATTGTTTTTTTTAACATTATTATTGACTCATTATGTTTATCTCATTGGGCCTCATGCAAGAACATGTTCTTATTCTCATCCTAAATTTTTCTTACCTTTTTTCTTATGTTGCGTTCGTACAAACATGCTCCGTCAGATTCAACAAACACTTCTGTCTTTAGAAAAGTGTCTAAATGACCCGCGGAAACATGATGAATGCCACCTGTGCGTACTTAAGCGCGCATGCACCTGGATAGCATATTTGCATAAGTAACGCCCAAAGAATACCATGTAAGGATATGTTTCCCACACCATAAAACAGGAGTTTTCATTCATAAAGATGGCGCCAAACACACTTCCAGGTGCCTGGCATGCCAGGGCATCCAAAAGAAGAAGCTCAGCCATGAAGCAGCTGGTTACTCTCTCATTTGACGTTTTATATAGGCCAGTCTAATAAACCTTCAGTTAATAGATTTTAATATTTTTTCTGGTTTGAGATCCTCAGATTTATTTCGTCTTATGCTATATTTTATTAAAAATGCTTTAAATTAGTTAAATGTATAATCAGTATGTAAGGCACTTGATTTGAAAAGAGCAGACTAATTTGTTGTGATTTTTAAGACAAGTCTGGACCACTCGTGATTTGTGTTCGTACTTGAAAGAAAATTCTAAAAAAAATGCTGAATGCGACAAATTCTCCTAAATCATTCGTACTCAACACTTACGAACATGTTTGTTCGTACGAACGGTTCTTGCATGAGGCCCATTGTTTTACAACATCAACAAAGGCCATATTTAACTCAAGTGTGAGTCATTAAGTATAAAAAGAGGAAACACCAGAAGTTCACTTACCCATAGTTATATTACTTATCGAGAGAGCGAAAATGAGGAAGGCAAATCCTGGAAGAGAAACAATTGCTCACTTTTGATATAAAATATAAAAATCTTTGGCATTAAAGCTTTTTAATCTTAAATCATTTACCTGTATATAGCACACACTTTGTAGGCATCTTCTCTCAGATCACAGGCTGAACAGAGTCAGAAAAGTTTCCTCACAACAGATACAGAGGCTCAGAAAGTCTGGTCGGAACTTTAGTTGAAAGAAAATCTCAGCATACGTCCTCTCTTGATCCACTGAAACAACTGAGAAGCACTTCAGGCTGTTGGCCAATTTAACGTGTCTCAGTTTTACATCATTTTGGAAAGGAAGCAGAAGGAAGTTTGTGAGACAGGATTTTCCCGGATGAGTGAATAAACAAAAATGATGAACAGACAATTCTTTGACCACAGCAGCTGACTTAGCTGAGAGAAAGGAGCCATGAAGACTTGAACGGCCTGATCTACTGAAGGTTTGCATGTATATAAACATGTACAAACTCAAAGCAGATCTACTAACAGGATGTACAGAGGGTTGTATGTGTCAAATGAACAGAAAAGCATGAGCAACCCATTTAGTGTGTTAAACTTCATCAACCATCAGAACACAAAATGCTGCGAAGATGAGGTGCAATACAATCATTTAGCACCGACAAAGTGATTTATCAAACACCAAACTGATTGGCTCAGTGAGATAGAATCTTCTGTGTGCATGTCAACATGTTTGGACAGATATAAGAAGCATTAACCGAATACTCAACATCATTTACTGATTTTTTAAAAGAATGACGGAAGATTTGAATGACTAGAAAAAGAGGGACGATCCAGTGTGCCATCATACTCATGCAGACATATGTGTAACTGTACTCTTAAAGGTGCAGTGTGTAGCATTTGGCATTTTAGCAACATCTAGCGTTCAAATTCTAGAGTGAACCTAACCGTAGCCAAAATGTCATGTCGCTATCAAATGGAATCCTGTGAAGACCAAAAAGGATCCTAAACACGGCATCATTTACTAAAGTGACAAGGTTTGGGACCATTATTTTTAGAGATTATAGGTCAGTTGTTAGCTGCCAATTGTAGGTTTTGTGAACTTGTAGTAACACAAACAAACATTAGCCCATTAATGCTAATCAGATCAAGCTTGATGCAGATTCGGTGAAATAAGGTAAAGAAGAGAAAGAGAGTACAATGTTGCGGAAAGCTGGGCCGGACGAACAAGAGTTTTGTAAATTGATTAATGGAGTATTTATTTCCCTCTGCTGATGATGTTCTTGTGTTTCAGATACATGGGCCAGACGTGGCCCTCAAACAGGCCGGGTGGATCTGGCACTGCGTAGTTCCTAGAGCACGTTATTTACAATACCAACACAATACGGGAGTTGTGTAGCAGCTCAGGGGTTTACAGTCTGTGTTGATCGTTAAAGTTTGTAACGGCAGTATAACCTGCACCCTTACCTGTCCTGCACCCCTTCCATCAGTTTATCTCACGTAGGGAAAATTATCATTGTCTGCTCTATAAACATAGACAATCTGTTGTGTTCCCAGCATGTTTCAGAGCTGAAAGAATATAACGTGCGTTGCCACTATCAGAGTTGTCAGGCCGACATACAACTTTCAAGGACAACATAGAAGAGCGAAGGTGAATGAATTGTTGGTGGACCTGAAGAAACAGCAGTCTGTGTTTACTCGTAGCCGAGAAATCAGTGACTGCAGTGAAAGCTAGCTACATTATTGCTAATGAAATTGCAGCAGCTTCAAAGCTATTTATTGAAGGGGAATTTGTGAAAACATGTATGCTGAAGGCTGTGGAGATTGTGTGCCCTGAAAAGAGTAATGCTTGCAAACATCAGCCTGACAAGAAACACTTGCAGACAGGATTTCTGATCTTTCAGCGGTCGTGGACAGCCAGTTGAAGCTCAAAGTAAAGTCATTCATTGCTTTCTCAGTTGCAATTGAGGAAAGCACTGATATTACTGATGTTGCACAACTGGCAATATTCACCCACGGAGTTGATGACGCTGATCATCACCAAGAAGTTTGTGGAGTTGGTGCCAATGACGGACACGACAACAGCAGCTGATATTTTCACCGCACTTGTAGGCACCCTGGACAGGATCGGAGTGGACTGGTCACGCGCTGTCAGCCTGGCTACAGATGGTGAGCCCTCAGTGGTTGGGAAAAAAGCAGGTGTTGTGACAAAGTTCAGAGAGAAAGTGCAGAGTGCAAATGGAGGACGAGGTTTTTGGACTTTTCACTTTATTTTGCATCAGGGGGCTTTGTGTTTCAAGGCGTTAAAGATGGATAACGTCATGAAGGTGGTCGTCCAAACTGTTGATTTCATCCGATCCAGAGGCCTGAATTGACCGTCAGTTTGACAGCCTTCTCAGAGAGAAAGATCACAACTATGGGCTGACATATCACACCGAGGTAAGATGGTTACCTCGGTAAGACAAGAGGAAATTGAGCAGTTCATGGAAAAAAGGGAAAACCAGTGTTAGAATTGCAGTCCACAGAATGGATGCAGGACCTTGCATTTATGGTGGATGTTGCAGAACACTTGAATAACTTGAACGAAATGCTGAAAGGGCGCAACAAATGGCCCTTTTCCACTAGCATGCCTTGGCCCTACTCTGCTCGGCCCTACTCGATTAGTTCTACTCCGCTCTGGTTCCAAGCAGGCTAAGTCGATAGTAAAAGATGACATCACCGGCTGCCAGCTACTGATTGGTCAGACAATGTCGTCATCTGTGAGTCATGGGCACGATGATCTAGCACAGGGGTGTCAAACTGATCCAGTAAAGGGCCACCGTGGCTGCAGGTTTTCATTCCAACCAAGCAAAAACACACCTGACGCAAATTATTAAATCAACTGGATTGTCTTTGTTGGATCAGGTGTGTTCTTGCTTGGTTGGAAAGAAAACCTGCAGCCACAGTGGCCCTTTACTGGATCAGTTTGACACCTGTGATCTAGCATGTTAACATAACTTACCCTCATTCGTCTTTTCTTTGCAGCTGGATTGCTCTCGTCCTCGGCTTCATTCTGTTGTATAACTTCCAAAACTCTCCTGTGCTTCTCAAGTGGTATTTCTTCTTCCCACCTGCAGCCTTCTTCTGCTTTTCTTTTTTACTCGGTTTGTGAAAAAAGCCACAGATTGTTGTGTCGCGCTCAAAATGACGTCACTACAGAGCCGCTCTCTGTTGACAGCGACACTGCACCCCGTTGGGCAGGCGACTGGGGCTAATGGAAAAGCAGCACAAGGTGAGTAGAGTAGAGCCGGGTAGAGTCGAGTAGGGTAGAGTAGGGCTAATGGAAAAGGGCCAAAAGTTGTCATGCAGTATTACGACAGCGTCTGTGCGTTCAAGTTAAAGCTGTCATGTTGGGAAACACAACTCGCAGGTGGTGATGCAGCCCACTTTCCCCGTCTGAAAGATGTGTGTGGGACTCAACATACCACAGACATGAAGCGGTTCAAAGATAAAATAGCGGGACTATTGTGTGAGTTTGAGCAATGCTTTCATAATTTTGGTGAACTGGAGAGAGACTTCAAAGTTTTCTGCTCACCAGTCACTGCAAATGCTTCTGATCTGCTCGTCAACGTCCAACTTGAAATGATAAACTTGCAGTGTGACTCAAATTTGAAGGGCAAATTTGTTGCAACTGGCTTGGACATATTTTATCAGTATCTCTTGCCATGTTTTCCCAACTTGACAGCCCTTGCTGCAAAATTGTTGTGCATGTTTGGAACCACATATCTTTGTGAACAAGTTTTCTCTGCAATGAACATTTATAAAGCAAAGCTGCACTCAAGGCTCACACACGTACACTGAAATAACATCCTGAAATTGGCTGCCACTCAGGATCTGACACCTGATATTGATGCACTTGTGAAAGCTAAAGGATACCAGGTTTCAGGGATGAAATGAACAATGGGTAACCCTGCTTGAAATTCTGCACCGGGACCCTGATATAGTTCTGTGAAAATGATCGTCTTCTGTGGAAATGTAAAGAAAATGAACAGTGTGTGGTTTACTGTAAGAATGTGAGTCACTTCAGTTCATAAGTTTGGTTTGTTGAAATTGTTGATGCGTCGCACAGATTTTATTTTTTTTATCAATAAATAGTAGGGGTGTAACGAAATGGTCAACTCACAAAACAATACGAAATACGAAACAGAAACAGAAATACTTGCGATACAAAATATATATATGTATAATTTTCTTTATTTTCTTCCTAATGCAGACAGACCAAAAAATATTGCTGCATCAGTACAAAATAAATGCTCTTTGAAAAAATGTTTTTTCCCCTTATTTAGACTACAGTGCAAATACAAACATCAAATCTCAATAAAAAGTGCTTTGTTGTTGTAACAATCAGGATAAGTACATTCTTGAATGAAAAGGAAAACAAATAGCAGTCCTCAGAGCTGCAGTTTAGACCTATAAATGTCTGAACTGTGAACTATAATATTTAGCCTATAACAGTGCATATACTTCTGATCTTCAAGTAGGATCAAATTCTGTCAACTCAACAGTAGATGCAAAAATCAAATATTGTTTTT
The DNA here is from genome assembly GCA_036419115.1 of Scarus forsteni. Taxonomy (NCBI): domain Eukaryota; kingdom Metazoa; phylum Chordata; class Actinopteri; order Labriformes; family Labridae; genus Scarus; species Scarus forsteni. The sequence goes on from JAZDUH010000145.1 coordinate 2,713,820, forward strand.
TATGCAGACTTACACAAACATACAGTTGCTGCCTGTCTCCAGTTCAAAGTAGTTGGTAGTTGTTCTCGCCGCAGTATACGGTGAACTGTAGCGGCATATTTTGCACACGGTTTTTGTTTTGTCTGCATCTTCTCACCGCTCTCTCGTCTTTTACATGGGAAGCCAAAACAGGTCCACACAAGCGATTTATTTGACGAAGGAGCGTCAGCTAATTCCTCGACCTCGTCTTCCTCCATTTTGAAGTGAGTGTTTTGCTATGGTAGGCGAGAAGGGAAAACATCCCCAGTCGTGCACACACCCCTTTGCATTTTTTATTTCGTGCTTTTATTTTGTACGTCTTTGAATTTTATTTCATCATTTTTTTATTTCGCAAAATTTCGTGGCACAACATTTCGTTTCACCCCTAATAAGTAGTGTAGCCTATAAGGCAGGGAGTAAATCAACCCTCTTGAATAGTTTCGACCTCGGTTTTTATGGTTTGTTGAGTAAGCAGGATTAATATGTGGAAATGACAGAAGTGTTTGATACATAAATAAGTTGTTTTGTTCACATATTTATTATTTACTTTGTTCAATCCCAGATAGGCTTTGACTTAAACTTTTATGGCTTTTATGAGATGAAGCTACTATCACAGAGGCATTGTGTTCTTGAAATTGCACCAATTTTTTCCTCAGAAATTGAAGTGGTTTGTCAAGTGGATTATTTGTGATTTGTACATTTTCAGAATGTGAATGTTCTATTTTGGACCAAAGTAAAAAAAAAAAAAAAAAAAGACTGAAGTTGTCCTTATTTTTAAGTTTTTATGATTTTGATTTTACCAGTCCGGCTCCCTTTAGAACAAATTTTCCTACATGTGGGCCCTGATGGAAAATGAGTTTATTCCAAAGGCTCGCCGTCTGCGCTGACGACTGGAACCAGTGGAACCAGTGAGTAAGGCTGTGATACTCCACACCACCGTGGTCATCCAGAAAGCAAACTTATACAGATTCCTGTTACAGTATGGAGCTGCAGCCTCCACAGGAAGTGATGTATTCAGGGCGCTGCTGTTTCTGCTGAGGGTCTGAATCAGGCTCAGTAGAGTCTGGTTGCTTTGGTAGATTGTTCCGGTCTGGTTCAGGCTCTGAAGGTTCTGCGTCTGGTTGTAGGGCTCAGGTTTGTGATCAGCTGCAGACACATTTAAGACGCTGCTGTTGGAGCTCTTGATGTAGTTTGGGGGGTTTATAGAATAAACCAGGTAACTGCCTAAAACAGAAAAATGTAAATTAAAGCATTAGGGGCTACAGAGACAGGATTGTGTTTGATATTTAGTGAAATCTATGACAGATCCTTCTGTGCAGAGAAACTATGCAGATTTTCCTGATTTAGAGTAAAATGTGAACTCTTTGATATCTGAGAAAACCAAAGAAAGAAAGTCTCCAGGCTTACCGTAGCATAACCATATTAAAAACAACAGGCACAGAGTGAGGAGACACCCGATCCAGATAAGGTTCTCTGATATGTCATGACAGAAAACCAGAGCAATCACACCGATCAGCAGGATGGCCATGATCCCACACACCATCACGTACACCGGGATGAGAGGGGAGGCGGGACACTCGTCCAGGTACACCACACCTGTTTACAGAGCAGGAGAAGATAGCAGAGGAAAAGCTGAAGGTTTTTGAACAGTCTTTTTTAATGCTTGTTCTGGATCTGAGTGCTGATAAATTTGTCCTGTATGCACCCTGCATGAGTGCTGAATGTTTGTTTTACTATCTATTGTGAAGGTTCCCAATGTTAGAAAGAATGCTGCAGCTGCTGCTCTGAATGGTCAAAAATCTGTCTAAAATTTCTTAATTTCCATGTTCTTTTCCTTTATTTTCATTTTAGCTGTATTTATCTTATTTTATTTTTTGTTTTACTTGTACTGTATTTTAGCTAAATTAATGCTACCTATTCTAATGTCTCTATCTGATATTTTGTCTGCTATACTGTGAATAGTCAAGTCAAGTTTATTTATAGAGCACTTTCAAGAAGACAGCAGTCCATCAAAGTGCTGGACACAAAAACAGAGAAATAAATACATATAACAATAAAAACAATAAAAAATAGAAAAGCATTGTAATAAAACAGTGAAAGTACAAAAACTAAAGTGCCTGTGATTTGTATAAGCTCACTGATGAAACGCCAGGGAGAAAAAGTGGGCCTTTAAAGGTCCAGTGTGTAGTTTTTAGCGACATCTAAAGGTGAGGTTTGAGATTGCAGCACTCCGCTCGGGCTACTCCTCCATTACAGTCTGAGTCACTCCAAACATGTTTTTGTGACTGTGCTGACCTCTGAACTGAAGAAGAAGAACAGAAGAACAGTGCAATGGAGGAGTAGCCCGAGTGGACCATGATGAAATATTGGTGAAACTAATGAGTTTTTGGATGATTAATGCAGTTTTAGGAGCGGTGCTATACATGCCCCGTGTGCTACCATTATACGGATGTCCGCTGCTCGATTTTGGATCTAAATATCTCCTGAAGCACTGTTTGGATCAGGAAAGCCTTCTGGGTGAGTATATTGTTCTACTTCATTCTATAAACAATGTGAAAGCTGTAGAAACCAAACTTATCCTTTAAGGCGGTTAACGGTTGACATATTCATGCCAGTGTATAAGGAGTTACAGTCGAGTCTACATGTAATAAAGGCATGGACAGTCTTTTCAAGATCAGCCTGTGAGATATAGGGCTTGGTCTTTGCTAAGAGGCGGAGCTGGAAAAAGCTCGCTTTCACAATGGCACTGATCTGCTTAAGAATAAGAGCAACTGAAACAATCGAATTTCTCATTGGTGATTAATAGAGTATTTCTGATTCTGATTAAAGGTGCAGTGTGTAGAAGTTGGCAGCATTTCAATGAACAGAAGCAGTGAATATAAGATATAATGTTTCAGTCGGTTTGTTAAGTCCATCGAAATAGGTGCACAATCATTCCCATGAAACTTTTATATTCTTTTTATTAAGTTATAAAGCTTTTTATTTCTATGTACTGCCCCTGCCCTCTGTGGAGGCTGACACAACGATCCGCCATGTTGTCTACCGGTGGGTTTAAGGGACAAAAAGAGCCAATTTTTGAATATGAATCTACAAAAGTTTACAAACCTATAATCATCATCTTAATCAATCAATCAATCAATCAAAATTTATTTATATAGCACTTTTCATACAAAATAATTTAGCACAAAGTGCTTTACAAACAGACAAATGAATTAAATGAAGGATTTATGACCCAAACCCACTCCACCCAGCCCCTGAACCACCCACATACACAGTGTCGATAAAAAGCATAATAAATAAAAGACAATAATAAAGCACACTGCTGTACCCAGCACGTACTGAGGAAACGCCATCTTGAAGGTTTAAAAGTGAGAAAACACTGGAGGTTAGGTTAAAAGTATAAAATTAAATATATCATGAAAAAAAATAAGAAAATGAATTTTAAATAATAAGAAGAATAAACTTACCTATAATCTATCAAATTAGTAGTTGAATGATAAACCCTCACCTGGTAACTGTTGTAAATGATGCCTTGTTCACGATCCTTCTTGGCCTTCACCGGCTCTCGTCGCTTAGTGATGTTTTAGAAACAGACGGGCTCATTCCAAATCTGAACACTAGATGTCGCTAAAATGCCAAATTCTACACACTGCACCTTTAACCCTCAGGAGCAAAATAGGGACATTTTTTACCTTTCAGGAATTGCTTGCCATTTTTGGCCATAGTTTTGGTTGTGTTATTTCATATGGAATGACTTTTTGTTAAAGGTGTTTTTCATGAAAAGTCTTAAAATTAATTTTTTTTGTATTTTCAGAGGTATAAGTTAACTTGGGGCAATATTTTCAGCTGTGTCGGATTTGTTATTAACGACACATCAAGGTCACCAGAAGACAAAAATGTGCCCTCCCAGAAAGTGCTGTAAAACCATAACATGTTAATATATTTTGTACTTTTTTTGCTCAAATTATTCATCAGTACTGATCAAAACTACCACTTAATTATTTATTTCTTTTACATTTACCCTTTCAATGTAAAATTTTATTACATGGTGTCACTGTTGTATAGCCTATGTATATTTAAGCCTGATCCTTTCAAAAAACTCATCTTTATTATGTTCAAAGTAACTCATTTTATGTTTTTTTCATAAAAACAGTAATATAATGTAATCAAATGGACATTTAAAGGCTTAACATAAAATGAATAATTAAGTATTTGGTATTTTTTACTTGGATTAAAGTTGATTGAATGATTTGAGCAAAAACAAAATTAAAAATATGAATCTGTTAGGTTTTATGGCAGTTTTTTAAAGAGGACATTTTAGTCCTCTGGTGTCCTCAAAGAGTTGTAAATCATGAATTCGACACTGCAAAAATATAACAATGCCTGAAAATCAATTTTGTAACTATATTTATGTATATTTAAGTCTAACCTTTAAAGAAAAAAATCTCCGACCCTTCATGTGTTTTATTTTGGAAATGAAAACAGTGACATCTTCTATTCAAATTTGCAATTAAAGGGTTTAAATAAAATAAATCATAAAATATTTGGTATTTGATTGGGCCTGAAGTTGACTGAATGATGTGAGCAGAAAAAGTACAAAAATATGCATCTGTTATGTTTTAATTGGAGTTTTTGTCGAAGGACATTCTTGTCCTCTGGTGAACTTAAAGGGTAAATTAAAGTGACTGACAGGGTTATATGGAGGACCAAAACTGACAGAATAATAAATAAATAAATAAATAAAAATGTATATGAAAATAAACATAAAACATGAAATTAAAAAATTAAGTAAAAAAGAAAAAAAAATGGAAATAAAAACAAAACTAAAAAAAGATTTACATAAATATATAAATAAAACTAAAAATAAATACAAAAATGAATCAAAAGATTCAAATATTAAACATAAATACAAAAATAAATGAATAGAATTATATATCACTAAGTAAATAAAAGCACACTGCTCTCATATTTCTTTTTTTCACAGTATTACTGTGGCTGTTAGCAGGCATACTTTGTCTATTTCTGCACTCATCTGTAGATTAACCAATAGGCGAACAGTTCAACCCAAGACACACTAAGGACCGCCCACTCATCTGAATAACATTTCCTTCTACATTTCATGTTGCAGCGTGAAATAAATAAATATGAGAGCAGTGTGCTTTTATTTACTCGGTGATGTATAATTCTATTTATTTATGTATTTTTGTATTTATTTCCACATTTACTTTTTTGTTTAATATTTGAATGATTTTATTTATTTATGTATTTTTTATTTATTATATATATATATATATATATATATATATATATATATATATATATATATATATATATATATATATATATATATATATATATATATATATATATATATATATATATATTTCCATTTATTTTTATTTTTATTTTTTTTTTTTTTATTTTTATTTTTTTATTTTGTTTTTATATATATTTTTATTTATTTCTTTATTTTTTATTCTGTCAGTTTTGGTCCTCCATAGGGTTAAACAGACAGTTTAGAAATTGTGTAAAAGTAAACTAGTGTTTAGTGGATTATTTATTTATTTATTTATATGATGTGTTAAATGAATTCAGATGGATGAAATTTTGCTGTTGTGCTCATTTCTGCACGTTTAAATTGAGGCTCAGGACTAATTTGTTTATTAATATGAACTGTCCTCATTGAGACGAGCTTCAGCTAAAGTAGAACATTGGTGAGAGGTATGTGAGATCTTTATCTAGAGGGTGGCTATGTTATCGTTCTTTTTTAACATTATTATTGTCTGTTAATGTTTATCTCTCTGTTGACTCATAACATCAATCACAACCACAATTTTTTTCAAAATAAATCTAATTTATTTAAAATATTAAAATGACATTGCATCTTAAGCATTAAAAGCAAAAGCATATATCAAACACATTAAACAATCATCACTGTGGTAAACAAGCAGAGTAATAAAGTATAAAGAGATATCAGAGGCTCACTTACCCATAGTTATCTCAGCTATGGGAAAAGCTATAACGACCAGGAAGGTACATCCTGGAGGAGACAAAGTTCTTGTTTTAACATCAAAATAGAAATGTCTTACATTTATGCTGCTTTATTTAAATTCAATTACCTCTGATTAACACCATCGCACAGTCTGAAGGCATCTTCTCTCAGATCACGGGCTGGAACAGAGATGTTCGCTCAGAAGTTCAGTCAGTATGTTCACAACTTCAGAGCCAAAAGTTAAGCGGAAGGAAAATCACCATCTGCCCTCTCCTGATCTGAGAAACTGAGAATAAAGTCAGGATGTTGGCCAATTTAACATGTCTTAATTTTACATCGTGTTGGTACAGAAGCACCCCAGGTGGAAACATGTAAGACAGGATTTTACCTAAAAAGTGAAAAAATCAGACGTGATTACCAAACCTGAGTGAAGAGAGCTACGAAGACTTTGATTGTTTAGGTATGAACAGATTTAACAAGTCCAGTGATTCCTTTAGGATTAGTTTGCTGCTTTTTGGTCCAGAGTTTATCATTTGATGAGTCCCATCTTTGATATTTCGGGAGAGGCCATATTTGGAAAAGAAGGTGGAGCTGTTCATGTCCTCTTCTGTGGACTTGATTGTTGTCATTTCTTGGGTAGTGTTATATAGCATATGTGGTTATTTTTAATGTATAGCTTTGGGGATTTTCTCAACTAAGGAAGTGAAAGCTTGCAACATGTTGTAAAGGCCAGAATACGCAACTACCTGCCAGTTTCTCAATGACACTGCAAAAACTTTTCATGTCTCTGTGACAGGAACAGACTCAGGAACAAAGACGCTCAGATCTGTGAGACAAAAATCAGGGTTTATTCAAAGTTTGGTCCACAAAATGACAGGTAATCAGGGAAGAGGTATCCAAAAACACAAGGTAACAAGGCAGGAGAAAAAGAGTGTGATCAAAAACTGTGGCTATGAAAGGAGCGCTGGAAAGTGACATGAGAGACGACAATCTGGCACAAGACTGTGGGAGACATGAGGTTAAAGACAAGAGGTGATTGGGGTGAAATGTTCAAATGGAAACAGGTGTTGAAACTTCAAAATAAAACAGGAAACACAAGACAAAACATGAAATGAGGAAACAGAAAAGAGAACTTAACCGACTGGGTGGTGATCATGACACTCGAGGCTCACAAATACAGCTGATTATCTTTCTAAGAATTCCTCTGCTCGTCTACTCGTATAATGAAACTGAATATTGGGATGGATGAGAATGTTAAAGACTCACAAAAGCTGAAGAACTTGTATTATTTTAAAAACGCTGAGGATGTAATGCTTCAGTTACAAACTAGTAACTATAATGTTAATAACTTTATTGTTATGGCACTTTTAAAAAAGAGGTTTGACACTTTAATCAGATCTGAGTCACATTTATTTATCAAAGTGGATTATTTTCAATCCATTTTGACTTGGTTTGCTGAGAGTTTGTTCTACGAAGTGGTTCATGTTTTAGCAGTAGATCTGGGAGTATCTGGGAGGAGCCCTGCGAAAATGTTTTCAGGGGCAGAACCTTCAAAAACATCAGCAGCTTGTGGTTGGACGAGCGTTTGGCTCATCACACTCATCACAGACCAATCCATATCAAGCAGCGCTGCTATGACATAGAATATGTTGCGGCTAAACGTAGGGGCTAACGGCTAACCATTATCGGCTATGGCTGACGGCTTACAAGGGCAAACAACAGTTAATGGCCGGTAGCCGTACCTGCTAACTGTTGTTAGCGGCTAACTGTTGTTAGCTACAGCTAACAACAGCCATTAGCCTAAAGCTTAACTACCTTAAATGGTTGTTTCAGATTAAATTATACAACACAGATGTATTATTTAACATTTATATGTGGCATGAACCTCGTCAAAGACAATCCCTACAAAGTAAACTTATGAGGAAAGCAGATTTCGCCAAGTATAACTGAGTAACCATGATGAGCACAGGCTAACCGATATTAGCCACCATTATTTGTACAACAGGAAGTGACGTCACTTCCTGTCATGTCACTTCCTCTTGTCGTCACGCTCCCGCTGCTCCCGCCTCTCTTCCCTGATTGGGCCGTTAAGCTTTTAGCCGAGTAAAACTGTTGGACAATGGAGGCTGACAAGACAGAGATGCATGATTTAAGGATCAGGCAGGTCCATCTGCTCTGCAGGGCTAGAGCCCGCCTACCACATTATCTGATTGGCCCGTGATGAAAGTGATTGAACGAATCATCCAATCACCTGCTGGATCTGCTGTCAAAAGGCTTTGCTCATATCCAAACTTTCCATTGGCTGTTGTCTAGATAGACAAGGGCATGGGTGCTCATACTATGGCCAGAGGGTCACAAACCATTTCTCAGCAATTTCAAAAGGTAAAATTAATTTGGCCAAATTATGACATGAGGTTTGGGCTTGACTAGTGAATACAGAAGGATGGATTTATTACATGAATGTTTGACTGGCACCATTTCAAAGTCCAGAGTCAGAAACACAAATGCTACATATTGATTTAGATTTTTGCTGCTTCATGCACTTTGCTCTTGTTTTGTGTCTAAACATGACGATGAGCTGCTATCGTCTGTTTTCTCTTTTCAGAGTATTTGCTCATACTGACCTCAGGTCAAAGAGCAATTCCAAAGGTCAACTAGAGCCATCTGAAATCTGATGGCGAACCCCAAATCCTAAACTATCACACACTTAAAGAGAGATGTGTAGAAGAACCCCTGTCTTATACTGTGTTCACACTAAAATTAGCTGGTTAACACTTAGATTATCCTGATAACAATCGCCAAGTTACTCCTCTCTCACTTCTGGCAGACCTGGTCTAATCACTCCTCTGGTGCATCACGCATCATTACATTGATGACATTGTTTACCATGCAAACAACAAAAAAGGAGCGTGAAAGCAATGGACACAGTGGTCAACTTTTTCCGTATGTCGCTCTTTAAAAATGTACAAAGTCAGCGCAGACTGAACGACATTCGAGTGTTGATGATACAAAAGTGGATGGAATACATTGCTAAAACGGCAAAGAGTCACATAAGCTACAGATGGAGGAGACGATGTTATGCCTCGGGGAACGTTATGTCGATGTCATCCGTAAATTTGCAGGTTGATCAAGGCGTGATGTTCCTGCTGGAGCCGATTGGAGGCGAGCCGATAAAAACTTGTGTTGCTTGCAGGGTCAGCCGATCTGGGTCCAAACGATTACACTCTTTCTCACTGCCGGCAGGAGTTGATTATTTGCGGGTTTGAACAGGTTCTTTGGCCAGTGTGAAAGGGGTATGTGGGCCCTGAGGAAAACAGGACTCCCCTGGACTAGAGAGGTGAAATAAACAATTCATCTGGTGTGTCAGGTTTTCATGATCCTCTTCAGAGACAATAACAGACTCTTAACACCACTCAAACCACAAGATAATCAGGAAAGATCATCTTTAAGACCACCAGATAATCCAGATTTTGCTTACTTTGGTCAGAAGTGAAACTGAAACTTAGGCCGATTATCTTGTAGTGTGTACCCCACTAATCCTGGGATTTGCTTGTGAATATGAACACCTCAGATTTATTTTTCTTTAGTGCAACAGCTGCAGTTCATTCTGTACTGTCTCTTCATGACATTATACGCTCAGTTTCTGTTGCAATGTTTCTCGTACGCAAACAAGCAGAAAAAATGTCATAGCCAGAAACAAATCACACAGCTGTCCAGTGTTTTTGAGGAATGCTGCTGATCCCCTGGCTCAGGGTTGGCCTGCAAAAACACGCCATCACTGCACCCCTCTGTTGAGTTCGACACTCTGGGGCAGTCTCTGAATTAAACGGTGATTGCAGGTCACACTCTTACATTTTGATCACACAGATCTGATGCACAAATGAATCTTTCTGTGTCTGCGTGCTACCAAATGGTGGAGTAAGGAGAGGTTTTTTTTCACTTCACAGAAAAGCTAAATTTACAATACAATTCGATGCACAGTGCTGATGTTCTAACAGATTATTTCTCCTCCTCCAATGAAACTGATGATAATGAATATTATGAACCACACCACCGAGGTCCTCCAGAAAGCAAACTGGTACAAAATCCTGTTACAGTACGGAGCTGCAGCCTCCACAGGAAGTGATGTCATCAGGTTTTCTCTGTTCACCTGAGCGCTGCTGTTTCTGCTGAGGGTCTGAATCAGGCTCAGTAGAGTCTGGTTGCTTTGGTAGATTGTTCCGGTCTGGTTCAGGCTCTGAAGGTTCTGCGTCTGGTTGTAGGGCTCAGGTTTGAAATCAGCTGCAGACACGTCTAAGACGCTGCTGTTGGAGCTCTTGATGTAGTTTGGGGGGTGTATAGAATAAACCAGGTAACTGCCTAAAACAGAAAAATGTAAATTAATGCACGAGGGGCTACAGAGACATGATTATGTTTGATATTAACTCAAATCAACAACAGATTCTTCTGTGCAGAGTAACCAGGTTTTCCTGAAGTCCTAAAGTTCCTTAAGTCTAAACTATGCAAATTTTCCTGATTTAGAGTAAAATGTGAACTCTGTGATATCTGAGAAAAATAAAGAAGAAGGAAGTCTCCAGGCTTACCGTAGATGAACCAAATGATGGAGGATAGCATCACGATGATTATGCACCCAGTCCAGATCCGGTTCTCAGATGCAGAGGGCCAAAGATACCTTGCCATACCGATCAGACCGAACAGCAGGATGGCCAGGATCCCACACAGGATCACATACACCGGTATTACAGGTGAGGCCGGACACTCGTCCAGGTACACCACACCTGATCACGGAGCAGGAGAAGAGAGCTGAGGAGGAGCTGAAGGTCTTTGAATACTGAGTCTTGTTTAATGCCTATTCTGTATCTGACTGCTGATGAATTTGTCCTATGTAAACCCTGCACGAGTCCTAAATGTTTGACTTTCTATTGTGAGGGTTCCCAGTGTGAGGAAGAATATATCTAAAATTAATAAAGTTATCTAGTGGTGAAGGTGATGTTGTAAATCTGTCTCTCCTGATGAAATGAAAAACACTCGGTCCATCCTCTGAAAGGGCAGGCTCACGCTGAAGCCAAGAATGCAAGTCCAGTCAGACATGCCTTATGTGGTTGTGAGCACAAATTTTGTCCTCACTTGTAATGGTTTAAACAACGACAATGATTGAATGCATTGACCTGCTGATAGCATTATTTTATTATTATTTATGTATCATGCATCTTTATTTGATCATAGACTTATCCTATCAAATATATCATTTTTGTTTGCTATCCATGCATCTACATCTTTTAGGGTATGTATTGATAAATACAAATTAATCTATGCTGATTACAGATGAACCCCACACAGATAGGCTGGCACTCAACCAATAGCATGACTATATAGAGAGCAAATACTAACACAGTGTCATAGCCATGTTGACACTCTCCTATGTGAGTAAACAGACCCTCACTCACTCTCTATTGGCCCTTTTCCATTAGCCCTACTCTACTCTACTCGTCTTGTGCTGCTTTTCCATTAGCCCCAGTCGCCTGCCCAACGAGGTGCAGTGTCGCTGTAAACAGCTGAGCGGCACTGCGGTGACGTCATTTTGAGCGCTACACAACAATCTGTGTCTTTTTGTCACAAACCGAGTAACAAAGGAAAGCAGAAGAAGGCTGCAGGTGGTAAGAAGAAATACCCCTTGAGAAGCACAGGAGAGTTTTGGAAGCTATACAACAGAATGAAGCCGAGGACGAGAGCAATCCAGCTGCAAAGAAAAGACGTATGAGGGTAAGCTAATGGTAGCTACCGCTAGCATGCTAGGTCGTCGTGCTCATGACTCATCGATGACGACATTGTCTGACCAATCAGTAGCTGGCAGTCGGTGACGTCATCTTTTAGTAAGGACTCTGTTCACTTGGAACCAGAGCAGAGTAGGTACTAAAACTAGCTTGTTTTAGGAGGTACCAGGCTAGTGGAAACACGCTGCTAATCCAGTAGAGCCGAGTAGAGTTGGGCCAAGGCATGCTAGTGGAAAAGGGCCATTACTCACTCAAACTACCACACATACTATGACAGCATCCAGCTGCATCTATGCCTGTTTGTACTGACCATGCAATATACTTTGATAATCAACAGTCTGGTATTAAGAATCCTCCATTAAAACATCTCAATCGGTCACCTGCTTATAGAACCTGTAGAATGAAAAGCTTTTAAATCTGCCCTGAAGTCTCTTGAAAAGGCTACTGAATTATAAGTGACCCAACAAAAACACCACCTTTTTCTTTCTTGTCTGTCTGGCAGACGGCATCAGCTCGTATTCCCTGATCTGTCGTATCATTACTGCCAAGACAAACAGTTACCTGAGCAATGTTAGCTCAATTTTTACCTGCCCGATCTTAGTAACACATGCCATACCTGTACAAGGTACAGGTACGGCATCACGACTTGAACAAATCACACGCAGATCACATTTTAGGAAGAGAAAATAAAATTAATCAGATGACTTTAGAGCTATACGGCACTTACTTACTTAAAGGTGCTATGAGGAGAATCTATTTCCAGCGACATCAAGACTCTGCTACCCACGAGCACGTGCGGCGACTGTCGTAAAGACGTGACCCAAGCCAAAGTGTGTGTTTGTTGTGATGCTAATGAATGCAGCTCGGACCTTCCTCAGAACTCTGCATTGCTTTACAACTTCTGTTTTCAATAACTTACAGAATGCAAAACGGCCAGGTAATGTATCTCTTTCTAGTTACGCAGCGGTAGTTTTTGATGTGTGACAACAAGCAATTTTTGGAAAACTTAGTATGGTAGTTTTGTAGCCGGCTATATATGGCTACTTACAGCCCTGTGCTCTAAGACGTGTCTGAATAATATAAATTTGCTCTAGTTTTAATTGTCTTGTTCCTGAAGTTGAGTATCCAGGCCAGTCCAGTCCTGTCCGACCGGACCGCAAAGCTAAGGAATAGCATTTATAGATAACCTATTTTGATGCTATAAAACTCATCTTAAAGTGTGTATTTCCATCAGGCATATATCTAAAAGGGAGACTTTTTTGTAATTACTTAGAAACTCTTCATGCCATTTTTAAGTACAATATTTGGATGATAAGTCAAAAGTTTCCTAAGAAAAATAATACTCACGTACAGATACTCAAAAAATGAACTTTACCACAGTGCTTAAGAAACTGTACTCCGTTACAATCCAGCCCTGTCCAAAATAAATCTTATTAACTGAAATATGAAAATGACTTTACATCTTAAAGTATTAAAAGTAAAGGCATAAAGCAAACACATATATGCTGGATATGTGTTTGCTGCTGTTTCAGATAAGCAGAGTAATAAAGTATAAAGAGCAAAAATATCAGAGGCTCACTTACCCAGAGTTATCTCCGCTATCGGGAGAGCTAAAATGAGCAGGAAGGTACATCCTGGAGGAGACAAAACGCTTGTTTTTAACATCAAACTGGACGTGTTTTACATTAATGCTGCTTAACTTAAAGCCATCCACCTGTGATCAACACGGTCACACTTAAACAGTTACACAAACAGAAGTATCGAAGGTCTGCAGTCATCTTCTCCCAGAGTCAGAGATGTTTCCTCAGGATGATTTAGAGGCTCAGTCAGTCTGTTCAGAACTTTATTACAAGTTTAGCTGAAGGAAAATCCCACCATCCGTCCTCTCCTGATTCAATGAATCAACTGAGAATCAGGTCAGGCTGTTGGCCAAGTTAACATGTCTTAACTTTTCATCATGTTTGTGGCACCTGAGGCAGTGCATGTAAGACAGGATTTTACCCAACGAGTGAATGAATCAGACACGATTACCAAACTTCTCTGACTGCAGCAGCTGACTAAGCCGAGTGACGGGGGTGGATTTGATTGTTATCATATCTTGGGTCGTGTTTTACGGCACGTGTAGTCATTTTTTATTATTATATCATTATGGATTTCGCAAATGAGGAAGTCAAAGCTTACAAAATGTTGTAAAAGCCAGAATATATGACTACTTGTTGGTTTCTCAAGTAAAACTGCAAAAACTAAGTACTAAAAAGTCCTCTACTTGAATAATAAAACTGAATGTTGTGCTGACTGAGAACATTAAAGACACAAAATAGCTGAAGAACTTGTATTATATTACTAACACTGAGGATGTAATCCTACAGTTACAAACTAGTAACTATAATGTTAATAACTTTATTGTTATGATAAATTTTAAAACAGAAGTTTGACACTTTAATCAGACCTGGGTCACATTTACTTATTCAATGAAAAGCAGACATCAGCACTGAGAACTTTTCTCTGCAGAAATGATATTTTCAATCCACTTTGACTTGTTTCACTGAGGGTTTGTTCTAAGAAGTGGTTCATGTTTCAGCAGCAGAGCCCACCTACCACAATATCTGATTGGCCCATAATGAAAGTGATTGATGGAACGATCGTCCAGTCATCTGAATTGAAACACACAGCGCCAACACTGTGGCCTGCAAGCCATCTCTTATCGGCCCTCAGCACTTTGAAACCACCTCAGGTCCACAGTGAGAAGTGCAAGTGCTTTAAATTGATTGAGACTTTTGCTGCTTCATGCTCTTTGCTCTTATTTCATGTCTAAACATGATGATGAGCTGTTATTGTCTGTCCTCTCCCTTGAGAGTATTTTTGCTCATACTGACCACTAATTGCAAACCCCAAATCCTTAACTATCACACACTTCAAGTGAGATGTGTAGAACTGGCCCTGTCTTTTCTTCTCCTTATCCAGATGAATTTTCTGTGACGATAGAGTCATAATTCATTATGACAGTCATATTTTCATTACATTTTGAATCAAATCCATCAAGTGATGTCAGAGATTTGATTTTTCAAAATAAGGTCCAATGTTATCTTTTGGGATTTTAGCAAAATTTGGGTATATTTGCATCCAAACAAATCTTTGAATCACCACTAAAATGTAATGAATTCTTCCTTGGACCAAACCACACCTCTTGTAAAAATCTCATTTAAATCCATCCAGTAGTATTTGCATAATCTTGCTAACAGACAGACCCTGGGGAAAACATGAGGTCCTTGGTGGAGGTAAATAAAAAGCAGAAGCTCAAGTGCAGAGGACCACAGATCTGGAATGAAACTGAAAACACCATCAAACTTCTGCATTTCTGTCCAGATTGAGACAAAGCCTGAAGGAAAGCTGTTGCACAAATACGTCAATTCCTGAAACTCTGGCTGATATTAATTAAATACAATGAAAAATGACAAATTAAATTCTTTTAACTGTCACTTTCTACGTGTCATTTCTGCATGTACCCTACTGTGTGTTTGCAAGAGTCTTTAAGTAACAAAAACATTTCAGATTTTTAAGTTTATACTTGCTTTTAGATTAATAGTCCTGTTTTCATTGTGTTTATTGTTTTATCTTGGTCAGAAAATGAGTTCAAGTGAGCCAATTTCAGAAATGTCTAAATCATGACAAACTACAGTATCCCACAAAAATGAGTCCACCCCTCCCATTTCTGCAAATAACTTATTATATCTTTTCATGTGACAACAGTGAGGAAATGATGCTTTGATACAGTCAACAGTAGTGAGTGTATATTTACTGTCTCCTTAAAGTAACTCCACACAAAGACATTAATGTCTAAACTGCTAGCAACTAAAGAGAGTACACCCCTAAGTGAAGCATTTTGTGTGGCCACCATTATCATTCAGCCCTGCCTTAACCCTCTTGGGCATAGAGTTCACCAGAGCTTCACATTTTTCTTTTCCTCCATGAGCACATCACCTAGCTGGTGGATGTTAGCGACCTCGTGCTCCTCCACCTTCCTCCTGAGGACGTCCCACAAATGCTCAGTAGGGTTCAGGTGTGGAGATATGCTTGGCCAGTCCATCACCTTTACCCTCAGCTTCTGTAAAAAGGCAGTGGTCTTCTTGGAGATGAACACAACAAGTTTGGGAACATCACTTATATTTTGATTTTATGATGGAAATGTCGTAAATGGGATTTCCCATCATAAGTTCACAGTATTTGCGAAGTCAGTCTGAATTAGAGCTGGAATTTGCCTGTAATGAACCAAACCAGGAAAGAGGGACCCCAATGCACGACAAAAGGTGTAAGGAGTTTTCCAAAAATCATATGTCCCTTTTCCATTAGCCCTACTCTACTCTACTCGACTCTACCCGGCTCTGCTCTACTCGCCTTGTGCTGCTTTTCCATTAGCCCCAGTCGCCTGCACAACGAGATGCAGTGTTGCTGTAAACAGCTGAGCGGCACTGCGGTGACGTCATTTTGAGCGCGACACAACAATCTGTGGCTTTTTGTCACAAACCGAGTAAAAAAGGAAAGCAGAAGAAGGCTGCAGGTGGTAAGAAGAAATACCCCTTGAGAAGCACAGGAGAGTTTTGGAAGCTATACAACAGAATGAAGCCGAGGACGAGAGCAATCCAGCTGCAAAGAAAAGACGTATGAGGGTAAGCTAATGGTAGCTACTGCTAGCATGCTAGGTCGTCGCACTCATGACTAATCTATGACGACATTGTCTGACCAATCAGTAGCCGGCAGTCGGTGACGTCATCTTTTAGTAGCGACTCAGCTCACTTGGAACCAGAGCAGAGTAGGTACTAAAACTAGCTTGTTTTAGGAGGTACCAGGCTAGTGGACACACGCTGCAAATCCAGTAGGGCCAAGAAGTGCTAGTGGAAAAGGGCCTATAGTTCAATGGCAGCTCTAAAGGTCGGTGCACAGCAAGGCAGTCTTATCAGGCTTAAGCTGAGTTCACAGCCATAATCACGTTGCATACTGAAGTCGTGTCATGTGTCCATAAATACCTCATTTTATTCCATTATCCAACTGTATCACCTACCAAACACAAAACACTGCAGCTGATGCCCTGCAGCAGCATCGTCTGAGAGTTTTCTGCGGTCCGTCAGGTGGAACTAATGTCCTCACTGTTGAATGTTTCCCACACGGACATAGATTGTTACTCTGTAGTATGGAAGAAAAACTATCTGTCATGGAAACAGACGATTGGCACAACCACACACAATGTCGCCTGAAAAGATTAATTTTTTTAACTTTAGCATCGCCCAACAAGTAAAGTGATCGCCTTGAACGTGGCCAACATGTCGCCCTATCGTGGCTGTACTTTGACTTTACATGGAGAGTGATCGCCGAGGACGCTTTAGTTGTGTTTGGTGTATATGCACCTTATGGTATCCAAAAACACTGAGGCTAAGGCAGGTCAAAAAGCAGAACAGGAACAAAACAGAAAGGCTGGATTATGAAGAATGCTGGAAAACGACAATGAGGTACTAACAAACTGGCAACAAGACAGAGAAAGACGGTTTAAATATACAACGGAGATAAGGACAGACAGGTGAACTTTCAAAATAAAACAGGAAGCACATGACAAGACACAAAACATGAACACAATATGGACAACTTAACTAAACACAGAAAACAGAATTGTGACATTATCTTGATATAACTGAACTCAGGAAGGAGGTACAGAGTTCCTCTTTGTAATCATAACAGATATGAACACTTATTTATCTATTTATTGTTATTGTCTGTTCTTTTACTAATCCTGGAAGTATGGGTCAAATGTGTTGAATGTGTTGAATGTGTAGCAGACCCTTCTATCCAAGAAAAAAATCTCCCAAGGGAAAAAATAAAGATACTTTGTCTTTAATAAAGACATGGAGCCCTTAATTATGCTGTAAAACTGGAAGCAAATACATTAAGAAATGACAGAGATGAAATATTTTAAAATTCCATCCAATGTTAACTTATGGTATTTTAATGATTTGGGCTTTTTTGCATCCAGACAAATATGTTTATCACTATCAAAACTGAATGGCTTTGTAAGCACCATTTAACAATAGGGATTTATTTTGTAATATTTTGAGTACATTATTTGCTGAGTAATATTAAGAGGCATATTTTGTTTGTGTTGAATATGTTTGTGGAGCATTTCTTATAATGATGAATGTGTTGTTGGCCTTTGCGGCTCCCGTATTCATGGGCTGGCTCAGGAAATGAAATGTATTTATAAGGAAGTTTTTGTGCTGTTGTTCAATAGATGAGTGCGGCAAGCTTCACGGTTGTTTCATCGTACGCACAGAGGTGATACGCAGACTCAATGAGTAAAACATTCTTGTCGTCACTCAAGAGTGGTTAACAAAAAGTAAGCTTAGAAAGGCTTCAGAAATAAGAATAAGACTAGATAGCCACAGGGGTGGGCAACATTAATTACCAAGAGGGCCACATAAAACCATTTTCCCAGCCTGAGGGCCACATTGTTACAAATTTTCAGAATCTCTCGATGATGAAAAAGAATGTTGGATAAACAACATATGAGAATATAAATTTGTCATAAAGTTAGCATACCAATACTCATATATTACAACATAAATACAAGTTATTATGCATAATCAAATGAACTTGACATAGAATTCAAGCAAATTTAGCTCATATACATGGAATCAAAGCCAATGAAGCTATTTTCCATTCAATAAAAAGATGTTTTTCACATTTTTAGAGCTCAAATATTTTGCTGCTGCCATTTTAAATATAGTATTGAGTAATACTTGATATAAGGTTAACGGCTTCATGAAAGAGATTAAGAGACACTATTATAGCAAAATAATGTTGTAAATAACTTACGTAAGATTAGAATTATTTCTATTGGATATCTGAGTTTTCTTCATATTTACAGCTGCTGGTTTTTGGGGATGAATGGCGAGCCACATTTAGTGATGTGGAGGGTCACACTTGGCCCCCGGGCCGCCACTTGCCCACCCCTGCACGACAGGCTTGTTCCTTGGACCAAAGCACACCTCTGGTAAAGTTCTCATGTAAATCTATCCTGTACTTTTTCTGTAATGTTGTGAACAAACAAAGAAACATACGCTGGCAAAAACACAACCTCCATGGCAGAGGTGTTCGATTGTATACTCCTGTTTTTAATTTATTTTGTGAGTGAACATTCTGATTGGTTGATTGATTGATGGATTAATTGATTGATTGCAGAGCGATGTTGAAACTATAGCTGAAGTCAAATTCTAAAGGTAGCTCAGGACACTGGGGTGTGCATGATGCAGACTTGACACAGAACAATAAGCCATGCTGCACATTTCTCAGAGGGTGCACCTCAGGGCACGGATGCACGCCCACTGCGTGACCTCAGGTGACCTGTACATTCACAGATATGGATATATATACACCTCCTCTAGCTCTGCCCCTGTCATCTGGACAGTTAATTTTCTTGTATAAGAACATCTCTACAGTCTCCTGCAGTCACACTGACCCATTGCTCTCACCTCTGACCCTAAAACCACTAAACTCATCCGCTTTTTCTGCCACGCGCGCACATTCTTGTTGTTGACAGAGGAGGACTTTACTTCTGCTCTGATCCGCCCCCACTTCCGGTCTAAATCCCCCAAACACACACGCGTATGCACACGCACGCACGCACGCACACTCGCGCACTCACTCCTCCTCCTGCACCAGCTGATCACAGTACGATCACATGACGGCCAGTTGATACACTCTGTGCCCGGGGAGAGAGCTCTGCTGCCGGGGAGGCTCTGCGCTGCTGCTCGGTGTGTGGAGGACAACAGCCCGGAGGTAAACACCGATTTGTTTTTTTAACTTCTGTGTCTGTTTTATTTTCAAACCGGATTAGAGTGAGCGGATTACAGCCTGATCCTCTGATACTGATGAACTAAAGGGACAGCAGGATGACTTCATCTTCATCTTCATCAAAAACAGTGCAGTGATCAGACATGCAGGAGCAGATTAGTCATTCAACACGACCAAACTGGGCTGTGTTCCTAATTCTGTTAATTCTGTTCTGTAATAATCATTTTATATGTTTACAGCCTCTGTTATTGAAGTCATGATGAGGAGACTTTATCATGAAGGAGCTTAAAGGTGTTAAAATGTTCATCATGCTCTAAAGAGGACTTTAATAATTATTTTTGTTTGTCTTAAAATGCAAATGCATACCAGCCATAATATTTTAAACTCAAATAGAAATGCTCCTGTTATTCTCCTGTAATATCAAAAAGGTACAGTCGATAAAAATAAAAGATTTGAGACACTTTCTCAGTGCCATAAATAAAATATTACCAGAAAATGCATTCATACATTTTTAAAAACTAAAGTGACAACTAGGGCTGGGCAATTTATGGATTAAAATGAATAATTCAAATATTTGGCTGAAGATTAAAAAAAATAACTCACTCCAATCCTAAATTGTTGCAGTGTTTGAAAATATAATTGCTAAAAATGATCCATTTTCATGTTGTTAGGCCTTTTTAGTTTTGCACAAACGTGCTTGAAGACTTTTTTTGTTTCTTAAATGACATAAAATATTTATTAGATGGTTCCATTTTACTACACTGGAAAAATATCTCATCCTTCAATGTTTTTGTAGACAGGCTGAACTAGGTTTGAACTACGACTACTAGTTAACATTTTATGACAAAATTGGAGCATGCATTTTAACTGTAAGAGTGAATGTCTGTTTAGTTTTTTTGAGCATATTTTGACAAATAAAAAGGCAAAATTGATTGAAGTCGTAAATCAAGTTTTGAGGGGGATTTTGTTTTCAGGTCGTTTTGTCCAGTCCTAGTTGCAACTACACAAGAATAGAAAATGTGCTAATTGCAGCCACTGAAGCTATTTTCATTATGTTCATTAAGACGTTTTTTATCTTCTATTTCAAAATGTTTTTTCTTTTAATGTATATTTTTGGGCATTTTGTGCCTTTATTGATAGGAGAGAGACAGTGGATAGGCTTGTGAAAGGGGGTGAGAGAGTAGGGGAAGACACTCTGCAAACTGGTCACAGGCAGGATTCGAACCTGGACCAGCAGAAGCAAGTATATGGGGTGCTAACCACTAGGCCAAACCAGCACCCTTCAAAATGTTTTTTATGTGATTCTTTATGTGATGCATTAAACTTTTCAGAGAATTTGAGCACTAAGAACAAAAAAGACAAAACAAACGTTTTCATCAGATCATTTGTATTTTTATCCATCCATCATCTATCCCTCATACCCTTTCGGGTAACTTTGGGTGAGAGGCGGTGCACACCCAGAACCAATACCAGTCAATCACAGGACCACATAGAGAGACAGACATCCATTCACACTCGCACTCACACTCATACTCAAGGGCACCTGTTTTTGGTCTATGGGAGGAAGCCAGAGTGCCCAGAGAGAACCCATGGTTGCACAGGGAGAGCATGAACGCTCCACACAGAAAGACCCTGCCCTACACGGTAATCGACCTTTCTGTGAGGCACACGCTCTACCTGCTGCACCACTGTGCTGCCCGTCATGCTGTTTTATCATGGGCGTGAACAGAAGAGCAGTAACTCAAATTAAATGAAATAAAGTGGTCAAATTGTTTGTTTCTAACCTGCATGCTTTGCAGATTTTTGTTTGTTTAAGTCATCGACTCGCTAAGACAATCCAGGCAGATAAACAGGGAACCATGTGCAGCATCAGCAAACATGGAAATGTGGTTCACTATCAGCACAGACTGAGCTGAGAGGATCATGAAGACAGATCACGAGAGTCACTGGTGGATTCTCAGCCCTGAAAACAAAAACAGACAGACAGATAGACAGTAGGGCTGGGTGATTTTACCTAATCTCAATATCACGATTAATTGTAGCTCTTACCTCGATTATGATTAATGAATGATTATTTTATGTGATGCTGGAACAAATTAGGTGTGATACCGATGGTCATCAACATGGTTTCCCTGCAGTATTCACACTTAACTTCTTTCTGCTCGATGTCCTCTGCACAGAATCCAAAATGTAGTCATGTGACTTAAACACTTACACAGGGAAAATAATCGAAATGAGTAAAACTACTTCGATTACAGAGTCTAAATGTCCATAGATTGCATAGACTTGCAGTTTCAATGATCATGAATTTTTATAATGAACTGATTACCTGATGATGTGCACATACAGGGCAGCAAGGTTTTAAAATGAGAAAACACTGGAGGTTAGGTTAAAGTTTAAAATTAAATATATCATAAAATAAAATAAGAAAAAGAATTTTGAAAAAGTAATAAAAATAAATTATAAATAAAAATGAAGTTAAAAAAATAGAAAAACTGGAAAATAAAATAAGGAAAGATAGAAAAAATAAAAAATGAAATAAGATAAAGTAGTAAAAAGAAGTGGGCTGTAATTAGAATAAATTAAAAGACTAAAAGGTAATTCAGGTAAAAGCTAGACTAAAAAGGTAGGATTTTATTTCATGATTCATGTTTGTTTGTTTGTTTGTTTGAAGGTAAGATGTCTGCTGAGAAGCTGAAGGAGTGGCGAGAGCGGATCAGTAAAGAGCTGGACAGCGTGGTCGACTTCTGGCTGAAATATTCTCATGACACCGTCCATGGGTAATGGAGTCACTTTGAATCCTTAAATATTTAGACTGTTCTGTACTCTTTTCTGACCATGGTCTCCTTCTTGGGAAACAGCATATCCCATAAAGATTTATACTATAGAAAATAGACTTTAAAACAGGTTTTAAGTTTGTTAATCCAGGAGTGCTGAAATAATGACCATGTTAAATATCCCCAAATGAACCGTCCGTGTGACACACAGCAGGACGAGTTTGTAACAGACTTTTCAGCATTCCAGCCCGAGTATGAAGTCCTTTTAAAAATGTCTGTGTGTGAGTAAGATAATCCGTTCCCCTGATGTTGAAGCTGAACGTCTGCCTCTTGTTCCAGAGGGTTCTTCACGTGCCTCGGGAGGGACGGGACGGTCTACGATGAGCTGAAATACGTCTGGCTGCAGGGGAGACAGGTATGGAGGAGCCTGGGAGTGCAGTGATCAGGCAGGTTTGTCTTCAGGCTGGAACATTTCAGCTCGATCTGCAGAGGTGTGATGATGGTGATCATCAACTAAAAGTCCTGAACAATGGCTACACATGAGATTATCATGTCAATCAATCAATCTTTATTTGTATAGCGCCAATTCATAACAAGTGTTATCTCAAGGCACTTTACAATGGAGCATAAAGCTCTTCATTTTGTGGATACACATATATACATATAAAGATACACATATACATATATATACAAATATATCCATCCAACACCAACATGAATCCATATAGCCAATCATTAATCCCTCCATCATGTCTCAAGAAAAAAACCTTCTGATAAGCAGCAGGAAATCTTGAATGTGGATCCCAGTCTCATGATGAACAGCAAATCCACACCATGCTGTGTTGGTGTGAGGGTGAAGGAAGGGAGGTAAGAGGAGACAAGTGGACTAAAGTAAGAACTGAAGTTAGGAACAGACCCATGAACCATAGACCTATCGTCTGGTTTATTAGAGGTTAGCCTCTTGAGATGCTACATCTGGTTTTCAGGAGGGTCCTCATGTCTGAATGGTTGTGGTGATCATTTTATAGAAGTATAAACAATGATATTCTTACTGAAAATAAGAATTTATGGTAGTGATGAACTCATGGGTGAAGTGCATCCCTACCATATTTGTCTCTGTTAAGTATAAATGTGTTAAAGGCCTCTTGAGATGTGACATCCCATTTTCAGAGGGACCTCATGCCTATGTGGTGATAAAATAGTTATCATAGATGTATCATCCATAGATAGAGAGATCATTAACAGCTATAATGATAATGGGAGTGACATGTGGCTAAAGAAATGGCCTAATATAGTGAGTTTTGTGAGACTGGTGTAAGGGAATATTGTATTGATATCACCAATATTATTTGTATGTCCAAACGGCTCCCGTAGGAAGCAATGATAGAGTTATTTTTGTTGCAAAAATATTTACAGATGTGCCCACAGAGCTGTGCACATGTCCATGCATGCAAGATCTGAAGATGTGTAGACCAGTTTGTAAATGTGTGCTCAGGTTTAGTAATGTGGGACACAGTCGGACAGTTTTGCTCATTCAGGGAGGATTCAGGATTGTGCAAAAGAAACAAACTGATTGACAGATGCTGAGAGGATGTGAAAAAACACTAAAATAAGAAATGAAGAAGCATGATTGTTTCACCTCGTGTCTCTCAGGTTTGGATGTACTGCCGGCTGTACAGAACCATGGACCGTTTCCACCGGCCTGAAATCCTGGAAGCAGCAAAAGCTGGTGAGTTTGAGCATAAAGACAGAGGGACAGAGGGAGCTGTGTTCACTTCAAACTCTCTGATGAACGAGGAACAGAGACCTCTGTTTAGTCACTGCTGCAAAACTCACGAGTTTTCGGTGAATTAAGAGCTCATGTTTGAGCCCTTAGACCAGAGAGGGAACGTTTGTTTATACCTCATTCTACAGCGCTTAATTAAAGCAGTTTGATCAATAGTCTTATTCTGATGTTTGGATTATCTATGATTTACCAAAAAGAACAAAAACAGATTGAATCAAGGATGTTTTACAGTCACATTTATTTAAACTCAAATGGAAATTGAAATCTTTATTTTGCTGAATTGAACACAAAAGTAAAGGAAGTTGCAAAATGAAAGTATATTTCAGTAATATTTCCATTTTCACAAATAGACTAAAAATGCACTCCTGGAACAGTTTCTTTTTCCAGTGTACTGAGACAGATTTTTATCACTTTTCCTTCATGCATGTATATTTGTTTTTGTATTTTGCGTTGTTCAGTGGGCTCATTCAGGAAGAAGGCACCCAGGTGTCCACCCCTGCCTTAAACTTCAGGAGCTGTAACTCTTCTTATCAACTTATGGACTCGTTTTGATGTTGGGTTTTTGTCAATATCTGATATAAACATGTTTCTGAGCTTGTTATCGCTAGACTGATATTTTTTCATTAAGGACACAGAGCCTATCTTTGTCAGCAACAGAGGTGAAGCAAGAAGAACATTTTATTCTTGATTAAGTTGTTCTTTTGATTAATAAAGTGGACATACAGTGAGGAAGTAAACCCCTACGGTACATTTGTACATTCTGCTGATATTACAGCCTCTATGGGATTTATAAGGCCATCATGTACTGCCAAAACACTGGCTGCAAAAATCAGCAGAAATTTGAAGATACTGACATTTAGCTTCCAGCTTGTTATCATCAAATTCTGATATCATAACAATAGTGGCTTGCATCACTCATAGGATTTATGTAAATTTATTTTAAATGAAAAATTTTTAACAGTGAGACCATAATTCAGACTTTTGTAAAAACCTCAGAGCTGAAGCTTCAAATACAAACATGATCCTGACATTTGAGCTTCCATCATCTGACTGGAGTGAGGTACATTTCATTAATCAAAATAAACAAGAATTTGATTTCTAATCCTAATCCAGGTTTGTTCTTTGAGCTCTCGGCTTTCACTTCTGAAACATCCCCTATGTTCAAGATTTTAATCAGCTGCCAATAATAATAATACATTTTATTTTTAAAGCGCCTTTCATAACACCCAAGAATGCTGTATAGAATTTAAATAACAAAAATAACAGAGAGCTGTGGGGTGTTCTATTCTCTATTCTTTAATTATTTCTTCTTAACTTGATCTTGCATGATTGTGTCTGAGCACGGACTGAATCTGTAAAAAAAAAAGACGTCTTTTAAGTTTGATGCATAACCAGATTTTCCATCTTTGGTTTGATGTTAGAGAAGCAAGAATGCATCTTTCAACTAGTCTTTGGATTTTCACCAAATAAGATAAATAATAATCAATATGTTAATCAGAAGTAATAAAAGTGGTGATCCAGACTTTGTGGTCCTCAGTATTTGATCTTTGACAGGCTGCAGGCTTCCTCATCGTCTTGTCGAGCCTTTTTATTTGTTTTATGTGAGCTCAAAGTTTGAAGCACCCTCAGGTCGGTGCAGCAGATGGCACAGCTCTGTTTTCTGCACTGAAGTGATTAATGACGCTGATGAATGTTTGCTCTGCTTCTTATTACAGTGCAGGCACAGCAGGACGTGCTGATCCGTGACGCCAGGCGATCAGAAACACAGAAAATCAGACTTTTTATAGTTTAACTCACAGTTGATGCTCAGTGTTTGCATACAGGTTTAGAGTATGATACTAATAACAGAAATCTAAAGAAGTCCAGGCCTGACAGCTTTTCAAACAGCAGCTTTTACAGAATACTGTCCCGTCTTTGAACGTTTTTGTCCTCATTGTTGGTGTAAATATGTTTCCTTTGATATTTTCCCTCTGCTTGTATTTCAGGGGGCTCGTTCCTCAGAAAGTTCGCCCGCATTCCTGGCTGCAGCGGCGCTCCTTGGAAATGTGCCTTCTGTTTAACCAGAGACGGGCGAGCGGTGAAGATCCAGAGGACGATCTTCAGCGAGTGTTTCTACATCATGGCCATGGACGAGCTGAGCAGAGTCACCGGGGACGCAGACATGCAGGTATGAAGGGATCATTAAAGACAAACGTGATGAGGACAGATTGATGATCTGGGCGTCTATGGTTTTTTTTGCTATCATAAATTTTTATTTTTAGTCCCTTTATCCATCTCCGGATGTTTGTATGTGCATATACAAATATAAATAGATATATTTAGATGTATATATGCATTTATGTGTATGCATAAAATGAAGAGTTTGTCTTCAGCCTGTTCTGTTGTAATGTGTATTAAGATAACACTTTTTAATAAACTGGCACTATATGTTGACCTTTTCCAACTTTATAAAATTATCCTTTCTGAAAGTTGTTTTCAAGTGCTTAAATGGACTGGCTCAACCGAACTTTACAAAGACAGACAGCTGCATACATAGCGGCATACACCTCTGGAATTCCTTACCATCTGAAATTAAATCTCAAACAGAACTTAAAAAGTTCATGCAGAAGTTAAACAGCAGCAGAAATGTGAACATTACTTTCTTACAAGTAATTATCAGTATACTATTTTAATGATCTTTAATGTTAAATGTAACTTGTGTCTTAGCCTCTAATTTACTCCATCTGTATCTATTTATTCATGGTACTTATTGACTATATTCACTGTATTACTGTATTTGTATAACTGTATTTGTATACTGTATATTTTATTGTACTCTAAATCCTGACCAGGGACAAAGACCTCAAATTAGCTGAAGCTACACGTCTTATATACATTCACATTTTCCCATTATCTGTGGCAAAGTTGTATGTATCACCCCTGTTAAATAAACATTAAATAAATACATAAATAAATAAATACAAGTACAGAATATAGATTTATGAAAGTTAAGATAAACTTACAGCAACGATAACCAAACTTTTCAGATGGGACCTTCAGTCTCCATGGAGATGGATGAAGCAAAGACTTTTTCTAACACCGGCATGGGGACATTATTAGGAAACTCAAAATCTGTCCTTGCTGACATTGCTGCATAAATCTCTTCTAAACAAAGTGGTTTGATGTCAGATTTAATTAAAAAATAATATTTACATTTGCCATTTTTACTCTTTCTAAATGTGCTTTGCTCTTTAGAGGAGATGTCATGACTCAAATGCATGATAAAAATTTAAATTAAAATCTAAAGGCCTTGTAGCTCCAGCTTGAAAGCTTTTTTAATGAAAAATAAGTTAAGATAATATATACCTTTATTAGTCCCACAAGGGGATTTACGGCAGCAGTCGAGTACAAGAGACATATCAGAAAATGATTTACAAATGAAACGACAATTAATTAGAATAAAAATAAAAAATAGCATAAATACAACTAAAATTAAATAAATGAAAAGAGCAGAGCCTTTCAGTAATATCAACTTCCTTATGAAGGAAAGAAGTAAGAATTAAGTGGAATGCGACTGACTGGGATGGAGGTATACACAGAATTAACTATTAACAATATTTGCACTAAAGATGTGAGAGAGGACAAGCAGAGAATTTAAAAACTTGAACAAAAAAAGCTGAATTTGGGGTATTTCAGTATAAAAATAGGTTGATATTCAGTTTGTTGAGCTGAGCTGGATTTATGATGATTGTTGGAACGATTCTTGGGATATTGCCGCCTTCAAATGTAGTTATTTATTTGGTTGTTGTTGTCTTGTTTAAGTGTTATTAGAGAATTATGTTTGTTATTGCCAGTTTTATTATTTTGAATAATTGGGCATATACTTAGGCTTCATTTTGGTGAGTTTGGTTGTTTGGCTCGATATAGAGGGGCAGGTAAGACAGGATAGGCAGTTACCTATTCAGCCTAAAGACTGGAAGCAAATTTGCATGCAGTCCTCAATAAACCAAAGGAAACTGTGTCTTGTGGCTTGGACATTGACTTTTTTTTAATATCCTGCGTAGGATCAACCCTCCCTGCGCCACAGTGGCTGTTTAGAGTTTTGAGATTTAGAGTTGTTTTGGAGTTGACAAAGACAAATGTCCACTATAATGATGACTCATTGAAAGAAAAGCACTGAGTCATCAAGCTGGAGGAAAAACTTTAATAAATTTGGATCACAGTTCCTCATTTAAAGTCCAAAATTACAGTCTGAAATTTTTTAATGATATAGATAACGAAGGAATTTAAAGATAAACTGATGCTCTTAAAGGGTAGAAGCTCAGTGAATTTGAAGTCCCATCAGTGAGTGGATCATCACTCTGTGTTCGATTATCCAGGCCTGACGTTGATGCCTGATGAGCTGCTCTCTCTTGTTTCAGCTGGAGGCCGAACAGATGATGGAGCAGCTGGTCTTCTGGGTTCGAGAAGACTCCTCGGGTCTGGGTCGGCCGCAGCTCCCTGGAGACGTGCCCACCAACAGCATGGCGGTTCCCATGATGCTCCTGTGTTTGGTGCAGCAGCTGAGCGAAGGTCGAGGGTCGGAGGCGGAGCAGAAGTACAGAGAGCTGAGCACCTGGTGTGTGAAGCAGATCCTGCAGCACATACAGGTACAGGAGCGAGTCACCTGACTGAAGGTCTGGGTCAATGTGCCATGGAAGAGCTTATTAACATGTTTATTTACTTTTTCATTTTAAGGTAGTCACATGATGTCTATGTAAAATATTCAGAATGTATTATTAATTATCTGATTTTATTTTACTTTATGAATTTACACACCAGCAGTGTATGTAAGAGTGCATCATTAAGTAGTGGTCTAAGAGATAAATTCAGTGAGTACTGGTCCAAATGTGTAACATTTCCAAACAAAACTATATGATTAGAGGTGGTTAGTATATATTTTTATTAGTAGAATCAGAATCAGAACGGCCTTTATTGTCATTATACAGAATGTACAATGAGATTGGGGAGCTTCTCCTTTCAGTGTAATAGGTAGTTAAGTTAAAAAAGTATACAAAAATAGTATAAGTAAAAAAGAAAAATTAACAAGTTCCAAGGAGGCTTTAAATATACAAGATATATACAAATGAAACGCAGACTTGTGCACAGCACAATCCAGGCTCAGTGTGCAATATGAGGTAGATTACAAATATTAATAAATAAAAAATAGTCCAATTCCTAGTTCTCAGTATTTCTATGTTGTTTACATAGTATTGCACAGGAAGTAAATATGTATTGAACGGACACTAGAATATGTATTACTTGTATTGCACAGTAGAATAAATTTTAGTGCAAATGGTGGATGGTATATACAGATATATTACATAGTATTACGTAGTATAATATAAAGTAATTACAAAGTAAATGCAAAAAAATGTAAAAAAGTATAGTAGATACATATTAATTACATAGTATAACTACACATGTCATATTGTTTGTCCATCTTGTCTTTTTGGTGACTGTTTCGAGGATAATGATTGGTCTGCATGTAAATGTTCTGAAAGGATCCTACATTTCCTAATCCTGCACATTTATTTGGAAGTTTTAATGGACTAGAAATATCAATAACTGGAAACTGGAGAAAACAACTCTGACTTTACCTTATTGAAAAATAAACTGTGCTGTACTACCCCACTTAAATAAAAACATAGTTTAAAAGATGTAGTTGTCTGAGATAGGGGATAAAATGTATTAGCAAAATTCTAATAAAGTAGAAAAGAAAAAGAAAAAAGAATTTAAAACAAAAAGGGAGGAACACCAACTTATTAACAAATCAAGAAATATGTGTCTGTACCTGTTAAGACATATTTCTAATCACCAGTCAGCTCAGTCTAAATGTTCAAACTTTATGAAGAGTCAAGCTTCCAGAAACCATCTCGTGTCACAACAAAACATCACAGATTATACATGAAAAAAATC
The DNA here is from genome assembly GCA_036419115.1 of Scarus forsteni. NCBI lineage: Eukaryota > Metazoa > Chordata > Actinopteri > Labriformes > Labridae > Scarus > Scarus forsteni. The sequence continues at coordinate 2,743,943 of JAZDUH010000145.1, forward strand.
TGAACATTTGGTCAAACAAGATGCAAAAACTGATTAATTGATGTGTCTATTTCAAACATTTAATAAAAATGAAAAGAGTGATGAAATAAATCAGTTTAAACAAGCAAAATAATGTGCAAAGTAGGAAGCGTCTGGATTTACTTGATTAAGAAGCATTGATAGTGTGATTAGGACGGCATGGTGGCGCAGCAGCAAGTGGATTTGTCTCACAGAAAGGAGGTTCGATCCCCGTGTAGGTCGGCACCTTTCTGTGTGAAATATATAGATTCTGCATGTGCATGCGTTGGTTCTCCTCAGGCCCTCTAGCTTCCTCCCATGCACCATCAACATGCTTTTTAGGTCAACTGGTGACTCTAAATTGCCTTTATGTCTGAATAAGTGTGTGAAAGGTTGTCTGTCTCTCTATGTGGCCCTGTGATTTGGCTGGTGGCGGACCCAGACCTCAAAAGGGAAAGGCAGTATAGATGATGGATGGATGATTAATTATTATTATTAATTATTATATTTCTTTTCTCAGAGAGACGGCACAGCGATCGTAGAGAATGTTTCAGTGGAGGGAGCAGAGCTGCCGGGCTGCGGGGGCCGCCTGCAGAACCCTGGTAACAACTACATACACACACACTTACACAAACACACACATTCACACACACACACACTCACAGTTCAGTGCATGAGGCAACTTCCTGTTTCCCGTCCTTGTTGTTGACTTGGTGTTCTCCGTCTCATCCTCAAACGCTGACTCAGGCCACGCTCTGGAGGCCGGCTGGTTCCTGCTGCAGGTCAGCGCCCAGCGAAAAAACACCGAGCTCCAACAGACCGCCATCGACAAGTTTATAGAGCTTCCTTTTCAGCAGGGCTGGGACAAGGAGCATGGGGGGCTGTTCTACTTCCTGGACGTGGACGGTCACTGCCCCACACAGGTGAGAACGGACACATTCTCCGTCTGTGAGCCGTAAATGCTGATTAAACAAGATTTTATTGTTTTATTTGTCTGGTTTGAGCTGTTATCACCAAAGAAGTCCCACTTCCTGTAAAAATGGTCAAAAATTCATTGATGACATTTTTTGGGGATGTTGGTCACAGCACAAGGAAAGAGTGAAGAAGAAGTAGACAAAGTTTATTAATCCTTTTTGGGGAAGTTCAAGTCCTTAAAGTGATATTCCGGGATTGAACAAGTTGGGTCCTATCACAAGGGTTAGGGCAGAAATTACCTCTACAGCAGTGTTTATGTGGAGAAGAAACCCAGGGCGCTAGGACCTAACTCCCTCTTCATGCTTCGGATCTGCTTGTCTGCTGATTCCGCTGCAGTCAGACGGGGCCATATTTTACTTGACCAAAAACACAAATAAACGGACTCCCACCGAAAAAGTCTGATATCGGTCTGCATTCACGCTTTATTTAGAGAATTTTCAGCGCGTTACTTTCACACAGAAACACCGCTAAATAAGGCTCTAGTTCGCATAGCGCCGTGAAATGGCCTCCGCTGCACAGCCAGAGCTGTGGCTGCAGAGCCTCCGCTGAGGCCGTAAAATATGGCCCCGTCTGACTACAGCGGAATGAGCAGACGAGCAGATCCGAAGCAGGAAGAGGGAGTTAGGTCCTAGCGCCCTGGGCTTCTTCTCCACAGAAACACTGCTGTAGAGGTAATTTCTGCCCTAACCCTTGTGATAGGACCCAACTTGTTCAATCCCGGAATATCACTTTAAACTTTGTTGTTGAAACGTGTGCTGAAATACACGTGTACATGTACAAACAGGTCCTACGATCATGCATTATTAGAGAGATGTCAAAGATGCTTGCTGCTCCTGAAGATGCACTACAGAGCAGTTTGGGGTTAAGTGCCTTGCTCAAAGGTTCTTCAGCAGTGCCCCCATCTCTCCAGTTACCAAACCAACTTCCAAACAATGATTAGTGTTCGATGATGAATGTAGATGTTGGTGTAGCTAAACCCCGGCCAGACAATGATGAAGCGTACTGATGTTTCATGAAGGCTTTAACTGTTCTCACCCTTTGACCGTCCTGTTAGAATACAATTTATTTCCATCTATAAATCTTCAGAAACACCGTAAGAGCTAAGAAGAATAAAAGATATATGTTCATGGCGGCTAATTGTCAGAAACTAGCTTAAAACTTGCCAAAACAGAAATTTTAAGTAGAAGACTTAAGTTCAAAAGTACCCTTATGTTTTCAATACTTTAACAGATACATTCATATAAACACAGACAAAGCATTATGAAACAAATACCTTGTTCTCACTCCTGCCAGGTGCTTAAATGAAATACAAAAAAGTTTAAGAAGAGGAAAGATCGTCATCCGTGTCTCCTCTTTTGCTGCAGCTGTCAATACACCATCTATATGGCCTGTACCACAGACCAAACAGGAAACACTTCAAAATAAAAGCAGGAAGTTGCCAGTGACAATGTAAACAAAACCAATACAAAACAAATAGAAAAGCTTCCTTTCTTAATGATGGACCCTAATGAGAGTCATTTACAGTTTACAGTACAGAACGTCTAGTTTTTATGAGACCACCTCTTTTGATGATCACTCTCCTGCAAAAATGAGTCACAGGCATTCAGTGTTGTTTCCAGATGCCAGAAAACAGAGGTAAATGTGTGTTTACTTGTGCACAACCATCTGTGATGTGTTCTTTTGATTAAAATTGAGCTTTCTCACTTTTTTGGCAGTGTTATGGTGAGAAATTAGACTAGAAAACAAGAAAGAACATTTAACTTTGCAAAGTGTCTTTAAATAAGGACCCAACAGTTTGATTTCTTTATGTTTTTGTGCTCAGCTGGAGTGGAGCATGAAGCTGTGGTGGCCTCACTGTGAAGCTCTCATCGCCTTCCTGATGGCCTACAGTCAAACCAGGAGACCGGAGCTGCTCCAGAGATTCTCTCAAGTCTACGAGTACACCTTCAGCCACGTGAGTTTTATCATTCATGCTGTTCAGGTTTTTCTTAGTGGAGGAGCAGAAGCAGATTACACAAACATCACGGTTTCCAAGAGATTTACAGTTGCAGGAAAGTGGTTGTTTGCTGGCTGGTGGAGTTTTGGCACTGTTGGTCTTCCGTAGGTTGTCTTGTAGTTTGTCAAGGTAAGTGGATGGCAGGAAGTCTGGGGTGTGGAGGGGAGGGCTTTCACACCAGCATGGTTCTGGTTTTGGAACCAGCTCTGTTTCTCACATTAATACCAGTTTAAGCAGAACGGAAATGGGAGGGCAGTATTCGGTATTACTCTGGCGGAAGTAAACAACACACCAGAAATGTGGATTGCATTGATGTAGCATACCCTCCAAAAGATGGTGATACTCGACTGATGGTTTTAAACTTTAATGCTGTTCCACAAATCAGCTCCATAAACCAACGTGAGAATTAACAAGATATAGAAAACAAGAAATTCAGTTTTCTATCAATAATAAATGGTAATATACAGTAGATACTAATTCAAATAAAATCCAGCATTAGAAGCAATGTACTGCCATTTCATAAAACTGGCGCGCAAATTAGTCCATGAGTTCATTTATCAACACAAATCATTCAAACAAAAAATGTAAAAAGCTATAAGAACAATGAACGCTAACCTTGTGCCTCTTCAGGGGGTTGCCAAAAATACACTTAGATTCGGAAGTTTTATCATTTAACTGCTATTTAAGCTTTGCTGTCTTACACTGTTTCACCGTTAGCTCATGCGTTCCATTGCTTCATCGAGTAATGCACACAGGAAGGAAGTACAAGGTGGTGCTCTTCAAAATAAAGTCCCATGTTTAAACCCAAACAATTAGAACCAAAACAGACAAAAATACACATTTAAAAGTAGAAGAAATAACATTTTCTAAGAAGTAAGCCAAGTTAAAAAAAATTATACAAGGAAATTATTTTAAACAGCATCTAAAACAGATATATATTTTTTCCCTTTCAAACAATGCAAGCTGCCCTCTGGTGGACAAAACAAGGAACAGCAAACACAAAAACAAAAAATGGGTTTGCTACAATTGAAAGCTTTTGTTGCTTTACTAAAGGTTTTGTTTTCATCCATTTTCATTTTCAACTGCTCTCGAGCTTCATCTGAATTCTGGTGATGGCCGAATTGTCATCAAACATTTTGTCTCCTCACTCGATCACTGCACGCTCTTCTTCTCTATTTTCCTCCGACATCGATTTCCTGTTCATTTTATAAGCTCAGAAAACGACACACCCACCGGTGATGTCACATTTTCCTGCTGGAACCAACTTTATTTTTGGTTCCAGTCTTTTTCCCAGTCTGAGTACTCTGCCCGGTTCAAAATAGGATCAGTGCCGTGCTGGTGTGAAAGCCCTTAAGATGAAAAACGTAGGTGAAGAGTGACCGACTGATGACATGAGGAACAGGTGTGTAGTTGACCAGGTGCTTGATGGCAGGAAGAAACTTCAATACAACTTGAGGGAGGGACACAGGTCTGTTTTTGTCTGTTTTGGTTTGGGGTCATGAGGGTTTGGGTGACTGATATGAAATTAAAAAAAAGAATAATGTAGAAGCATCCAAAGTCCAATACACTGCTGGCTTTATCTGTTACGTCTGCCAAGGCTATGTTTTTGCCAGCGTATGTTTGTCTGTTTGTTTTTTTGCAATTTTACAGAAAAAGGTACTGGATGGATTTACATGAAAATTTTACCAGGGGTGTAGTTTGGTCCAAGGAAGAAGCCATTACATTTTGCTGGTCATACAGATATTTGCCAGGATGCAAAAAAATTCAAAGAAATCAACACTGGGCAGAATTTTAAAAAAAATCATATCTCTGCAATATTTACGGATTCACTTCCAATTTCACAAGATAGCATGGAGTCCATTGGCCCTTTTCCATTAGCCCTACTCTACTCTACTCGACTCTACCCGGCTCTACTCTACTCGCCTTGTGCTGCTTTTCCATTAGCCCCAGTCGGCTGCCCAACGGGGTGCAGTGTCGCTGTAAACAGAGAGCGGCTCTGCGGTGACATCATTTTGAGCGCGACACAACAGTCTGTGGCTTTTTGTCACAAACCGAGTAAAAAAGGAAAGCAGAAGAAGGCTGCAGGTGGTAAGAAGAAATACCTCTTGAGAAGCACAGGAGAGTTTTGGAAGCTATACAACAGAATGAAGCCGAGGACGAGAGCAATCCAGCTGCAAAGAAAAGACGTATGAGGGTAAGCTAACGGTAGCTACCGCTAGCATGCTAGGTCGTCGTGCTCATGACTCATCGATGATGACATTGTCTGACCAATCAGTAGCCGGCAGTCGGTGACGTCATCTTTTAGTATCGACTCAGCTCGCTTGGAACCAGAGTGGAGTAGGTACTAAAACTAGCTTGTTTTAGGAGGTACCAGGCTAGTGGAAACACGCTGCAAATCGAGTAGAGCTGAGTAGAGTAGGGCCAAGGCATGCTAGTGGAAAAGGGCCACATGTCTCTATCATCAAGGTAAATTTAATCTGGATCTGATTCCAGATTGGCCTCCCAAAAAAATATTGATCTTTTATAACGGGAAATCCCATTGACAACATTCAATAATTCATATGAAATCAAAATATTAAGTGATGTTCCCAAAACGTGTAGTGTTCATACAAGATAACAACCTCCATGTTTGTGCTGAGTTTGGTCTGGATCCAGGCTCTGTTCTGGATCTAGTGATGCAGAGTCGCACCTTTTACAGGGTTAATGGAAAAACCACGGAGCTGCTTTGTGGAGGTCTGTGCTCTCTGAATTCTTTGTAGTTTTTTATGTTGTTGTGTGTCTGTTTTTGCAGTTTTCTGATGCTGAGGGAGGAGAGTGGTTTGGATATTTGAACCAGGAGGGAAAAGTAGCTCTGGACTTTAAAGGAGGGCCTTTTAAAGGTAAGACGGCGCCTGAAGATCCACTGTAACACAGGGCAGCACATCTGTGCCTTTCCTCTAATGTTGGTGTTTTTAGATCATTTATGTCATTTATGATTTATTGACCTTCTCTCTCAGGCTTCTTCCACGTCCCTCGCTGCCTCTACTTGTGCGAGCGTCTCCTGGATGATCTGCTCGATAACAAGGACTGATGACGCTCCACGGTTAAGACGTCTGTTTCAGGAAAAAATGTTTCTCAAACATGCAAGTGTCATCATAAACATGGAGTCACCAAGAGGCCTGTTGGAGCAGAGTTAGATAAAAAATCTGGATTCTTTCAGCTCCAAGCAGCTGTTTGGAGATCATCAGAGATTATTGATCTTCAGTTGTGCCACTTGAGTTTAGTGGAACAATCAAAGGAGAGGAATTAAACGATCCAACCAGAGTTCGGACCAATTAAAGAAATGTGCCATAAATAAGAAAATTTAAGTCGACAAGCACACCCCGCTGTAATGTAAAGTCATATATTCCCTCCTCTCTGCACCTGGTTTCACGGCTTCACCTGGGCCCAAAAACTGGCCACATCAGGCCCCTTAAAGCTTTTCCTCTTAAATATATCAAATCGAAGAGTATCAGGGGCACTGCAAATCAAGATTTTTAGAAATTTTTTTTTTTTTGAAAGAGGAAAAAAAACAGAATTTTGAGATTATAGTCAGAATTTAAGAAAATTGCTTAATTCCTAAAATTCTTACTTTAATTTCCGATCTCTTCCTTTTTTCTTATAATTTCTAATTTTATTTCAGAATGTTACTTTTTTCACAGACTTTAAAACAAGCGCATCATTTAATTGTCTTTACTGTCTTTGTGTTTTTGGCCCTTTTGGCCTTCTGTTACCAAAATGAGAAAATGGTAAAAATGTATTGTCATTTTAAGAACTGTTTTTGTCTTTAAATACCCACAATGATCAATGAAACTGGACCAAAATATGTCTTTATATTTTTTTTCTCAATGTTTTTGACTGTTCTGTTAAATCTGACTCCCAGAGCCTCTGCAGTCGATGACCCCTGCTCTGGATAATCTAAGAAAAAAGACCACTTTTCCCGAAATAGATGTGCAGTATGAGCTTATGAAGGCATTACATAATCTATTTTATCTTTGTATATCAAGTAGTGTTCTCATTATTTGACCCCAGATTGAAGCTGATTCGCTATTTTAATCTCATTTTTTATGGCCTTTTTTAAACTCATTAATCTCCTTGATAAAATTCTTTTGATTGTTTATCATTTTCTACTTGGTGTTTGGTTTGTATTTTTAATCTTAGAAAATTTGACAACCTCAGTGAGGGTTATTTGTTGAATATGTAGATGTATTTTCACCGGATTTGGGTGACAAAAGGAAAATGTACAAACCAAACATTAAAAACATCTCATGGAGATTTTCATGTGGCATTAAAAGGGAAATGAAGTGTTTTATTCTTTATATAAAAATGTGCCTTTGTTTGCACTCTCAGCATTTAAAGAGCGTGCAGCATTACATTAAATCCATTCCTTTATTCTGATTATTTAGAAACTATTAGAAGACTTTTTTACTCTAAGGTGTTTAACTTGACTTTTGACTTGTTTGACAAGACTTTTGATGATGCACTATAAAAGGATAAAGTTGTAAAGGGAATTTAATCTGTGTATTTAGAGTTAGAGTCATGCTTTGCTTTCATTGTCAGGGTCAGCACACTTAATGATTATACACTCATTTACTAATTAAATGTGAAGTATACAAACATTTTATTGATTTATTCTGTCATTAAACATCAGAGTATCGAAAAATTATGAACACTGTTTAAGTATTGTGATTCAGAGATTCTTATTTGCTAAAAACTATGCTAATAAAAACATATTTTATACTGTCACAGATCTATGTGTGTGTGTTTTCATTTTGGGTTGGGGTTCGAATCTCGCATGACATATGTAGAATATATGGGGCAAATACATACGGATGGAGTGAATAACATCTACCAGTGGCTCCCTGGGCAAGACCCTTTGCGTCATGGCCCACCTCATTACATGAGTGCATCACCACAGAAAGCCAAACCGGCCCAGACAGCACCCAGGTAAACAAGGTCTGCATCAAATGCTGAGGAACCAGGGCATTGTGATGAAAAATGGGCTACTGGAACAAGATCATAGAAGTCAATGGACAAGAGATGAGAACAAGGCTCTGTTGGAATGCTACTACTCCAGAAACCCTGACCAGCGGGGTTACATGAACAGGCTGCAGGATATATATACATATATACAATCCCCAAAACCAGTGAAGTTGGAACGTTGTGTAAATTGTAAATAAAAACAGAATACAATGATTTGCAAATCCCTTTCAACTTATATTCAATTGAATACACAGCAAAGACAAGATACTTAACGTTCGAACTGGTAAACTTTGTTATTTTTTGCAAATATTAGCTCATTTGGAATTTGATGCCTGCAACATGTTTCAAAAAAGCTGGCACAAGTGTCAAAAAAGACTGAGAAAGTTGAGGAATACTCATCAAACACTTATTTGGAACATCCCACAGGTGAACAGGCTAATTGGGAACAGGTGGGTGCCATGATTGGGTATAAAAGCAGCTTCACTGAAATGCTCAGTCATTCACAAACAAGGATGGGGCGAGGGTCACCACTTTGTGAACAAATGTGTGAGCAAATTGTCCAACAGTTTAAGAGCAACATTTCTCAACCAGCTATTACAAGGAATTTAGGGATTTCATCATCTACGGTCCGTAATATCATCAAAAGGTTCAGAGAATCTGGAGAAATTACTGCACGGAAGCAGCAAGGCCCAAAACCAACATTGAATGCCCGTGACCTTCGATCCCTCAGGCGGTACTGCATCAAAAACCGGCATCACTGTGTAAAGGATATCACCACATGGGCTCAGGAACACTTCAGAAAACCACTGTCAGTAACTACAGTTCGTCTACATCTGTAAGTGCAAGTTAAAACTCTACTATGCAAAGCCAAAGCCATTTATCAACAACACCCAGAAACACCACCGGCTTCACTGGGCCCGAGCTCATCTAAGATGGACTGATGCAAAGTGGAAAAGTGTTCTGTGGTCTGACCAGTCCACATTTCAAACTGTTTTTGGAAACTGTGGTCGTCGTGTCCTCCGGACCAAAGAGGAAAAGAACCATCCGGACTGTTACAGGCTTAAAGTTCAAAAGCCAGCATCTGTGATGGTATGGGGGTGTATTAGTGCCCAAGGCATGGGTAACTTACACATCTGTGAAGGCACCATTAATGCTGAAAGGTACATACAGGTTTTGGAGCAACATATGTTGCCATCCAAGCAACGTCTTTTTCATGGACGCCCCTGCTTATTTCAGCAAGACAATGCCAAGCCACATTCTGCACGTGTTACAACAGCGTGGCTTCGTAGTAAAAGAGTGCAGGTACTAGACTGGCCTGCCTGTAGTCCAGACCTGTCCCCAATTGAAAATGTGTGGAGCATTATGAAGCGTAAAATACAACAACAGAGACCCCGGACTGTTGAACAACTTAAGCTGTACATCAAGCAAGAATGTGAAAGAATTCCACCTGAAAAGCTTCAAAAATTGGTCTCCTCAGTTCCCAAACGTTTACTGAGTGTTGTTAAAAGGAAAGGCGATGTAACACAGTGGTAAAAATGACCCTGTGCCAACTTTTTTGCAACATGTTGCTGCCATTAAATTCTAAGTTGATGATTATTTGCAAAAGAAAATAAAGTTTACCAGTTGTACATTAAATATCTTGTCTTTGCAGTGTATTCAATGGAATATAAGTTGAAAAGGATTTTCAAATCATTGTATTCTGTTTTTATTTACAATTTACACAACGTGCCAGCTTCACTGGTTTTGGGTATTGTGTGTGTGTATATATATATATGTCCCTTTAGAACAAACACACAGAGCTCTTAAATTGTTGGTGGCCTTTTTGTTTTTCTGCTCATGACCAAACTCTCTGAGTAATTAATTTGACATTTTTAATTGTTGCTCCGACGGGGAGACAGAATAAAAAACAATAATAAAAACAGTGGATCCGGAAACGTAACCATCTGAGGGGAGGGTGCAAGAGCTGAAAAGTTTTTAACACTTCTAAACACATTTTTTTTTTTTTTTTTTTCTGAAGTAATATTTACAACATTATTTAACCAAATTATCCTATTTAATGTTATATTGTCTATAGTGATGCATTCTGATCCATCAGTCTTAAAATATTTTTTCTTTAACTCTCAAACCCTTTTAGACTAAAGTTATTCTGCTGATAAAAGTGTTTCTACGAACTGGTATCAATGATTTATTTTCTGGAAACAGATATTTTTAGACAATAATCTCAAACTTCTCTTCTCAGCCGGTTGGTCCTAATCTAACATTAGACTTTATTTTTTAATACGCCAATTAATTTTCAAGTTTCAAGTTTCAAGTTTATTTAAGTTTATTCAGACAATCTTGTTAACTGAGCGAGAAACAGCAACAAAACAACATGGTAGTCTGAAAAGGAGCAGGCTGAAGCTGAAGCTTATTTTACCCGCCCCCAACACAAGTTACACAGTTTTTAAAACATATAGATGGCTAACAGTCCATACATCACAGTTTTAACAGAAACTGCCCATTCTTTTTTAAACCGATATGCATCACAATGCTTTAATACAAGACACAAAACAAAATATACTGGATGCAAAGACTTTTCAACTTTTTTTTTTTTTTTTACAGTCATTGGTCATTCTCAACATAGGAATTTAAAATGTTTTGCTTGGTTTTCTTTTTGAATTGAAATAATGATAAACAGTCTTTTTGCTCTGGGTCCAACTTGTTCCAAATATTAACCCCAGCAACAGAAATACAGTGTTGTTTTATGTTTGTTCTTACAATCTGTTTTTTAAATATTTCACCTCCTCGGAAACTAAAAACCATATCTCTCTTTTGAAACAATCCCTGGATATGAACAGGTAACTTATTGTTCTTTATGTTATACATAAACTGGGCTGTTTTAAAGACAACCAAGTCCCTAAATTTTAAAGCTTTCAGTTTGATAAAAAGTTTGTTTGTGTGTTCCCTGTAGGTCACTTTATTTACAATTCTAATTGCTCTTTTTTGGATCACACAAATCGGATCAAGATTAGTTTTATACGTATTCCCCCACACCTCTATGCCATAGGTCATATAAGGGAGAACTAGGGAACAATACAAGACATATAAGTTTTTTTCATTCAGGAACTCTTTGACTTTGGAAATTATTCCTAGTGATTTACATAACTTTGCTTTAATATGGTTTATGTGAGGTTTCCAACTAAGTTTATTTTGTATAATTATTCCAAGAAATTTTATTTCTTTCACTTGTTCTATCTCAGTGTCATTTATTGCTAATTTTTTGTCCACATCAGTCTTACGATGTCCAAAAATTTGAAATTTTGTTTTATGTAGATTTAAAGTTAATTTATTTGAATCAAACCATTTCTTTAACATACTTAGTTCTTTTCCAACTGTTTCTATCAATGTATCTAAATTTGGACCACTACAGAGTATGTTAGTGTCATCAGCAAATAGAATAAAATGTACTACTTTTGAAACTAAACATAAATCATTAATATACATAATAAATAACAAAGGGCCCAACACTGACCCCTGTGGGAGACCGCAGGTCACTGTCAGCATTTGTGAATCTGTGCCATTAATGTGGACATACTGAGATCGGTTTTCCAAGTAACTCCCTATCCAAGACAAGGCCACACCTCTAATTCCATATCTGTACAGTTTTGCAAGTAATAATTCATGGTTAACAGTATCAAAAGCTTTAGTTAGATCTAAAAACACTCCAACAGTGTATTGTTTATTATCAATTGCATTAGATATTTTTTCATTTCCTATTGGGTCGAAAGCCGTATTGTTCTTCACAGAGTAAGTTATGTTTCTCTATATAATTATATAGTCTTTTATGGAATAGCTTCTCCAGTATCTTAGAAAACTGTGACAATATAGAAATAGGCCTATAATTTGTGAATTCCTGTTTATCACCCGCCTTGTGGATAGGGTTCACTTTTGCAATCTTCATCTTTTCCGGAAATACACCGGACTGTAAAGACAGATTAAAAACAAAAGTAATGGGTTTGACAACACACTCAATGGTTTCTTTTAAGACTGACATGTCCAGTCCATTCCAGTCGGCAGACTTTTTCCCCTTGCATTTTCTGACAATTGTAAGAATTTCATTTTCATCAGTTGCTTGAATAAATATACTTTTGTCAAGATTAGGTATTTTACTTAAGGCGTCATCAACTTGGCCAGAATTTACAATTTCATTAGCCAAATTTGGTCCAATATTAATGAAATAATTGTTGAAATGGTTTGCTATTTCCTTAGTATTATTAATTATGACTTTATCTTTTGTAAAAAATTGAGTTGGAATAGCAGATGTTGGGTTTTAATGGGACTCCCCTAAAATATTAAAGTTAATTAAGGTTTTGTACCTCTGAAAGTATTCAACGAAGCGATTTAAAATATATACTCAACAAGTGTTTACATTTTCCGTCTTGAACGCAGCACGTTTGTCAAACCGGAAGCGGAAATGGGAGTTCAGCGCCAGAAAAAGTACATCATGCTTTTTCTGATAGTACGATGAAAGAGCAGTTTGAGTGACCACAGACCAAAGATGTTGGTGATACCGCAGACTTTTATTTTTTATGAAGGTTTTTAGAGGAAAATGTTCCCGTTTCTGATCCTCAGGATGACGCCGACATACCTGGGCTCGCGCTCCATCTTCGCTTCATTAATGACTCTTTATATTTAATTAATGCCGCTGATTGGACCTGGACCCTAATTAAGAGACCATCTCAGGAGCTCTGCTGATGAGGTCAGACCCAGGAGACCCTGAAGATGATCCAGGTACAGTAACAACAACCTGTAGCTAAAATATTAAGATCTTTAGATGATGTTTTTCATACGAATAATATACAAGAAATGTAATTATGTTAGTTAAAATATGAGCCTAAACTGCAGTGACATGTGACAATGTTTGTCATGAACACTATCAATAACTATAGCATCATGTTTATCTGTTACACACCAGTTTTTAAGAGTTTCAACTGTCAGGGCTGTAATTCTGTTATTTTTTATTTACAATTTTACTGGCGTACCAACTTCACTAGTTTTTAGGTATTGTGTATTGTCGTATATATATATATATATATATATGAGTAGTAGTCATACTAATAGAACTCTACGATTTCAATGCTACTTTTAAATATATTATAACTATGAAGAGCATTAACATTAAAAATCCAGGGTGAACATTAAAAGCTGTTTGCATTAATGGAGTGGTGAGAATGGGCGGAGCTAATATAGTGGCTAGGGAGAAAATCCTTCATAATCCATGATATACAAAACTTGGGCAGCTTAAACTAAAACTGCATCCCCAGGCAGCATTAAATTACTCAGTAAGAGAGTATAATACTGTATTTTTGCAGATATATATTAGCTATATATTTATATATATATTTCTTTTTTTCATCTTATTTTATGATTTGATCAAGCTCTGAATTTTTTTCTTTTTTGGTCACACAATCTCCTACTTCTGCCCAATGTTAAAGTCTTTCCAACTTTTACCTGTAGCATAAATTATTTTCATTTAACCCTTTGACTGGCATTGTGACCGCACAGTTGACTTTTTCTGCTGCCAGATTACTGCATTTAAAGCGCTGTAAACCTATGTTTGCCTTTTTACCCTCACTCTTGTCTTTGAAAAGTGAATGTAAAACTACTTATACCACTTGGTAGTGCTGCTTTACGTAAATATCTTTGTCTAAAAAGCTGTGGAAATGGAAGTGACTGTGCTGCACAACTCCTCTGAAAACTCAGAGTAAGAGCGAGGTTAAAGGTTATTGTAGTGGCCGTTTGTCCACAATAAACAACAACAAAAAGTTTCAAACAAACTTTCACAAAAGCTCAAAAGGCCACTCTTTTGTGGTGTACACGGATGGGGAAAAACTTAAGGTCCAAACAAATGTCCAGGTAAAACAAAAACATGGTTTATTTGACCAGAAATTAAGCAAACACAGAACAAAAGAAAATTCCTGTGCCTCTCTCGCTCCAGTAAAAAAAAAACATTACCCACCCAGGTGCATGCTGGTCCCTACCGTACACTTACCTATATAACCTATAGTGCCTCCCTACCATGCTCAAATTAAACAATTAATAAACAAAACACCCAAACTAAAGAAATGATAAACTACTGGAATACTAACAAAACAAATCATAATTGAATCAATATTAATTGATTTAGAATAGTAAAATGTAAACACTGAACTAAATTCTAAACAAAAAAAAACACTAAATAGCTCCTACAGTTATTTTAACAAATTCTGCTCTCTGCGATGTCTTTAAATAGGGAAAAAGAACAAATTTTTAACTTTCAAATTTTAAAAAATTTACAGAAATTCATCCCTGCCCAGAATAATCCTGAACAGATAAGTCATCCAGCCAGTTGACCTGTATATCTGCTTCCTGATTGTTGAACTGTAAAATACAATACTGCTTTCATCCTTGGTGGTTTATTTTGATTTTATTATCCCTATGTACATATTTTAAGGAAATACTTCACTGAAAACTAAGTTTTGGCTCTCACAGTGACAGTTAAAATGTGAGGCAAGAAAAACACTGAATTCTTTAATAAACTGTATATTTATTTATAAAAGTGGACGTTCAGTGATTATTCGTCCATGATTATTCTATTCATACATGTAAATAACCCTTTTTAAGGAGATAAATGTCCCTCTGGTTTATTTTGTAAACGATGCTTTTATTTTGAAGGTGACGGTTTGTTTACTACCGGCTCAGACCGGATGTGGGAAGTTCGGTAGAGAAGTTTGAACGTCGTTGTAAAGAACAGAAGTAGTTCAGTCTCTGCCTTTAGCATCCAGCGAGGGAACAAGGTATGAATGAAACATGGTTTGGGTGTGATGATGGGTGTTGGTGTTTTGTGTGTCTTTACATTTTTGTGTTATGAAATGGTGCTCGTGTGTGTGTGTGTGTGTGTGTGTGTGTGTGTGTGTGTGTGTGTGTGTGTGTGTGTGTTTAGCCTAGCGTAGCTCTGTAACAGCCTTATGTGCCTTTAACCTGCTAAGGATGTGTCATTATTTAAGTCTAAATGCCATTACGCTGATATGAAGGGCTTCACTGCTTTGTCTGATAAATATATGTGATGGTTTTTAATCCATGAATTTATTGAAATACTTTATTCCCTTCTTTATCTGGTAATGTTGTAGATTTTCATCTTGGTTAATGTGCGGCATTTATTGTGAATATTATCAATTTTGTAATGTTTTGCTTTTTAAGGTGTGTTCATTTGAGCTGCTCCTTTTTAAAGACACAATTAAAAAAATTTAAGACAAACCATCAGAATGGAGGAGTCCCTCAATGCTCTGGTTACAAAATATTTTGACAATATTACAAGGGACACATTAAAATTTAACTTCTCAAAAAAGATGTGGTGGTACGCCTGTGGGTTATAGTTACCTCAGACGTTGTTTATTGATGAACCAAGCGCTGAGACACTTCAGGAGGTTTAGATGAATAGCTAAACTCTATTGTCCCTTTATTGAAATTTGTTTTAGACAGCAGTGTGACTGGCTAATGGGATGATATACATGAATAAAAACCCATTTAAGACAACATTAAAAAGTTTTATAAGCAAGAGGTCAGCGACAAGCATGGTCCATAGTTATTTAACAAGAAGATTAAAGTGCAGTGTTCATTACAATAAGAAGTGAAAATAAGTAGAAACAAGTTAATATGATGAGAATAATAGAACAGTGGATAAAATGATCCATTGTCTATGATCAACCGTCAGGATGTCTGTATCATAAGAGTGTGATACCTTAAGGTTTTTAGACACCAGTGTTGTTTGACGTCTCCTTTTCCAGATGCACCCGTCTATTCTGACAGAAGACAACGGTCTGGAGCGGACAGCCTCATCGTTCACTGAGCTCGGGTGTCCTCTCTGTCCCAGATCCATGACGAGGACTGACACTGTGATCCAGAGGCACCTCAGAAACCACACGGTGAATGCTGCGCATTTTCAAGGTATGTTGATGAGCAATTTCTGTCCAAGATCATTTTTTACATTTAACTGTGTCGAACAATGACCCACAAGAGCCCAGACCAGCAACACCTACATAACCCCACCAGACCTGTGTCACCGTCAGCCCACAGCTCACTCCCCCTACTCTCTCTGTCAAAGACTCTCAATAAACCCCCAGCTGTGATGTTAGTTAAAGGGATACTCCATCTTTTTTTTTTTTTTTTTTCTTTTTCGTGTCTTGCCTCACTCCAGAGTCCATGACGAGCAAATAGAGACCATTCTGTCGACTGTGCGTGCAGTAACAAGGAAGAAACGGATCAGGCTACCCACCGCTAGCCAGCTTAGCTCAAACAGATGAAAGTCAGTGGGAAGTGTTAGCCTGCGTGTGTCTACAGTCATCAGATAAACTCTTCAGTAATTCAAAATGATCCTGGGTGCTTGTTGAGACTCATTTTCTACCGTGTCATGTTAAGTGATGTCATCTTCTACTGTCAATGTTTTATCCTTTACTCCTAAACAGAGAGTTTGTTTTGTTGACCTTCACAGAGCATTGACCAAAATGTTTTTCTTCTTTTTCCTTAAAATAAGGAGGTTACAGCCTAAAAGAACAGTTCAAGTAAAAAGTCAATATCTTCAGAAAGCAAGAAATACACTTAAAATTACAATCATGTGCATACCTTGACAGGAAACTGAAGATTTTCTCTTTTTTTTTTTTCGAACATTGTAAGAACTTTCAATGAGAGTAGGTCATGGAAAAATCTTTTTTTTTCGTATTCTGTAGAAATTTATTTCATTAATAGATTTTATCTGTCTTTCCCAGCCCTAGTATGTACATACACCAACAGAACAGCAAATTGAAAAGTAAGCAGTGTTTCCCCTATAGTGTATTTGGGAGGGCGCCCCGCCCGCCCTGCTTACAGGATTCAGACCGACGAACATTTAAAAAAAATCACATCTATTTTAATCAAAGTTCTTATGACAGAGATTTTTATCAAATAAAAAAGCCAACTAGAGTCTGCTGTTAAAGTCTAACGTTGTGTCGCTATGGTTTGCTAACATTCAATAAAATGCATTTTTCCTCTCCCCTCTGACAAACGCCTCCTCCCCTGCTCCTCTCGCACAACACCGATAAGCCACGCGGCAACCAAACCCCAAACCGTCTCTCTACAGGCGGAGTGCCCCCGACATGCAGTCTCTTTTTAAGAGGCTGCTGCCACCGCGGTCCGAGACGTAGCGGTGATTCAGCGAACGTTAGAGCAGAAGCCACCTTAAAGTGTCTCACAACACTCCCTTCACTTAAAACAATTCAGTAGAAGTGCTGGCCCAAGCGGCAACCGCTTCTGGGTCCTAAAGCCGCGGTCAAAACCGCTTGCTGTCTGCCGCCTGTCCCTCATTGAAATGACTGGAGGCGACGCGTTGCAGTGCGGCAGTGTGAAGGGGAGTATACAGACACACACACACAAACACACACATACACACACAGGCGGCGGAGGAGGGAGCGACCGTAACGGCCAAAAAAAAAAAAAAAAAAAATTAAACAAACATTAATGGATGACCAGAAGCTTACCAAACAATCTCCCCAAGTGAAAATCTCAGTGTTTTTAGGCCAGCTGTCCTTACTAAGAAGAGAAGCACAGCTAGCAGTGTAGGAAACGTTCAGCATGTAGTTTCTCTTTATTGTCAGTCACTATGACTTTATTAAGCATGAATCATCTTCTCTCCACCTGCTGAGCTTACATGGTTACGTGAAATGTTACATTCTTCCTGTTTTTTTAATACTTTTTATACTTCATGCAGTGTATTTTAAATATTTTTGAGAATGTTGTAGTTGTATGAAAAAGGGCTCCATTGCCAAAAAAAAGTGAACAAAAATCAGTGTCCAATATTTATTGAGATCTAAATGCTCTGTAATTATGATATCACGGAGCATTTTTGACGGACCACGCTCCCTCCAGCACCGTGCCCCAGGCAATGAACCTAGGTGAAACACTGGTAAGGATTAAACATTTAAATAAAATGTAATATTAAAGTTAAGGAATAGAGTATGTACGATATGTCCAAGAAAATATCCAGAGTTCAGAGGTGCAGCTACAGCTGGAGGATGTTATCTGCACAGAGACTGATCATATATGCAGACAAACAGACGGACATTGGCATGTTTATTTATCAAAGTGTTTATTTTGATCTCTGTGTGTTTTTTTCTCAGTGTGTCTGATGTCATGGAAAAGGTAAGACCTCCAGAGGGAGCTTATGGACAGAAAACCATGAATCTGGATCCGGGACAGCCGGTCATCGAGAGGTTTGTCCCGCCTCAGTCGAGCGACACTGACCGCACACCTCAGACAAGGAGCAGGACGGGCCTCGATACTTCTGTCGTACAGTTTGTGCAGACGCATCGCAGAAGTGTTGAATTGAAAAAAGGAGACTCGAGTCTTTGCAACTCAGGATCCAGAGAGACTGAACGTCTAAAGGCCAAAGAACCTGTGATCTCAGAACCTGCAGCAAACCGTCAGAAGACAGAAACACGTCCAGGTCCCCTCCTGGTGAGAGAGGAACCTTCACACATCGAGTTCCAGAGCCAAACTGCGCCCTGCAGGTTTAAGGTGCTGGTCAACACGTCCAGCCAAACTCTACGAGGACCCCGGTGGAGCGGGGACAGAATGTCACGACTCGAAGAAGACGCCTTAATCCTGTGCAACGGTAAAGTGTTCAAGAAGAACAGCCCCACTCTAAAGACGATGCAAAGCAAGTCTTCACCCACACCAGCTAAAACCTACAAGTTCATCAAAACAGGAGCATCGCAGCCCCGGAGACCAGAGTCTGTGACGCCCCCCAGGGAGCCGGTCTACAGACTGATGATACCACGAGGGTCACACGAGGTCATCGACCTCCATGACGAGGACGACCAGGGCGACGGGAATCATCAGCTGCTCTGTCCTAACGAAGACAATGTTTTATTTATGTTGTATACTCAGTCTACGTCTGAGCCTGGGACAGCAGGAGGGAGTGTGGGATCAGGTTTAAGGACATCAGAGTCAGACGTGTCTGACAGCAGGGGGAGCACGGGGTCTGCAGTGGAGAAGGACGACTGGAGCGAGGAGGTGAGACGCTCCTGCTCTTCTTCTTATCCTGCTTCTCTTAGCTTCATCTGCCCTCTGTGGTGTTTGACATGTCTCCACCGCGTGATCAAGACCCTCTGTCACCAAACTAAGGGCCTTAAACTTCTCCCTCTCTTCCTCCTCACAATCAGAAATACTTGATTTTTCCTGAAGAGGGAATTTTGTTGTTTCAGTTGCCCTTGCAGACTGTTATAGCAGCAGGAATATCATAAAAACATTAAAATACATTGTCAAGTTTATGTATTCACTTTTTTCAAATTCACTTAATTATTTATTTTTATTTAACCTTCATTTAACCAGGAAAACCTCTCCGAGATTAAAAATCTCTTTTACAAGACTGTCCTGGTCAAGACAGCAGCATATTCAACAGTTTTACACAAACACACGCAGTCATCAAACACATAGAACAAGAATTCAATACATTAAGAAAGAGAAGCCACAATTTCAGACAGCCAGTTTCACTTGAATTGTCCACATAAGAAAGATAAAGTGCATCAGTCAAAACATCTGCAGCAAGATGTGTCCAACTCCAAGTCGCTCAATTTAATCGCAAACCTGAACGCCTTTTTTCCCAGCTGAGCTCTTACTTTTGGAACAGACAATCAGGAAAGATCCTGGGACCAAAGATTATGAAGTCCTGTGCGAGACTATCACGGTTGATACCACAGGCTGCTTCCCTGCACATCTAACGAAGAAAAAACGATCCAAGTTTAAAGATCGACCTTTGGATTTTATGGATCGATTATCAACCATTTAGGGAAATCGATTTAATTGATTAAATTGATTTATTAAACCCAGCCCTAGACATTGAACTGAAAGCAGAGCTGTTGAAAACATGGCAGAGCAGCGCTGTGTGATAACAAAGCTTTTCTTTGTCCTCGCAGAGCTCCGTTGATGGTTCTCCGAGTTCTTGGCTGGAACCAGAACCCCCTCCGAAGTCCGACAGGCAGCTCAGACGGCAGTTTGGCATCTCGGCTGATGTGAGGATCTTTCTGCAGAAGGCTGAAGCTCGGTGGTGTCCTGCAGAACTTCACTACCATGAGTCCCCAGCACTGAGCGGGATAGCTGACCCTCTGAGTCCACTCGGACGTGACGGACTCAGCGGATCCATCAGTGTGAAGCATGAAGAGGACCCGTCAGCAGACTGTGAATCCACAGTTCAGAGCTTCGGTAAGACTCTCCGATGCTCCCTGGACAGCTATATGGAGCCCATAGAGGACGACGACCCCCCCGATACCACTGCAGGCACACACGAGAACAACCAGAGACTCGGACGAACGAGAAAGCGCACGACGTGTCCGTGTTGTCTGTCTGGTTCTCCCATAAAAGCAGCGAGGTCGAGTTTAAGGACAGAGCAGCTGAGAGGGAAAGGAGCCAGAAAAACAGCAAGAAAATCTGTAAGGGCCTCCAAGAAGATCAGCTGCCCAAGGGCAAAGAGGAGAGGCCCAGAAGCTCCGGGCAGGGACGGGTATCCAGATGTTTTATATCACCAGGAGATCAGACGACTGCAGCAGCTGCTGAGAGAGAAAGACGAGGCCATAAAGCAGATGGAGGAAACCGTGGCCCGGATGACAAACTACAAACAATAACATTCCTTTTCCACTAGCACGCCTTGGCCCTACTCTACTCGGCCCTACTCGATTAGCAGCGTGTTTCCACTAGCCTGGTACCTCCTAAAACAAGCTAGTTTTAGTACCTACTCCGCTCTGGTTCCAAGCGAGCTGAGTCGATACTAAAAAGATGACGTCACTGACTCCCGGCTACTGATTGGTCAGACAATGTCATCATCAATGAGTCATGAGCGTGATGACCTAGCCTGCTAGCGGTAGCTACCATTAGCTTACCCTCATACGTCTTTTCTTTGCAGCTGGATTGCTCTCGTCCTCGGCTTCATTCTGTTGTATAGCTTCCAAAACTCTCCTGTGCTTCTCAAGGGGTATTTCTTCTTACCACCTGCAGCCTTCTTCTGCTTTCCTTTTTTACTCAGTTTGTGACAAAAAGCCACAGATTGTTGTGTGGCGTTCAAAATGATGTCACCGCAGAGCCGCTCAGCTGTTTACAGCGAAACTGCATCCCGTTGGGCAGGAGACTGGGGCTAATGGGAAAGCAGTACAAGGCGAGTAGAGTAGAGCCGGGTAGAGTAGAGTAGAGTAGGGCTAATGGAAAAGGGCTGTAAGTCTCTACTCATAACAGTACAACCTGTTTGAATCAGTCAGACAAAGACGATTCAGTCAGGACTCAATCATGAACGGTAGTTTGACCGGCCTGAGCAGTGGTCCACCTCTGAGGCTCCGTTTACGCAACAGCGAAAAAACAACTGAAAACAAAGAGTTTTCGTTGTGTTTGTGCCTTCTGTTTACACGAGAACGGTGCCTGGAGTGCCTGAATCCACAAACTTTTAAAGCATGAGTCCAGAGTGAAAAGTTACAGGAAACAGGAATCGCCGTTGTCAGGGGCAGCAAATGCGCAGTGTGTTTCAGATAAAAGTTGCGCGAACAACTCGGAACAATAACACTGACTATTGCCAACTACCAAGCAACATGTGTGCTTCTGACTGTGCTTGGTTTGTTGTCACTCCTCAAACAAAATGTGGATTTCTGCATCAGCACTCAGACCAGCGGAGACACATTTACTTTATTCACCAAGGACACTACAAACCTACATCGCCAACAACTGGCCTGGCATGCACACTGCGGTTTTTTCAGTTCTTGTGGATCTATGTGAACAGCATTGTTTACACACCATCTCACGCAGCATTTTTTGAAAAGGCAAAGAGAAAAACTTTGTTTGTGGTGACAACATTCTTGTGTAAACAGGCTCTGAATGTTTGGCTGCTCAGTCGCACACGTGGTGAAGTGGAAGTGTGGCGCTGCTGTAGTTAGCAGCTCCTTTAACGCTGCTGTTTGAAGCCACATCACCTCTCACTTTAACCTGCTCTGTCTCCAGAGGTAATGTCTGAAGCAAAGTACTGGACAGAGAGGTAAAATCAGTCAGGGCAGCAGCACTGTCAGTCCGTGCACCGGCCTTTGTGTGTTTGAAACGGGCTGCCGTGCTCTCTTGTGTTCTTTCAGAGCTCGGATTGGACTGACATAAACATCACATTCTCACAAAAAAAATAAACTGTTCAAACGTCAGGGAGTGAAATAAAGTTTTTCCACATGTTCTGCATAAGTTTGACTTGAGCTTGTTTTGACTTTACAGTAAAATCTTCTGCTCCTCTGAGACAGACGTTGTCAGTGTTTTCTTGTGGACGGACATGTTTACCGAGACGATGCTGTCTCAGTGGAAATTGTTTCTTCTCTGTGAGGACAGGAGCTCAGAAAAATCAAACACTTCAAACACCAACATCAGTCTTCCTGCTGATTCTTTTAAAGCCCTGAATCAGATTTTTTTTTTTGATTCAAGGTCATAAAAGTTTGAAATGTCCTACTTTTATATTCACTCAAACGTCTAACACCAGTTAGCATGGTCACAAGTTAAAGGATAAGTTTGGTTTCTACAGCTTTCACATTGTTTATATGGTAGCACAGAGGGCATACAGCACCACTCCAAAAACTCATTAGTTTCACCAATATTTCATCATGGTCTGCTCACGTTACTCCTCCATTACAGTCTGTGCTGCTCAAGACATGTTTTTGTGACTGTGCTGACCTCTGAACTGAAGAAGAAGAACATTTGACTCGGTGCCTGCGCAGTACGGCTCATTGTTTCAGGGGAAGACAGCCTTCTACACAACGACTTTCTTCTTCCAGTTTTGTGCAAAATGGACTAATATCTATCGGATGAAGATGTTGTGGAGGAGAACTTTGAATATGATGGGTGTCCTTACAGTTTGGAGCCAGAGTTTACAGATGAGGAGCTCATCGAAAGGAGGATGCGGAGGCAAAGAGAAGAACAGCTGGCCAGAGAGTACTGCGATATAATATCGATATTTCAAATCTTAGTATCGATATTTTTGCAAAAATAAAAGCTCATGTTATCAGAGTTTGAAGTAAAATACAACTTATAAATATGAATGCACAGGTGCAGTCTATTCAGTTCAGACAGTGACAAGAGAAATATGGTTAGGATGTTTTAAATACTTTGTTAAAAGGAGAACAAGAATAATTTCTTTGCAACATTGATTTATGTGACTTGATGCACTCTGTGTTTTCAGGTTAAGTGTATTTATGTAACGCTGCATTTGACATATTTCAATAGCAATAAAATGGAGGTTACATATTCACTGTCTCTAGGTTTTCCCTAGTTTACTGTATAATATCGCAATATATCACAATATTGTGATATATCGTGATATCGTATCGTGATACATATCGTATCGTGAGGCTCTTGCCAATACTCACCCCTATAAACAATGTGAAAGCTGTAGAAACCAAACTTATCCTTTAAACTGTAACACCGGTCAGACTTGTGTTTGGGCAAGAAGAGAAAACAAAAACTGCTTTGTAGAGAAATTATATGAATATGTTCATCACAGGCATCATTTCATGGTTACAAACAAGGTTCACCGGTCCATTCATGCATGTGGGTGGATTTATTTTTAAAAGGGAGCGGGAAAAACTTCTTTTGTTAAATACCACCCTCTGTTTGGACACTTCCTTAGAAACACTGTGTAAACTCAGATGTGAATGATTATTTGGGGTTTTGAAAAAAGGAGCCATATTTGGATCCCTGTCTATGCTAACATTCTAACAAACAAGTTAAAGTCAGTTAAATTATATAGTTTTAGTTTTCACTGACATCTATGTTGTTAAAGATGCTATGAGGAGTTTCTAAGTAATTACAGAAAAGTATATGCCTGATGGAAATACACACTTTAAGATGAGTTTCATAGCATCAAAATAGGTTATCTATAAATGCTATTCCTTCACGGTCGGGTCGGACAGGGCTGGACTGGCCTGGATACTCAACTTCAGGAACAAGACAATTAAAACTAGAGCAAATTTATATTATTCAGACACGTCTTAGAGCACCGGGCTGTAAGTAGCCATATATAGCCGGCTACAAAACTACGATACTAAGTTTTCCAAAAATTGCTTGTTGTCACACATCAAAAACTACCGCTACGTAACTAGAAAGAGATACATTACCTCGTGGCTTTGCATCCTGTAAGTTGTTGAAAAAAGAAGTTGTAAAGCAATGCAGAGTTCTGAGGAAGGTCTGAGCTGCATTCATTAGCATCACAACAAACACACGCTTTGGCTTGGGTCACGTCTTTACGACAGTCGCCCCGCGTGTTCATGGGTAGCAGAGTCTTTATGTCACCAGAAATAGATTCTCCTCGTAGCACCTTTAAAGCTGCTAAGATCTTTTTATGTAAACACTGGTTTATTCTTTTTTCTTGTTTGCTGTATTTTCTTGGATTAATTTCTAATATTTTCTGTGAAAACTTTCTGTACTAATGTTTACAAGTCTGTTTCATTCCCCTGATAACTCGGCAGGAACAGTTACGGACATTAAAGAAACCTGAACTAAATACTCAGACTCATGATTTCTTTTAGTCTTGAAGCTCAAAGAGAAGTCCTGATTAATAAACAGATTTAAACTCATTGTTAGTGCTTTTGGAAATGTAGCTTTATGTGCCACATGATGTTTTTATGTATGCGAGGAAAATTCAATGAGGAAATTGTTCAGCAGTAAAACGAAAGTGAACTAGAAGAAGAAGAGGTACATAAACCACAAAACATTAGCAAAAACTTGTTTAGTTCATTTAACTATTCCAAAGTGATCATGGGTTGTTTGTTTCAATAAGTTTCTTTCACCTTTTTTATTTTGAATATGGAATTTTAAATCAAATCACTGTCAATGAAGAAAAAACAAGACAATATCCAGCCAACATATTTGAAAAGCTGTGAGTGGAAGTAAAAAAAAACTTGTTTATTCCCACCTCTTTTCCAAACAATAAAACCAAAGCAGATGTTATTCATATACTGTAATGCACATACTTCTAAATAACTGTGTCCATGCACACTGATTTCTCAATGGGACATTACAAACAAAATATTTCCATCAACAGCAGTATGTATAATTACACATACATAAAGGTAATTACATTTATTTTCATTTTTAATATATTCCATAGGAGGGAGATCAAATGAATTCTCGTACCATCATTATTTTATAGCAGTAACCATAATACTTAAATGTCTTCATTACAGTATTTTGTGAATATTGTCCTCTTGTGCCTTCTGTTAAAATTGTTTGTACTTGGACATTTCTTCATTTCCTCACTAAAACTGTGACATATGTTCACCCTAATAACTGATACACAGAAGCTTTTCATGTTTATTTGCTTAATGTTTTAAAGTTTTGGTAGTAACCTCCTTCATGGTTGCAAAACAAAATTTTGCAGTGTTCCCAACCTTTTCGTGCCTTTTCTGTGGCAATAAAATACAACATATATCCCTTGTGGACTGTTCACAGCCACTTTGAGTATAATTTTCTCAGTTATTTGACCATAATTTTTCTTGTATTGCAGCAAATTCAATGAATTTTGGGCAGGAAGCTTATTTTTACATACATTTTGAAAATACAATATAAAATTTTTCTAAAGGTCAATAGGTCACTGTGGACAAATTTACTGTACACTAGTACTGTTATGGCTGTTTTCAGCCACTATACTTTTAACTGCTCTAAAACATCAAATCAATGTTTTTCTTTACTTTGTCGCTCAAGTCTCTTAAATCACTTCTGTCCTTCTCAAAACCAACAAACATTGAAAAATAAATAAAACCTTTAACCTCTTAATGGCCATTTAAAGAAATATGGGAAGGGTACAGCATCAAATTACTAATTTTTCAATATAAAACATGATCAGAGACACAAGATCTTTTACGTGGCATCATAGTCTTAGGTCAAAGATTGGTGGCATCATTAATTTTTATTCATTTTTGTGTAGCATCAGTTTTTTTTTTTTTTCAAATTGTTACGCTGGTACTGTTATGGCTGTTTTCAGCCACTATACATTTAACTGCTCTAAAAACATATCAGATCAATATTTTTTCTACTTTTTTTGCTTAAATCTCCTAATCCACTTCTGCCCTGCTCAAAACTACCAAGCATTAAAAAATAAATAAAAAATGTAACCCCTTAAGGGCCATTTAAAGAAAGAAAGTTTCTTATCATGGGAGGGGTAAAACACGAATGAACTCATTTTCAATATAAAAATATAAAGAATTTTTATATTATTTTCATTATTTATAGTCTTTTTTAAAATCTGATGCTACACAAGAACTAAAAAAACATCAAAGTCAATGATGACACTAATCTTTGACATATCCAAGACTGTGATACTCTGTAAAAAATCTCTGGTCTCTGATGACTTTTTATATAGAAATAGGTCATTTGTGTTTAACCCTCCCATAATCAGTGGCGTTCTGTCAAATTGCCCTTAAGGTGTTAAGATTTGTTATTTATTTTTCAGTGCTTGGTAGTTTTGAGCAGGGCAGAAGTGGATTAAGACATTTATGTAAAAAAAAAAAAAAAAAGTAGAAGAAATATTAATGTGATATGTTTTTAGAGCAGTCAAAAAAGTCAGTGGCTGAAAACAGCCATAACAGCACCTGTGTATAGTAGACTTGAACAGTCCACAAGGGATATTTTGGCTTCTGCTTTCTAGGGCTGTCATGTTTTCATCTCTAAATTTAAGTCATTGTATACTCAGTGGCTGTCAGATGAAACAGAGTTATACTTAATAAAACTGTTTCAGTCCTCCTTTTTGGTGGTTGTGTTCACTGTTACAGAGATAGATTGACTAAAAGATGGCCTTAACATTCTGACAGACTTTTCTCCATCACATTTGAATCTGATAATCCTCTGCGGTCCAGATTAGAAGCTGTACATGCAGCTTCCAACCATACATGCAGGAGCTATGGCCCACCAGCAGGGGGCGGTGATCCGGAAGTGCGGATACTGACCGCAACAAAACAAGAGAAGAAGACGCGGGAGCGCACCGGAAGTCCTGTTCGCTTGTTGAGAAAACAAAAGTAGAAGCAGAAAACCGAGCAGCAGATGTGTCGGTACCGAACAGGAGAGCTCCGTTCAGGTGAGACTTCAGGTAAGTGTTTAGGCCGATAAACCGAGAAAATGTCCGCAGGTTAACGGAGGCCGTCCGGGTCAGCAGATAGACCGGAAACAGCTCCGGTGATTCTGTTTGTTCCATTTAAGGCAGAAATTTAAAGTTCTCTATGTTTTAATTAAATGAGCTGAACACAGAGGCATTAACGACCACTTTATCAGTCTGTAACATCCGCCGTGTCGATGTGAGCCTCGTTAAAAGTCACCAGATAGCACGGTCACAGTTCCAGCTGTGACACCATGGCATCAGGATCTGGGTGATAACAGACTCCTCCGGTAAAGGTGGTCTTTATCTGGAGCCTTGAGCTCCATCAGGCCCTGAAGTCCAGCTGGTAAAGGTGATTAAATGAGTCACACACCTGAGTGATTGAGACAGGTGTGTGACAGGTGAATCAGGACTGTTGGTGGGAGTGTGAAGCTCCACAGAGGAGAAGGGTGGAGCATTTCCAGGAAAAGGTCTGATTGTGACTTGTCTGGCAGGTTTTGCTGCTGAATCAAGCTTCACTTATAATTAGGGATGTAACGATATGGAAATTTTGTATCATGGTTATTGTAACCAAAATTATCACGGTTATCATTATTATCGCGGTATTGTTGCAGTGTGCTCAAAATGTTCTAAAAGTACTTTTACACAGAATTGAAATCATTTAACCCCTTTATTATTATATTCATAACAGTTCTTTTGTCTTTTTTGTCAATAAATGTGTCAGACTCAGAGGCCAAACAATGCAAACTGCGCATGTGCACCTCGTGAGGCTCCTTAATCGAGGGCAGATACATAGTTCAGGCTTTTCCAGGCAAAGAGCAGCATCATCGTGCGTTACTGAGGCAGTGTGGTGATCAAGCACGATATAACGGTCATTTTAATCGAACACGGTAACGATTATCGTGGGAAATTTTATCGCGGTTTACCATTTTACCGGTAACCATTACATCCCTACTTATAATATTCACTGTTTACAGTCTAGAACACAGAAAGGAAATCAGTGATAATAAGCAGGTAACACATTATTAATCTTCTGATGTTGATGATAAATCTGTTTTCATTATTTAAGGGATACTCCGACTTCTACTCCTGTACAGAGGCTTTGTGTTGTTGACCTGCTCATGTCACTTCTGTAAATGCAAATTTGTAACTTAGTTCGTGTAAAATAGTTGACACATCAGATCCTGGATCAGTCAGGAGTGCAGCAAAAAAACACAGCTTTTGTTTGGGTTTTTGAAACTGCAATTTCAATCTTTAAACCCTGTGTTTGAGGATTTGTTCATCTGTTGTCATTTTAATGTGTCTTTAAAATGGGTTTGATTAGATAGAACTTCATAAATCATTGGGAAATTAGGATTAAGGCAGTATAGCAAGCAAAAAGGGATCAGAAAAGAAAAAAAAAGTTGAGGGGAAAAAGTAAATGTAATTACAAACAGGGTTTCTGTATTAAAAGTCTTTAAATCGATTTTGCAAATGATTTAAAAAATCTTTAAACTTAATTATCAGTAGCATTAAAACATCTTTCTGTAGTTTACAAGAAAAAATTAAATCATATAAGATAATAAAATAATAGATTATTATTGTAGATATGTAGTTCTGCGTAAACATGCAAAACCATTGTGATAATGGTTCCTGGCCAGTCGGGTACAGTTGCAGTAAAACTAGATGTTTGTGTGGTGTCCAGTGGGATGGATGAGGTGCAGGAAGAAAAGGGAAATGGAGATAGAAAATTTCAGTAAAAATTAGGGATGCATGATATTGGATTTTTGCAGATATTTGATGTGCCAATATTTTTAATTCACAGTCGATTCTGATATTCTGGGCAAGAAGACGAGCTCTTGATTTCTTTTTAAACAAGGAAAAGATGTAAAACAAGAAAAAGAGATTTAACTCTTGACAAAATGATACCCTTGATTTATAAATGTACCCATTCAGTGATGAGAAGGTGCATCAGTATTGTACATGTTTGTAATTTGCTGATATTACAGCCTATATGTGTAGCTGATGTATTGGCTTTCAATATCTTCAGATATTTCAATGTCAGCCTACACCGTCTTCAAGTATCATACATCCCTAGCAAAAAGGGCTAGAAAAGTGGAATTGAGAGGATGGTTTCAGCCCGTTGGTGGTCAAGATGAAGGATTTTGCTGTTTTTGTAAAAAGAAATGTAACTTTGTCCAATGTGTGTCAGTGCCGTGACTGCCATTGACTGGCTGATTTCTGCAGAAACACAGATAAATAAATAAATAAAAATCCAGCTGCAGTCTACTGCTCCCTCCTGTCCTCTGTCTTCCTGTCACTCCTCCTCCCCCCAGTGAGGAGTTGTACAGTCTGATGGTCTGACCTTGAAGGAGCAGTCTTTGGCTGAAGGCTCCTCTGGGTGCTGTGATGGTGTTCAGAGTGTGACTGCCATCGTCCATGATGTAGACGAGAGCCCTCCCACAACTCTTTTAGAAGGAACTATTTTTTTCAGATAGAAAGTCTGTATTTTGAGTTTGGGATCTTGTTTATGCAATAAAAATGATTTAAGGAAATAGTTATTTGTTCATCCAAGAGAGCTGGTTTATTTTCAGTTTTGTATTTTACTGCTTTTCAACAAAGCCAAAGTGGTTGTGTGGATCTCTCCTCCGATTACTCGATTAATCGGCAGAGTAATCTGCAGAATACTTGTTTAAAAAAAAGAATGGATAGCTGCGGCCCTAAAAGGCTGAGACTAAAACTCTTCGTCCTTCTGCAGGTTGAAGCTGCATCATGGACATCCTCTGCAGACAGGAGATCTGCATCCCAGCCGACGCCGAGGTGAAGAGCATCCCTCTGCGGAGCCTCCCGAGCTCGATCCGGACTCAGATGGGCCTCTCTGTGTCGGACGCCGACGGCTCCAGGACGTCCTCGGACTCTGCCGTGGGCGTGTGGATCTGTCCCGCTGTCCTCCGGCCCAAAGGCCAGAGATGCTCCTCGGACTCGGGGCACAGCCTGCTGAAGAACATGTTCTCAAAGATCGCCAAAGAGCCTCAGGCCTCACGCAGGCCGCTGCAGATGTCCTTCGTCTCCTCCAACAAGCTGGCCTATCAGGTGCTAAACGACACGCCCGGGGCCAAGGTCCCCGCCGACAAGTCGTCCACCGCCGTCCCGCCTCCGGACTCCCTCACCTACCAGGTGGCTGTCTTCGTCTATCAGGGACGCGTTTACCTGTCCATGAGGAGGCCCAGTCGAGGCAAGCGGCAAAGAGAGACGAAGGATCCAGCAGCAGGTCCAAAAGCAGCAAATCCAGCAACGGCAGCGAGCGGCGAGAGGAAGGTGAGGGGAGGGGCGGTTAGTCAGGGCCGGGCAACATGTCAAGGAAATATGGATATTTCTTTACTTAAAGAATATTTAGACTCATTTTTCATCGTTTATCACCATTTAAATTCTAAGATTTAGTAGTTTTAGATTCACTTTCTGTCAAGTATATATAAATTCCACTGTACACTAGTAGACTGAAGAGAATCACTTTATTTCATTCACGTGCAAAACAATCAGACCTCTTTTATAATCTTTCATTTCTTTCTTTCTCTATTTTAGTCTTTTTTATCCTTTTATTTGTGTTTTGGTCTTTTAGCCTTTTGTTTGTTATTGATGCTCTTATCATTTCAGCTCCTTTGTTTGTTTGTATGTTTTTACTTCTTCTCTGCTGTTAACAGATTGATGTCTTTATTTACTTTAAATTCAGATTGTTTTATTTTTGCTTCATCTTACATTATGCTCTTAATCTTTCTATTACAAACTTTAAAGCCTATACTTTTATTGTTCTGTTTTTTATTATCTCAGTCTCTATTCTATTATTTTATTATTGTTTTTAGCTTTTACTTTGGTCCTCATGGTCTCATTTCTGTAGGGTTCTTGCATTGTCTGAGTTCTTTGTCTTTGTTTTGTGTTGTCTCAAATGTTCTCTGATTTTTATCGACCTTTTCTGTTTTTCTTTCTTTTGTGTTTAAGCTCTTCTGCTTTGCTGTCTTAATGTTCCCGCCTGCTGTCAAAGCACTTTGTAAATCCCTGTTTTTAAAAGTACAAAAAATACAAAAAAAACTACAAATTAAGTTCATCATCATCATTATTATTGTTATTATTATTATTATTATCATTATTATTTGTTAATAATATAATATCATCAAAATTATTATTTTATTATTATTATTGTAATTATTATTATTATTATTATATAATCATTTTTGACATTATTATTATTATTATTATTATTATTATTATTATTATTATTATTATTATTATCATCAAAATTATAATTATATTATTATTGTCATTATTATGATCATTATTGTAATATTTTTGACATTATTATAATTATCATCATCAAAATTATTATCTTATTATTATTGTAATTACTATTATCATTATTATTATTATTATATTTTCATTTTTGACATTATTATCATCAACAAAATTATTGTTTTTATATTATTGTTATTGTTATTGTTATTATCATTTTTTACATTATTATTATTATTATCATCATTAAAATTATTATTATTATTGTTATTATTATTATTTATATATTTTCATTTTTGACATCATTATTACTATTATTATTATTTGTATTATTTATATTATTATTATTATTATTAGGGATGTGTTGTGCATCACACTTGCCGTATTCTACCTTCTGCACTCATTAATATTTGTTTAAGGGGTGTTTAAAATAAAGCTACATTCATGTTCCTCAGATGATTATTCATTACAGTTTTTGCTTTAATTACTCACATTTATCAGACACATTTTCCAGCTCATGCTCAGGAAACAGAAGTAAATGAGTTTATGAGGTATGAAGTTGTAATTCACGTTTCTCCCTCCAGAGATCGCTGCTGGGGCTCGCTCAACCTGCTGGTTTATGTCGACCACATTCCCCTCACACCTCTCTGCAGATGCCTCCTTCATTTACTCTCTGACGTATTTATATTTTTATTCTTCCTTCAGCGTACAGCTCCAGGGGCGACACCTAAACCTGCAGTGAAACCACCACAGAAGAAGAGACTACGCATCAGCGTGGCTCCCAAACGACCAAAACCGCCAAATGATGTGAAGATGCCACAGAAATCCGTCAAACTGCCGAACCACGTTCTGAAGCTGCAGGCGAAGACGTTCAAACTGCCAAATAATCTGATCAGCAGGTCTGAGGCCACAACAACAGCACAGGTGAGACAGCACGTCAAGCACAGCCGGAGTGATCAAGACCTTAGATGGAATAAAACTGAAATCATTTCACTTTATAGCTGCTTTAGTTTTTAAACAAGATGAGAAGTTAGCAGAACTGACCAATCACTGATGACTCTGAGATCATGACCTGCAGCATAACGGGAACAAAACAAAATCAAGGAAATACGTTTGGTGTAGTGATTCAGACGGTGACCGTGTTCAATTTTCCTTTAATATAATGATAAATAAAGTGAAGCACTGAAGGATCCACCCTCTGCTTAAACTGTGACATCTCTGCAACTAAAAAAATGACACATGCCAAAATATATTTCAGAGTATGAATATAAAATATATATTTTTTTAATAATAACAGAGCTGAATCAAAAGTATATTAAAAATAAGAAAAAATGTCCTGCTGCACTTCAAATTAAACTGGACATTTTCAGCTACACAACCATATAAGCCATTTTTACAAACACCAAACACAACGTCAACACCAAGCAAATGAATTATCAAACATCCAAATCTGTTTCACTTTGATTCAAACTTGTATGGATTTCTTTGAATGGGAAAATGTAGAGAGTTCTGCTTGATTTCTATCTATCTATCATTATTATTATTTTTATTATTATTATTATTATTTTTTTAAATATTATTATTATTGTTATTTTTTATTGCTATTTTATTATTATTGTTATTTATATTTATATTTTTATTATTAATTTTATTTATTATTTTTATTGTTTTTATTTTTATTTTTTTTAATTCACTGCCACGGATAGGCAGTGCATAAAAACTGCTGTAATTGGGTGTAATGAACACTAAAAGTGACATAAAAGTGAAATCTAAAGTTTGGTATATCAGAAATTTCAAATGGGACTAATGGAGCCAAACTGAGCCAAGATTGGGCCTGACCACTCTGTAGTAAAACCTCTCTAACTTTGCTCTGCATCACTTTATCAGACTCAAACTTGGCAGAAGTAATGTTCACATATTTTCACATTCATTCATAGAGTTCTAAAGCTGCAGCTGCTTTATTCCAAAGAGATATTCACCGTAAATCTTGTTTAGTTTTAGGCAAGGATGAAATTTTCAAATGATTCTGACTTCTATCTTCATTTCCTCTGTCCCAGTAACACATATACTGATAATTCCACATCTGGACAAATCTGTCAAGAGTTTATTTATTATGCCACCAGAATAATTCAAATAGACCTTGTGGTTGCAGAGATACACTATTTTCTTATGAAGATGTCATTTTGATCAGAAGGCTTAAAAAGGGACTGAACAGGTTAAAATTTTATAAAATTTTTGTGTCTTCCAGGAACGACTTAACACAAGCAAGCCTGAGGAGAAACCCTCCAAAATAAAAGAGATGCCCAGTGAGAGCAAACAGAAAGACTTGTGCATCACTCCAAAGGACGCCTCCTCATCCACGAGCCCGCCAACCGTCCTGCAGACGCCCGACCAGGAGCTGAAGCCCGAGGCCCCTCGTCCTGCTGAGGCTGCGGAGCCCGTGGACTGGCTTCATCAGGGGAACAACGTGGAGCCTGGCGAGGAGGAGGACACTTTGAGCTCCAGTCAGAACGATACCGTGGACAACAACGTGCAGGCCTACACGCCGACCTGGAGCAGCAGCAGAGCATATCCGGAGTCTCCTTCACAGCAGGAGTGTGACTTTGCAGAACTCCAACGGGAAGAGATGATCGCTCGGCTTAAAGCGAAAGTCCAGCAGAGTAAAGACGCACTCAAAAACCATACCCCATGAAAGTGACTCTGGGATGAAGACTTTTATTTTGAAAGTCTGAAAGGCTCTAAAACAAAGAAAGATGGAGGCAAAACTGTAAAGTCTGGACAAAAAGACATAGGAAGGCTTTTATTTTGGAAGTCTGGACGAAAGATGGAGGCTTTTATTTTGAAAGTCTGAACTGATGCAGCTGCTAACTCAAATCAAATTGTGTATCTCCTGTTTTTTCTGAGCCGATCATGATTCTGTTATTTAATACACCGACTGTGTGGTCCTCGTGTTTGATAAAGATGTGAATTTGACACGTTTCTGATAATTTCAATATTTCCAATAAAAAATCAAGTGAGTGCAGTAACTGAAGTTCGTTTGTGTTATCTGTCCCGTTTCGCTCTGCTGTCCCTCACGTCACAGCGGGACACATGAGGACGTTCCCAGCCTTCAGAGGTGGACGTGGTGTTTCTGTGATAAATGTGCTGTGAGAGCATGGACGAGTCGCTCTGCAGTGTTTCAGTCCTCTGATAGGAGCAGCGAGGAGCACGGGACACGTGAAGGATCGAGGAAACACCACCATCAGGAAGCTGCTCCTTCTCCAGCAGAGATGGACTCAAAGTGAAGTTTCAAGTCTCATGTTAGTGACTTGAGACTCAGTTTCGACTTAAGCGAAAGTCCAGCAGAGTAAAAAGCCGCACTCAAAAAACCATACCCCATGAAAGTGACTCTGGGATGAAGAGACTTTTATTTGAAAGTCTGAAAGGCTCCTAAAACAAAAAAAGAGAAGATGAAGTCAACCATCCTTCAGCTCAAATTTGGGAAGTCTGACAAAAGACATAGGAAGGCTTTTATTTTGGAAGTCTGACAGAGCCAACTGGCTTTTTATTTTGAAAGTCTGGAACGATGCAGCTGCTAACTCAAATCAAATTGTGTATTGTGGAAAAGTAACGCTGGAACCATGATTCTGTTATTTAATACACCCCACTGTGTGGTCCTCAATTTTTAATAAAAAAAAAACTATTTGTGACACGCTTGGATAATCTGCTTATATTCTGTCCCGTTTCGCTCTGCTGTCCCTCACGTCTGGCAGATGGACATGAGGGCGTTCCTTGTGCCTTCAGAAATGGGCGTGGTGTTTCTGTGATAAATGTGCTGTGAGAGCCTGGGCTTCTGCAGTGTTTCAGTCCTCTGATAGGAGCAGCGAGGAGCACGGGACACGTGAAGGATCGAGGAAACACCACCATCAGGAAGCTGCTCCTTCTCCAGCAGAGATGGACTCAAAGTGAAGTTTCAAGTCTCATGTTAGTGACTTGAGACTCAGTTGATGGTCCTGTAGGTCTGCCTGTGATCCGCACTCGTCACCTCCATGTCTGCTGCATGAGCGGGACACTGTGGAAAAAAGTGAAGTCAACCATCCTTCAGCTCTGTTGGTTCTTAAATTTGGAGTATGTGTTTGCCATTTTGGTCAACTGGGGCAGGAGTAGACTTTAAAGTGATATTCCGGGATGGAACAAGTTGGGTCCTATCACAAGGTTTAGGGCAGAAATTACCCCTACAGCAGTGTTTCTGTGCAGCAGAAGCCCAGGGCGTCCGCACCAACCCCCTCCTGCTCCGGGCCTGCTCATAAATCATCGTAATCTTCAACCAGAATAAACAAATCCACAAATTGAGTAAGCAAAAGATTCACGCGGATTAACAGGAAGTAATGCATCAAAAGTAGATCGGTTCGACCACTTTGTTTCACACCAGTGAAACCGCACCAAATGTCGGGAGATGGAGCGGATCGAGACCACCCTTCATGGAGGCCAGCTGTGGCTTGCTAATTGAGTGCGCACGTTTGAGCCTCCCTGGGCTTCTGCTGCACAGAAACACTGCTGTAGGGGTAATTTCTGCCCTAAACCTTGTGATAGGTGAAAACACCCAATAGTGAGGCATAATGAGCCACATGTACCACTAGTAAGTACTATATGCTAATAAAGGGGCGGGGAAAAGCAAATCCAGGCTTCCCATTGGCTTTTGAACATATTACAACCAATCAGGGTGCAGGATTTGGTTTTCATCCCTCCTACTTCATTTGCATTAGGTCTACTAATTATGCCAGTAAATCTTAACGTACTTGTACTACTAGTAGACTAAGATTAGATTAGATAGTACTTTATTAATCCCTCCCTCTGGGAAATTAAGAATCAGTAGCAGTTGAATAATACTGATAGAAAGATGTATAACAAAGAAGGAAAAAATTCTAAAACTATTGATGAATATACATAAATAGAAATAAAATATAAAAGCATATAAAAATATGGAGAGCAGTCTACTAGTACTCCAAATGAGATATTTAAAATTTTAATGGTATAAGTAGTAAACAAAAACATTTTCTAGTGAAGGTTTTTTTTACCACTAGTGCATGAGTAGACTTTAATAGTAACACAAAATTGTCTACTGTTTTCCACCTACAAAATTGTCTGTTCATAGACAATTGTCTACCAATAGATAATTTTGGTGTTATGTTTTTGTTATTAGTGGACTAGTAGACTTAAAAATCTTCCTTGTAAAAACTCAAAGCTTTACTTGTAGTACTAGTAGCTAAACTGTCTACGAGTAGACTGTTTTCACCTACTAGTAAAGCCAAAAGATTCAGTAGTAATACTAAAAGACCTAATGCAAGTGAAGTAGGAGAGATTATAACCAAATCCAGCACCCTGATTGGCTGTAATATTTTCAACAGCCAATGGGAAGCCTGTTCAGTCTGCGCCGAGTTTGTACATTTTTAAAGGACAAAAATACAAATTACGGAAAACTGTTGACCACCGTGTCCGTGGGTTCTATGTTCCTTATTATTGTTTACATGGACGTGTTTCGGCGCAGTGTGGACGTCATTAACGTGATGCACCAGAGGAAAAAAAAACAGCCCCGCAGCTCCTCTGCTGCTGATTAGACCAGAGTCTGCTGGCAGTGGGAAAGGAATAACTTGCCGATTGTAAGCAGGTTAACCAAGGTTGAAAAACCTGTGTTTACCTGCTAATTTTCAAGGGAAGCCGTATTTGACTGTTCTCTGTTAGCAAGGTTACACAAAAACAACCGGATGGACTTACAGGAAAACTTTTCCAGAGGTGTGGTTTGGTCCAGTGAAGAAGCCATTCCAGTTTGGTGCTGATCTGATCCAGACTGACGTCACATTTGTAAACTTCCATCCACTTTTTCAAGCCTATGTCACATTTCCCAGCTTCCCTTGCAATGCTAGAGGAGGAGTTCTCCAGCTCCCTCTGCTGTCTCTACTCTGTCTCCAGCATCGTCCCATCCACAGCACCATCTGATTGGTTACATGCAGAGTCAGTGAACAGCCAATCAGCTCTGAAAGCTGTTCATGCAGTTCTGCTCACAGACACAGAGGAGAGGAGGAAACGTTTTGCTAATGGAGAAAGCCTGGCGTTGTTCCTGGAGCCTTGGTTTCGAAGATAAATTAAGACAGCAGACTCTCCTGAAATTTTCATAATGATCCCAGTCCTCTACAACTCACAGCTACTGCTAACACTACTGTGAGTCCATTAACGTTATAGAAACATATGCAGCAGCTCTGCTCATCCTTCAAGCCTGTTAATGACTCGAATCAAGGTTGCTGATAATGTCAAGACGAAAATAGTCTGTCATATCGTCCTTATCATTATTTTTATTGTTATTATTAATGTTATTTTTATTCTTGTTGCCATCATTTTTTTTTTATTGTCACAAAACAATACCACAAGCTGAAGTTACAGCCACCCTTAAACGGGCTTACTTTGGATCAGAATCAGACTCCCTTTCTAAGTGTGGCCCCGGGGCCCGACATCCCCACTGAACGCCCCTGTTTAAGGTCTTTATCTCTCCTTCCTCCTCCTCCTCCTCGTCATCTTCGTCCCACATGAATAAAAGTCTGTGCGCCTCCTCGACTCGTCCTCACTGCAGACAGGATGAACTCCACCTCTGCCCGACCACAAACTCTGAAGGTAAGAACCTCGTTTAAAGTCAGGATTATTTTTAGAAAAGACATTTCTGAAGCAGCTTTTAAGACTTTTTATAGCTTATGAATAAATGATTCAATGATTTAAAAATATTTATATGTGGTGAAAGTTCCTGTTTGATCCAGAAGCCTCCTGCTCGTCCCAGTACTGATTATTAATGGTTAATATTTAGAAATATTCTGGTTGGGCGATTAGCTGTGAAATAAACTCTTGGATTTTTTTACACACATTTAATAGATTTTAACCTACTGTTTGGACTTCTTAAAAGAAAAAGATACAAATGGCCAAAATGACATGAAACAAGTTTTGCTCTAATTGGTTCAAAAATTCTGTAAATCTCAAAAAAAATAATCAGAGTGACCTTGAGGGCTAAAGTTAATGGATGTAAGCAGACTCACCCTCCACTAAAAATAAACATAAAACTCTGATTATATTTTTACTCTCTTTTTTAATATCAGTGAAAAAAAGTGAAAATTTTCTTGTTTCTGTTTGGAGAGATTGAAGTGCTCCTGGAGCTCAGGGAAACAAAATGAGCAGCAGAGAAATATTTTTATTTTTTAATACTCCACAACAAAACTTTATTTTATTCTACAAGAGGAAAAGTAATAGTCATGTGAAGTCTCTATACATTTATAATTAATCATGAAAAATAAATTGTGTGGTGCCTTTTTTTCTGAGCTGATGATGTTTGCTGTGTTGGTGAATAAATTATGCTTACACTGGACTGTGAAATATATTTTAACGCTCTGTTAAAGCTCCGTTAAAACACCTGATTTAAAGATTTGGCCCTGTTTAACGTCTCCCATTGTAAACTTGAACAGATAGGAGGGTAAAAACAGATCACTGTATAAGTCAGGGTGGGAAAGTTGTGGCCTGGGGGCCACATGTGGCCCTCTGCCTCACAAGTTGATGCCCACAAGTCGTTTAAAAACACAATTAATGTTGATTCAATCCAAGGTGTCAATACAATACCATAAACATTTCTTTTATAAAGCATTTATTTATAATATTGCTGAATAATATATTTTGAAAATTTTGCATGAGGTTTATTTAAGTATTCATATATTTTCCCTTTGAATTATAATATATTGCTGTTGGTATATAATGTCTGACAACCATGTTAAATTTCTTATTTTATATATATGTATGATGTATACATGTATATATCATAATATCTGACAATTTATCGCAATATGGCCATCAGGCAGGTGTTATGTGGATTAGAAGACGAAATTATTAGACACAAGCCACTTTACAGCATGAAGTTTAAAATGTTCAAACACATGTGGAAGAACATAAATCTATTTTACAATTTAATGGTACATTTTTTTTCTTACATTTTCAATTCCATATTTAGCTTTTGAGTTCTAAACTCATTATTTTAACTTCATTTTGCAACATTGTCCATTCATATTTTACTCTTTTTCTCAATTTTACTTTTGTTAACCACATTTCATGCTCCTTTTCTCTTTTAGTTTCAAGATCTGACTGTTTAAGTTTTGACTTTATTTGAACTATTTCATTCTTATTTCAGATTTTTTTACTTAATATTCTAAAATCCAAAACCCACTTATTCATACTGGTGTTTAACCTTAATTTTAAATATTTTAACTTTATTACAGAAATCTCAAAATATTAAATTCAGCACCAACAATAGAAGTCCTAACCACACTATCATGGAAAATTCATTTATTTTAATTATAAAAAGCTGAAAAACTCCTGTGCAGTGTCTACATTATTTATTACACTGCCATATCTTATGGAACCACTGATTATAAAATTAAATGGGAAAACAGTGTTGAAGATTCAAAAACAAGGCAACTGGACTGTGTGGAGTTTGGGAAGATGTTTCACTTCTCATCCAAGAAACTTTTTCAGTTCCAAACTTCTTGGATGAGAAGTTGAATGTCCTACCAAAACTCAACACAGTCCAGTTGCCTCGTTTTTGAATCTGAGAATCTACACAGACGTAGAGGAAATAATGTTGATTTTAACATTTTAAATTCATATTATTTCAAAAAATAGAAATTTGGCAACTTCAGTTTACAGAAAAATGTCCCAAGTTTTGCGTCTTTTTCAGACAGTTTGATGAAGTTTGACTGCAATTTCCAATCATTTAAAAAAATTACATTTCCCAGGATTTGGTGCCAAAGTCTTGATTTAGTTGCCATGCCAAAAATAAAAATCTGAGCATTAACTCCATCTGAAGTGGATCATGGGGATGGTCTTAAACCTCTTAGATTATAAGGCCTCTGTTGTTCCCGGGCTTCAAACACAAAAGCAAAGAAATAAGATCAAATCCATGCAGCAGAAGAGAGTTCACATGTTCATCACAGCCTTGGTTTAATGTCTTCAGTACGTAAATAACAGATGTAATAACATCTATGGTATATAGATATTACTATAATATATTAGTTAGCAGAAGGGTTAAAGGAGGACGAGCAGATGAAGTCAGAGGAGAAGCAACATTTATCCAAACCACTGGCACACTGGAGTCACCAGGACTCTGATCATTATCATCATTATCAGAATTATTATTATTATTAATCATCTTTTTTCTCCAGGTCTGGTGTGTTCGGGTGTGCGTCTTCTACTCCACCATGTGTCTGTCTGGCTGGCCGCTGCCCGCCGAGGCCGCCCGACCGCGGTGTGGATCTGACCTCCTCACTGACCTCATATTCGTGTGCGGGGATCGAGGGATATATTTAGGTAAGTCTGAAAATAGATCAGGTTTAGATATAAAGATCCAGGAAATAATCGGATTTATGTTTATTTCTCGTATCCTGGTCATGGTCTTTGTCTGACTGTGGTACCTCAGGCTTTTCTGAAAGTCTGATTATCAGCTTTTAAAACATGATAAATGTGGAAGTCTGAAAGAAGCTGCAGTTCCTCTTCTATCCACTAGAGGCTGGCTGCAGGAACCCTGAGGTGTTGTGATTTGTTTGGCACACAGATGTTTCTAATGGCCTGAAAAACATCCTTACCGCATGGTTAAAGACTAAACTTTGGTCTAAATATGTAGTATATCGATACAAAATCTTGTAGCACTTAACATAAGAAAATGAAACAAAATTTATATAAATAAAAGGTGAGCGATTAAACACAATGAAAATACAAAAGCCTATACACGAGCTAAGACTAAAGTAACAATAATAATCATGATAAGAAATTAGATTAAAAAAAGTACATAAGGAAAATAAAACAGAAAATTAAAAGTAGTAATATGGCAAAATAGATAGCCAAACACCAAAATAAAAAAATCTGCAAAGGTAGAATAATGAAAAGAAAAGAAAATCCATCTGAAATGGGGAAATAAAACAGATTAAGAGGAAGTAAATAAATATATAAGAAGAAATAATTAATCTAATCAGCTTAAAGCCAGACTAAAAAGTAGATCTTAAGTTTGCTTTAAAAATATGAACAGTAGGTGGCGCTCTCAGGTCTTCAGGTAGACTGTTCCACAGACGAGGGCTGTAGTTCAAATGGGATGATTAAGATGGAGCAAGAGCATTAGGAGATTTAAAAACTAATAAAATAGCCTTTAAGTCTATTCTTAAAGATACAGGAGACTTTAAAATTATTGTAGTATGCATCACCAACATTCCAAAGCCTCCTAAAATAAGGACAGTAAATTATTACTTGTACTAATTATACTTTTTTAATTAACTTTCCTGTAATCCCACTCTAATCGTCTCATACGTAGCATAAATGGCCTCCTCAGCTGTTGACTGAAGCTACTTTAGAGTCTGCAGTTCCTCTTGTGTCCACTGGAGGCTGCCTGCAAATGCATCATGTTAAAACATCAAAAATGAACAAATCACAGCTTGACTTTGGTCTAAATATGTTATATTTCCACATCCTTACACTGTAAAAGGTCTGAAATGTTCCATAAATCATCTGTTTTAATTCTTTTAAATATTAGGATCCTGCATGATCACAGGTGTGGCTCATGTGATGACAGGCTGGTGTGTTGTGACTGGCTGTCAGGAGGGTCAAAACTCTCCTTGGCTGACCTTGTCAAGTGTTATGAGACGACGTACGTTAGCTTGACGCAGTGTTTTCAGCATGGCAGCTGCCTAAGATTGGACTCAGAAGTCTGCCTCAGTAACCACATTATTAACATCAGTGTGGTTTAAATAATTCTTCCATAAGTTAACATAAATGAAGTCTGAACCATCGTCAGGTCTGTGGTTTTTAAACTAGTTCAAAGAGCACAAACACAAACGAGCTGCACAGGAAGTAAAGGGTTATATAACATGGACGTGATAATCCATGTTTAAATCATGAAATCATAAAACAGAGGGAGCTTGTATCTTGTTTTAGCAGAGGAGCAGATTGATAATATTCAGTTTAATGTAGATGTTATTAAATATTACAGAGAGTAGATAGGGCCGGCTGTTATCGAGGTTACTCTACCCCGACAGTTAAACACTCGGAGCAGCAGAGCGAGGCTCATATCACAGATACGGTCATGGTCACATAAAAACACCACAGCGAGAGATATCCAACACATCCTGACCGTCACAACATCCATCTGAGCCACAAACACAAACTTTTATTCCCAAAATATTGAATTTATTTATCTTTATTCAGAATAAAGCTACTGTAGCTGTTTTATCTCGTGCCGGTTCATCTGGAGGCACAAACTAGTGACATACAAGTGGAGATAATAACACCCACTGCTTTTGATTTAGCACAGTTTTTTTTTAATTTTATTTACCCATGAGCCTTTTCACTGGTTACCTTTGCCCCGCTCTACCCGAGGTCGACTCCTCCTCCGTCTGCCACCAGAGCGTTGGGGTCAAACATGGCAGGAGGATGATAGTTTCATTTTTAAAACAGTGACATCTGAGAGTGTAACGATGGCTGTGCTTCATTATCTGCACAAACTCTGATTTGGGTGAGATGATCTGTCCAACTTATAGTCCAGAAAATCTCAGTAGCCTTATTCTAAGGTATGATTCCCTGCTATGTGTGGATTAGAAATGAATTGAATTGAATGCTTTGTTTCGAGCATGCAAAAAACAAACATGGGTGTCATACTAAACAAACTTATGTATATACCAAAAACAAAAAAAAGTAAACTGTTGACAAATTCCTGCATGTGCAGCAGGTCCACATGCTCGAAAAGGAGTAGGAAGAAGTCTAAACGTATAAAATCACATCCTGTAATGATGTTTTTAATTTCTACATATTTAGAATTTTCAAAAACCCATGTTGAAGCCAGCGTTCCTCATAAAATATTGATTATAAAATGTTGTAAGTCACTTAAATACAATTACAAACATAACATTTCACCTTCATATATACTCAGTGTTGGGCAAGTTACTTAAAAATGTAATGCATTCTCCATTACTTGTTACTGTCATTTCAAAGTAATTAGTTAGATTGTAATATTTCTGTATTTGAAATGTAAGGCATTGCACTGTTATCACATTACTTTTACTGGTCAAAATAACAGAAATATGGATTTGTCATTCTAAATGTAGCTCATTAAAAAAGCTCATTACACATCCAGTGAAGGTGATGTGGTGTCTATCTGACTGAGTTCAGCTTAAAGGGCAACTCTGGTTTTTTGACACCTGGGCCTTATTTTTAGGTTTGTGCATGCTCATATACTCACTCAGACAAACATCGTGCAGCTTGGAGTCCTTCAGAAGTTATTTAGATCCAACCGATGTAGCCGCACTTAGCGGGGGCCACGGCAAGGGAGCTTCAGCGCGGGACATAATCTCTGCAAAATCGCTCATCTCTACCACAGCCCGGTTTGTCATTGCAGAGAAATCCTCCAGAGTAGTCAGACATATATTCCTGGATAGATCCATACGCTTGTCAGCCGGTCCCACTCTGAGCAGCTAACACACTCCTCTTCTGTTGCCATAGGCGAACACTGTCCATAAGCGCACCACCAGTTAGCATTGAGTCGTGGACGTGCTCCTGTTTGTTGTTCTCGAGCCAGCTGTTCGTCTCTCTCCCTCCGCATTCTTCTTTCATGGAGCTCCTCGTCCGTGTACTCAGGTTCAAACCGGTAAGGACAACCGTCAAACTCGAAGTCGTAGTCTGACTCTTCGACATCAGATAAATATTCTGCCATGTTGCTCAGCAATGCTGGCAAAAAGTAAATCAGCTGTACCTTTGTGTCGCGCGGCTATGACGTCATCAAAAGTTTGTTTACCAGGTCAGCTGACCCACCTGAAGAGGGTAGATGAGCTGACTTTATGATAACACTGGCGATGGATGAAAAAATATAGTCGAAATGAGCGATTTTGCAGAGATTATGTTCCACGCTGAAGCTCCCTT
This sequence comes from Scarus forsteni, assembly GCA_036419115.1. NCBI lineage: Eukaryota > Metazoa > Chordata > Actinopteri > Labriformes > Labridae > Scarus > Scarus forsteni. The sequence continues at coordinate 2,788,279 of JAZDUH010000145.1, forward strand.
GTCGTGGCCCCCGCTAAGTGCAGCTAAATCAGTTGGATCTAAATAACTTCTGAAGGACTCCGAGCTGCACGATGTTTGTCTGAGTGAGTATATGAGCATGCACACACCTAAAAATAAGGTCCAGGTGTCAAAAAACCAGAGTTGCCCTTTAAGGCTAAAAACAGGAGAATATAATAGATACATTGATGCTCATGGCACAATACAAGAAACCATCAGAGCAAAAACAGACAGAAGGTCAAACTCTGGGGAATTGTGTTAGAGATACTGTAACTTTATAACCTGACAAGCCAGATGAACAGCTCCATATATCTGCCACAGAAATATTTCACTAGTCCATCTGGGTAGGAGCCCTTGAATTTGTTTTCAGGGGCAGAACATTAAAAAAAAAAAAAAAAAAGCTTGTGATTGGACAATCGTTTGGCTCGTCACATTCATCACAGACCAATCCACATCAAGCAGGGTTGCCTCCTGTAATGTAGCATACATAGTGGCTAATGTAGCAGCTAATGGCTAACAACAGTTAAAAACAGTTCATGGATGTTAGCCATAGCAGCTAACTTAGCCGCTAACAGCTAACAACAGTTAATGTCCATTAGCCGTTAACTTAGCTGCTAACAGCTAACGGCCTTTTACAATCGTCTTACACTAAATTGTCCCACACAGATGATTCATTTAACACTTATATGTGACATGAACCTCGTCAAAGACAATCCCTACAAGTAAACTTCTGAGGAGGGCAGATTTCACCAAGTTCCACTAGGTAGCCTTCAGGACAATAGGCTAATCAGCACGTCCGTTCTCAACTTCCGGTTGTCGTCTTGTCCGCATTCTGCAGCTCCCGCCTCTCTCCCCTGATTGTGCCGTTAAGAATTCAGCCGAGTGAATTCGTCGGACAACGGAGGCTGGTAAGACGGACCTGCAGGATTTCAGAATCGGGCAGGTCTGTCTGCTCTGCAGGGCCAGTAACTTTAGGCCAAGTGGAGCACTTCTCTCCTCTGCTAATCTCACCGAGTATTTGGAGAATTTGTATTTAAACAAACATGAAAAACAGTTCTTTATTTCAGGTGAAATTAAAAATGCATTGTAACTTGCATGACTGACATTTGTACCAAGTAAAATATTACAGTTTTTTTGTAATCACATACATTACTATATCACAGAAAAGGAATGCATTACAGTAATCACATTTCTTTTATAATGCATTACTCCCAACACTGTATATACTTAATTTCTATACATATAATATATTCCTGAACATAAAAAGACAATATTATCTTTCTCTCCCATTAATATCTTATTGCAGATATCAAAACTAAAAAACAAGCTTAGCTGCTTGTAATAAAGTGAAACAATCTGCCTATAAGACAAGTTTACCTTGAAAAGTGTCTTAACATGAAATATTTTATCCAGAGAAATTATCAAAAATGTAAGTTTTCTTATCATTACAAGCGATTTAGTATCTTATTTTGTTATTTTTATTCCTTGTAGTAAGATATTAATCTGGACTTCTAAAGTGAATATGAATTAAAGGCATTGCTTCAGATATTTTTGGCCTGAAATAAGACAAACCCACTTTCTAATGTCTGAGTTTTTCCAGTGTAAACACATTGTGGAAAGACCTGAAGTCTCTGATCTGAGTGGCTGGGAGTATCTGAAATACAAGAACCTTCTTCATCAGAATCAGAACAACATGGCTCATCAGTCTGATGTCTGATAATCACCTTTCTCTCTCTCTGCAGGTAAAGGGACGTGGTCTGGGTACGGCACTCGGCCTCGGGGTAAGGGCATCGTGGACCGCTGCTGTGGACCCTCCGGCTGTGAGCTTCAGCACCTGGAGCTGTACTGTGCCAAACCAAAGAGCCAATCCCTCCCCACCACTACCACCACCGCTACCACTACCACCACCACACCTCAAACCACCACCACTACCACCACGCCTCAATCCACCACAGAGCCTCACACGGTAAGACTCAAGCAAAGCTCAACATGGACCACCCTCCTTTGGACAGAAAATTATTGATGCTTACACTTTCTTTTTTAACAGACAAGCAAGATTTTTTTTTATCTCAAACCTTTACATGTTTCAACGGAGCTCTTCTGCCTTTATCAGAAACATGATAAGGTTTCAATTAAAAAATTTGTTTGTCTGTTAAAAAATAAAGTTTAAGCATATCCATGTTGACATAATGAACTTTCTCAGACTGCTACAAGAAAAATGATTTAGTTCATTCATGGACTTGCACGTGTTAAGAATCCTAGGAAATTAAAGATCAGATTGAAGCTTCAAGTTTATCACCTAGTTAGCCAAAAGGACAAAAGAAAGTAGCTTAGGCATGTCTTATATTTTAATACATTAATATACCACCTATAGGTGCTGTATGCACAGTTTGTTCAGTTCTGTTATTAACTGGTGATTAATAATTTTGTAATTATACTGTGTTTAAAAGGTCCTACATGATAATTATGTTATATTTACATCATTATGATTAACGTGGTCCTAGTATTTTGGTTTTTCATGTTAATAAGTGTGGAGGATATAATAGGAGCCTGTAGCTTTAAGACAGCCCGTGACCTTGTAAGAGGTGGATTTTTTACTTATTTATTTATTTTGGTATTTTGATCAATAAATCTGAGAAGACAACCCTTTTTGGCTGAAGGTTTTATTTGAAAATCAACCACCCTCAATGGGGTAGTTCAGTGTTTTGAGGTTGAGTCAGGACATCTTACTAAATTCATGCAATTGTGTAATTTTATGTAAAAACAAGCCATGAAACTACATTGGGATGGATGTATGATTGGGAAAAAAAACTCCCAGCGACATAAAAATGAAACAAATCAAGTTTTGCCTTTATGTTGTCTCAATGTTTCCCTCTTAAAGTCAAAGTCTGGGTCATAAAAGGTTGATTATGTAGTATAAACGTAGGCAGGTTTGTCTACATAAACACTAAAAGGCTGAGGTATTTTTACAGTATTAGCATGAAACTCTCTAATCAATATTTAATCTACTTAAATAACAAATACAAGCCTATAAAAGTGCTTGTGCAAACCCTACAAGGCCGACCATCATGAAAATTGTTGTTTTTTTTTTCAAAAATTGCAACTATTTACAATTGGACTAAGGCAAGAAAAAAATCTTGATTTTTAATTTTTTAAATCTTCTGCAGAAAATAATTCAAATTAATTGATTTAATCATTTTTTTGCCCAGCTCTAGTTACCAGTGATGTTGTGTCTACCTGAGGCCAAAGAGGCAAACAGCTGATTAGCAGAAGAGCACATAGAGCAAAGACTTTTTTCTTTGTTCTCCTTGAAGGAGCCTTTTCAGCTACTTCACTGAGTCAACCCAACATAAAAAATACTGATCTATCCCTCTAACCTCTACAACCCTAAAGTACATGATTTCATGAATGCTAGCAAGCTCTAAAAAAATGTAAGAGAAAAGTGAACTGTTTTTCAAAATCTTCGCCTGACTATATTGTTATAAAACCTCTCTTATTCTGCTCTGCATCACTTTATAACATTAGTCCTTAACAGAGATGATGTAAACATATTTTATTATTCATTTTAGAGTTTAACAGCCACTCCAGCTTCATTTCCAAGAGATATTCACAATAAAATGTTTTTTTTTAGGCGAGGATGGAATTTTTTCAAATGATTCTGACTTCAATCTTCATTTACTCTGTCCCAGTAACACATATACTCATAATATAACATATTCATTTTATGATGACAACAGAATAATTAAAATAGACCTTGTAATTGCAGAGATTCACTCTTTTCTTTATGAGGATGTCATTTTCGAGCAGAAGGCCTAAAAAAGGGGCTGAACAGGTTAAAGTCATTTAAACCTCTCTTGTTTCTCATAGTTATTGATTGCTCATATTTTATATCTTTCCATGATTGTTGTTTTTGTTTGATTTTGCTGCACCATTTTCTGTTTGGAGTATAAAACAAATCTGTCTGACTTTGACTTAACTCTGAAAAATAAAGGTGCGAATTGTGACTTCCATCCTGAAGTTAAACCACAATAAAGTGGATATCAGAGATAAGCATGAGGCCTCACACAGGGCCAAGGTTACCCCTCCTGCAGAGCCCCCGTCCTTCAATCCTGTCTTTGCTCTTCTTCTTTTGTCTGCAGACGCAGCAGCTGTTCAACACAGTGTTTCATAAACGGCTCCTGGAGAACCTCGGGGCTCCCAACAGCCCAAAGAGAGACGCTTACAGGAGGAAATCCAAGACTTCAGTACGAGGGAGGAGTAAGGTTTCTTCACCACGCAGGAGGACGAGCACGACGAGCCCGTCTCCGTCAGCCTCCAGGAGTCGTTCTGTAGGAGCCTCCAGCTCTGGATCGTGACAGGGACAAAAATTCAAGACCGAATGTCCACAGAGAGCCGACTGATCGCTGCAGGACTGAAGCTCACAGCCCCATCCTGACATCGCAGACGGACTATTGCACAAAGACTGAGGATGTTCACCTGGGCACCAGTGTCCCACAGATGTTTCTACAAGAGGACAGAGCCTTAAGAGGGGGCGGGACAAAAGCCCACTCTTACCTCTTTTTCCTGAAGCAACAAATGTTTCAGCTCGAAGCTCCGTGAGGATCCTCCTGATCCCATCGTTGAACACCGAAGATCAGCCTCTGGGGTTGAAAAACTAAAACATGCTTGCAGTTCCTCCAGTGTCCACTAGAGGCAGGTGCAGAAGCACCAGGCGTCACATCCACACTCCATGTTACAACATCCATTTTTACAGCAGATGCAAACATGTTTAAAGCTGTGACAGAACACAAAGTTCATGTTGTTTTACTCCTCACACTGCACCTTCCAAATGATCACGTGATGCAGAGATGACAGGATTTTAAGTTTGATGGACCAACGCACTTAATGTAAACTCAACAAGAACAACTGCGACTATTCAGTTTATCAGTATGTTGAAGTATTATGAGGTTTTGGACACAGTTTTATCTTGAATAAATGCTTTCTATTTTAAATATTTCTGATGCAGATCTCACTGTGATGGTGCTTTTTGTTCTTTTAAGTATCTGTCTCATTGTCATGTACAAAACCCAAAACCAGTGAAGTTGGCACGTTGTGTAAATCATAAATAAAAACAGAATACAACGATTTGCAAATCCTTTTCAACTTATATTCAATTGAATACACTGCAAAGACATGATATTTAATGTTTGAACTGAGAAACTTTATTTTCTTTTGTAAATAATCATCAACTTAGAATTTAATGGCAGCAACACATTGCAAAAAAGTTGTCACAGGGTCATTTTTACCACTGTGTTACATCGCCTTTCCTTTTAACAACACTCAGTAAACGTTTGGGAACTGAGGAGACCAATTTTTGAAGCTTTTCAGGTGGAATTCTTTCCCATTCTTGCTTGATGTACAGCTTAAGTTGTTCAACAGTCTGGGGTCTCCGTTGTTGTATTTTACGCTTCATAATGCTCCACACATTTTCAATGGGGGACAGGTCTGGACTACAGGCAGGCCAGTCTAGTACCTGCACTCTTTTACTACAAAGCCACGCTGTTGTAACACGTGCAGAATGTGGCTTGGCATTGTCTTGCTGAAATATGTTGCTCCCAAACCTGTATGTACCTTTCAGCATTAATGGTGCCTTCACAGATGTGTAAGTTACCCATGCCTTGGGCACTAATACACCCCCATACCATCACAGATGCTGGCTTTTGAACTTTGCGCCTGTAACAGTCCGGATGGTTCTTTTCCTCTTTGGTCCGGAGGACACGACGACCACAGTTTCCAAAAACAATTGTAAATGTGGACTGGTCAGACCACAGAACACTTTTCCACTTTGCATCAGTCCATCTTAGATGAGCTCGGGCCCAGCGAAGCCGGCGGCGTTTCTGGGTGTTGTTGATAAATGGCTTTGGCTTTGCATAGTAGAGTTTTAACTTGCACTTACAGATGTAGACGAACTGTAGTTACTGACAGTGGTTTTCTGAAGTGTTCCTGAGCCCATGTGGTGATATCCTTTACACAGTGATGCCAGTTTTTGATGCAGTACCGCCTGAGGGATCAAAGGTCACGGGCATATTACTTCACTGGTTTGGGGTTTTGTATAATTTACATAAATGTGATAAAAAAAAAACTCTTTTCAGTTTAAGTTCGCTGTATTTTTATGATATCATAGAGCACTTTTATCTGAATTAAGTCCTGTGTCTGCTCACTGTTTTGGTAGAATGTACTAAAGAAGCATTTTGTTACATTTGCTTCCATTTTGTTGATTTTTGGTCTGAAGATTATTGTTATTTTTTTGCCTTTTATAATGTTTATTTATTTCACTCACTGACATAATATGACTGTAATAAATACTGAAACTTCTCATTTTTTGTCTTTTCATTGCTCAATTTGGATTTCTGCTTAAAAAACCTTTTATAGTTAGTGGACCACACTTATGATTTAAAATCTGGAGATGCCAATTATAGCAAATTATAGGACACTCTTAATTGGACAATCATTGATTTTTGTAAAATTTGTTTTTTAAAACTTAAAATGCCTCGACCAATTAACTCTTTTAAGCTAGTGTCACTCTGACATCACAGTTTTAGCAAAACAAAACAAAAGTGGAGGCAAAAATGAATCACTGTCCAGCAAGCAGGCAGCACAGGAGTCTAACCATGTTTGCATCTCATTTACACTGATTAACTCGCATTAAACATTTAGTATCAGCAGATTTTACCTGTGGAAGTCCTCCATAGAACAAGAATGTCATTTTATTTGTCTTAGGTTTGTGCAAGAATCCAATGGTCTTTATTATTCATAAAAAACATTAATAATTTTACATTCTTCTGTTTTTCAACAGCCTGATATCTCAAATATATCACTCATTAAACAATGTTGTTGAAATATTTCCCACCCTACCATTCCTGTATGCTGTTGTATTTGCAGGTTTGACTTTTTTTCTCCAGGTTTAAATTTACTAATTGACTTTATAAAGTGAGCCAAAGGGCCTTGCATGGATAAAACCTTTCGTCCTCCTTCACGAGCATCACTGCCTCTGGTTTCATAATCTATTATAACACTAAAATATTATTAAACAAATGTTAATCTTTTATTTTGGTGGGCAGCATCATTATCATCTCAGACAGCTGACTCATTTTTACTCTTTCATTGCTTTAAACTTCTCTCTGAGCTTTGAAGGCCGCCTGAAATCTCTGTTTAGAAAGATAATAAAAAAACTCTCCTCTGGTCATAATCATTGTAGTGTGATGTGTGAAAGGTAACCAGAGTTTAGATGGTCCCGACTTAAAGTGTGCTGACTCAGGAGGGTCAACTGGGATCTTTATTTTGAAATGAGACATCTTGTGTCCTATATACCATTTATAAATAAAGAAATTAAAGAGAAAACGTGTAAAATGAAAGCCAATCCAGATTTTCTCCTTTTTGTTGATTTTGTGCTTTAAAGGCCGAGCTTCTGCAGCCTGTGAGCTCTCTCGTCTTCCTCTCCTCTTCTCCTGATTGGCTCGTTCTCCTGCAGCCTAATCTCCTCCATATCTGTTTCAAAGGTCTCTTCTCAGGCTCAAAGGTGCTTCTGGCCTTTTGACTCCACAACATAGTAACAGCTGTTTGCCGTGCAGACGTCAGCGTCTGATAGGGATTCACTCCCATCTCCTCCTGTTCAGAGCCGGAGTGGAGCCGATTCTCATGGCTGTGAGCGGGCTATTGTTGTCCATCTGGAAGGTTAAATGTAAGACTGGAAACATTTTGAACACAGAACACCTTCTACTGCTCAAACAAAAGCATGATGAAGAATTACAGTAACTGTCTGAGCAGCGTAACAAACAAGTTCAACAGGAAGAGTCGAAACATTTTCTGCAGTCGTCGAGGTTTCACCTCTCATCACAAAGTTTCAAATCAGGTCCAGAAACATACCTGTCAGGACGACCGCAGGGTTTAACTCTGAGCTGTGTGGCCCAAAATTCTGTATCAACTGTGACAACATTGAACTACTTTTACTTTTCCCATGAAAGAAAAAGTTCTGTTTTTAGCTCTCAGTCTCTGCTGTATCTGCCCACCAACTTATCCATGAAAACACATTTAACCCTTTAAAGGTGACATAAAGACTCTGCTACCCATGAGCACGCGCGGCGACTGTCATAAAGACGTGACCCAAGCCAAAGCGTGTGTTTGTTGTGATGCTAATGAATGCAGCTCGGACCTTCCTCTGAACTCTGCATTGCTTTACAACTTCTTTTTTCAACAGCTTACAGGATGCAAAGCCACGAGGTAATGTTTCTCTTTCTAGTTACGTAGCGGTAGTTTTTGATGTGTGACAACAAGCAATTTTTGGAAAACTTAGCATCGTAGTTTTGTAGCCGGCTATATATGGCTACTTACAGCCCGGTGCTCTAAGACGTGTCTGAATAATATAAATTTGCTCTAGTTTTAATTGTCTTGTTCCTGAAGTTGATTATCCAGGCCAGTCCAGCCCTGTCCGACCTGACCATGAAGCTAAGGAATAGCATTTACAGATAACCTATTTTGATGCTATGAAACTCATCTTAAAGTGTGTATTTCCATCAGGCATATATCTAAAAGGGAGACTTTTTTGTAATTACTTAGAAACTCCTCATAGCATCTTTAACTCCCAGCTCAACTGCATGAGGTCAATAAATTCAGAAATATTTAATGTGTTAAAAAACATAACACGCTGTGGTTTGTTTATGTAAATGTTCAATAAATCAGAAAAAATGGCAAACAAACCAAAAGAGCTGATATTTTCTTATGTGTGGGTTTTAAAGGTTTAAAAGGTCAAAGCTACTATTATAATTATTACCATCACTTTTTATTTTACATACTTAACCATTTACTGACATTATTTATTTATTTATTTATATGTATATTTTGTCATTCTCCAAAAAGACTTTTTTTGCATTTTTCAAATTCAGTATCATCTATTTTAAGTTATTTTTTATTGCTATTTTATTTACACACATTTCCAATTTCCCACATTTACTAATTAATTTTGTCCCAAATATTTGTGCATTTTAATGTCATCACATAATCAACTGTTAGCTTTTAAAGCTTTTAAATCCTACACCAAGAAAATATTTTTTTGTTTGTTTGTTTGTAGTTTTCTCTGTTCCCTGAAATTTTAACTGAATCAAACTATGATTTAATTTGTTCGGTTTTTTATAACATTAAATATCCCTGAATTTATTGATGACCTCCACCAAACAGTTGAGCTGGTAGTTAAAGGGTTAAAGTTAAGGTGTGCATTCACCTGCCTTTAACTGTTCAATAACCCAAAGGCTAATTAGCCACTAACATGGCAGCAACTCAAAGCTTTTAGGCATGTACACATGTCAATGTCAATGACAGCTTTTTAAAATAATTAAATAATTTACAATGTTTAGTGGATTATAAGCAACATAGCAGATACGTTAAGCCGATAAGTATTTGGGGAAACTTCTTGGAGAATTCGCCGTAGCTCCCGCCATGACAAACCCCCTCTTTAAGCCACTAAGGAAAGAAGGAAAGAAGAAAGTTTAAAAAAAAGGGGTGGGAGGAAGGGATACATCAAGGGAGCCAAACAGAGGGAGGAAATGATCAGGTTAGAATTTATAGGAACAATCGACAATATTCCTCCATACTGCTCGTGCGCTGTAATCCAAGTGTCCTGAAGATCCACCATTTACTGAACGACATCATTTAGCACATGGTTATAGCCTAAACAGTACTACTTGGCATTTCTATGATACACTTACGGGTGCTCACGGAGCCGCGGCTGACCAAACCAAACGAATGCGCACTCTGCAATAACTAGGAGCGTAGAACAAGAAATCTCACATTCTGCTGTGAGCGACGGAGCCGTGACAAGAGGGGTCAGCAGAATGTGGGATTTCTTGTGTTCTTGTTTCTTGTTCTACGCTCCTAGTTATTGCAGAGTGCGCATTCGTTTGGTTTGGTCAGCCGCGGCTCCCGTAGTCACCCGTAAGTGTATCATAGAAATGTGAAGTAGTACTGTTTAGGCTATAAACATGTGCTAAATGATGTCGTTTCGAGTAAATGGTGGATGTTACCCACTCAGTACACTTGGATTACAGCGCACGAGCAGTATGGAGGAATATTGTCGATTTTTTGTGGACTTTTAAGGACACTGTTCGTTCTGGCTCTTATCTAAGTCATGATATCAATGTCAGTGGACAGCGAGGATTCCCCCAGATCTCCGGCTGCATCCTAGATGTTCCAAAACTACTCCACAGTGTTGTTCAGCATGAGGGTGAGTAGAAAATGAGGCCAAATCGTTGTTTGGGTGTAGTGTTCCTTTAAGCTCCACTTTAAGACAGCTAATGGCCTATTAAAGTGCCTTACAGTAAAACAATAAAACCAATAGAAAACAAACAAAAAACAATACAGAGCAAATATAACAAATAACAGACCCATAAAAGTGACTATACTCCATCAAAGGCCTGAGTGAGCAAGTGCGTCTAAAGCAGATTTTAAAAGTGGAGAGGCTATTCGTACACGGTAAGACGTTATGTTTTCCATAGAGTGAGAGCCGCAACTGAGAAAGCTTGACCTCCTCTGGTGTCGAGGAACGTCCAAGAAAACCTGATCACCTGATCTCAGAACTCTGGAGGGCTGACAGGTATTCCAGGACCAGCCCAGAGACTTAAAAATTAATAAGAGAATCTTAACCCTGTAAGGCCCAAGACCATAGATTATAGCCAGAAATTTCTAATTTTTTGGAGATTACATGTTTATTTCACTTTCTGCTAAAATCCTACAAAAATCAAAATGTCCATAAAATTCAATATATAGATTTTTCGTATCTCATTTGATACATTAGGTGTTTTAGGCAACTGATGATCCAACTGAGGACATTTTTATCATTTATCTGATTGTATTCAGATGTTTTTTTTGTAATTTGTTGATCATATTGAGTAGATAAAGGTATTATAAAAGTATGTATCAAATATGATACGTTTGGCGTTATAGGGTTAAAATCAATCCTGTACCAACCAGCAGCCAGTGAGGAGAAGAAAGCACCGAAGTGATGTGCTCATGTTTCTTAGTCATGTACCGCTTTCACTCTAAAAACTCTGTTTTTATCAATGTGGGCTAACCTGCTAACAATCAGCTAGTGATTTTTTTCCCAGTGTCTAACCGGCAGCAGATGAGCTGTGTGGCTGTTTTTTTTCCTCTGTTGCATCAAGCTGATGTCTCACATTGATAACATCATCAATCAGTACAACAAAGCCCCACAGTCTTCTGTACTTTGTACTTTTGTCCCTCTCTAAAAATGTACAAACTCTGCACTGATGATACAAAGGTGGATGGAATTAGTTGCTGAGATGATAAAGAGTCACGTAAGTCTGAAAGGGGTACTGTTTAGGAGACAAGCTTTGAGTTACATATGTTGTAGGAAAAGTGCTATATAAGTAAAGTTTGATTGATTGATTGATTGATTGATTGAAGCTGCTGCATTCTGGACCTACTGCTCTGACTGATCGATGCCGACATACAGGAAGTTACAATAATCTCAATGAGATGTAATGAAAGCATGGATAACTTTTTCCAGTTCTCTCTGGCTTAGACAGAGTTTAACTTTGGCTGGGAGCAACAGCTGAAAAAATCTAGATCAAGAGTTCAAGCTGAACATTAGAATGAAGAAGAAAGGGACGTGAATAAATAATAGGCAATATAAAATCAAATATTATCTGTTTTAAAAAAAGGACCATTTCTGATGCAACAAGTCTTGAAGAAGATGGGCAACAGCAGCAGCAGACCACACCAGGTGCCACTCCTGTCAGCTAAGAACAGAAACTGAGGCTCTGACTCTCCAAAACTGAACCATATAAGATTGTAGAAGTGTCCCCTGGTCTGATGAGTCTGGATCTCTGCTCCACATTCAGAGTTTGGTGTGAACATCATAAACATGGATCCATCCTGCCTTGGATCAGCGGTTCAGGCTGCTGCTGGTGGTCCCTCAGTCCCACCTGAGCATGGTTCAAACACCACAGCCTACCTGAGTTGTGCTGCTGACCATGTCCACCCCGTTATGACCACAGTGGACCATCTTCAGATGGAGACTTCAGCTCCATGTCTCATCTCATTGGTTCCATCACTGAACTCCAGAAGAATTAAGGAGCTCTGAAAGTGAAGGAGGTCCAACCCAGGACAGAATGTCAATAATACCTTATTGATTTTTTCAATAGATCATTTACTGAGTCATTTTTAACTTTCTACTGAATTTATTTTTATGGAAACCTGTCAGATAATTAGCATGCAGCTCTCCCTCTCAGAGACGTTTAACAGGCGAGTTTTACAGAAGGCACAGTCAAGGGTGTCTGAATATTTATGATCAGTCTGTAAATAAGTTCAACAAAACAAGGTTTTTGCTGAGCTTACAGAAATCCCCCCTGCTCTCATTTTTGTTTGTGCAGATATGTCCACAGATGGACCCTCTCAGGTTCACTGTATCTCTGCTTCAAGGCTGCTGCCAGATCTGGACGCTCCCTTTTCCTGCTGCAGTATCAACAGCTGTGAACCTGCAGGACGAAAACAAGCTCAAGAGCAACCTCCACCTGAAGCTAAGGACGTCCACAGAAACAGTCAGCACGTGCACACATGGACAGAATCATTGGTACCCATCTGTTACAAAAAGAAAAACCAACATGGTTACTGAAATACCTTAAAAATTACAAAAGTTATAATAAATAAAAATTTACTGAAAATTAACTGATTAAAATCTGAAATTTTTTTTTGAGTTGTGGCTCAACAGAATTAATTTAAAAATAAAATAATGAAACTGGCCTGGACAAAAATGATGGGACCCTTAACTCACTGAAATCAGGCAATTTCTGTAACCCTCAATGAGACTTCTGCAAAACATTGTCCAGGCCAGTTTCACTATTTTATTTTTTTAAATAATTCAATTAAGCCACAATTAAAAGCGATGTCTTATTTTTATTAGTTAATTTTCAGTAATTTTTTATTTATTATTACTTTTGTCAGTTTCAAGTTATTTCAGTGACCTTGTGTTTTTTTTTTCTTTAAAGAGACTGTGAGGAGTTTCTAAGTTATTACAAAAAAAGTCTCCCTTTTAGATATATGCCTGATGGAAATACACACTTTAAGATGAGTTTTATAGCAGCAAATAGGTTATCTATAAATGCTATTCCTTATAGCTTCATGGTCGGGTTGGACAGGGCTGGACTGGCCTGGATACTCAACTTCAGGAACAAGACAATTAAAACAAGAGCAAATTTATATTATTCGGACACGTCTTAGAGCACCAGGCTGTAAGTAGCCATATATAGCCGGCGACAAAACTACGATACTAGGTTTTCCAAAAATTGCTTGTTGTCACACATAAAAAACTACCGCTCTGTAACTAGAAAGAGATACATTACCTCGTGGCTTTGCATCCTGTAAGTTGTTGAAAAAAGAAGTTGTAAAGCAATGCAGAGTTCTGAGGAAGGTCCGAGCTGCATTCATTAGCATCGCAACAAACACACACTTTGGCTTGGGTTACGTCTTTTGGTGCGTTCCAGTTGTAGTCAGAAGTAGGAATTTCAGAGTTCCGAGTAGGAAACTGCAACTGAATCCCCGAATTCCCCGAAGTCGGAATTTCCTACTGGGAACTCGGTGAAACCTCGCCACCCCCAAGTTGACAATCGAAGATGGATGCCCCCAGTGTGAACAGTTATTTAGCTCCTGTAATAATCCATTTATTTGCACTTCTGACTGGGGTGTGTCGCTCTAGATCAGCTGTGTATATAGTATTGTTAGACTTATATTTACAAAAATGCTGCCATAGTGATAATCACATTCTTCATACAACAACGCAGGGCGTGCTAACAACAGCTAACAATAGCCTGGTAGATCGGCATGTTTTTTTCCGACTTCAACTGGAGATAATGTCACTCCCAGTTCCGAGGTTACTGGAACGCAGCATTACGACAGTCGCAGCATGTGCTCATGGGTAGCAGAGTCTTAATGTCGTTGGTAACAGATTCTCCTCATAGCACCTTTCACAGAAGGGTACTGACATTTTGTCCATGTGTGTAACAGCATCACAAATGGGTCAGAGAAGTTAAATTTAAGTTCAAGTCTTTTTGATATATTTTTAGCCTAAAGCCTCCTCTAAGTCACTGCCTGGATGAAAGGATGTCAACAAAGTCATTTTATATTATTCCCAGAAGAATCAAACATGGCTGTAAAATCCCTGGCCTGTTGGGCATGATTATATGACATTTCATGGCCCTCCCTGACAGTAAAATCCCCATGATTCAAAGGTTTTAGCTCCATGATTGAACAAGCCTGCTTTTCTGTCACCATCACTGTTGTCTTGGTCTGCCACCGGCTCAAACAAAAATGACAGTGCTCTTTTTATCTCTTTGTCCTTGCTCTCTTTCTTGTCTTGTCGGTCTGAAAAATCAGCTGGCATCAGTGACAGTGTCCCTCAAAAATGATAACATTACGGTTGAGCGACACACATAAATGGATGTGTTTTGGACAGGAAATATTTCAAACCAATCTGTTCCAGCTCTCATTTTCTTTAAATCAGAGCACGTTGGACATCTGGTATGTTTTCTATTCACAGGTTGGTCTAAATTTGGATTACTTAATTCCTGAGTTGAATATTTTAATTCTCCTTCTTTATGTTATTCTTCTATTTGTACTCTTCCCACTCCCTTTCAAGAATGTAAATTAAATCAATTGGTGCTTTTTTATGGTGATCTATGTTTGCTTACTTCTGTATTATTACCTTGTTACATTTGTAAACACGCCCATAATAAAATAAATGTATTAATAATATACATGTACCTAATAAACAGCTCTGTGTTCTGCATAAAGCTGGACTCCCTGGTGACGTTGGCAAAGAAAACTAAAACTACAAACTTCAGGACATTTGGGATGATGGCAGTCACCCTCTGCACAAATGGACAAATGGACAACCATCCCCATTTTCATTTTTTTAACGATATGAATCATTCTTGATTTCTACAATCTAAAACACAGACTTCAGACATGGCCACAAATGTTCTGGTTTATAATCATCATCTGTATCTGCCGTAGCATCACTACTGCAAAGATGAATCGTTATCCGAGCGACGTTAGCTCAATATTTACCTGCTTGATATAAGCAGTGCATACATGAGGTAAAGGTACGGCATCACCACATCAGCAAATTACAAATCACATTAAGAAGAGAAAATACATTTTATACACTTTTCAAATGCAGTGGAGTTAAAGTCATAAGTTTAAAAAAAATTATAATAATACTCAAGTAGAGTACAGATGGTCAAAAAATGCACTTTAGTAAAGTACTCAAGTAAATCTACTTTGTTGCGGTCCACCTCTGAGTATTAAAATCTCAATTTGGACAGACATGATCACACCTCTGTATAGTTATGATATATTTAGATATTAAACCCAAATCCCTTTTCTCTGGGCACACAGTCAGGCCCTGAGTCAAACTCTGTTTTAGTAAAGGTGGACATCAGATTAGACCAAACAGAAAACCAGGATTCACTTTTACATTTGACCAGATTTCAGTTAATGCGACCATGAAGCGATCATAGAGGTGATGCTTGTTTCAAACCCTGACGAAACATGAACCAGTCTTTATCCTCTCGGTCTGATGAATCTGATTAGAAAAGTGTTTTATCTCGTTTAAGCTCTTTGACGTGTTTTTGGAGCAGATCAGTCTGAAACATGTGGGACAAGGACTTCGTGATAACTGTTCAGATTGTGTGTCACGACGTCACGATAACAGAGGATGATATATCGGTGATGTAAATGTGTTTGTGCGAAGAGTCTGTCCTGCGAGGTTAGCCTCCTGTTTCTGTTCTGATCCTCTCTTATGTCACCTGTCCTGTTTCTGAGTGTCTCACCTGTCCCTCGTCTGCCTCACCTGTGTCTGAGCACCCCGTCAGTTTAAAGTCTGTCCTGCATGTTACCTGGATGTTTGTCCCCAGTCACTTTCATGGTTTGTCCCTGCTGTGTCCACATCCTAATGTCCTCATGGGGTTTCTGTAAGTTTACTTGAGCTTTAGTCTTTGCATATTTATTAGTTTCATGGTTGGTTTTGTTTAATTTATCTGTTTGATCAAACAAGACTCTAGTTAAATCCTGCACTTGTGTTTTTGCCCAACATTTTGATAAAACGTAATTACGAAAGAGTTTTAGGGCCATTTTAGATGGAGAAAATAATGTAGTGGGAAGCTGAGATTAAAGTCAAAATGATTATATTAAAGTTAAAATATGAAGAAAAACAGTCAAATGTCAAGAATAAAGTCAACATACAATGTATTTCGACTTTAATCTCGTCATTTCAGCATTTCATATCTACATTTACATTTTTTCCGACATTTCAACTTTTTTCTTGACATCTCAGCTTCTACCACAAAATTGTATTTAGACTTTATTCTCGTCATTTAAACTTTAATCTTGAAATTCCAACTTTAATCTCAACGTCATGAACACTGTTTTCTCCATCTAACAAGGCTGTTAGTACAAAAGAGTATTCAGGCCATTTAAGACGGAAAAATTATTTTCGGCAGGTCAAGAACAAAGTCAAAATGACGAGAATAAATGCGAAATTATGAGAAAAGTTAAAATGTCAACAATAGAGTTGAAATAAAATTTCGTGACACAAGTCAAAATAATGAGATTAAAGTTAAAATCTTGTGAAAAAAGTTGAGAATAAAGTTGAGATAAAATGTATTTTGACTTCATTGTCGACATTTTCAGCTTTTCATATTTACATTTTAAGTTTTCTGACATTTCAACTTTTTTCTCAACATCGCGACTTTTACCACAAACTTGTATTTTGACTTTATTCTCATCATTTAAACTTTAATCTCAAAATTTCAACTTTAATCTCGACTTCCTGAACATTGTTTTCTCCATCTAACATTACAGAAGAGGATTCAGGCCATTTAAGATGGAAAAAATGTTTTTGGTAGATTGGGATTGAAATTGGAATGATGAGAATAAGGACGAAATGTTGACATTTTTTAAATTGAAATTATGAGAAAAGTTAAAATGTCAACAATAGAGTTGAAATAAAATTTCTTGACACAAGTCAAAAATTAGATTAAAGTTAAAGTCTTGTGAAAAAAGTTGAGAATAAAGTTGAGATAAAATGTATTTTGACTTTATTGTTGACATTTTCATATTTACATTTACATTTCTCTGACATTTCAACTTTTTTCTCAACATCTCGACTTTTACCACAAAATGGTATTTTGACTTTATTCTCATCATTTTAACTTTGATCTCGAAATTTTGACTTTAATCTCGACTTCCTGAACATTGTTTTCTCTGTCTAACATGGCTGTTAATACAGAAGAGTATTCAGGTCATTTTAGATGGAAAAAAATAGTTTCAAAAGGTCAAGATTAAAACCAAAATTACGAGAGAAAAGTTAAAATGCCAACAATAAAGTTGAAATAAAATTCTGTGACACAAGTCAAAATAATGAGATTAAAGTTCGAATCTCAAGAAGAAAGTCGAGAATAAAGTTGAGATAAAATGCATTTTGACTTTATTCTCATCATTTAAACTTTATTCTCGTCATTTCAATTTTAATCTCGAAATTCTGACTTTCCCAAAATTATTTTCTCCATCAAACATGGCCTTTATACTCTTCCGTACCCTTATAGTCTTCCATATTTAACATGTGAACATGTGATAAGATTTTTTTGTATGTAATCAGAAAAAACCTTGGCACATGTAATTTAAGAGACCGGTGCGTACAAGAACAAGTCAATATAAACATGAAGATAGACTCTGCACACGGTTTAACCCTGCAAGAAATTAATTTACTTGCAACATTTCTGTCTCAGACCTTATTTTTTGCATTTTGTTCCTTGTAGTAGGATTTTAACTGGACCTGTAAAGTGATAAGAATTGAAATAAGTGCTTAGAAAATTGCCAAAATCAGAGATTTTGTTGTGCAGTTGTCCTTCCTGGTCTAGAAAATCAGGATTTAAGATTTTTCTGACCTTACTGACAGGTGTATTCTTGATTTTTAATACCTCATGATCCTCGTCTTGTCTGAGTATTAAACAGCATGCAGATAAAGCCCTTCTCTCTCTGCTCTTGTGTCTCCTTCAGTCCAGACTGCAGATCTCTGATGCCACCCAGTGTTCAGACTGCAGCCCTCCTCTCCAGCATCAGCACTCTGTTTCCATGTTGCATAAATATTTTGGTAAGCTGTCCGAGTCGCCCAGTGGAGACGTTCAGGCTTTAAACTTCTGCTGCACACGCCCTAAAAACACAAAGTGTGAGTTTCAAAACAGGAGCTGGTTTGCAGAAGTTCTTACCGACAGGTTGGTTAATGAGCTTTCGCAAGAGAGATGAACTAATTCAGAGCCTATCTTACCAAAACCTTTCATCACACCTGTGACTGTTTACGACCTGAAACCTCCAGCTGGAGAGAAAGTCCAAAAGATGATCTGTTTTTTAGACCGAGGGGAAAACCAACACTGCTCGGGAAGCTATAGCTCAGTGCAAAACATGGATTCAGGGGTCTGATCTGCAGGGAGGTGCAGTTCTGAGTCCAAAAACACAAAAAATAAACAAGCATAGACCAGTCCCATAATGTTAATAACTTTATTTATATATCACCTTTAAAAACAGATGTTTACAAAGTGCTTTAACCTGCAAAAGAAATGCAGAAAAAAGGCAAAACTCTGAAGACAATAAATCAACTATCAGGTCAGAAACTGGTAGAGGAAAAGAGGTTCAAAATAAAGCAACAAAAGTAAAGAAAATGGTAAACTGGAAACAGCTGAAGTACAATGGGAGTATATAAAATTAGTAGAGCTTATTATGCCAACACGTACAAATGAAGAACATTAGTAACAAGGTATTTTGTTTTATATATAATGATATGGAAAAGATAAGAAGATAACTAGGTGATAGATTTACAGATACTTAGATAAATAGATGACAGTTGATAGTTGAAGACATCACATCAGGAAGATTGAAAAAGAAGAGGGTTGATAGAGGATTGGTTAAAGAGAAAAATAAATAAAATAAGAAATAAAAATGACAATTAAAAGGGAGTATTTCAAAACATCAGAGGATGGTTAAAAAGGACTAAAATAATGAAAAAATGGTGAAGAGAGTAAGAACATTAGAGATTAAAAATAGTTTAAGTAATTGTAAAGTAAGTATGTAGATAAAATAGAATAAAATTAATAACCAGCTCGGTTGATAAACAACTCAACTCAACTTTATTTATAAAGCACTTTAAAAACAACCACAGAGACAAAGTGCTGTAGGCTACATAAATTATCAATGCATAAAACAATTTAAAACAATTTAAAACAATGGCCAAAATAAAAAGGTGTAACACTAAAAGAGTTGTTTCATTGTTTTTAAAACTATTTAAAAACAATAAAACAAGTAACTTAAAACAAACCATAAAACACTTAAACAGAAGCAGAGTCTAATGCTGGGTTAAAAGCCAAGGAATAAAAATATGTTTTAAGGTGAGTTTTAAAAATGAACGAGTATGTAAGCAATAAGGTTCTTTAATTTTTGATTTAGGTTTTGATTTTGATGCCTTAAATTGTGATTTGCAGAAGCTTAAAGATCCCACTATTGATACCCCTCCAATCTGAACAGGTCCAATGACCCAGAACAAATGTTTGAAGTTTTCAACATAATATCCTCAGATATAAAATATATTTACATGCCTATAAACCCAGCTGTGTTTGACCTTGCCCCTTTGTTTAAGGTTGTGCTCTAATGTCTACTGGGGCTGCACAGACATGCTGAGACATGTTTCCTCCTCTGGAGTCAGCTGTGGAAGGTTTTCCAACAGACTGAAAGGATTTTTCTCATGACAGGAGGTTAAAGGCAGGTCATGGGTATAGATTTTTTTTACACTTTATCTATTAAAAAGTGTTATTCTTTAAATAATGGAGGTTAATTCTAAGGTACACGGTAATAATTGGAAAAAAATATATATAGACTTATATCATCAAGACTATCTTAGCAGTCTGTCCATTTTATAACTTATAGTAACATACAGAATATTGTAATTATATTTTAGAAATAGTTAAACTGTAGGTCTGTTTATCCAAATGCACCATCTTAAGTGGAATCATTCATGTATAGAATTGTTTTAAACTGTAATTTTATTAATATATGCACATCCACCCTGATCTTTGGGAAGTTAAACTGTGGCTTTACAGCTCATTTTATTTATGTATTTATTTTTTTGGATTGTTTGCTAAAACTGCAGATTTCCATTACGCTAATTTTCTGTTTGTCCAAAAAGTCTTTTCCAGGTGGTTGCTTTTTTAACTGTCTTTTATTTTCTGTCTCAATTTTCAGCAGTGGTGTAAAAAGTCCTTGAAACCCATACTTGAGTAAAAGTAAAGATATCTTATATAAAATATACTCAACTAAAAGTGAAAGTCACTCATTAAAAAATCACTTAAGTAAAAGTCTTAAAGTAGCTACTATTAAATGTACTTAAGTATTAAAAGTAAAAGTACAAACAAAGAGAACAGGTACAAATAGTTGTTGCTCTCCTAAGCTTTATTAAGTTTAACTCTTCCTCCCTCCCTCAGCTCCCTTCACCTCTTACTCCCTCTCTCCATTCCTTCCTTACGTAAAGTCCACAAACTAGGGGTTCATCTATAGCAGAAGTTGATTTTCAAAATTGCATGAGTTCAGTCGTGCTCTTCGAGGGCTGAATACAAGTCCTGCAATGCTAAACAGTCGTTCACAGGCTGCAGAAGCAGGCAGAGGTGTATTCAGCTTCATGCAAGAGCACGAACAGTCCATACGGTCCTCTTCAAAATAAAATGTGAAAATAAATGTAATTTATATTCACATTTTATTATGTAGCGAGTAACTAAGTTGACAATTTAAATGTAACGGAGTAAAAGTATCATTTTTTAATTTTTAATGTAGTGAAGTAAAAGTAAAAGTTGCAAAAAACATATAAACTCAAGTAAAGTATAGATACTCCCAAAACATACTTAAGTACTGTAACTAAGTACTATTACTTCGTTCCTTTACACCACTGATTTTCAGAGCATTTTAAATGCCGTCATGTAGTTTGGGGATTGTGATTTAGTGTGTGGACCCCATTAGAGTAGCTGATGCTTTGGCAGTAGCTAATGTTAATCCAAATAAATTACATTTTTTAAAAAACCTTGTTGAAGCAAACATGCTCTTGAACAACGTAACAAAAGAAAAAAAAACATTCTAAAGTAAAGGGGGGAAAGAGTTAAGTGTCTGGACTGACAGCTATGCTTATCTTAAGCCTGTTTTAAATATGAAAGGGGAAAAAAATGAGAAAAAAAATGAAAGGGAATATTAAACAAGCAACATCAGGATTTTTCATCTTTTTGAACACATGCCGGGGTTATGGTCTTGTATTCACTGGCACTTGTGCATCAGAGGTTCAAATACTGGACCAAAACAATCAGGTCTGGATGCGTGGCTGATGATGGTGTTCCTATTTTAATGGCCCCATTAGTTAACAGATGAAAGTTTTCCAAACAGCTCCTGCAGGTCTGTGCTGTGACGTCTGGAAGTCGTCCTCACCGCTCCAATTATTATAAATATTAATCCTTCATGTAGGCCACATCCTCCGTGTGAGGTTTGTTCTCTGTGTAATGTAAAAGGCTGCAAAGCTCCAGGCTGGAATGATTGAGCCCGGTCTGCAGAGGCACTGACCAATCAGAAGTCTTTGAGGGAGAAATATGACTCATGAGCGTGATGACAGCAAGAAGTAAACAAAAGATGCTCCTGAAGAGCTTATGGTGCGTTCCAGTTGTGCTGCGAGGTCGGGATTTCTGAGTTCTGAGTTGGAAATCTGAACTGGAAGGAGGTGGGAATTTCCTGCTAGGAACTCGGGTGAACTTCACCACCACCCAGTTGACAATCAAAGATGGCTGACCCCAGTCTACACAGCCATTAAGCTCCTGTAATAATCCATTTATTGGCACTTCTGACCAGTGTTTATGGCACTAAATAAGCCGTATACACAGTATTGTTTGACGTATATTTATAGAAATGCTGCCATAGTGATATTTAAATTCTTTATGTGGTATTTGTGAACTATAACGCAGGACATGCTAACATCGGCTATCACATCGGCTAACAATAGTCTGGTAGTTCAGTTTGGGTTTTTTTTTGGAGCGCAGTGTTTTGGCACAAAATTGTCACTGCGTTGAAACCTCCCCCTGCAGCAGGTCTACCAAATTGACTGCACGGTGGTGCAGTCAATTTGGTAGCTCGTGTGGGGGGTGCAGGGGTCTGTTTATCTGAAGAGGTCCAAGGAAGGAAAACACAGAGCATGATAAAACCTCCTGAGACTTGGCCCATTCATGTTTGTCCACTGTAGTGGACATTTTGTTCACCTGCATCTTAAGTATTTAGAGGTACCCTATCAAGCCCTATAACATTCTGTAGAGGACATCCTGGGCTTTCCAGTGATGTGTCATGTGATGGTTTGCATGCTGGGAACTTTATTTTTTCTCTATCAAGATGGCTGACATACTAAATTACACATGTTATGCAAAGAGGAGAGGCAAGTCGAATATTCTTAATTGTTGTTTTTCCATGATATTTATATATTTATTCTTGTTCATTAACTCTTTCATGCATGGTGTCCACTACAGTAGACAGATATCTGGAATAAATTTTATTCCATTTAGGTTGCAGCACCTTGTCCAACAATCAGGCGGTAAATTCCCAAACCCCTGTCTTAAGTTTCATAAAAATATAATCTTTTCCCATTTTTACCATGTCACGATACTGCATAATAAATCCAAAATAGGCAAACTGCGAAATTTCATTTTTTAAATTCCAATAGTTTTGCATTTTTTATTTTAAATTCTGGTGTAACCTAAGAGTGAATAGCTTGACTTAACAACAATGGCACATATACTTACATTTTTTTCTTCTTTTTTTATTTACTGTATATAAGTGTTTGTCTAAGATTTGTTTTATTATTTATATTAATTATATTTATTTTGAAGTTTCACTAAATTACTCTTAATACCACTGATGCACATGCATAACTCCCCTAAAATTATTACATAAAAAAATGAACAAGATTTTTAAACTTAGCTTTAAAAGTAAAAAGCAACATTTTTCCAAAGTATTTCATCATGACTTTATAATTCATGCTTGAAGGGGTTAATGTGTTCATAACAATGTTTTAACATCTGAAAACAGTTTAATTATTTCAGTTTTAATAGAATAGTCATTAAATGAAGGTCAATTGTCGTGGACACCCGGACCATTTTATAAATGTATTTAATGGCCACACTTTGGTGTTGGAGCAAAAAGTGCACAGAGAGGATTCTACACCAGATAATGGAGGGAGATTCAGATTTTGGAGCTTTCAAATGAGGAAAAAGGAAGAGGATGAGTGTCTGCAGGTGACTGGTGTAGATGGTGATGTAGGGGGAGAGTATGGAAAGCCATTTGAGCAAAAATTTGGTACTGGTGGTATCAAATGTAGTTAAGCTCTGCTTGTACTCAAATTATGAGTACATGTACTCAATTTTTAACACGATAATGGAAAACAGACGAAAATGGAGAGTTTCCATTGCGTTCGCACCTTCCATTTACAAAAGCCTGGAGACCTGCAAACTTTTGAGACCTGGGTCTAGAGTGAAAAGTTTTGTTTTCATTTCTGTCCAAACAGGTTGAAGCCACGCGATCAACAACAGGCCATGTTATATATGACAATTGTTTTCAGTCACCACATTTATCAAACTCTGGTCAGATGTCAGTAAGATGCATGATAAGCACATTTAAATAATATTGTGGTCCATCATCTTGGATGATTCCTGGGCCCTATTCTACGAAGCAAGTTCAGCCTAGCGAGATAGCCTTGGAGCTACCTCACTGAACTGAGCGCGGTAGCCGGCGGTCTCGCTACACGGTTCAACGACGCTGGTTATCAACCTCATAAGTGGATCCAGCTTTGCAATGAGCGCGCGCACACATATAAGGCGGAGCCCGCCGCATCTGACCAATCGCGAACATAGACCAGTCTGGAGCGTCAGAGCAGGCCGGAGAGCGAAGGACCGCATACTTCACACACGAGGAGCAGGAGGCGATCATGACAGAGTATGAAGAATTAAAACATGTAATAAATGTCAAAGCAACACCGTCACCGCTGCAAAAGCACGGAAGGAGTGCTGGCAGAAAATTGCCGACAGTCTCAATGCTCAAGTATAGCGCGCAAAAAAATCTTTGGTGCCATTATCATCCTGAAATAGCACTGTTCAACATGCACTTTTACTGTAACATGCACCAGACATGTCTAATTCATTTCCAAGATGAATTCATTCATTTGTTCATTCCTATCTTGTTTACATTTCTTGTGTGATATGTAGGCCACATGAGCCCTACATGAATTCCTGTCACAATTTTAAGACGGGCAATAAAATATTGTCATGGGGCAGAAGTGTTGGCATTGAAGATCTTGTTACGGCAATGAGAGTCCTCCCCCAGATTTTACTCCTGCAGAGGAGCTGGCCGAGAGAGCTCATTGGTCAGTGGGCGGGATTTTATAGTCCGCGAGTTCAATCTGGAACCTAACCTGCCCCGGAGCAGGTTAGCCGTTCAGCGTACGTTGCCATGGAGACTCGCCTCGCTAAGAAGTGAACCCGTCTTGTAAAACAGGGAACCCAGAACCTACCCTCAAAGTTACCTCGCTAGACAGTAATCCTGCTTCGTAGAACAGGCCCCTGCTCAGCTGGTAAATGAGACCTCAGATCTCACCTGCACCAGTGGGATCATGTTTTTTAGATGGTCTATCTGTCCATCCAGCTAAGCTGTTCTTGTTTAAGAGTGCTCACAGTCCTGTTTCATCATCTGGCTGTAAATGTGATATAATTCTAGCCTGTGATGCCTCGCCCTGGCTCTGACTACCTGGTTTTAAAGCTGATAAACAAGTTCACTGAACACACGCTCGTATATTTCACCCTTACACACACCCACATGTCGTCTGCGTCACTGTACTTTGGTTTGTCTTTGAAAGAGGAAATCCCAACCTGAGACTGAAGTCCGTCAACCGCACGCTGTAACAAGTGCACTTCCTCGTACATGTGCACTTGCTGCTCCGCTCAGGCTGTAATCAGAGTAAACATACAGGCTGAATGCTGAGGGACAGCAGGACGTAGATGCCTTCGCTTTGTGATTAAGCTATGATTTAGACATTAATCATCAGTTCAGATGGATAAATCATCACAGCAGGCTCCGCTGGTGAGTTTCTCTTTAAACAACCTGTTTTTTGTGTTTCTAATCCAAGGCTGCACCACCTGTTTGATCATTGACCTGCTGCCTTCCTTTAACAGACTTTACTCCATGTAAGCGTCTTTAATTCATAAGCCATAAAAGTGCATTAAACTTCCTGAAAATTGGGGTGTGAGAATTGATGAGTCTACTCATAGTTTGAGTGAAATCACGTGACCAGAGAAAAAGAGAACTTTTATCTGAAACTCACTTTTACTTCCTGCATCAAGACTCTCAGGTTGAGACCAGTTTGATGTGGGCCACAGAGGGAGGAGGGATCACACCTCCTGCCACAGTGAATGCAGACAAGTTGTGAAATGTGACCACAAAGTACCAGCTACATCTTCTTATACTCTTCTTAGTGAGCCAGATCAACTGTGGACTTGTTGCCTCGCTCTTTTTCTCCAGACTTGGACACTGAAAACATCTCTGAATCACTTTTAGAGCCTCTGCTACAGGGAGGCCGCTTGCAGTATCTGTCCTGACTGTACTTGGTGTTATTTAAAAGCTTTTTCGTCCTTCTGCAGCTCGTTTTCACTTCTAATCAATCCGAAACAAACACAAAACCTAAAACTCGTCATTTCCTGCAGCAAGGAGGTTTCCCAGCTAACATAACAAAAATCCTGTCTGTCTAAGTTCCCCTTTTATCAAATATCTTCCCTTTTTAACACACATATGTGACTTCACGTTGTGCTCCGCTGACCCTGCGTTGATGCATTCCTCTGAATCTCTGGTGGTTTATATAGCCGGGGAGTTTTCCCACAGGGAACCCTCATGTCCTCTCATTTGGACAGCTATATATAACCAGCATGTCTTCCCATGCAGAGCTGCTGATGCTCATACAGAGAACATGCAGAGTGGGCTCCCAGCTGAGTGTTCACACAAGGGTCAGTGGAGCAACTTACTGTTAAAGCAACGGACCAAAGCTGAAGGGAGAAAACAGAATCAATACTGGAGCCAAAACCATGGCTGCAAAAACAACTGACTGACACAGCAAACACAAACTGAAAATGCAGATGAACAAACCAAAGCTGCAGCAAAGACCCCAAGAGACAACAAACCAAAGATGCAGCATTGACTTTTTTTTTAAAGGGACTGTGAGGAGATTCTTAATAATTCCAAAAAGTCTCACTTTTAGATATATGCCTGATCGAAACACCCACTTATCGATGAGTTTTATAGCATCAAAATAGATTATCTATAAATGCTATTCCTTAATCTTCCGGTCGGGTCGTACAGGACTGGACTGGCCTGGATACTCAACTTTGGGAACAAGACAATTAAAACTAGAGCAAATTTATATTATTCAGACACGTCTTAGAGCACCGGGCTGTAAGTAGCCATATATAGCCGGCTACAAAACTACAATACTAAGTTTTCCAAAAATTGCTTGTTGTCACACATCAAAAACTACCACTACGTAACTAGAAAGAGATACATTACCTCGTGGCTTTGCATCCTGTAAGTTGTTGAAAAAAGAAGTTGTAAAGCAATGCAGAGTTCTGAGGAAGGTCTGAGCTACATTTTTATTAGCATCAACAAACACACGCTTTGGCTTGTGGTGCGTTCCAGTTGTAGTCAGAAGTAGGAATTTTGAGTTCCGAGTAGGAAACTGCAACTGGAACATCCCCCGAAGTCTGAATTTCCTACTGGGAACTCGGTGAAACCTCGCCTCCCCCGAGTTGACAATGGAAGATGGATGCCCCCAGTGTGAACAGTTATTTAGCTCCTGTAATAATCCATTTATTTGTACTTCTGACTGGGGTGTGTCGCTCTAGATCAGCTGTATACATAGTATTGTTAGACTTATATTTACAAAAATGCTGCCATAGTGATAATCACATTCTTCATACAAAAACACAGGGCGTGCTAACAACAGCTAACAATAGCCTGGTAGGCATGTTTTTTTCAGACTTCAACTGGAACGCTGATAAGTCGGAGATGAAGTCACTCCCAGTTCCGAGGTTACTGGAACGCAGCATTACGACAGTCGCCGCCCGTGCTCATGGGTAGCAGAGTCTTTATGTCGCCGGAAACAGATTCTCCTCACAGTCCCTTTAATGTATTTTTTGGGCATTTTGTGCCTCTATTGATAGGAGAGAGACAGTGGGTAGGCTTGTGAAAGGGAGCAAGAGAGTAGGGGTAGACACTCTGAAAACAAGTCACCAGCAGGATTCAAACCTGGACCGGCAGAAGCATTTGCATGGGGTGCCTGGTTGCTAATCACTCCGCCAAACCAGCACCCCAGCAACATTGACTTTTAGCAGCAACAGAAAAACCTGAAACAAACCAAAGCTGAAAGTCATAAAACCAAAGTTGCAGCAAAGACCCCAAGGGACAACAAACCAAAGCTGCAGCATTAACCTAAAGCAACAACAAAAAAAACTGTAACAAACCAAAGCTGCAGATGAACGAACCTAAAGCCAGCAAAAATACAAAGCTGCATGAAACCAAAGCTGAAGGGACAAAACAGAATCAATACTGGAGCCAAAACCATGGCTGCAGCAGCAACTGACTGACACAGCAAACACAAACTGAAAAAGCAGATGAACAAACCAAAGCTGCAGCAAAGACCCCAAGCAACAACAAACCAAAGCTAAAGAGACAATAAAGCTTCAATGAATCAATACTGGAGCAAAAAAAAAAACAAGGCTGCAACAGCAACTTAAGTAACCAAAGCTGCAGCATTGGTCCAAAGCAGCAACAAAAAAACCTGTAACAAACCAAAGCTGCAGATGAACGAACCTAAAGCCAGCAAAAATACAAAGCTGCATGAAACCAAAGCTGAAGGGACAAAACGGAATCAATACTAGAGCCAAAACCATGGCTGCAATAGCAACTGACTGACACAGCAAACACAAACTGAAAAAGCAGATGAACAAACTAAAGCTGCAGCAAAGACCCCAAGTGACAACAAAAAAGCTAAAGAGACAATCAAGCTTTAATGAATCAACACTGGAGCAAAAAAAAAAAAAAAAGCTAATGCTGCAACAGCAACTGAAGACACAGCAAAGAAACCAAAGCTGCAGCATGAACCTAAAGCAGCAACAGAAAAACCTGTAACAAACCAAAGCTGCAGGTCAGAAAACCAAAGCTGCAGCAAAGACCCCTAGACAACAAACCAAAGCTAAAGAGACAATAAAGCTTCAATTAATCAATACTGGAGCAGAAAAAACAAGGGTGCAACAGCAACTGAATGACACAGCAGACACACAAACTGAAAATGCAGATGAACAAACCAAAGCTACAGGTCAACAAACCAAAGCTGCATCATTGGCCTAAAGCAGCAACAGAAACCTGTAACAAACCAAAGCTGCGGATGAACGAACCTAAAGCCACCAAAAATACGAATCTTCATGAAACCAAAGCTGAAGGGACAAATAAAGGCTTTGACAAATCAATACTGAACCGACTGTCACAGCAAAGACAAACCAAAAATCAAGAAACCAAAGCTGCAGCATCGACCTAAACAAAAATTTCAAACAGTCAAAGCTGAATAATATAATCAGTGACAAATCAACAAAATGAGACGGGTCTGATTAATTAAAGCAAGAACAAATCTGCAAGGACCCAAAGCAGCAGCGTTTGATCCTGCCTGTGTTGGTGTGGAGTTAGTACGTTCTCCCTGTGCATGCATGGGTTCTCATAGACACTCCAGCTTTCATCTACTGACCAAAAGCATTCTTTTTCAGCTGATTTGTGACTCTTAACTGACCCTTCGCTAAGCCCCTCCCACAAACAGCTGCTGTCCAATTCCGCGTTAGCAACCGTAACTATGCACAAGAGGCCTGTCAAGAGCTGTGTTCGAAATTGTCCACTCATTCACTCACTCACTATTCCCTATGTAGTGTAAATGAAATAGTGGACTACATAGGGAATGACCAAACGACATTTCGGACACTACACTGAAATTTTCTAAATGTCGTAGCGGCAGCTGATGAGCCGGATATTCCTGTGACAGAAGTGGACGAGCCAAAATTCACATAAACAAACTGGGTACTCGGGAGGATAAGTAGCAAATTTTAAAGCTGTTTACAGCCGCTAAAAGACGTTAAAGAGCTACGCTACGAACGTGTTAAAGATACTTTAACGTTTTTTTACATTTCTGAATGAAAGCAGCGCCTAACAGCCTTCCTTCTCTTCTTCTTCTATGGAAAACACGACCGCATTGCATTGTGGTATACGGGAGTACAATATAGGGTACATCATATGAACACTCACTTTGCTGTGCATTGTGGGTATTTTGTAGTGCACTATATAGTGAATGAAATTAACTGCTGAGAATTCGAACAACACTACAAAATGGCGAACACACTACATAGTGCAGCAAGGGCGTAGGTTTGATTTTGGCATTGGTGGGGACATAAAAGTGCACCAAGATGGCACCCTGAAAGTTGATGTGTTCTGTATTTATGACTGTTTTTTAATGTCATGTAGAGCTAATCAAACAAACAAGCAAAGTATCACATTCAGAAAAAACTATTTTACTGGTATATACTTTACCTCCAGCCTAAACCTCTACTGTCTGTTACTTGACAAACATATACTGATGCATGACGCATGAACAGTGGGACAATTTGGAATCAATCAGAAATTTTGATGGTATGGTTATAGTCTGATAAATATATAACCAAGACCAAAAAGGACTACCGATAAGTGTATTCCCCAATAAAATAAATGTATAAAGTCATGTTTTTAATGTGAGGTTTTATTGTTTTTTTTTTCCCACAAACTTTTATTGTTGGTCTTAAACAATAATGTATGGATAACAAATAAACTAGTCGAAATGTGTATCTCTTTGTCATTAAATATAAGCATTTTTTTAGTTATAACGTTACACACTATGTCTGTGTTTCATGTTAGGGACCATACAGTAGTGGCATAATATTGATAAGGACGTGTCCCTAGTGTCCCTACCCAATTCTACACCCCTGTAGTGCAGTATATTCGTGATAGTGAGCAATTTCGAACGCTCTCAGCAGAAAACAGTATGCCCTGGCAGTGTGCATTAGGGACTAGCAATCTGACAGTTGATATACTCGAGAAGTTTGGAGGTTGGTGTTGATTTTTTTTGTCTTCTACAAGCCCAAGACTCAAGCAGAAAGATGCTGTGTGGATAAAGCACGAGAACACCTCCATTTGTTCTAAAGTAAGGTGCTAACTAACATTAGCCAACCATAGCTCCTTGTGCTGCGTAAGACAACATTAGCAAACAAAGAGGTGTCAGTAGGAGGTCACTTCTGTTAAACCTTGAGCCACTGGGTAATATTTAGGCTAAAGAAATAGTACTACAGCAGAGAAGTTCTGACATACTGTATCTGTTTGCATTTTTATGAACAGATGCCCTAGAAAGGGGCAAATGCAACAATATTGATAACATTATTAATTTCAATTCAAACAATATATATATGAACTTACCCTGCTGAACAAGAACATTGTTGTTCTTGTATGTGATTATTTTAAAGAGAAGTATCAACACGGGCTGCTTGACGCTTGCATTCAGATCTGTGTGCTTTCCCTTCTATTTTAATGAGCTCTACATTTGAACTCAGACATTTTATTTGGTAAATGAAACTCTCAAAGTCATACTGGAGATCTTTCTGTCCACTCCTTTTTGATATATCGGAAGAAAAAATCCAGAAATTAGCAGATATTTCCTTAGGAATATCACTCACCGAACCACTAAAAACTCCATATTTCTCACGAGGCAAAGCTTGACAGGCGTAGCAACACTAACCAAGGAGGGCGGGGCTAAGCGAAGGGTGTGGGTTTGTATATTTGGTCTGTTTCTCTATGCTGCCCTGTGACTGGTCCACTAACCTGACAGGTATCAGAGGTAGAGATAATGGATGGATGATTCACTTGACTCAAAGGTTGTGTTTTTATGAGTTTTTGGTTAAATGCCTGAAATAAAGTCCATGGTAAGACAAACTATAATGATAAGCCCCGCCCCCCATGGTTACTGTTGCTATGCCCATCAAGCTTTCCCAAGTACAATGAGACATTTGGAGTTTTTCGTGGTACAGGTGAGTGATATTCTTAAAGAAAATATTTGCAACTTTCTGAACTAATTCTTCAGAGATGTCATAGAGAAGTGGACAGAAAGAGCTCAAGTAAGGTTTTGAGAGATACAGTCACCAAATCAAATGTAGGAGTTCAAATGAGGAAGACATTAAAATCGAGGGATAGGTGCACAGATCTCAGTGCAGTTATCAAGCACCACGTGTGTTGATGCTCCACGTTAAAAACAATCACAAACAAGAACAACAATACTCTTGTACAGCGGGGTAAGTCAATATACTGTATATTGTTTAAATTGAAAATAATATTAACTTCTTTATCGTTGTGTTTGCCCATTTCTAGGTCTGTTCACAAAATGCTAAAAGATATCAGTACGTCAGAACTTGTCTTTGTCACTATTTCTTTTGCATTAGTATTCACAGTTTAACAAAAATAACCTACTACTAAGACGTCTTTGTTTGCTAATGTTGTCTTACCCAGAACACAGAGCTATGGTGAGCTAATGTTAGTTAGCATCTTAATTTAGAAAAAATGTATGTGTTCTTGTGCTTTATTCACATCTTTCTCCTTGTGTCTTGGGCTTGGGAAAAAGCAAAAAAATCAACACAAACTTCCAAACTTCTTGGATATCAACTGTGCCAGTCCCATATGCATACAGCGTAGGCTCGTTGTTTTCTGCTTAATGCTTGGCAGGCCACTTGTGCATAGTAGGGATGTAACGATATGAAAATTTCATATCACGGTTATTGTGACCAAAGTTATCACGGTTATCATTATTATCGCGGTATTGTTGCAGTGTGCTCAAAATGTTGAAAAAAGTACTTTATCACAGTTCTGAAATCATTTAACCCTTTTAATATTATAATTTTAACAGTTCTATTGTCTTTTTTGTCAATAATTGTGTCAGGAAATGTCCTATAAGTAAATTTGTTTAAACTTTTTTCATTAGAAATAAAAGTAAACAATTCTGGCAAGTATTTTTCATTGTTTTATTATCAATGCTTAAACTGTGTGTAATTACTTGAATAGAAAAAAACGAATTTGTAGGCTACTTCAAACAGGTTTCTCTTCAATTGATACACATAAACAATTGTAACTTAACATGTTCAAAGTTTTGAGACAGCCAAAAATAAATTTAACCTATTTTACAAACACTCACACATTTTAGTTTGCCTGTAGCATTAGTGTCCATGTCACAGCTTGTTATATTAGACCATGTCTACGCCTTTTCTTTTAATTTTTTGTTTTACTAACAAAAGTCGCTGGTATAGTCCGGTATAGCTCACTGAACCCCCCCACCCTCTCTCTGCTGGTTTACTTGACGAGTTACCGCAGTTTTAATCACGCACATTTTTGTCTTTCACTGCAGCTTCGTCTTTTAGACAGGGTGACCGTCGTCACTCAGTTTCCTCTCCACATCCTTTGTAAAATCTAAACTTCGTACAGACTTTAGACTTTAGCCGTTTCGAGTAGGAAAACCAGCGAGAGTCTGAGCGAGGCCCCAGCTGAGGCAAAACATTGCAAGCTGCGCATGCACGCCTCTGTTTGTGACACACGGCTGCTTCATCGAGAGGCAGACGCACATAGTTCCGACTTTTCCAGGCAAAGGGCAACATCGATGTGCGTTATTGACACAGTGTGGTGATCAAACACAGTAAAACGGTAATTTTAATAGGACACGGTAATGATTACCATGGGAAATTTTACCGCGGTTTACCATTTTATCGGTAACCGTTACATCCCTAGTGCATAGTTAGGGTTACTAATGTCAGATTGGACAGTAGCTGTTTGTGGGAGGGGCTTAGCAAAGGGTCAATTTGAAGTTCCATACACGTGAAACTTAAAGTTTGTTCAGGTCCTATAAAGCAGCCATTCTCAACCTTGGGGTCCCAAACCCAATTGGGGTCACGAGATGATTTCTGGGGGTCGCCTAATCATTTAGGAAAAATATAAATGCGCAAAATTAATGTGGCGTCCGACCGGACGTTAAAGGACAACAAGTGATTGGTCTCAAACAGGCATTTTATTACTCAAAATCAATTACTAATTTGTATATCCGACATACGTTTTATCGATCGGGTGTTGTTTCAGCGAATTTTCATTGCGTTCCAGGGGGAGGGGGGTCGCGGACAGTACTGAAAGTTAAATTGGGGGTCGCGACTTTGAAAGGTTGAGAACCACTGCTATAAAGGACCCAAAATTGACCAGAAACCAGAAAAACAATGCCAAAAAAAATTCAACTAATCTTTTTATTTTAGCTCATGAGAGGGCTGAACGATATTGGGAAATGTATTTCTATATTTTTTGCTCCTGTAATGTATACTATGATATTTAATCTGAACTTTGTAAATAAACACCATGCCTTTTTAAGTGCAACAATAAATTGAGACTGTTTTCTGTAAGTGTAATCAGTCAACCCTCTGACAGACACCGCAGAAGGTAAAACTCAGGGCATGAATGGTTTACCTTAAAGTCTAATCTGATGACCATTTCCTCCCTCTAAAGCTTGAAGTAAGACAGCCAGCACAAATATACAGTAATAGATATCTTTATAACTATGGTTGAAGGCTAAAATAGAAACAATCAGTAAAAAGTTTCTGTGTAACACAGTCTATATGTGAGCTGTAACACCGCAGTATCTTTCACGAGCTCTGTGGGCTTCTTCTTTTTAGCTGCAGGAAACAGATTGTGTGGTCTACTGTCAGACTTTACATGCTGATGGTGATATCAGAGAGACTTTTACTGTAGATATTCAAGGAAACAAAACAACCTGTGGTTTCAGTTTCCATCACACAGCACATAATAGCAGCATGTGATGCTTTGAGCCACACTGCAGGTCCTGGGATGTTGCTGTTGTGATATTTTAACAATATTCTGTACAGCCCCAGCTCACACCTGCAGATTTTATTATATATTAAAGGTCTTTTCATTCTCATCCCTCAGAGTCCAGATCAGCCGCGGCCTTTCAACGACAGGAGGAGTTTAAGCTTTTCATCTCTCCGTGTGAAAAGTAAGACTGATTTGTGCATTAGAGTCAAAATTCATTCTAACAGTGATGCATTTTTAATAGATTTATTGATGTGAACCTTCTGCAGAGAGACACGACAGCACCGAGGAGGGAGGGTTCACAGGGAGGAGAGGGCTGAAGTCGTTCTCCTCTGTTCAAGAGAGATCCAGAAGAGGTAAAAAACAATTTTATTTCCTCTCTGGGATTTTGACTTTTCACTCCAGATCTCACTCACACATTCACACCATGGGTATACATGACGATGGAGGCTGTTGTGGAGAGATGACCAACTTAAGCACATCCATAAGAGCCCTTAGAAAAATTCTGTTCCCATAATATGCTGTTAATCACCCTTTACTTACATCAAATCTGCATTGATGGTACAATAATCACTAAAAATCTGTTTCCTGATTTATCTCTCTTGTCTTTCCACTTTTTATTTCAGAGACATCCGATGTAGACGGAGCATCACAGCTAACAAAGACCCTAAATGCAGGGACGAACACGGGTATGTGTGCTCAAGTGAAGTGATCTTAATGACCTCACAATAACCACATTGTAGTGCTCTCATTAATTTCTAATTTTAAGATCTCATTATAAACTGTGCAGCAAACAAAGCTGCAGGGTAGTTGTGGCAGACCATGTGGAAATGTTAGATTACACTAAAACAGTCTGTTCCATGCAGGGCTGAAACAAAGGGGTTTATATGTAGGGCTGAATGATTTAAGAAAAAGATATAATTGGGATTTTTCTGGCAGATATTACAATTCTGATTTCAAATCAATTATTGATTTTCTTCAAACCAAGCTTCACAATGTGAACAGTGATATTTACAAACATAACAGAAAATTACATCATACCATCAAATATTAAAAGCTATCACTATTATTACTAAAGCTGTATTTTAACATTTTACTCTTGACTAACTGTTAAATGTTATTATGTGCTGTTTGCGTGGTTGTTGGTGTCTTATGTAGTTTGTGTATTCATTCTCTATGTGCAAGACAAATTCCCTTAAGGGCAAAAAAAGTTCATTCATTCATCCAAACTAAAGGTAAGAAATTCTTTCAAATGTATTAACAAGACACATGCATGTACACGCTTTAAACTGAAGAACTAAAAGCATCTTTTTGACCATCTTTGACTGTCTTAACTGTCTTAACATAACATGTAGTTAAGTTTATAAAGGTAAATAAGATGGAAAAAAACAATGTTAAATAGGTAATAATAGGAAAAGCAAAATTCAAAAGTTCCAATAAGCAAGCCGTGCCAAATCAGTAAATCAACCTTTGGTGGTTTTGGGCATAAGTGATGAGATGTGACAACATCGCCATGAGCAAACAGTAGACATTAACAATCCTGGGTCTGTCAGGAGCACTATGAGAAACTGCAGCTTCAGCATTACATGATCACGTTGTCTGAAATCGTGATTTCGATCGGAAAACGATAAATCGCTCAGCCCTATCTATAGGCAGGCAAAGTTCAAACCTCTGAAAGAATATTTAGAAAAGAGACTTTAAAAAGTCTGGATCCAGAGTTACTTTGTTTAGAAATAGAGAAACAAAGACCTGTCATGTCAGTGAGATTAAAGTGTGCAGGATGAGTTTTATTACTGAAAGTTAGAGCTCATCACTAACTCTTCACCTCTCTGATGCACGTCAGAGTCTTATGATGGTGTTTCCAAAGAATCTGATATCACTCTGCTGCTGCGCTGCTGTTTCACAATCACTCATCAGCTACCTGGAAACCAGCTGACATGTGACAGCAAGGCATATTTACAATATTTACACAACTGCAGAGCGGATTTAATGACCCAGAAGGAGTTGGGACAGGAGAGGGAATAAAGAGACCTGCAGTACAGCTAGTCCCAGTTTGACTCCACCATTTTGTATAAAGTCATGTGTGCTCCATGTTTAACCTGAGGCCATGTTTTGGTAAATATTCCCTCTTTATCTAATGTTAAAGTCACACAGGCTGACCTTAGTGTTGCAGCAGCAAAGCTCGGGTATGTAAACAGTTTGTTTCTGTTGAGGAGCAGAAAGTGGCCGTAAACAGCAATTTTCATAAATTACTACCTGTGTGAACATTCTTTGTCAGAGTAGAAAGGTGATTAGAGGTGGTCTGAGTCAGCGCTCTGATGGAAAACAGGTTCTCGGGAATGTGAGTTTGACCGAGTCACTGCCTGCAGGCCGCTGTTTGAAAGCTGA
Source organism: Scarus forsteni (assembly GCA_036419115.1). Lineage (NCBI taxonomy): Eukaryota > Metazoa > Chordata > Actinopteri > Labriformes > Labridae > Scarus > Scarus forsteni. The sequence continues at coordinate 2,824,783 of JAZDUH010000145.1, forward strand.
CCGCCTGGAGTGTGAAAAAGACACGACTTTGTCATCAGCCACTCAGAGCAGTAAAAACATCTTGATGATTCTGTCAAACAAAATGATGAAAAATAATGAAATAAAAACACTGATGATACATTGAGTAAGTTAGTTTAAATTAGGACAGAATGCTCAGGAAGTAGGTCAAATACTAAGTCAACTTTCACGTCAAAAAGTTAATATGATGAAGAAAAGAAGGAGGTACTGAGGGGAAAACCAAATTTTTTTTTAGTCTAGGTATAAAGACAAAAAGACTGTTTAAGTTTTTTCTTTAATTGCTGTATGGATAAAATAAAAATTTAATAAGGTTTAAAAACGCTTGAAGAGAGAAAGGAAAAAACACCAGTTATTAAGTACTCAACTGTTTGAGCTAAAATGCAGAAAAACATGCCAATAAAATGTGAAATACAGAGCAATGTGATAAAGGAAAAAAATAATTAAACATTGAGAAACTGAAGTCAAGGTGGACAAAATAAGTTAAGAATAAAAATAAATAAATTAACATAAAAAGTCTAAACGTTATGACATAGCTGAGATGTTAGGAAAATAAGTTAGAAAAGGTAAAATATCCCCCCAAATAAATCGAGAAGTTCAGGTTCAAATGCTTACAAAAATTACAAGAAATGTTATATAAAACTGAGAGAAACAGTTGGAATGTGGGGGGAAAAGTAAAAGAAAAAAAAGTCCAATTGTGAGGAATGTTTTCAACAACTAATAGAAAAAACTTTTTTTTTGTTAAAGTAAAAAAAGTTACACAAAAGCAAAATTGTAATGATAAAAAATATTCCGTACCAAAAACTTAAAAAATTACCTAGAAATTAAAAAGACTTAAAAAAAAATCCTTTTTTTTCCTTCTCCATGTTGACTTTTACCGAAGAACATCCTCCTGTTGTGACGCTGACCTGAATCTAAACCACCACCGCATCTAAAACTGGAGCTCAGAACTCTCCGGTGTTTTTTTTCCCAGCAGCACTTGAACGCAGCACTGTAGTGAACCGTAGGCTCGCGCTCCAAACAGCAGCAGCAGCAGATCACAGTCGGAGGGGCACGAGGACTTGCGGAGTTCGAGCTCGAGCCAGGATGAGGCGGTTAAAACAAAATGGAGCCGTCAGGGTATGAGGGTTTGGGCTCCCGGTAGAAGATAACGGTTCAGAGTTTTGGAGTTTTTCCGCCGCCCGGTTCGAGGAGCTCCGCGGAGATGAGTGAAGCGGTGACGCGGAGGAGGAAAGGACCCCGGCTGGCGGACATCAAGAACCGGTGGAGTGAGTACTGGACCGCGATAGTCTGGACTTTTATTTATCCCTCTTTAAACGTCTGTTAATACGAGTCTGATCCGATTAAAAACCGTTAAAATAAGAGGAAGCACTTCATATATTTACCTGACCTGTCCTCATGTTTAAACGGCTCGAGCACACCTGTCGGAACTTTGATGTTGGCATGTCCGGGTATCAACCTGACAAATTCAGGTTTAAGCTAAAGCAGAGCTAACTTAAGCCCGAATTTAGAGATAAAACAATCTCATTTAGTAGATAGAAGGCTTAATGTCAAGATAAAAAGTCTGAATTTTAATGATTTCTTCTTTATTAGACAAAATCAGAAGCTCTCTTGCAATTTCTACATTTTTTTTTAAACAACTAAATTGTATTTTCCTTAATTACTTAGCTTTCCAAAGTTTATCTATGTTGTTTGCCTGTTTGTCCAACTTAAGACTCACATTATCTGCTTAGATTATGGCTTTCTATCGATATGATCATGCAGTTAAATTTTTCTGATTGATGTTGACAGAGAAATGGTAAAATATTAATTTGTCGAACATGGTTGAGTTTAGTTGTTTCCTTGCCCCAGGTGTACACCGTCAAAGATAAGATTAGATTAGGTTAGGCAGAACTATTAACCTTGGAAACTCCCCTAAGGGAAATTATGATTTCAGTAGCAGTTAAGTATTCTAGAGGAAAACATGTTTATTACAAGATGGATTTAGACAACATATTAATTAAAATAAAATTAAACAATATACATAGATACTCCTATGATGACTTTATTTTGTAGATTAACCAAGAATTTAACTTCTCACCTGTTCTACCAAGAAAAGTCAGGGTTATAGAATATTGGTTGTTAGATATTGCCAAAGTTTTTTAAAACCTACAGATGTGACAAGTGGTCCAATCAGGAGATAAAATCTTAAACAGTGGTACTTAAAAGTCCTGGAAGTTTTAACACAGAAAGGTAAAAAGCAATTGGAATGTGCAATTTTAATCCAAAACAGAAAATTGAACAAGTATGTAAGCAAATAGGTGAAACTAGACATCTTTACCCATTTATCCAAACTTAACTTATCTGTGGAATTCAGACAGCCTCGGGAGTAAGGTTGTAATTTATGTTAATTTCCAGTTATGGTGGAATATTTCATTTTTATGCTTTTACTGAGTTGTGAAGTTGGGCCTGCAGAATTATTGTGGACAAGGATTGGGCCAGCTGCTTTCTGCTTTTTTGACACATAGCTTGGTCTTGTTTTTGTTTTGCTGTTAGTGGTGTGGAGCCCAAAGTGCTTCCACGTAGCAGCTTGGTACTTCCTGTTGTTTAAGTCAAGAGAGCAACAGGCTATAATTACCCTGTCTTTGTTGTTATTAAAAACAAAGTTCCTGGTAGGGTTGGACAATATATTGATTAGATAGATTAATTCAAATTATTTATAAATATTTTTCAAGAGTATTTAAAAATAAAAAGTAAAGACTTTTGCTCCCAACTTACTCTAATTGTAAGTTGTGGCAACATTTTCATGATGACAGGCTTTGTCAGGTTTTATAGAAACGCATGCTTAAGCTTTTGTTTCTATATTAAATTAAATATTGATTGTTCCATGATGATTTACCGTGATGATTGCTCAGCTTTCAGTGTTTATGTAGACAAACCTGCCTCTGTTCAAACTACTAATTAACATTTTATGACTAAATACAGCATAAACTTTAACTAAAAGAGAAAAAGTCTGTTTAGTTTTGGTGTGTATTTGATCACATCAAGGCAAAACTTGATTCATGCCATTTTTGTTTTACTTTAAAGGTTTTTCAAGAAGGAAAAAATACTAAATTAAAATCATCAATCAATTTTTGTGGATTTTTATTTCAGGCCATATCGTCCAGCCCTTGTTTTTGGTACTAAAAGCAGGAAGACTTTACTCTTGTCCAAGAACCAAAGTAATTGTAATTTGAATCATCACATTAAATGTATGTTATGTAAGTAGTGGCTAAGCTTGACTCTAATCACACAAACTGGACTTCTGGGGTCAAAAGTTCCTGGACATGTGTGAGGGTGTCCCTAATGTTGTGGCCCCTTCTTCTAACAATGCTTCCTGACTCTTTTAGCCACTGATGACCCTCCTTTAAACCTTTCTTCAGTGCGTAGTCCATCAACTCACAGCCATTGATTGGATTAAATGAAGGAATGTGGATTATTTTAAAGCCGTTTGAAGCTAAGAAGAAGAGTCAGAGACGTAGACGTGGTTGTAGTTGTAGTTGTAGTCGGCCTGAAACACAGTTTTTGTCAGAAATACCAGACGACCTTTCATTTTTAAACACCGTCACCCCCTCAGGTGAGGCTCTGCAGGGGATATGTCTCCAAGAATTTGTCCGTTTACACTCAGAAAATAAGAGTTTGGTGCTTTAACCTAGTTTGTTCTCTGTATAACTGAACTAATAGTTAAACAGAACTTTTTTGGATCTGTAGTTTGCATTTTTTCAGTCGTCCTGACGTATTTGGTTGGCTGAAGTCCTGCTCCATTCCTTTTCTTATTGAACTGACAGCATGTTGTTGTAACACGTTCTGCAGCCTGCGGGCACGAGAAGGCTGTTCAGCAGGGCTGTTATTTACACCCACATCATAGCTCAGCGAGAAAAGCTCAGCAAGGAGGAAGAGCTGCTTGTATGTGGAGTTTTTTAGATCATTTTAGGCACCATAAGGTTGTTACTCAAGTACATTAACTGTATTAACATTTTAATTACAACATAACCCATTTTAAATGTTTATGTAGGAGCTTCTGTATCATTAGTACAAATGAAACAAAATGCTACCTGTTTGATGCCACAGCAACAAAAATACGAGTCTGGACACATTTTATTAACCAATTTAACATCTTTAATTTTCAAAAAATTGCAGGCAAACTTATCTGCACAATGCCTAAATTAGGGCTGAATGATTTATCGCTTTTTGGATTAAAATTGCAATTTCAGACCACGCAATCCTGTGATCGCCAAAGCTGCAGGTTTTTTAGGGTGCTCCTGACTCCTGATTAATTCAAATTATTTTCTGCAGAAGATTTAAAAAATTGAAAATCAAGGTTTTTTTTCTTGCCTAAGTCCAATTGTAAGTAGTTGCAATTTTTGAAATTACAATTTTCATGATGGTCGGCCTTGTAGGGTTTGCACAAGCACCTTTTACAGGCCTGTATTTGTTATTTAAGTAGATTAAATATTGATCAGAGAGTTTCATGCTAATACTGTAAAAATACCTCAGCCTTTTAGTGTTTATGTAGACAAACCTGCCTCCATTTATACTACATAGTCAACCTTTATGACCCAGACTTTGACTTTAAGTGGGAAACATTTAGACAACATAAAGGCAAAACTTGATTTGTTTCATTTTTATGTCACTGGGAGTTTTGTTTCTTTTAGGGAGGGAAAAATCGATTAAAATCGTAAATCGAGTGTTGTGGAAAAAAATCTGGGATTTTATTTCCAGGCCATATCACCCAGCCCTAGTTGGAGTATCTGTTAAATAATGAAAACAGATAAGTTATCATCAATATCAGATGATGAATGATGTGTTATGTGTTTTTGATCATTGATTTCCTTACTGTTGTCTATACTGTAAACAAAGTCAAAATTGAATGAATAAAGATTGATTTGAAGAAAATCAGGAATGTAATTGAAATCACAAAATCTGCCAGAAAAGTCGCTGTTAGATCTTTTCCTATAATCTTTATGCCTTAGTCCTAATTGCCCAAATGTGTTAGCGATGCTTTTTAAAGTAGGTAAACTTGTTAGTAAGAGAGGATATCTTAAGTCCCCTACTTCTTTAAATTCTGATATAAATGCTGATGATTATAAAATGCATTACAAAGGTAAGATATTTAATGTTCAAACTGATAAACTTTATTATTCTTTTTGTAAATGTTCTCAAACACTGATGCAGGCCTCAGAAAAGCTCTGAGACGAAAGAAAGAAAGAAATACCTCAAACAGCTTTCTTGTGTGTTTTTTCTGTTTCATTTGCATTCAGATTCTGCAGCTGCACAGCGTTGGGTGCAGAAGCGTTGCTGTTTCTTTGACACAGTGCAAACACCTCATCCTGGTTACAGTGTGTGTGTGTTTAGAGCTTCATTTAAGGTTGTTGTTAGGAACCAGGCAGCCGGAGTGAAACCTGAACAATGTCCTGCTGGACTCCATCTTTGTCCGCCCAGGGCTGTTGGATACACTCAGCCGTGCACATTCATCCTCTCTTTTATTTAGACAGATACTTTCAAAGGATAAATACTGTTAGGTTTTTGTGTAACAGCAAAGTAAACATGACATTTACAAATGAAACTGCAGATTGTAGGATATCAGGGTTGTCTCAAAGTCGTTCACTTTGGATTAAAACTTCAGGATGCTTCATATAAGGCAGTCCGTATGACCAGCTGACACTTTCTGGGCAGGTGTGAGCTTCAAAAACAGGACAGTCAGACTGGTGATTATGTCACTTTAAGAAACTTTAAGCAGTGGAAATGCAGGTCAATGCATCAACAAAACTGCACTGGACTGTTTAGTGGAAACTAGGGCTGGAAAATTACTTGTGATTTAATTGTTACAATTAGCGCTGAAACGATTCCTCAAATTGTGTGCCTCGAAGCCTCGTTTAATATATAATTATACATATAAAATATATATATGGACTACTGTACAGTGCACGGTGTTTGACACGGACGGTCATTTCTGTGGCACAACGCGCCTGCTACCTCCGCTGCTGCGCGGCTTGTAAAATCATGAAGGAAGAGAAAAGAGAGGGACAGAAAGGAGAGAGTCCCAAGTGTGTGGTCACTACAAGAAGGGACGAAAAGAAAACACAGTGCAGTGTGTCTGATGTCAAACAGAGTTAGCTTAGCACGTAGCTTAGCATGATAGCACACAGTCAATGTTGCAGCACGTCAGCAGTAAACATCCGGTCTGTGCGTCAAGTCCTCAGAGCGACACAACAGGATGACACTCATGATACATCAACAGAAGCAGCTAATGTGATCAATAACTGAGATATGGGCTAGTAAATAATCTACTTTGATTATGGCTCCGTGTAAAGGCTGGCTCAGAACGTAAATCAATGTGGAGGCTACTTGCCCAGAATCATGTGTATTTTGTTCACATACTTTTCACATCCAATAACTTTACATTTAATTTGATTGCAGAGAGTAGAACAGGAAACACTGACAGTGAGTAGAGGAAGCAGGTGTAGGGAATGCTTTCATATGTTATAGAAATGTACATTAGCTAGTTAAATGATCTTAGTATCTAAGTATGAGATTATTTGGTCCTAGAAATAAAGTAAGGAAAATAAGATCATCAATATGGTACAGTAGTAAAGGCAATAATTTAGCAAAAAGAGACAGTTGTTAATTTAAGTGACCTGGCTTTTCTTTTTTGTGTGTTACTTATAATAATAATGCGTAGTGATTCAATAAAAAAAAAAAAAATAGCATTGAGCGCAATGTAACTGTTATGCGATTACTCAATTAATCGCCAAACTATTTGATAGAGTAATTGACTACAAAAAGAATCGATAGTTGCAGCCGTAGTTACAATAAAACAAATTAAAGTAAACTTAATAGTGCTCAAACAAGTTTTTGCAGTATAATGGCCTTCATATCGATTTTTTTGGTGCAGCTAGAAAAGGCTAAATTTGGCTTTGGGCTACCTTGAATTTATTTGTGCAACTTAAGTGGTGAAAAAATGTCTTTCTTTTGAACCATAAGAAAAGTTAGAATAGGAATTGAAGACAACTGTTCCACCTGGGAGTTGATAGCAACCCCCTATAAAGAATCAGAATCATTTAGGGATGGATAATTTTAGATTTTATACTCAATATGCATATATTTCCAAACTAATTATTGTAGATATTGATATCTTGTGAGAGCACAAAGTCTCTGCTTAACTTAAATTGGCCTGTTCCCTCCACGATTAAACTGTCCATGTGTGTTGGAAACTGATGTGAAGCTAGAAAAATAATTGATTCTGCAATAAATAACATTTTTGGGTTCATAACAGTGGACATTGCGTGAGATGAAGTAAACAATCATGGCACTAGGGCGGAATGATGTATTGTTACCATAGCTATATTGAGATATGAACACTCAAGATATTAATATCGAAAAGCAACAATATAAACAATGCAGATTTCTTATAAATAAAACTACACTTTCCATATTCTTTTGTACTATGGTGTTTTTATTTTTCCGAAAAATGCTTGGTTTTCACCAAACCCGTAGACATACGGTATCGATCGATAGTGAGATATCTGGCATGAATATTGTTCAGCCCTACATGGCACATTTTACATTTTGCAAATATTGCAGCCAATAAATGGAATTTTTATGGCAAAATATTATCAGTAAACTTCTGCAAAAATATCTGTCGACACGATGTACCTACACACTGTTTAGTGGATAGAAACATCGTCAGTTTGGCTTTAAATATTCAGAGCGTCATGTGTTTGACATTGTTGACATAGAAAAAAATGTAGGTCAACTTCTGTCTACAAGGAAACTCCTTAGGAACCATTAAGAGAATTGTTAAAGAATCAATAAGCAGAATTGGTCAGTGTTATCTCACCTGGTTTCTGATCCTGGTGTGAGCTCATTCTTTGTCTAAGTGGGATTTTCTTTTCTGTCCAAATCCTGCAGAAACAGGCAGACTTACATCCCGCTCTGTTAATCCTGCTCTGCTCGTGTCTGGGCTGATCTGCCTCCCTTTATTTCAAACCGGTTTGTCCACAGTATCCTCTGTCAGATTGTTATGAAACATTAGCTGTTGTTTCACACTCCTGCTGCATTACAGGTGAAGTTTGTCCAGGTAATAACACGATAGATGCGATTTAAACAATCTTCCCTAAAAATATCTGAACATCCAAAACAAAGGAGACGAAATGCTGGATTTAACTAATGAACTTTATACCTAAGGATCTAGGGCTGCAGCTGATAGTAATTTAAGTAGCTGCTTTATCAGCTGATGTAGTTGTTTGATTTTATGCAATAAATTTGATAAGAAATAATTATTACTTCCTTCCCCTTGTTCAGAAACGGAGGACATATTTTAAGCTACTGCTGGGAAACCCCTGCACCTCAATGTTGTGCAGGATTTTAACTGGAATTTTTAGTAATAAAAACCAAACCATAAAAGCCATTTTTTACATTTGTTTTAAGTGGCATTATAAAACTATGAATACCATTTAACTTTTACTGGTGAAATAAATTGCCCATGAATAAAATAAATAAATATTTATTCTTCATCTAGACTAAACATGTCAAATAAATTATCTTGTTTATCGATGCACAGAATTGTGAGTAAAATATTGATGTCAGGAGATAATAACTGAGAAATATCAGGAACTTGCAGATTTAAAGGAAACATATCATGCTGATGCATGATTTAATACTTACATATAATATAATAAATTTGAAAACAAGACCTTACACCCCCTTAATTTTCAAAAAATGAGATATTGTATTTTTTCTGATATCCTAGAACGAGATTTAAATCGTCTTGACGACACGAGGTACCTTTCTTTTTATTGGAGTAATCTGATGTAACACTTCCTCCTCTGTGATGTCCGTTAGCCACAAAACCACCAGTGAGGAACACATCCACCAGCAGCAGTATATAGATCCCTCGCTCACACTCACTCATTTCCAGCTCTGGCCTGTAGGGGGACTCAATACGCAGTCGCTGCTTTGAGCCTGCCGGAAAATACAGTAGAAGAAGGACAGACTGGCTCTACCCCCGATAGAACTGACCAATCAGAGCACAAAGGGCTGTGACGTTGCGAGGTAACTGTAGGTCATCCTGAGATCTGAGTGTTTCAACGAGAGCTTGATAATGGCCTAAAATGAGGATTTTGAGAACGCAATTGTGGGGCAATGAAGGAACTAAATGACTTGTACTGAGGGCAGAAATGCTTTACAGGCATCCTAGTCTGGCATAGTGAAAAGGAGAAACAAGCATGATATGTCCTCTTTGAGTAAATATACAGCAGATTAATCAACCGTACATGTTGATACATATTTGTAGATCCCATGAATTGGCTGAAATATTACCATAATGAGTGAAATACTGTTTTTCTCGTTTCATGTCTGTTTCTAACACAATGAACTGCCTAAGTACAAAAACTAAATCAAATATTGGTATCACAGTATCAGTGTAAATGAGTTAAGAGTATCGGCATATCTGCAAAAATCCAGTATTAGTCTATTCCTAATCTTGTCTTTCTCAGAGGTTGTTACTATAAGTAATGTTTTACTGAGTAAAGACCTGACATTTGTTTTATTTTAAATCAGCATCAGCATAAATCATATAGAAATTAATCATAATATTTCGCCTAATCCTGTTTGGAATATTTACTGATATGCACCAAAAATGTTAAATATTGCTCTGCCCTTGCTTTTCTTAATTTACTAGGTTACAAGGCAGAGATAAATTCATTTTTAGTAATTATGTTTGGTTTTTCAAGAACGTTTTATTCTAATGTGATTACATTTAGACTTGAGAAACCGTTCTGCATTGAGTGGATCTTGTTTTTGTTTGGTTAAAGTCAGATGTCAGTCACTTCCTTTGGTCTGACGACCTCACGTTGACAGTTCACCACTGAGAAATGGGTCACTGAAGTCACGACCCCCTTTAATCTGCCGCTCTGCTCTGGATGGTTTTGCAGTTTTGGTTTTGCAGGTGGATGATGTTTCTTTGAGCAGATGCTACGTGAAGCAAAGCAGCTTTTTACCTCCACTAAGACGGTTATGTTTTCGTATCTTTGTTTGTCTTACTCTACTTTACTCAAAAACTACGGCACGGATGTTGCTGATATTTTCAGGAGATGTTGGTAATGACCCAACTTAAAAATGATTAGATTTTGGTGGTGATCCAGATAACCTCCATTTACAAACAATTTGTTTTTTGTTCCATAACTGTCTAACTCATAATAATATCAACATGATTCTGTGTGCCCGGTGTGTGTTTTCAGGATCATGATTTAGATTATGATGGTAATTTTTATCATGAAACCACTCCTTATAGAGAGTATGTGAGCTACGTTGGTGAAGGTTTGCGCTCTTTTAGTGCTTTCTAGTCTGATATAAAGTTATTGTCTTCTTAGTCATGAAGTAGTTTTTCCCCTGAGGATACACAAAATCCTTCTTAAAGGTGTGCTGTCTATTTTCCCTTTTTCTCTTTTTCCTTTGCTTTTAAAAGTGACAATGTCAGCTGTAAAATAAAAAAATAAAAAAGTAAGCAGTTAAAGCAACAAAGTGCATCTCAAAAGCAATGACGGTGTACTGATCATAATGTAAAATTAAAGTGTTTTATAAAAGCATATTTTATTTTTTTAATTTAGAAGCACATTTCTTCTTATTTTTTTAGAATTATTTTACTAATTTGTCGTTATATTTTCAACTTTAATTATCCTTTTCTTTATGAATTGATTTTTTAAAGGGACTGTGAAGAGTTTCTAAGTAATTACAAAAAAGTCTCACTTTAGATATATGCCTGATGGAAATACACACTTTAAGATGAGTTTTATAGCATCTAAATAGGTTATCTATAAATGCTATTCCTTAGCTTCACGGTCGGGTTGGACAGGGCTGGACTGGCCTGGATACTCAGCTTCAGGAACAAGACAATTAAAACTAGAGCAAATTTATATTATTCGGACACGTCTTAGAGCACCGGGCTGTAAGTAGCCATATATAGCCGGCTACAAAACTACGCTAATAAGTTTTCCAAAAATTGCTTGTTGTCACATCAAAAACTACCGCTACGTAACTAGAAAGAGATACATTACCTCGTGGCTTTGCATCCTGTAAGTTGTTGAAAAAAGAAGTTGTAAAGCAATGCAGAGTTCTGAGGAAGGTCTGAGCTGCATTCATTAGCATCACAACAAACACGCTTTAGCTTGGGTCACGTCTTTTGGTGCGTTCCAGTTGTAATCAGAAGTAGGAATTTCTGAGTTCCGAGTAGGAAACTGCAACTGGAACGTCCCCCAAAGTCGGAATTTCCTACTGGGAACTCGGTGAAACCTCGCCACCCCCAAGTTGACAATGGAAGATGGATGACCCCAGTGTGAACAGTTATTTAGCTCCTGTAATAATCCATTTATTTGCACTTCTGACTGGGGTGTGTCGCTCTAGATCAGCTGTATACATAGTATTGTCAGACTTATATTTACAAAAATGCTGCCATAGTGATAATCACATTCTTCATGTGATATTTGTGAACAACAACACAGGGCGTGCTAACAACAGCTAACAATAGCCTGGTAGATCGGCATGTTTTTCTGACTTCAACTGGAACGCCGATAAGTCGGAGATGATGTCACTCCCAGTTCCGAGGTTACTGGAACGCAGCATTACGACAGTCGCCGCGTGTGCTCATGGGTAGTAGAGTCTTTTACGTTGCCGGTCATAGATTCTCCTCACAGTCCCTTTAATATTGCTTTATGTAGCAACATTATTAATTTTTATTTTATATATTAATCTTTAGATTTCCACTTTTATTTAGTTTTTCTTTTTTACATATATTATGTAATTTGGCACTCTCACCACTCCATACCGCTGGGCATCAGACATCATCCTTGAAAAGGCTGTTTTAAAGTCTTAGAAGCTTTTAAAAATTATTTTTAAAATATGTTGGTCTTTAATATAAGACCATCTTTATTATTTATATTTGGGGTATTTTATGGGCTGCCTCCCCCTCAGGCAAAGTTTTAGGGGCTTTTCATTTCAGCTGTTGTCATTTACTTTCACGATAGATAATGACCTCACCAATAACCAAATAAAAATCCCCAGTTTAGTTTTCTCACTTTCACTTTTATTTCTGTAAAATCATTTGCTCTCATTGCTCAGATTTACAGTGGGATTCACTGTCCTGTTGTAGTAGCACTTTTAAATCTGGAACTTTGAGAGTAAATCAGCTTTTTTTTTATGACTATCCTTTTCCTTTTTTGAAAAACAAGGCTGACAGCTCTTCCTGCAGAAATGTTTTTTTTTCCAACAGTCCCTGAATGCAGCATGTGGGCCGATGTAAACAGATGATTCAGCAGAGAGAGAGAGCTGATAACAGCGGATTATTAGGGAAGACCTGAGTTACAAAACATCTGTGCTCCAGCTTGGAAGCTTTCAGACGTCAGTTTATGTTGCTTCACAGGGATAAAATGTGCTTTTACTGAATTTTCTAACAGATTCTGCTTCTGAATAAGTGTTCAAAGGGTCTGTTACCAGGTTTAGTTACTTAAAAATATCCTTAAACCATTAAAACCAAAGTGAGATGATAATATGTTACTTAAGGCTGAATTTTAAATCCAATCCATCAATCAATCGACTGTTACAGATCACATGGACCCAAGTTATGAATGATTTAAACTGCAGATCTTCTAGTCAAATGGTCCGATAGTAATTCATGACAAGTACCTGGAGGATCAGGTGATAGAGGCCCCAACATTTATGGATTAAGGTGACATGTAACAGCGATTAGGGATGGGTGGGAACTGATCAGATTTTGTATTTAATCCGATTTAATGATTCATTTATCGATTCCTGCTGTGGAAAAACTTGAGCTACAAAGAGTTTCAGTAGCAGATGGCAGGGCTCCAGAGTGCCACCATTTTGGGCGCACATGCACCTAACATTTTTTCTTGGGCACACTGGTGCACCAAAAAAAAATGTTAGGCGCACTCTTACAAATTTAAGTTGACAAAAGTAACTGCAGTAGCGGAAAAATCTGCAGAAAACGGACAAGACACAGCATCTGCTTCCTCTCTTTCTCCGTCCCTGCGATGCATCTTCACAAGCTGCAAGCTGCACACACGCACGGCCTTTAGTAATCATCCAATCAGCTGTTAGTATGCAAATGATTCCAGACAGAGCCTGACTGTGGTGTCAGGTTTCAGCATGGAGCGGTAACTCTGAAGAAGCAGCAAAGTTCTGCCAAATTTGTCTTAGTGACAATCAGATAACAAATGATTACCAACAAAAACAAGTAAAACAAAGTAACGTTTAATGTAACATCTATATTTGTTCAGTCCTTTCTCCTGTTAAAGGATAAGTTCGGTTTCTACAGCTTTGACATTGTTTATAGAATGAAGTAGAGCAATATACTCACCCAGAAGGCTTTCCTGATCCAAACAGTGCTTCGTGAGATATTTAGATCCAAAAGCGAGCAGCGGACAGCCGTGTACTGGTAGCACACCGGGCATGTATAGCGCCGCTCCTAAAACTGCATTAATCATCCAGAAAGAGGTCAGCACAGTCACAAAATCATGGGTGGAGCGACACAGACTGTCTTTGAGGGGTAGCCCAAGCGGACCATGATGAAATATTGGTGAAACTAATGAGTTTTTGGACGATTAATGCAGTTTTAGGAGCGGCGCTATACATGCCCCATGTGCTACCATTATACGGATGTCCGCCGCTCGATTTTGGATCTAAATATCTCCTGAAGCACTGTTTGGATCAGGAAAGCCTTCTGGGTGAGTATATTGTTCTACTTCATTCTATAAACAATGTGAAAGCTGCAGGAACCGAACTTATCCTTTAAGGGGGAGTTTCTTAATTACTAAGGTATGGAGATGTGTTCACTTCCACTGAGGACAAATGACCTGACTGAACATGAAGCTGTAAAGAAAAAAAAGCCACAAAAGGAGAAAAAAATGATGAAAAAAGTCATAAAATATTCTGTTCTATATGTGTTTTTTTATAAATTAGTTTGAGAATTGTTTTTTATTGCCTTAGTGTCAGTTTTGTGAATATTAACTATAGTGTGTGAAGTCTTATTCTTGGTTCAAATTTATTGGAGAATAAGACCATCCAGGTAAATGTTATGTTGTCGGTTGTTAAAATCTGGAAGTGTATTTCATTTTTCAGTTCAGTATAGCACCCTAAACATTACCTTTTTTTATTTTGAAAGATTTTATTTAACTGGAGATGTTTGAGTTTGACATGTTAAATTTCAGTTCTGTAACGCACGTTAAGCACTTATTTGGAAATGTTTTATTTTGCTTAATGTTTTAGTTTGAAATTGTCATTTTTTTTATACTTAATTTTTATTATTTTCCAGACGAACATACACAAATAAAGAACAAAAGGACATTGCCAGACATAAAAATGTACAATATTGACTTCATAGGGCTTCCAAAAAAACTATTCCAAGACTATTAAGTGATCAAAGAAGGAGTAGTTCATGAATTCCAAAGATGTTAATATGCTTAAGACGGTCCAACAGGGGCATCATTTGGTTCTTTCAAGTATAGCTTCCATTTAGTCCATCTTTTAACATACAAATCATTTCAGTCTTAATAAGAAAGTCAACCTTTCCAACTCGTGAATTTCTGTAACAATGAAATTGTCAATTTCATTCAGTGAAGCACTTTAAATGCTGTTTTTTTAATATATAATTTTGCTTTGAATAAAGACAAGTATTTCTTTAGATCTTATTCTTGTTTAAAAATCATTTACATTATATAAAAGTTATGTGGAGAGTGATAAAATGGTGTCTTTATGGCGTTAAAAGTTGCACTGAAAAATCTGGGTGCACCTAATTTTTGTGCTGGTGCACCGTTGCAACCAATGCAAAAAGTTAGTCTGGAGCCCTGAAGCGCAAAACAATAAGCATCTTTCTGCTGAAAATTGACAGTTTTGATAACATCTGCCATGATTTCTGATTCTTTTGTGTCGTTTATGCTGACTGCTTCTGATGAGAGAGTGACTTTCTCATTTGCAAAGGATGCAGAACAAATTGGAAGCAAAACGATTGATTATTTGAGGGATTTGTTTTCACTTCTAAACTGGAGTTGGTTTCTGATTCCCATCCCCAGTGTGAAGAAGTGTAACCAAATGTTTCTGTGTTTTCAGGTGAGCAGCCCAAAGGTAACTTCATCTCTGACGTCACTGGAAAACACAGTAAGTGCAGCAGCTGAAGAAATAAAGACTGTAATCATTCGTCATCATCACAGATGTATATTTTAAAATAATAGCGGTATTGGAAACATCATAAGACCTTTTGAGTTGTGTCAATCGTCTGTTTTCGTTCTTCCTTCAGACCTCCCCTCAAGCGAAGATGAAGTTGACCGACAGGGGGCGCTCAAGAGGTTCAGCGCCATGTGGTCGTCGTTCCGCAGAGGCAGAAGAGAGAGTGAGTGTTACATCACAAAACCACATCAGACACAGAAGTTTTACACCCACTGTGCTTCCTCTTTTCTGTCGCTGTTCCTGTTTGAGCAGAGATGATAACGAGAGATCGCTGATGATAGAGGAGCTGCTGGATGAGTATCGGGCTGTTATTAGGCTTTAGTCAAATGACAGGGCTGTAAACATAGACGCCGTCTTTACGTGAGGTGTTCAGCTTTGACATGACTCCATCACTATCAGGCTGTCATACGGGACATCAGCAAAACGGATCATCTTTTTTTTATTAAAGCGGCAAAAAAAACTCAAGTAGGGACATTTTTTTTAGTTTTATACTCACGGAAAACCTAAGGATGGAGTGAATTTACTAAATTTATCTATAACAAAGAATAAAAATACAGTTTTTATTGTTTAAATACTTTATTTACAGCTGTTATTACAATACAGACTAACAAGATAATAGAGATGGAAGGAAAAATGGATTCACATAAGTATTGGGATTTTTTGTTTGATGATTTTTGATAGGATTTTTTTGTTCAAAAAACGTTTTTTTTCCAAATGTAAATGCTTCATTTTAGCCTGTGTTAATAAGCCACTTTTAAATGCAGTCCAGTCTTTTGAAGAGAGAGTATAAACAGCTGGTTAAAATATATTGCTGAATAAATCCTAAAAACAGACTCACATGTGATTTGTATTTTTCCTGATATAGTCTGTAGGCATCATCATTGTTCATCTTTTTAACTGGTGTTAAAAAAGCTAACTAAAGATTGCAACAATCGGCAATATCGTAGAATCGCAATTTAAATCGAATCGCCCCCTTAAAAAAATCGAATCACATCGAATCATTTTGGTGAAGTATCACAAAAAGTGCTGGAGAGAAAAGCAAAATGAGAGGCAAAGCTGACTACAAAACTAGGGATGCACGATATTGTCGGTTTGATATTGGTATTGGCTGATATTTAAATTTATTTACAGACGATATATCAGCCACATATATCGGATATATTGTAGCGGCCCTTGGCATCAATGAGAACGCTGAGTAGTGCATACTCTTCTTTATTAATCCATCATCACCGAGACACTACAAACACATCGAACCGTATTAGTATTTAATGCAAATTTACATTTTCTTTCAATAATACGTGATTAAAACTGCATCACAAAAGGTAAGCAACAACTAGCACACGCTTCCGTAAACACTAAGATTTAGATTGCACCACCCCAAAATACAAATATTGCCACGTCCCGACACATAAAAACAAACGTGAATGCGACGTACCTCGCTTCGCCTGCCAAGAGTGCAAACTGTTATAAGTGACCATCATCCAGCTCTGAAC
This sequence comes from Scarus forsteni, assembly GCA_036419115.1. NCBI lineage: Eukaryota > Metazoa > Chordata > Actinopteri > Labriformes > Labridae > Scarus > Scarus forsteni. The sequence continues at coordinate 2,841,546 of JAZDUH010000145.1, forward strand.
CCGTCTCTTCCCGACATAACGTGCTGCTCCGCAAAATAAGAATAGATTTGAGTTTTACCTTACCCAACAAAAAAAACCTTTCTTATACGAAACACTTCACATACTGTGTTGCTCTGCTTCTCTGAGCGTGAGGAAAGCCTAATCAGATCGATGCAAACCCGGTGTGTGAGAGCGTTTACCCTTTAAATCCGGTTCCGGTCAGGCTACTCAACCGGGAACATTTTTGCAAAGCTTAACATAAACAAGAATTGAATAAAAGGCAAACAATTTAAAATAAGAAATAAAACTAAATAAATAAAAACCAAAATAATTATAATTATAATAATAATAAATGAATAAATACAAATTAAAGTAAAAATAAATAATAAATAAATAAATAATCAAAGGGGGCTAATGGAGGAGAGACATGTTTTTTTTGTTTTGTTGTTTTCTGGATAGGCATGGAAGAAATACTCTTGAACAATGAGCAGAACTTCATCACTGAAGTCCTCGTTTGGTAAAGAGTGGGTGCTTTATCTGTAATCCACATGACCAGTATACGTTTCCGAGCAGCATGTAACAGAATGTGTAGGAGATTCCTATGCCGAAAAGTAACAGGTAGTTCGTCTTCCAGACCCAATAAACAAGTCCTGGCACTCAGATATAATGGTTGTTTAAAAATTATATAAAGCAGAAGAAGTATAACATTTTTAAAAATGTATATGTATATAAATTAAAGATAAAAAATACTATAAATTTCTATCCCAAATGGTGATAATAATGACATTCATCTCGAAAATATTTACAATCCTAACAATATAACATGCACTAACAATACGAGTAGCACTAACAATTAAAATCTGTAGCAGTGAACCGAGAGGATGACAGCTTGTCTTACATTTTTTACTTCTTTGTCATCGTTTCTGCTGACTGCTTCTGAAAAGAGCGTGACGTCTTTTCATTTGCAAGGCATGCAGAGCGAAGTGAAGGGAGGTGATGAGGAAATCATGAAGCACAAAGACGAATGACATGATGATTCTTTTAGGGAGTTTTATCAGTTCTCATCTGGAATTGTTTTTGAGTTTTTGGTTGAGCTGCTTCAAACTGTAATCTATCTCTAATTAGAGGTGTGAAAAAATATCGATATAGCAATATATCGCGATATTTTGACTCCCGATACAATATCGATATTTCAAATCTTAGTATCGATATTTTTGCAAAAATAAAAGCTCATATTTTATCAGAGTTTGAAGTAAAATACAACTTATAAATATGAATGCACAGGTGCAGTCTATTCAGTTCAGACAGTGACAAGAGAAATATGGTTAGGGTGCTTCAAAAACATTGTTTAAAAGAAAAGAATAATTTCTTTGCTACATTGATTTGTGTGACTTGATGCACTCTGTGTTTCAGGTTACGTGTATTTATGTAACACTGTATTTGACATATTTCAATAACAATAAAATAGAGAGGTCACATATTCACTGTCTTTAGGTTTTCCCGAGTTTACTGTATAATATCGCAATATATCACAATATTGTGGTATCGTGATATTATTGTATCGTGACCAAAGTATCGTGATACGTATCGTATCATGAGGCTCTTGCCAATACTCACCCCTATCTCTAATGTTTCAATCCTGTAAAGCAGGTTTAATTTTGAAGTGTTTGTATTGTGACTAAGGATGGAAATCAAGAAAATATTTCCAGTTAAGAGTCGATATCTTAACGCCTAAAGGAATCAATATCAAGATCAGGTGGGGATGATGGGATAAGAGGCCCTGCTTTCTTTGGTTTTTGTGCTGATATTACATGTTTACTTTTTTTATTAAGAAAAGGAAATGAAAATGGAAAATTTTGTATATTGTTTATTATTTGAACATCACCAGGCTCGGTAGAAACATACTTGTCATTGTTGTTTCTTAAACAAAGAAGTCGAAAATGTGATTATGGCAGGAAGGAACACTCAAATTGAGACTTAATGTTCAACAAAATATGCTTACTAGTGCTGGGACGATACGCTTTTCTCCAGATAACATTTTTCAAGATTTTTTAGGTGCTGATTTGATTTAAATTGCAATTCTACAATATTGCCAATTTTTGCAATCTTTAGTTAGTCAGCAATATATTTTAACCAGCTGTTCATACTCTCTCTTCAAAAGCCTGGACTGCATTTAAAAGTGGATTATTAACACAGACTGAAATGAAGCAATTAAATTTTGGAAACAAAAAAAGTTTTTTTTTAACAAAAAAAAAAAAAAAAAATTTAAAAACTGTGAAACAAAAAATCCCAATACTTGCATGAATTTATTTTTTTCTCCCACCCCTCATGCTAACAACAAAAAAATTTGACCTATTATAAGATAAAAAAAGCAAGATATGCAACGTGGCGTTAAATTTCAGAGGTGATGTGGCTAAAACTGGTCCTTCTGATAATTTCTGTCTTCTAAAACTACAGGAATCATGAAGGGAGTTGTTAAAGAATCAAGTTCGCTGATGACATCGTAGCAATAAAATCTTGCTAATTCCCTAATAGTGACACCTGCTCCTTAAAGAAAGGATCAAAAAAACAAATTTATTATCACAAGAATGATTCTGTTGTTATCTCTGAACATTTAAGCTAAGTTTATCAGCAATATTCCCTTCTTATAATTTTAGTTTTGACAAAGACAGTGCAGTTTTACACCCCTAATTCTGTTCTTCTGTTGTGTCCCTGTGAATGTTCCCTTATCATGCTGTTAAAAATCATGTTTATATCTGTCATATGTCCTTTCAAACACCGTCTCTAAGCTAAACAGTGCAAGCAGACACCAGAAATGGAAAGTTGTGCAGAATGATCTCACAAAAATATCTTCCAGCATTTTTTTTATTGGAGCAGCTACACTGTGCAGAGCGGACTTTGTTTGACATCTGGATGGCTGCAGATGTCTGCAGGGAAACACTTGGAGATCTTTTGTTAATACGCCTTCAACACACACTCGGGCTTCGTTTACACGCTTTAGGGGCGGGTGAGATGGAGCAAAGATGACATCATTATATTTGTTAGCTCAACACTGATTTATGATATGTTTCTTTTTACAGGTTATGAAAATAAATCCATTGTATACAGTTGTCACTTCAGAAAAAACAACTCATCGGCGGATAAATTTATGTAATTATGAAACATTCAATTATAACCTTTAGGAGAGCTAGGGTTCAGTTTTTGGAGTGGGACTTGAATAATTATATATTAATGATATATTTTGAGGTTAAAATTGTTTGTTTTCCTGTAATGAAAAAAAGGTTAAATAGCTGTTGGCTGATGGAGTAGAAATTAAAACATTTTTATGTATTTACATTTATTATAAGATAGTAAAATACTAGTACTGGGTATTTCCCTAAACCACACATTATGCATGTCATGATTCAAGCTAATTTGACTAGTCGACTATCAAAATAGTCGACTAATTCAGTAGTCGACTAGTCGCTTTTTTTTTTAGGTGTGTTTTCACAAAACTGCCGCTGTACCTCTGCTGTCTTGTCTGCCTATCTGTCCTGTTTTCTGGTTATCACACCTGCAGGAATCAAACCAACACACCAAGCACACTCATGCATGTGGCGCATGAACAACTACGCAGAGCACCAAAGTTGCCAGGTCTTGAATAATTATATTTATAATATTTTGAGGTTAAAATGGGCCACCAGCTGCATGCTGGTGCAGTATTTACACTGCAGTTCATGCATGAAGTGACTAAACCACACATTATGCATGTCATGATTCAAGCAAATACAGGACACTCGCCATACCTGCTTCTGTATCCCTGACAAGTTTGGTCTTTTCTGATGACACATCAGCAATGAGATTTAGAGGACCAACAATTTCAGACACTTGAATTTCAGGTCTTCAAAAGTAATTTAATGTTTTGAACATGCACTGCACCATGTAGGTGATTTTAGGTGATACACATTAACTCATAAATCTGCCACAAGTGTATGTCCATGCTGGAGATTGCGATATTGATTTTTTTAGCAACTGCCAATAAAGACACTTGAACTGTTCCAGTTAGAGTCTTTTTTCTTTAAAATAAAATAAACTAATAGCTTTGGAATTAAATAAAGTAGCTCTTTCTCCTTAACTTCCTCTTGTAGTTTCTGTAAAATTGGACATTAATGCACAAAACAAACAAACAAACAAAAAAACATCCAAACCTAAAACCGTGAGCAACATTTTGAACATATTAGGGTATAAATTGAACCATATATCAGCTGTATTGTTGCATTTTATATACAAATATATACTGTATGTATATATATATATATATATATATATATATATATATATGTGTATGTGTGTGTGTAAATATATACTGCCTTAAGACATTTATTTGACCACCAATGTTGTTCTTTAGCACAGCTGCTCTAAATTAACGGCATTGATATTTGCCCAAATCATTTTTTATGTGTCTATTTTGTTAACACATATCTGTGCCTCTGATTTTAATCTTTTGGTGTCTGTTTGACCTGATTGTTGATTTATTTTTCTCAGAGATCTGCCTTTTTTTGCCTTTTTTGTCTTTTAAAGCACTTTATTTTTATTATTTATTTTTTTTAGATTTTTTCTGTTTTTTTTTTTATTTATAGACTGAAATGTTTTTTTTTTTATATTTATTTCTAATGCAGATAAAATGTCACAGAATAAGGAACAGGTCAATTTTAGTTGGGTAAAGACTGCTTTCCTTGTCTAAATCGATATATGATATCTGAAATGATGAGTTTAGAAATGTCAGCATATTAGAAATCAAAAATCCACTATCATGCATCCCCAATTGTTATCCATTAATTTTCAACTTTACTGTTATACAGCGAGGCTGAAAAAATAGTAAAGCTTTTTATTATGTCTCGATTAAGATATGTAGTTTTAGTTATTTACTCGCATTCCTGAACTGAAGGATCAGTTTTAGTGGTTGAATGTTCTGCTTGATTTGGATAAAGAAGGAAGACAGGGAATTCAGTTTTTTAAATATTTCTAAAAATTTTGGAGAGTAGATTTGTTAGGCACACCCTTGTTTCAAAGATATTGATATCCCCTAAAATATTGCCATAGCTCCAGCCCTTTGTCTCTCATATTTCTCTTTTGAAAATGGTTGTTCCAGTTTAAATATCAGCGTCATCTTTGTACTCAAAATGTCACTTGGCCAAGTTTTAGCTCCAAGAAAGACTCACCTCTCCAGAACCTGTTCTTCAAGAATCACCTCTGCATACCACAGGCCCTTTGTGCAGCACGTTAATGATTTTCAAACTGAGCTGCAGCCAACTTACTGCAGGAAATCTTTAAAACAGAGAAGAGTCAAGATGAGAATGGAGAGATCCTCACTGTGTTTGTTTATTTGGGACAATAAAACGAGAAATCCAGCAGAGAACTAAAGAGAAGGCATCTTTTTTGCTTCACAGGAGGCAGGGTGAAGAACGGACTTCAAACATTATTATTAATGACAAAGAGGAATGTGAAAATAAACTTTAATACAGAATATGTCCTTAGATTAGCCTTAAAAACATAGTCCTATTGGATTTAATTATATGTTTACTCCAATGAGTTTGCCCTAAATATTTGCATTGAAATTTAAATATATATATATATGTTTGTATAGCAACAATGAAAGCAGTAGATTTATTATTCATGTTAAGTGATTGAGGTGTAGTTTTGATGGTCTTAGGGCCTAAGCCTGTGCTCAAAATATCGTCATGCACTTCTTGAGGATACGTGTATCGATACGGATTCTACAGAATCGATACGTCCTAAATGTTTGTGCAGTTGTTGTAAATACACTTTGGGTAATGTTAAAAAAGGCACAGTTCAAAGTAGAAGCCAAGCTACATGATAAAACACATGTTCCAAATTTAAACTTGTGTCCACCATCTTTGGGGACCTGAATTAAAGTTCTTAAGTTGAAGAATTACTTAAAACTCTGGCTTGTACTTTTTCTTCTAGTAATAAAAACAAAAGTTGCTGGGAATTCTGTAAAAGCACAGTCAATGTTCACAATTTATGTGTATTGGGATACGTATCATATCGTGGGGTTGCTGGAAATACCCAGCCTTATTAGGGCATGTTTACACAACAAGGTTGTCACCAGAAACAGAAAGGTTTTTCCTTTGTGTTTTGAAAAGTGCTCCGCGCTACATGGAAACAGTGTGATGATTCACGTTCATAATGATCCACGAGAACGGCTGACAACGTGCACAACAGTCCAGTAGTTGGCGATGTGAGTTTGTCATGTCTAATTAATTAATTACAGGTCATAATTGATTAATCTCTCAGTTTTTGTAATCTCCTGACAGCACTAACTAAAACTAAAAGATATTTTAGTCAAAAAACTAAATTAAGAAGTGCTTCCAAAATTAACATTTTCATAAATTTTCCCTGTGGGCTATGGATTCAAAAGTTTGTGGATTCGGGCAGTCTGAGCAGCTTTCTCGTGTAAACTGACGGAGCAAACACAACGAAAACTCTTCGTCTTCCACCGTTTTGTTGTCATGAGTACCGGCCCTTATTATAACACTTGGTCTCTGGCAGTGAGGCTAACATTTATGAGGCCTTCGGTAACCAAAGTCTCCCGTCCTTTTTTTAAAGTTAGAGTCCTGAAGGCAGGTTTGGAGGGATGTAGCTGCTCTGGACTCATATTTTGAAGACATGCTCCTGCCGTGATACGATCAGTCACTCTACTGTTAATAAAAACTATCATCCTGTCTGCAGAGTCCAAAGACCCGGAGCCTGTGGAGCCGGCGGGCCCTGCCGTGGAGGACACAACCTCCCGTCAGCACAAATACGTCAGCGGTCAGTACTTCTTCGAGTACCTGGTGGTGGTCAGCCTCAAGAAGACGAAAGACGGCAGCAGCTACGAACCTCAGATCACCTACCAGTTTCCAAAGGTCAGTCTGATGCTGGAGCTCAAACCAGAGCTGGTGTTTGATATTTAGCTCCACCAGAGGTTATGTTATTATTTATTATTTGTAATATAATTTATAACACTTTATTACTGCCGGATTCTTTTTGTTTTTTTTGTTTGTTAGTTCGTTTGTGCATTTGTTTTTTGTTTGTTTCTGGGTTAGCAAGATAACTCAAAAAGTTATGGATGGATTTTGATGAAAATTTCAGGAAATGTCCGAATTGGGAGAAGGAACAAATGATTAGATTTTGGGAGTGATCCGGTTTAGGTACCAGATCTGTCCCCCCGGCCTGTGCCTGCTGATGGCGTCACATATCTGCGGTCATTCTACGTGGACAAACTTCGCTATGCTAGATAGATCGATACATGTGTGATATTATGATGCATTTATAAGTCTGTATCGTGTTACTTCTATTACTCATATTAGGTATAATTTTATTTTTGCTGTAAATCCGTCTGAGTGCTGTTGGACGATTAAATGACATAATATTCAAATATGTAACCATCTAAAAATAAGTTAACTGTCACAACATCGTCCTGATTCCAAGAATTTTAATATACTTTCCATAGATAATATGGTAATTATTTAGAGAAATTACACAAATGGATGTTCCTTTTTAGTCTGAATACTTTAGTCACATTTCTGGATGAAAAAAACCCTGAAATCTACGTCAAATGATCAGCAAAAACTGCAAAAGTCTACGGTCAGTTTCTGTCTCATGTTCCCATTGCTCAGTTCTTAACATCACTCTTTGTATACAAGCACACATTTTTTGTATCGTATGGTTCATCTCGTCTTCTCCCACCGTATTCTTCTCTTCCGTGTTGCTGGGTGATGCTAGTGGGGGATCTGACCAATGACAAAGCAGGACAGCATCACAGCCAATAGGGATGTTGGGATGGGAAACGTCGTCAGTGTAAAACCGCCATGACGAAAAATTAGATTTTTGTGAATAACTACTTAACTAAAATAGATATCATTATGAATCCAATTGCTAATGGTATGTTTTAGCAGGTAGGACTAATATTTATGGTGATAATCTCAATATGGGTGAGGACTGTGGCGCTGGAGGAGGTCTGTGCACTCTGAGTGATTTTCTAGTTTAATGAGCAGTGGTGTTAAATTTGTTGACTAATTATTTTCATTACAGTCTCGTTGTTTTCCCCTGGTGAAAACTAGGCAGTATCTAATAAAAACAAGAGCACATGGACAAACACTCAAACTAAACTAAACTGACATTTTCATGAACAAATAAAAACTAGACTAAAATGTCTGACAGACTTAATCCAATCAGACCTAATATGGTCATGTAGGAAGTAGAGACAAGTGATGAATCTATCCAATCACAGCTACTTTGGTTGTGTTAAAGGTTGGATGAGTTCAGAGGGACATCCAATCACAGCTGCCTTAGCTTGGTGGTGGTGGGATAAGTTGTGGAGCGATCCAATCAGAGCTGCTCTCTTTATGAATTGATATATTCATGTAGAGCAGGTTCACTGTTTGTTGTCAGTTCTGGTATTGTAACTGAGATGCTCTGCCAGGTAGCCTAAATAAAGGTGACTGCATTTCACACAAAGGAACATTTGTTTCTGTTCATTTAGACATTCAGACTTTACTAACATTCAATAAAGGCTTAGTAGATGATTGATTTTATCCAAGAGGAAAACAAGACTTCAGAAATTCAAGGACACATAAAAATGCCTTACCCTTTACGCTTCAGATTTTAGTCGACTAAATTTACAGCAGATTTCATCAACTAGACTAAAATGTAAACAATTTGGAGACTAATTTAAGACTAAAACTTAATTATATTTTAGTCAAATGACTTAAACTAAATTAAAAAGTACTGTCAACATTAACAGAAGGACATATTTGATCAATCACAGCTGTGTTTGAGGGCGGGTAAATATCAGCTCACATCGACAGCCCTGTTCAGGTGATCTGTGTGTTTGTTCTCTTCCAGAAAGACGGGATGGTGAGGTATCAGAAGGAGGAGGAGGAGAAGACGCTGAAGGCGATCACGCTCTTTTGTTTCCCAGAGGGAATCAACTGGGCTCCTCTGACAGAATACCACAGGTCTGCTGCTGCTGCGTGATATAAAAGCTTTAAAAAACTCACTTTACAGACTTTATCTTTGTCTCATTTCTGTTTCACAGTCTGTTTAGCTTTCTTCTGATCTTCATTTTACCTTACTGATTCTAGGTCCTTCTTCTTTTATTGATTTCTTCTATCTCAACATATTAATGTTTCTTTTTACTTACTTTTACCTTAGATTTAATTTAATTTATGCTTCACCTTGTTATGCTTTTAATCTTTTTATAGATAACCTACCTTTTAGACTTTTTTATTATTTTATATCTTTCTCATTTTTGTTCTCTACTTTCATCCCTTTTTATTGCCTTTGTTTCTTACTGATTTTATGTTATTAGCTGTTATTTTGGTCCACATGTTCTCATTTATGTTGCAGGGTTCTGGTTTTGTCTGGGTTCACTTGCTTGTGTCTGTTGTGTCTTTTGTGTTTGTCTGTGAATTTTATTTATTTTAAAGATGCTATGAGGAGTTTCTAAGTAATTACAAAAAAAGTCTCCCTTTTAGATATATGCCTGATGTAAATACACACTTTAAGATGAGTTTTATAGCATCAAAATAGGTTATCTATAAATGCTATTCCTTAGCTTCACGGTCGGGTCGGACAGAGCTGGACCGGCCTGGATACTCAACTTCAGGAACAAGACAATTAAAACTAGAACAAATTTATATTATTCAGACACGTCTTAGAGCACCGGGCTGTAAGTAGAGATATATAGCCGGCTACAAAACTACGATACTAAGTTTTCCAAAAATTGCTTGTTGTCACACATCAAAAACTACCGCTACGTAACTAGAAAGAGATACATTACCTCGTGGCTTTGCATCCTGTATGTTGTTGAAAAAAGAAGTTGTAAAGCAATGCAGAGTTCTGAGGAAGGTCTGAGCTGCATTCATTAACATCACGACAAACACACGCTTTGGTTTGGGTCACGTCTTTACGACAGTTGCCGTGCGTGCTCATGGGTAGCAGAGTCTTTATGTCGTCAGAAATAGATTCTCCTCATAGCACCTTTAAATTGATCCTTTTGTTTTTTTATTGCCTCTTGTGCTTTGCTGTCTGTATGTTTCTGCCTGTTTGTCAAAGCGCTTTGTAAACCTCTGATTTTGATCGTGCTTGAAAAATGAAGTTATTACAGATAAATAAAAGTTGTTATTATTGAACCTTTGTTTTTTTTTTAACTGTTTCTTATTTTGTTCTCAGTGAGACGTTCTCCTTCGTCCTGACAGAAATCGATGGCAGCAGAAGGAACGGTTACTGCAGGAGGTTACTGGTCAGTGTGTGGACTGAACAAAACTCAAACATGTCCTCATTAAGAGAGATATTTGAACATTTCCTGAGTTTCTTTTTTCTGGTCATTTCTGCAGCCAGGAGGTAAAGGAGCCAGACCCCCCGAGGCGTACTGCATCATCAGCTCACTCGCCTGTTTCGGCCTCTTCTCAAAAGTGAGTCTTAACGTTTTTTGGAGTTCTTCACCTTTTTCATGATCCATGGTTCTCAGCTGGTTCAGCCTAAAAACCCACCACTAAGGTCAAGGTAAACTCTATCATCCTAAAGGAACTTTAAGGTGTATTCATACTTGGTTCGTTTGGAGCAGTTGTCCCGGAACAACGAGTGACCCCCCCCCCCCCCCCCCCAAAGTTCAGTTCATTTGGGCATATGTGAACACAGCAATCGCACTCAGATGTGGGACAAAACTAGCGGGTCAAGATTGCCAAAATAGGTGGTCTGGGCTCGCTTTGATTGGAGCCCTGTATCGTTTCATAGTAGTGAGAACACAAACACCTGAGCAACGACACAACCAACTCGTACCTGTGGTTCACACTTACCCCTTTTCCACCAAGCTGGTTCCAGGGCTGGTTCGGAGCTAGAGCCAGACTTAGCACCAGTTCTTTGGTTTTCCACAGACTAAGCACCGGTTGCTGGCTCTCAAAACCGGTGCTTAGCAAGCACCAACTCTTTGCTGGGCCAGCAGAAAGAACCACGTTACGTCGGGGGCTACGCGCTTACGTCAGGGGGTGGGGGCGGGATTAGCAGAGTAAAAACACGGAAGAGAGCCATTTTTAAAAAGACGAGGTTGGAGTAAGCGAAAAACAGATTGAAAAGAATATATATATATATATATAAAGAATATACAAGGAAAGAATATAGGGACCAGAAGACCGAGCTGGGCCGTAGTGGCAATGGTCGGCCACGTTTTAACAGCCCACATTACAAAATGCTCGATGCTGTTCTCGAGGATCGACCGGCGTGCAGTGCTACTGGGGCATTGAATGCGGCCACAGCCATGCTGGAGTCTATGCAGGAGGACACAACCATGGAGCAAACCTCCACAGAGCCTGGTAAGTTTATTGTTTTGTTTATTGTTGTTCGCTTGTTGTTATGGGAAACTGGCGTAACGTATACAGACGTATACATTGACGTGCTGACGTAGCTCTCTGGCCGGCACCCGTTTGTGGAAAAGCAAACGGTTCTTCTTAACCGGTTCACACTTGAACCAGTTGTGAACCGGCTCTAGCACCAGCACTAGCACCAGCCCTGGAACCAGCTTGGTGGAAAAGGGGTAACTGTAGCAGTGGGGGGCTGTAATGCACCTGGTTGTCAATTGTTCAATCAAAACAATAGAAGAAGAAGAAGGATTGGATGATGCAGCAACAGGAGAAGAAGAAGAGCAAGCAGAAGAATCTGCGTGAATTGGGTCGTGGGCTGACGTGGAGCAGTGAGAAAATTTGCCAAATGCTGGACACTACACATAAAAACACAGAGGTCTGCAAACTCATGAGTTAGCGAATGAGTGACAGGTGAACGCTATAAAACAAAATAGCCACACACGCTGCTGATGCTCCGTGGCTGTTGTAAGAGGAGAAGGGAACTCCCCCGCCCTCCATGTAAGATTTATGACCAATGAGAGAAACATTTGATTGGACGTGACATTTGTTTACAGCTTTGGACCACAACAGACATTTGCTGTGTGCACACAAACGAACCAAGTGACAACTGAAAAAATTATATCGATTTTTACCATTGAATTGGAACAAAGCAAACGAGCCATAGGTGTGAATACACCCTTAGGCTGCGTTTACACTGTGCCGAAAACGGTCAAATCCAATAAGTTTTTGTTGCGTTTTGGCCTTGCGTTTAAATTGAAACGCGTTGCGTTATTTCTTAAAATGGAAACTTTTGAAAACGGGCTCCAGAGGGGAAAGTATTGAATACGCTCTCCATGCAGCCCCATGTAAACCCATATCAGAGTTTCAGGGTGAAACGCTGACGTCACCACATGCGCAATACTCTTTCAGATGAAGGCTGTGCACACATACCAGGAACAACAACAGCTTCATCGTCTACAGAGTAGCATGTGAGCCTCTTACCGTGCTCGGTTTGTTATCCAGACAAAACTATCCAGACAGATTTGTTGTCCGAACTGATTTGTTGTCCAGAAAAGAAACTCCTGCGTCTCTGTGCATCCATTCTCCATTGTTGTTTGTGAAAAGTTTTTCTTCTTTGTACGTGCGTTGTAGCAGCACTGCCTCTCTGCAGACCTACACCGCCATCTACTGAACCGGCATGCACACTACAGCGGATTAACTCGTCTCCAAGCATATTAAAGCTGAGTTAAACTGATCAAACTGACCAAACAGCTTTTAAACTAAAAAAATATTAACTAAGTTAAATAATTAAGGGACATATTGTATCAAAAACTTTAACTCTATATATTCAGCAACACAGATTTAAGCTTAACAGATTTTTTACCATCCAATACATTGACCCAATAAATGTGTGAGAGCTGAGTCATTTATCAAATGACACAAATTTCAACTGAAAAATTGCACCTGACGTCTGTCGATTAGCCGCCCATGATCACAAAAATAGACTAATAATTCTTCTAGTTAGATCCATTTTTTTAATGAGATTGTTTCATTAAATTAAAATCCTTCAAAACAACTTAAACATCTCCAGCCTGTAAAATAAAATGTGATTAAATATGTTTTGTGCATTTATTCATTACAAGTTATTTGCTCTCTTAAACTTTCAGTTTTTTATTTATTAAAAATTATTAAAAATTAGTTTAAAGCTATTTTAAAACAATTCAAATAATGTGCAGGGTTTGTCACTGCTCCAACCTCAATATGATTTATTTTTTACTCCTATAAAATTCTAGCACAGATGTTGTAAATTCAACTGTGCTTAATAATGGTGATGTCAGTATCAAGCATTTTAATATTAATAATAATTGTGATTATATTTTTTTCCATAATCAAGCAGCCCTACCTTATGTACTGATGAGTAAACTGTGAGCCCTGCACTGTTGGATCTTATGTTGGATAATATATATTTTTAGTGGGTTTATAGTTTTGTTAGTTCACATAATTAAAACAGTAAATAAGACATTTCAGGTGACTGTGATCGATATCGGTCTGAAAACCCTGATCAGTTCCCCAGCCCTAAATGTTTGTGTTTGTTTATAAAGAAAGTTTCACAGTAACAAACCACAGCAGGAGCTGTTTGCTAAGAGGAGACACTCCTGCGTCAGATGTTTTTATTTGTTCAGGGATGTGTCGGCGAGTATTTAAGGTCACAGGGTGGAAACGTGGCAGTAAAAGGCATTAAAAGATCTGAATCTGATAAAATGATTAAAAACATCAGAGCACAAAAGTTTGGGCAAACAAACTGACCACAGTTTTATTCTTTATGACATTAAATGAACAGGAGCTGATTGTTCTGTATTTTCTTCTTTAATTGTAAACTTGAGTTAAATATTTTTACTCAGACGCTTCCTGATAGACCTCTGCTTGGAGAATAATTAAGATAATTATTTTATTTATTTATTTAACTTTATTTAACCAGCTTTGTCCCATTGAGATTAGAACCTCCTCGAAAATGAGGTGCAGCTTCTTAAAAATCTCCTAAATAACATATTAGTACATAAAATTAATAATGTTTCTTTTCTTGCTTCTTCTTTAAAGGTCAAGACAATAACTTATGATAGAAGAAGCTGCAGGAAGGATTTAAAAAATGCTTTTTTAAGTCTTCCCTTTAATAAAACCTGTTTTCATGAAGCATGTGGTGTCTGAAGGATATTGATTGATTGATATATTTGTTTTTATTTTCATCATTTAATCATAGACTTAAGCAGAATCATTTTACCCAGACTGTTCCTGGTAGACCTCTACGTGATGATTAAGATTATTAATAATTTTGTTCTTAAACTACAAAAACAGCCAAGGAAAGAATTTCTGATTCAGAAAGCTGCAAGAAGCATTTTTAAAACTGCCTTTTTTATGATAGATTTATTGAGCATTAACAAGAGTAACAAACTGCACAATTTGCCATCATTATGTGGAATTATAGGTGAAGAACGCCAAAAAGCAAAAAAGTAGGAAAAAAAAAGAATAAAAATAAAATAAATAGAAAAAATAATTAAGTGAAAGTGGAACTCTGCCATCCCAAGATCCAACAGCATTTGCATCTCTGAAGTGACCAGTGTATGCAGTGATGTTTGGTATTGATAATGGCCTTAAGAGCAGAACTGCACTACACTAATTACATACACTTAAATAATAGTATCTCTTGGTTAAAGTAAATAAGACGCCAATGTGTTATTGTTCATTCATCCAAGCAAAGACATATTTAAAAGTAATGGTGAAAGGACAACTATACATCTGTATTTATATATCTGTCTAAATATATCTATATCTATATCTATATCAATATCTCTCTCTCTCTCTCTCTCTCTCTCTCTATATATATATATATATATATATATATATACACACATATATATACACACACACACACTCACACACACACATATATATATATATATGTGTGTATATATATATAGGTATATATATATATATATATATAGATATATATATATATGTGTGTGTATATATATATATATATATATATATATGTATATATATAGGTAGCTTAAGGTAGCTTATTCCGTACCTCAGTCCTCGGTGCACAGCCATTTCTCTCTTCTCTTTACAGCTAGTATGAATGTGTGTGGGCGCAGGTGTGTGTGTGTATGTTGATGTCTATGAGTGTGTGTCTGAGTATGTCTCTGTATTTGAGGAGGGGGTTGTTTCTGTTTTTATGCTGTTTTTAGCCTCTGTGAGGCACTTTGTGTTGCTTGAAAAGTATGAAAAGTGCCTTATAGATAAAGTTTGATTTGAGATGTATACATATATATATATATATATATATATAGATAGATATATATATATCTACATATATATATATATATATATATATATATATATATATATATAATTATTAGATAGAAATGGGAAAAGCTGTCTTTTTAAGTTTTTTATAATACCTGTTTTCAGGTATTATGTTATTTCACGACGTTATACCTGTGACATTTCGAAGGATCTGTACATGGAGGTGACCAATACCTGGTCAGGTTCTCATTGCAGCTGCAAAGAAAACCATGACTAAGAACTGGCTACAAGCCGAGCCACCAAATCATAAACAGTGGTTGTTGATTGTAGACAGCATCCTTGTGATGGAGAAGCTTTCTTAGAAACTGAAACTGAAAGAAGAACACTGAAAAAGCCTGGGGGAAATGGTTGAGATACACAAAGATAAATTTGAGCAGTAGATGGTGATAAAAGAATGTAACTGACTCACTAACAGGCTGGAATATTTGTGATTGTTTATGTTGTTAATCATGTCATACAACTTCTTTAATATGTTGTGGCAGCTGTTTAGTGGATGGTTGTATCGTTTTAAAATGAAAGTATTTTATTTTGGTGTTTTGATTTGTTATCTTGTGAAATATGGAGGAAAAACTTAATAAACATATTGTTAAAAAAAGGAAAATGATGTGTTTTATTCACTTTATCATGGCTGTAGTGCTGTATCCTGACCGTGTGCCCCCCTCTGTGTGTGTCCACAGATATTCGACGAGGTGGAGAAGCGGCGGCAGATCTCCATGGCCATGATTTACCCATTCATGCAGAAGCTGAGGGAGGCTCCATTCCCAGCTCCGGGGAACACAGTGGAGATTAAGAGCTTCATTCCTGAGTCGGGCACCGAGGTCAGAGCAGGACTTTTTTTTTTTTTCAGCTTTGAACACCGTAATGTCACAGAGTCGCTGCAGCAGTGCTCTCAGGTACTCAGAGAGGTGTCTGAATCAGGGTCCAGACTTTTACAAAAACACAAGGATGTCTGATCTGTTTGATTTAGAGCATCTTTAGTTTAAAGCTAGGGCTGGTAATTTGATTATAGTGGTTAAAATAATCATTATGTCCTGATGGTAATCAACGCACAATGTGTTTGATTTGATTTTTATTTTTTTCTCAAACAAGCACATGCAAAAAAACAAACAGTATGTGTAAAGGGGAAAAGATGGCACACTGTAGGGGTTCAACTTTTCAAGTTCAGCCCCCCTCATACGTTGTCATGATTTCAAGATACATGATACATATTCATAGTCCACATGATCTTAGAAGATTAAAACATATAATTTTCATAAAAGTAGAACCCTGATTAAAAAAATAGCAACTAAATAAATTATTTAAAACAGAGCTGAACATTAGCTGTCCAGTTCTTTATAGCTGAAGAAGACTGTTTTTTTTGTAGTTACTTTTAAACTGTTTTAAGTCAATGCACATTTTTAAGTCCTCATCTAGTTTATTCCACAATTTGACACCACATAAAGAGATGCGCATACTTTTCAGAGTTATTAAAAATGAGAGAAAAACAGCCGCTGTCTACAGCAGGAGTGAAACAAGAAAACACCAACCAATCACAGTGACTCATTCTGAATTTATTAAACCAATCAAATCCCATAACTGCCCACCTCCTGCTCGTACATTTTGCCTAACAGTTAGCCGTTAGCCGCTGTGTTTAGCTACTACATATGCTACGTTGTAGCAGCACTGCTTGATATGATTGGTCTGTGATGAGTTTGATAAGCCAACGATCGTCCAATCACAAGCTGCTGTTGTTTTTGAAAGTTCTGCCCCTGAAAACATTTTCGCAGGGCTCCTCCGACCAGGAAGCCAAAGTGTTCTCAAACAGGAGATTTCAGGGACGGGGAAGGCTCTCCAAGCTCTGGTTGGTCGCTAGCAGTAGCCATGATGCACCCCAGACACAAGCTTTTGTGGTTACGGAAGCTCTTTGATATTCGTCTTCTGATTGACGTGTCACGTCCACATGATATGTAGATGATCACAAGAGCACGAATCACAGACCACTTTCCTCATGAATATTAAAAAGCCTGCCCTAACCACGCCAATTGTAGACGAGTACCCCCGTGAATATTTAAGAGCCATGTGCAGCGACTAACGTAAACTTACTGTACTCGTTCAAGTACAGCACTGTACCGAATCGAACGTCCGTTTCGAGCGGTTCGGCACGGATACATGTACCATTACACCCCTACCTATTAGGGTAGGAGTGATTGTTTTGTTTTACGAAATTACGAACTTGTAAATATTTAACAAAATTCAGTAAAGGAATATCATATCTTTTTTGGACTTGTTCAAATATTAGAAATAAATTATCAATAAACAAATCAGTGAAGCTGACGGGCAAGAGGAGGAGCAACTTACTTTTTCTATCATAACTACATCGGAGGTTGTTTTTGTAACCAGTATGCCATCATCTTAATATTACACACTCAGTAACAGAATGAACCCTCCTGTAATCTGAAGGAGTCTCCGTGTTTCCTGATCTGCTGGACTTCATCCAAACAGCATCAGGGAAGCATGAGGACGTGAAATGACTCAGAGGGGAAACTCTCAGCAGATTCTGTGGAAGCCCTGATTGTTTCATGACTTCTTATTGTTCCGAGAAGAAAGAGAAAGTCCCAGGAACATGGATTAATGTGTAATCAGAAGTGGTGTTGTCTTAACTCACATTCCTCTTCCCTGAAATTCTGAGTATCAGCAAACACATTCTCTTATCTAAGTCCAGAAGGCTGCTGTGGAGGGGACATTTTTATTATTAGAATTATTAGAATAACTCTGTTTTCACTTCAGGAAAACCAAGCAGACTTTATATCTTAAAACAGAAGGTGAATAAATGATTAATGAAGGTGGAAAAGTGGACAAAATGTGATTTTAAACCTCAGGAAAAGCTGCAGTGTTGCTGAAATGTTGATGTGTTTGTTTAGTGAGCCTGATGGGAGTGGTGCTCACTCCTGCTCTCAGGTAAAGGTGAAGTCATTCAGGACGTGCTCAAACAAAACCCCAAACACACACACCCACCTGCAGGAGCTTCATGTAAAAGTTTAAGGTTACACAGAGCTCAGAGCTGGGTTGCCATGTCAGCTTCTTACAAGCATTTTTGTTATCAGCTAACTTAGATGTTGGTAGTGTCTGGTTGCAGTATTTAGGAGCTTTTTTAAAGAGTCTTTTTGGGGAATTTTGTGCCTGTATTGACAGAAGAGAGAGAGCGAGAGAGAGGGAGAGAGTGGAAATGTGTGAGATAGTGTGAAAGGGGGAGGACGCTCAGCAAACTGGCCACAGGCTGAGTTCATACTAGGGCTGAACGATTTGAGAAAATAATCTAATTGCGACATTTTTCCCCAATATTGCGATTTACTCTGCGATTGTTTTAATGTTCCTCATCTTATGTATTCTTAAACAAACATATGCAGTAGATCGTTTTACAGTAAAACCAATATGACGTTAAATTAATCTAAGGATAAAAGATTAGAAAATTAGAGAAGTGAAGAACAGAAGCAAAATAGGTATGAAATTGTAAAAACTGGGTAAAAATGGTATGAATGCGGGAAAAGGTCAATAAATAGGTGCAAAATAGGTATGAAATTGCAAAAAAAATGGGAAAAATCAGCAAAAAATCCAAAAGTGGCTCAGGAAAATTGATTATGGCAGCAAAATTGGGAATTAAATTTGAAATTATGTTTCAGAAACCAAGTAAAAATTCCAAAAATGGTTCTGACAGTGGCCAAAAAAAGATGAATGGGGGCAAAATAGGCAGAAAGTTGTAAAATCAGGGTTAAAAAAAAAGGTAAAAGTGGGGAAAAAAAGTGTATGAATAGAGGTAAAAAAAAAATAGGAATGAAATTGCAAAAAACTTCATCACAATGCCAAAATGTTCAACACATTTTGGGCTAAAAATATAGAACCATCTGCGATTTGAAAATTGCAACAAGCCATACTGAGATTTAGTCTAATTTGCAGTTAATTGTTCAGCTTTAGTTCGAACCGGGCAGAATCATTTTTATGGAGGCTTGTTTTAAGGTGTGGCTTTTTAATTAGGCACAGAAAGATTTTACATATACAACATAAACAAATAAAAATGTTGCTCGATACTCCTTCTCTCTCCAGATTGTTGGGGCCTTATATGTTTACGATACACAACAATTTTCAATCAATCTAACAAACTTTATTTATATAGCCTACATAAGCTATTAGTGTTCACTTCAGAAGATCAAAATCATAGAAGAAAATTAGATTTAAAGCACCAAGTTGCTCGAACTACTTTAAAACAAATGTGTACTTCAGTTACAGGACATAGAGGATTGTACAGATACTCGTCAAGTAAAAATAATGTACAAATGCAAAAATCAAGTGTGTTAATATGCACTAAAAATTTAAACTGGATGTTGAGCATCAATTGTTTTTATCTGTAAAGTTAAATATTTATGGGTTCTTTATTTTATTGTGCTCATTTGTGTTTGTTTTGCTTGTTTTTGTTGTTATAATCAAAGACTTGTTGGTGCAGGCTATTAAAAATCAACTGTATGTGGCGTCAGATGATCTTTTCTTCTTTTTTTAAATTGTTTAAGTCAGGGCAGACAAATATAAGAGACATTTCTCTTCCTGCTGCCCCTTTCCTGTGATAAAAGTACTTGTTTGAGGGTGTAATGTGCACCTTTGTACAGCTTTTGTTGTCAGTTTTCGTGCAAGGAACAAAATAAATAAACATGGAATAAATAAATAATAGAACAGTTCAGATTTAACTGCTGTACAAAGGTCTTTACATTGAGACAAAAATTGATGAAAGTCAGATTTTAACCAATGATCATGAGCGAAAGAGAATTCAGATTCATGTTGAAATAATAGAAATTTTATTAAATTAAATGCATGTTTTTTTAGGGGAAAGAACATTTTGTTTTACACTAATGTACTTAAATGTTTGTGCCTACAAACAGACTGAACGGGAGGATTTAAAGGAGCCATGAGTGCAAATAAAATAGAAACATGCTGCAGTTGTTTGCACTTTTCAAACACTTGGGCAGAATTTACTCTGTTTTATGTGTGTGCCTGTAGGGCAATTCTGCTAAATTTGAGAATCCGGGAAAGTTCATCGTCCTGTCGTCTTTGGCTCCAGCTCTGTTGTTTCTATCTTAAGCTCTGGATAAAGTCCACACTGAAACCAGTTAAGTTGTAATTTAAGTTTGGTGCACTACAGAGACTTTAGCTTAACTTTAAAAGAGAAGAGTCTGATGTTTAAAATGAGTGAATATTGTCAAGAATATGACTTTATAAATAAAATAGTCCAATCAGAAAAAAGCTTTTATTTTTTTTCAGATTATCAGCTGGAACTTACTCTTCACAACAGCTGTTAATTTATATAAAGCAACAAAAGTGTGCACAAATTACATAAAATATCACTTTAAGTATATTACTAAAGCATACATTTTTAATCTACAGACAGAATGATGTAAAAATATTGTTTTATTGTACTCTTATCCATTTCTGTTTTTGTTTCCTTCCTGTTTGTTTTAGTCTATGACAGTTTCTCTGTTTTTATTTTTGTTTGTGAAGCATTTTGATGCCTTTTTGTGTCTGAATTTGCTGTTAAAATCATTCAATAAAACTTTATTTCTATAGTACTTTTCATAAGGATATTGTAGCACAAAGTGCTTTACAAACAGACGGATAAATTAAAAGAAGATAACAGGAAGTATGACCCAAACCCACTCCACCATCTGTGCACAGTATAAGCAAAATGTATGATAGATAATTAAATTAATAAAATAGATAAATAAAAGGAGCTTACAGGAACATTTATTTACACCGTACACACCAAGAAAACACAGTCTTATGGGTTTGAATTGAGTTAAAACTGATGTCAGGTTAAACTGTAGAATTTAAAATATTGTCAAATAGAACAACAAATAAATTGAAATGAAGTAAAATGATAATAATAATAATAAAAAGGTGCTGTAATGAGAAGAAAAACACTGAAAGGTAGCGCTAATATGTTTAAACAGGAATAAAACACTTTAAGTTAAAATAGAATAAGGTAAAACCACAATCACTAAAAAAGATCAAGATGAGAAATAAAGTTGAGTTTATTGCAGACACGTTTGCGCATTATGGGTTTCTTTGTTGTTGTGCGATCAGACAGGTATTAGAGTTTGTAAAATCCTATTAAATCCGGTTATTCTGGTTATTGTATAAAACATAAAGATAGAGATAAACATCATGAGCTGTCATTCAGCTGAAATAAACAGAATACATTTATTGATCCATATTTTCCACCCCTAACCTGCAGGAATTTAAATCAACAGTTTCTCTAATCAGTTTTCAACAAATATTTTCAATCCCGATGACGTCCTGCTTAAGATTTAAAGAACACAGATAATCTGAAGTTAAAGGTAATTTTTAGTATTAATATTTTTCAAATAAATGACTTAATTTTCAAAGTCAAAAACATGAGTGCTAACTTGCCCAAAAGCTTAATTTAATTTCAAATTCTCAACTTAAGTTTTATTTAACTCGACAAATTAATAACCTAAACCTACAAAAGTGTCAAACATCTTGAGGACAGTACCGTGGAGTTAAATTATGGAGCATGTATCTGCTTCTACTTTAAGACTTTTTGTCATTTTCTAAATACAAAACGAAACTCAGAAATGTATTAAATGTTGAATAATGTAAATATTTGTATTAACTAGTATTCTTACTTTTGCTGTATTTTATTTTTAACTTTAATTGCTTAAGGTGAGAGTATGAGATAAGCCTCCATGTGTTTCTACCTCACCTGCATATTTGATTTAATTTAAATTGTTTTTTTCTCTCTTTGATATTTATTACAACAATGTTCAAATGAACAAACAAACAAAGTGAGGGAAAAGAGTGATCGGAAACTCTCATTCAGTGCGTCGTTTTTGTCTCCTTTTCCAGATCATCAGTCTGACTCGGCCGCTGGACTCGTGGCTCGAGCACGTTGACTTCGGTACGTTGTTCAGTTGTCTGACAGACGAGGAGGTGATGCTGGTGTTCGCCGCCGCCGTCCTGGAGAGACGAATCATCTTCATCGCCGATGAACTCGGGTAGGACACTCAGTTTTCTAGAAAAATAAAGTTTATCTGGAACTAGGAATACGAAGAATACATGACGTGGGACAGTTAGTTCAGGATAAACTTTATTTTTCTGGAAAGTCCACGCACTCAAAAACATGTATAGGTAGCGTCCTCTTATACTGTGTTATTATTTTTGGATGGGAGTTCTTGTACACAGAGAAAATACCTTTGTATTTAGTACAATACTTCCCTGTTTGAGGCTAATTCTGCGTCTCATACTTTTACAAATTGTAGTTCACTGAGGGAGAGGAGAGAACTCTCTCCTGCATCTAATGTATTTAGTGGACACATAGAGCTCATACAAACACTTCAAAAATACTGAACGGTCCCTTTAATTTTGACAGCACTTTCTAATTTAGTTTTAGTATTTTCCCTAACATATCTTTTGGTTTTAGTTATAATTTAGTCTCTAAATTGTTTAAATTTTAGTCCAGTTTTAGTCTATGAAATCTGCTGTAAATTTAGTCGACTAAAATCTGAAGTGTAAAGTTTAAGGCATTTTTATGTCTCCTTGAATTTCTGAAGTCCTGTTTTCCTCTTGGATAAAATCAAACATCTACTAACCCTTTATTGAATGTTAGTAAAGTCTGAATGTCTAAATGAACAGAAACAAATGTTCCTTTGTGTGAAATGCAGTCACCTTTATTTAGGCTACCTGGCAGAGCATCTCAGTTACAATACCAGAACTGACAACAAACAGTGAACCTGCTCTACATGAATATATCAATTCATAAAGAGAGCAGCTCTGATTGGATCGCTCCACAACTTATCCCACCACCACCAAGCTAAGGCAGCTGTGATTGGATGTCCCTCTGAACTCATCCAACCTTTAACACAACCAAAGTAGCTGTGATTGGATAGATTCATCACTTGTCTCTACTTCCTACATGACCATATTAGGTCTGACTGGATTAAGTCTGTCAGACATTTTAGTCTAGTTTTTATTTGTTGATGAAAATGTCAGTTAGTTTAGTTTGAGTTTTTGCCCATGTGACCTTGTTTTTATTATAATATCAGTTTTGAAATACTTATCTAAGAACAAATGCAAAAGTAAAAATTAATTAGAAAACTTGACGGACAGCATTTATAGAGAGACTTTTAAATATCACCTTCTAGACCTTTTAGCTCAAAAAAAGAGTTTCTTTAAAGGTTTTAAGATTGTAAAAAGTTGCAGAATTCACAGCTTAGTGCATCAAAACAGAGGAATTAGTGAAAATTTCCTTAAAAAGACTAAAGGTGTGTTCCAGAGTGTTTCTGACGTGAGCTCTGCTGTGTGTCTGCAGCACATTGTCTCAGATCATTCACGCTGTGGCAGCTCTGCTTTACCCGTTCACCTGGCAGCACACGCTCATCTCCATCGTACCGGAGATCCTGATCGACGTGGTGATGGCGCCCACGCCGTACCTGCTGGGAGTCCAGAAGCACCTGCTGGACCTCGTCACCGACCAGGGAGATGTGAGTTTGCACCGAGGATAAACGGCGTCTTTTTTTATTATCTTTTTATTAGAGAAATGTTGCATACAAGTATTAGAGGTGGGAGAAAAAATTGATTCACGTAATTATTGGGATTTTTTGTTTGACGATTTTTGAATTGAATCGATTTAATCAAACAAATTCTTTAGTTCAGAGTCGATTTTTTCCAAATGTAAATACTTCATTTTAGTCTCTTGTTAATAAGCCACTTTTAAATGCAGTCCAGTCTTTTGAAGAGAGAGTATAAGCAGCTGGTGAAAATATATTGCTGAATAAATCCTAAAAACAGACTCACATGTGATGTATATTTTTCCTGATATAGTCTGTAGACATCATCATAGTTCATCTTTTCACTGGTGTTAGAAAAGCTAACTAAAGATTGCAAAAATCGGCAACATCGTAGAATCGCAATTTAAATCGAATCAGCACTTAAAAATATTGTAAAAAATCGACTCTAGAGAAAAGAGTATAGTTCCAGCCCTAATGAGTAAATACAGAACATTTCAGTATTATTCAGGATTGTTTTACAGCATCCATTTCTTCTTTTCCTTTTTTTTTGGAACAAACATACACATGTGGCCCAAAAACAACCCTCGAGTGGCCTGAAATCAACGTCATTGGGACTTATGTCCGGCGAGAAAAACAGGAAAAACTTTTACAATCACTGACAAGGCGTTACAAAAATTCCAACATTATTACAGACATTGAATGCAACATGTTCTGAAAGGTTGCTATTAAGCAAGTTACTTTTAATGCACTTTCAAATGTGACCAAAAGATGGAGTTTTTAATCTGCTCTTCTTTTAGTTCATATGCACCTTAATACAGTATGTGCTTGTATTTACCGACATTATTATCGCATTAAATGAATTAACATCCAGTTTGTTTGTTATCTATTTGTGTTTCTTTTACGTGGTTAAATTTGCTCACTGTCTGCAAAAAATGTCCGGCCCAGCTCATGTCCTAAGTCTGAAAATCTGGCCCGACTAAAATTCTAATTGAACAGCCCTGGACTAAAGGATGATTCTGAAGTAAAACCAGAAAAAGTTAAAACCTCAGTCACTAAGACAAATTAACACGAGTGCATTAGATTTAGAAATAAAGTTGAGTTGATAAAGTATAGTTTTAGTTTCTACCTTCATTTTGTGTCGGAGTAACAAGTTCAATCCATTTTGTCCAAATATGGTCAAACTTAACTTTTGGAATTGTCGGGCAATATGTCAATTTTTCCATTTTGTTTATCTTAAAAGTTATGTCAAACCTCTCAATCAGCTTCATCATGTTTGAGTTTGAACTTTACTCGCCCTCTCCTCTCTGAATCAGCTGCTGGTGGTCGACCTCTCTGAGGAGAAAAAGGAGACCTTCATCGTTTCAGTGAGTGATGAAGCACCAACAGAAGCATCATAAAGTGTTTTTATTTACTTATTTACGACATATTTGTGTTGATTTCCTTCTTCAGATTGGAGATGAAAGTTCGATCCTTCCTCCGAAGCTCCAGGCTGAGATCATGGAGGCTCTCAGTACGAGGCAGAGAGCAGCGAGTGAGTGAATCAAAAACAGGTCGTTCTGTCCTTCTCATGTGGACAGACAGATTAATCAGGACGTGTTAGAGCATTCATCATGTTTGTTATTGTGGAGTAATCACGGGATTGTCCCAGAGGAGACAACATGATAACACTCCTCTCTGTGCTCTCCTGCAGCCGTGGAGGAGCTGAACCGGGTGGTGTCAGAAGCTTTCCTTCATTTCTTCGTCAGGACGGTCGGCCATTACGCCTCCTACGTGAAATACGGTCACTCAGGGCAGCCCGCGGTGTTCGAAAAGAGAAACTTCTACAAGGCCATCGAGTCCAAAACCACGAGGCACTTCGTCAAGAAGTTCATCCAGACGCAGATGTTTGACCTTTTCATCCAGGAGGTGGAGCAGCAGCAGGCTGGACCACAGCAAGGTGAACAACACAGATGAAACTTCACATGGACCAAATAATGTGTCAACAGAAGACAAAGATTTAGGGAGAGCTATTAAATCCACTGAAGTAGGGCTGGGAGATATGGCCTGAAATATAACCCCCCATTTTTTTCCCACAGCACTTGATTTTTATTGATTTTCTTTTCCAACTTTATTCATGGCACATTTTAAATATACAAGACAGACAGTGTGATATACAACATCAGGTATACAAATATAAAATACCATAAGTAGTCGATAATAACACACATTTTTGTGCTCTTAAATGAGGTCTAATCTTCAGGTGCATGTTATACACAAGCACAAGCAAAATATGTAAAGTGCTTAACCTCGCCAACATCGCTTTTTCAACACGTCTGTTAAAAAGGCTAAATATTCTCTCTCTGTGAAACATTACCACCAAACTTTTTGTCATTCTTATAAAACTGTTAAACTCTTCTAATCAAATAATTAGTTTTAATCAGTTTACCTTTCTTTAATGATCGTGTAATTCTCAAGTGTTGCCATACAGGGCGCTGCCATCCTGTGAGAAGGGGACCAAAATAGCTAGCACCTGAGTGTGCTCAAAATGTTCAAAAAGTACTTTAACACAGTCTTGAAATCATTTAATCCCTTTCATATTATAATTCTATCATTTCTTTTGTCTTTTTGGTCAATAACTGAAATGTTCTAGAAGTAAATTTGTTTCAACTTTTTTCATGAGAAATAAAAGGAAACAATTCTGGTAAGTATTTGTCATTATTATGTTATAAATGCTTAAACTGTGTGAAATTACAAGAAAAGAAAAACATTACTTGAACTAAACAGTATTCTCTTTATAAGTAATTGTTAATGAACATGTTAAAAGTTTTGAGGCAACCAGAAATATATGTAACCTATTTTACAAACACTCACACATTTTAGTTTTCCTGCAGCATCAGTGTCCATGTTACAGCTCGTTATATTAGACCATGTCCAGGACTTTTTATTTATTTTTTGTTTTACTAACAATAGTCCCTGAAGCAGTTAGCCGCCTTCATGACTCTCCTTTGGTCTCCCCTTTCAATGGCAGATCTCCTCCACATCTCCTTCTTTAATATTTCCAAATAACGATTGATGAAATCCATAAAACATAAACTATGACAGAAAAAGACGATCTATTACGACGAAATAAGGCGAATAAACGGCGTAAGAACGGCAAGAACTCACTCCAGAATGATACTAATGCTGTTATTTACAATCTTTATACATTATTTACACAGAAAATCCTGATAAACCTCCTATAATTCACTCAGGTATGGCTCTCTGAATCCTCTCTCTCTCTGCTCGTTTACTCGAGGAGTTACAGCAGTTTTAGGGGCCGTTTACTTGACGCCGAAAACGGTCAATTCCGCAAACATTTCGTTGCGTTTTGGCCTTCCGTTTAGATGAGACCACGTTGCGTTTCCACCTAAAACGCAAACTTTTGAAAACGCTCCCCAGAGCGGAAAGATTTGAATCCGCTCCTCCATCCAGCGATGGTGTAAACACAGAGCAGAGCGTTTCAGGGGGAAACGCTGACGTCACCGCATGCGCAGTACTCTTTCACATGGAGGCTGCGTGCGCATACCAGGAACAACAGCAGCTTCCTCCGTCCGCCGAGTAACGTGTGAGCGTCTTACCATGCTCGGTTTGTTATCCAGAGAAAACTATCCAGACAAATTTGTTGTCCGAACTGATTTGTTGTCCAAAAAAGAAACTCCTGCTTCTCTGTGCGTCTATTTGCCATTGTTGTTTGTGAAAGGTTTTCTTCTTCGTTCGTGTGTTGTAGCAGCGCTGCCACTCTGCAGACCTACACCGCCATCTACTGAACCGGCATGCTCACTACAGCGGATTTACAGGGGATTAACTCGTCTCCGAGCGTTGTCATCTAAACGCAGAAGAATTCGAAAACGCAAAGGAAGAATCTTTGCATCTTCAAGTCCGGAGTTTCCATGTAAACGGCCCCTTAATCACGCACGTTTTTATCTTTCATTGCAGCTTGGTGTTTTATAGACAGGGTGACTGTCGTCAATCAGTTTACCATCGACATCCTTGTAAAATCCAAACTTCAACCAGACTTTAGACTTTGTCCAATTCGAGTGTGAAAACCTTTGAGAGTCTGAGCGAGGCGAAACATTAAAAACTGCGCATGCGCACCTCTGTCTGCGAGACACGTCTGCTTCACCGAGGAGCAGTTCAGGCTTTTCACGGCAAAGAGCAGCATCACCGAGAGTTATTGACACGGTGTGGTGATCAAACACGGTAATTAACGGTAATTTTAATAGGACACGGTAATGATTACCATGGGAAATTTACCGAGGTTTACCATTTTACTGGTAACTGTTACATCCCTACTACCAGCCAATCAAATTTGCATGTCTCATGACTTTTTTCAAATAGGTGTCACTTAATCAAGGGGTTCTTCTCAGAAATTAACAACACAAAACCAAACCTGGTAAATTCCCAAGATCACCATTCAACATATGAGATGGACAAAGTCAGAGTTTCTTTGAAAGTTTCATGATGTTCTTTACTTTTGGGCTCTATCACGACAATACAAATTGCAAATACAAAAACCATTTCCCCAAATAATAAAAAAAAAAATACGTAAAGATTACATGTTTAAAACAAATGTTAATAATTTCCAAGTTATCTTAGAGTCTTAACCCAACAAATGTGATTTTTTTTTAGATTAATTAATCCACTCCAAATAATCCTTAAAACACTTTGTCCCAGCGAGTCCTCATGTCTGCGTCTTTTCTCCTGTCTGTTTGCGACAAAAACAAAAATCCAACTCAAAAAGGGAAAGTACAGCAAATAAAAAAAGTGATTGAACGAAAAAAAATACTTTAAAATAGGGTTTATCTCACCACTAGCCTGTATTCCGCGGAAGATTATCCTCTAGTGCGAGATCTTTGTCCACACCTGCGCCAAGATGTGGACGTTGGAAGGATTATCAGCTTCGGGTCCGGTCCGATCTTACTTCCATTTTTCATAGTTTTCTTTAATCCCACAGATCATCATAAGCCTTAGATCAGTCGTATTTTCTGTTTAACGACCCTTTTCCCTGCCGTCTCGTTTCTCCCAGTCACGCCATGTCCCCTCCCTTTCCTCTACGCCACATCCTCCTTAAATGTTTTTGTTTCTTTGTTTTTGACACTTTAAAATTGATATTAATATTAATTCACAGCACAGGAAATATCAACACATAAAAGATCTGAAAACTTTTCTTTTTAAGTTTTCCACATTATTTTATGCACTGTCTTCACTTATTTATTATTATTAGTTTCCCCCATTTCTTTTCCTTTAATCACTTTGGTGGTAGCATCACGTGCTCTCTCTGTTCAGTTAAAGACTCGTCCTGGAAAAATAACTTTTAGGAAAAACTGGAAACCTTAATTTCTTTATTTAAAGAGAAACAAAACAAAACACACACTCTGGCATGTTTTAGGAGAGTTTGTGTGTGTCAGTAAAGTGATGTTTTTATGTTCAGCAGAGTGAAATCACAAAGATATCAGTGTAAATATTACAGCTTGAAACGGTGGCGTGAATGGGGTTAAAAAGTCTCCATCAGCAGGAGCAGAGCAGAGACGTAACACAGGACAGAAAATCAAACATTCATGCTCTGCTGGTATAAGAAAGAGCACATTAATATGTAAATGTTCATTAATTATTTAATGAGGGGAGACCAGGGTGTGGTGGGACTTTCCTAATTGAACCTTCAGCAGTCTGGATAATAATCTTTTTAAATAATGATTATTACTTAACACTTTGTTTTCAGACTTTTATTCTTGTCACTTTAAGACTTCATTCTCAGATATTTCATTCTTTATGTCCTTCTCTGTGGCCCTCATTCTCTATCGTAGGAGTTAAAGGTTAACAGATTTTTATTTTTGTGTTGCAGGGATTTTTCACACAAAGGTCGTGGAGTACCAGGAGAAGAAGAAAAGGGAGAAGACGAGGAAACACTAGCTGTGAGCGCGTGTGTGTGTTTGTGTGTGTGTTTTTTCAGAGGATCTTATAGGAGACGATGTGAATGTGGCACCGTGTGTTTATGTGTCCTGTTTTTAATAATTATTGTGTGAATTACTGTACGGCTTTGTCGCTGCTACTCTGTGAAACACTGGCAGAACGAGAGACTTCAGCTCAACCGGTCGCTGAGGAGCAGGAAATCATTTCAAATAAAGAAAAGGATTTTTTTTTAAGTTATCGTGTCTGCTGTCTGTGATTTAAAAATGATTTTTTTCTGTTTCATCATTGACCATCATGTTAAAGAAGTCTCCATTTCTCACTTAAGAAAACAAGCCACCTCATTCCCTTATATAATTTACCATCAGCAGGAGTCATACAGGCATCTGAAATCCTAAAAATACTTTTTAATTTTAATGTTTATGTTTCAAGATTTGAGAAACTGGATTCTGAAGTCGTGATGGTCCAATTAGAACGGCTGTTTTATTTTTAAGATTTAGGTCTTTAGTTCTTCTGTTACTGGGGCTGGGTTAAAAAAATCAATTTAATACATTTTAATTGATTTCCCTTTAAAGCTAGGGTCTACGATCTGAAAACCAGTTTAGCTGTTGAGGCAGATTTGAAAAACGTAGCCTGCCCCCCTTCACTCACCCCTCCCCTCCGTGTTCCAAGATCCTGCCCCCCAGCTCAAGTCGTGTCCTAACAATGTATATATATATATATGTATATATATATATATAGATATATACATATATGTATGTATGTATGTATGTATATATATATATATATATATATATATATATATATACATATATTTCTTCCCTACTTCAGCCTTTTCCTCAAAACTTTTACGTCTCCTTCCCTTTGATGTGGAGGGTAACAGAAGCGGCCTCGCGGTTTCGGTGCTGGTCTTCACCGGTACATTAGAGAGGTAGTGGGGAGGAGGCAGGACCATGGGCGGGACGGTGCGGAGCAGGGGAGACAGGGGATTGGATGGACTCACGGACCAATCCGAACCGCGGGGAATGGCGGTTTGGATTGGTCAATTATTATGCCGTTTTGCAGCGGATATACTGAATGGATTTTTTTCATTCTTTTTGGTCTTTATATTGTGTAGATCGGACCATAGGACCATAACGGCCTTATAAACGATGTTATTAAGATGTACCAAGCTTCCGAATCGTAGACCATAGCTTTAAATGGTTCATAATCGATCCATAAAATCCAAACCGGAGAGTTTAAAAGCTGATGTTTGGACATATTTCAGATTTAACAAGCATGAAAGAAAAGACAAGTTGGACAAAAAATAAGTAACTTGCAGAATCTGCATTAATGCATATCATTAATATGTGATTAATGTAACTGCTTTGGGTTCAGTTCTTAATGTAAAAACAGTTTTAATAATGTACCAGGTCAAAAAGTCATTTACAGCATTATTTTTACTGAGATAACCCAGACCGAACACATTTCTAATCGTAAATCGAATCGATTTGAGACCTCTCAATATCGAATCGAATCGATCCAGAAAATCTGAATGGATACCCATCCCCATCTGTTAGTGCATAAAACATAGAATACAAAGAAAAATCTCAAACATGTGAATGAATAGGAACAAAACGAAGAAAATCTAATAGTCTGCTCTTTCTCACAAGATATCAATTTACTAATTGCCTTTTTACATTTCACTTTTTCTTTTATCAAAAACAACCAACAAGACAAAAAAACAAAAGGTCCAAATGTTTATTCACATTTTTTCTAAAAACAAACATGCCAAGACTTCGATGAACACATTTCCCTGTATTTACTCAACATACTGCTTTTAATACATTTTTGAGGACAAAAGTTTGTTTGAGCTTCTTTGGTTTCTTTGTCCAGATTGTTCCATAAACTGATTCCTCTCACTGTAACACAGCGCTTTCAGTTTAGTTCTGAATCTTGTTTTTTTTAGATATTTCAATCCTTTTTAATTATAACAACGTTCTCAGAGATGTTTTGTCTGATTTTAAACACAAAGTTTGTATTTTCTCAATGATTCTCGTCGGCTGCTTTAACAAACACATTTGACTTTAGAAGTGAATCTGTTCTTTATTTGTGTAAATTCAGCATTCATTATGTCTCTAAGGCCCCTGGAAACCCCTGGAAACACACTTGAAGTGCTTGAACCCAAACAAAAACAAAGTGCACGTCCTTCTCCACCATGTTTGTTCGATTTACTGAATGCAAAACGAGCTCCTCCTCCCCTACAGTTTGTTTTTTTACTCCAATAACAGCAGATGAGCGTCTGCAGGAGACTCACCTGCAGCTTCAGGTCCAGTTTATTAAAACAGCCTGGACTGTCTTTAAATGTATTTAAAACCATATCAACCACAGTAAAAACCATCAACACCAAAGTAAACTGGCACTTTGTAACAAAGGAATCTGCAGTTTCTTCATGAAGAATTACAGTCTGATTATCAGGAGAGCTTTTTAAATCTACGTCTGTTTCAGGTTTGCTTAAGGAGTTCAGCCAACAAATCATCCTTTTAATTTTAAAATTTAACTTTGCATGAAAATAGAAATCAAATATGATAATCTTCTGTTTCATTAAGTGCATATACTTATTGATATTCTGGGCTTTGATGCTTATAACTCAAAATATATTCTAAAAAACAGTGTTGCTGTGTTTAAAATGCGTTGATTTAAATAAAGTCATAATTCATCCACTCATTTCAGTTTATTACATTTCCCTCTTTGGCAGCAATTTGAGAACAGGCCTGCTCTCTTTGCATCTTACCTTTTGGTTTTGTATTTTCAAACCTTAGGACAAAAACCTGCTTTTTATTGGGTACAATAACTTGTTTAAGTTTGATTTTTTTTAAAAACTTGCATTGCTCCAAATCATACAAACTGAATATTATTTTAAAAATATTTAATCTTTCAAATTCAAGGGTTTTTGTCATGATACCAACATGTATTTAAATCTAAAATATAAAGAATGTATTTGTATTCAACTACATACAGGGTCGTTTTTTAATTATTATTTTGGATTATTACAGCCTGGAATAAGTCAACGATTACCGCTAACACTGATTTTACGCATTATTTCTGTGCTGTGTCAAACACCTCAATTCATTTTGCTCAGTGCTAAAATATATTTCTCACAATGTAGCTATATAAATACGTGGATATTTTAAGGCTTTTAAAAAACAAAAACAAAACATCAGTCCAAATTATTTACATTGGGTATTGTCATAGATTTAAAGTAATTGCAAGGTTTTTGTAATGATGCCACCATGAATGTAGATTAAAGAAATTAATAATTTGTAATATGCTACATATAAATGTTGTTTTGAATTACATCCATGGGTATCCCATTGATTAACAGCAACACTCATTTTTAAGCGCTACTATTTTCTGTGCAGTGTCAAATATTTGCGCTTTTTTCATATGGTTCATGCGGCGCCATCTGAGATTCATAATAATGATTAATTTCAATAACAGAAGCCCAGATTGACACCCAGATGTAACAAAATGCACGAGTTATGCTCCAATGGAGTGGAGATTGCAGTTTTAAACTTAGTGAATTGAGACTTACTGTGTGGGCTGAGCTCGAAATAACAAGATAAAATAAATTACATTAATGACAGAAATATAAATGATTATTTTAAACACGTAGAATGCGCACAACAAAAATTTGGGAGGTACGAACGAAAAACGTCACACAGACGTTAAAGCCAACGCCCGGTCTGTCCAGCAGGTGGCGCCTCGAGTTATAATTTATGGTGACGCAACATTCCGCAAAGCAGAGGAAGAGACGGCAGACACCGCACCTTCGACCAAGGTAAACGAACAAAGACCAACTCTGATAGTTAGAGAATTAAAGCGACAGTGGAGTTTATGGTGAACATGTTCTTTATTTTGTGTCCTTCTGTAGAACCTGCTGCCGTTTCTGTCTTATTTGTTTCTGCTTTAAACGAAGACTCGGGCTGTTTTAGCTGATAAGTAGCTAACAGCTAACTTTCCCTTAGCAGCTCGCTCTAGTTAACTTCAGGTTGTCAAGACAACAAGATTAAAGGAGGCGGGCTTCCGGTATGCGCCTTCGAAATAAAACTCAGATTTCCATTTATGGCAATAAACAGCCTTTTAAAGCGTCACCTTGATTTTATTTTGAAGGGGGAGTTCTGCGCTGTTTGTAATCATGTTCGTTAGTTTGGCGCAGCTGGGAACTTTAATGGCTGGCCATCCTGCTACGTTAAAGCTTATTTTATCAGATTTTAGACAGATTCAAAATATTTTAAAGCAATATTCAAGAATTAAAGGATCTTCTGTAAATGAAAAGTAAATCCACAGTTGATTTGAATGATTACTTTGCTCTTAAAAGCTGAATTGCTAACGAAGCTATCAACTTAGTTGCCTACGTGTTGTTGACAGTGTCTGGGACAGCAGATCAAAAATAGATCGACTTCGTTTAAAACGTTTTAGTTTGAGAAAAAAAGACTTAAATGTTCCCGTTTGAGGTAAATCAGAATTTGGTCTAAGCCCACTCTGTTTTATCAGTGTGAAATATGTAAAGTAAGCTGATGTTAAATGTAGGTCAGATCTATAAATATATAATGTATATCCCCTTCAGCAGGTTCCTCTTTGACCTCCTCTCCTTTAGCCCACATTATAAACAGCTGCTTTGTTGGTTTACTGTTATTAACAGGCTATTATTAAGCTGGTAAAGTCAGGGTTTGTCTCATAATCATGTATATTGTAAATGGAAGTATGTAAACAGAGGCTGAA
This sequence comes from Scarus forsteni, assembly GCA_036419115.1. NCBI lineage: Eukaryota > Metazoa > Chordata > Actinopteri > Labriformes > Labridae > Scarus > Scarus forsteni. The sequence goes on from JAZDUH010000145.1 coordinate 2,876,011, forward strand.
GTGTTAATCAGGGGTAAAAAAGGTCACAATGAAACAACGTGTTCACCAAAGTGTAAAGTGATTATATGTTCATGTTGCACATATTCTACAATTAACTAATTTTAAATTAATTTACAGAACTACTCATATCACACACGATAATCCGTCCAACCAACCAGTTTATTAGAAAAGAAATTTCAAATGTTTTGTCTCATTATTCTTAAGTTTAACATATCTGGTAAGACAAAATAAACATAAGACCAAATAAGACAACAATTTAAATGTTAAATGAAAGTTAGTTGATGTTCAATAGATAGCTAGATAGATAGCTAGATCAACTTAGACTGTAAGAAAAGGCTTGATCAAGTGAGATTACTCAAACAGAGGACAGTAGTCACCAAGAGTAGGTATGAGAAAAACTGATCAATTTGTTATTAACCAATGAGTTCAATAAGTTTAAACATTAAACATAAGAATATACTACTATCAATTAAAATAAATGAAAAATCAATTAGAGTGGACTGCTTGTATTGGAGTGCTTCTATCAGATATTTTAGATGCAGGCCGATATCATCAATGTATATATATTTTTTTTTTCTGATATTGGATATCGGAACACCCTGAGACAGCAGTGCTACTGGCTAAGGGCACAATATAATTCAACAATACATAAAATAACCAAACACTAGACATAAACAACAGTTACATAAGCAAGAGGTTGGCGACAAGCATGATCAGTAGTTATTGTACAAAGAGGTTAAAAAGCAGTGCTCGTTACAATAAGCAGTTAAAATAAGTAGAGACAAGTTAAAAAATCATATAATGAGAGAAATAAAAAATCGATACAAGAAAAATAATAACAGATAAGAGACTGGTGGCAATAAATTACCTGGAAAAAATATACATGCATTTTACATCAATTGCAGGAACAAAGTTACTTCCATTGTTTGTTATGCATAAAATATACAGTTCAAGAATAAATTATTGTGGTGTGTGTTGTTTTCCAATAATGTCCTGCCTTATATTTTCATCTAAAAAGCCGCGGTGCTCCGACATACCAGTGTGACCACCATATAAAGCTGAGACATGCACCGTCATGACTGCACCATACATACTTTAAACCACTGAAATGTGGCTCTGATTGTGGAGTTTATTGCAAACAGCTGCTTCACAGGGAGACGGACAGAGCCGGGGAGGGTTTGATGACTTTTTATCCCTCATGAGATCATAATCCTGTATTTAAATAGGGTGCAGGTAGACCATGAAGGAAGTAAATGATGAAGAGCTACTTTGTTTGAAAAGACTCGCAGGTCAGACTTTAACAGGCTGTGATCTGCACCTCACACGATGATTACAAGATCAAAGCTCAACTACAGTTTATGTGTTTTAATAAATAATGTCTAGTTTAAGTGGCTCTGTGGAGCTAAAGACACCTTACATTTATAGTTTTTTTCCCAAAATATCTTTTCATTTTAGTCCCTAAATTGTTTCAATTTTAAGTCTACTTTTGGTTGATGAAATTACACAACATTTTAGTTGATGAAATGTAGATTTAGTCGACTAAATTTACAGTTACAATACCAGAACTGACAACAAACAGTGAACCTGCTCTACATTATTATATCAATTGTGATTGGATGTCCCTCTGAACTCATCCAACCTTTAACACAACCAAAATAGCTGTGATTGGATAGATTCATCACTTGTCTCTACTTCTTACTTGACCAAATTAGGTCTGATTGGATTAAGTCTCTATCAAACATTATAGTGTAGTTTTTATTTGTTGATTTAAATGATAGTTAATTTAGTTTAAGTTTTTGTCCATGTGCTCTCGTTTTTATTAGTCACTGTCTAGTTTTCATCAGGGTTAAAAAGGTTGTTGATGAAACTATGATGAAAATAATTAGTCAACAAAATGAACTCTGATAGAATCTGAACTTTGTGGACTAGTTAATTCACAGGAAGCTGCTCCTTTTTTGGGAAATCAACAAGAATGGGCCCAGTTTCACACTCAGAGTCTTATCTCTTCTATCACACACTCTTCTGCAGAAAACTGATTTTTTTTTTTAGTATCTGTCTGTTTCTCCACTTCTTTTCTAAACTCCGTCTTACTCAAAGCCTTCGCCGTCAGTTCTTGCACAAACCAGATGTCATCATCATTTCTTCATAACCGCCTGCCTCGATGAAATCAACACTGCTCTGTTCAGCTCCACTTCCTCTTTTTCTGCACCAACACCCGTCACATTTCATACTCCTGTGCCAAACTCAGAGTTTGTGACATCTGACCCAAGCACAGTAACAGCAAGAATGAGGAAGGGCTGGAAAATATGGACTAAAAACAATGTCTTAATATTTTTTAGCTGAATTGCCGTACGCCATGTCCTGATATATCTCAGGAAATGTTTTCTCAGAGGAGTCAGCATCAGTTATAACATTTTAAATGATATTCTCTGCCCCTCTATGCAGTTTGAAGAAGGGCGTGAAAATATAATAATTAAATTGATTAATTCAATTATTTTCTGCAGAAGATTTAAAAATTAAAAATCAAGTTTTTTTTCATTCACTTACTTAAATTGTAAGAAGTTGCAAAGTTTGAAAAAATAATATAAATGCTGAAACTTTACAGTTTTCATGATGGTGGCCCTGTTAGGTTTTGCACAAGCACTTTTATAGGCTTTTATTTAGGCCTGTCACGGTAGCAAATTTTGCTGGATGATAATTGTCTAAAAAATTATTGGCGATAAATGATATTATTGTCAATATAATTTTGATTTTTTTTTTTCATTAATGTAATTATAATATATGTCATAATGAAGTGAGTACACCATGTCAATGATGAGTCCAAACTTTAATTTCTTTAGAGTATTTAACTGTAATTGGATGGTCAAGATCTTTTAAATAAAATAAATTAAACAAGCAATATAATAAATTCAACAAACAAAAGAAAAGAAAAAAAAAACAAATGAAATGAAATGGGCTCTCTATTTGGAAAATTGCATGTAAATAAAAATAATTATACTAATCAGAAACATTAAAAAATAGACCCTGTCTCTGTAAAGAAAAAAAACTCCTATAAAAACGTGCACAAAAATAAAAGCAATAAATAAAATGCAGTTTATACAGTTCGTGTTTGTGACATGTACTTTCTCCCAGTTGATTCGCACTATCTGTCAAACCTTCATAACACTGCTGATTGTTCAACCGTATTGAAGGGCTGCATTTCTTTTGCAATGTAGTGAAAGACACTGTCTGTGAGCGCATCATTTTGCGCTTTTATTTATATTTACTTTGCCGACAAAACACCTCAGTAAGTGCAGACTGTCAGGACGAAGGCTCCGCTGCACCTCCCCTTCTTCGTCGTCACTACTTTTAAACAAATACGACATATCAGCTCGTCGGTGTTCATGAGCTCACACCTTGTTCATCCTGTTTAAAACTAAAATATTCCCACACTGTGGCAGCCGGCTTAGGAACCATATCTTTCATGCCATCATTCATATTGGTGTTTGTTTCCTCGTTACTCCTCATGACGCTCACTTCTTCCCTCTCCGTGTGTATGCGCGGCCCCCCCAAAGATTGTATGTTTGACAGATGCTCAATCTGCTATAAATCCGCCATAGAACCAATGCACCCCAGTGTTAAGAAAGATGGACAGAGTGAGTCATCTTCTCATTTAGCCTCTTTGGTAAAGAGAGAGGAGAAAAACAAACATGCATGCACGTGTCAGTTTATCGAGGCCGGCAGACTTACCAAGGACGTTTTTAATTATCGTTCAGTTAATTGATTTATTGATTATCGTGACAGGCCTACTTGTATTTATTTGTTTTTAAATTAGATTAAATATTGATCAGATAGAAACATGTTAACAAGCTGTGAAAATCCCTCAGCTTTCAGTGTTTATGTAGGCAAACCTGCCTGTGCTAGAACTACATAACCAACATTTTATGACACACACTTTAATTTTAAAATGATTGATTGAGGAGGATATTTTGACAACATAAAGATTGAACTTGATTCATGTCATTTTGTGTCACTTGGAGTTTTTTTGCTTTGAAAGGAAACAAAAATCGATTATTTTTAGGCCATATGGCCCAGCCCTAATTTGAAGATATATAAATATTATTAAAAGCTCATGTCGTATGACCCAGCCCTACATCAGGGTGTTGTCTAACACTGCAGATGTTGTGTCAGGCCTCCTCCTCCAGCTCGTCGTGGTCTGGTGTTCGTCCTGTGTTCTTCTCTGTGGTCTCAGTCGTGATGAGCTATCATGTGTCGTCAGCGTGTTTCCACACAGACGGATCGTCCCGTTGACCTGCTCTCTCTCTGCCTCTGCCTTTGTGTTGATTTCAGGTAAAGCATGGCGATGACGGGCCAGAGCTCCTGCTCCTCCATGAGTAACCACACCAAGGAGCGGGTCACCATGGCCAAAGTGACCCTGGAGAACTTCTACAGTAACCTCATCGCCCAGCACGAGGAGCGAGAGATGAGGTGAGTCCGTCTCCAAAACATCAACATGGGACTGACGTTGCTATTTAACTGTTAGGGTAGAGGCATAAATGATCATCTCTGCTAATTATAAAGTAATACGCACAAAAATGGACAAAGTTTTGTTTTAAATACCTCAAAAAGGTGAATTTAACTGCAGATTGAAGATTTAACATCTCAAAGGTAAAAGCCCATCACAGCAGTGCAAAATCACAACTTCAAAATCTACCAAAACAATCTTTAAGACACATAGTTGTTTAAATTGGGTCATGATTAAGTGTTTTTAGGCTTGTCAAAAAGTCTGAAAGCAGGAAAAACAATTTGCATGTAGTCAAAAATGAGCACAAATGCCATAAACCCAAGTTGAAGCCTCACTTTGAATACTGACCATGCTGTCTGTGGTCACATTTCCATGTTCTTTGTTGTTTTTAATTTACGTTTTCTTGCCTTATTCCTTTTATTTCTTTGTCCTGTTTTTTCTATATTTTCTTAGCCTTATTTTCATTTTTTATTGGTCTTACAAATGTTTTTTTTCTGGTTTTATTTCTGCGCTTTATTGCTCATATATTCATGTTTTTATTATCTGATTTTTGGAATTTCTCTGGTCTTTTTTATATTTTCATGGTCTTATTTCAACTTCTTTCCTGGTCCTGTTCATAATATTTTCCTGGGTCTTATTTACACGTTTTCTTCGTCTCAGTTTAATCTTCTCTTGGCCTTTTCTGTGTTTTTCCCAGTTTTATTTATGGGTGTTTCTTAGTATTGATTCAGTCTTATTCTTTTGAATTTCTCGGCCTTACTTTCAGTTTCTCTTGGTCATATTAATGTTTTCTTTACTCATCTTATTCGTGTGTTTTTTCCGTCTATATTTGATATTTTCTTTGGCTTATTTCTGGGTTTTTTTCCCTAATCTTATTCGTGTCTTTTTTCGTCTATATTTGATATTTTCTTTGGCTTATTTCTGGGTTTTTTTTCCTAATCTTATTCGTGTGTTTTTTCGTCTATATTTGATATTTTCTTTGGCTTATTTCTGGGTTTTTTTTTTCCTGATCTTACTTCTGTGTTTTCTTGGTTTTATTGCTGTGTGTCCCTGGGCCTATTTTCATCTTTTCTTGGTTTTATTTGTGGCTTTTTCCTGATCATATTTCCACGGTTTCTTGCTCTCTATTTAATCTTTTCTTGGTCATACTTATGATTATTTTCTAGTCTTATTCTCACATTTTCTTGGTTTAACTGCCTTGCTTGCTTTGCCTTATTTATTTTCTGGTTCTTAACTTTTACGTTATCTGTTGTTTTCATATTTCTACCACATCTCTTTGTTTTGTTTTAGCTTTCTTGGCCTTATTTGTACATTTTCTTTGTCGTATTTTGTCATATGTTTCTTTGTCTTGTCCTTATTTCCATATTTTTTGGTCCATCTCTTCTCACCTCCTCACGTGAGCGGTGCTGTCTGACTCTTGTTGCTCTCTGCTCTGCCTCGGCTGCCGTGTCATGGAGCAAACAGTGTCTGTTGTCCAATGAAATATTGATGAACAGCTTGGACAAAAAGCAACACAACAGGAGGTGGCAGCTGAGGAGTAATTTAATCATTTAAGTTAGAGTGACATGAGTGTCAACAACTCCTGTGACAGGTCTTATGGTTCAGGTTTTAGACTTTAATTTGACCCTTTGGATGAAGATTTTGTTCATTTTTCTTTTGTGTTAAGTTGTCACCTTCAAAAACTACCAGAAACACGTCATAAATTGAGGATGAACCGAATATTTGGACTTTTAAAAATTTTTTTGCCCTCTTAGAAACATCAAGAATGAACATTTACACATTAAAACAACAAGCAAACAAAAAAACCACATCAACACACAACATGCACCCACTTCCTCTTTGGTGATTTAGGTTGCAGTGTTTTGGCACAACAAAACAGCCAACATGTGTATCTGTTCATTTCAGCCGTTAGAAAAAGGCCTTAACTTCTGAATGTGTTTTTTTAGGCAACAGAAGCTGGAGAAGGTGATGGACCAGGAGGGCCTCGCAGACGAAGAGGTGAGGGAGAAAAAACTGAAGGTTTTTTGAGCATGGTTAATTATCTGTTGAACTTCACGGGCTTATTTATCTAATTTTCTTTGAAACAGAAAGCCTGTGTTATAATTGTCATTATAAATGTTTGAGCCTGAAAAGTGTACACTCTTATCGTCAGAAATGCTCCATGAAGCACTTGTTTGGAGCTTCTTCAGCCTGAATTGAATTGAACCTTACTTATTTTTAACATTCAAATGAGAGACAAAAAACAGAAATAGAAGAAAGAATATATTGAAGCCCTTACTTTCAGTATAATCAAAAAGGAGTGGAAGGAAGTAAACTTCTCCATCAGTTAATAAAACATCAGTAAAACAGGAAAACGATTTCTACGCAATAATTAAGTGATACAACAAAAACAAAACAAAGTAATCCTTCCTTTATAGTGTTGCATCCTGTTTTATCCATATTTCTACTGAACATTATATTTTTATGTGTTATTACCTCCGCCAAGGAGATTATGTTATTGCCGCCATCTGTTTGTTTGTTTTTTTTGTTTTCGTTTGTTTCTCTGTTAGCAACATAAGTCAAAGATGAAATTTTCAGGAAATGTCTGGATTGGGACAAAGACCAAATGATTAGATTTTGGGAGTGATCCGGATCACCGTCTGGACCTGGAAATGTTTTAAAGGGTTCTTTAACATTGCGAGATCGGACCATTTTCAGCATTTGTGCATATTACTCCACCAAAAATAGTCAGGGCATTTGGAAAAAGAAATACAGGACACGTTTCCAACAGGTTCAACAAGATATCAAAGACTGATCTGGATCCTGGCAAATTTACGCATTTGTGCATATAATAGAGATGGGACGATTTTACCCCCCCAAAACTTCAACTTAAAAAAAAAAAACCTTGATTCACCATTCGATTTGATGCCCCCACCCCATTTAAAATGAAATAACTACTCACTGCTAATTTATTTCCAATATATACATTTATTTATGCTTAAAAAATACATTAAAAGTGCCTCCAGGTCAAAAAATCAACACAGAAATCGACACAAAGTGCCTGTGCACTGTAGTTTTGTACACTTAACTGCTGCGCTCTTTTCGTATGGGACACAGCTTGAAAAGCTTTAAGGAAGAGTAGTCTGCTTTCTAGATGACGAAGAACTGCTGGAGCTGTGAGAGCTAGAGCTTTCTTACCAAAGAATGCAGCACTTCTCCCACTCAGCCGGATGTTTACACTATAATGCTGAAATAGATTGGTTGTGCTGCCACGACCACCGACGAGAACTGCCTTCAGACACAATTTGCAGCGAGGTGTTTGGTGTTCGTCAGACGCTGCAAAACCAAACCAACTCCAAATTACGGACATTGAGGGACCTTTCTTGGGCAGAAGCCCCTCTTTCTCCTCGCCAGTTACGGCCGCTGCCATGTTGTCGATGTTGTTCATGCGTGTGACGTCTCGAGAAGAGCAGAGTGACATACTGCAGGAAGTGCACTACGGAAAGCCTCGAGTCCTCGCGAATGTGAAATGAACGGGTTGAATTTTTAAAAAATCGTTAAACTCGAGTTTCAGGAAAACTAATCTGTATGACTTGCCAACTCGATTTTTAAATCTTTGCGATTTTTTTGCCCAGACATATAATCCACCAAAAATAGTCAGGGCATTTTTAAAAAAAAATACAGGACAAGTCTCCAACAGATGCTACAAGATACCAAAGACTGATCTGGATCCTGGCAGAAAATTCTGGATTCTCTGATCCAGAACAAGAAAAATTTAGATATCCTTGGAATTTTTGTCATGGCAAGGGAACAAATAAAGACATAGACTTGCAACAAACGCCAAAATATAGCCAAGATACTGTGGAGTCTGGAGTGTTCAATCCAGACTCCACAGTATAACACTCCACAGTGTTATTTGCTAATATGTGCTAATGTTTTCAATGTCAAGGAATCTAAATATTTACATGAATATTTATGGTTTAAATCACAGCATGGGTGAGGACTGCGGCGCTCAGAGTGCTTTTCTAGTTTGAAATTTCTTTAGGTTTGAGCATCACTTCAGATCCTGTTGTAACCCTGTCCATAATTGGACACCACATCTTGAAACACAAAAAATTTTCACTCTTGTTCTTGACCTATGAATTTTAAAATTAAAATTTCTCCTTAAATTATAATCACCAACTGGATCTCTAAAAAAGTTTTTGGATTATCAGTGGTAATGGGTTATTCTTGGCCTTTTAAATTATTTGTGATGTTTGCAGTTCAACAATATCAATGGATTCAGCTAATTTTGACCCTAAAAGTTGTGAATTGTGTTCCAGATAGCCAACCTCTTTTTCTATTTGACTTTAAAAAGAAATAAAAATAATAATGCACTGTCATCATACATCTTGATTTGGATCAAAAAGTACCATAATAACTGAAAAAAACATAATAAATGTGTCATGAAAATCCAAAATATTTCTGCAACAACTAGGGACATTTTGGAAAAATGACTTTGGAAGGATGTACATCATTTTTGGATTCTTTTTAGAATAATGTTTAAATGATTTTATCCATCAACTCTGATCGCTGCTTTTGTGCTCTGCAGAAACGTATGCGGCGTTCTCAACATGCAAGGAAAGAGACGGAGTTTCTGCGTCTGAAACGGACCCGACTCGGTCTGGAGGACTTTGAATCTTTGAAGGTGATCGGCAGAGGAGCTTTTGGAGAGGTAAGAAACTCCTACGGGAAAGTGTTTGTTAGAATATGGGACTTTTCTGGTGCCTCCAAACTGCAGTTTAACTTAATGATCAATGTGATAGTGTGATTAATATAAAGTAAAGTAAGACCCAAATGAGAGCTTAATGTAGCTGTTAATCTGAAATGTAACTTTTTATGTAGATTTTCTAATGCAGTTTACATCCCAAAAACAAAAATATTGCAGTTTTTGCTCCACATTAATCTGCTCTTGCAGTTTGCACAGGGTTTATGTGAAGCTGCAGCCTCATGTTAAAGAAAATAAATCCAGTGCAGCAGAAAAATGAGGCTCTTAATCTTTAACTGATATTTATATTTTGCAGGTATAATATTCAAAGTAAGAGCTCTGTGTCCATGAGTGTAAACAGCAGATCTGCTCTCAGGGATGCTTTACTGGTTTAATTGGTAACTAATCAACTGAGTGTCTGCTCTTAAAAAACCTCCTCAGGCTGAAGTCCACAGCTATCAGCAGAACAACACGAGCACTCTTTTCCTTCATGGATTTTACATAAATGATTTTTATTGTCGGGTTTATTTTTATACTCGTGTGGTGACCAGGGCAGGAGGATTTTTGTCTGCAGGCTTGTGATCACTGCGTCTGTCTTTGTGATTATCAAAATTATTGTTATTGTAGTTTTTAGTGGGTACTAGGGATGTAACGGTATGATAATTTCATATCACGGTTATCATTATTATTGCAGTATTGTTGCAGTGAGCTCAAAATGTTCAAAAAGTACTTTAGCACAGTCTTGAAATCATTTAATCCCTTTAATATTATTATTTTAACATTTCTTTTGTCTTTTTTGTCAATAACTGAAATGTCCTATTAGTAAATTTGTTAAAACCTTTTTAACTAGAAATTAAAGTGAACAATTCTGGCAAGTGTTTGTCATGATTATGTTATAAATGTTTAAACTGTGTGTAATTACAAAAAAAGAAAAAACTAATTTGTACGTTATTGCCTCTGCCAAGGAGGTTGTGCTGTTGCCGCCATCTGTTTGTTTGTTTTTGTGTTTGTTTGTTTATTTCTCCATTAGCAACATAGGTCAAAGATGAAATTTTCTGGAAACGTCCGGATTGGGACAAGGAACAAATGATTAGATTTTGGGAGTGATCTGGATCACTGTCTGGATCCTGCAAAATTCTGGATTCTCTGATCCAGAACAAGAAAAATTTAGATATTCTTGGAATTTTTGTCATGGCAAGGGAACAAATAAAGACATAGACTTGCAACAAACACCAAAATATAGCCAAGATACTGTGGAGTCTGGAGTGTTCAATCAGATTTGTTGTATCTTGAAAAACTTTGGAGCTAGATCCAGAAGAAAACCGCCATGATGAAAAATGGCATTTTGGTGAATAACTACTCAACTAAAATAGATATCATGATGAATCTAGTTGCTAATGGTATGTTTTCATGATCAAGGAATTTAAATATTTAGATGAAATAAAGGTAGGACTAATATTTATGGTGAAAATTATAATATGGGTGAGGACTGTGGTGCTGGCGGAGGTCTGTGCTCTCCGAGTGCTTTTCTAGTTAATGAAGTAAACAATGCAGCATTAAATTAATAAAATAGGAATTAAAGTTAAGAAATGACATTAATATGTAGAAATTAAATATAAGGCAAGGCAAGGCAAGGCAAGTTTATTTGTAGAGCACAATTCATACACAAGGCAATTCAAAGTGCTTTACAGAACATATAAAGTAACACCAGAGTAAAGTGGAGCATACGCCACATAAGCGTCCCGCTGAAGTCGATGACGGTCGCTCCTCTTCTGCCCTCAGGTTCGCCTCGTTCAGAAGAAAGACACGGGTCACGTCTACGCCATGAAGATCCTCCGTAAAGCCGACATGCTGGAGAAAGAGCAGGTGAGACAAACACCTGAGCTGTGCTGTTTGGTTTCAGGACATGTGTGAATCCTCCTTAAACCTGCTGCCATCTCTGCCTCAGGTGGGCCACATCAGGGCGGAGCGGGACATCCTGGTGGAGGCCGACAGCCTGTGGGTGGTCAAGATGTTCTACAGCTTCCAGGATAAAATGAACCTCTACCTCATCATGGAGTTCCTGCCTGGAGGTACGACCCCCTAAACCTGAAACAACAAACCGCTGAGCCCGAAATTAATGAAAACAAGAAAACACAAAAAACACAGAGGACAGAAAGTCCAGGAGGTAAAGGCGGAGGGGCCGGGCAGCAGCGCAGGGTTGCCAGGTCTTGTGCTTGGTGTAAGGATTTTAACATAAGAACGGCACACCTTAATATAGTTATCAACCTCAAGTTATTTAGAAATGTGTAAAAGGGCTGAATTAGAAAAGGAAATACCAGAAATAGGTCTGTACGATATGGACAAAATATTATATCTCTATATTCATTCCAGATATCTTGATATCGATACAATATGACTACAGGTTTGGTGAAAACCAAGCGGTGCATTCAAGGGCAATTGAAAAAATGAAATTTGTTGTGACTTCCAGAGCTGTACATGCAGTTGTTGTTTAGTGTTTGAGATTCTTTATTTTTAAATTCTGAAATGCAGACATTAGGGTACATCATGTACATAAAGAAACAACCAAAATTCCTCTGCAGTTCAGTCTTTTCTTTTTCTTATTTAAGTATAAAAACTAAAAACAACAACATGGGAGAGCAAAAGTGTGCACATAAAATCAACTGAAGATACAACACAAACAGTCTCGAGGGGCAGAAGGATAGAAAAAAAAATTATATGTATGTATGTATAGATAGATAGATAGATAGATACATAGATAGATAGATAGATAGATAGATAGATAGATAGATAGATAGATAGATTTTTTTTTTTTAATTTAATGAATAAATAGAACATTGCAGTTTGCAAAGACAGCTAATTCCTTAGATCTTCACCTCTACAAAGTCTGTCTGAATGGGTTTGACATATTTAACCCAGTTGGCCCAAAGTAAAAAAAAAACATCCTTTTGCGGTCGTAAACAGAAATGGATCCTTTCCAAAGTATAAATATAATTTACAATTTTAATCCACTCTTGTATTTTGGGGGGTTCAGGGAGCAACCACCGTCTGGTAGTAGCTTTTTTGCAGGCTGTGATCAATATGTGAAAATGTATTTATGTCTATGTCTTCTATGAAAATTTCCTAAAAATAAGGTGTCAAGCTGTAGAGGAGTTTCTGTATCAATAATAGATATTAATGCTCAATGAAACTCCGACCAAAAAGTTCTTCATCTAAAATTGCAGTAAAATGTCTTAAACTGTCTTTATTGCACAAATAAAGTCCTAACCCTAATGGTTTATTTTGCACATTAATTTTATGAACAAACCAGTAATTTCATTTACAATCAGACCATAAAATAAGATGTTTGTGAGTAAAATCATAAATATGAAAAATAATAATAAATAATTAGTTAAATCTGTTAAAAAGCAGCATTTATAAATCTGAGTAATGTGATGAAGCCCTGTGGTGACTGTAACTCTGTATCTGTGTTAATTTGAGTTTATCCAAAGTATGATTGATGCACTGGGGCTTTTTCTTGTTCTATGATTTAACATCAATTTAATTGTTGTTTTTGTTTGTTTTTAATGTGATGCATAGACTGGGTACTTCCATTTCATGAAAACATAGCCTTAAATATTTACCAAACCAGCCGATGTAATCAGACTCCTCAGGGTTTTATATTGGCTACAAACATAAAAACACATGAGCTGTTGTTCTTTTTTTAGATTTTAATGTTTGATTTCATGAAATTAAATAAAAAAAAAAGAGATTTTAAAAAACAGCTCACTTTTTCTTACGTTTTCATTTGAGAGCGTGCAAGCATTCCTGAAATCAGGTATTTAAAAAAGTCCAACTACTGAGAAGTCAATTAAAACATTATTTAAGATGTGTAGCTAAAGCTTACTGAATATATAACAAACACCTTTGGACTGAAACATGTGTCTGTTAGCATTACTGGGTATATATTATTATCACCTACTTTACGGAGTGTAAATAGATGGCACTGCACTGCATAAAAATCCCCTTCAAAATAAAAGCACAGGACTTTTTCTAACATTTTTAACTGTATTTTTGTTCCATGCTGTCCAGTCCTGCCTGGTAGATTTCTTTAATAACCGGTCTGTGTCACGCTGCAGGAGACATGATGACCCTCCTGATGAAGAAGGACACTCTGACAGAAGAAGCCACTCAGTTCTACATCGCAGAGACGGTGCTGGCCATCGACTCCATCCACCAGCTCGGCTTCATCCACCGAGACATCAAACCAGACAACCTGCTGCTGGACTCCAGGGTCAGTCGGACAGCCTGTGCTCTTGTTTCTCCTCCTTTATAGAAATCTGTAGATACACTGCCTGGCCAAAATAAGAAGTTGTAAACAGACTAACATCTTTTCCTCGACCACAGGATGTGTCTTTGACATGGTTGTTTAAGAAATGAGAAGCTGCTCATGTCATCAGCTGGAGTTAAATAACTTGTTTCAGCTGAAAGATAATCACCCATGCAGTAATTATCCAATATGAGGCTATCCAAAGACGACTTTTTATGACCAGGCAGTGTATCTGTACTTTAATACACAGGAAGTCATGTCCAGGTTAAGACTGGATCTCTCTGAGGTCTTGAGTGTGAAGGTGGATGTGCAGAGGGATCAGAGTTCTTCTCTTCTGTATGGAGCCTCTCTGTGATGATCAGCTCCAGCCTTCTGCCTTCCTTACTCTGATTTTGTTGTTTTCAGGGTCACGTGAAGCTGTCAGATTTCGGTTTGTGCACGGGGCTGAAGAGAGCTCACCGCACTGACTTCTACAAGAACCTGAACCACAGCCTGCCCAGCGACCTCAGCAAGCAAAGTCAGACCTCGTTTTATGATTTAAATGATTTAAATAATGCAGAGCATGAAGCAATAACCAACATCTCTGTTTTAAGACTCATTTTATCATCTGACTGTTTTATGTTACATATTAGATAGATGGATGGATGGATGGATAGATGGTTGGATAGATAGATGGACGGACAGATAGGTAGATAGATAAATAGGTAGATGGATGGGTAAGTAGGTAGATAGATGGATGGATGGATGAATAGGTAGGTAGGTAGTAAGGCTGCACAATTAATCGTTTTTTTTATCATGATTTTGCCATCTGACAATCATAAAAACATTATATCAAAGAAAAACGATTAATGTGCCACACAGTGTGGAGTGCTGTGTATTCAAGTTCCTGCGCTTCACAGCGTTTCTGTGTTCCACGTGCAGCCACAGCGAGTGTGTGTGACTTATGTGGATCAATAATACTGCCAGCCGCTCGCTGGTTGTTTAAAGTTGTGTTTAAATCAATACTGAAGTTTTTAAATAGATGAATAATTGTGTATATTAATTGTGATTTCAATATCACTTACAATAATCGGGATTCTTATTTTTACCATAATCGTCCAGCCCTAGTAGATGGGTAGATGGGTAGATGGGTAGATGGGTAGATAGGTAGATAGGTAAATGGATACTTTATTGATCCCAAGGGAAATTCAAAGCATCTAGTAGCAGGTTACAAGATGAATATGACATGAAACAATTTTACAAATTGACTCCTGGAAATAGTAATAATGGCCCCTCCCAAGCATAATATATTACCCAGAGAAGAATTGAAGAAAAACTTGGTGAATAAAAAGTCGTGCAGATAAGAGACTTTACAAGTACTGTGCAAAAACAAGTGCAGAGATAAAGTTAATAAGTACTGTGTAAAACAGACCAGGGGACGATCAGACCTCCCAAGAAACAGAAGTTAATAATTGGCTGTGATTGTTTCTGTGAAATTCCCTTTTTTTTGTCAAAACAGATTTTTTTGGCTTATGAGTAACCTTGGCTGTATCCTTTATCTTTCATTCCCTTTCTCTTCTTTTTTTAACACTTTGTTTATTGTTTTTTTTATCAGAAGACAACAACAAAATTATTATTATAGTAATAGTAATAATAATAATAATAGCAATAAAAGTACAAAAAGGGTTCATAACTGCCTTGACTCCAAACATTTATGTAAATGTGGCCTTTTTTCTATAATTTGAGTCTCTCTTGTCGTTGAAATGCAAACATTGTCCATTTGTTCCATTTCTCCTGGAGCTGATCCTCCTGAATCCTCACACAGTGGGTTAAATGATCCATAGCACATACTTCCTTTACAATATTCAACCAATCTAGTCTTATCCCTGCCTCTTCTTTTATCATTTTTTATTATTGTCAATTGCTGAGGTAGTTTTTAAAGATGCTTTAAAAATAAAATTTGACTTATCTTGATTTGATGAAGCAAAATAAGCATAAAATTCTTTGTTATCGGCATCAAAACAGTTCCTAAAACTGGCTTGATTTCTTTTTAGCTCGTTAGATTAAGCATTGCTAACAACATTTGATTTTTAGTTTTTATAAATGTTGATTTAAACTTTACAACCAAAGTCGTCCATCCCTGGGTTGGCATTTTAAACTCATTTGATATTAATTAGAAGTATTATTTGGGTTTTTGGTCCAGTACTTTAATTCATTATGTTGTGTTTTAAGGAAAAGTGGATGCCTTTCTTGGTCTTAACGCTGCTTTAATTTTTTTTAACAGCCTTTCAGAACATGAACTCCAAGAGGAAAGCAGAGACCTGGAAGAGGAACAGAAGGCAGCTGGTGAGACTGAACTAAGACAAAACAACACCAAACATCTCTGTGGAAGTTTCTGCTTTTATTACTAAAAAAAAATCTTCAGTTCTCGGTTCAATTTTACACTGGCCGCCTATTAGTTATCACATTGATTTTAAAATTCTTGTATCAGTTTATAAAGCTCGACATGGCCTCAGAGATGGTTTTAGTTTATGAACCAGGACGGCCCTCAGATCCTCAGATTCTTTCTCATTTGGTGATGTGGTTTTTGGTTGTTAGATCAGATAAGATACACCTTTAGTCCCACAGGGGGAAATTCCAGATTTTTTTTTTTTTATAAGATAAGATAACGCTCCAAAACTGTGGAACAAACTTCCAAAAGGGTCTGAGATAAGCTGCAAACATAGACATTTTAAAACATAATCTAAACACTAATTTATTCAACCTTGCTTTTATGTAGCACTTAATTATTTTCATCACTATTCTCAGTATTTATTTCTTATCTTAAGTTATTATTCAATTTTAGTTTAATATTTTATTGTCTGATGTTTCATTCCATCTTAACTATTTGCTTATATATTGATTAGTTTTAAATTTTTTTAATGTTTTTTAGTGGTGGGAGAAAAAAATTAGTATTCAGTGGAATACACTTAGCAGATGGACCTCTGCTGACTGCGAATGTATGTGTGTATATACATTCATACATATATAGCTGCAATTCAGTTTGTATTAACTGTGCAATATAAATAAACTTTAATTAATTGATTCAGTTTAAAAAGAGAAACACTGAATATTCTCCTTTCCTAACTCTATCTTCCTGATGGAATTATATCTTATTTTAATTCTGGTTTTATTCTGAACAGTCATCTTTAACCAGCTGTCTTCCTCGCTCTCAGGCCTTCTCCACAGTGGGAACCCCAGACTACATCGCTCCCGAGGTCTTCATGCAGAACGGATACAACAAGCTCTGTGATTGGTGGAGCCTCGGGGTCATCATGTACGAGATGCTGATCGGTAAGAACCTTCCAGATTTACCTTTAAGGCTTTTAGACGGGGCTGAGCGGGGGTTAAATGTTTGCTAATCCGTCTACAGGTTACCCTCCGTTCTGCTCGGAGACGCCGCAGGAGACGTACAGGAAGGTGATGAACTGGCGAGAGACGCTGATCTTCCCTCCAGAAGTGCCCATATCAGAGAAGGCCAAAGACCTCATCCTCAGGCAGGAGCTCCACTCTCTCCTTTCTCATATTCTGTCACCATGAAACAGAGATAGCAGTGATGTGGTTTAGTTTAGTGCTTTTAAACATCTAAACAGAAGTGCTGCTGTGTTCGGGACATGAAGTGAAGTCTTGTCTGCAGGTTCTGCTGCGAGGAGGAGCACAGGATCGGAGCTGCAGGAGTCGAGGAGATAAAGTCCAATCCGTTCTTTGAGGGAGTGGACTACGACCACATCAGGTGATGAGATTTTTTAATGTTTAACCTGTTCTGCCCCTTTTTTAAGCCTCCTGCTCGAAAATGACATCCTCATAAAGAAAAGAGTGTATCTCTGCAACCACAAGGTCTGTTTGAATTATTTTAGTGTCATAATAAAAGTAACACTTCCTTTGTTCAGATGTGGGATTATCAGTAGATGTGTTACCCCCAAATTCCACTGCACGCGAAAGCGCCATGGTGCGGTCTTGCCCCAACAGCCAAGACCCACTGAAAGCAGCGAGCAGCGGCGCGGTGCACAGCCCCAGAGGGGGAGGGCATGTTATAGACTGAGGAAAGAAATAAACAACACCTCACTTCGCTTCTCTAAGGTCCCTTTGCTGGTCCCAACCACACAGCTTCGTTATTTATTCAACTTCTATCCACCTATATCCGGGTAGAAAAGATGTTTGATGTCATGTATACAATCTTATATATTTCTGTACCTCTATGATTTACTGTTCTTCGTCCGTGGTGTCGTGCTGTCTCTGGGACAGCAATGGGAGCGAAGTGCTCCGCAGTACGGTCTAAGGTCGCTGCGCGGCTTCGTGTGCGGTGGAATTTAGGAGTCACTGGGACAGAGTAGATGAAGATAGAAGTCAAAATAACTTGGAAGTTTCATCCTCACCTAAAAAACATTTTTTTCTTGTGAATATCTCTTTGGAATGATAAAAGTTTAGTTGTGACATATTCAGATGTCTGGTGTACAAACGTTTTAAGTTGCCTTGACTAATTGTTGATTTTTTTTTTTTTTTCATTTTTTAGTTTGAGTTGAAATGAAAATGAAATGAACTGGTGTTGTAAACAGGGAGAGAGGGAGGAGTCCTGGTGCCACACACCTGATCCCTCCTTTTGTCTCGTGCATA
Organism: Scarus forsteni; assembly: GCA_036419115.1. Taxonomy (NCBI): domain Eukaryota; kingdom Metazoa; phylum Chordata; class Actinopteri; order Labriformes; family Labridae; genus Scarus; species Scarus forsteni. The sequence goes on from JAZDUH010000145.1 coordinate 2,894,182, forward strand.
GAAGTGCTCTGTCTGCCCTCTTTAACCTCTCTGATCTGTCCCACAGAGAGCGACCCGCCGCCATCCCCATAGAGATCAAGAGCATCGACGACACCTCCAACTTCGACGAGTTCCCCGATTCAGACATCCTCACACCCACAGGTACGCCGCAGGTTTCCCTTGGACTCACCTTTACCTTTGTGCCCTGTGATTGGCTCAGAGTCATGTTAACGGGGCTTCTGGGAGCTGCTGAACTCAGAGGGGCAGATTCTTAAATACACCGAGATAATGTTGATATTTTGGTATGTTTAATATTTTATTTATTTCCTGAACTGAGCTCATATCGGCAGTTAGAAGTGAGATCAGTCCCTGTCACCTTGTGTGTGACTGGTGACGTTCTCCTGTCTTATTAATCATGTTTTCACTCTCTGGGTTTGACTCTAAATCAGTGGTCACCAACCTTTTTCAGCTGAAGATCACCTATGATGCTAACTGAGATGGTTTGATCTACTGGCCTCACTGAGAACCATAAAAAGAACTTTTAATGATCATCGTCTAACTTCACAATCAAATATTCAATTTTTCAATCCATAAATGTGATAAAAGGTAGAAAGTAAAAATAAAGATTCTGTGGATTTAAACTCGCATTAGCACTTTACAATGTATTCAGCCTAATACAAAACAAATCTCGTCACTAAGGACTGGAACAACGTTAGCATAAAACACAATTTAATTCATCTTAATGTCTTTCTAATACCGAAAACTAACAATTTATCTTGCATAACAGCTGGATTCACCAGATTTGTCATGGTTAACATGTCATTGTTTGTGTCTGTCAATTTCTTAGGATACAGAAAAATCTGCGAACAAACAAAAATAACTGATACTGTCTTAGTGTAGGATTTTAAGGTTTGGAAAGCTAAAAGCCGCTATTATAAATACTTTACTTAACCATTTTCTGATACTATGGTTCATATATAATCTAAAATTCATCAAAATAATTTTGTGCCTTTGTCTAACTCATTTTAGTATTGTCTATTTTAAGTTATTACAGTTGCTATTTTATTTGCAAACATTTCTGCATTTTCTATTTTTATGCCAAATATTTTTGTATTTTTCTGTCATGACAATCAGCTGTTAGTTTTTTAAACATTTAAATCCTGCACCAAGAAAATATGTAGTTTTTGGTTTGTTTTTTAGTTTTTTCTGTTCTCTGAGGTGCTTACGGAATCAAACAACGATTTTATTTGTTCTGTTTTAAAACTTTAAATATCCCTGAATTTATTGATGACCTCTGCCAAACAGCTGAGCTGGTAGTTAAAGAGTTAAACAGGTCAAAGTAGTTCCTGATAAGTTTCAAAAGGAAGTGTTTGTGGTTGTGTGAATGCTTAAAGGGACAAAACCACACATTTAAAACCTCAACAGTCCCCCCCCTCATATTTTTAGAGTTTGATAACACTTTGCTGACCTGATAGGAAGTTGTTGGGGGCCTGATTTGGTCCACGGGCCACCAGTTGGTGATCGATGGTACAGACTTTTATGGCTGTTGACGCTGGGCGGGGTCGTCAGAGCGGCTGTGTGAAACTACGGTGGCATCTTCATGACGGAAGGAAACGGGCGGTGAAGTGAGAAGCCACAGAGCGCCTTTCTGTCTCTGTCTCTGTGAGGAGATGAATTTTGTTCCAAAGACGATCACGATCAGAGAAACAAACTCTGAAGAGGAGAGTCATCAAGCTCGATGGACTGTGACTCTGCATGACCAACACGTTTGGGCCTGTGGCCTTCATCATGAAGGCCACAGGCCCAAACGTGTCGGTCTAATAAAGTTGTTTCCTGAACTCCGTGTTGCTGGAGCTCTTTTTCAAGACTCTTTCTCTCCAAGAACTTTTCATCAGTAACTTGGTGCTTAAAATCAAATTTTATTTTTTGATTTTGATCTTCTGAAGTAAGCACAAATAGCTTTTGTTGCTTTTCTGGTAAAACTTGGACAAATTTTCTTCTTGCTGCTCCTTTCTAGTCATGGAGGTGTTGATTGATGTTGTGTACAGATTCTGTTTTCCTGTTTGACTTAAGAACAATTAAACTTTGACTAAATAATCATTTAAACTATTAAAGGAGTATTTCAGGTGTGGTGGGCGGGCGGTTTGGTCCTAAGTACGCCTGTCGCGATTTTGCTGGACGATAATTGTCCAAAAAATTACTGCCGATAAATTATATTATTGTCAATAGAAATTTTTTCATTTTTTTCATTAATGTAATTATAATATATGTCAAAAAAGAAAATACAACGTATCAAAAGCAATAAACTTTAATTTCTTAAGAGTTTTTAACTGTAATTGGAAGGTTAAGAGCTTTTAATAAAATAAATTAAACCAGCAAAAAAAGAAAAAAAACAAACAATGAAAACAAAATGGATTCTCTTTTAGGAAAAATTGCATGTAAACAAAAATCATTATACTAATCAAAAACAATAAAAAATAAACCCTGTCCCTGTAAAGAAAAAACCGAAACTCCAATAAAAACATACACAACAAAAAAATCAATAAATAAAATGTAGTTTATACAGTTCCTGAATTGTTTGTGACATGTACTTCTCACGTCAATTCGTACTGTCTGTCAAACGTTTGAAACATTTTCCAAAATGGTGGCTTTCCAGTCGTATGAAGGGCTGCATTTCTTTTGCAGTGTACGAACGACACTGTCTGTGAGCGCACCATTTTGCGCTTTTATTTATATTTACTTTGCAGACCAAACGCCTCAGGTGGCACTGACTGTCAAGACGAAGGCTCCACTGCACCTCCTCTTCTTCTTCATCACTACTTTCAAACAAATTCGACACATCGGCTCGTCGGTGTTCATGAGCTCACACCTTGTTCATTCTTATTTATCGTGCCGTTAATTGATTTATTGATTATCGTGATGGGCCTAGTCTTAAGTTTCTCATAATAAAGGGAGAAAAGCTGTTAAAATGCTTTCTTCATGCTGTAACAGATGTCCCTTGTGTTTCCTTTAGTTGCTCCGGTGTCCAACCAGACGGAGGCCGACCTGAAGAACAAGGACTGGGTCTTCATCAACTACACCTACAAACGCTTCGAGGGCCTCACTGCTCGGGGCGCCATTCCGTCCTACATGAAGTCCGGGAAGAGATGAAGGCGGGACAGCTTCGCGTCACCTGACGGCGGCGTCCGAACCCCGAGAGGAGAACTGGGTCTGCTCTCGGTAAACTGAGCGTGGGATCAGGACGGATGATCCCGGGGCTCGCTCTCATCTGCTGCTTCACTGTACGGACCGCTGCCTTCACTTCCTCTGACGCCTCCCAGGGCTCACGGGACGCCTCCATTCCTGAAACCAGCATCATTTCTACATTCCCTCTCCGTAAACCAGCACCGGTCTGTTGGATCTACCAAGGGCTCCTCTGTCTTCGCACGTTTCTCTTTGACGTTTCTTTTCCAGCCTCCACGTGAAGCTAACATGTGCTCTTCAGGGATTCTGTCCGCCGTGGAACCAAAGATGTTTCTGCTTCGTTGCTCCGTCTCTGCTCCGCTCCTCAGACTTCTGTACAGCGATCTGCTCGTTGGATTGAAAATAAGAGAATGATGCATTTTGTTGAGTCTTGTTACATTTTTGGCAGTGACCCCTCCCCCTTTTTGTTTGGAAACCTTTAGCACCTTAAAAATGTTTGTCGCTCCAGGACAGGGAGGCTCCTGCTCGTCCGTGCGTTTGGTTTGTGGGTTTAAGAGTAAAAGTTTGGATGCATTAATCTGACCGAGGAGCGGAGAAGGAGTCATTATTTACCCACAAACGGCTGCAGGGTGAGGATCACTGGTGTTTGTTAAATTTTGAGCTTGGATTCGTCTTTGGTTGATTTTGAGTCATTTTAGTGTTTTTGGAAAGAGCTGCATTTCACTATCACACGTCAACCGAGGCCTGAGGCCGAGCTGAATATATTAAAAATGTGGTGCAGTCCATTCATTTAAAAGCCGAGCTGTAAAAGCTAAATAAATCCCAATATTATAAATATTATAAACATCCATTTTTTTCACTAAAACATCCTTTTGTTATCTTTTTTTAGAGCATTAAGAACCCAAATGTTGAATGCACTAAAACAGTTTCTAACACTTTAATCGTGGTGCTGTAACATTTATTGATTAATTATTTTGTGTTTCAAAATGATGCAAAAAATATCAATAAATTCAAGAGAGAGAGGGAGTCAGATGTCTTAACGGCTGCTGCCAACTAGTGGCCAGAGGCTGAACTACAATACAAAGCAAACGTCACAAAACTTTATCAAATATCGAACAATCAAATGTCAGGATCGCACTAAAATATCAATACAGCATTAGGACACAAAATATTGTGATGAACTGGTGTATATATATTATCTTACGCCTCTAATTCAGTCCTTTTTTGGTCTTTACTTTAAAAATTAAACAGTACTGATACCTGTTTAATGTCACTGTAACGAAAATAGAAGCCAAAGACACACAATGTTTTGTAATTCTTCATTCTAGTCACTAAAATTGCAAACAATCCTTGACACACTGTCTAAATTAGACAAAATAACATCAACATTTCTGTATTTAAAGGTTCCAGAGTTTCCCATTACTCTTAAAAATCACATTTTAAAGTGATCAAATCAGACAGCACGGCAACTAAATGATCTCAAGTCAAATTATTGACCAGAAAGCATGATTGATATAAGCTTCCTTTAGTTTCTGTGGTATCAACATTTGATTTGTAATAATAAAATTAATTTTAAGACTTATATTTCCCATTTAGACAAAGGGGTGTTCCCCAGGAAAAAACTTAAAATCCTTATTTTGTTTCTAAGCAGGTTAATGGACAGTTAGACTGAGTATTTGACTTGGATTTCAGGCCTGTGTTGATGATAAATATGGGGAGTATATCTTGTTTTTTGCGACTTTACTCATCCAAAATTTAAATTTAAGCACGCCATCTGAGTTCATTCTTAAATAAGGCATTTTAAATAGATTATTCTGTGGTAAACAGTCAGATTTTAACCGAACATTCGGCCAGACGACTGTTTTAATCAACCTAAACTACATGAATATAACCTTTACTCTCATTACTTACTCTGTTTCGTATTTAAAAACACATTCATTTATCATCTGAACTGAGTGTGTTGCCCAGCCCTATTACGCTGCTGCATACATCCTTAAATCCTCCGTAAATATACATAAATGTGATTTAATTTAGAAGTGAAATATGGACAAAGCTTTACTTGTTGACCTGATCCTGGATGGCAAAGGAGTAAATCCAGATTTTTCAGGGTTCCCACGCATCCTGGAAAACCTGGAAAATGATTGAACAACTTTCCAGTCATGGAAAACAGATGGAAAAGAAGGAAAAAAGTTAAATGTCCTGGAAAATGATTTATCTTCCTTCTACCTTGTTAGTGAAAAATCAATCAAAATCAAAAATAGGAAATGAAGTAAAAATGTTGTTGGTAAGTAGATTTAATAATGCAAAAGCAGGAATCAAATATAAAAACTCTACGACAATGGGGGCAAAATTAAATAAAAAATGGCAGATAAAATTTAGACTACTTTAACGGTAGATCAACTAAATATATTTATAAAAAAGCAGATTAAAAAAATATTTAAAAACCATAAATTCCATTACACAAAAGCCAGACTGAAAAGATAGCTAGCAGGCAATGTTCATGCCTGAGAGTTAGCTCAATATGATACGGTGGTCATCAACTTGTAACCTTGAAAACGTCCTTGAAAAGTCCTGGAAAGTGATTTCTAGAAAAGAGTGGGAACCCTGTTTTTGTAGAAAGAGGTCTGAACGTGTGTTTGTGAATCGTGAGACTTTTTGTGGCAAAAAACAGCAGAATTTCCAAAATAGCGCACACATCAGTGTCGATTTGTTCTTCATCATTTTTAATTTTCAGTGAAGAAATCCCTTCAAACATCAAACTTAAAAGTCATTTAATAAACTCTGCTCCAAAAATGTGCGTTAGGGATGTAAAATCTCTTTAGTTTAGGTTTTAGTGTAGGGCTGAACGATTTGAGAAAATAATGTAATTGCGATTTACTCTGCAATTGTTTTAATGTTTTCATCTTATGTATTCTTAAACAAACATAAGCAGTAGATCTTTTTATAGTAAAACCAATATGACATTAAATTAATCTAAGGATGAAAGATTTGAGAAAAAGTGGAGAAGTGAAGAACAGAAGCAAAATAGGTATGAAACTGATTTTAAAAAAAAAACTGGATGAAAATGGTATGAAAGCAGAAAAAGGTTAATAAAAAGGTGCAAAATAGGTATGAAATTGCAAAAAAAAAAAGGGAAAAATTGGCAAAAAAATCCGAAAGTGGCTTAAAAAATTGATTATGGCAGCAAAGTTGGGAATTAAATTTGAAATTAAATTTCAAAAAACATAAATATTCCAAAAAGGGTTCTGACAGTGGCCAAATAAAGATGAATGGGGGCAAAATAGGCATAAAGTTGTAAAAACTGGTTTAAAAAAAAAGGTAAAAATGGCCCAAAAGTGGGAAAAAAGTGTATGAATAGAGGTAAAAAAAAAAAAATAGGCATGAAATTGCAAAAAAACTACATCACAATGCCAAAATGTTCAACACATTTTGGGCTAAAAATATTGAACCTCCTGCTATTTGAAAATTGCAACAAGCCATATTGTGATTTAATCTAATTTGCAATTAATTGTTCAGCCCTAGTCTGTTCCCCTTTAACAGTTGAACAGTTTCATGAACGTGCGGTCTTGTGGGTTAAATAATGACTCTGAGCTTCGACTCCCTCCTGTTTCCTCCTCTGAGGCTTCGCTTTGGATTTCTGTAAATATGTTTGAATGTGTGCGGTCGGCTGCAGTGGAGCTCACAGCGTTTCTCTTCTCACCTGAATGTTTTCGTCTGTACATAAACACAAAGTCCACATCTTCACGTTTGGAGGTTTTTAGATTTCTCTCAGCACAGGGCTAATCCACCTTCTCCACTGAACACAAAATCCAAAATGCTGTCATGTAAAGATGAATGTAAATGAAGTTTGAGGGTTTCTGTTTCTGCCACGAGGGTTCAGAATGCTGTTGGTGTGTGAATGTCGCCTGGACCATACAGACTTTTCTGCTTTATTCTTTTTTTAAAAGGTTTTTCTGGCACATGAGGAAGAGTATGGAAGTCCACTTTAACAGAGACAAAGACAAGTGTGGGACAAGTTTGGGAAGAAAGGAAAGAAGTAGCTTCATCATTTATTACAGTTATATTCTGTTCTTAGATTTTTGTGTAACCCAACAAGCCAGATGGACAGCTCCATATATCTGTCACAGAAATATTTCACTAGTCCATCTGGGTAGGAGCCCTTTGAATTTGTTTTCAGGGGCAGAACGTTAAAAGAAAAAACAAGCTTGTGATTGGACAGTCGTTTGGCTCGTCACATTCATCACAGACCAATCCACATCAAGCAGGGTTGCACCCTGTAGTGTAGAATACATAGCGGCTAATGTAGCGGCTAATGGCCAACAACAGTTAAAAACAGTTCATAGACATTAGGCATAGTGGCTGACTTAGCCGCTAACAGCTAACAACAGTAATGCTGCGTTCCATTTACCTCGGAACTGGGAACAGGGAACTGGAAGTGACGGCATCTCCGACTTATCGGCGTTCCAGTTGAAGTCGGAAAAAAACACGCCGATCTACCAGGCTATTGTTAGCTGTTGTTAGCACGCCCTGCGTTGTTCACAAATATCACATGAAGAATGTGATTATCACTATGGCAGCATTTTTGTAAATATAAGTCTAACAATACTATGTATACAGCTGATCTAGAGCGACACACACTAGAAGGAAGTGCTAATAAATAGATTATTCCAGGAGCTAAATAACTGTTCACACTGGGGGCATCCATCTTCCATTGTCAACTCAGGGGGTGGCGAGGTTTCACCGAGTTCCCAGTAGGAAATTCCGACCTCGGGGGACGTTCCAGTTGAAGTTTCCTACTCGGAACTCGGAAATTCCAACTTCCGACTGCAGCTGGAACGCACCATTAATAGCCGTTAGCCGCTAACTTAGCCGCTAACAGCTAACGGCCTTATACTGTCGTCTTACACAGTCTTACGCAGTCAGAAGTGATTTTGAACACACTCAGCGTGTGTCCACAGTTCAAACTTTATTTCCTTATTTTATTATTTTCCTGCCTCTGCGTTGGAGCTCCATGTTCTCCAAATGTTTATGAAAGCATCACAAGAATGTCTGCAGGGACTTTTTCCAAGCTTTACTCTAATTTCCACCATGACGGAGAGCTGAACTGATGAGATTTTGAAGGTCACTTCTCCATTTTTAACATGTTTCATAAATGCTTTACAGGATTTGATTTAAAGGTGTAGTGTGTAGAGGTTGGCAGCATTTCAATGAACAGAAACGTGAATAGGATTGAATGTTTCTATTTGTATGTAAAGTCTGTTGAGATCGGTGAACAATCATCTTCATAAAACTTTGTTTTCTTTTTATTAAGTTTGAAAAAGCTTTTTATATCTATGTACCGCGGGTCTCCCCTCTGTGGAGGCTGACATAACCAGGGTTCCCAGGCGCTCTGGAAAACCTGGAAAATGAGGAAAAAAATTAATTGTCCTGGAAAATTATTTGTCTGCCTTCTAGCTTGAAACGTAGGAAATTAAGTATAAATGTACTTGGTAACTAATGTACTCGTAACATTTAGGCTAAATCAACAAAATATATTCATAAAAAGCAGAGTAAATATAGATTAAAAAATACGTATAACCATAAATTTATAATAGTAAGACACATAAAAGCCAGACTAAACAGATAGCTAACAGAAAATGTTCGTGCTGGAGTGTTAGAAACAAAGAAATCCTAAGATCAGTGTGATCAATAACTAGAGATATTGTTCATCAACCTCTAATCTTGTTTTTTAGAAGGCTAACTAGAATTGAAAACTGCCCACAGCAACAATGTAACTTCAGTTGGTTATGTGACACTGGAAAAAGTCCTGGAAAATGATTTCTAGAAAAGAGTGGGAACCCTGATAACGATCCACCATGTTGTCTACTGGTGGGTTTTTGGGACAAAAAGAGTGAAACACGATTGTTGAAATGATTTGTTGAGTCTACAAAAGTTTGCAAAGCCTATAATCATTATCTTAACTGACCTATAATCTATCAAAATGATAGTAATGAATGACAAGCCCTCACCTGGTAACTGTTGTAATGATGCCCTGTTCACGATCCTTTTTGGTCTTTACCAGCTCTAAGTGACGTGATGTTTTAGAAACAGACGGGCTCATTCCAACATCTGACCACTAGATGTCGCTAAAATGCCAGTTTCTACACACTGCACCTTGAAAGTCCACTTTGAAGAATCAACGTAATGGATTTTCCTGTGGCCCTTTAGTCCCAGTGAACCATTTGACTTCAGCAACGGGGTATTTGGAATGGAATATGGAATATTTGGACAATTCAGAGCAATATGGCTTTAGAAGTAGGGATGGGAATCGAAAGCCAATTCCAGTTAAGAATCGTTAACTGCTCCATCAAGGAATCTATATCATGAGTCTTTTTGCTAATCAATTCTCTTATCAATTCTTCCCTCTAACAGGGTTCAGAAGCGTCAGAATTGTGGTTTAATTTTTAACAAAAGGCGCCTACTGCACAACCTTAAGTGAGTGGAAACACCAGCAGAAGCAGTTATCTGTGCTGTGACGTGTGTTTGTCATTGCTGACATGGAAAATCTGCAGGAGTCAATAAGGGAATCATTAAAGGATCGATTAGCAGGATTGTTGATGGCATTAGTATTGACAAAATCAATATCATTCAATTTCCATCCCTATTTAGAAGAGAAAGTGTCTGATATTCTTACTGACATACGTCCACGTGCTGTCTTCTGTCGATTTAAGAGCAAACAAAAAGTGTCCAAAAATATTGAAATGGATCATTTTAAAGCTGTAATTTTAAGGTTTTAATTTAGAATGAAAGATAATGCAGCTTTTATCTTTAGTAAGAAATTGAGTCGTTCAGTTTTAAAGGGTTTGATTTGATGGTTTAAATCTGATGTACATTTGTCACAAGTCCTCTTCTACTCTTTCCAAGTCCTTCCTCTGTCTCTCCTCTGTTGATTAAGGCCAAAAAAAGCCCCCAAAAATATTTAAAAATGTAAAAGGTTGTAAAGACAAACAGAATATTTTTGCGTTAAAGGGTTAATTTTGATAAAACTCACTAAAAAAGAAATCTAAGGCATATAAAACAAATACTTATGATGCAAAATAAAGATTTTTTTTCTAGGTATTGATCACCTTATAGGACATTAAATTGATCCAGTGTTTTACTGTCTTTAAATTTGGATTATCACCACAAATTGGACTTCCTGAAGTGGTTTATTTTCTCTTTATTCAACTCTTTTGTTTCCCAAACTTGTCTCATCCTTTCTTATTTTTGGCACTGATGGGCTTCCGTACATCTCCTCTGGTCTGTAATATAAAGCTCGATATATATTCAGGTAGTTTGTAGTTGGTGCTCGGCACACGGTAACACATTAGAGAAGCACGCAGCAACGCTTTTTTCTATTGGGGGAGGCAGTAAAGGGGGCGGGGTCTATATTTCTACACCGTCTGTTAGAGGAAAACTTTCTGCTCGGCATGTTTTTGTTTTTTTACTGAACTGCAGCTCAAAGCAATAGAGCACAGGAGCGACTCTTACTACAGATGCCACTGTGTGTGTGTGTGTGTGTGTGTGTGTGTGTGTGTGTTCAGACTGCAGGAGAGGATGTGAGCATGCTCAGTAGAGACGATGAGTGTGTGTTGGGGCTCAGATGTTGGTGTGTGTGTGTTCTTATTTAAACCACTCTTCTGTCTGTAGTGTGAGGCTCATGTTTGTTTTTTCTGCTATTTGACAATGAAATACTCTGCACTTCACCTCTCTGTCTGCTGTTATTCATCTTTAGAGGAACAGAAAAGTTCTCTTTGGGACTCCAGTCCACTTTTTCAACATTTGTGTTTCAGGTGGGAGCAAACAGCGACTGCAGAGTCAGTCAGAGCAAAGATTAGAAACTTTTCCACCTTAAAACAAGCAATTAATCAAACAGTCCAGTCCATGCAGTGTCACAGTAGGGGTGGGCAAACCTAAACTTGGTCAGTACTCTTACTTTCGCTTTAATTCCTCTGATAGGAATTAATATAGGCTCATCTCCTAATCGCAGACATGAGCTGTGTTTTGTTTGACAGTTGCTCCGGCTCCCTCTGGTCCTGCTCACTAACAAAAGAAAGAGTCCATCCTGCAGCTCCGCCCCATGAGGGCAAAAGCAAAAGCAGCAGATATGCACATGGCCTTAGTGGTGTTTGTTTGTTTGTTAGCAAGATTACAAAATCTACTGCACAGGTTTTGCTGAATCTTTCAGGAAATATTGTAAATGGCCAAACTTAGAGATGATTAGATTTTGTTATGATCCAGATCAATCATTTCTGCTCAAAAACTTTAATAATATCAGCATGATTCTGAGTGTGAGGTGAGGATGTTCAGGGTCATGAATCATTTTATGATGGACACTTTATCATGAACTGTTGCTTATAGATGTAACAGACATAGGAACCACCTCTGCAAAGACTTGTGCTCTCCAAGGGCTTACTAGTTAAGGCAAGGCAAGTTTATTTGTAGAGCACAATTCATACACAAGGCAATTCAAAGTGTTTTACAGAACAAGAAAAATGCATTAAAATCACAACACAAAATACAATTAGAAAAGCTCTCTGAGAGCGCAGACCTCCGCCAGCGCCACAGTCCTCAGCATTAGTTTGATTTTGACCATAAATATTAGTCCTACCTTTATTTCATCTAAATATTAAGATTCATTGACCATGAAAACACTTACCTCCGCCAAGGAGGTTATGTTTTCGGGAGAGTCTGCCTGTGAGCAAAAGAACTCAAAAAGTTATGGATGGGGGTGCTGGTTTGGTGGAGTGGTTAGCAACCAGGCACCCCATGTACTTGCTTCTGCCGGGGCAGGTTCGAATCCTGCCTGTGACCAGTTTGCAGAGTGTCTTCCCCTGCTCTCTCACCCCCTTTCACAAGCCTATCCACTGTCTCTCTCCTGTCATTAAAGGCACAAAATGCCCAAAAACATACATTTAAAAAAAAGTTATGGATGGATTTTGATGAAATTTGTAGGAAATGTTCAGCATGGAAAAAGAAAGAAGTGATTTGATTTTGGTGTTGATTTGGATCAGCGTCTGGACCCGCCATGATGAAAAATGTGATTTTGGTGAATAACTACTGAACTCAGCAAACATTTTTGTTTAGTTCAGTGTTATTTGTCACCTTGATAAGAGCAGTCTCAGTGCTGTGATGGGGTCTAAAACCTGACTGGAAAACATCAAATGTTCATAACTGAGCTGAGCTGATGGACATGCAGCCATAAAGTTTTTCACAATGTCTTTGCCCAAAGAACAAAAAACACAAGATCCATACCCATGCAGAAACTGTCAAAAGCACCACCAAAATCTAAATATTTTTAAGTTTTAGAAAAATCCATCCAGTAGTTTTTGTTTAATCAATCTATCAAACAAACACTTGCAAAAACATAACCTCAGCAGAGATAAATGATAAATCAAATTCTGCTTCACATATTTTTTTTCTACAAATGTGCAATAAAATATGACAAGAGTTTAAGTATCAAATTATTAATGAAGCTCAATGTTAATTTGTAAAGCAGCAGTTAATAACAGATGTTAGGCTGGAGCCAGATTCTTCAGTTCACAGACAGCTGTGCTCACATGTTTACATCCTCTGCAGACTCTGGCCTGATAGCAGCTCCTACAGGTGACCCTCCTCACCTGTGAGCTGTTAGCTGTAATCAGTGAGTGAATAAAGGTCGGAGAGTTTCTCCTGACAGACCTTCATCTTCATCAGTGCTGTGCTGATGTTTCTGGATTCTGAGTCAGAAAGTAGAAAAACTGTTAAAGGAGATCGAGCTGTAGAAACAGGAAAGAGAATAAAAGTTAGACAGGTGACTGAAGAGGCCAATCAGCAGAGTTCAAGCTCTGATGAAGAGACGAGGGATTCTGCTGAAACCAAACCACAAAAACTTCAGCCTCAGCTGAAGAGAAAATCCCAGAAACAAGTCCTGCTGAACACAAGAAAAGGGCTGCAGGAGAAAATCATCAACACACAAATACCACAAACACCTGCACACAATACAAAACTTCTGGAACAATCCGAGAACGACTTGTCATTCCACCCAAGGGCAGCGGCAGAGGAGCTGCGACTGCTGCTGCGCCGTGAGGAGGTGAGTCTGTTTTTACAGATTTATTTAATAAAGAGTAGAGTAAAAAGACTGCAGCTCCGTCTCCTCCAAAATGCTTCTAGTTTGTCACATTTTCTTCATATATTTAAATCTCTCACATATTCAACGCTCACTTGGGTAGGCATGTACGATATTGGATTTTTGACGTCCAATATGTCGATATTTTTTAATTATCACAGAAACTGATGTTTCTGGTCAAGAGCTCAAGCTCTGTACTTAACAATGGACTTTGTTCTTTCAGTTTTACAGTATATTCAGGGTTCTCACTCTTTCCTGGAAATCATTTTCCAGGATATCTCCCCTCTTAAAATCTATTTATTTCTCTCTCTCAGACATGAGCACTGTCGGCAAGCCGTAGTGTCTTACTATTATAAATTTATGGTTTATACTTTTTTGTATTTATATTTATTTACTCTGCTTTTTTACTGTTTAAGTAGCCTAGAATTTGCGTGGCCATTTTTTTGGTTTGTTTTTGGTCACTATAATTTTTTATTTTTATTTTTTAAGTTATTCTTTGGCTTGCTTTAATTTATAAATTCATATTTTAATTTTTGTCCAATAACAAGGTAGAAGGAAAACAAATAATTTTCCAGGTCAGTTTCCTTTTCCCCTAATTTTCCATGACTGGAAAACTGCTCAATCATTCTCCAGGTTTTCCAGGACTTGTGGGAACCCTGATATTTTTCAAGGAGCAGATGTGAAACAAGAAAAATGTTCTTCTTGTTATTTATTTATACTGCCCTTTACAACAATCCTTTCAGTGAACCAAAGTGCTTTACAATAGGTGGGGGAAAAAAGCAATAAATAAAACAATTAAAAATAAATAGAAGCAATAACAGCAGTGAAAAGAATAAAAGCAATAAGAGCAATAAAATACAATAAAATAAAGTAAAACAGAGTAAAACTAAAAAGTAAGAGTGTCACCACACTACTGGGTATTAAGCCATCCTAAATAAATAAAAACAGCTTTTAATTCTTGCAGAAATGAAACTGTTGATTTTTGAATGTCCCCATGCAGTGATGAGGAGCATCAGTATTGTTCATTTATGGACTTTGCTGATATTCCAGCTGATCTTCAAAAACTTCAATATCAGCCGATTCTTTACTTTTTAGGCTAAATTTTAGGCTTTTATCATGCAGCCCTACTTGTCTGCCTGGTGATTGTTTTTGGACGTTGATGGAGCATAAGCTGTAAAACTGAAAATCTAATAAGTCCGATTCATACTTTGGGCTCTTTATGATGGATAAGAGCCAATAAAGTTTGTTTTTATTTGGACATAAACCTGATTAAGACGATGAGGCCCTCGTTTAATCTCATCTCATATTCATAAATCTTCAGTCACTGATGAATCAGAGGAAATCAAAACACTCAAACTGAACATGTTTAAGAGGCAAAGAGTTTTTATTTCCATCCAAACTCAAAGATAAAAAACAAAGAAACAGTCTGAAGTTGACTGAGTCCCAGTCACAGATTTAAAGGCCTTGAGTTCATGTAACAGATAAACCAGAAACAAACAGGAACAAGTTTGTATGGCTGTACTCGCTCTCTGGGGACACATTTAAACGAAACACACACACAGAGGGCCAGAAATTAAAAAACATAAAACAGGAAGTTTTATAAAAAATTAAGAAAATAAATGTCTAAGTGCAGAATATACAGGGAGGATGAATACTACCTAATATCCATACTTAAGATCGTTTTATACATTTAATTTGACACTTTTAAGGACGATCTGATCCTTTAGATCTTTCATGCATTAATAGTTTATTTTACATTTTTGTTCTTTTTCTTTTTCACTTGATTTCTTCCATCTTTAAAAAAAGTTTTGTTGGTCTCAGAAAGAAGAATAAATATTACGCAGAGGGATATGCACACCAGTAAAATAAAAACAGGTTAATAAGAGATATTGGGTAATTTGTCGGTTTGATTTATCAAAATAAAATCCTGAAAAACGTATGTGTGACATCTAAACTGTTAAAAAATGATTTGGAGAAGAGTTAAAAAACATTTTTATCCCTTAAAGCTCACAATCTTTAGTAAATACTGACGGCTTTAATTAATGTTTCTGTGCTAACAGATGCTGTAGTTAGAGTGTTACAGAGTTTGGCTGCTTTTTCATGATTAAAATGATTTTTTAAACGCTTTCATTTTGCTGCTGTGCTGTCAAACAGGTTTTTATATATTTTTGTTTTTACCTGAATCATATTCAGGGTCATGATTCTCACTTTTTAAGACAGAAACATGATTAAGTTAATGTTATGTATCACATCCTAGCTGAAATATATCCCCATGTTTTTGGTCCATATCGCCCGGCCCTACTCTGATGTAGAAGCTCCTGATCGTCTCTGAAAAATTGATTTAAAAAAAAAAAAAAACGATCTGTCTTTAATGTGCTTTAAACTCTGGAGGCTGCCCATCATCTCCGTTTATTTCTGGAATAATCTGAAAGTCGAGGAGTTTTTTTTTAATCTTTGTCACTTTTTCGCACAGAATAAATAAAAAATAATAAAAGACCATAAATCAGAGCGGACCTGAAACACTCTGAACCTTAAATAAAAAGAAAAGTCTGAAGAAGAAGGAGCTGTCGAGGTCATCAGGAGACGTTACACCAAACTGTCACTACATTTCCCATGAGCCTCAGCGGCCTCCGACCTGACGTTGATCCAGAGTCCTTTTTGACCGAAGGAAAAACCCGTTGGCACCTGACGGCTCCTGCAGGACGAGTCTTTGAGTTTAATGTCTGAGGAGGAAGAGGAGCAGCAGAAAACGATGAAGATGAAGACGGCGTCAGTCCTCGATGGCGGGCAGCGAGGACCCAGGCACCCGGCGGAAAAAGAAGCTGGACCCTCTGAAGAGGTGACCCTGAGAAAATAAAATAAATATGATTTTAAAAGTGAGAGCTAAAATCCAAAGGAAATCAACTTACAAAATAAATATAAATACAAATAAATCACCATTTAATGAAAGTATTTTAATATGTTGATTAATTTATCAGGTCAAAATAAGAATAATTAAATAAAAATCATCAAACTCTAAAGCCTCTGTGGCAGTAATTTATCGATCTTATTAAAATGTAAAAAAAAAAAAGAATATTTTCAAATCATTTTTAAGAATAAAAAAAGATTACATCCCAGAGTGATACGAGATCACTATAATGACTCATTTATTTTATGTCTGTGCAAGAATTTTAAGAGGAACAAAAAACATTTTGCATTGAGATGCAGCTGCAGAAACTGCATGATCTTAAAAACATAAAAATAAATCAATTATGAATAAATTAGGACTAAAGGTGAAAATAATATGCAGAACTAAATGATTAATATTTGAAATAAACATACTTGAAAGTCAGGTTTAAATAAACATAATTCATATTTAGGTTTAAATAAACATAATTAATATTTAGGTTTAAAGAAACATTTAAACTTCAGGTTTAAATTAGCATATGTAAGAGTCGGGTTTAAATGAACCTAATTTTTTTTCTCCATTTATTTTTTCCCCAAATGTGCAACACCACTGTGATGCTGTGATAAATCATACAAAAAAATCCAGAGAAATTCCTAGTTTATACAACAAATCCAGAAAAATACCATAATATTATATTAAAACACTAAAATAAAACAAGAGAACCCACAGATATTTAGATGAATAAGAGCGATCATAATAAGAAAAAGTAAGTAAATAAGACTATGTTAACATAAATACTCATACAGTATGGATAAACCTGAGCAATCGATAGACTTTTTACATACTGAAGTAAAATAATACATATTTAGATAGAATAAATGCCCACGAACTTAGTAAGATAGATATAAATGCCACTGATACATAGTCCAAAATCCAGTGCAGTTGAATAGAATAGTTACATAAATCAATTAAAAAGAAAAATAATAATAATAAATAAATAAATAAATAAAAATAAAAAATAAACAAGTGCTCCCCCTTTTGGTTGTTGACTGATTTCCTTTACCAGTGTTAGTTATTTAATAAATAATAAATAAACATATGTAAGAGTCAGGTTTAAAGAGTCTTTGCCTTTTGGCTCAGGTGATCCCAGCAGTGAATCCAGGACTGGAAGATTGGAGAGTGAGGAGGAAGTCCTGCAGCCAGACTGAAACATAATAATAATAATAACAATATTAGTTTTTATTTTTTACAGGTGAACTCGTTCTTGTTTGTTTGCGTTTAATCCGACTCACCCGCAGTTGTTGACGGCCATGAGGTCAGCGACCAGCATGAAGGGGTACGTCAGCACGCTCACCGCGATCTGAGAGAGAAACTCGGTTCATAAAGACGGCAGACTGCAGGAGATCAATATTTAATATCAATAATGATCAATAATTAATAATCAGGGCTGAACTCACTCCCATCACAAACTTGGTGTAGCTCCTCACAGCAGAGGCCTGACTGAACTGAAACACAAACAACACACTGATTTTTGTTTACCACAATTTAAATCAAGTTTCTAAGATTAATCAGTTTATTGTCAAATAAAGAAAAAGACTGTTTTTATAATCTTTGCATGGGAACATATTTAAGAATACAAGAAGGACATTAATATTTGTACTAAAACTGAGCAGGCTGCAGAGGTGTTTAAAGCACTTATCTAAAATAATTAATCAATATTTTAATGAAAAATGAGTTTAAATAATGAGCCCACCTGTTAATATGATGATCAAATTCATGCTGTTTAATGAGTCTGGTTAAGGTTTGTTAGGGCTGGGCAATATTGCCTTAAAAAAAAACCTTGTGTTTTCACCACAAAACTTGATTTACAATTTTAATTCTTTTTTTTTTTTAAATCTTCAAGTTGACACAAAAATGACATAAATAAAGTTTTGCCTTATGTTATCAAATATATACCAACATTAAACAGACTTTCCTCTTATGGTTAAAATAAATGCTGTGTTTTGTTCTAAAATGTTGATTAATACTTTTAGTTTAGGCAGGCTCGTCTACTTTACAGTAGGGCTGGGCGATGTGGCCTAGAAATAAAATCCCAGATTTTTTTTCCACTCTATTTACTTTCCAGTAAATCACCATGAACACTCTGATCAACATTTAATCTTATTTATGAAACAAAAGCCTGATCATGTGTTTATGCAAAATCTGACAAGATCTACCACCATGAAAATGTTTATTTTTATTAGTTTTTTAATTTTTAAACACTGGAACAACCTATGATCGGAGAGAGAGTACGTTTGGGAAAAATATCTAATTTTAAATTTTTTGTTGTTCTCAAGAAAATCATCTGAATTCATCAGTTTGATGGATATATCGCCCAGCCCTCAGGCTTGTGTCACATTATGTTTATGACAGCGAGGGTCATTTTTGGTCTTGTTCATGTTGGAGTGAAATAATTTATTAAGATCAATAATGATAGAAGAAACATCAGGACAGAGCCTGTGTAGTTTTTGATTTTTAACATCAAACTGTAAAGTCTGCTTCAGCTACATCTTTAAACTTTATTTCTTATATTTAATATTCATAAAACCAAAGTGCATGATCTCTTCCTCTAACTAAAGGAAACAGAGGACGTACACTTTCGTCCACGGCGTAGGTGTTGATGAAGTGAGCGAGGAGGTTACAGCACCACAGGAAGAGGACCTCCCCGAGCACGTGAGGAACAAACCCTCTGAAACACAAAACAGCTCAGAATAAAGACCACGGCCCCACGTTCAAACTGTTAAATCATAATTTACAGAAATATTTATAATTCTGACTCACACGTAGAAACCTGCCAGACCTTCTTCTTTAAAGATCTTCACAATACAGCTGAACATCCCCCTGAAGGTCAGAGGCAAAGGTCATCAGCCTCTTCTCAAAGTGTCAGAGTTAAAGGAACAGCTGAGAAATCTAAGACATCTAAAACATCTAAAACATCTGAAACATCTGAAACTCGGGGTACGATACATGTCACGATACTTGGGTCACGGTACAATAATATCACGATATATCACGTTATCACAATATTGTAATATATCGCGATATTCCACAGTTAAGTAAGAAAAAAACTAGAGATGTGTTTATGTAAATCACATGTTACTCAAACTGAAAACTGAAAGTACAAATCAAGTCAAAACTATTTGATTGAAAAAACCTTTTCCATTTTACTGTTTTTGAAACATGTCAAATGCAGTGTTACATGCAAACAATGTGCATCAAGTCACTTAAACTAATGTTGCAAAGAAATTATTATTTTTTTCTCTGTAATAAAGTATTGAAAGCATCCTAACCTGCCGTGCAGCTCAAACTGTGACTGAACACGTGAGGAATAAAGTGCTTTGAGTTACTGACAGCACAACAGGTAGTAAAAAAATCATATTTCTTTTGTCACTGTCTGAACTGAACAGACTGCATGACAAAAAAATGGTGTGTAAAGGCGGTCCAACGAAATATTATGCTACAGCCACACCGGACGCGAATTTGAAAAGACACGTGTTGAGATTACATACAAAGTCAATGCAAAGACGCGTTTGGACGTAGATTCACCCCGGGCGGGGCGTTGGATGCGTTTGGCGCGGCGCCTATGGAGCGTCCGGCGCGTTTGGGGCGTCAAACGCCTCGACGCTCGAGTTGAAAATATTGAACTTTCGACGCAAATTTGCTGTGCCGCGGCAGCCAATCAGCGATGACTTCCCCCCCCCCCCCCGACGTCATTGAATTTGATGACGTGTGACACTCCTGCCACCTGCTCCGGCTCAAACCCCTCTGAAAGATGAAGGAGAGGTTGATCTGTGCTGTTTGCCATCATCCAGAGCTATACGATTAGATGTGTGTACTCTACAGTGACCGGAACAAAAAGGAGCAGGTTTGGGTGAAAGTCTCTGAGGAGACAGGTTTTGAAGGTAAGTTCTGTAAATATTTGTTTCCAGCTGGATTTGCCTGCACGGGTCATCACTGAGTCTGACTGGCTCCGGCTCTCTACTGCGCCTGCTCAGTGACGCGTGTTGCCCCTCAGCTTGACAAAATGGTCCAGCGTCCAGCCTCGGGTGATACGAGCGGCTCGTCACTACGTTCGAACTACGTGCGTTTAAATACCCCAATTTGTGTTCGGGGACCTTTTTTTTTTGGTGGCAATTTTTTTTGGGCCAGGCAGTGTTTTTCCTCCTTAAAGTCGTCACAGCTCGGCCGTTAGTCTCAGAACAGACAAGTTTTCTTACAGACACAACAGAGAGGATAAAGGTTTGATCAAACATCAGAGGAGACAGCATGAACTGTGGGAGAGTTTTGAATTTAATCTACTGTTACAAAGAAGTCTCAGCTGTGCAGGAAACTTAGATAATCTTACCCGTATTTGACTTCTCTGCCGACAAACTGAGCCATACACCGCACCGACATGACTGAGGGGGAGACAGATTAACAAGGTCAAAACATGGTCAAATATAAGGCAACATACACATTAACATGATCAATCTGATCAACACTGAAGGAGCTCTTCTTTTCTGCTTTTCCTTCTACAACAGCTCAGTGTTTCAGCCCCTTTAAAAAGGAAGTGCTACCTTACAAAATAAAAGTCTCTTTTCTCAGTTCATGTTTTTCTAAAACATGTAAGAAAACCAGTAAAGGATAAAGAGGGGCCGCTCACATGACAACAACAAAAGATGTTTATCCCACTTCTGCCAAATAAAGCCATAAAGACAGCCCTTCTTTTACAGAATCAAATAACTGACTAAATAAAGACTGTTGGTCACTACAGAGCAGAAACAAACCACACCATCCTCTAATTAAGTCCATGAACAGATGAAAAGTAGGGATGCATGATACTGGATTTTTGGATTGGATTGAACTCTTCCAAAAATAAAAACCATTGATTTTAAACATACATGTGTGCATCAATATTGTACATTTGTTTAACCCTTTAACTCCCAGCTCAACTGTTTGGCAGAGGTCAATGAATTCAGGACTATTTAATGTGTTAAAAAACTGACACATCTTTGTTTTTGTTAAATTCTTAGGATACAGAAAAAAACTAAACAAACCAAAGGGACTGATATTTCCTCTGTGTGGGATTTAATGGCTCAAAAGCTTAAAGTTGTTATAATTACTACCATCATTATTATTTTAAATACTTAACCACTTACTGATATGATTTATATTTATAAAATCTGTTATTCATCAAAAACATTTTTGTGTGTTCGTCAAACTCAGTATCATCTATCTTCAGTTATTTTGATTTCTATTTTATTCCCAAACATTTCTACCTTTTTAATATTGTCCCAAATATTTTTGCATTTTTATGTCATCACTTAATCACCCATTAGCTTTAAATCCCACACCAAGTTTTTAGTCTGTTTTTGGTTTTCTCTGTTCCCTGAAACGCTGATGGAATCAAACAATGATTTGATTTGTTCTGTTTTGTTTTTTAAACATTAAATATCCTTGAATTTATTGATGATTTCTGCCAAACAGTCTAGCTGGTAGTTAAAGGGTTAATCTGACATATTCCTGTTGATACACGGCCGATATATCAGCTGAAAATATCTCAATATCAAGCTGTTATTAACTGTGCATCCCTAATGAAAGTCATATTCAGTAAAAGAAAAGTCTAAAAAGTTAAGGCTCGAGTTACAAACTCCACAGAAATCCAAATATAATATCCTCTCATTAAAACATCCATTTCTCAGGTGTGAGAGCTCTTAGCAGGTCGTACCGTGAAAAGGATGAGTAGCTACTCTGGAGAGGCACTGAATGATCATTTCCTGTGAGGTCTGCAGACAAAAACAAGGAGACAAACAGTTTAGTTTAACGTCCGGCTGTAATGATGTTTTAATGCTAAGATGCTAGTTCAATAACTGGAGCTCTTTGGTAGAGATATTACATATTAATGAATCATTTATAAGAACAAATGTGGAACTTTTTAGACTTTTTCAGGCACAATGTGAACGGTGGCTTTAAAGTTACTTTAATTTAACCAAAACATGCCAAGAATGACAAATTACAGAGCAGCAAAGCAGGTGGACATGAGAGTACAACTAACTTTACTGCTCTCTGCTTAAGTATGATGTTGCTGCCAACTTTTATTTTTCTGCTGTTTTTTCTTAAAATTAGGGCTGAATGATATGGACGAAATTTCATATCTTGATATTCACGCCAGATATCAATACAATAAGATACAATATGACCACAGGTTCAGTGGAAACAAGGCATTTTTCAGAAAAATAAAAACATAATAATACAAAAGAAAGTGGAGATTTATTTATAAGTAATCTATATCGTCTATATTGTTGCTTTTTCGATATTAATATCTTGAATGTTCATATCTCAATATAGAAACAATAACGATACCCTACTTCAACCCTACTTAAAATCCCCAAAATCTTTAAACATGACAGTATTAATCAAAGTGCAAATGAATCAAAGACTTCTTCTGACTTTTAAAGCCTTAAACTTCACCAAAAAAAATGTAAGAATCAGTAAGAATTTTAAAGGATTTGCAGAAATGTACAGTAACTTTCAATAATTTAAATTTATTTTTAATAGAATCACAGCGAATAAGCAGAAAAGGAGTTTCTTATGAATGTTCTTCTTTCCTTCTTTTCCTTCATAAGGAAGTTGATATTGCTGAAAGACTCATGCTCTTTTCATTTATTTTCATTTTAGTTGTATTTATGCTATTTTCTATTTTTATTCTAATTAATTATAATTTCATTTGTAAATCTCTTTCTGATTTTTCTCTTGTATCCTGCTGCGGCTGTAAATCTGGAATTTCCCCCGTGAGACTAATAAAGGTACGTCTTATTTTATCCAAGCAGATAACTGATCTGGACTTAACTAGAAATTAACCTGTTCAGCCCCAATGTACCGATTTCAGGAATGCTTGCATGCTCTCCAATAGAAACATAAGAAAAGTGAACTATTCATGTAGAAATATAGTCATGCTGCACATCACCACACAACCACATAGGCCATTTTTACACACACCAAACACAACATCAACACCAAGCAAATGAATTATCAAATATCCAAATCTGTTTCACTTTGATTCAAACTTTGGTTGATTTGTAAGGATTTATTTGAATGGGAAAATGTAGAGAGTTCTGCTTGACTATTTTCCAAAAAGAAACAAAGAAAGATTTTTTTTTTTAATATTATTTTTCAAAAACAGTCAAAAACTGCCACAGATAAGCAGAAGAAGATAAAAACTGTTGTAATTAGGTGTATCGAACACCAAAGTGCCATAAAAGTGAAATCTAAAGTTTGGTATATCAGAAATGTCAAATGGGACTAATGGAGCCAAACTGAGCCAAGATTGGGCCTGACCACTCTGTAGTAAAACCTCTCTAACTTTGCTCTGCATCACTTTATCAGACTCAAACTTGGCAGAAGTAATGTTCACTTGTTTCTTTATGAGGAAGTCATTTTAAAGCAGAAGGTTTAAAAAAGGGTCTGAACAGGTTAAATAAATAACTAACTAGCTCGATAAAACCTTTTACTGCCTCTGCTCTAAGATCTCACCTCTTGGAAAACCTTCCTGAGTGAAGTCTGCGCGTCGTCTTTCTTGGACAGCCGCTCCACCTGCTGAGTGAACACCTTCAGTCATTATTAAACCTTAAAATCAGTCGGAGCTTTGACGCTAAAGCCACCTCACCTGTTTGGCTTTGCTCCTCACCACGGTGCACAGGGTGCTCGCCACGATTCGAGGAGGGAGGCCGCGGAAGAGTCCTCGCTTTCCATCGACCGCCATGATGTGCTGAGCTGGAAACAGATCGACTTCCTGTTACTAAAATCAGGAGGACACCACGAGGCTGCACTGAGTTAGACTTCACTGACCGTAGGAGAAGAAGCCGGGCAGGTACAACACTCTCCGCCCAAACATGGTCGTGCCCACGGTCGGAGGAAGAGGCTCATGACCCACCTGAAGGACAAAGGTCACACACAAGGTCAAGACAGAGGGGGGATCAAGATGAGGTGAGGGCAAAGGGAGGTAGGGCTGCAGACCAATGGGAGACCAGAGATTCTTACACATGTCTGAATATTTATCTATAAATTAACTGTTGATAGCCCTCACTGTACCAAGACTCTGTACTTTGGTCTGTTTGTATTTATTTAATAATAAATAATAAAATTATAATTGTTATTTACTGCCAAGTACATTCACACATGCAAGGAATCTGACTTTGTAGGTTGAAGCAAAAACAATCATCATAGAATAAAACTGAAAAAAAAGAAAGGAGGAATAAAATAAATTATAAAAACAGGTAGAAAATATGCAAAGTTAACTGGGTAGGTATAAAAAATATACAGTAAGCACATAAAGAACAATATGGTGCATCTCTAATCAGTTTTAATACCGGTATCTATCAGCCAAAAATAATTTTAAATATCTGCAAAAAAATGTAGAACGTGATTTACATGAATAAACATCAACAAACCAACATGCCAGACAAGCATTAACAAAGCCAATAAACAACAAGCCCATACGGAAGAAAAACAACTATAAAATAATCATAATAAAAATAATACAGATATATTATCATGAGTTTATGAGGAAAAACTCTGAAGATGATGTTAAAAACACCCGAACTAGGAATAAATTAAGAAAATAGTAAACTAAAAAAATAGTAATAGTAATAATAAATAGGAATGAACCAAACACTGGCATTTCTAAAGTCATTATATCTTATACTGATAATCTGTGTAAAGACCATAAAGTCTACACTTCACTAAAATTAACCTGTTTCTTCCATGATTATATTTTATTAGTGTTAGAAACAAATGTAAAGCAAGATAAACAAATTTTATTCTTTCATAAATTACATTTTTGATTTATAAAATTGGACATAAGGTGATGATGAGGTAAATCACTGTGGTGCATCACACTTTAGAACAATATTACATCAAATATTTTGGATTTTCAGGACCAAGGTGTCAAATATCTGTAAATATTGGCAAAATTGATCATGTCAGCTTTTACAGCAAATATACAGTGATACCAGTAGTGTGCATCCCTAATAAGAAGTACTAGGGATGCACGATAAAAGTTTGATATCAACCGATATCAGCCTAAAAAGTTTAGTATTGTATTGGCCAATACTGAAAATTTTGCAGATATTTACAGCTGGAAAATTGGCAGGAAAATCGGCAAATTACCCAAATGTTCAATATTGATGCACCTTCTCATCGCTGCATGGGTACATTTAAGTATCGAGGGTTTCACTTTCACAGCAGTTAAAAGCTGTTTTTCTTGTTTACATCTGTTCATGTGATAATATGCTTTTAACACTGAAAGAAATCAGTCAATTTTATTAAACATAGAGCTTGTGCTCTTGACCTGAAATATCAGTATCGGCGATAATTAATCAAAAACATATCTGCATATAGGATATCTGCAAAAATTCCAATATCATGCACACCTAACTAGGGGTGTCCGGATCCGATATTGATATTGGAAATTGGAGGTGTGAAAAAATATCAACCCAGCAATATATCGCGATATTTTGACCTCCAATATATTATATTGATATTTCAAATAGTAATATCGATTTTTTCATCGAGCTGCACTGTAAGTTAGGATGCTTTCTGCAAGTTCTCTGCAACATTCGTTTAAGTGACTTGATGCACTGTTTTCGAGTTAAGTGCATGTATGTAACACTGCATTTGACATATTTCAAAAACAATAAAATGGAAAATTTGTTTTCCATCATTTAGTTTTTGACTTTATTTGCACTTTCAGTTTTTACTAATACTTTGTGATTTATGTATATGCCATTTCTATTTTTTTTTCTTAGTTAACTGTAGAAAATCACAATATATCACAATATTGTGATATATTGCGATATTATCGTATTATGACCCAGGTATCATAATACGATAATATCGTGAGGTTCTTGCCAATATTCACCCTATTGGATATCGGTACGATACCAGCAAAAAACAAATATCGGGTTATATCGGCCTGCATCTAAAATCTCCGACATAAACACTCCTATTCAAGGAGGCCATTCTAATTTATTTTTTGTTTATTTAATTCAGTTGTAAAGTATGCTTATGTTTAAGTTAAACACAGTGGTTATTTTGTAATTTAAAAATATGATTTTGTTTTTATTTGATTTATTGAGGTTACTTTTCAGGGTCTTCTAATTTATTTTTTTACTTATTTCATTTAATTGCACTATATTCTTATGTTTAAGGTTAGGCTTATTGAACCCATTGGTTAATAACAAATGGGTCAGTTTTTCTCATACCTACTATTGCTGACTGCTGTTCTCTGTTTGAGTAATCTCACCTGATCAAGTCTTTTCTTACAGTCCATACTACAGAATAAATAATAAAAGCCTGTATGATTCCTGCTGGTACCGTATGGGATTGGTATCGGACTGATATCGATATCGGCCAATACTCAAGACTGCAATATTGGTACCATATCGGAAGTGAGAAAGTTGTATCGGGACACCCCTACACCTAATAGATACAGTAATAACGACATAGATAATGAGAATAATGAGATTTTTTACACTAATGTTAAATGTTTTACAAAATAAACAGACTGAAAAAAGAATATTGATATGATAAAACGAACTGCTTAAATATACGATTAATATAACAACATCAAAAATAAGATAATTTAAATTGAGTTTGTGGATTTAACTTCATAAACCTTTTTTTTTTTTTTTTTAAATAAACGATCATCTGAAAACAACCCGCCGCCAAACCGGAAGAACAACAACCGCTCTGGAGGGGCACTGCTCTGTCCGGTAACCACCTGATTCATCACACCCAGGCAGTCCGGTACCGGCTGTTCCAGCAGCTCGGAGTGAGATAAT
This sequence comes from Scarus forsteni, assembly GCA_036419115.1. Taxonomy (NCBI): domain Eukaryota; kingdom Metazoa; phylum Chordata; class Actinopteri; order Labriformes; family Labridae; genus Scarus; species Scarus forsteni. Next base: position 2,921,216 of record JAZDUH010000145.1, read on the forward strand.
TAATCCAGAACATTTTCCACTTAAAGAACAAACAGCACAAACAGCTCAGGAGCACCAGTGTCGCCATGTTTACAGCCGTTAGCCACCTAGCTCCGTTAGCCCGTCACCTCGATCAGCAGCTTGACGTAGTGCAGCGGGTGCGTGATGGCGGTCACCCCGGCGCCCAGCACGAACACGGCCGAGTCCACGTCCACCGAGCTCGGCGAGGACTCCTGCTCCGCCTCGGCCCCGTGACCCGACCGGCTCTCTGACGGCTCCATCTTCTGATCACCGTGAAGGAGAAACACGGTTCATCACGTTCAGCCCCGGGAACCGTCAAGCTACGAGGCTACGCGGACTACTTCCGGTTGGACTTTCAAAATAAGGTATACACTGACAGATTTTTAAGATTAATATTTTAACAACTACGTGGATTGTTTTTATATATATATATATATTATTATTAGGGACGGGAATCGAAAAGCGATTCCAGTTGACAATATTTAACAGCTCCATCAAGAATCGATATCATGAGTCTTTTTGCTAATCAATTCCCTTTAAAATTCCTTCCACTGTCAGGGTCCAGAAGCGTCAGAGTTGTGGCTTATTTTTATACTAAGAGGCGCCTACTGCACAACCTTAAGTGAGTGGAAACACCAGCAGCTTGCAGAACCAGTTATCTATGCTGTGACATGTGTTTGACATTGTTGCCACTGAAAATCTACAGGCCAACATTTTCCCCACACGGAAAATCTGCAGGAATCAATAAGGGACTCGTTAAAGAGTTGGATCGATTAGCAGGACTGTAAATAGCACTGGTATCAATAAAATCATATCAATTCCCATCCCTATTTATTGCAGCTTGTTTTATGTTTTGATTTACCAGAGAAACAAACATGCAGCAGTTATTTCCTTTTAAATTTTTGTTTTAAAAAAATCACTAATTACTCTTTTCCAGGATTTATTTTACACAAACAGATGAGAATGAGAAAAGTGCAGGGCAGTAAAACTGTTTTCATACTTGATTTTAAACCTTATAGCGTTTTACCTCCAGCAGGTGATGCTGTTGGACTGCAGGTGGACCTGGACTGTGGGTCCTCTCTGATAACTGCTCTGCATCAGGTGTAGATTATTGTTACTTTAAAGGATAAAATAAAAATAAACTACCAAATTATCCAAGAACAAATGAAAATGTATAACAATGCAATCAAAGAGGAAAGAAGAAACCATTTTTCAAAATTAATCTTTGACAACCACAACAAAACTAAAATTTTATTCTCAGCTACTGATCGTTTAATAAATCCAGTTTTTATAGTTTTATTATGTTAATTTATTTATTTACCTTCCTTTCCATATAGTATTTTTTTGAATCTAATTTCTTATGATTTTTAATGATAATTAAAGTTTTAGCTCCTGTGTTTCCTCACTTTTAGTTAAAGGTAGATCTTCCTCAGTTCTTTAATTCTGTTTTAGAATTTCCTTTTTATGTCTTTGTGTGTTTGATTAATTTTGTGTTTGTGTTGTATATGGATTGTGAGGGTGGACAGGGTCTTTTTATTTTCATTTGTATGCAACTTTCTACTTTTTATGTAATTTATTGTTATTTTATTTCTTACGTGAAGCACTCTGTGCTACTAATTTTTTTTTTTTTTTTCAATGTATATTTTTGGGCATTTTGTGCCTTTATTGATAGGAGAGAGACAGTGGATAGGTTTGTGAAAGGGGGAGAGAGAGTAGGGGAAGACACTCTGCAAACTGGTCACAGGCGGGATTCGAACCTGGACCAGCAGAAGCAAGTACATGGGGTGCTAACCACTACACCAAACCAGCACCCCTGTGCTACAAGTTTTGGTATGAAAAGTGCTATACAAATAAAGTTTGATTGATTGATAGATTAAAACCAACGAAAATCAAATTTACAGTTAAGTGACTCCAAAACGTGGACTTTTTGAAAGAAAAACAGAAACATATAAAAATAAACAGGAATAAAGAATAAATTACATTTTACATGAACATATATGTATGAACATATTCTATCAGCAATAACTCACAGACTGCAATAACTGGGGATGCATGGTGTTGATTTTTCATTAAAGCTAATTCAGATATTTTTTTGTCAAGAGCACAAAGTCATTACTTAACTAAACCGACCTGCTCCCTCCATGGTTACAGTCTTCGGTGTTAGAAACAGACCTGAAACAAGAAAAACATTTTATCTCTTAGGACTTTTGATTCATAACAGTGGATAATTAATGCCACCATGGGACGTCCTACTTTTTGGCAGTACTGCATGTTGGATGCTTATGGTCATTCATATGGTAAAAATCCTTCCATTATCTTTACCGAATAAGCTGCAGCTCCTATCCCAGCTGAGCGGCTCATTGAAGTATAATGTAAAGATGGAGAATCTTTTTTAATAAGAGTCCACACTGATGTTAAACTGATGCATTTGTGCATCCCCAGCTTATGTGACTTTGGACTGTTTTTAAATAAAATTCCGTCAAATTCCCCTAAAATAATCATCACACATGGCTGGTTCTGTGCTAGATTCTTTTATTATGACAAAAAATATATAAAATAATAAACTGCAGACTCTTAGTTTGATGTTTTAAACACTAAAAACCAGAGGATAGTTAACATCAGGGTGTTGAAATCACTGCTGTTTTAATAAATGACAGGAATACTCAGGAGGTGTTGCTGCAAAAGCTGTTTTTGGTGGGAAAATATAAGTTTAAAGGCACTTTGACGTGCATAAGGGATGAGCATGATTCACTTTAGACTTTATGATGTAAAATGAGAAAACCAATCCTGTATTTACATTTTTTACAGAGTGGAAAAGATTTTTAATACATCCAAACAACACACTGACTTATCTATTATGCTGAATAATTAACAAAATAATGTCCTGAATATAATAATAAAAAACACCTGTAATGATCAGTTACCTTTGTGAAACACACGTAACACAACAAAATCTTTCTTTATTTGTCTAAATTGCAAAAGTTGTGATTGTTTACTTTCTCTTGTAGAAACCACATCACAGTGTAATGAAACTGTCAGACATGAGGAGCGGGTGTTTCATTCTGTGGTGGAGGAACAGATTTGTTCTTAAAGCCTCACTTTTACAGCCTCTCCATCAGCGTTAGGACGAGATGAACAATGAATCTTCAGTGTGAGAGAACAGAGACGGTCAGTGAGCCGAGACGGGCAGACATCGTGACGGTAAATCATCAGAGCCCAGAGTCTGCTGCTGAACCAGGACAGAGGGTCTGAGGGGAGCATATGGCCAGAATCAGGACTTCAGCCTCAGTACAAGATCCTAAGGCTGGGGAATATATTGATCAATTTGATTAAGTTGAATTATTTCCTGCAGAAGATTTTAAATTTTAAATCAAAGGGTTTTTTTACTTTCTCCAATCGTAAGTTGTTGCAATACTTGAAAATATAAATTAAAAAAAATCTTTTTATGATGGAAGGCCCTGTCAGGTTTTAAACAAGCACATGTTTAGGCTAAAAAATTTTTTTAAGAGACTAAATAGTAGTCTTAATATTATAAAAACAGCTCAACTTTCAGTGTTTATGTCGACCAAGGGCCAATAGGAACTTTCTGTAGAGAGCAGAAGTTCACACCTAAATCTGAATACAATGCCATTTATGAAAGTTAATTTCTGTTGTGTTTTGCACATAAATCATATATTAATATAAAAACAACTAATTTAACATGTGTTTTGTTTCAAAATGGCCTGTTTTCTGCAGGCTACAGCCCTCACAGTGTCATCCAAAAAAAAAAAACAAATCACAAGAATGACTGTATATATCAGTTCAGCTTTACATAATCTATACTGTTAAAGATGCATATAGATAGATAGATAGATGGATGGATGGATGGATGGATGGATGGATGGATGGATGGATAGATAGATAGATAGATAGATAGATAGATAGATAGATGGATAGATGGATAGATGGATAGATGGATAGATGGATAGATGGATAGATGGATAGATGGATAGATGGATAGATGGATAGATAGATGGATAGATGGATAGATAGATGGATAGATGGATGGATGGATGTACTTTACTTGTGGTAATTACAGCAGCTTTTTATATATAGAGTAAGCAACATATACACACTAAAAAAGACTAATGATTTTAGTTATAATATACAACATGTACTAAAAACCATAAATAAAACAATAATATAATAAATAAGGCAACAGGAGTTTAACTGATTCACTTCCTGCTTGACAGCCTGGAGCTGTTGTACAGGCTTATATTAATATTCTTGTTAATTGCTTTATCATAAGCAATAATTATTGTCATTTAAAGTAAAAAGTAAACTTTTTTGTCCTCTGTAGTTTCCTAAAAGCACAATTTGAATTAATTTTGTGGTGAACTTTTCAGATGTTGATCAGGCAGAAACATAAAATCAAACAGGAAGCTCTGAAATATTCCTCATCTTTGGGTCGCTCTTAGGCTCAGAAAGGTGTGTTGAGAAACCTTTAGGACGTAATACTTCTAAAAGCCACGTGTGTTCAAACTATTCAGTCTGTTGAGCGATAAATGATGAACAAAATGAAAAGTACTGTAACTTAAAACAGCATTTGAATCAGCCCTGATGTAGACAAACCTACCAACATTTGAACTACATAATCAACATTTAATGACATGTACTTTAACTTTAAGAGTGAAATTCTGTTTGGTTTGGTGGTTTGGTGATATATTCGACAACATAAAGGCAAAACTTGATTCATGTCATTTTTGTGTCACTTTGAGTTTTTTCTTTTTATTTTAGAAGAAAAAAAAACTTGTTGGAGGACTATATTTCATTTACCACTCTTCTTTAACGTCCTGTGATGTTTCCAGCTCCTGTAATAATCCATCCAGAACTGCATAAGTTGTAACATCTAAGATAAATTGCAGTGTTGCACCTTTTTCATTTTTTTGTAAAAGAAGGAGCTTTTGTAAACTGTCTGTGCATCACTGTTAAGTCGTAGTCAGGACATCTCCCTTTTATAGCCCTTTTGCTTTATTACTGTGTGTTGGTTTGTTGCTGCTGCTCAACTCTATTGATATTAAGGCTGGACAGTTAATTGCAAATTACATTAAATCGCAATTTGGCTTGTTGCAATTTTCAAATCGCAGAAGGTTCAATATTTTTAGCCCAAAATGTGTTGAACATTTTGGCATTGTGATGTAGTTTTTTGCAATTTCATGCCTATTTATTACCTCTATTCATACACTTTTTTTTTTTTTTTTACCACTTTTGGACCATTTTTACCTTTTTTAAACCCCGTTTTTACAACTTTATGCCTATTTTGCCTCCTTTCATCTTTTTTTGGCCACTGTCAGAACCATGTTTGGAAATTTTGCATGTTTTTTGAAATTTAATTCCCAATTTTGCTGCTATAATCAATTTTCCTAAGCCACTTTTGGATTTTTTTTGTCAATTTTCCTCCTTTTTTGTTTGCAATTTCATCCCTCTTTTTCAACTATTTATTAACCTTTTTCCACTTCCATACCATTTTTAACCAGTTCTTACAATTTCATACCTATTTTGCTTCTGTTCTTCACTTCTCCACTTTTTCTCAAATCTTTTATACTAAAATTAACTTAATGTCATATTCTCAACTCAACTCAACTCATCTTTATTTATAAAGCACTTTAAAAATAACCACATCTGAAACAAAGTGCTGTTCACAAATAGACAAAACAACACAGACAGAAATTAATTAAAAACAATGGATAAAATAAAGCAGATATAAATACTAAAACAATTGTTTCAATGTTTTTAAAAACCAGTTAAAAACCGTAGAAACAATAAATAAAAGCAAACACTAAAACAGGAGCCGAGCCTCAGGGTCAAAAGCCAGGGAATAAAAATGGGTTTTAAGACGAGTTTTAAAAATGGACAGTGAGGAGCTTTGTCTGATGTGGACAGGAAGCTCGTTCCATAATTTGGGGGCCGCCACAGAAAAAGCTCGATCCCCTCTGAGCTTCTGTTTGGACCTCGGTACCTCCAGGAGCAGCTGATCAGCTGACCTGAGGCACCGAGCAGGAGTGTAGGGGTGAAGGAGCTCAGAGAGGTAAGATGGGGCCAGACCATGTAAAGATTTAAAAACAAATAAAAGAATCTTAAAATGAACACTAAAATGCACGGGCAGCCAGTGCAGGGAGGCCAGGATGGGAGTAATGTGCTCCCTCTTACATGCTCCAGTTAAAAGGCGAGTGGAAACATATAGGTTTTACTATAAAAAGATCTACTGCTTATGTTTGTTTAGGAATACATAAGAAGGAACATTAAAACAATTGCAGAGTAAATCGCAATATTGGGGGAAAAAATCACAATTAGATTATTTTCTCAAATCGTTCAGCCCTAGTTGCTGTTGTTAATCCCAAAATTAATAAACTATGAATCATAAAAAAAGGGAAGGAAAAAAAAACAATCAAAATTGTTAATCAAGTGTTGTTGAAATGAGGTTTTTATTTTTGGCCTCATCGCCCAGCCCTACAAGATCCTGTAACCAATCATGTAACAGCAGCTCTGACGTCAGAGGGACGCGTCCATATGTGCTGATGTCCTAAAGAAGAACAAAGACTGAAGATGACCGTGGATGAAGCAGTCTCCTTGACATTTTCATCGTTCAGGCGTTTATTCTCTCCACCGTCAGAGAATCAGAGTTTAATGTGAGTCAGCTCAGCAGATTTAAATGCTTCATTTTAGTCTGTGTTAATAATTCACTTTTAAAGTCAGTCCAGTCTTTTAAAGAGAGAGTATAAACAGCTGGTTAAAATATATTGCTGAATAAATCCTAAAAACAGACTCACAAGTGATGTGTATTTTTCCTGATATAGTCTATAGACATCATCACTGTTCATCTTTTTCTTTGGCGATAAAAAGTTAACTAAAGATTGAAAAAATAGGCAATATCGAAGAATCGCAATTTAATTCGAATCAGCACCTAAAAAATTGGGAGAAAAGTGTATCATCCCAGCCCAAGTAACAATGCCAGTCTTCCCAACTTAACAAGTTAATTTCACTCTTTTTTTATTTGATTGAAAATGTAATTAAAAACTTAAGTTATTATAACTGAGAAATCAGCTCTGCAGATGAGACTAATGTGGTGGAATTTTATAAAACAAACAAACAAAATGTAACTTCAACACAAAAAAATCTCACTATGCTGATTCATCACCACATTTCCTAACATGTCTGGATTAAGGTCTAATTTTAAGACATAAAACTACAAAAGTAAGGCGTGAGCTGCTTGTAATAACCACAGTAATCTGCCAATGAGACAAGACAAATTTAACTTGAAGGTTGTCTCGAAATTATCCCTTATTTTTGCCCTCTGTTTTTTTAAGTAAGATATTTATTTCTGCTTGTTAAAGGTGCTATGAGGAGAATCTATTACCAGCGACAAAAAGACTCTGCTACCCATGAGCACGTGCAGCGACTGTCATAATGCTGCGTTCCAGTAACCTCGGAACTGGGAGTGACATCATCTCCGACTTATCGGCGTTCCAGTTGAAGTTGGAAAAAAACATGCTGATCTACCAGGCTATTGTTAGCTGTTGTTAGCACGCCCTGCGTTGTTGTTCACTAATATCACATGAAGAATGTGATTATCACTATGGCAGCATTTTTGTAAATATAAGTCTAACAATACTATGTATACAGCTGATCTAGAGCGACACACCCCAGTCAGAAGTACAAATAAATTGATTATTACAGGAGCTAAATAACTGTTCACACTGGGGGCATCCATCTTCTATTGTCAACTCGGGGGTGGCGAAGTTTCACCAAGTTCCCAGTAGGAAATTCAGACTACGGGGAACGTTCCAGTTGCAGTTTCCTACTCGGAACTCGGAAATTTCTACTTCTGACTACAACTGGAACGCACCAAAAGACGTGACCCAAGCCAAAGCGTGTGTTTGTTGTGATGCTAATGAATGCAGCTCAGACCTTCCTCAGAACTCTGCATTGCTTTACAACTTCTTTTTTCAACAACTTACAGGATGCAAAGCCACGAGGTAATGTATCTCTTTCTAGTGACGTAGTGGTAGTTTTTGATGTGTGACAACAAGCAATTTTTTTTTAATTCAAATGGAAAAGCTTTTGAGTACACAGCAGGGAGCCTTCCCCTCTTATCCAATCAGAGAAGAATAAACTTCAGCTGTCGATGAAGCGAGCTGGTGGCTCCTCTCTCGTTAAAGTCCTCCTCTCTGTTCCTGTTATTGATCCCAGGATGATCATTTATCCTCTGTGATGTTTTATGGCGGTCTGAGGATGGATCTGTGCTGAATGGATTTATTCAGAAGGTCAGCGCGGTGGTCCTCAGGTTCAGATCAGGTCAGATGGACATCGGGAGAACAAGCTGTAAATTAGACGTTTAAACCCTGATCCATCTTCTACTCACGTCAGACTGTAGATATATTTGATCTGAGCGGGGCTTCCTGACCTTTTGTTTCCTCTGAGGCCCCTGTGGTCGACTGATGTGCAAAGCCAGCTTCATTTTCAGCTGTTTGCATCAATAAAAAGAACAAATTAGACCTACACACCCGTTACTGTGACAAAACCCCCTAAAGACGTCTGTGCTTTCTGTTAATCAATGTTGATCTGATATGGAAATTACACATAGTACAGTCAAATCAGGAGGAGCTAGAAAAGCCCTCAGAGAGTGCAGACTGGGGCCCCACCGATATGGATTTTTTTGAGGCGGATGCCGATACCACTATTTGGCAGAAAAAAGTACTGGGTCCCAAAAGACAACAATGAATATATGGATAACAGGCAGAACATTTTATAGTTTAACAATACTTGGTTCTTTAGTATTTGTTTGACTTTACACCAGTGAACTTCTGGGCATTAGGTAATTAAATAACCTTATAAAAGTCTCTCTGTATGTTACACTTGTTGATGAAAACTAAAGGTGACCCTGGTCGACTCCGGCTCACCCCCGGTCGGTTTTAGTGGGAACATCACAGCCAGGTCGACCCGCTAATTTACAGGTGACATCAGCATAACGCCATAACATCAATTACTAACGGAATTACTCCTTCATAAATGTAATTAGTTACCAGGTAAAGTAACTGATGTGTTACTTTTCTGAAAAATCTTTTTCCTCTTGAACTGTGTGTCTCCGTCTCTGTGTCCTTCCTTGTTGTTACCTGCTGCAGCAGCTCTGACATCATCAGCGGAGTTCTCGCTGTTTCTGGTCTCTAGATTTTAGATTTACTAACAACAGACAAACACTTTGCTTTAGGACATATGTGTCAAACTCAAGGCCCGGGGGCCACATCTGGCCCGACGGACAATTGGCCCGTGAGGTTGTTTTATATAGTTTTTGTTTTTGTTATTCATGGCCTGGCGGTATGAAGTGCTGATAACACACAAACTACAGATCCCATAATGCAGTGCAACAGCTGCCTTGCTGAACAGTAGACAACTGGGAACAAAAGCACAATTTTTATATTATATTTTCTGGTTTTTTTGTTGCATGCTCATATTTCCAACTTTTTATTTTGACAGGAGATATTTTTATGGAGAGCAAAACTTTTAAGTTATTTATAGTTTCAGTTTCTTTATTCTGTAATAATAGTATTTGTGTCCATTTATTCATATTTATTAAAAACAAAAAAAAGTTTTAATGTGTTCAATAAATATTTTTCCTTTTCGGCCCTCGACCTAAAGTGTGTTTTGAGTTTTGGCCCCATGTGTAATTGAGTTTGACACCCCTGCTTTAGGACATAATGGACACTTCACATGTGCGTTCTTGACTTTTACTTCTTTTACTTCCATCCTGAAACTCCAGTTTTAACTCCACAGACGCTCCAGACTCACCGCTGCTGCAGCTAACTGTGTTGCCAAATTTTGTGATTGAAATAAGCATTTTTAAAGAGAGAAACCTACATGAAGTGCGTTTAAATTTTGATCCACGTTACATACAATTTCAAAGTCATATTTATTATTTTTTGTCTCTTAATTTACTTATTAAACATCCCTTCGTCAGAGGCGGAACATCCTTTTCTTTATACAGAAGTGAAGGGAGGGGCTGCTGTTATTTATAACTCAGTTATTGCTTAACGGTCAGTCTAACCTTGATATTTGTAACCAAACAGACATGTCAGGCTTTATCTAAGTTGTACCTTTACCTGCCTACCTGTACAGCTTTATTATGGAGAAAACAGCGACTACATTAGAACTCAATTTAAATCTGGCTATATGGATTTATTTTTGGTGGAAACACCTTTTACCATAGTTTTAAATTTGTGTTGGGGTGGGATAAAATCATTTTAATAACTTCTGAACTGGGTTTATATTGATGGTAGATCTTGCACCACATTCCTCCTGGTTTTGGAGGCACAACAAGCCCAAATGAACAACTGCTCTATTAGAACAAGCCCAAAAAACTGCAACCTACAACTCCCAATATACGGCCTCCATGCTCCTTTCCATTGTTTACATGGAGGGGCTTTGTTGCGCTTATGATGTCATCAATGTGAGACATAAGCCTGATGCACCAGAGGAAAAAAAACAGCCATGCAGCTCGTCTGCTGCCGGTTAGACCGAGTCTGCCGGCAGTGGGAAAAAAGAGTCACTTGCCAATTGTTAGTGGGTTAAACCGCTTTGAAAAAACTTGTGTGAAAGCTGTATATGTGATGTGATGTTTTAGAAACAGAAAGGCTCATTCCAAAATCTGATCACTAGATGTCGCTAAAATGCCGATTTCTACACTCTGCACCTTTAACATTTTGATTTTATAAGAATTATTGAATGTCATCAATTGGATTTCCCATTAGAAATGTTAATGTTTTGTTGTGACATTAATCAAATTAATCAAACTAATAAAATTAACCTCAGTGTTGGAGACATGGACCCGTAATATCCTGTAAAATTTGGGTAACACTTTACTTTCGAGGTCTGCAAATTTCATCCCACTTAGGTAATAATTAGACAAAGTTTTTTCTAATTTCTTTGAAATTACCCCCAAAATTTAATGCGAATTTGGTGACAATTAGCACGTAAGTTCTTTAAAATAATGTCCAAATTTATTGTTGCAAGGCCCAATTGGTAGGTTACTGTTTTTTCCAGTTTCTTTGAAATTTACTCCGAATTGCAAGGTAAGAAGGTGACAATTAGGAAATGATTTATTTGACATGAAAGGAGACATATCATGCTTGTTTCTCCTTTTCACTATGCCAGACTAGGATGCCTGTAAAGCATTTCTGCCCTCAGTACAAGTCATTTAGTTCCTTCATTGCCCCACAATAGCGTTCTCAAAATCCTCATTTTAGGCCATTATCAAGCTCTCATTGAAACACGAGGAATTCAGGATGATCTAAAGTTACCTCGCAACGTCACAGCCCTTTGTGCTCCGATTGGTCAGTTCTATCGGGGGTAGAGCCAGCCTGTCCTTCTTCTTCTATGGTATTTTCCAGCAGGCTCAAAGCAGCGACCGCGTATTGAGTCCCCCTACAGGCCAGAGCTGGTAATGAGGGAGTGTGAGCTAGGGATTTATATACTGCTGCTGGACGGATGTGTTCTTCGGTGACGGTTTTGTGGCTAACGGACATCACAGAGGAGGAAGTGTTTTATCAGATTACTCCAATAAAAAGAAAGGAACCTCGTGACGTCACGATGTTTGAAATCTCGCAATGACCTAATTTCAGAGGCATCAAATCTCGTTCTAGGATATCAGAAAAAATACAATATCTCATTTTTTGAAAATTAAGGGGGTGTAAGGTCTTGTTTTCAAATTTATCTTATTATATGTAAGTATTAAATCATGCATCAGCATGATATGTCTCCTTTAAACCACAACCCACCACAAAATGCTTTTGGAAGTATCACCCTTTGCCAAAGATATAATAGATCTTCATGGGACAAACTGGTTAAATAAGGGTTGCATGTGATCTCAATTATTATTATTGGGAAATTGAATTATTCACTTAACATTTCAAAGGTAATTATCACAGGAAACGATGAACCTAACTTCTGTATTCAACAACTAAGCAGCTACAGTATTTATCACCTGCTTCTCTGGAAACAGCAGAAATGTTGGGATACTTCTAAAAACATTTTGTGGTGGGTTGCGATTTAATTTCAAATAAATTATTTGCTAATCGTCACCTTCTTACCTTGCAATTTGGAGTAAATTTCAAAGAAACTGGAAAAAACAGTAACCTACCAATTGTGACTCGCGACATATACATTTGGACATTATTTTAAAGAACTTATGTGCTAATTTTCAACAAATTGTCTTGAAATTTCGGGGGTAATTTCAAAGAAGTAAGAGAAAACTTTGTCTAATTATTACCTAAGTGTGATGAAATTAGCAGACCTCTGAAGTAAAGTGTTACCAAAATTTGAAGCAAATTCATTAAAAAATGGCAGATTTTTCTTAAAGGTGTTATGAGGGGAATCTGTTACCGGCGACATAAAAACTCTGCTACCCATGAGCATCCGCGGCGACTGTCGTAATGCTGCGTTGCAGTAACCTCAGAACTGGGAGTGACATCATCTCTGACTTATCGACGTTCCAGTTGAAGTCGGAAAAAAACATGTCGATCTACCAGGCTATTGTTAGCTGTTGTTAGCACGCCCTGCGTTGTTGTTCACAAATATCACATGAAGAATGTGATTATCACTATGGCAGCATTTTTGTAAATATAAGTCTAACAATACTATGTATACAGCTGATCTAGAGCGACACACCCCAGTCAGAAGTGCAAATAAATGGATTATTACAGGAGCTAAATAACTGTTCACACTGGGGGCATCCATCTTCCATTGTCAACTCGGGGGTGGCGAGGTTTCACTGAGTTCCCAGTAGGAAATTCCGACTTCGGGGGACGTTCCAGTTGCAGTTTCCTACTGGGAACTCGGAAATTCCTACTTCTAACTACAAGTCGAATGCACCAAAAGACGTGACCCAAGCCAAAGCGTGTGTTTGTTGTGATGCTAATGAATGCATCAGAACTCTGCATTGCTTTACAACTTCTTTTTTCAACAACTTACAGGATGCAAAGCCACGAGGTAATGTATCTCTTTCTAGTTACGTAGTGGTAGTTTTTGATGTGTGACAACAAGCAATTTTTGGAAAACTTAGTATCGTAGTTTTGTATCCGGCTATATATCTCTACTTACAGCCCGGTGCTCTAAGACGTGTCTGAATAATATAAATTTGCTCTAGTTTTAATTGTCTTGTTCCTGAAGTTGAGTATCCAGGCCAGTCCAGCCCTGTCCAACCTGACCGTGAAGCTAAGGAATAGCATTTATAGATAACCTATTTTGATGCTATAAAACTCATCTTAAAGTGTGTATTTCCATCAGGCATATATCTAAAAGTGTGACTTTTTTGTAATTACTTAGAAACTCCTCACAGTCCCTTTAAATTCTGCCCAAAGTAAACTTATGGCATTTTATGGAATTTTGTGAATTTATGCATTTAGACAAACATACGTATCACACCAAAATCTAATAATTTCTAAGTTGGGCCATCATTAGTTACTCCTAAAGATGTTGACAAGATTCGTTCAGTAGTTTTTCGTACTTTTGCAACCAAACAAACGCAGACAAAAACACAACATCCTTGGCTGAGGTAAGGACCATGCTGTGAAGTCTTCTGTGAGTGCTGCCTGTTTCTCCTCAGCTCTGATGAAGCACAGAGGAGATTCACTCAGTTACTGTCTCAGGTTTTCAGGGTAAATCCGAGCAGCTCCGGCGTCATCGGTGGTCTGTGAGCTTCAGGCTGTGAAATGAAAAAGTCTGACGTAGAAAGTGAAATAAAGCAGCTTGAACTGCCGACCTTCACTCAGGAGCAGATTATGATGGAAGGACATTTTTCAAAAGAAGACTGATTCACACACTCTGAAAGAGTATTATGAGATAAAAAATACACTTTTTCAACAGTTTGATGTCCAAAGAAAGTCCATAAATCAATTTGTACAGTCAATGAACGGCTGAAGAGGCTCACCAAAGTGTCACATGCTGCCAGAAAAACCTCAAATCTTTACAAGTTTAGTGTAGTGTCTTCTCAAAAATATTATTCTGTACAAATTAAAACCCTCATGAATCTAATAACCCCGGAAAAACATCTTATTTTAGACTGAAAGATAAAAAATGAAGCCTCAGTTGCTTCAAGTAAACAAAACATCGGCCAATCTACTTGTTCCTTTAAGTGTCTAGATAATAAATTGACATTTTCTTCAGGACTTTCAGGCTCCTGTGTGGGCAGGTTTACAATAAGTGCAGGTTTGCTTTTCATCTAAAGTAAGATTCAGAGGAGAAAGAATGAAACAGACAGACTAAAATGTAATTTCACAGCCTGGAGGTGTAATAAAGATATTTTTTTAAAGACAGCACAAATGCTTTTCAAGTCTTCAGCTGCTGTTCTGTGGTAGATCGACTAAATCAGAGCAGAAAAGCAAAGTAAAGAAGAAATATACCAGGAGATTTATGAAGGTTTTAGCATCACACCCTGATAGTAAAACCTGCATTAATGTCCTTTTCTTTAAGGAGATTAACCACTTTTACCTTTTTCAAACAGATTCAAACACACATTCATTAATGTCCTGAGATAATAATGTTATAATTCACCAAAGCCTCACAGTTAAAGTTTAATATTCACTGTTCATCCGTCCAGATAGATTATTAAAGATGGAGCAGGGTGGCCATGGAGCAGATTAGACTTTAACAAAGAGAGAAGACAACCCTGTGGAGTCTGGAGACAGTCAGGAAAGTTTCTGTCAGAGCGAAGAGGGCAGCTTTGATTACCAACAGGGCAGAAAATAGTTTTTTCAGTGCTTGAAGGCTGCACTGGTATATATTGTTGTGCACTCACAATGAAGACAAAACAAAAGAAAATGTACATTTAAAAAAAAGGATTGTACTAACATAGATTTTTGAACTCAAACACAATTTTAAAAAGTCAGTTTAATGAGCATGAAGCATAACTTAAGCTAACTTTAAGCTTTTTAATGCAGGAAAAGAAAGTTGTTTGCCATGTTTTAAGCAAAAATACCTAAACACTTATCCAAATGTAGTTTTTACTAGTACTATATATAATAGTTAATGCCTCGTAAAGGTATTTAGAGACAAAAGTTCTTAAATGACTTGTAAAAAACAAATCATGTCCCAACAATCAAAGTTTAGTTGTAATATTATATTTTTTCCTAATTTGTGCACTATGTAGTACTGCTTACTCATGATGAATCACATTTTGCAGTTGTTTTTATGTTTTCTTCATAATTCCAGTTTGTGTTTTAATGATTGGGCCACATTGATTGAGGAGAAGGGCCACATTTGGCCCCCCAGGCCACCAGTTTCCCACCCCTGTGTTAGAGGCTGCCTATGATCACCCCAGACCCAAAAACAACAGGAAGGCCAGGACCCACCATGAGCTCTGTGATTTTATTTATATTTTGTTTACATGATTATTTTTTTAAGGGGAATGTTAGGTGTCAGTAACAGACATTCAGTATGAGGGACTGCAGACGGCAGGAAACTGCTCAATTTTACAATCAAGTCACTTATTTCCTGCGTCATGACCAACTAAAAGTGACACAAAAGTTTGATGAGAATTTTTAGAGTTATAAGCAATATGTGGAAAACTGCTCCAATCTCACAATGTTATTGAATGTTTAAAATAATGCTGGATCCACATCCAGATTCGGATCAATTCCAAAATTAAATCAGGTGTTAATTTTGTCATGGTGAAAGTTCCCTGAAAATGTAATAAAAATCAGTATGTCAATTTTTGAGTTATCGCCTTCACAAATAAACAAACACCAGTGAAACAAAGGCGATTATCCTGGTGAGCTGTATGTGTAAATGCATCCAGCAACTTCCCTTAATTTACCCTCAATTTTACCTGCTGCCCCCCTCGTCAAGTGGCAACAAGACAATCCTGAACTACCTGAATTTATTCTTTTCTGGGAAATATTTATTATTTTCTTGGAAATGTGCAGTGAAAATGTGAAATTACATCCATGTGCAATTACTTTGTGAATACGTAAATAATCCTTATGAGATTTACTTTTTAGCATTTGCATCCAAGCCCTTTTATTTTGGTAGAATGATGTACAAACTGTTATTTTCATACTTAAGTCTGTTTTTTTTGTATTACTAATGCTGTCACCTTTGCTGCTACACTGCATGTTTCGCGTGTGGGGCGAATAACATTTATTTTATTTGATTCTATTCTCTTCTCTTCTAATTCTATCTCAGTGTTGCATGTGTGAAACTGTTCAGACCACAATCTAATAGAGTACAAATGATTAATATTGAACCAAGTTTAAAACAGAATCAACATCAAATGTCTCATATCCTGCTCTCTTCAGAGAATCAGACTGCTGGAAAGTTAAGGCAGGTTTTGGTAAACTTTAGAAAGGATGAACAGCAGAGGGAACTCACGTGGTCTGAGGGATTTGTTGTCATTATTCAGTTGAATTCAGAAGCAGTCGGATAACAAACTGTTTATAAATGCTGTTACTGCAGAGAATTGTGAGACAGAATAATCTCCTCTACTTTCCTAAAGGATGCTCCAGTAAATCCTAGGCTAAAGGAGATGCTAAAGGAAGCATTGAGCCACCTTTCCTAAGCATTTAGACTATTCCAACAGCTCTAATCATGAACTACTTCAGATCATTTCACTCCGTTGGGAACCTTCCTGAGCGAAAAGGACTATTCAACCACAGCCCACCTTGTCTGACAAATTAGCTGATCAGTCCCAGTAAAACTTTCACCTTCTCCAGCCGTCATACATTCATGGAAGCAGCAGCTCTGCTTTTTCTTTTGCCTCTTTCTGTCTGCAGAGAAACATCCTTCTCCGTGTTTATGAAACCACTTCTTCAAATTAGCATGTTAATTCTGACATTTCAACCCCCCGCTCGCTCCATCTCTAATCTTAATTACGTTTGTCCACTTCATTAAATCATCAGTGAAGGCACAATCACCAACAATCAACATCCACACCATCCATCAGCCTCTTTGTCCTCCACGCCTCCGCCTCGTCTCCCAGCATGCTTTGTTCTGCAGGTTATCGCCGTCGAGTGTCTTGCTGATGATCCGTCAGATGAAGTTAATGAACGCAGGCGGCCTTGTGTTTGAAACATGACGAACTCATCAGGCTGGAGTTTGTTGTTCTGGTCAGAAGTTTCTCTTGATTCCTCACGTCAGATGGATAAACAGAAACAAACATCAGGAGTTGAGTTTAGTCACATCCTGAGAACAAACACCTGTGGGTTTGGTTTGACAACAGCTTTGAGTTTTACAGAAAGACAAAGTTTGACCATTTATTTCAAGGCCGTCGTGCTTCTGTGGAGGAAACTTTAAAAACTTCTGATGTTTTTTTATCTGCTGACATCTGCCAAGAAAGAAAGAGGATGAAAAGTAAACAAAGATTAATTAGGACAGCTGCACCTTATTTTCCAGAGTGAACTGATTATGTGCCCAAATAAGCCTGAAGTTAATACCATTATTATGATTATCCAATGAGATTTTGATTTGATTTATTTTGGATCCATTATTAGTTACAACAAATATGCAGTAGCTATTCTTCATGGGATATCGTCCTTTGAGCATGACTTGTATACACTGCACTCATAACATTAATACAATCCCCTCATACGATAGCTCTATTATTCACCTCTTGGCTGCAAAAAGCAAACAATTACACAAAAAGTTAAAAAAGAAAAGAAAAAAAAGGAGAGAAAACCACAGAACTCTCCTTAGCTCTTGGGACTACAAGAAAATTCACATCATTAGGGAGGAGTATTTAACATTATCATCTTTCAGGTAAGCCATATGTAAGCAAATACATCTTTAATTTCATGTTAAAGCAACTTCTGTTTCTGTCTGAGATTATAAAGCTTGGAAATAAATTCCATGCCACCATTGCTCTGTGGTGAACGAAACCTTTAATCACATTTGTCCTGCATGGAGCCTTAAATCTACCTGCTGATGCCAGCATAGTACTGTACGGATGTTCATCAGAGAAGAATGTTAATTTTCTTATGGAGGACTTCTGGGACTTTATTTATAATAATGTTATTATAGAGGTAATTCCATGAATAATGCCTGTGTTTTTAATTGTAGCTGTCCTCAAAAATTACCGCTCTTCTATTGTCAAGTTGTTGTTTTTGATATGTTCATTGGATGTAATTTATTGCCTGAACCTTTTTTTTCATTTTTTATTGATATCTGGCGTGTGCTGCTGACCTCTTGGCCAGGTCGCCCTTGTAAATTAGATCCTGATCTCAATGGGATTTATCTGGTTAAAGATGCTATGCAGAGTTTCTAAGTAATTACAAAAAAGTCTCACTTTTAGATATATATGCCTGATGGAAATACACACTTTAAGATGAGTTTTAGGTCGGACAGGACTGGACTGGCCTGGATACTCAACTTCAGGAACAAGACAATTAAAACTAGAGCAAATTTATATTATTCAGACACGTCTTAGAGCACCGGGCTGTTAGTAGTGATTTATATATAGCTGGCTACAATACTACAATACTAAACTAAGCAAAAAGGATAACAGAAATGTTAAATATCCCTGAATTTATTGATTTACTGACCTCTGCCGAGGTGGTTAAAGGGTTAAAGGGTTGAGCAGGTAATTAAAGGGTTAAAGAGAGATCACTCCCTATCACCAATACAGTGCAGCTAATTTCTGGGGCTGTTGTGTTATTTATTCTTAAACCTGACTTTACTATGTGCATACAAGTGCGTTTAACTATTAGCATAAAGTGTGACATGTGGGCTTCTGTAGCACATGTTGGAAAAACAGAACTGCTCAAACCTCTGCCAAGGCCACGTTATCATCAAAATGTGGAAAACTGTTCTGTCTCGTGTTGATTCCTGGATCAGCATCCGGATTCGAATCACCACCATGTTCCTCATGCCCTGACCATCATTCCCTGAAACTTTCATCATTATCTCTTGATAACTTTCTGAGTTACAGATGAACTTACAAACCAAATTTCAAACATTTTTCTTGACCACAGACTGAATTATCAGAAAGAAACAGGAAAAACTTCAAACAGTCTTTTAGTGGAGTGAACCAGATTGATGCCAAACTGTATAAATATGTCATAAACATCCATAAATGTTCTGATCACATCAGCATTTCACAGTAACTCCAGTCTAAACAGTCTGTCCTCTCTTACATTCATCAGTCCCTCGGCTCGGTGATAAAGAAATACAGATATAGACAGGACCCAGCCCTGTGCTGCAGAGATTAGCCTGATCCTAAATCAAAGAGGCTCATCGTCTCTGTACGACAGTCTGAAGCTTCATTTTTATTTTTATTTTTATGAGCTGTGGAAATAAAAACCTGCATAGAGGATTAGAGCAGGAACACATGGATCAGTTTAATTTATTTCTGCCTATAAATCCTGTTTTCCAATTTAAGCCCCTGATCTGCTCCCTATAAATAAAGAACATAAAGGTGGAAAAGCTCCGTACTGATGTTTACGCTGTCTGATAATGTAGGAGAGAAGCATCTGTTAGACAAATGTTGTCTGTTATACTGTGATATTATTATGTTTAAACATCTTTTATAAAACAAATATTACTTTTATAGCTTAGATGTTTTTACAGTGAGGCTCAAACAACTACAAACAAATAAAAGATGAGCAAATATCATATGAGACAGGACATGTAAATTATATCATCACTGCCAGAGAGATAAAGTATTATATTTAACAAAAGTTCAACAAAGTGTCAAGAGCCTTCTGCTCGAAAATGACATCCTCATATAGAAAGGAGTGTATCTCTGCAACCACAAGGTCTATTTCAATTATTTTAGTGTCATAATAAAAGTAACACTTTAGAGATTTGTCCAGATGTGAATTATCAGTATATGTGTTACTGAGAGAGAGTAAATAAAGATAGAAGTCAGAATCATTTGAAAATTTCATCCTCGCCTAAAAAAGCAACAATTTTTATTGTGAATATCTCTTTGGAATAATGCAGGAGTGGCTGTAAAACTCTAAAAATTAATAATAAAATGTTTTTACGTCATCTCTGCAAAGGATTGTTGTTATAAAGTGATGTAGAGCAAAGTTAGAGAGATTTTATAACAAAATGATCAGGCGAAGATTTTGAAAAACTTTTCACTTTTTCTTATATGTTTTTGTTGGAGAGCGTGCAAACATTCTCAAAATCAGGGCTGAAGAGGTTAAAATTTTTACAATGCTAAGTTTGGATTGAATTACTTTAAGAAACTTCAGAATCAGAAATACTTAATCACTTCACAAGGGGACATTTGGTTGTTTCAGTTGTTCTTATACACAGAATAGCAGCAGGAATATCAAATAAAGACATTAAAATAGATAAGAGCTTAAAAATAAGTTAAAAATGAACCCTTTCATACATGAATTATTAAATCTCAACAATATATATATTTTAAATATTTTTTTACTTTCAACAAGTTAAAAATTATGGTATTTTTTAATGTTATTTTTTGTGGGAGTTATACATCTGTCCATTACAGTAATTTAATGAAACTGGATGAGCATCCACAAAGATGTCAACACATGTATCAAGAGTAAATATAAGAAAAAAAAATGAAGAGTAAACATTTTTGCTGTAATCAAACAATTTAAAATTTAAAACAAAAATCACAAACTTATGTGAAAACTGAATACAGGCATGATACACAGTTTGTTCTTCTTTGGCTGTTTTGGATTTATATTTTTATTAAATGTGAGACATAGGTTTTGGAATTACCACCTGGTAGTTGGACATGGTACTGCAACCCAAACGGTAAACAATTTATTCCAAATATCTGTCTACTGTAGTGAACACCGTGCATGAAAGGGTTAAGAAAACAGGTTGTAACATGCAGGAACTTGAAGCTATATCAACTACCTTATAAAGAAAAATAAATAGAATTGGCATGATGCACAAGGCCAAGGAATTAACACTATTAAAATTAACAATATTTACTTTTTATATATGTAAGTATGACATCACTGTGTGACAGTAGACCACATTTGTCTTGGTGTTGCACTGGATCTTGTTTTTGTTTATTAACAAATTTGAAGAAATATCAGAGGTGAAGACGGTGAAAATATTTTATTGAATTAACTTTCCATCCACACAAGGCTGCACATAAGGGGGGAAAGGGGCCCTACTCATCGAGGGGCCCACAAAGGTAAAGTGGTCCATCCTGAATACAATATATAAATATAACCAGAGTTAGGAACTTTGGAACAACTAAAATCTAAGATGAGTCAGGACAGAAAGCTTTTAGGTTTCCCTAAATGCTTTTAAATCCTGTCTGAAACCTTGGATCAGACTTTACATTGTGCAGCTGTTCGCCTGATGTTTTATTGGTAATCCTATTATTTCATATAGAGATGCACAACAGTGGATTTTTGCCAACTGTAAATATAATTTAATTATTGCCAATACTGTTATTTTTGGCAAGAGCACAAGGCATATTTCTGTTGATGTGAAACAAAGAAAGCAAATTAAATTCTCTAACAGAAGACATTATTGTTTTAATAGAGTAAACATTCAGCAACCGCAGGGTGAAGCTACATTGATATATTCTGTGGGTATTACAGCCTATGGATGAGTATTAGGGCCACTGAGAAAAAATATTTCTTGAAAGAAAAAAAGTCAGAATTCTGAGAAAAAAGCCAGAATTCTGACTTTTTCTCAGAATTCTGAGTTTAAATTCAGAATTCTGAATTAAAACTCAGAATTCTGAGTTTTTTTCTTTCGAGAAATATTTCTTTTCTCAGTGGCCCTAATACTCTTCCGTAACAGCTAACGTGTTTGTTTTGTCGTGTTTATTTTGCTGCCAGTCTTTGTCACGTCTCCCTCTAAAAGAGAACATCCACAGTAATCAAAGAAAATCTCTGAATAATCTTTTCACAGCCTCTGCCTGGTTCACGGTGTTGTAGCTGCCACTCTGAAGTTAAAGGCAGATTTCGCTCATCTCGTGTTAAAAAGTTTTATTGCTGTTTCATAGCTGAGGCCTGATTCTGTGGGACGCTACAGAAAAGTGTTCATGCTAAATTGAGCTTCTTTTGTGTTTTTATCCTCGATCTTTGACAAACAGATGGACGTCTTGTTGCTTTAATAACCTCCTCCTGTCAGCAGAATGATTTACTTGGACTGTTAATCAGTTATTGATCATTTTAAGGACTGATGTGTTTTCTGATGTATGATGTTAAATGTGACCTGATCAGAGGTCGTGGTGGTTTATTGAATCAGATATTGATCTGTTGCACATCAGTGGATATGAGTGAGCCTGTTGTTATTTACAATGATCAACACAAGGTGGCGCCCTGCACCTATCAGAGGGTCTCCATGTTTGCTCCATCAGCAGTCTGAGGTTTAAGAAACCTTCGATTAGACACTTCAGGACTCTGGTGACAAAGATTTCAACATGCTGACGTTACAGGAAAAAACAGACTTACTCATTCATACTCCTCAAAAGAGTTTGGGAAACTTGTTTAGTTGCTTATTCTTCCTCTTTAGTAACAGTTGTTGGGATTGTATTTTTAAGTGTTGTGTTCACTCACCTTAATGAAGAGGCACAACTAAATAATAACAGTAATATTTACAATCATTTGTGGAATCTTGTTTATTTAGCACCTTCTAAACCAAGTTACAAAAAGCTGAACAAAATATAAATAAAACAAAATTAGGCTGATTAAAAACATGAAAAACACAAGAGGAAACACGATCAATGACAGAAGACAGTAGGTGTTTACAAAATAAGAAATAATAGCAAATAAAAGCATGTAAAATAAGACAGAAGAAGACAGAGCATCGTTAGATTTACCAGTCAGGGATCAGGAAAACTCCTTTGTGTAAAAATTAGGGCTGGGTATCGATTCAGATTTTCTGGATCGATTTGATTCGATATTCAGGATTCAATTCGATATTTATTCAGTCTGGGATATCTTAGTTAAAATAGTGCTGTAAATTTAAAAAGTGACCTTTTGACCTGGTACATCATTAAAAATTGTTTTAACATGAAGAACTAAACCCAAAGCAGTTACATTAATCATATTTTAATGATATGCATTAATGCATATTCTGCATATTGTTTTTTGTTTAACTCGTATTTTCCTTTGTACTTGTTAAATCTAAAATACTGTCCATCCAAACATCAGCTTTTAAACTTGCCAGTGGTGCCCATATAGTGCTTCCACCATGTTTGTTTGCAGTAACATCTCATGAGATCTTGTTCAGTAGAAAGCAACACTAAACGCTGATCACACCAGACCAGCAGGGTTGATACCACAGGCTGCTTCTCTGCACATCCAAAGAAGAAAAAACTACCCAAGTTAAAAGATCCATCTTTGGATTTTATGGATCGATTATGAACCAGTTATCGATTTAAACCAATTAAATCAATTTTTTTAACCCAGCCCTAGCAAAAATGTGCTTTAGGTAGGGCTGCACAATGCAGTATTTTTGCCAACAGCCATTGGCAGTCTTAATTTTTTATTGTCATGGCTTTACAAAAAAACCTTGGTGTTATTTAGGACAGCAAGCTCAAACCTGACAGACAGATACGATCCACTGTAAAAACTTTTTCCAGTTATGTTTACTGGTGTGACCACATTACACCTGTACCTGCCTCTTTGCACTGTCTGCCTGTCAACTGTAGAGTTCATTTTAAAGTCTTATTAATTGTTTTTAAGTGTTTGAGTGTTCTGGCACCATCGTATCTATCCAAGCTGTTGAAGCCTCACGTGACTGCAGGACACTTGGGTCATCAGACCAGCTGCTCCTGCAGTGCCTCGGTCCAGGATCTGCACTCATGGGGACGGAGCCTTTGCTTTAGCACCAAAACTTTGGATCAGCCTACCTTTTCAGGTTAGAGCTGCAGAGTCCACGGAGCTCTTTAAAACACTGCTAAAATAACCATCTGTTTTCTTTGCTGTTCAGTTCGAACTAGAAACGTAATCTTGGCTTGATCTCTTTAATCTTTTATTTCCTATCTTCTCTTTTACTCTTTTTTATTGTTTTTATTCTTATTTTATTTCTATTTTTATTAAGTGCATGAAAAATTATTTTGTAGCCCTGTACAGAACTTTGGTCAACCGAGGGTTTTTTTAAACAAACTTTGACCTGACTTGACTTGATGTCGGATATGCTGATATATTTTTTGCCATTATGCAGGCCGATGTTTCTGGTCAAGAGACAAGCTCTATATTACCAAAGATGGACCTGTATATTAGAACAGACAGATACTATTTAAAGGTACTATGAGGAGTCTAAGTAATTACAAAAAAGTCTCACTTTTAGATATATGCCTGATGGAAATACACACTTTAAGATGAGTTTTATAGCATCAAAATAGTTTATCTATAAATGCTATTCCTTAGTTTCGCGGTCGGGTCGGACAGGGCTGGACTGGCCTGGATACTCAACTTCAGGAACAAGACAATTAAAACTAGAGCAAATTTATATTATTCAGACACGTCTTAGAGCACCAGGCTGTAAGTAGAGATATATAGCCGGCTACAAAACTACAATACTAAGTTTTCCAAAAATTGCTTGTTGTCACACATCAAAAACTACCACTACGTAACTAGAAAGAGATACATTACCTCGTGGCTTTGCATCCTGTAAGTTGTTGAAAAAGAAGTTGTAAAGCAATGCAGAGTTCTGAGGAAGGTCTGAGCTGCATTCATTAGCATCACAACAAACACACGCTTTGGCTTGGGTCACGTCTTTACGACAGTCGCCACGCGTGCTCATGGGTAGCAGAGTCTTTATGTTGCCAGAAATAGATTCTCCTCATAGCACCTTTAAGTTTTTTTTAAAAAACAAAACCTTTGATTTTTACATGTACACATGCAGTGATGAGAAGGTGAATAAATATTCTATATTTGTGTAATTTGTGTAAATATCTGCAAAAATTTTAATACCTGCTGATACTGATAGCAAACTGATAATATTGTGCATTCCTCGGTGAAGCCAAAGGGTGGAATTAGTCTTCTTAACTTCATGGTCTGTTTTACCAGTTTAAGGTCTTGAGTCTGGGAATGGCTCCAAATAATCCTGACGCCCTGCAGACCAGAACACCAGGTGTAGTTGTCGAGGTGTTTCCCACATGTTTAACTTTGCTGCTCATAAATGAATGATCATTACAAACTGTACATAGATATAAAGGCGACTAATCAGATTTTTAATCATATGAATACAGTCCCATTAGTCTTAGTAAAGGGGAGAGTAATGGACCAAAGTCTCCAAGTAAGAGTATGTTATATTAATTAAGTACAAAATGTTTGCTCTGAGAGAGCCGTCCTGATTTTCGGCTTTTCGTTCCAGGAAGCAGAGGCCTGAGGAGTTAAAGGTGTGGAGTCCACATCGCTCCATCATCCTGTGAAGCAACAGATCCGTTCACACTGGAGCTTGATTCTCTCCTCAGGCTGAAGCTGTTTCATCAGGACGATCCTTCAGGTCAGCTTGTTACAGGTTCTGTGTCAGACTTTACTGGAACAGGACAGAAAAGGCCTCATTAAATGTGTTGGTGATGACCAACAGAGTACGCTCTGTTTCAGAGGAAGATGTTTGCAGTTTTTGTCCTTGTTATTGGAGGAGAGAACTTCAGTGTCATTTTAAACTTTATTTAGGAAAGTTTAGTCGAACAGCTTTGCACTCCGAGGGTTTTTTTAATAAGGAAACACTCTGTTTTAAAGGAGCTCCTCATTCCTCGTCTGCATCAGGGAGCTGCAGGATTAATCCAGCTGAGCGATGTTAAAAAGCAGAGATTAGATCAGCCAAAAATAATCCAGCCCAACCCTACCTGAGGCCACAGACGATTGCTCCGAGAAAGTCCAAAGTTTATTTCTAAAGCTCGTTTAAAAACAATTTGGTTGACCACAGGGGTTCAATGATATCATGCATACACTTGAAAATCATAAAACACTAATGGAATAAAAATGGTCACAATATTAAAAACAAATATATAGGGCTGGGCAATATAACGATCAATTCAATTTTTTTGCAGAAGATTTAAGTGGAGCTTTAAGCAGAATTTCAGGAGCAGGACCACACCTCAACCACGCCTCTTCCTGTGTACCTATAAATTCTAACCGACCATTTCCCTCTTTTGTTTCGCACAATCAACGTACCTCTCCCTCCCTCCCCTTATTTAAAACTTCTTTCTTCCTTCTTTCCTCAGGGCCTTAAAGAGGGGCTTCGTCGTGCCTGGGAGCTACGGCGGATTCCCCATGAAGTTTTCCCAAACCGTTATCCGCTTCACGTACCTGCTATGTTGCTTGTTAACCACTGTATGCAATACGTAAATAAATGAAAATACTGAAAAATTAACATTTTTTCTTGATGAACACTTACTGTCATTCTAAGTTGTTGCAATGTTTAAAATTACAAATACTGATGGTTAACCATTGTCATTGTGGAAGCTCGGTCATGTTTTGTACAAGCACATGTTGAGGCTTTTATTTGTTTTTTGTTTTAAATGAGATTAAATACTGATCAGAGAGTTCCCTGGAAATGTTTTGTGAAATAGTTCAGAATTCGGTGTTCATGTAACAAACCTACCTACATTCAAACTACATTATCAATCTTATATTAAAAAAAAATTACTAGCAATAAGGGGTGTAACGAAATGGTCAACTCATGAAATGATATGAAATACGAAACAGAGCTCACGATACGAAATACTCACGATACAAAATAAAGATTATAGAAAATCTCCAACAGTAGGAAGTTGTGCAAAAATCTAATTTTCTTTATTTTCTTCCAAATGCAGACATACAAAAAATATTGCTGCATCAGTACAAAAAAAATGCTCTTTGAAAAAAAAACAAAATTGTAGTTTTTTTCCCTTATTTAGACTACAGTGCAAATACAAACATAAAATCTCAATAAAAAGTGCTTTGTTGTTGTAACAATCAGGATAAGTACATTCTTGAATGAAAAGGAAAACAAACAGCAGTCCTCAGAGCTGCAGTTTAGACCTATAAATGTCTGAACTGTGAACTATAATATTTAGCCTATAACAGTGCATATACTTCTGATCTTCAAGTATGATCAGATTCTGTCAACTCAACAGTAGATGCAAAAATCAAATATTGTTTTTTATGCAGACTTACACAAACATACAGTTGCTGCCTGTCTCCATATATGTGTGTAAAGGTACAGTGTAGTTTGTAGTGTGTGCATCTAAAGGTGTGAGTGTTATTGTCTGCAGTCTTCTCACCGTTCTCTCGTCTTTTACATGGGAAGCCAAAATAGGTCCACACAACCGATTTATTTGACGAAGGAGCGTCAGCTAATTCCTCGACCTCATCTTCCTCCATTCTGATGCGAATGTTTTGCTACGGTAGGCGAGGAGGTTTAAAAAACCTCAGTGGTGCGTGGTGCCCCTTTGCTTTTTTTATTTGTTCTTTTATTTTGTGCGTCTTTGAATTTATTTCGTCATACACCCCTTGTAGCATTCAACTTAACTGTACAATGTAAATTCCATTGAGATTCAGAATATTATTTTAATGTAAAAGCCTTTCAAGAAATTCATTTATTTGCAACATAGCAAATAAATGATTTCTTTTGCATGTCAGACAGCGTGCTGGAGTCCATCTTCATGTTTAAAGTGTTTAAAGTGTTTTTTCTCTGACGCACCTGTCTCCTAAAGTAGATGTGCAAAGTAGTCTTCGGACTTATAGCAGAAAAGTAAAACTTGATCCTCTTATTTTAGCGTCACTTGGAGGTTTTTCTTAACCCTTTAGCTTCCAGCTCACCTGTTGGCAGAGGTCATCAATAAATTCAGTGGTATTTAATGTTTTATAAAACAGAACAAATCAAAGTATTGTTTGAATCCATTAACATTTCAGGGAAAAGAGAAAACTACCAGATATTTTCTTTGTGTGGGATTTACAGGTTTGAAAAGCTAACAATTATTCACGCAATGACATACAGGTGCACAAATATTTGAGACAAAATCAATTAGAAAAGGCAGAAATGTTTGGAAATGAAATAGAAATAGAAAATATCTCAAAATAGATTAGTTTGACATATATATGTACACTTATATCTAAACCATATCAGTAAATTTTTAAATTAAGTATTAAAAATGATTATGATGGTAATAATAATAGTTTAGCTTTTAAAACCTTCAGGTCTCTCACAAATAAAAATATCAGTTCTTTTTATAAGTTTGTTTGCAGTTTTTTTCTGTATCTTAAAACATTGAGGAACAAACATGACATGTTATGTTTTTTTTTTAGCATATTAAATATTCCTGAATTTATTGACTAATAAACAGTAGAGCTGAGAGTTAAAGGGTTAAAAAAGATGGATTTAAATTGACAATTAAGTTTTATGGAAAAAGAATCAGAGGTTTTATTTTAGGCTATATTACCCAGCCCTACAAATATATAAAAACAGATAAATATCAGTGGCAGACATGTTTTTTTAAGGTTCTGGCTGTAAATGAAGCTGGAGTAAAAGATCCAAACTCTCTTTACTTCCTGTTTGGTTAAATGGAAAGCTCAGTTTGAGGACCATTGAACATAAGAGCAGAATCTTCCTGGAGGAGCCGGACGATATTTTAATGTGCTGCCACCGTGAGACAACTAAGTAAAAAGAAAAATAAATTTAAAGACTGATGCAGTGATACTTTACACTCAGATTCAGAGTCATAAAACATTTAAACACAGACAGACAGACAGGAAAAGATCAAATTAAAACACGTTTAAAATGTTTAAAGACGTCTAAATCAGCGTCTCCACAGCACAGACTGTCTCAGAGCTCTGCTGGCTGCTCATATTCTGCAGACGGAGCTTTTGTCCTCATGATTTGGGGTTATATGAGGAGAACGGGGAGGCTACAGAGGGGCTGATCCACCATCCACAGCATCTACAGCTGCCATGCACACACACCGAGGGTAAACACACTCCTGCTCTTGATTTGGTCAGACTTTAACGGAGAGGTCAGGAAAGGTAACAGCTCCTCCAGAAGCTGAAAATATAATGTTATGGTTCAGCTGTTTCAGCAGAAATTAAATTAAAGGATGTCAAAAGTTCTGTAAGGACAGAAAAACACTCATGAACTCAAAAGTTTTCTTGTATTTTTAAGATATTTTTAAGTTTCTTAAAGTGAAAATCTGCAGAAATGTGAAGAAATGTGAAGAATGTGCTGCAGTTCTCCTGCTGCCTGATAGGGGGCAGCACTGTCTGTGTGCTCTATATGTGTGTGTGTGTGTGTGTGTGTGCGTGTGTGTGTTTTTGTGAGGCTCTCTGATGGAGCTCAGTTTGAGGACAGTGAGCTGCAGTCGGGACATCATGTACAGAACAATGTGTGCTGCTGCTGCTGCTGCACAAACACTTTGGACATCATGTACCATCAAACTGTATTTCATTATTCTGACATTTTAAATATCATTTATTATTATTTTAGATTTAAATTTGCACCTTACTGATGTTATTTTTCCTATTTTACTTATTTTTTGCTTTTCTTGGGCTTTTCCTCTTTTTAAGTTTCTCATTTTTGTGTCTTTGTTCTTAAAATTAATGAACAAAAATATTCTGAATTTAAATGTAAAAGACATTTATCTTTAAATAGAATATTTAACGCCACGATCAAATGTTAGAAAAGAAATAAATACATGCACCCAAAACATGTCCATCCATGGAGCGAGACTGAAATCTCAGGTAAATCACCTTTCTTCTCCACTCAGGTGCTCCATTGAGCTTCAGCAGGTCTTCTCGACCATACTTACATGTCTTACTGCATTGAGTTGCTGCCATGTGATTAACTGAGCAGCTGTTTACTTGATCATAAGTGATCCAGCTTTTTTTTTTCTTTTTAATTTTCTTTGGAATCACAAATAAAAGATTGGTTAAATGACTGACAAACAAACTTACAGCATGGTTCCTCCTCAGTGTTTTTTTTAAAATATAATTTCAAATCATATCTTAATGATATCAGATACAGAAAACCTTAGACAAACAAAGAAAAATAAAAGCAAAAGAAGGAAAATTAACAAAATACATTGAGACTTAACCTCTGAACATGGACAATAAAACAGGAAAAAATTTTCTAAATAAATATGAATTTTAAAAGGGAGCATTTAGGAAGGATATTTTCCATTTTTTCCAACAATCCTTGAAATTTTTTCCTCTTAAAATATAATATTAAAGTTATTTATCCATTACATACAGTATATTTCATAAATCCACAGCATTTTTTTTTTTCATTTTTTAAAAAATATCTACAGCTAACTAATGCAAAACATCAATGCAATAAATAACCATTAATGATAAAAATTCTCCTTTCTGTAAATTTTACAGAATTTTAATATGCCACTGCAAAATGTATATACAATTAATTACTGAAAAGGGCAAGAGAAAGTTCCACTTTGGCCAAGAAAACTGAGCAAGGTTTCTTTGAGTAAATATTTTTGTAATTTGATTTGGAGTAAACATAAATGTGAATTATCACTTGCTAATAAATGATCAGAGAAATAGTTATAGATTAAGTAATATAAACTAAAACACGGCAAGTCCTCTGTGATGTAAAAGGCATTTAAAAAGTTTTAATATAAAATCTGACAATGACTCTGTAAATGAAAAAACAGTAGGGATGCTGTTTTTGAACC
Source organism: Scarus forsteni (assembly GCA_036419115.1). Taxonomy (NCBI): domain Eukaryota; kingdom Metazoa; phylum Chordata; class Actinopteri; order Labriformes; family Labridae; genus Scarus; species Scarus forsteni. Next base: position 2,951,802 of record JAZDUH010000145.1, read on the forward strand.
TTGATACATTTACAGTACTGATGGGGATGAATTAAAGTAGAGAAATGGTTCTGTAAAAGCCTGACAACATTGACATCAACCTTTTTACTGTGCATTATTGTAAAGTTTGGTATGTTTGTGTTAAAGTGAGGAGGTCATGCGATGTCCTCGATGGGGCGTTTTGGGGTCCGTGGTTAAACATGCGGTCTGACGTTGGCATCAGACGTGTTGCCTGTAATCTCTTGTGTGATTCAGTTGTTGATAAGAATGGGATTTCGACACGCCCCTACATTAACATGATGTATCCATGAAGCCTCTGCATCCCACTGTTGCGTGCCACAGACTCATAAATCCTGGATTAGGGCCTCACTGCTCTATATGTTTTCTATGGATGTCCCACTGTGACCTTTTGACCCCGAGGTGTGCAGGAGATTACACAACGAGACAGCGAGGGTCGGTCAGTGTGTAAAAGTGCAGAAACACCTTTAACGGGCTTCACCGCTCTCTGATGGCAGCTGTTTGTTTCTCTGCACACAGGCTCCACTGTTCACTTCTTATCTTTGTGCTGAATGTAAAGAATGTTTACGCCCGAGAATCGATCTGTCCTCACCCTCCTCCTCTGACCACGCTCAGCGTCTTTCAAACACGAGCCGAGGGTGGAGTAAAACTTAAACTAGAACATGTTTGGATTACAGCGGGACAGAGCGTTACAGATGTCGTTAGACAGGCAGTGATGTTCATGACTTTATTAATACTCCGAAAAAACAGGGTTTAGTTAATCTGTCAGTCAGGAGGAGGCAAGAAATCAACAATTAAGAAGCAATTTTTTTTCTCTTTCCTTTTTTATTTATTTTTTCATTTCTTTCTTTTTTCTTTTTTCTTTTCTTTTTTCTTTTTTTCTTGTCTTTTTTCTTTTGCTTTTTCTTTTCTTTACTCTTTTCTTCCCTTTTACTCTATTTTTCATTTTTCTTTTTTCTTATTTTATTTTCCCTTTTCTTTTCTTTTTTCGTTTTCTTTTCTATTTTCTTATTTTCTTTTCCTTTTTATATCTTTTTTATTTTTATTTTATTTTTTATTTCTTCTTTCTTTTTCTCCTTTTTAATTTTTTCTTTTCTTTTTTCTTCTCTTTTTCTCTTCTTTCTTTTTTCTATCTTTTTTCGCTTTTTTCTTTTTTCCTTTTTCTTTTTTCAGAAAAAGACTAACTTGTATTTGACCAAATTCCCTTAAAGACTTTGTTAATGACCTAAATATTTTCATCTATCTGAGATGTTGGCATTTCACCAAAATCTTCCTCAAACATATTTATTTTTATCACACAAACTGAAATATTGTCAATAATATATTTATTTGCTTTTCCCAGATAAAATAATATTGCACATTTTTGAACATTAACTTATGTTACTTGTCATAAAGTTTTGCATTTCAACAGTTTGATGCACATAAACAATTAGTTTTGTTTTTACCAACAAAATAAATAAATTCTTGATATCCATGTGCGCATACATGGTCACACAGAGAGTTTAAAACAACAGAAAACAATCATCAGATGTTTAGTTGAGCTTAATAAGTCTATATATATATCTATATAAAAAGAAAAAATAACTTAATTAAGCACTGCTTGCCTGAATGTATACAGATATATACATACATTTTTTTATATTTTATTTTAAAAAAATAACTTAAAAACAAGAATTAATAACAGTTACAAAGACAGTGAGATGATGTCAGTGGAATTTATAAGAAAAAAAAGTATAACTGTAAACATAACAATGGTATAAATGAAATAGATTTAAACAGCTGTATGTAGGCACAGTGTATCCAGGACTACAGGTGGCGGAACAACTGATTCATCTGACAAAATGTTTTTGATTTTTTTTTAATGTATCTTTTAATGTAGTTAACTGTTTTTTTAATAAACAGCTTCATGTTATGTAATGTGAGTTTTGTTTTTATCTTGCTGTAACTTGATGTTTTTGCTTCCCATTTTCATTTTTGTCAAACTTTTTAAGAAGGGTCTCAACTTTGTTCTTTCTCAAACTGTTTAGTGTTTCATCGTCTGCTTCCCTCGTGCATCTAACTATTTAAAGTCGTTTCATTTCAGAAATTTGTTTCAGTATGTTATTAAATATTTCTGTGATTTATTTATTCTTCATTTCTCTCATATCCTTTCAGTAAAGTGTTTTTCTAGACCTCAGAAGCACCATAAAAATGAGGATAAATCAGTTTTATGCAGATAAAAGTTATAAATATATATAAATATGCTCCTGTTGGTGCTGCAGAGACACTTTCATGTTACAGTAAACTTCACAAACACTCTAACAGTCGATCATCTCTGACCTGCAGAGTTTATTAAAGGAGCCACGCCACCTCTTGGCCCCGCCCACATGTTACGACCGATGACCTGATTGGACAGCATATCCTTGACCACTGCTGTAGAAGGCGGTTTGTCACTTCTCCATGACAGAAAGATGTTTGTCCTTGCAGCATATGCAAGAATATCGTGCAGTCTTTAGTACAAGTAGCAACAATAGCATCTTGAGATGGATGGCCCAGGAGGAAGGAAACAGGATTCATACTAAAAGATATACCAAGAACATTTTTCCATGTCGTGTAAAATGTCTATGCTTAAATTTTAGGACAAAAGGAGGAAGTTTGGGAATTCATTTTGTGTCTTTTATACAGGGAGAGATTTACAGATGGTGAATGATTGTGAGTGAATACTTTAGTGTCTGATCAAACTGCACACTGTAGTCAGTTAAAGCTGGTGTCTACGATTTGAAACCGCAGCCTGCCCCCCTTCCCTCACCTCTCCCCTCCGTGTTCCAAGATCCCGCCCCCAGCTCGTGGAGCCTCATATAAGCCCCCTCGGACTGAGCTACGAGCGACTAGCAAAATATATCAGCAGCAAACTCAATCAAAAACAGCTCAGCTCAACTGAAAGTATCAAACACGACAGACATCCCCCTTGTAACACACAGAAGTAGCCATTTCAACTGGACCGGCGGCAATGCGGGTCTGGCGCTGCCAGAGCGGAGCCGAGTGTGGGGGAGGATTTATCTTTCTCGGCCTGTCCTCCACAGCTCAGCTTGCAGTGCTAACGATTAGCGGCTAACAGGCTAACCTGCTCCGCTACAAGTCATTAGTCAGGCCAGGCACAGACTAACCAGAGTTATTCAGCAGACATCTCCCACTGTAGTAAACAAAGCCATTACCTGATCAACCAGGGCCGAAACGGTCGATGCTGAAGGTCTGACGGCCGGCTGAGGCCATTCGTAGCCGGTAGCCCGCTAACAGGCCTCGACCTGTGGGCAGAGCTCAGTTGGGCCCCGCGGGAGAGGGAAGCTGCTTCCCGGTTTTGGCGCTAGGCTTTTCCAGCTCCATGATAGTTCAGTAGCTAACGCTGCTAGCTGCTCACCAGAGGTAGAGGGGAGGAGGCGGGACCATGACGCACTACGCATGACGCTGCGTAGGGGGGGAGACAGGGGATTGGATGGACTCACGGACCAACTCACGGACCAATTGAACCTTACAGGCCTCTAGGCTTGATTGGTCAGCTAGTATGCAGCTTTTCAGCGGATATACTGAATGGAGTTTTTTCTTTCTTTTTGGTCTTTATACTGTGTAGATAGGACCATAGGACCATAACAGCCTTATAAACAGTGTTATTAAAATGTACAAAGCTTCCAAATCGTAGACCACAGCTTTAAGATTATGCCATCAGATTATTTCAGCTCTAAATCTTTAATATCCAAACACCAGGTTAAAAATGCCCTGACAGATTTTTTTGCTGTGTCACCCTCAGAGGAAACACTCAAACCGGGCCGTGCAAGGCTGGAGGCTCAGGTAGCTCTCAGATTAGAGACACACAGGTGGATTAGGATTAGAGGCCCTGAAACACTTCCAGCCTCTCTCTGCAGAGGTCAGGAAGTGGGGAGGAGGTAAAGCAGTGACCCAGGTCAGAGGACCGGCGGGCTGCAGGATTTACTGTCTGGTTAAACTCACACACATCAGAGGAGGGAGAACTAATGAAGAACTAAAGTGTGACAGAGGAGAAGTGTGGAGATTATTAAAGGGATCGGCTTTAATAACTAGAAAAACACTAATCCAGAACAGTCCGGATCAAACACAGCACAAACATGGAGGATGATATCGTGTTTGGACACAACACATCTTTATTTGTATAGCACCAATTCATTACAAGTGTTATCTCCTCAAGCCTCAGTAACTACAATCACAGACATAACACATATTTAGCCATTTCTTTAGCCCCATTCCAGTTCATAATCATTATAGCTGTTAATGTAGACATTAGCATGATCTTTCTATCCATGGTTCATACATCTATAGTAACTATTTTTATCATCATGAGGTCCATCTGTAAATGGGATGTCACATCTCAAGAGGCCTTTAATACATTTTTACTTAAAGGTGCTATGAGGAGAATCTATTTCCGGCAACATAAAGACTCTGCTACCCATGAGCACGCGCGGCGACTGTCGCAAAGATGTGACCCGAGCCAAAGCGTGTGTTTGTTGTGATGCTAATGAATGCAGTTCGGACCTTCCTCAGAACTCTGCATTGCTTTACAACTTCTTTTTTCAACAACTTACAGGATGCAAAACAACGAGGTAATGTATCTCTTTCTAGTTACGTAGCGGTAGTTTTTGATGTGTGACAACAAGCAACTTTTGGAAAATTTAGTACCGTAGTTTTGTAGCCGGCTATATATCTCTACTTACAGCCCGGTGCTCTAAGACGTGTCTGAATAATATAAATTTGCTCTAGTTTTAATTGTCTTGTTCCTGAAGTTGAGTATCCAGGCCAGTCCAGCCCTGTCCGACCCGACCACGAAGTTAAGGAATAGCATTTATAGATAACCTATTTTGATGCTATAAAACTCATCTTAAAGTGTGTATTTCCATCAGGCATATATCTAAAAGTGGGACTTTTTAGTAATTGCTTAGAAACTCCTCACAGTCTCTTTAACTGAGACAAATATGGTAAGGATGGACTTGTCTGGGCACCCATGAGTTCGTCACTACCATAAATTCTTATTTTCAGAATATCATCAATTATACTTCTATAAAATGATCACCACAACCATTCAGACATGAGGACCCTCCTGAAAACGAGATGTAGCATCTCCAGAGGCTAACCTCTAATAAATCAGACGACAGGTCTATGGTTCATGGATCTGTCTCTAACTTTAGTTCTTACTTTAGTCCACTTTTCTCCTCTTACCTCCCTTCCTTCACCCTCACACCAACACAGCATGGTGTGGATTTGCTGTTCATCATGAGACTGGGATCCATTTTTTCTTGAGCCATGATGGAGGGATTCATGATTGGCTATATGGATTCATGTTGTTGTTGGATGTATATATTTGTATATATATGTATATGTGTATTTTTATATGTATATATACATATATGTGTATCCATAAAATGAAGAGTTTTATGCTCTATTGTAAAGTGTCTTGTGGCGCAATACAACTAAGGATTGATTGACCTCACTGAGGGTTGATAGTTTTGATTTTAGTTTCCCATCAGCTAACATATTCACACCCTTTCATGCCCATTTACACGCCACTGATGAAGAAGTGAGAGCAACTTGGTTTAAGTCTCACCTAAGAACTTATCACCATATCAGAGCTGGGCACGAACCTGAAACCCTCAGATTATCATTCAAGCACACCATCAGACCACGCTGCCGTCACCGCCATCATACAAAGGCTCCAAAAACAAGACTTTGGTGCGTAAAAGTGAAACTTTGTACAGAATCTTGCTGTAGCGTCGAGTCGACACAATGTTCTTTATTATGTAGTTTTACTCTAAAGTCACGCCCACTTCCTGGATCTGCCCGTTCATCTGTGTAACCAGGCAGATCCATCTTTGGTCTGCAGAGGAATTGACTAATCAGCGTCCTGGAAGGGGAAGGAGGCAGTTTGACGACTCCCTGTAAACAATGGATGCTTCACAGAGATTAGCTTGGATGCTACCTGCTGTAGTCGTGGTTTTCTAAGTGCTGGACAATATTTTCCCAACACTGAGATCATCTCTCAAAAGATACGTTCAGTCTTTTCCCAGACTTTGATTCTCAAACTTGCTCTTGTTCTGAGTTTTACTCCTCCTTTACTCCTACCCACCGAATCATCTGATTGGCCTGTTATAAATCTGATTGACAGCACGATTGTTTGATCACCTTCTTGATTTGTTTTTTAAAGCTTCCACCTTCTCCAAACACTTTCTATGAGCTGTGTCCCAGATGGACAGGTGAAATATATCCTCATACATAAGATTTTTTTTCCTTCTATAATGCAGATATTTTTCTAATGCAGCTTTTTTGTACAAAACGCAAAACCAGTGAAGTTGACATGTTGTGTAAATTGTAAATAAAAACAGAATACAATGATTTGCAAATCCTTTTCAACCTATATTCAATTGAATACACTGCAAAGACAAGATACTTAATGTTCAAACTGGTAAACTTTGTTATTTTTTGCAAATATTAGCTCATTTGGAATTTGATGCCTGCAACATGTTTCAAAAAAGCTGGCACAAGTGGCAAAAAGACTGAGAAAGTTGAGGAATGCTCATCAAACACTTATTTGGAACATCCCACAGGTGAACAGGCTAATTGGGAACAGGTGGGTGCCATGATTGGGTATAAAAGCAGCTTCCCTGAAATGCTCAGTCATTCACAAACAAGGATGGGGCGAGGGTCACCACTTTGTGAACAAATGCGTGAGCAAATTGTCCAACAGTTTAAGAACAACATTTCTCAACCAGCTATTGCAAGGAATTTAGGGATTTCATCATCTACGGTCCGTAATATCATCAAAAGGTTCAGAGAATCTGGAGAAATTACTGCACGTAAGCAGCAAGGCCCAAAACCAACATTGAATGCCCGTGACCTTCGATCCCTCAGGCGGTGCTGCATCAAAAACCGGCATCACTGTGTAAAGGATATCACCACATGGGCTCAGGAACACTTCAGAAAACCACTGTCAGTAACTACAGTTCGTCTACATCTGTAAGTGCAAGTTAAAACTCTACTATGCAAAGCCAAAGCCATTTATCAACAACACCCAGAAACGCCGCCGCCTTTGCTGGGCCCGAACTCATCTAAGATGGACTGATGCAAAGTGGAAAAGTGTTCTGTGGTCTGACCAGTCCACATTTACAATTGTTTTTGGAAACTGTGGTCGTCGTGTCCTCCAGACCAAAGAGGAAAAGAACCATCTGGACTGTTATAGGCACAAAGTTCAAAAGTCAGCATCTGTGATGGTATGTGGGTGTATTAGGGCCCAAGGCATGGGTAACTTACACATCTGTGAAGGCACCATTAATGCTGAAAGGTACATACAGGTTTTGGAGCAACATATGTTGCCATCCAAGCAACGTCTTTTTCATGGACGCCCCTGCTTATTTCAGCAAGACAATGCCAAGCCACATTCTGTAATGTGTTGCTGCCATTAAATTCTAAGTTGAAAATAAAGTTTCTCAGTTCAAACATTAAATATCTTGTCTTTGCAGTGTATTCAATTGAATATAAGTTGAAAAAGATTTGCAAATCATTGTATTCTGTTTTTTTTTTTTAACTTTCACAACTTGCCAACTTCACTGGTTTTGGGTTTTGTAGCATCAGTGTACACAGCGAGTATCATTTGTGTTTTAATGGCCTGAGTGACACTGAAAATGAGAAAAACTCAGAATTAAACCTGTTTTCTGTTGGTGAAAGATGTTTGCAGTGTCATCCAGAGAGAGAGACTTCTTTTGTCAACACTTGAAATCAAACAGAATGAATGAGTCAGGCTTTCACCTCCTGTCTTCTCCCTGTTAATGAACATTTCTCTCTCTTGTCTTGATGAAGCACTCACTGACATTAGAGGACACAGGTAGACAGGTCTGTCCTTCAGATTAAAAGATGACATTTCAAACAAACATAAAGAAAACGGCTGCATTAGTGACGTAACATTTTCCATCTTTCGACTCTCACAAAAACAAACCTGACGCTTTCACAGAGGGACACAAACAGATCAATACTCTTTCATGAGGAGCTGAAGCCATTAGCTGCACTAATTATCACATTATGAACATTTTGTTCAGGTTGTTTGATTATCACTGTGTAAAGACTGCCAGGAAAAAAATGTCCTTTATGCTTTTCCCATGAAAAGACAAAACAAACTGATCTCTAAATGTGAAGCTCTGCTCTCTTGAAACAGAGAAGAAACACTGACAGACTTTAAAAGGGTCAGATTCTGCTTTAACTCTTATATTCAGTTTTGATGAAGGCTACAGTATGTTCACAATCACTCCCCTGTACGGTGTACATTTTAGGACATCCTCAGTCTCAGGAAAACCTCTGTCATTTCTCAGACCAAACAGCCTCAGGCTTCAAAATGAAAGCCATCAGACAAAATACTGGAAAAACGGACTCAAATAAAAAAACAGCGTCAGGTGGTAACAATATAATCATCGTAATATCATAAATGTTAAATCGTCTTGAGACGGCATTCAGCTAAAAATCAGCCACTAGCAAACTTCCCGTTTTCAAAAAAAGCATTCTTTATTATTTCCTTTTAGTTCTTTAACCCTTTTGTAAATTGGGCTCTTGTTTTGGAGCCGACCGGAAGTTTCTTCGATAGCATAATGGCGCGCTTAACGGAATGTCCGAAATGTCCGAAATGTCCAAATGAAATTTGTGTCTGTGCGTTTTATGGCTCAAATGACCACATTTTGGTATTCTACGTGGTGACTTTCTCACCTGAAATGCTCTCTGAACTTTCAAATGTGGCGAATCAACAGAGATATTTGATAGCCTGGTGTGCTTCTGATTTTTGTTGTCGGGGGTTTGAAATGCATCATGGGAAACTTAGTAGTATACTACAGTGTCAACGTTGGCATTCTAATCATACTCAGTATGTATCATACATAGTATGTAGTATACAGTATTCACATGAGTATGTAGTACGTTAGTATGCCATTTCGGACATCTATAATATAATAATGTCTATGATACCGACTTTTGATGTCACGCGCACTTCCAGTCTCTTAAAAATAATGTTCAGTTGGATGTTACGACCCGACGCTGTTTTTTATTTGAGTCCATTTTTCCAGTGTAGTTTTGTCTGATGGCTTTCATTTTGAGGCCGTTTTATCTGACGTCGTTTTGGCTGATGACTTTTATTTTGAAGCCTGAGACCATTTGCTATGACAGAGGTTTTCCTGAGACTGAGGAAGTCCTAAAATGTACACCATAGCCCTGATCCAGCTGTATTCTCACTCCGTCTGACATGCCTGGTTGGAGCTCCAGACAGGATTATGGCTGTCAGTGCCACTTTTTTCTTTTACCTAAATATCTAATTGACCCTTTGCTAAGCCCCGCCCCCTTCTTTACTGTTGCTAAGCCTGTCAAGCTTTCCCTGGTAGAATGACAATGGTTGATAGGTGATATTCTTAAGCAGGGCTTGACGCTTAGCATTTTCCCAAGTAGCGCAGGTGCTACCAAGTTGAAAAATCTAGTCGCACACAAATATTTTTAGTAGCACAATGAAAAGTTACCAAGTAGTGTTTTTCTTTAATACAAAGATATGCGGTCATCTTTTCACTACAGTATCTCTTTTAAGGTTTGGGTTGCCCGTGACAAAAACAGACTTTCCAGCTGTTTTCTTATGCGCCATGCAGTGCTTACAATACATCAGTGTGTTCATGTAAAGGAGCCATGGGAATGCTTTCTGCCAGTCAGCATTAAACTTGTACCTCTTAAGACTGGGAACGGCAGCGGCGTCATTAGCTGTCTCTCCGGCATCTTGAGACACAACGTCTGAAGCTATTGCTAACTCTTCCTCACAGTCAATTTGGCCCCCCTGCTTCATTTCGTCCTCTTGCCTCAATCCAGAGTCCACATGTTCTGGTTTTGTTGGTCTTTTGAAATAATAACTGATAGGCTTCATAGTTATTTGGTTATTGCTTGTTTGATCTTTCTTCTAAAATAGTTTAAAATGTCGCTCGCTGTTCTGTCAGTATATGTTTCCCGGCAACTAGTCCCACTGATGCGCTGTGATTGGTCGTGATGCGGCTTTGGGAGCGCCTGCTTATGTTCGACTGTACCTCGCGCAGGGCGGTGCAGGCATGTCGGGTGCACCGAAGGCTAGCTAGCGGCGCAGTTAGGTCAATAAAACAAATGTTTCAAAGCTGAACATGTTTCCAGCTGAGGCTGCGTTCAGGAATACCACCGGCCACAACTTCCAACGTATTCGACACAAGATAAAACATGTTTTGAACGGTGATTTTTTGTAGTCACACGGGTGCTACCAAATGCAAATCACAACTCGCACTGTAATATTTTTAGTAGCAAATGCGAGTACCTCCTCGCACTGTCGAGCCCTGTTCTTCAGGCAATACCAGCAAATTTCTGGACAAATTCTGCAGAGAAATCAGAAAAAAGCAGACAGAAAAATCTCCAGTATGATTCAGAGAGTTTCATTTACCAAATCGAATGTTGGAGTTCAAATGAAGAGGACATTAAAATAGAGGGGAAAGCTCACAGATCTCAATGCAAGCGTCAGGCACCCCGTGTGTTGATACTTCTCGTTAAAAACAATCACATAGAAGAACAAAAACAACAAATCTTAACGGCAGGGTAAGTCAACATATATTGTTTAAATTTAAATTAAAGATGTTAGCTTTCGTTATCGTTGTATCTGCCTGTTCACAAAATTCTAAAAGATATACGCATGTCAGAACTTGTCTTTATCTCACACTAGTATTTCTTTTGCTTTAATATTACCCAGAGCAGAGGCTCAAGGTTTAACAGAAGTAACCTACTACTGAGACGTCTTTGTTTGCTAATGCTATCGTACCTTACACACAGAGCGATGGTTAGCTAATGTTACTTAGCACCTTTCTTTAGAACAAACGTAGGTGTACTCATGCACTATCCACACTGAGCATTTTTCTCCTCACGTCTTCAATCAGTCAATCAATCTTTATTTGTTTATCACCAATTCATAACAAGTGTTATCACAAAACACTTTACACCAGAGCATAATGCTCTTCATTTTATAGGCACACATATATGCATAGATACATATATACAAACATAAATACACATATACATACATATATATATATACAAATATATCCATCCAACACCAGCATGAATCCATATAACCAATCATGAATCCCTCCATCATGGCTCAAGAAAAAACCTTCTGTTAAGCAGCAGGAAATCTTGAATGTGGATCCCAGTCTCATGATGAACAGCAAATCCACACGATGCTGTGATGGGTGTGAGGGTGAAGGCAGGGAGGTAAGAGGAGACAAGTGGACTAAAATAAGAACTAAAGTTAGAGACAGATCCATGAACCATAGACCTGTCGTCTGATTTATTAGAGGTTAGCCTCTTGAGATGCTACATCTGGTTTTCAGGAGGGACCTCATGTCATTCTCATCCCATTAATGTCATTATTACCTCTGCCAAGGAGGTTATGTTTTTGGGAGAGTTTGTCTGTCTGTCCGTCTGTGAACAAAATAACTCAAAAAGTTATGGATGGATTTGGATGAAATTTACAGGAAATGTTCAGCACGGGAAAAGGAAGAACTGATTCAATTTTGGTGTTGATCCAGATCAGCATCTGGCCGCCATGACAAAAAATGTGATTTTTGTGAATAACTACTGAACTAAAATAGATATCATTGCTAACAGTATGTTTTCATGGTCAAAGAATCTAACTAGAAAGCACTCAGAGAGCGCAGACCTCCGCCAGTGCCACAGTCCTCAGCCATATTGTCATTTTGACCATAAATATTAGTCCTACCTTTATTTCATGTAAATATTAAGATTCCTTGACCATGAAAACATACCATTAGCAACTGGATTCATAATGATATCTATTTTAGTTCAGTAGTTATTCACAGAAACTACATTTTTCGCCATGGCGGCCAGACGCTGATCCGGATCAACACCAAAATTGAATCAGTTCTTCCTTTTCCCGTGCTGAACATTTCCTGTAAATTTCATCCAAATCCGTCCATGACTTTTTGAGTTATTTTGTTCACAGACGAACGGACAGACGGACGAACTCTCCCGAAAACATAACTTCCTTGGCGGAGGTAAATATTTCGATGAAATAAAGGTAGGACTAATATTTATGGTGAAAATCACAATATGGGTGAGGACTATGGCGCTGGCTGAGGTCTGTGCTCTCCGAGTGCTTTTCTAGTTTTGACTTCTATCATGAAATTTAATTTCAACTTCATTGTCGACATTTCAGCTTTATTCGTGTCATTTCAACTTTAATCTCGACCTGCTGAAAATAATTTTTGCCATCTAAAATGACCGAATACTCTTCTGTTGTATGGATACTTTTGCTTCACCAGTAAAGTTTTCTTTAGCAGTAGTTGACAAAGCTGAGTACATTATTCCAGATTAGAGTTCTAGTAGAGCTGAACTGTGGTTGATTTCACATTTATCACATTTATGCCCAAACTCTTCACACTGAAACACGAGTAAACACGTCTCCCTCTTTAACAAAAGCTCAGCTCCCAGAACATGATCTGTTTTTATTTGTGTGATGACAGAACGTGAACATGTTGTTACATAATCTGCAGAACATGTTTGAGTTCCCATGTGAGAGAGGAGCTCGTCCTGTACACTGACACCAGCCTAGTATATGATGCCTGAGTCCCCCTCCCTCCTCCCTTTACATTCAGGAACATGTTGTTCTCTCTCCGTGAGCCTGAACACACAGAAACATGTCGGCCACTCGTGCGCACACGCAGCAACATGCTACTGACATGTATGAGAGCGGTTCATACAGAGAGCATATGTGCGGGGGAGTCGTGCAGAGTTCACGCCTGCTCTCTGAAACAGAGGAAATATCACCAACACGTATGTTTAGGTTTCATAATTTAGACATAAATGTAGTTTGTAAATGTTTATTGTTTTAGTTTATGGACAATGGAGAGGAAAAATGAGCTTACATTTAACCTCACAGGCTGTTTCTGACTGTTTGGACTTCATTTATCATGCTTTAAGGATTTTAAACATTTATTTTAACCTAAAAAAACCCTGATATTTTTAGGGCAACATTAATTTGTTTGAGCAAGATCAGTTAAGATGATGATTATAGGTTTTGTAAACTTTTATAGACTCATATTCAAAAATCACGTTTTGCTCTTTTAGTCCCCAAAACCCACCTGTAGACAACATGGCAGATCGTTATGTCAGCCTTTACAGAGGGGAGATCAGTGACAGATGGATATAAAAAGCTTTTTCTAAATTAATAAAAAGAAAAGCAAAGTTTTATGATGATGATCGTTCACCTATTTCAATGGACTTTACATACCAATCAAACATTATATCCTTTATTCACCGTTTCTGTTCAGCAAAATGCTGCCACCCTCTACACACTACACCTTTAAATACAGCAATATGGAGGCAAAACAAAAAGGCTGTGTCTGAAATGGCATACTAACATACTTCATACTCATGTGTTTATACTGTGTACTACATGCTATAAGTATGTATGATTAGAATGCCAACTGTTCACACTGTAGTATACTACAAAGTTTCCCATGGTGCATTTCAAACCTCCGACGACAAAAATCGGAAGCACTCTGGGCTATCAAATATCTCTGTTGATTCGCCACATTCACACATCTCTCCCTAGGAGAGACAACAGAAAAGGGCCGGGGAGTGCTGTTCTAATCAACAACCAAGGATAACCAAAGGAGTCTTATCTAATGTTGCGTTCCAGGAAACCCATAACTTGTGTCTTTCCCACCTGTAACTCGTGAAAGTTCACTGGAACGGCAGTTGAACTCACAACTTCCCACCCGTGAACTCGTATTAGATCGATGTACTCCGAGTTACAACTTAGGACGTCACATCACTGCCTAAACAATACGGCAGCATCTAAATCATGACAAATACTGTAAAGTCTAAGCTTCTGTTACCTTATGCACCGTTTCCCCGCTTCTGTTTCACTCAGATGAGTTAGTTGATAAAGCATAAATCTTATAACGCCTGCCATGTTGGTTAAAGCTGGGGTTGGCGATTTTGGAGAACTAGCTGTCTGTCTCTAGCCTGAAGGGGGCAGTAATGCTCCAAAATGATGGATGCCAACCACCGAAGAAGAAGAAGTCTCGCGAGAACTGCCACCTGCAGTAGCATGGACGGCAGTTCTCGCGAGATTAGAGCCAACAGCGGAACAAACTTAGAAAAACAGAGTTTATTTTAGATTTCTTGTACATCTGTCTTAAATGTGAGGGATACTGGAGCTTGGTTGGGGTTGTGGGACAGCTCACAGCGGACTTCCCTTATTTCCAAAGACAAAACTTGAAAGGTGAGCATTCTCCAGCGGAGTCTGTTCCCTACACGCTACATGCTACATGCTACACGCACTGTCTGTGCACGCCGGGAAAATGCACGCGCAGCAGGCACGCAGAATGGCGCACGGGATTTGATTGGTGTAAAAGAAGGTATCCCGGCAAGATTATTGGTTGGTGTTTTCCCTGTTTTACTCCTGCTGTAGATAGTGGATATTTTTCGCTCTGTTTTAAGAACACATAATGAGTTGATTACCATCGGGTCATAAAGACCATTTTAACCAGTATTACAAAAAGTGTATCTAAATCAGATCGCCAACCCCAGCTTTAATTTACATACCAGAATTACTTGCGCTCAAACTGAAGTTGTAATTTGCCTGGAATGCTCTCAGGTTGAAACTCGGAGATTTCAGATCGGAAATTTCTGAGTTACCGGTCGCCTGGAATTCAGCATAAAATTAAATTAAATTTCAAAACTTTTCAATCTGAACCCTGGTTTTAAAAGTTGGCAATTTCGGACTCTCTTAAAGGTGTAGTCAGCGATGTTGGAGAAAACGAGTGGAGAGGTTGTTGATAAACGAATTTAGACCCGCCTCTCCCTTCATACCTCACCCCTGGCTCCACCCCCAAAAGCTGATGGACGTGCATTGTCATGGAAACGGCTGTAGAAACTGGGTAGCTGACCAACGTAGCTATGGTAACCCCGACTCGTCAGACAACTCGATAACATCACAACAACAGTACATTCTGTCAGATTAGACAATAAGATGAATGCCCGACGGCTGTTACTGTTATGTGAAGCACCACAAAGCTAATGTTGCTAACCTATCCAGCAGATAGACGGCGACATCCGTGTCTGTTTTCAGGTCTTTCCATTCGCGGAGTTCCCTCCACCGTCGGAAAGCAACACCAATGTTGACCCGGGTCTTCACTCTTTCATGGTCATAGCCCTTCTTTTTCACTTTTCACTCCTCTGACCTTTTTCTTTTGGGCTGTTTTTCAGCCATTGCTACTGCACCTATTTTATCTCTCTCTTACGCTAACTTCGCACGCTACGCAACCTACGACTCCCCCTCCCCCCTCTGTCTGATCTGCGCATGAGTATGATCGCCCCCTGGATGTGGGGGGTGTACTCTGTTTTGGTAACAGTATTTACCTGCTGAAATTCAGAGCCAAGGCTGTGTATTGAAACCAGACTTTTTTTTCAACATGCTCAGTGGTGACATCTTGTGGATGGAGAGGAGAAATACGGTGAAAAATAGTGCATTAGATTAGAAGATTAGAAGATCGCTGACTACACCTTTAAGGCAGTGCTCTGACTTGAACAAGAGGTGAAAACACAACGAAAACTCTGCGTGTTCGATCGTAGACTGAGCTACACTGCTGCTACGAGTTTAGCCGTCTGATGCTTAACTGTGTGGGTCAACAGTCGATGTCGTTGGATCACATGTCCATATTTTGTTTATTAACACTTTGAAATATTTTCTTTAAACTTTAAACAAATGTCCGATCAAATCCGATTTTGGAGATCAAGTGTCACCATGACTTTGGATTCATTATAAAGCATACACTGGCGCCGTCAAGTAAGATGTCTGCCAATCACTGAAGCGCAAAAACCACCCCAGCCCGTCGTCTTGACCTTCCACTGACCTCTCACTGTCTGGTGGTCTTGTACCTCATGTTGGCGTTTACCCACCGGGGAACAGACCCCGACTTTAATAAAAGAGGCTGAAGTGACGAGAAGAGAAATGAGTTTATCTTCAGTTTATTCCACTTTAAAGATAAATGTATGTGCACATATATGACCCTCATTATTTGAAGGTCCAGCTTGTTCAAAGTGAGATATTTTCTGCTAAAGAACAATGTTAATTAAATAATCTTTAAATTATAGATGTGAGACCACCCTGACACATTAATAAATCACAGATCTTCTGATCCTCGCCGTCTCGTCTGGTGCTCCTGGATCTTATTGGCCGCCCTGTTCTCATGCCACAGCTGTTTCCCTCTTCCTCGATGCACGGCGTCTCCCACGGACCCCTCCTCACCTCTTCCTCCCCTTCCTCCTCTTCCTCCATTAGCTCCATTTCACAGCCTATAGCGGCCCCTCCCCCTGCTGCTCCTCCTCAGTACACCGTGTTCCCTCTGAACATAAAGAGCTGAGCGCTCACATATTGTTGACTGCTGAGTGCTGCATTGTGTCACCTCGACAGGAGGAAGTATCACACACACACACAAACACACACACACACACAGCATCTTTAATCTTTACATTAAGGCTAATGCAGAGGGCTAATCAGACAGCTTTGTCTCTGAGACGCTGCTCTCCTGCAGAGATGTTTACACTTTAAGTCTTACTTTATGAGGCGGGGGGTCTCCTGCTTTCTCCAATCAGCCAATCAGATCACAGCCCCCCGTTATCCTGTCAGCATTATCCCATCAGCAGCTGCTCATAAAGACAGAGGAGAACCTAGATATATGTCTGAAACTTTCACCACAAAGAACATTTGGAGGCAGTTTAACTGTAAGGAAATAATTAGAAAGAGTGCAAAACTCCGCCAAGCTAGCTAACAAATCACTGTTACATCAATAAAAAAGAGTTACATGATGAAGTTACCATCATTATAAGATTCATGACCCTGAAAACACACACTTAGCACTCAGAATGATGTTGATATCGTTATTAGTTATACAGTTATTAAGCAAAAATGATGATTGACTCGTGGAGGTTATCTGAATCACCACCACAATTGAATCATTTTAATTTTCTCAAGACATTTTACACTGGAGCATACATATACGTAAGGGAAAATGTAGAGCGAGCCGGTCACTATAAAGAAATAAACCCCGACAGGGTGATGCAGGACCCCAAAGCGACCGGCTCGCTCTACATTATCCTGCTTATTACACGGCTACTCACTAAAGAAATCAAAAGTTTGACATCAAATGCTTATCTTAATATGATTTTATTGATTTACAAAAGTTTTCATTGCATCCACTTGAAAAAATAGTCCGTTCCTTTCTACGGTTGAAACAGTAACGGAAAGCAACGGTAACTCTGAAGCGAAGATTAGCTTATTTGTAATTCACATTAAACTGAACGTTTCCATTGATTGTGAGGTGGGACAAGGTGAATGGACGTCCTTGGGAATATTGATGCTGACGTCTCTGTCCTCATTCATGTCCATATTTCCTCTTTGCTGTGGCCCTGCAGCTGACATACCTAGAAACAGTTTTTCACCGTTACAACTGCTCTCAATATTATCTCATCACTAACGCTTTAACCCTTGAGTGACCCTCCAAAAAAGTTACATGCATGACCCTTCAAGTGGCCATTTTTGTCCATTTCTAAAGTGTCCAGTAAAAGGTCACAGGGGTATGTTTTTTGGCAAGCGGGTGTAATTTGGGGTTAAATTTGAGGATACCAAGTTTCAGCATGCAAATCTGTCATTTGACCGTGTAATGCTGTTTTATCCCATCCATGACCCTTTAAGTGGACATTTTTGTCCATTTGCTAGAAAGTGTCCAGTAAAAGGTTACAGGGGCGTGATTTTTGGCAAGCAGGGGTAATTTGGGGTTAAATTTGAGGAAGCCAAGTTTCAGTGTGAAAATCCCTCATTTGACGGTGTAATGCACTTTTCTCCCATCCATGACCCTTCAGGTGGACAAAAATGTCCACTTTGTAGATAGTGTCTAAAAATAGTGTCCACGAAGGGTCATGGATGGGAGAAAAGTGCTGAAACTTGGTATCCTCAAATTTAACCCCAAATCACCACCACTTGCCAAAAATTATGCCCCTGTGACCTTTTTTTTTTAACCACTTTCTAGAATAGGACATTTTTGTCCATGAAGGGTCATGGATAGGTTAAAAATGCATTACAGGGTCAAATAATGGATTTTAACACTGAAAGTTGGGCTTTGGAAATTTTTACCCACAATGACACTCCACCAAAAATCAACTCTGGTGAGGAGGAGAATTGTCTGTGAGGGGGTTTGGGATTTTGGAAATGGACAAAAATGTCCAAGGGTCATACAAGGGTTAAGAGAGGCACTCACCCGATCTGCTGCTGCTGCCACAATTAGAGGAAAAATTAACGATGTCTTGCCGCAGGTATAAACGTCTTTCTGCGGATTGATACGACATGACGTGATTCGCCCGAGTCGATCAGAAGCGTCCTTAACAACGGTCTGCTATTCAGAAATAACAGACCATAGAATGTTGTAATTGACCAATCAGGATAGAGCATTTAACAAAGCTGTGTAATAAAATATATATAATACACGTATACATATATATACATCCAACACTCAACATGAATCCATTTCGCCAATGACGAATCCCTTCATCAGGGCTCAAGAAAAACCTTCTGTTAAGCAGCAGGAAATCTTCAACGTGGATCTTACACAAGTGAGCCGTTGCCAACATGTCCGGAAAGTTTCAGCAAAATCCATCCTGTAGTTTTTGTGTAATCTTACAAACAAACAAACAAACAAAAAAACAAAAGCCAGCACAGACATATCATCAGTTAACTTGACAAAAATGAAAAAGAAAAAAAGAAAAAGTCGTGTTTTGGTCTGACTTAGTTTCTATGTTTGTTTGCTTTTTAACAGGATAACTTAAAAAGTTTTCAAGGGATTTTGATTAAACTTTTGGTTAAGGAAGAAGTGGTTTGATTTTGGATTTTGAAGTGTGAGATAGGGCAGTCTTCCACATTATTTCCTCCACAACTACTACTCATCGAGTTTTTATGTCCTCTTAGAAAATGTTGTTCATGGCATAAGGAAGGAGCGATTCAGGTTTGGTGGTGATCAGAACCCAGATGAGGTTTCTGGAGTTTTTTCTTTTAAAGAATTTTCTTTTCACTGCAAGATAGGGGAGTTTTCCACATTTTGACATTAACCATTTCATGCATGGTGTTCACTACAGCAGACAGATATTTGGAATAAATTGTTAACCCTTTGGGCTGCAGTACCATGTCCAACTACCGAGTGGAAAATTCCAAAACCTATTTAATTAAAATATCAGCTTTGCATATTACATCTGTGTTGAGATATTGCATCATAAATCAGATACAGCCAAAGAAGGATAAATTGCGTGTTATGCCTGTATTCAGATTTCACATAATTTTGTAATTTTTATTTTAAATTTAAAATAGGTTGATTATAGCAAAAACACTTCAGATTTTGTTTTTTTTTTCTTATATTTACTCTTGATAAATGTGTTGATGTGTTTGTGGATCCTCATCAAGTTTCACTAAATTACTACTGTAATGGAGAGATGTATAACTCCCACAAAAAATAACATTAAAAAATACCATGATTTTTAACCTGTTGAAAGTAAAAATAAATATTTCAAAAATATATATCTTTGAGACTTAATAATCCATGCATGAAAGGGTTAAATCAGTGTTGGAAAGTTTTTGGTGGATAATTGTACTCTTGAAGCAACTCTCATTTTATCTGTTTTCATTCTTTGTTAGTTTTTTTTTTTTTTAGTAGTGCATGGTGAAGCAGCAGGTTAGTGCTTCAGTCCCACAGCATAAAGGTTGCTGGTTGGACTCCCAGAATCAGACTGGCCCTCCTGTGGGGAGTTTTCATGTACACATGGGTTTTCTCTGACATGGATAAAGGAGGCTAAATGCATGTTTTGATTGATCATTGAAATACAAATTGCACAGCCATTACCTTTATTTCATTAGTATTTTAAGTTGTCTGCATTATGCCCTTGACGAGATGGTGTTGTGTTTGCAAATGTGTCGGTGGCCAAAAGTTTAAATAAAAATAATTTGATGTGTTGAGCCCTGTGATTGGTGATCACTCCAGGGTTTGCCCTGCCTCCAGCCATCCCAGCACAGGATCAGCGGTGCAGATGATGGACGGATAGATGGGTTGATGTTAAGTTCGTGGTCGTGGCTGTGACCCTGTGTGCAGCTCCTGCTCTGATAAAACAAACCCTGCAGTGATAATACAGAGAGGATTCAGGGATCAGTGCATCTGTGGGAAACTCAGCGAGGAGCTTAAACCAACCGCGAGCCAAACACAGACGCCTAAACAAACTCGACTTTATTTTTTATGCAGAAATGAGCAGCACCGACACAGACTGTCAGAGAGGAAGGATGATGATATTCTGTGGGTCCTGTCCCAACTTTTCTGGAGTGTGTTGCAGCATTAAATTTAAAATGTGTGTATTTTCTTTCAAAACAATAGAGTCTATGAATTAAATGGCTTTAATCTGGTCTTTGTGCTGTGTGTTTGTTAAATATAAGTTGAGAAAAATGTAAAAATCACTGCCTTATCGATGTCCCAATTGTTTTGGAATGAAGGTTTGCATTTTTATTATTCATTTGAATCTGAATATTAAAAACATCAACACACAAACAAAAAAATGTAGAAAACAATGAAATGTCTCCATCCACATCTGTCAGAGGATCGTCTCTTCCTCTGGTCATTTCCTGTCTGTCTTCTTCCTCTTCATCCCTTCATTCCTCTGTCCTCGTCCACGTCTTATGTAACAGGAACAAAATCCACCAAAACAGCAAAATATGACAAATAAAACAAAGATGAGGGGATCAAGTGTTCCACGCACACCTAACAGCGCAGATGAACATTTATTTTTTATTTCTGAGCAGTAAAAGCAGAATAAATAAAGATGAAGCAAACCTGCAGTTCCTCCGTTGGCCACTAGAGGCTGTATCCAAATTAAGTCAGTCCCCATAGAGCTCCATGTGCAAACACTGAACTTCACAGCAGAGTCTGAAGCCTTGTGTGCACATTATTTTAACCTAAACAGTTTTTTATGTTGAAAAAATTGAATTAAAGGACATGTGTAACTGAAAAATGAATGTTAGAAGAAAATATGAATCAAAAGTTGGTGTGGCTTTCAGTGCGCTTAACAAACTGGCTGTAAGACATATTATGGGAGATGTTTCTCTTGTGGAAGGAAATATTGCAATGAATCAGACTTTTTTTAAATATGCAAAGCTGTTCCTAATATATGTGGCTTTATATTTCTTCATTGTGCTGTATATTTACAATAATGAATAATAAGAAATAAATATTTGTCAAATATCAGAGACATTTGCTTCACGGTACAGATTTTTCTTACAGGTTCATTAAAAAGTCAAATATGACCAAAGCGTCTGCAGCAGCATGTTTTCCTGTCTGAAAAGGTCTGATAACTCATGTGTTAGCCTTTGTTTTTCAGGTCGGAGAGGGCAAAAAAGTCATGTTAGCATGTTGTTGTTTTTTAATCCATCCTGAGCGAAAATGCTCATAAGTGCATTTTGAAGTCATATATGACCAATCCGTCTGTCACAGCATGTATTCCTGCATGAAACCAACCCAAAAAGTGCTTGAGCATATTTTTTTTCTGAGCCTGAAATTTGTCATTAGTCATTCATTAGCCTTAGTGTTTTCTCAAATCCTGGGCTGAGAAAAAAAAGGTTTATAAATCAATTTTTAGATAAACATGACCCAAACCATCTGCACCAGAGTGTTTTGTGGCCTGTTTTAAACTCACTGTCTTGTTTGAATATACATTTTTATAGTCTGTAATAAAAAAAAGTCATATATTAGCCTTAGTGTTTTTTTAAATCCTGAGCTGAGAGAAAGAGGCTTATAAATCATTTTTTTAGCCAAATAGGACAAAACCTTCTGAACTAGGATGTTTCAAATCCAAAAAGTCAAGTTTGAGCATTTTTTTTTTTTTTTGGAGTCCGAAATGAAAAATAAGTCATATGTTAGCCTTTATGTTTTCTCAAATCTTGAGCTGAGAGAAGAAGGCTTACAAGTCAATTTTGAAGCCAAACATGACCAAACCATCTGTACAATCATGTTTTTTGGCCTACTTTTATCGAAGAACTAATGTTTGAGCATATTCTTTTCAGAGTCTGAAATTGGCTAAAAGTCATATGTTAGCCTTTGAGTTTTGTTTAATCCTAAACTATGAGAAAAAGGCTAATAAGTCCAATTTTTAAGACAAATATGACCAAACCAGCTACACTAGCAGGGTTTTCTGCACTGTTTTTACCCCAAAAGTCATTTTAAAAAATATTTTTTTGGAGTCAAAGATGGATATAAAGTTATCCTGTGCTGAGAGAGAAAGGCTTATAAATCTATTTTTAAGTCAAACACGACCAAACCATCAATGCTACCATGTTTTGTAGCCTGTTTTAAACCTAAAATGTCATGTTTGAGAATATTTGTTAGAGTCTGAAAAGAAAGAAGTCATACATTAGCCTTAGTGTCTTTTTTTAAATCCTGAGCTGAGAGAAAAAGGCTTATAGGTCCATGTATAAGCCAAACATGACCAAACCATCAACACTAGCATTTTTTTTTTGGCCTGCTTTTACCAAAGAACTAATGTTTGAGCATATTCTTTTCAGAATCTCAAATTGGCTCAAAGTCATATGTTAGCCTTAGAGTTTTGTTAAATCCTAAACTAAGAGAAAAAGGCTAATAAGTCCAATTTTTAATTTTTTATTTCAAACATGACCAAACCATCTATGCTAGCATGTTTTTCTGTCCTGTTTTTACCCAAAAAGTCATGTTTAAAAATATTTTTTGGAGTCAAAAATGATTAAAAGTGATCCTGTGCTGAGAGGAAAAGGCTTATAGATCTATTTTTAAGTCAAACATGATAAAACTGACTGCACTTGCATGTTTTGTGGCCTGTTTTAAACCCAAAAAGTCAGGTATGAGCATGTTTTTTTGGGGTCTAAATCGATAAAAATTCATGTTAGCCTTTGTTTCAAATCCTGAGCTGAGAGCAAAAGACTTATAATTCAATTTTTAAGACAAACATGACCAAACTGTCTGCACTAGCATGTTTTGTGGCCTGTCTCAAACCCAAAAAGTTATGTTTGATAATTTTGAGCCCCAAATGGACAAAAAGTCATATGTTAGCCTTAGTGTTTTATCAAATCCTGAGTTGAGAGAAAAAGGCTTAAAAGTCCATTTTTACGACAAACATGACAAACCGTCTGCACAAGCATGATTTTCGGCCTGGTTATTACCCAAAAAGTCACGTTTAAGCAAATTCTTTTTAGTGTCTGAAATGGACAAACAGTCAGATGTTAGTGTTTTGTTAAATCCCGACCTTATAAGTCCATTTCTAAGTCAAGTATTGCCAAACTGTCTACACTGGCCTGTTTTTCGGCCCTGTTTTAACCAGAAAAAGTCATGTTTGAGAATATTTTTTTGGAGTCTGAAATGGACAAAAAGTCATTTATTAGCTTTAGTGTTTTGTTAAATCCCGAGCTGAGAGAAAAAGGCCTATAAGTCCATTTTTAAGCCAAACATGACCAAACCGTCTGCACTAGCATGTTTATTGGCCTGCTTTTACCCAAGAACTAATGTTTGAGCATATTCTTTTCAGAGTCTCAAATTGGCTCAAAGTATGTTAGCCTTAGAGTTTTGTGAAATTCTAAACTATGAGAAAAAGGCTAATAAGTCCAATTTTTTTTAATTTTTTTCAAACATGACCAAACCAGCTACACTAGCAGGTTTTTTTTGCCTGTTTTAAACCCAAAAAGTCATGTTTAAAAATATTTTTTGGGGGGTCGAAAATGATTAAAAGTGATCCTGTGCTGAGAGAAAAAGGCTTATAGATCTATTTTTAAGACAAACATGACCAAACCAGCTACACTAGCATGTTTTTCGGCCTGTTTTTACCCAAAAAGTCATGTTAAAAATATTTTTTTGGTGTCGAAAATGAATAAAAAGTGATCCTGTGCTGAGAGGAAAAGGCTTATAGATCTATTTTTAAGTCAAACATGATAAAACTGACTGCACAAGCATGTTTTGTGGCCTGTTTTGAACCCAAAAAGTAATGTTTGAGAATATTTATTTTGGAGTCTATATTGATTTAAAGGTCTTATGTTAGCCTTAATGTCAAATCCTGAGCTGAAAGAAAAAGGCTAATAAGTCCATTTTTAAGACAAGCATGACCAAGCTATCTACACTAGCATGTTTTTGGCCCTGTTATTACCCAAAAAGTCATGTTTATGCATATTTTTTCTGGAGTCTGAAATGGAAAAAAAGGTCATATTATAGCCTTAGTGTATTTTCAAATCCTGAGCTGAGGTGAAAAGGTTTATAAGTCCACTTTCAAGCCAAATAGGACCAAACCAACCACACTAGCATGTTTATTGGCCTGTCTAAAATCCAAACTGTCATGTTTGAGCATGTTTTTTTTGGTCTGAAATCGAAAAAGTCATATGCTAGCCTTAGTGTTTTTTTTTTAATCTTCTTGAGAGCAAGCTTATAAGTCCATTTTGAGACCAAATATGACCAAACTGTCTGCACTAGCATGTTTTTGAGCCAGTTTCAAACTCAGAAAGTCATCTTCAAGCATAATTGTTTTTTTTTTTCTGAAGTCTGAAATGGATAAAACGTCATATGTTAGCCTTAGTGTTTTTCAAAATCCTGAGCTGAGAGAAAAAAAGGCTTATAAGACTGTTTTTAAGACAAATATGACCAAACCATCAACACTAGCAGGTTTTTTTGGCCTGTTTAAAACCAAAAAAGTCAAGTTTGGGCATATTTTTTGGAGTCTTTTGTTAGCCTTTGTGATTTTTTAAAATCCTGAGCTCAGAGAAAAAGGCTTATGTCTATTTTGAGACCAAATATGACCAAACCATCTGCACTAGCATGTTTTGTGGCCTGTTTCAAACTCAAAATATCTTGTTTGAAAATATTTTTACAGAGTGTGAAATAAAAAAAAGTCATATGTTAGCCTTAGTGTCTTTTTTAAAATCCTGAGCTGAGAGAAAAACGCTTATAAAGTCTATTTGGAAGACAACTGTGACCATCCTTCTGCACTAGCATGTTTTTTGGCCTGCTTTTACCCAAGAACTCATGTTTGAGCATATTCTTTTCAGAATCTCAAATTGGCTCAAAGTCATATGTTAGCCTTAGAGTTTTGTTAAATCCTAAACTATGAGAAAAAGGCTAATAAGTCCAATTTTTATTTTTTTTATTTCAAACATGACCAAACCAGCTACACTAGCAGGTTTTTCTGCACTGTTTTTACCCAAAAAGTCATGTTTAAAAATATTTTTTGGAGTCAAAAATGAATAAAAAGTGATCCTGAGCTGAGAGGAAAAGGCTTATAGATCTATTTTTAAGACAAACATGACCAAACTATCTGCACTAGCATGTTTTGTGGCCTGTTTTAAACCCAAAAAGTCATGTTTGAGCATAATTTTTGGAGTCTAAATCACTAAAAAGTCATGTTAGCCTTTGTTTCAAATCCTGTGCTGTGAGCAAAAGGCTTAGAAGTCCATTTTTAAGACAAACATGACCAAACTGTCTGCACTAGCATGTTTTTTGGCCTGTCTCAAACCCAAAAAGTTATGTTTGATAATTTGGAGTCCCAAATGGACAACAAGTCATATGTTAGCCTTCATGAAATGTTAAATCCTAAGCCAAGAGAAAAAGGCTAATATGTCAATTTTTAAGATAAACATGACCAAACCATCTAAATTAGCATTTTTTTTTTTTTTTTGCCAGTTTCAAACCCAAAATGTCATGTTTAAGCATATTTTATTCAGAGTCCCAAATGGGAAAAAAGTCATATGTTAGCCTTAGTGTTTTATCAAATCCTGAGTTGAGAAAAAAAGGCTTAAAAGTCCATTTTTACAACAAACATGACCAAACCATCTGCACTAGCATGATTTCCGGCCTGGTTATTACCCAAAAAGTCACGTTTAAGCAAATTCTTTTTAGTGTCTGAAATGGACAAACAGTCAGATGTTAGTGTTTTGTTAAATCCCGACCTTATAAGTCCATTTCTAAGTCAAGTATTGCCAAACTGTCTACACTGGCATGTTTTTCGGCCCTGTTTTAACCAGAAAAAGTCATGTTTGAGAATATTTTTTTGGAGTCTGAAATGGACAAAAAGTCATTTATTAGCTTTAGTGTTTTGTTAAATCCTGAGCTGAGAGAAAAAGGCTTATAAGTCCATTTTTAAGCCAAACATGACCAAACCGTCTGCACTAGCATTTTTATTGGCCTGCTTTTACCCAAGAACTAATGTTTGAGCATATTCTTTTCAGAGTCTCAAATTGGCTCAAAGTATGTTAGCCTTAGAGTTTTGTGAAATTCTAAACTATGAGAAAAAGGCTAATAAGTCCAATTTTTTTTAATTTTTTTCAAACATGACCAAACCATCTACACTAGCAGGTTTTTTTTGCCTGTTTTAAACCCAAAAAGTCATGTTTAAAAATATTTTTTGGGGGGTCGAAAATGAATAAAAAGTGATCCTGTGCTGAGAGGAAAAGGCTTATAGATCTATTTTTAAGTCAAACATGATAAAACTGTCTGCACAAGCATGTTTTGTGGCCTGTTTTGAACCCAAAAAGTCAAGTATGAGCATGTTTTTTTGGAGTCTAAATCGATAAAAATTCATGTTAGCCTTTGTTTCAAATCCTGAGCTGAGAGCGAAAGACTTATAATTCAACTTTTAAGATAAATATGACCAAACTGTCTGCACTAGCATGTTTTTTCAGCCTGGTTATTACCAAAAATGTCATGTTTGAGCAAAACCATCCACACTAGAATGTTTATTGGCCTGTCTCAAACCCAAACTGTCATGTTTGAGCATATTTTTTGGTACGAAATTGAAGAAGTCAGATGTTAGCCTTAGTGTTTTTACAAATCTTGAGCTGAGAGCAAGCTTATAAGTCTATTTTAAAGCCAAATATTACCAAACTGTGTGCATGACCATGTTTTTGGGCCTGTTTCAAACTCAGAAAGTCATCTTCAAGCATAATTTTTTTCAGAATAAAAATGGACAAAAGTCATATGTTAGCCTTAGTGTTTTATCAAATCTTGAGCTGAGAGAAAAAGGCTTATAAGTCCATTTTTAAGACAAATATGTCCAAACCCTGTCAACAAGCATGTTTTGGGGCCTGTTTTACATCCAAAAAGTCATGTTTGAGCATATTTTTTTACAGGGTCTAAAATGGACAAAAGTCATATGTTAGCCTTAGTGTTTTATCAAATCCTGAGTTGAGAGAAAAAAAGGCTTATAAGTCCATTTTTAAGACAAATTTGACCAAAGCATCTGCACTAGCATGTTCTGTGGCCTGATTCAAACCCAAAAATGCATGTTTGGACATATTTTTTCTGGAGTCTAATATGGAAAAAACTCATATTAGCCTTAGTGTCAAATCCTTAGATGAGAGAAAAACGCTTATTAGTCCATTTTTACAACAAACATGACCAAACCATCCACACTAGCATGTTTTCTGCCCTGTCTCAAACCCAAAAAAGGAGTCTGAAGTCGATAAGAGGTCATATGTTTATATGACAGCATATGACAAAACTCACTGTGTTGCATCGTGACATCAAATTGAATCAGATCATGCGATGCACAGCTCTACCTGTTGCCTCTCCAAAGCTCTGCCTTTTTGTCCAAACAGGTTCACAAATAAAAACATGAGGTGGTTCTGGTTCCAGATTTCATACATCATCCATCATTCATACTCAAGACATAAAATAAGAAACACATTTTTATATTTTTCATCGTTTATTCCAAGAAAAAATTGTCAAACATATTTACAGCAAATAAACACGATGCTTTCTCAAACATCTAATGGCTCCTGTCAGCGTCATTATTTTACACAACATCAGAAACATTATTTATGAACACACCGGAAATATGATGCACTAAAAAAACAAAGATATTATACACATTGATCTGAGAACGGTGTGGCTCTGTACGGTGTTTACAGTGAGGCAGTGACACAGTTTGCATAGTGTAAAGTGATTTCAAGTGGGTTTGTTCTGGTCTGAGCTGAGACAGAGGGGTACAGTGACAGCAGGTTAGTGGGTCAAAAAAAACAGGTAAAGATCCTCAGTTAGCATATGCACTATCAACCACAGCAATGCCATTTACAGTCTTTAACCATGCTAAGTTTAACACTTCACGACACGAGTAGGATCAGCTCTACATCCCCAAGAGTAAATCACAGATTTACACAGTCCTTAAGAGGTTAGAAAAGAACAACATCATCAAAATACTGAAAACCTTCATGTTGTTATGACAGCAGGAAATGTGGCAGCATTTAGCTACTGCAGCTCTCATGAGCGTCATCAGCATAGAAAGACAATAAGGACGTTTTTGTTGGATAGTTACCGATTAAAGCTTTTAAAATCGTAATACGAGTACTTAGACTAGCATGCAGAGCAGTAACTGACATGCATTTTGGTCTGTTAGCTTTGTGCTAATAAATGGTGGAAGTGCCTTTAGCATGCTAAGAGTAGTAGCATCTCCGTGGCACTAGTTTCCTGAAATTTAGGCAGTTTTTGTTCCTGGAGGAGCATGGCTTAACTTTTTACCAGCTTCTTAAGCTTGTAACTTTGCAGTCCTGTAATCATATAAGGCGATTTATGGATGATTATAAGCCAAAAATCATCAGCAAATCAATAGCCTAGTAGTTCCATCCTTAATAGCGATATCTTCATACATGTATGTAGTCTGAATGCAACTTCATCTTGTTTGTATCTGGACTGTGTTCTGTTTATTTTCTTATTATTTTTCTAATATTTTGCTGCTGTTATTTAGCATTATTTAGTATCTTTTATTTTTATACCTCTTACCTTGCATCCATTGTGGACAGCAGAGTAGGAATTTCATTGTGTGGAGAAACGTTTCTCAATGTGCAAATGACAATAAACACTTTGAATCTTGAATTTTGAGAAGGCAGGCCAATAAACCAGGCCTAAATCAGCCTTTATTGTTAACCAACAAATACATCTTATTTTAAAGGCAAGGTCTTGTAAATAAAATCTGATTTCATGGACCATTTCTGCCTGAAGATGAATTCTGGGGCCTTTTTGAGTACCTTATTTTATGTCCCTCTGATGCACTTAAATCAAAGTTCTTGATAAGAAAACAGACGTCTTTCTATGGCACTTTGATTCTGGCGTTATGTGAGCTGTAGTCGCCAAATGCAGCCAACACTCGCTACACCAAAGAGGAATAAAACACAGAAGAGTTAGCTGAAGCTAGTCTTAAAACTGAAGAGAGTTAGTTTGAGGTAAAATCATCAGAAATCTACAGACTGCGAATGAGACTGAAAGTGTAAAGGTAGATATTTTGGGAGTGCTGAGACTGAGGTAGGACCACAAAACAAAACACCTCAAAGTTTCCTACGGCTACGGTGG
Source organism: Scarus forsteni (assembly GCA_036419115.1). NCBI lineage: Eukaryota > Metazoa > Chordata > Actinopteri > Labriformes > Labridae > Scarus > Scarus forsteni. The sequence continues at coordinate 2,981,282 of JAZDUH010000145.1, forward strand.
AACCTGAACGCCACACGGTGCTATCAAACTACGATGGAGTCTGGAAGTTACAAACCTGTAAAAATCTCCCCGTAAACATTTGCTTTAGTCGCTCTGTGGGTTCAAACTTTAGCATTTTGTTCTCCTGGAAATAAAAGTTGGTTCAAGTACGGTATCAGCTGTAATCAGACATGTAGTGATGGATGATCGACAGAACAGACTGTGAGAGAAATGGACGCTCCAACGTGGTTCTGAAGGCTCGTTCTGTCGATAAAGATCCCTCTTAGTGAAAAAATAGAAGCAACATTTAGAGCAGGGCACCTTAAAGTGAAACTATTCTACTCCTCTGGAAAATGACAGATCCCTTATTTATTCTCAGAAACCAGAACCTTTTTATTTTGTACTTTTCTGGTAAAACAGTTCATTTGATCCCTTTTTTAAAACCTTGTTTTTAACTGATAAAAACTACCAAACAGGCTGCACAGATAGTTCTTTGATTGAAGAGTTTATGAGCTGGATCAGTAAAATAAAGAAAATAGAACCTCTTTTTCAAACCACAAATTTCTGTTGTGGTGGCTTTAAATTTGGGAAGCAACAGTCAAGAAGATCAAGCAAAAATGTGAGCATATCAGCTGGAAATTAACGTCAGTGTTCGACTTATTTCTGGCAAAATTCAAGTTGTTTTTCTTAGAATATTTGGCCTGTACTACTGTCTATGTGCACTGAATCTAGCTTATTAATCTGGCCTTTAAATCAGCTCATTTTGCAGCTTATTAATCATCCCTTTAAAGATCTTTGACAAGATTTTATTTGCTTAATTCTCGCATAATTGTTGTTTGATTTTTTGGACTCTTCTGTCATAAGATACCAAAAAAAAGTGCAGATAGGAGGCTTTAAAATGGCAGCCCAATAATCAAAAACCATGGTGCGTCCATTTCTCACGAACAGTCTGAATCAGAGCAGTTTTTTTCCTGCCCGAGTGTTTTTACACAGCATGACGTGCCACTGCAAAGCGCTCGAAGCACTTCAATAAAGCGCTGAAGGAATGAAGGAAGGAAGGGACAGTGAGGATGGATATCCCGTGAGAGATTTCAGGGATTATTTCCAGATGACAAACCTTCGAATGTGCTCTGAAAATCCCCCAAAACCCAGAGAAGAATTCAATACTGCTGAGGTGTTAATAAACCACTGCTCGATTTCTCCTTATGACACGTTTGCAAGTTCACCACTGACTCGATATCTCATTTTTTTTTAAAGATTACAAGAATTCCTTAAATGCCACACTCAATATCCTCAATATATAAAAAACATTCAATATAAAGTTACCAAAAACCCACCAACTGATGCAGTGATGATAAAAAACACAGAGATAATGAACCCAGCAGGCTCTCTTTGGGCTGACTCGAGACCAATAAGACCGGTTTGAATCGCCTGCTGGACGACGTTTGGTTACAAAATCGTGGAAATATGTGGATTTTTAAACAGGCCTGCTACTTCTTCACCTCAAAGTTTGACTTTAAACATTCACGTCTGTTCTGATTTTCACGTCACACGTTTGGGGAAGATGTTTTAAATGTTCTTAACATGAGCAACGTGGGTGATATCTTCATTTAATGCAAGTATTTTCACATTTTAGGTTCACTTTCACATTCTTGGTTTACATTATTGCAGGATATTGGACATTACTGGAGGCGAGATGTTTGCAGCCTCGTGATGAAGTTCTCTCCCGCAGGGGATTTTACATCAAGATCCAATCGCACTTCAGTGAAATCGTCTCTAAGGCACGAGGTCTGCGGGAGAACTGAAGCTCAAAGTCTCGTTTTTGTTCCTTTATTTGTGAAAATTTAACGTTGCCCATTTTCAGACCATCTTACAGTCGGATCTTAAACTTCATGTTTTAGAGAAGAGCAGGCCTGTGAGGGGGAGTCCTGAACATAAACATCAACAATTATAAAAAAACAAATGTTATAAACCTGGTTTAATATCCAGTCCTCTCTCAGTTACATGCAGGTGGCAGTTTAAAGTAACCGGATGGTGCTGGAGGTTCGTGGTGGTCATTCAGATCCTGTCCCAGAGTTTTGGAATCATCAGAGTTTCCTGTTAGGATTATGTTTGTGGAGTCTTCACAGTTCAGTTTGTCAAAGTCCCTTTTTTTGTCCATCGTCGAGTCGGGGTCCGAGTCCACGTCGTAAACAAAGCTGCAAAGACACAAAGAGGAAGAAACGTCAGAGAGGAGAGGCCAATGAAAATCTATCGTCACAAACAGGCGTCACCATAAATCACCAAACACCTCATTTTTAAAGAAAGGACCAAGAAAAGACCTTTTTCAGTACATAATTATAAATATAGCAAAAGATAAACACTGTCCAACCACAAAAAGGATTTTTTTAAAACAAATTCAGGACCTTCCTTTTAAGTCTAGCTTTAAGCTGATTATATTTATTACTATTTCTTATTACCTTTTTATTCATTTTTAATCCTCTTAATCTATTCTTCTTTCAGTTCAGATTTATTATTTTGAATTTTATTCTCTGTTAATTGCTTTTAGGTAACCTCATTTTACCATACTATTTTTTAAAATTTTATTATATCATTTTTTAATCTAATTTCTTATAGGTGTGTGCGATATGACGATATTAAATCGTTAAGGATCATAATGTGGGGACGATCTCATAAAGCAGAAAGATCGTCAGATCGTCTGTGTGGGAGCTTTGACGCACACCTGACTAACCAATCATAGCGCATTAGGAGCAGTGCATGATGGGATCTCCTGTTTGGTTATTTGGCGTGAAGCCATGGTGGAAAGAGAAAAGGAGATAAAAGCTTGAAGATGTCTGAACAAAAATCTGTTCTAAAGCAGCTGTATTATTCACTCAGATTATAGACATTGCAGTTACATAACATTTGTTCTAAATTGTTGCCCTTTAAGAGATAATGTTGATATTGTTGTTCATTACCTTTTATGTTTACATGTATTGCACATTTTTATAAAAACTGCACTATTAAGATTAAACCTGTTCAAACAGTTTCTTTGGCTTTAATTGTTTTTCTTTTAGGGTTTTACATGTTTTGTATGTTAAACATGGAGGAAAAAATGGTCAAACAAGCAAATTAGTCGAGAAAAATCAACGTTAAAAAGAATCGTGATAAAATCGTGATTGTGATTTTATTTTCAAAAAATCGTGATATGATATTTTTGCCATATCGCCCACCCCTAATTTCTTATGATTTTTTATTATAATTTAGGCTTTAGCGCCTGTTTCCTCACTTCTAATTAAAGACTGTTTCCTCAGTCCTTTAATTCTGTTTTCTGTTTAAAATTTCATTATCATGTCTTTGCATGTTTGATTAATTTAGTGTGTGTTGTATGTGAATTGTGAGGGTGGCTGGGGGCTTATGTTTTCATTTGCAATTTTCTTTTTTATTTCATTTTTTTTTTTTTTTTATGTATATTTTTGGGCATTTTGTGCCTTTATTGATAGGAGAGAGACAGTGGATAGGCTTGTGAAAGGGGGTGAGAGAGCAGGGGAAGACACTCTGTAAACTGGTCACAGGCGGGATTTGAACCTGGACCGGCAGAAGCATGTACATGGGGTGCTAACCACTACACCAAACCAGCACCCCCTTTTATTTCATAATTTTTGTGAGGAAAGTGCCGTACAAATAAAGTTTGCTTATCATTTTTGAGCTGTGTCATGAATCACAAACAGTTTGCACCCTGGAATGTGGCACATGATTCTTGGGACGCTTTTCTGTGCATAACATCTGTGGCAAATCAGAAAAATCCCAGACTTAATACCCGTTCTTCCATTAGTCCCATGGCCTCTTTTGCTGCTTCCTAAATACAGAAGAAATAGTGAGGGTCTACATTAGGAATCCACGATATTTACGACTTCATTTCCTTAATGGCCGCGCAAACTAAAATGCTTCATGCTTTGAAACGCTCAGGTTGAGACTAAACACTCATCTAGTCTGAAAATGTACAAACTAAGACCCAAAAATGATGCAATTAAAATATGAGTCTTAAATAATGCAGAACTCAGAATTCAAATCATGACTGAAGCTCATTTCCCTGCTTAAATGAGGGAAAGTGGACATATATACTGTATATTTACACATGGACAAACCCCACAATGGTCACAGAAATAACTTGAATCTGACAAAAGTAATAATAAATAATAAATCAATAAATATTTACCAGAGAAAATCAGACATTGCTTTTTAATTGTGGTTCAACAGAATTATTTAAAAAAATAAACTCATGAAACTGGCCTGGACAAAAATGATGGTACCATTGACTTAATATTTTGTTGCACAACTTTTTAAAACAATCACTTCAATCAGGTGATTTCTGTAACTCTCAATGAGACTTGTGCACCTGTCCACAGGTATTTTAGCCCACTCTGCATGAGCAAACTGCTCCAGCTGTCTCAGGTTTGATGGGTGTCTTCTCCACACCGCGTGTTTCATTAGTTTCTTTTTTTTTAATAATTCTATTCGACCACGGTTCAAAAGTTATGTCTGATTTTCATTGGTTAATTTTATAGAATTTTTATTATCACTTTTGTCAGATTCCAATTATGTCTGTGACCATTGTGGCTTTTTCTTTCTTTAACCGAGGGTATCAACAATTTTGTAAAAATAAATCAGTTTAATAAAAGTGACTTGACATTTTGAAACTTTAGGTTTTTGCTTAATCAAATTTCCCGGAACTGGACCCTGAAAAATTCTGATCGAAGAGCCCTGGTGTAGTTTGGATATAATTTTTGATCATAAATAATGAAAAATTGAAAGATAATGAGTATTCACAACCTCTTTATTTGTTGCTGTGGTGTAACAGTTTTTATTTTAACCTTTCAGTGTAAAAAAAGTCCATGTTTCCCACAGCATCTTTCATTAACACTCATTTGTGCCTCTTAAATAATTTGATGGTTTTATGAATCAACCATGCGACCATGGTGACGCGGACCTGCTGACATCATGTCAGTGTTGATACACTCCATCTACCTGCTGCAGGACGCCACCACCAGCTGACACCTGGAGTGTTTCCTGACATCCAGAGTCCAGGTTTAGTCGACGCTCGGCTCTAATAATAGCCCAGCGGCTGACACGCAGCAGCTCGCAGTGGCAGCGGTTTGTTCCTCTTTTTTGGTTGCGTAAGCTCTCAGCACATGGTATGAACACAAGTGGGTCAGCTTAGCAGGAAGCACGCAGGCTGGAGATGGTGAATAAGGGATGATGATGTGCAGAATGGGGACGGAGAAAGTGCTTATGTCACTGTCGAGGATGAGCACTTAAAATCAACGCAGCAGTTTAGAGGAAGATACCAAAGGACGTGTTCACGGTGTAACCCTGGCTGTGAATGATCACAGATTATCTTTACATCAGGTTCACCGGGTTCATCTTAAAGGTCCCTCTAAGTTCACATCGCAGCAGAGCCATCAAGTATCCTGACTAGGGCTGGGTAATAATATCAGCTCATCACTGCATCATAATATTTCCCCTTCAATTCAATATTGATTCAGAAATCCTCTGAATCCATTCACCTCCTGATCAGTCAAGGGCACTAACCGTGTTCCTAAATTAAAAATCTGCATGTGACACTTAGTATGTAGCCAGAAATGAGGGAACATGGTTCAGAAGTGATATTTATAAAAAAAAAAGTTATGCGAGGTTAATCACAATTTCCAAGAGGAAAGTTGGATAAAGTTTTCAGTTTACGCAGAACTGTCATGTTTTTACTTTTGTTCTCCATGTGCACAAATAAGTAATTATTGTGCATTATAAAGATGTTTTATTGCTAAAAAAATGTGAGATGACACCACATATACTCATATCAGCATGAAAATACATATTTAAAAGTTTCCAGCAGGTATTCTATTTATTTGTGTATTTCTTCTTCTTAATAAATCAACATTAAAGCATTTAAATCTATACTGAATTGAATCACAACCTAATGAAACAAAATCAAATTAAATAGTGAGGTTCTGAACAATATCAATCAATCTATTAATCAATGTACCGCCCAAATATTAACCATCAAAAATTTCGCACTGATGGTCCGTTTCTACTTTGGAGGGTCAACATGGTGGCTAACTGCTGATTTTGCATCTTTGGAGCTTCATGACTCAGAAGTTTTTACAGTGATTCTTTCTGTATCTGCCTATATTAATTCAGGCCTGTAATCCCAGTCAAATACTCAGTCTAATCTGCAATGGAGCTGCCCACCTCCACGAGCCACTGTAGCTCCAAGGGTGCAACTACCATGCCGTCAAAAAGCCTTTCAACCCAGACGTAAAGAAAGGAGCTGAATTCGTGAGAAGCATTTATATCATCACACTGACATGTTGTAGTCTGGAAGAATTTTCCAGAAGTGGAGCTGAATCAGGAAGACTGACAGCTTATGGTGCTTGCATTGCTAATGCTAGCAACACTCCACTCTGCAAAACCAACAGATGCTGTGATCCCGTGAATAAGAATAGATCTTAACAGCATAAATATTTAAATAGCCTGGTTTTTCCTGAAAAAAACATGTCTTCAACTTGATTTGGCTTGAAGGAGTTGAGATTTTTAATGGATCATCACAAAAAGAAAAAATCCAGGCGCTTTAAAAATATAAACCGATAGCTTGGAGTTGCAAGAGTTGAGGATTCATCTCCTGTTTATGGCCATGACTGAGATTAAATTTATGAAGAAAGACAGGATCAGGGCAGCAGCAGGGCATCACCCTGACAGTCAAACACTGTAAATTCAAGGACAAATTTGTTTGATTTTTTCTCCTGTCAACCTGCTAACTTTTAGTGGGAAAGCTTTATTGGTTTGTTTTTTTCTTAACTGTTGATTCCTGTTGGGTTTTTTTTTTATAATGCAGCACTTGAGTCCAACCTAAATCCTGTTGTCCTTAAACCTCAGATTTGACTTTTGTAACAGCGCTGTTGTTTTTATTAACAGAGCGACAGATGACATCTGAGGACGTTTCTGAGGAGAAGGAAAAAAAACACTGTTATGTGTTCGCTGCAGACGTTACATAATTCTTTTTACAATCAACCATGTTTACTGAGGAGGTGTTAAAGGACAATTCTGCTGTTTCCTTCAACTCAGGGCCTTCATTTAACACACTTTAGACACCAAATAAAAGAAATACCTCCAGCATGACACTAAAGGGGGAGTCAAAAGATGTCTTCAAAGACATCACAGATTTTTTTTTCAGAGATTAGATAGAACTTTATTCCCAACTCAGGATAAGCTAATCGATTTTTCAGATAAAAGATAAAATCAGATTTTTTTTATAAGTTTTGCATCTTTTTCCTACTGTTGTTGATCATTATGTTTCTAAGAAGTCAAAGTCTGAATAAAAAGGTTGATTATGTAGTATAAACGTAGGCAGGTTTGTCTTTACATAAACACTAAAAGGCTGAGTGTATTTTTACAGTATTAGCATGAAACTCTGATCAATATTTAATCTACTTAAATAACAAATACAAGCCTATAAAAGTGCTTGTAAACCCTACTTCTTATCATGAAAATTGTAATTTTAAAAATTGCACTACTTATAACTAGGCAAGAAAAAAAATATGATTTTTAATTTTAAATCTTCTTCAGAAAATAATCTGAATCATGTCGTTATTGAGCTCAACATCTTATACAGGGGATTAAGAGTCCAGTAGCAACATTTATAGCAGATAGGAAGATATAAAAAAGATCAATTCAAATATATACAAATAAATAATTGTGTAATGCAACATGTTAATTTCCTACATCGCCATCTACTGGACTGGCATGCACACTACAGCGGGTTCATTTGTTTCTAGCATCTCCATCTGATTGCAGATTGAGTCTGAATACGCAAAGGAAAAACTTTGCATTTTAGGCTAGAGTGTTCTGTAAACATTGTGTAAGTTTGGCATGAAACTTGACATGCTAAGGAGCATCTCCATCTGATTGCAGATTGAGTCTGAAGCAGAAAAAGCATTTATAGAAGTGTCTCCATGTAAACATGCCGTAAGTGACAGAAGAGTCTCTGGTCTCTTAAGGCACCCCTGAAAAGCTAGAAGGCACAAAAAGCTGCTATGGCTGCCCTTGACCACCTTGGCATGGACTAGGAGCGAAACTAGCACCATTTGAGAATCCAAACCGAGCCTTGGGATGGACTTGACTCCCAAACCCTACATCCCATTGTTCTTCCAGTCAATTCGTACTGCCTGTCAAACGTTTGTAACATTGCTGACTTTTCACCTGTATTGAGAGGCTGCATTCCTTTTGCAATGTAGCAAACAACACTACTGGCCCTTTTCCATTAGCCCTACTCAACTCTACTCGACCCTACCCGGCTCTGCTCTACTCACCTTGTGCTGCTTTTCCATTAGCCCCAGTTGCCTGCCCAACAGGGTGCAGTGTCGCTGTAAACAGCTGAGCGGCACTGCAACAATGTCACATTGAGCGCGGCACAACAATCTGTGGCTTTTTGTCACAGACCAAGTAAAAAAGGAAAGCAGAAGAAGGCTGCAGGCGGCAAGAGGAAATACCCCTTGAGAAGCACAGGAGAGTTTTGGAAGCTATACAACAGAATGAAGCCGAGGACGAGAGCAATTGAGCTGCAAAGAAAAGACGTATGAGGGTAAGCTAATGGTAGCTACCGCTAGCATGCTAGGTAGTCACGCTCATGACTCATCGATGACTACATTGTCTGACCAATCAGTAGCCGGCAGTCGGTGATAGTTCATTTCCTTTGCCGACCAAACGCCTCAGTAAGTACTGACTGTCAGGACGAAGGCTCCGCTGCACCTCCCTTTCTTCGTCGCCACTACTTTCAAACAAATACGACATGTCGGCTCGTCTGTGTTTATGAGCTCACACCTTGTTCGTTCAGTTAAAACACAAACTATTCCCACACTGGGGCTGTGGCAGCCGGCTTAGGAACCATCGGTTTAGCGTCTTCATTATTATTATTTGCGTTTGTTTCCTTGTTACTTCTCACGACGCTCACTTGCAGCTCTGTGTGTATGCGTGAGTAGCCCCGCCTCCACCCCCCCAAAGATTGAATGGCTAACAGATGGCTCCTCTGCTCATTCCGTTATAGAACCAACACAACCTGATGTTGAGAAAGATGTACAGAGTGAGCCATCTTCTCATCCAGCCTGTTTGGTAGAAGGAGAGGAGGAAACAAACAATCATGCACGTGTCAATTTAGCAAGGCTGGAAAACGTATAGACTTTTTATTTGTGGTGCAGTTAATTGATTATCATGACAGGCCTAATAATAAACTTTAGAGTCCAATATGCAGCAGCCACAATGTCGAAAATGCTGTCTTAAACTTAGATTTGCAGCCAAGAAAGGAATTTATTCTCTTGAAACAGCTAGATTGCTGGACAATTTAAGACGCTCATACTATTTATGTTTGACAAAATGTATGTTTTGACCAAATCCATAAGGACATGGGGATAGTGAAGCGAGGTGAGGATGTTTGGGCTAACTGGCCTTTACTCTAAAATATTGCATGAAGGCTGAGTGAGTAATTTGACCTGAGGATGTGGACTGAAGTAACTGAGCTGTTCACGTGTCCTTTAAGAGGACACTAAATCTCTGTCAGTCCTCCGGGGGGCCTGACATTTGACCTTAATGCAGATGAGAGAGGAGGGTCTGTTTACCTTACACAGCAGTCAATATGCACATTTAAAGCCAGACTTTAAAGTCCAACTCAGCGAAAAGGAACCGTAGGAGTCATGTTTTGGAAGCTTTCGTAGTCTCCGTAACTTGAGGGAAAATTATGACGTATTTTTAATCCATAAAAGTCCAAACAGGCGACCAAATTGAGCCCAAACAGTGTGAGAGTGTGCAGATAAACCCTCATAAAACTAACATGCTACATCACACAAACATCTGGACTTGTCCTCGACTGAAACCCTCACTGAAGTCAGCAGATCATCTTTCTGCTTGTTGCTCCATTGGACTTTTAACTGCTGCACAAATAAGCAAAACACTGGGGACACGCCGAAGGTTGATCCTGGACTTACTGAGGCCTGCTGCCTCCTTGCCTCCACCAGAAGTTTGTTGTTGCATAATCCAGAGGCAGACAGTCTAGTTAAAAACCAGCAGAGACCGGTATCTTTGGGGAAGTGGTGGGGGCTGGTTTTTAAGCGAGGCTGGGACGCTGTGGCAGCCTTCTCTATGATAACCATTCAGAGGATGGCGTTTTACGAGCTCAGTGTGGTTTTTGAGGCCGTGTGGCATGCAGTGTAACACATTCCACTGGGAGGGTATTCACGAAAACTGTCCATTATGTAAGTTTAGGTGTGTGCCTATGGCTTCCTCTTTATAAAAGTTGGACAAAATGTTCCCAAAAGTCTACCGAATACTGACGGCAAAGCAAAGATCTACCATAAAAATGAAACAGAATATCAGATATAAAGGGTAGTGATATGGCCTTTCTCAATTATCAGGGCTTAACAGAAACCAACGACTGAAATATCGATTCAGCTGGTTTTTGATGGCTATGCCGCCCACAGCGCCGACATTTCTTTCCTGTTGATAATGAAAGAAGATCACACTGTGCCAGACAGTTTACGTCATCTGACAAATAAATGTTTCTTCTCTTACACAGCAAGGAGGTGTGCTCGAAGCTGTTAAATAATTGGCATGACACATCAGATCAGCGTCTGTTTCTGCCACATTATGAGCCAATAGTTGGTGTTCCTAAAAAAAGCAGATATCGAGCAATGCTGATGTTAAATCAGTGCATCCATATATCCCTGGTGAGACTCATTGCACCATTTTAAGACATGATATTTATGACCATATGACACTCTGCCTTTAACAGACAAAGGACAGAGGCATAAGGGCCAGATTAAAGCTCAGTTTATATGACAGTAGCTGGGTTTCCATCACAGTTTTCCACAAAATAAAAGCGATATTCCTAAAATTTCCCCAAATTTACGCTTTGAACGTCTTTTCATTGCAGGAGTGTCGTTCGTAACTCTTGTGAAATATCTCATCCCGCAAGATTTCACTGCAGGAAGATGGATGCCAAGGCTTGTCAAACTCTTTCTCATTTCCGTTTCCATCTCCTTCTAACACTCTGCATTCCTCTATTGTTTGCTGTCTAGTATGGCAGTTGTGTTTTTCTGGAGAATAATGACAAGAAAAGTCTCCGTCTCCTCCTCTGTCCAAACGTACCACGCCATGTTTACTCCGAGAGAAGTGATCATGTGACCAGGTACGTCACGTCCTGTGATGTATAATTGTGGGAAAAGTGTTTCCACGGTGCTTTTGCCATATATTTGAATATCGAAACGTCTGAAAAAACCACCTCATGAAAGCGTAAAAAAAAAATTTTAGTGATATTTTAGCGCTTTCTCGAAATTCAGGTGTTTAAATTATCAGTTTTTTATTGCACTATTTACATTTTGCGCATATCCAAAGGTAATGGAAAAGCACTCAGTGTTGTCACCGGACAGGCTTTTCCTTTGTGTTTACAAAAGTGCTCGACGTTCACACAGAGACAGTGGGAAAACTCACACAGATCTGCTAGAACAACTGAAAAAATTGTTGTGTGCATGCCAGGCCAGTAGTTGGCGATGTATTGAAATTAACTTACAACAACTTTGGACAATCGTTTGTGGACTTCCACTGGCAACAGTGAATGCTTAAATCTTTTATGGCATTTGTAGACTCGCTGCAAACATAGTGCAGAAGTTTCACTCTATATAAAATGATGTTTTAAAGAGAGTGACAAAGGTTAAAGAAACAAAAAAGAAAATCCTGATTAAATAACTGAACGTGTCGTGGCTGAGGAGTTGTTAAACCATCTGAGCCAAGATGTGGATGTTCTTACATTCTGATTTTTTGTTCAGTCCCTCAGAGCAGAGACTCAGACATCCCAAAATAGCGACCCATTTTTTAAAAACACAGCCAAATCTCTGCTCTCGTGAACAGATGCTGACCACGCCTGCCCCCATCTATTATTTACAGATCAAAATGAGTGCTGCCAGCTTCATTACAGTCATTGAAACAATAGAGGAACCAGTGAGGCCTAAATACGAGCACCTGCAGAGAGGTATGTGTCAGTGATAGATGGATGTGTGCAGATTAACGCGGTGTTAACGGCTTACAACACATTAGACTCGACACGGCCAACATGAATGGGCACAGCCAAGTGGAAACGATGAGGTTACGTGTCATGTCAGAGCGCTGCAGGCCTTTCTAGATCTTTCCTAAACAGAGTAGAGAGAGACGGCCATCAGATGTAATACTGGACGATGAATGAAGTGTTTTAAAATCTCTACCTGCAACATTTTCAAGCAAAATATGGTGCAGGGCAAATTTGCTTGTAGAGACATTTAATTACCTTTGCTTTGAAATGATAACGCTTCACTTCATTTGTTGAAAAGTACGGGATACATTGATAAAAACAAAGTAGTTGGCTTGATTATGAGTATCAACATTGTTTAGGAACCCTTAATAGCAGCAAGTTTATAGACCAAAAGTTTAAATGGGGATACATTAATTCATCTTGTTTAATTCTCAGCAACACTTTATGTCAGATTTAAAAAAAAAAAACAGGTTGAGGGATTGTTTACAGAAGAATATATCATTGTTTTAGACCCATTTAGTTTATTGTCTGTCTATATTAAAAACAGTTTTATTTTATATAAGTTACTTCAACACTTGTGATCTCTGGTGAAGAACTACACTACCCATAATCCTTGACTGTCACATCTAGAGCCCTCTACACAGAGTATTTATACAAAAGAGCTGCAATGAGGCCTAAAATATATCAAAGTTTTATTCATAATTTAGTCTCTAAATTGGTTTAATTTTAGTCCAGTTTTAGTTGATAAATTTACAGCATTTTAGACGATGAAATCTGCTGTAAATTTAGTCGACTAAAATCTGAATTGTAAGGTGTAAGGCATTTTTAGGTTTCCTTGAATTTCTGAAGTCACGTTTTACTCTTGGATAAAATCAAAGTAACGTCTTACAAACCACACACCACTGGTCTTTCCTCCCGGCTTACATTCTTGCACCAGTTGGCAGTGGAAATGCAAACAAGATCAGGGTTTACCGAATCAAACCAAACGGAGCCAAACCAAACCACTCAGTGGTGACAAGGAGAGTCGTAACTCAAATTTTAAATGCGTGTACACACCAGACGCTACTTGTAGTACCTCGGCGATCACTCTCCATGCAAAGTCAATGTACAGCCGTGATGGGGCAGGGCTAACCCCCACGCGATGCGACAGCCGCTTTTCACACTACCACATAGCTTGTCGCGCGATGTGAAAGTAAAAAGAAGTTGATCAATCAGCGGTGTGTGCACGTGTGACGGTACCCTAGACAGACAGTTATTCATCCGCACTACAGACTAGACGGACCGCGGTAAACTCACAGATAATGCTGCTGCATCATCAGCTGCAGTGTTTTGTGTTTGATAAGTGAATGAAAAGGATACAGCTGGAATAATGTCCTCTTATACATCCTATTATGTGATATATGATATGAACGCGGTGAAACTTGAGCGGATGTGACGTCACCGAGCGACGGCCGATGGCAACGGTGACCAAAATGAGGTATTTGTGGACGCGCGATGATGCGTCATTGGGCGATGTGATTTTGGTAGCTGGGTCGCTTGCGGTTAACGCAGCATAAGACTTCTTATTGTTTCTTTACAGAAGAATATTCTGATTTGTTCTGTGTAATATCATTCAGCAGGAAAACATGCACATGATTTCAGCCCACGTTGCCCCGTCTTACTCACAGATGTATATTTTCATTAGGAAAAGTCTCAAAGTAAAAACAAGCATGAGCTTCCCAGTGCGGCTCCGTGTTTGTTGGATAAACAGAAGAAAACAAAGCCGAGCTTCACCAGGATCGTTTGTGCAGGAACTCGTTTTAGCAGTTCTGAAGCCCTGAGGGCCCGGAGGAAATATTTACAAGCTTCTGGGCCACTGAAAGCTCACTTTAACGAGCATGTTGCATAAGATTCACTCATCACACCCACTCCCAAAAATCTCATAAAGGTGGCCTCCTTCTGGCACGTCCCTCTGAAATGCCCCCTGCTGCTCCACACAAATCAGGACAAAGTGTACTAAATGGAGAACGGCAACGCAAACAACCTTAATATCCCTCAGAGAGCAGAAATCACCATTCTCAAAGCTGTCTTTACTTTATTTAAAATGTACTGAAGGATGGAAAGTGCATTTAAAGAGACTTGAGGGCATCATGTGGAGGAATTCAAGCGTGTAAAGACAACACCCTGAAAATGCCTCGACCTGCTCGTGCTGTCAATTAAATCAGAAAAAGAGATTCCCAAAGTGCAGACTGTTGATGTGGGGAGGGCAGCAGGAGCTCAGCGCTCTGTCCTGGTTTAGGCAGAGGCGGCACATGGCAGGCTCATGGGCAGCAGCGAGAGGACAAAATGTTCCAGACGCAGAGCTCGGTAAGCTGTGAACCAGCAGCAGAGATAGAGAGGGGAGGGGGGGAGGATGATGGGCAGAAGGATGTCACTAAAACCACAGATGGTTCTGTTTGGATGCTGAGGGCACATTCAGGCGGATTTCCTGGTCCTGGTGCAGCAGAAGACAAAGCAGTACCTTTACATTCTTACATAACGCAGCAGCAGCACTGTGAATTGTGAATGAAGACCGTGTTGTGCTCCTCTGAGATATTTATAAAGCAGGAAAAACACAAAACTTTCCCCCATGGCGACCAAACTCCACAGATAGAGACAGCACTTTGGAGATCTGCCTCCATTGGTTGGATGTTTTTGTGTTGCTGGAGCAGAAGTAACTCCATTTGACATGTCAGGTTCCCACAAATGGTGCCACGCCCCTTGTCCAGCAAGTGGCTCACTCCCTGCCTGTCATTTCCTCACTCTCTCTTCTTGAATATCAGCATTACCAAATATAGGTGGAAACTTAGGTGACACTTCCAATGCTGTGTCCCAGCATGGAACTCTGTGGGGTCTACATTGCCAGATCATGCAAGAGAAATAAGCAACAAGGCTCAAAGCAAACAACTCAGCAGAATCTTTCAATCCATCTTTCCATTAATCTATGGATGGAATAAAATGTATTATTATCATAGCATTGGCATTATTCTGGAGTTTAGTCTTGCCGTTCTTTTGCCGTTTGTTCGCTGTGCTTTGCTATATTTCTGAATTGAGCATTTTTTCATAATAGTTCTTGTTTAATGGATTAATCAATCGGAATTTGGAAATATTGGAGGAGGAAACGTGGAGGAGATCTGCCAGGTAGAGGGAATACCAGAGGGTCATGAGGGGGCTAACTGGACAGGAACAGCCTCAGGGACTATTATCAGTAAAATAAATAATAAGGCCTGGACATGGTCAAATACAACTAGCAGTAACATGGACCTCATTGCTGTCAGTAAACTGAAATGTTTATGTAAAATAGGTCGATTTTCTTTTTGCTCATGCTCATTTACATTTGTTTATGAAGATCCTGTTTAAAGTTCAAATCTGTTTTTTTCTTTTCTTGTAATTACACACTGTTTAAGCATTTATAACATAATGATGACAAATACTTCCCAGAATTGTTTCCTTCAATTTTTCATGAAAAAAATCACTGAAAGGACATTTACTAGAGCTGGGACGATACGCTTCTCTCCTGATTCGATTTTTAACAGATTTTTTAGGTGCCAATTCGATTTAAGTTGCTCTTGTATGATATTGCCGATTTTTCCAGTCTTTAGTTAGCTTTTTAACACCACTGAAAAAGATGAACAATGATGATGCCTACAGACTATATCAGGAAAAATACACATCACATGTGAGTCTGTTTTTAGGATTTATTCAGCAATATATTCTAACCAGCTGTTTATACTCTCTCTTCAAAAGACTGGACTGCATTTCAAAGTGGCTTATTGGCTTATATCCCATTTCACAAGCCTATCCACTGTCTCTCCCTTATCAATAAAGGCACAAAATGCCCAAAAAACATTAAAATAAAAAAGGGGCTTATTTATACAGACTAAAATCAAGCATTTAAATCAACTCTTAAAAGTTTGTGCATTTCTGTTTGTGGAGTCAAACTCTGGAACAGACTGGATGTCACTTTAAAAATGTGCAGTAACATGCAAATATTTAAATTACACTATAAAAAAGTACTACTAAACTCATACAGGTAATTTAGTTATAACATGGCCTTGGACCAAAACACTGATTGCTATTAACATATGTAAGTAATTATAGTAAGTTACTTAAAATGTAGTTTAGAACAGATTTACTATGTGGACATTTTCTATGTATAAAGTATTATAAGATGGATGATTATGAAAACTGTTCACATTAAAAATATAATGTGGATTTCTATTATATGGACTTATAATGTTATATACTGATTTCTCTGAAGTGCTTACTTATTAGGATGTTCTTGTTTGTTGTCGTGGTGGTGATTAATATGAAGAAGGGGGTTACTATTACCCTAAATTTACACTGTTTCTGTGAAAAATGACAGCGGGTACTGAGTTATAATTCAGTATTGTAACTGTTTTGTAAGGAAGAGGCAGGACTAGATCAGCTCTTTGCTTCTTTCTGTTCTTTCTCAAACAGGTTGCTGTGCATGTTTATGTACCCACATGCTTAATTTGTTCATGAACTGTAACAGTACAGTTTGATTTACATATTACTCGTTGCATTTGGTTGTTGTTGCTTGTTATTTCTTTATTTCCTTTTGTTTTCTTTTTTTAAAAGTTTGAGATAAATACTGTACCGTACCGTCTTCTCCCCAGGGTCTCTGCAGGTTTCAACAAGCCAAGTTTAAGACTTTTTTTAAGACCATAATGTATACAATTTAAAACCCATTTCACTTTTGCAATAGCTGGTGGTGTTTGACAAATTCTGACCGGGTAGCACGGGCAGCCTACATTTAGTTCTGCTTTATAGTTACATTATAGCGTCCTCAAAAATCAAAACGTTTCAAAGTGAGGCTGAAGTTCATGCATTGTTTTTCAATAAAAGTAACATCAAAAGATTTTGTTAAGACCTTTCAAAATCATATTTAGGACCTTTTTGGGGATTTTAGGAAAATTTTAGACATTTTAAGGCCTTAAAATCAAATTATTGGATTCAAGACTCTTTTAGACTTTTTAAGACCCCGCAGATACCCTGCTCCCGCTTATTTGTGGTCGGGTCGCGGGGGCAGCATGAGATGAATAAATTAAATAAAATAATTAATAAAATAAATTTGGAAGAAAATCCATTTTGAACAAAAAAATTGATTTAAAAATAAAAAATTATGATACTTATGTGAATTTTATGGAAATGTGATTTTTTCTCCCACCCCTAACATTTATCAAGACATTTATTGACAAAACAGACAAAAAGATGTTTTATAATTATAATAATAAAGGGATTAAATGATTTCAAGAGTGAGTAAAAGTACTTTTTAACATTTTGATCACATTGCAACAACACCGTGATAATAATGATGACTGTTAATTTTGGTCATGATATGTAAAACGTGAAATTTTCATACCGTTACATCCCTAATCCTGGGTGACAGCTGAATAAATTAGAATAATTTCAGGTGTTTACGTTGTGCTCATGTGGTGAGGATTTGTCTTAATTGAACATCAGCTGGTTAAATTAGTCATTAGTTAGTTAATCTCGTATGTAAACATCCCCCCCCCGCCCCGCCCCGCCCTCGCTCTGACGTGATTCTCATTTGTTGTGTCATCAGTTCCTTTCGTTTCTGAGTCACGTCTCCTCGCGGTGCTGTCGTCAGCTGTCCCTCCAGTTAACCCGCTCCTGACCCCCCCCCCCCCCCCCCCACCCTGTGTACAGCCTCTAATCCCACCCTCCCTCCCTCCCACAGATGACAGGCTTTCCCACTGCACCACCGCAGAGCGAGGCCTGTTGCGTAACCTGCTGTCCCATCATCCCGCGAGAGAATGAGGCCACTCTCACAGCACGCAACCCCGCCTCCACAGGCAGCCCGAGAGCGGTTACGTCACAGGGGGCGGGGCCTAACTCCAAGGGTTAATGCAGAATGGTCGGCGCTAATTGCCACATAAAAAACGAAGGGCTCGGTGTTGGTCGAAGGAGGGTTCAAGTTCAGACAACAGGGCGCTCGCTCCGGGTCAGCGAACATCCACCGGGCGGACGATTGATGTGCTGCGAGACGTTTCCGCCCCAAATAACAAACTGAGACAATTACGATCTTACAGGGACGCTTTCACAATGACACTGGAAAAGTTATTTCCTCGGGTGGACTGTTTGTTTTAGGAGGAGGAGGCGGACATTTTATAAATCATAAATATTATTCTGGGATCAGTCAGGCAGACGAAGTTATGTCACTAACTCTTTGAAACCTTCGTCCTATTGTAAGTCTTAGGGAGCCTAACAGGACATTTTCTGAACATATGCTCTAAATTAAGTCGAATTTCAACCTCAATATCTTATAATTTACAGAACTCAAAGCTTTTATTGCTTTACGTTATCCATTTTTTTCCAGTTTTTTTGCCTTTAACCCCCCTTTATTAAGGCAATTTGACCATGTAATATTCAAATCTATTATGTTTATATTATCTTTATTCATCTAATTTCAATTCTTAAAATCTCACAAGACTTATCGTAAGCCTGACATGTCCAGCAACACATCTTATTTTAGTATTTAAAAACAAAAAATAAACCCTGAATTGCTTGTAATGAGTTAAAAAAATATTGCCTGAATGATGTCTTGGAAATAAGATGTGTGAAGTTTCTATAACTGATTTTAAGATGTTCAAGGAGTAAGATATTTCTTGTTTCATTGGCAGATATTTTCTCATAATTACTTGTTATTGTGTATTTTTTTGTGTTTAATTCCTTGTAATAAGACATCTTTCTGCACTCATCAAATGAATTCGGAACTTTAGGAAGTATTATGGATATGTTGAACTTGAAATTAGACAATTAAACTTGCTTAGATTTGAGTTTCTGCAGTGTAGTCTAGGCTCTCTGTGCATTTACATGTATTATTATCATTTTAATAGACCCTCAGCTGCCTTTCCTAAATTAAATCAGCCATAAAAATAATCTGCAGTGTCATTTTTACCCCTGGTTCGAACAAAACATGACACGGTTTGATTATCTTTATCTTTTTAAAGACCAATGGATCCCATCTTGTTGTGGTTGCAAGAGAATTTCCCCAAACCATTTGAACATTTAACAGGAAATATTAATGGCTAATTTGACCCATTATGGCAAAATGATTTGCTTTTGCATGTCCATTTGTTGCTCCTGGACTTCTACCCCTGCCCTGTTACACCTGGAGACATCATGATTGATAAACAGGTTTTTAAGGGAACAGGGTGCATTGTGGTTTTGCGATGTAGAAATCATTTGGTAATTAAACACTTGAGTCATTATGGCACTTAACTATGGCAGATCTCTGCCCTTCAGGCTGTAAGGTGTGATTTAAACACGTGGTGGCATATCTGAGGTCACCTGTGAATTTATTCTGGAGAGAAATTAGTATTTAGTTTATGACGCTCAAATCAGGTCAGTTAGTTTCACAGCTGTTTCATAGAAAGAATAACAATAGTTTAAAGAATGAAGCTGAATACATTAATTCTTGTGACCCTGGTGGTTTCAAATTTGGGAATTTTGAGATGCCAGTCAAATATGTCACCCTATTCTTACCTTCAAATGTGCAAAAACTGTTGATTATGAATGTCTTTTTAAAACATTTATTATAAAGTCATTACATCTAAGCAGAGAGTATACAAGAGTATTTCAGAAGAGTAATGTGTCTTACACTTTTAAATCAAGTTTCACTTCGTTAGAAAACATTTACCCAGAATATTTATTGAAAATCGAATAGATATTTTACATCAAGGTACATCCAGTTTGGTACAATCTGACCCTGACTTTGCAGGTAAGGGTGTTGGACCCATGATATCAGCTACAACAGTTTGACATCATAGCAGCTTCAGTGTAACCTGCCAATAACTTTGTGAAGATGAACACAAAACAGTCAAAAGGGAGAAAACGGACATCCATCATTTGTGTTCTTTTCTTGGCATTTATTCTCTTACCAGAAGAGGACGAAATAAGTTGCATTTCTGTTGGTGGTATCAGCTTTTCTTAGCTTGACTTTACAGTTTTGGTGCTCCTAGCTTTGTTTATTTATTACATTATCATTTGATTAATGGAACTTTTTAGCAAAAGGTACCGTGACATCCTCACAACAGCAGGACGACAATTAAAACAAAGATGATTTTGGGAAGTCATACAGCATTATGGAGTTGACAACAGGTGCTTTTCCTTTGACATATCAAAGTCACTGTGGTATACAGAGTCCCTAAAGAGACATCAGCAGAAAAAAATACAATTATGAGTTTCTTGTTTAAATGGGAAACTATTTCACGTCACTGACTTAGACTTTCCGGGTCAATCACTCACCAATGAAACAATGTAGCTACAAACCTGCCTCCTCTTTTAATCACGGTCATTCAATCTCACTCTGTGTCAATACGCTGTTGGTGAGGGCCCGGTGGCTTAGGGACCGTCATAAAACTACTTTAGCAAAGGAATGCTGTGAAACAAAAGCTAACTTTACCATAAAGTGTTCACAAAAAACATAAATTGCATTATGCCTAATATCAGTAACAATAACTATAGGGTTGAAACATGGTTTCAGATAGAAACTGCAATTTCAAACAACGCAATCATGTGATCGATAAAGCTGCATTTTTTTGCAGCACTCCTGACTGACCCACCATCTGTTCTGTAACCTTTTTTACTAATTTGCAGGTAATTTGCATTTACAAAAGTGCTGACGAGCAGGTTAACAATGCAAAGCCTCTACTTAAGAGAGAAGTTGGAGTATTCCTTAAATAATGAACCGGCTTTAACAAATTTAAGCTCAGGCTTGGAAAAAGATCCAACAACTTAGACTCTAATGAAACAGAAAACAAGTTGCTCTTTAGTGTTGCTTTAAATATAACATGCCTTTTGAGGAAAAAGCAGACTAATCAAAAGTCTTTTTTTCTGATCTTAATATGCTGCATGACTTCCCAAACTTCCCTTTTCAAGAACATGCTGCTTCACTGTTTGCAACCATCTGATCAAAACTGATCTCCTAACTAGTACAAAAAGCCAGGCAGGGGCAGGCAGCTCTATCGCCTCTGTTTCCTCCTTTGTTTTTGTGATGATGCAACGCAATGATGGCCCTGCTTTCCTTAAAAAGGCATACTCACAGCTTATATCAAAATCAGAATCATAATGGCCTTTATTGTCATTATCCAGAATGTACAATGAGATTGGAGAGCTTCTCTTCTCATTGTAGTAGACAGCTAGTTAATTCAAAAGTAAAAAAAGTAAAAAAGGTTGTAAGAAGAATTTGAATGTACAAGATATATACAAGAATAAATGCATTCCTACTGGACAGCGCAATTGAAGCATAATGTACAATATGAGATAGGGGATAAATATTAGAATAAAAACTGTCCTGTTTCTAGTTCTCAATATTTCTATTGTGCATGGCAATGCATTGCACAGAATAGCCGAGCACTTACAGTGCAAATGGTGGTTAGTATTACAAATGAATATATGTCACATATGATTGTATTGCATTGGATAAATAAATATAAATATCAAGGTAGTATTTGAAACGTAGCAGCAACAGCAGTGGAAGTGATAGAGATAATGCACTTTTTAAATTATATTGATGGTCGGGGTCGTTGCATTTGCGAGATCACCGAGATCAAGGTGGAGATGGTTCTCCGGAAGAAACTGTTTTTCAGTACTGTGCTGTTAAGAAAATCAGAACAGGTAGTATCCAAACAATGCAGCACCATGAGAGCCCATTTCAAAAATTTTTTTTTTTTGGGCAACTAAAATGTCCTATCCGTGAAGACAAAATACCTTTAGGATTAAAAGCTTCGCAGATACCCTGGCTCCTAAATGCAAATGTCCGAAACACCAAATGGATCTGCTGTTTCCACCTACACATGTGATACTGCCATTTGATTTTCATTTATTTGGTAGTTTCGGCCTTTGAGGCTCAGCGGATGCAAAATATTCATTCATTCAAATCAAGAGAGCTTCAGTACGAATGTGACCACAGCCTCCTGTTAGACGCAAATAGATCCTGAGCTGCCAAAACAACCTTCATTAATCTGAATGACATCCACTAGTAATAAAACAAGTATAATTCAGGCTTTATCCTGGCTCTATTCTGATGGAAATACGCCAAACTTCAAGTGTTTTAGGTGTCAGCAAAAACAACTTAGCTACCTCAGAAAGGAGCGACTGCACAGCGGGCTCTTTGAACCAAACGGGAGCCTGATACGTGTTTTTATTAGACACGTAACTAAATGTCAGGAGTGATTATGAACTTGATCAACCTCTTGTAAGTACAGGACAAGTCTAAACATCTGTGCCAGATCCTTATGTTTCCTGCTTCACGCTCTCACAACACACCCTGACTTTGTGATTCATTTCTCGCCGTGTTCACCCTCAGGCCTCAGTCGCACCCTTCATGGGGCCCGGCACTGATCCTGCCCTCCTCACAAACTTCACCTCCATGTTTCACATTTGTTCACCGACTATCTTTACCGTGCAGTGACGTTTGTGACAAATGAAGTAAGTACCTTGTTAACTGTACCAGTCGCTCTGTGGACCCTTTCACTCCCGTTAATCCTGTTGCCTGGCGGTGACGTGGGAGGCTTGGCAGGAGTCAGGAGCAGCAGCGAGGAGGCTTAGGGACTATTTGGGGAAGAAGGGACGAGGCCAAGACGTCGTCTGACATCTCATCGGAGTGTGATTGTTCCCACGGCCTCTTGAAATAGAGGATCTAATTTATTCAATGTTTTCTTCTGTGGTTTTTAGGAAATTAAAGTCCCAGTTTATCACAGCTGGGATCTAATTTTGTGGTGCAGGAGTAACAATAACATTTTCTTAAACAAGCTATTTCCCAATCCAAAGCTGTTCTTTTATACTCCACGTCATTTGCACAAAGCTCAGCTGTTTAAAAAGAAAAATTAGTAAAATCCTTTGTGAACAGGCTCATTAAATCAAAATAATGATTGAAATCCATGCTAAGTTGGAAGGATAAAATGTAGTAGAATATCTTAACAATGCAACATACCACTACATTATGATGTTTTTATTAGGACTGGGACCATACGCTTTTCTCCCGATTCGTCTTTTTTTTTTTTTTTTTTTTTTTAGGTGCCAATACGATTAAAATTGTGATTCTACGATATTGCCGGTTTTTGCAATCTTTAGTTAGCTTTTTCAACACCAGTGACAAAGATGAACAATGATGATGCCTACAGACTATATCAGGAAAAATACACATCACATGTGAGTCCATTTTTAGGATTTATTCAGCAAATATATTTTAACCAGCCGTTTATACTCTCTCTTCAAAAGCCTGTACTGCATTTAAAAGTGGCTTATTGGGTGCTGGTTTGGGGGAGTGGTTAGCAACCAGGCATGTCCAAATCCATGGGTTCAAATCCAGCCTGTGGGCAACTGTGTCTTCCCCTACTCTCTCCCCTTTCACAAGCCTATCCACTGTCTCTCTCTCATCAATAAAGGCACAAAATGCCCAAAAAACACGTAAAAAAGTGGCTTATTAACACAGACTAAAATCAAGCATTTAAATTTGGAAATTTGAACAAAAAAATTGATTAAAAAATCGATCAAACAGCCTGGACTGCATTTAAAAGTGGCTTATTTACACAGACTTAATAGAAGCATTTGAATTTGGAAAAAAAATAGTGTTTATGTGTTGATGGTCAGGTTGGTCTCATGACCATGAGGCAGTGATGACAAAACTTTATCAGGAGTTCAAATGTGAAATTAGGAAAGGAAAATTAAAGTTTATATGCATGAAAATCACCAAAAACTATTATTATGAGGGGGATTTATTTGCTTTCCTTGAATTGTCAATTAATATAATCACCATGCAGCCTAGTTAATGCTCCTGTTCTGCATATTTGCTGGACTAAATGCCTGAAGGGTAACAAATGATCAGAAAAGCTGCTGTAAATTGCTTCAGCCTGCAGCTGTAACAGGCTTTCATGGCTGCAATGTTTTTAATGGAGCACTAGATCCATCAGACTGGACACTTCAAGTTTTATTTTGGTCATCAGCAGGCTTAGAGAGAAATAAAGAGACCCTTTTGACTTTGAACTGTCTAATGACATCTGAATCATGGAGAAGAAACATATGAGTTTTTCTTTATATTAGTTTTAAAAGTCTAATGTAACTTGAAATGTTTAGAGCATGACTGAAAAGAAAGCTCATATAAATGGAGTTTGTTTCCCCTTCCCATCCCTCCAATGACTAATAGTCTGTGAACTTGGTCTAATTTTTATGGTGCATTGTGTTGTGTTATGTTAAGGTGTTTTAACCTCAGATGTGAGCGACAGAAAATGTCCCTCTTAAAATCCCTCCAGTTACAAGCAGATAAACTTGGGGTAGTTCGACCTTTTCCAAACTTCCCAGGAGGGAATTCTGACCAAAGGGGGCGCTCCCAGTGAGGTTTCTAACATGCACCTCGTACAACTTTAACTTTGTCAGTTCAGGTTTCCATAAATGGACTAAAAGAATGATAACACTATCACTTCTCTCACATACTTCTGTTCAGGTGTATTAGGCCACATAAGACTCCCTCTCTACCTTTAAGGTTAGACTTAAAACATTTCTCTGTGATAAAGCTTTCCGTTAGGGACCAGCTCATAGTCCAGAGTTTAGATACATAGATAAGATGCAATAGACTTATAGCCCTACTCTACTCTACTCGACTCTACCCAGCTCTACTCTACTCGCCTTGTGCTGCTTTTCCATTAGCTCCAGTCTCCTGCCCAACGGGGTTCAGTGTCGCTGTAAACAGCTGAGCGGCACTGCGAAGACGTCATTTTGAGCATGACACAACAATCTGTGTCTTTTTGTCACAAAGCGAGTAAAAAAGGAAAGCAGAAGAAGGCTGCAGGTGGTAAGAAGAAATACCCCTTGAGACGCACAGGAGAGTTTTGGAAGCTATACAACAGAATGAAGCCGAGGACGAGAGCAATCCAGCTGCAAAGAAAAGACGTATGAGGGTAAGCTAATGGTAGCTACCGCTAGCATGCTAGGTTGTTGCGCTCATGACTCATCAAAGACGACATTGTCTGACCAATCAGTAGCCGGCAGTCTGTGACGTCATCTTTTAGTATCAACTCAGCTCTCTTGGAGCCAGAGCGGAGTAGGTACTAAAACTAGCTTGTTTTAGGAGGTACCAGGCTAGTGGAAACACGCTGTAAATCTAGTAGGGCCGAGTAGAGTAGGGCCAAGGCGTGCTAGTGGAAAAGGTCTTGTAGGTGGTCTGGGATCAATACAAAGCCTCAATAACTACAATAACAGACACGACACATATTTGGCCATTTCATTAGGAACATTCCATTCCAGTTCATAATCACTATAGCTGTTAATGTAGATATTAGCATGATCTCCCTATCCATGGTTGATACAGCTATCTTTATTTAGCACCACAGAGTCATGAGGTCCCTCTGAAAATGGGATGTCACATCTTCAAAGGCCTTTAATACATTTATACTTAACGGAGAAAAAATATGGTAGGGATGACCTTGTGGTCTGGGCACCCATGAGGTCGTCACTACCACAAATTCTTATTTTCAGTAAGAATATCTAAGATTATACTTCTATAAAATGATCACCACAACCATTCAACCAAATGTATCATCTCAAGAGGCTAACCTCTAATAAATCAGACGACAGGTCTATGGTTCATAGATCTGTCTCTAACTTTAGTTCTTACTTTAGTCCACTTGTCTCCTCTTACCTCTCTTCCTTCACCCTCACACCAACACAGCATCGTGTGGATTTGCTGTTCATCGTATATGTGTATCCATAAAATGAGGAGTTTATGCTCTATTGTAAAGAGCCTTGAGTTGACACTTGTTCTGAATTGGTGCTATACAAATAAAGATTGATTGATAAGACTATCTAACCTGAATCCTTGGGGGTCCAAAGCATTATGAATCAGTGTTTAAGGATGGATATAAAGTGAAACTTTGATGAGGAAGGAACAGCCATCTCTTCAATCCCTTCCTTAAATCAGAAAAGTTTCTCACCTTGGACTGGAGGCCAGACTTAGTAACTCCAGGCGAGCGAGAGGACATGTCGTTAACAAAGGCGGTGAAGCATAATTACCAGTACTTAAGAGCAGCAGTGAACGTAAAACCAGTGACACGGCAGCCTCTGACCGGGCCAACAAAGCCTAATGGTGTCAGCTGAAAGGAAGATTACCTGTTTTCAGCCGCGGGTCACCATCGGCCAGTGTTCCCTTTTAGCTGTAGAGACTACGGCCTGTGTCACTGGCTCTAACTCCTCCCTAATCACAACACCAGCTCGCGTCACTGAATGAACTCTTACTCCAGGTAAAGGCGGATGATTCAGGGAAATTAGCAGCTGCTGTGCTTCCTCTGCCAGAGTATAAATACATGCAGCTTCATCTGAACCAAACTCTTCCTGCAGGGCGACTGCAATTAAAGAATGTTTGCTAAAAGTTTGCCCTTCTCCTCCTCACAGACTCACAGTGTTATTGCAAGAGTCTGAACGCATTACAGGAAGGATCCCCGCAGAGATAGAAATTTTGCCGTTGAAACTTAGATGCTTCCATAACCAGAAACAGATGTTACATCACACTGCTGAAAGCTAAGACTCCACAGACCAAAGGAGTGTTGAAACACAGAAGGTCCTGGTCTGCTCCTGCCTCCATTTGTTAGTTTTATTCAATATTTTGGATTGAAAATGACACAATTATGCAAACAAACCCATGAATGAAGGCCATAGTAGAGATGTAACCTTGTTTTCTGCAAGTAAATGAATGTTTTTGTAAATGAGCTTTCAAAATAAAAATGTCAAAGCTGTTTCTGGTTAAAAATAAAAGATCTAACACATAATGAAAGCAGGATTATTTCAATAAGAATCAATGCTGTTGTGCTGTTAGATGCTTTAAATAACAACTTGAGCCTGCCAGTGTCAAAACAAACACCAATGCCAAGTTACAAGAGTGGACTACTTGTTTTAACAAAACTAGAAATCAGTTGTTGATCCTCTTAAATGAACAACAATCTGTACTCCGTCTGGGACACCTCATGACCTCCTGACAGAAAGTCTAACATGTTTGATTTCTGCCCATCTGTTGATGATTTGCACCATCACATTAGAGATATAATAATAATATTGTAAATCGGTAATACTGCTAATGTTGATTACTTATATTTTTTCCTTTGTAAGTCTCTTTCTGATTTTATTGAGACTAATAAAATTAGACTAAGGTATATCTAATTTATATTAGATGTTGACAGGAGAAGGCACAGAGCTGAATGCAGGATCCAGGGCTGGAAATGTAAACAAACCAAACAGCAAAGCAAAAGAGTGATGTTGGCACTGCAAGATGGAGCTTTGAGTAGTAAGACAAGTTTGAGGAGTTCTAATATGTCGGGGTTTTTTTTGAGAGAGATTAAAAGAGACTTTCTGTAAAGACATGACCCCCAGGTGAGTAACTGCTGTCACATGTGCACAAAGATATTAACTCAGGTATGACAGTAGAGTCATACCTGAGCTAATATCTTTGAGTTTGGACCACACTGACCAACATCAGGAGGCTGTAAAGGAAATGGTGCTTACCTGGGAAGGTTTGGGGTCCCTTCTTTGACTGTTTGGGTAAAAAAAGGGGGAGTTCTGGGGGACGTCGAGGTTGTCACGCTGCACACGTGACTTGGTCCATCCGCACCTCCAGCTGGAAGGCGTCTGGCCGGTCCTGAGGGTTGACTGCGAGCATGTCCTTGAGGAGTTTCTTCACGCCCTCGGACATGGAGCTGCGGGCCTTCTGCGGGATGTGCAGAACCATCTTTGGGTTCTCCAGCAGAGCCTCCCCGACGGGCACGATCTCCGAGCCCTGCCGGATGTAGGTGCCCAGCAGCTCGCGCTTGGACTCTGCGTCGATGAAGGTGATGCGCTCCAGCATGGCCCAGATGATGATGCCCAGAGCGAAGATGTCGGCCTTGGCCGTGTAATGCCCCTCCCACACCTCAGGGGCCATGTAAAAGTCCGAGCCGCAGGCCGAGGACAACCAGAACTTGTTTATGTTGACGATGTTGTTCTGGTTGCTGCCTTTGCCGCCCGCCCCTCCCGTTGGGGTGTCTTCCACGTTTTTGCAGTTCATGCCAGCACAAACTTTGCTGAGGCCGAAGTCAGCCACTTTGAGGACAGGGGAGCCAGTTTTCTGTGAGATGAGGATGTTGTCGGGTTTCAGATCGCGGTGGACGATGTTGTTCTTGTGGAGGAAAGCTACGGCGCTCGTCAGCTGACGCATGAAGCTCCTGTTGGTGTGGGGGTCGGGCCGGCGGGACAAGATGTACTGGTTGAGGTCCCCGCCCTCGCAGAACTCCATGACGAACCAGAGATAGCACGGCTCCTCGGGGTAGCCCAGGATTCGCTCCCCTGCAGCGTGCAGATTGAAGAGGGACAGATTAGAGAGATAGCAGCAGACAAAGTAGGACAGACAGTCTGTTAAAACCAGATCAGAACAGAGTGAGGCATGACGGGGCACAAAACAACAACTGTGAATCACACACAGCTCACACCACCTTTAGTTTAACCTCCTGTTTTTACCTGAGGAATCAAACAAGTGTCGCTGAGCTTTAATATCAGGGCTGATCAACGCAGCAACACTAATCTTCGGTCCCAGGACCTTTTTTATTGTCTGTTTCAAAAGTAAGAACTGAGCTGGAAAAAAAGGCGTTCAGGTTTGCGGCTCCACATGTTTGAATGATCTACTAAAAGACCTGAAACTAAAAGATCTGGTGTCACGAGACACATTTAAGACAATGTTGAGCAACTTGGAGGCGATCACATCTGGCTGCAGATGTTTTGACTCATGCACTTTATCTTTCTCCTGTGGACAATCCAAGCAAAATAAACTGTCTGAATTGTGACTTCTCTTTCTTACTGTATTGAATTCTTGTTTTATGTGTTTGATGACTGCATGTGTTTGTGTAAAACTGTTGAATGTGCTGCTGTCTTGGCCAGGACACTCTTGTGAAAGAGATTTTTAATCTCAATGAGGTTTTCCTGGTTAAATAAAGGTTTAATAAATAAAAATATAACACAATAACACCTTTAAGATGACTGGTAATACACAACATGACAAATACAATATGCAATGATGCAGACGATGAGGATGAGTGTGCCTCATTTTTTGAAAAGCAAAAGCAATTAAATACCTTATCTTACATTTTTATATATTTAAATATGTATATAAGTTTTCTACATATGATAAAAAGGCTTATTTCAGAAAGGAAGATGACAATCATGAAACATTTAAGGCTGCATACAGCATAGTGAGTTATTGCCAAAAATGCAGATAACTGTTCGTCTAACACTGCTAAGAAATCCTTGAAAAAAATCCTGGATCTGGATTCAAATTGTCACCAATCAGTCCAACACTCCCTGAAAGTGTTTTCAAAGTCTGTTTCAATGTTACTGCGCTGTTAGGGTATTTTTTCACATTTGCGCTTTCTTTAAATGTTAATACAAATCCCTGAATCTGAATCTAGATTCATAAGACCACCAAAATCTGATTACTTGTTCCTCGTGCCTCGACCAACATTCCTCGAAATCATAATCCAAATCCATCCATCAGTTTTTTAGTAATCCTGCTCATAAAACTAACAAAGAATCGGACAGACGCAGTCCAAACACATCTCCTTGGTGGAGGTAATGAATAAAATGTCTCTTTTAAAATGGTGTAAACGTGTCTTAACCCTATACAGCCCAAGACCATAGATTATAGCCAGAAAATTCTAATTTTTTGGAGCTGAAATGTTTGTTTCACTTTCTGCTAAAATCCATAAAAATCAAAATGTCCATAAAATTCAACATATAGATTTTTCATATCTCATTTGATACAGAAGGTGTTTTTGGCAACTGATAATCCATTTGAGGACATTTTTATCATTTATTTGATTGTATTTAGATGGGTTTTTTTTTGTAATTTGTTGATCATATTGAGTAGATAGAGGTATTATAAAAGTATGTATCAAATATGATACAATTGGCTTAATAGGGTTAAAAAAACAACTCCTTTCCCTCCCCTACTTTAAATCCACTCATGAACAGAACAGATGATCAAAACCAACATTAGTTACTTAAACACAGGTGAAACATCACTTCTGTACACGTGTTCAGGACCCTGCTGTTTGTTGTGAAATGACTCTAAAAACTTCTGCTTTTCCTCCTGATGACATAACATCACTGAAATACTCTTATTATCGCGTGCAACAGATGATATCACACCGTGAGCGGATGTTCAGAGGTGCCACTTCAGTCGCGTGTGAAGTTTGTGACCACAAAGCTCTGCAGAATTGGCAGCAGATTTTTCTACACGCAATAAAACCCCCGTGTGGAGCGAGCCTCCACCGTTTAAGACATGACATGACAGAGAGCCTCTGAAGGAGGAAGTGAGGAGCATGGTTGGTGAGATCTTGTCACACATCATCTCATAACTGCACCGGTCGATGACAATGTAAACAAACACCATCACGCTTCATGCCCGGAGATGCTCCGAGCGTGAAGATATTTCTCACATCTGAAACTGATCTCATGAGTTTGTCTTTGTCAGGACGTCTATCTTCATCTGCTCTGATCTGAACTCTCTCCTCTCTGCTGTTCAACACCAAACACAGACCAGGACACAGTGTTCTTTACATGTTTACAAGCCCCCAAGAGGCAAAATTACTGTTTATTCAACATTTTAAGTCCATTTGTGAAGACTAATTCTAAACTCAATGTTTAAAAAAAGTCTTAAAAGATGAGAAATGTGCAGAATTTTACCAGATTAAAGTGAAACTTGACTTTAAACTGAAGTGCATCTTTGCTGTATTTTCAATAGGGCTGAACGATTTGAGAATATAATCTAATTGCGATTTTTTCCCCCAATATTGCGATTTACTCTGCAATTATTTTAATGTTCCTAATCTTATGTATTCTTAAACAAACATAAGCAGTAGAGCTTTTTATAGTAAAACCAATATGACATTAAATTAATCAAAGGATAGAAGATTAGAAAAGTAGAGAAGTGAAGAACAGAAGCAAAATAGATATGACATTGTAAAAACTGGGTAAAAATTGTATAAAAGCGGAAAAGGGTTAAGAAATAGGTGCAAAATAGGTATGAAATTGCACAAAAAAATGAAAAAATTGGCAAAAAAATTCAAAAGTGGCTTAGTAAAATTGATTATGGCAGCAAAATTGGGATTTAAATTTGAAATTAAATTCAAAAACCATGCAAAAATTCAAAAAACGGTTCTGACATTGGCCAAAAAAGATAAATGGGGGCAAAATAGGCATAAAGTTGTAAAAACAGGGTTAAAAAAAGGTAAAAATGGTCCAGAAGTTGGAAAAAAGTGTATGAATAGAGGTAAAAAAAAAATAGGCATGAAATTGCAAAAAACTCCATCACAGTGCCAAAATGTTCAACACATTTTGGGCTAAAAATATTTAACCTTCTGAATTGTTCAGCCCTAGTTTTCAATCACTGAAAGAGTGAGGAGGGGGGAGCAGAGAGACCCACCGGCATCATTGTGACCAGTGTGGGGTATTTTGTCATATTCATCATGACATAACCGTCCAATTAAGACTCACAGCGAGCTACCTGGGTGTGATGGCTGCTTTAAGTGTGGGGAGCCTCAGATTAGAGGAAGGAAGGGATTTCAGCACCCAAAAAAATGTGTCAAAATACCAAAAGTGTTGCCATTTTTTGCCGGTTAAATTTGGAAGAAAAGACTTTCTGATCCTGACAAACTCAAATTAAGACATTTACTAAGTTAATAGAGGAAAAGCTGCAGACATGGATTGAAAACTCAATCTAGATTAGTGAGCAGTTCGCTCAGAAAACACTCCTGTATTAAGTGGTTTTGTGAAACCTCAGGCTAAGATCATTCAGCTTTTAAACATTATCTGATTATATTCAGATAAAATACGGACTACTGAGGTAAAAAAATCTGCAATTTTATGACACCAGTCGGTCGAGACGTGTGGTCTGCAGCTTGTGTTTTGCAGAAATATAATTTAAAGTCACAATAACAATATAGAAAACAGCAGCTGTCCAGTGAACAGCCTCTTTATTGGCTTTCTTATTTGCTTTTATGTGTTGTCTTCTTTTATAATCTTTTATTTTCTTTCCTTTTTTCTAAGTGTTAGTCTTTTTAGCCTTTTGTTTGTTAGTTTTGCTCTTATCATTTTAGCTCCTTTGTTTTTATTGACTTCTTCTCTGCTATTATAACAGATTGGTGTCTTTATTTACTTTTAATTCAGATTGTTTTATTTCTGCTTCATCTTAAGTTATATTCTTAATCTTTCTATAGCAAACTTTAAAGCTTAAACTTTTAATGTTCTGTTTTTTATGATCTCTTTCTATTATTTTATGATTGTCTTTTTGTATTTGTTTTGTTTTTATCTTTTACTTTGGTCCTCATGGTCTCATTTATGTAGCAGGGTTCCTGTATTGTCTTTTAATCGATCTTTTCTGTTGTTGTTTTTTTCTTTGTGTTTGAGCTCTTGTGCTTTGCTGTCTTTATGTTCCTGCCTGCTGCCAAAGCACTTTGTAGCCTCCTGCTTTTAAAAGTACTATTCAAATAAAGTTTATTATTGCTGTTGTTTCTTATATATAATCCTGCGATCAGCTCCTCAAACAAAAGCCTCAGGACTCTTTCGTTTCATCATTTGGCTCTAAATAACTGGGGGGATTGATAAGGCTCATAAGCCTGTCAATCACTGTGTAAGGGTCACACTGTGTTTCAGAACTTTCTGGTGATACCTGCAGTGGACAGGTGGAGCTTAATCTCGCTCATTTGGTTCACAATGATGCCCAATTATCAAGTTTAACTTCCTGGGTCCTGCCCCCCTCGTCACTCCTATCAAACAAAACTGAAAGCAACTTATCAGCTCCAGTCCAAGTCCCAAGATTGTGGGAGATCTAAGATCTATCTAACAATCTGTTTGTCTGTTTGTCTATCTATCTATCTATCTATCTATCTATCTATCTATCTATCTATCTAGACTAACTAAATAAATCCATAACACTGATTCTCGTTTAATACCATGGAAACTAACATGGATGCCTTAAAAAATGATAAACTGATTGCAAAAAGCCTGGGGTTGTTGTTTGGGATAATCATTTTGGCATTTTAACATGAACATGAAGAATTCTCTGTAAACCAGCAGCGAGGTGTGACAGACTTCAGATTTAAAATGGTTAGGACACAGCAGATGAAAATCTGATGCTGATATCTGTATAACACACATTCACATTTGAACATGGTGGCCAATATCGGCTGTTTTTCAATGTTGAACCAATGCTGACTTACACCCAAGTCTCTAACAGCAAATACTGGACCAGTTCTTCCATATAATCATATTTATCAATTCCTGATGTTTTTCTGTGGGCAAAAGTTGGTCTGTAAGTTTTCAGTGCCAACAAATCAAACACCTGACCCTCCTGATATTCAGTGCTGTGCTGCGTAGATAAACGCCGCTGAAAGCTGATGATGTTTCCGTTTATTGTAGAAAATGAGGCAACAATTTCCACCCCTTCTGACCTCTGTCAGAGGAAACTGATGAGCAAGAAGACTACTATATTGATTCATTTATCAACTGTTATCTACTCTCAAGAAGAATTGATTTCCCATCCCTACTCTTGGTCAGATTCTAATGTTTTAACAATACGATAAATATAAATCAGACAGTTCTCTGTTTGGCTGTGACAGCTGCTGTCAGTTCAGTTTGTGTAATGTTATTAGAAGATCTTTAAGTCCTGAAATTTCAATGTCTTGAGTTGTAGAATCATTTTTGTCCTTGCTCTTTTTGTACTTACAAAACAAAAGACGTCAGGATTTCTGTTTACGGTTTAGTAAATGTTCACATTTATCCATAACTGGATGTGTATCAAATCGTGGCCTTATAATCAGGAAATACACAGTCTGCGGTTTTTGACAGTTAAAAAGTTATCAGAGCAGATCGCCAAGGGCTTATACTTTTGTTTTAACTTATTTCAAACAACTCATTTCCCTCATGCTAACTTCTATTTTCCAGCTATCTGATCTACTTACAGAGACATGTAAGAAAAAATAAAAAAAGCATTTACTTTGTGGCTCCAGAATCATCAAGAACATCATGATCCAAATAATGCGGGACATTAGGATGAACAATTTATCATTTTCGGGTCTAAACTGAAATTTTAGACAACGTAACCTTGTGATTGTAGCACTCCTGACTGACCCAGGATCTGTTCTGGCAACTACTTCACACATGAGCAGGTCAACAACACAAAGCCTCTGTTTAGGAGATGCTGGAGAATCCCTTAAATAATGAGAACTACAATATATCGTTTGAACATCGACATCGCAATGTGCGCATGCGCAATAGTCACATCGCACATGCAATATGAATATCGCATTTCCCCCATTTATTGGGGAAATGAAAAAAAGCAACTGAAATTGAAACCTATTCTATTTTGTACAGAGACATGGCCTCCTGGATCCCTTTTATATACAGCAATCTTCATCATTCACAGATGAACCCCCTTAGCCTGGATTAAACAGTATTATATGAATACAATGGTGTCATTGTGAGTCAACCAAATTCTTCCCAAACAGAGCTATTCAAGTCATCTGGTGAAAATTCTTCTATTTTTAATATCGCAAGATATATCGCAATATATCGCAACCCCCCCAGAAATGGCAATGTCAGTTTTTTCCTAATGAGAACTGATTATTTATCATCAATATTAGTTGATGAATAATGTGTTACGTATGATCATTGATTTCCTCACTGTTGTCTACACTGTAAACAAAGTGAATATTGCTCGGAAGCTTGATTTGAAAAACCGTGAAACAAATTGAAATCTCAACATCTGCCGGAAAAATCAAAATTAGATCTTTTCCTCAATTCTTCAGCCCGACTGGACATTTGAATGTATAAAATGCAGTCGTCAGCATATAAACACAGCACTACTTGCTTTGTTTGAAACTCACAAAGCCTGATCCACACTGTAAAGCCTGATACGCACTGATTAACCCCACGGTGATGGTGCATCAGTTTGGAAAAATCAGCTCACACTGTTTGTCTGGATTGTAAACAACGCACAACCAACATTCAGGATCTACGTTCTCACTCTCTACAATCTGATGCTCTGAAATGACCTGAGTGCTCACGCTGTACGAGTCAAACCAGGACGAAGTGTCGACGAATGTCCGTAAGTCTGTCGTCATATTAGCTTACCTTCCACACAGCTAAAACACACAAAAACAAAAACGCTGTAGCCACGACACACACCAGTGTCACGATAAACAGCAAATTCGTGACAAACAGTCCCCGTCGGCTGGAGCGCTGTGTATACGTCCCTGCTCTTCATAAATCTGCTGATTCGAGGAGAAGGAAGCGTCACATGAGCATGCTCGCCATCACCATGGAGATGTCGGATGCTGCCTGACGGCGGCAGAATTTAAAAAGTTGTTGCTCTCCCCGTGTGAGCGGATACAGAGGTAAACATCACACGTGTGGATACGACAGAGCTGCTCAGGAACAGCTGATCCTGTCTTCATGTGCAGAAACAACATCTGAAATCCACACCAACTTCTGCTCATACGACTAAAAACGAGTATCAAAGTAGCATAAAGATGCACCATGTGTGCACACCATGATGAAGACTTTAATGTTTTTTACCAACTTTGTGTGATTTACAGATTAAATATTGCAAACATACACTGATGTTAATGCTTTCAGACTAATTTGTTACAAATTTATGCAAAAATGCAATGAGACAAGATAGCAGCTTCCTCCTTTAAGTGTTTTTCTGCAACACAAAACTGTCAAAAAATGATCAGCAAAATCTAGATGAGGATGTAGGAGTCATAAACTGTTTTTAGTTGGAAAGACTGATTAATTAATTGACTACTGTTGCTTCTTTCTGATCAATCGAATGAACGATCATGCCAACAACTCTCCCCTGAAGCTTGTTTTGCATCACTTCATTAAATCATCTCCCTGATTGGATCATGTGATGTAAGAATGAACAACTTCGAGCCCTTTCATTGTATGTTCCTGAAACTTCTCCCCCACCTCTTCCCACAGCTCTCGGAGGAATGTCACTTGCAGAAACCAGCTTTCAAACCGTGCAGGCAGCTCTCCTCCCCCACGCTGACCTGCCCCGATGGTCGACCTCCGCTCTCAGGACTCCCGCTCAGAACACACAGAAGCTCAGAAGGCTGAAAACTGGCATTTTAACAAGAAATCAGATTATTAAACATGCTGCTAAAGCTGTGATGTGATCACTCAGAAGGAGTCAGCTGGAGGTGAGCTGATCAATATTTAAACAGCTGGGTCACAGAGGGGAGAGCTGCAGAATCAGAGGCTCAATAACAGTGATTTATCCACAAAAATCAGCATCTGTCCTCAAAGCAGGGCTTCCACCTTCACCAGGACATACCTCACTGCCTCTCCCACATCGATAGGCTCCTCAGCTCAACAACAAAGGAGCTGATAAGTAGGTCAAACTGCTGCCATGACAATCACACCAACAACTAATCAAAAACTGGATTTTAATCAAAAAATTCTGCAGTTTTTCTGCACAGCAATCAACGTCAGACTGTAACGCCATTGTCTGGAGTCCGAACATCAAGTCCACAAGTAATCTGTTAACATGCTGCCAACTAGTACACTGTGTCCTCTCAGAGCCCAGGGTAACACAGTGTACTCTCTGTGCTCTCTATAGGCAACGTATAGCGCACACATACGTCACTGACGCACACAACAGCTGCAGGGGAGCAGATTCGATTCATAAAAGGAGCTTTTTTAGAATGAATGAGATTAATTTAAACACAAGGACAGAGTTTAAAGAACATGCACATGATTTATTTCTTTAAAATGTAAAGACAGAAAACAAAAACAATGCAAACATGTAACAATCTTAACAATAAATGTGACAAATATACCAAAAAGTGAAATAAAGACTTTCTGTTGTTTCAAGATTAATTTAGAAAAACTGTCAAAATTATCAAATACAAGGCATGAAGGGGGAATGATTTGTTCTGTGTTCAAAAATTTAAGCAAAAATATTAAATATCAATTTAAATATGATGAAAAATCAGTTGTTATTTTTTAAACCTGCGCCACAGTGTGCATCGGTTAACTTGTGCCAGATTCGAGGTTGCACTCAGCGGACCCATTACAGCATGTTTACATAACCAGAAACCATTTTAGCCTACTTCGACACGAATATGACATGTTTTTATTCCATAAAATGGATCCAGGAGTTTGGATTCTGGGATTTAAACTCAAATATTTATACTTTGAACGATTATTACGGTAAATAAAATGAAATAAAGTAGTAAGAGTTGTGTTTTTGAGGTTGTTTAGGTACTTCAAGTGTTGTTTCCAAAGCAGGTAGATCTATATATTTGGACTTTTAAGCTTTTGGTTGCAAATTCACCCTTTGGAAAAAGATATGGGCTTATGTGGAAAAAAACAAATCAATGTTTTGTGGAGCTCCTGGTGTTCCCCATTGGGACTTTTATGAGTAAAATTGGTCCTTTAGTTCAGATTTTAAGGCCAAAACTTACGAATTCAGATATAGATTATAAGGACAACTTGCCAAGAAGGAAAATCAGGACATATTTTGGGGAGAAAATATTTAACAAGCCCTTAGAGTTCTTTATTTGGGGTTTTATTCAGCCAAACATATTCATAAGTTTAGACTTTGGAGCCTAAGCTTGAAAAAGTCTCTCTTTAAAAAGCTTTTAAAGAAATCTGTTTACATTTATTCACTCTAAGATGTATTTCTTGGTATATCTTTGAGGCCTTTGGTGGTCTTAAATCGGATTTAATTCAGCAGAATTGATCCTAAAGTTCAGATTTTAGACCTTAATCTTGAAAACTCAGTGTATTAAAAGTGTTTAAACTTATTTAAAGAAATCAGTTTGTGTTTACTTCCTTTAAGACTGACTTCCTGGGATATTTTGATCTCAAGGCCTTCTCAAACTGTTGTTTTAGTCACCATAATGGGCCCACAAGTTTTGTCAAACAGGTTATTTAAAACCATAATTCGTTGTTTCCTGGAGCAAAGACTTACTTCTTGGGAGTTTTGGCATTCATGCATTATCTTTCTTGGAGAAATGTTGAAGCTTCAACTTCAACAACCACTCCTAAAATAGGAAAATGAACTTACTTGGACAG
Source organism: Scarus forsteni (assembly GCA_036419115.1). Taxonomy (NCBI): domain Eukaryota; kingdom Metazoa; phylum Chordata; class Actinopteri; order Labriformes; family Labridae; genus Scarus; species Scarus forsteni. The sequence goes on from JAZDUH010000145.1 coordinate 3,019,512, forward strand.
AATAAAGTCATGTTTTAGGAGTTTCAAATATTTTTCTATAAATATGTGGAGGCCAACGTGATCTTTCAAACAGATTATATGAGTGATACTGTTCATGAGTTTCAGTTTGAAATCGAAAGCTCGATAATTCACTTTCAAAATAAACAATCAACTTGTAACTTCGACTAATCTACTTGAGATAAATGGAATTCAAACGATTATTTTAGATTATATTATTCAGAAAAGTTGATCCATAAGTTTCACATTGTACGCTCAAACAAGCCATTTTAATCTTTGAATGAGAAACAAACCTGTTAATCGAAGTAATGTTGTGTTTTTAGGAACCACAAATAGCTCCACTCGTTCTTCCATTTCGAGTTTAGTCAGTAAATGGATCCATAAGTTTGGATTTTAAGGTTAAAAAGTTGCTGAATCACTCTTGTAAAAAGAAATGAGGCCACATAGTGTAGCTATGAGAACTTACAAGTGGTTAGTTTAAACCTTTCTGTCTACTTTCGCTTAACTTTACTCAGTAAAATGGGTCTTCAAGTTTGATTTTTTAAGGTTTAGGATCGTAAATTCACTTTTGGAGTCAGCCTATGGTACAGAAAACTTTTCTGCACTTACGATGACATTAAGAGATCTTCTAGAAAACTTCTTAAGCTAGTATAAAGTGATGTAAGCTTTTATTAGGTCATGTTAACAAGCTGCCACCAAGTTAACTGAATGCAACCTGATATCAAAAGTTGAATCAACTTAATTTATCACCCAATTCAAATCAGCTAAGACCATTTCCTTTGGTTGGCTTTTCTCCCACTGTGGTTTTGTTTGGTAAAAGGATCCTTAAGTCTGATTTGAAGTTAAAAGGACCCTCTTGGAAGGAAAATAGGTTGTAAAGAAGCACATTCATTGGATTTATTTGGTTTATTTAGGAGCTTAAGTTGTTCTTTAAGGTGTTACTAATGGAGTAAACAAGACGTGTAATCATCTTCTTGGATTTGGAACTTGTTTTGGAGAAGAATTCAGCCAAAGTTTGAAGGTTTAAGACTGATTTTTCGGGTTTTCTTTCATTATAAACAGTCCCCTAAAGGTGATATAGGAAATAGAGCATGCATACCTTTCAGAGATGTCTCCACCAGCCGCAGGTACTGTTTGGACCTCATGTTCCCATGGCTCATCTTCTGGGCCATCCCTTTCCTCTGCAGGACGCACTCCTCCAGCTGGACCACATTCTGGTGCCGGTTCTCCAGGCTCGTCAGGGCCCAGAACTCGGCCAGGGCCAGCTCCACATTCTCCGGAGCGTCGCACTGGAGCCTCTTCACCGCCACCCGGGCTCCGGTCTTCCGCGCTATGGCCTCGTAGACCACCCCGTAGCTGCCCCTGCCGACCTCCCGGAGCAGGCTGTACCGCGGGGCGACCACCACGGGCGGCTCGTTCCGCACGAAGCTGATGGAGAAGCAGTCGTCGTCCTCCTCCTCCGCCTCCATGGGCTCCTCTGTGAGGTTCAGGTTGTTGTCCTCCACGGTGCGGGAGCGCAGCACTTTCCCCACCTCCCGCTTCATCTTGGCCGCCACGCTCCGCCTGCAGCCGCGCAGCCCGGCCCCGCACACGCCGCCGCCGCCGCCGCTTACCTTTCTCCTCTTCTTCCCGTCGCGAATTTCCATAACTTCTTCTTCTTTGTTGAAAGTAAGCATGAAGGCAGGACGTGTTTCTCTTTCATTACTTTAACTCAAACTTGGTTATTCTGACGTCCTGCCGTCTCCGTGCGTGCCGTCGTGGAGCTGAAACGCCAGTCTGTCCCCAATTTAAACGTTTAAAGTCCAAAAAATAAGAGAAAATGTGGATTAAAGCGCCACAGGCTGCACCGCTGCAAGAACTAGTTCACCTTCATGACAAAATGTTCCAGCAGCGCCACGGTACACGCAGGGAACAAGGGGCGGGGCTTAGGCGGCTCTGCTGCGCGCTGATTGGCCGAGAGACAGAACAGCTCGCGGAGATCCTGCTTTGGTCAACAGGGAGGAGGGCAGCGCGAGCACTAAACGTTGGCCTTATTTTGACGTTTTTACGCTTTAACAATCAAAAGTTATCGTTCATTCGGATTCAAAACATCGAATTAATCAATTCTAGCTAAAAAATAACCATCTTTAAGGTTTATTTTAGTTTTAAAATGAGGCAGCAGCAGCCGCGGGGGGCGTGGCCTCGGTCATTTAAAATGCAGCAGCTCCAGCGCGAGGCGGGGTCACGTGTACTCAGGCATGGACAGAGCTGCACATTGATCGGCGACAGAACAAAGAGTGAAAGGAGGAAGAAAAATGACTATAGCAGGAGAGTTACACAACCACATTTTAAAAACACTTAAACATTCATTATAAACAAAAACAAATATAAATACCTCCCTTAATTTGGATGAATGACATCCTCCTCATCGAGCCAAAAGTGCATCGTTACCCACTTTGTGCAGCATTTCCATTCCTCAGTGCTGCACATCGTGTTCTTTTACATTTGTTTACGTTTTTGAGGTCAATAGCCTTTGGGAGTTTCAGCCTCAGGATCCACCAAACCTGAAACAACTTCAGCCTCAAAAATATTTAAGGAAAAAATGTTGCATTAGACCTTTAAATAGAGAAAAACATACAACTTAACAAAGAGAGATAATTAATAAAAATCATTTCAATGTAACCGGGTTTAACATAATAATCATTAAGCACAAAACGTGTGCTTTGTAAAAGCAAACAATAAGACATACTTCACAATTTTATAATCTCCATTTATTAAGCTATTTTTATACACATGTGAACTGAATATGGTTATCAAATACTATTTTTTTTTATCCTATTAGTAGAAGGTTTGTCTCAAGATGAAACTATGCTTTCAGATGAAAAAGTATTTTGAAGTAGAATTTTTTGTTTAGGACTTTTGATATTTATTATAAAAATATGTTATAAAAAATATTTAATATGGGTATTACTACTAACTTTTTAAACCAACATCAGTAAAAATGTCACTTACCAAATATTTAAATCTTTTTAAAAAAACAGTTAAACAATTTAAAAGCCATGTTTTTCCATGATTACACCATATTTTTGTTTAATTACTTACCTCCATCCCCCATGGAAAAAGAAAAAAATGAAATATTTTCTGTAGTGTTGAATATTATTGTAGCCTGAGATGTGTCGCTTATTTGCAGCAACACTGACATTCATTCATTATTACTTAATTGTTTCGTATTGTTTGTTTTGCTTTGTGTTTGTTTTGTTTTGTTTTGACTTGTTTTGTTTTTATTGTGTATAAATGTTTTGTACAACACCAACCTGCCATGGGACTAGAGATGGAAACTAGCCACACGGTTATAATCTCGCATGTTTATATTTATATGTTCATTAACATGTACTGTTCCATTTCTTTCTTTTAAAAATAACCAAAACTATAAATCTACAATAATGTGGAGACTGAAATACTCACACTCCTTTTCAGAGAGGAGTAAAACTGACTAATTCCAAAGCAAAAGCCCAGACAGACATCCAGATACAATGAATTTATTTATTACACTTTAATAGAAGGGAGATCAAAAATCACATTTTGACTGGGTTTCAATAGGACATTTTTTGCCCTTAACAGTCCAAGTGTAACACTTTTTCTCACACAGTCTTATTTAGATGAAGTGAAAGAGTATAATTGGAAATAAGTAGATCAAATAAAAATGCACAATCTTGCCAAAACATATGCCATATGCATGAATGCATCCAAAATGATTAAAACAAAGGATTAAATCATTTTAAAATCACTGAAATCCAGAGATTACATTTCCATTTTAATACTTTCCAAAGATTTTAAGAACTAAACAGGTTGATTATCCCACGACAGAAAAACAAACTCGCTCATCATCATGTCAAAATGGAGTAAAATGAAAAGTATGGATTCATATTTATATTTTGAAAACATTTTACACATCTTTATTCAAGGCACACAAAACCACGATCCATTGAAAGCATCCCTCTGACCCACTTTTGGGTCCCAACCCACCCATTGAGAGCCACTGGGTTTAATGGCATTGTTGTGAAGCATGAGTGACTCCATTTTCCAAGTCTTTTTGGGGGGATGTGGATCTTCAGACCAGTTCAGGAGAGCAGTGTGCAACATCGGTGTAGGCTCCAGAAGTAAACAAAAGTGATCCCAAAACTCTGAAGCAGGAGGAAATGATAAGATTTACTGCATGAAGGTCTCCTGATCAACCTGAGGAAACAGGAGTTTCCCCTTTCAGGTGATTAAAACAAGCTCTGAATGAAACATCATGTGTGGATAATCTCATTTTTAACTTAGGAGACAGTGTTTTGGCATCATGAAGAACTGTGATGGACCTGCATACTTACAGTGAAGCCGATCATGCTCTGGCCTGAATACAAAATAAATTAAAAAACACTTAAACTTAAGGAAGAACTTTGTTGTTGTTGTGACTCCTCACAGGCAGGATATCGTTACTGTTAATGGGTCGACTGTTCCTACATTCATCCTCATGTCTGAGTCTTCTGAGTACATCAACCCTGGAACAGAAACTCTCCAAACTTTGCAGAGAGACAGATCAGGTTTGTCCAAACAGGCCTAAATGTAACCCTTAACCTTCACTTGTGAGCATGCAAAAGTTCTTTTTTCTCAACCTGTCACAAATGTTCACTTTGAGTTAAAGGTGTAGTGTTTGGAAGTTGGCAGCATTTCACAAAACAGAAACAGTGAATAGGATATAATGTTTTTTATTTGTATGTAAAGTCCATAAAGATAGGTGAACAATCATCCTCATAAAACTTTTGTTTTCTTTTTATTAAGTTAGAAAAAGCTTTTTATATCCATGTATCGCAGGTCTCCTCTCTGTGGAGGCTGACAACGATCTGCCATGTTGTCTACGGGTGGGTTTTGGGGACAAAAAGAGCGAAATGCAACTTTCGGGTAATGGCCTTTTTCCACTAGCACACCTTGGCCCTACTCTACTCGCCCTGCTCGATTTGCAGCGTGTTTCCACTAGCCTGGTACCTCCTAAAACAAGCTAGTTTTAGTACCTACTCCACTCTGGTTCCAAGCGAGCTGAGTCCATACTAAAAGATGATGTCACCGACTGCCGGCTACTGATTGGTCAGACAATGTCGTCATCGATGAGTCATGAGCGCGACGACCTAGCATGCTAGCGGTAGCTACCATTAGCTTACCCTCATACATCTTTTCTTTGCAGCTGGATTGCTCTCGTCCTCGGCTTCATTCTGTTGTATAGCTTCCAAAACTCTCCTGTGCTTCTCAAGGGGTATTTCTTCTTACCACCTGCAGCCTTCCTCTGCTTTCCTTTTTTACTCGGTTTGTGACAAAAAGCCACAGATTGTTGTGTCACGCTCAAAATGACGTCTTCACAGTGCCGCTCAGCTGTTTAAAGCGACACTGCACGCTGTTGGCAGGTGACTGGAGCTAATGGACAAGCAGCACAAGGCGAGAAGAGTAGAGCCGGGTAGAGTCGAGCAGAGTAGAGTAGAGTAGAGTAGGGCTAGTGGAAAAGGGCCATATGAGTCTACAAAAGTTTACAAAACCTATAGCCTAATCATCACCTACACGGACCTATAATCTATCAAAATAAGTTACAAATATGAATGAAAACAATCATTTTTGGTCTTCACCTGCTCTTTTCTCATAGGGATGTGATGCTTTAGAAAGAGACGGGCTCATTCCAAAATCTGAACACTAGATGTTGCTAAACTGCCAATTTCTCCATCCTCCATCAATTGTAAAGCAGACAGGTGACAGTTCAAGGTCATGGGTTCATCACAGGTTTATGAGCTTAATGACTCAAGAAAGATATGAGGTTTGTTTAACTTTTGTATTGATGCCCTCTCTGACAGAAGAATAAAATGATCAAACTTACTTATTAGGCGTTATTGGTTAAAACCCATTAAACTTGTTCATCAGTCCTTGGCTGTAAGTTTGATTTTTTAAGAATATTTTGAAGAACATCCTTGAAAGTCGAGATCGGGTAGCATCATCTTCATTCCTGGAATGTAAATACAGCTCAGAATGCTTTGAATTTTTTTTTTATACTTTGCACAAATGTCTACTTTGACTTGAGGATTATCTCTCTAAATATTTACAGCCATTGGTCAAAGTTCAACAGCGTAAAGTATCATGTTGCACTTTCCTTTTGACGGTTATATCTCAAATATGTCTTGCAGGAGTGTCTTTGCGCGAATGTTCTCTCTGACTTGAAGATAAATTGGTTTGATTTTGGACATTGTGGGCCATTTGCTTGCTTAAGAACACATAGGGATATTTTGAATTGAATTGAATTGAGTTTTATTTTTATTTTGTACATGTCTGCAAAGAAATAAAAAATATTGAAATGCCATTCATGAAAAAAGAAATGAAGTAATTATACATGTTCGAAAGGAGAAGTAAGAAGTAAAAAACTTTTTAAGTTCCTACCCCTTAATAATGTTCTTCATGGGTCTTAAAAAAAAATAAATTCTGCTATTGATGCAAATACATTATACACATGTATATTACAAAATAAATAGTCTACATAAATAACTTTATCTACCTGTACAAAACATATATAATATAAATATGTATACACATATCTATCTAACTTATAAGTAATAATGTAGACATTATATACCTATACTGCATTAACATCATGGAAATATCATTTTCACCTATGCACACACACACATGTACTTACATGTATACACAGAATGCATAACTGTCCACTAAATAATATATCTATATCCAATATCCATAAACTTTATAGCAAAATAATATTCAGTTTTTTGGTTTATGATGGTTTATTATTTACCCCGTCACTCCCACACACCTCCTCTTCCTTATATTTGTTTAGAAACATTTTTTTGGATCTCTTTCTAAACATATTTATGTTTGCACTTTGTTTTATCTCCACATCCAAATTGTTCCATAAAGTCTCCCCACAGCTCGATATACAGAAACTTTTCATTGTTGTTCGAAGCTTTTGTTGAACTTTGCAGAAATGCAAATATTGAAAGAAGGAAAGGTTTATTATTTATATTTAGATGAAGTGGAATTGTCTTTAAAAGTCAACTTTATTCTCATTATTCTCATGAATATTTTAACTTTAATCTCAACGTTTTGGCTTTTCCTCTTGAGATGCATCATCAGAAACCTCCCTCCTCTCAGCATGAGGTGGTTTGATTTATTTTTGCTCCTGTATTCTCCAGACTTTTGCAAGATTATTAAAGATTATTTTTATTATTTCATGCACAAAAGTCCAAACATTGGTATCAAGTGGACTCTGTTTCTTTGAAAACTGTAATGTGTTAGTGTTTAGTTAAATGCCATGAGCATCATCAGGTAAGATGATGATGCTGTTGACATAATGGACGTTTTATTTTTAATTTTGATCATGATTCACGCTCAGCATTTTGTTCCAGACCTTGACGGGACAATAATTGGCAAAGTGCAGCTTACAGCAGATTCTTCTCTGCCTGCCGGGGGGCGTCTGCCTCATATTTTGATGTCTGTGTTGGTTTTAGTGAAAGCTGCTCAGTGGAGCATGAGTACAGCTCGGTCACGTGTACTCGGGCATGGACGGGACCCCTCCCATCAAACACACCCACCCAAATCCAGCACAGCATGCAGAGGTAGAGTGAGGACAGGGCCGGGAAACACAGTCCTTAAATATCAGAGCATGTTAAGGTGACATTTTAAACAAGTCACCTGCAGATGCCAAATAGTTTCTAATAAGTTAAAATATATCATATTTGCTGATGACATTAATTTAGAAGAATTTCTGCACACTGTTGAACAAGAAAACTTGGTTTGATGTCAATAAATCATCTCTTAATATAAAGAAAACTACATTTATGGTATTTGGAAGCCAATCTGGTAGTTATATGAAATTAAAAAACTCTAACATTGAAATGGGAAGAGTTTGGGAGACCAATTCCTTGGGGATGCGATCAAGCATAAACTAACAGAAGAGTATAAGGGTCATGTAAGATGGGGAAAATAATTCGAGACTGAAGATGAAATTTCAATGTAAAGTTGCAAGAAATGAAATAAAGTCGAAATACATTTTATGTCAACTTTATTCTCAAACTTTGACTTTTCTCTCTACATTTTAACTTTAATCTCATCTTGACTTTGTCACAAAATTGTATTTCAACTTCATTGTTGCCATTTCAATTTTATTCTCATAATTTCGAACTTATTCTCAACCTGCCAAACTTTATTTTTTCCATCTAAAATGGCCCTAAATACTCTTCTGTATAAACTTAACCAGAAGAAACATGTTGAGTGTGTTCAAGGGAAAATCTCAAAATCAATTGTAAAATCTTGTAGAAAACCCAAAACATGCCAAATCACAAAAGTTAATATTTCAGAATCATGATCAGAATGGCCTTTATTGTCATTATACTGAATGTACAACGAGATTGGAGACGAAAGGAAGAGCCGTGAGCCACTGCGTCTGTGTGTGCTGCCATCTTGGATCAATTTAATTTACTGCACACTAATTCTTCCTTATTTAAGTTACTGCGTTGAATTATGGAGATCAGCGGTTAAAAGCACAACTGATATAGTTGTGTTACAACAAAAATGAGCCGTACGCATCATAAACAAGCGGGATATTATGATCATACTGATTCAAATTTTTAAATGATCATGTTTTGAAGTTTAGAGACTTGGTTTATAAGAACAATGCAAAACAAAGCAAATAATAAAACACTGCAGACAGCATGCATACGTTTTTAAAAGCTTCTGAAAGTAGAGTTAAGACATGGAAGCAAACTTGTGTTACCAAAAGCTGAAAAAAAGAAGTTAAAAGAAAATATATTTCTTTTAATGGTTCAGCTGTGGAATAGTGCTGATCTCAAACTTAAGTGATGTACGTCCTTTGGTAAGTTTAAAAAATCATTATGTGCATTTATATTTAGGAGTAATGGCTGTAATTAAAAAAGGGAAATGAGATTACATGTGTATGTAAATGTATATATGTATATATTAAATGCTTGTCTTTTTAAATAGCAGGCAGGCATTAATGAGCTTTGCTTCTGCCTTTTTCAGTCAAAATGATGTTTTTTCTTCTCTTTTGCTGCTTCGAAGTGTATAAATGACTGAAATTAACTATAACTATAACATTATGGTTTATAATAGTACAGTTAGATGTGTTTATCCCGATTAAAACAGATTTCAGATCTAATGCTCCTTTAAAGACCACGAAAATAATAAGATTGGTTCTTTACTGCAAGATAATATATTTAAGCAATTAGGCCAAGTCTGGGCTACTAAATTTAATGATTTAATATTATTTAGGAAGAATTTATGGATTTTGGTACTGATCACATCATATTTCTAATCCCATGTGATATCACAGCAACAAAAACAGAAGTCCTGACACTTAATAATTGGAGTTTTAATGTTTCAATGGTACAAAAAATACAAATTCAGTCTTGCATACCATCCATAATACAAAAATAAGTTTAATAAGTTTTAAAAAGAGTGCGATGGTGCAAAGTCCTTGTTAGTTTCCATCTCTGTCTGATTATTATGATGTATCAGAACCCGGAAGTACAAAATAAAATAATTTAATGAAGTTATACATTGATAAGTTATTAAAATTTAAGAACAGTTTCAAATGTGGTCACGTGTCTACACACACAAATAAATGTTCAGAAAGAAAGATGGATTTATAAAATGACAAATAAAAAAGAAGAGTGTGGTATTACACTACGCTTTTGAAAAGTGTGTAGCACCCTATAATATAATAATTTACTGATAATCTAATAATGCCTGATATTTTCATGTTATTTTTTCTTCTTGGTTACAAATTTTTGTTGCTTCTGTTACTGTTATTATTCTGATTCTCACTGTTTCACCTACCCATATGGAAACTTAAGTGTGATTGTTCTTATTTTCTTATCCTGTTCCCTTTTCCGTTTTTTCATTATCATAGCCATTATTTTTATTCTAATTATTATTTATATATTTATTTATTTCTCTATATTGTGCATGTGTATGAATGTATGTATATGGGTATATATATATATATTTGTATGTGTGTGTGTATATATGTATATATACACATGATATTTATTTATTTCTGTGTAATTTTTAGGGATTGTTTGATCTCTATTAGTAGTAATATTGAAACTTCTGTTTCTATTATTGAAATTATTGTTGTTGGTTTGCTGTTGTGTCTGCCTGCACTTGTGGATTGATGGCGGTGTCCTGAAGGGGGGTTGCGGTCCCTCCCTGCCTGGTGATGGGGTCGCCCCTGGGCGCGTTTGTCAGTCTGCTTGAGTCTACTTGAGAACAAATTAGCACACGGTCTGGGTGCAGTTTGCTAAAAGAGACTTAAGTCCATTTAAAGTACTATTTAAAAAAAAAGGAAAAAAAAAAAAACCCTCCAGAAATAGGGTTGAGCCTGTTCCTGACAGTCAGGCTTCCTCCTCAGGGTCTGGGGTCTGTCTCTCTGGGTCCAGGCTCTGCCCTGAGTGGAGCATCATAGCTCCACAAAAAAAAAAAAAAAAAAAAAAAAAAAAAAAAGGGATTGACAATATATGTATTTCTGGTAAACAAAAAAAAAAAAGACACACGCACACACACACACACACCACTTATACACACACACACACATATCACACACACCAAAACAGCTCACTCCTTCGTGTTTTGTATTTTTTTTACTTTATCTCCTCTCTGTTTTCTGTTATATAACTTGTCATGTCTTTGTCTGTATTGTTTGTTTGTTTTTGCAATATTAAAAAATAAATAAATACATTCTTTTAAATAAACAAATAAAAATAACGCCTGATAGTGTAACAAAATTTGCACTTAAGTCAATCAAAAATGTAATAAAACTTCTTAATGAAATAACTTAACCAATAATGTAATAAAATATCCTAACTTTACTGTAATACCTTATGGCATTATTGGGATTTTTTTTGGTATATTATGAGATTAACCTGTAAAAGACAGTCAGCTCTTTGATGGGAAGTTTAGTGATAAATTCCTAAAAATGTCATGAGGTATAACAATACCAGTGAAAATGTTAATACAATATCACATTTTTCATTGAGCATAGTGCAGATTTTGTTACACTATCAGGCGTTATTACATTTTCAGTAAATTATTACATAGTGTTCTTATGAGAAAGCATCTGTAATGACTTACTGCCACAGAAATATTAATATATTGACAAGTAATTAATGATTGATGATTCAAGATTGCAGAATTGCATTTCCTTTCTTCCTGAACCCATTTAATTTGTGATTTCATTGTCTAATATTTTTTTAATTATGCACAGCAGGCTCAGATGACCTGGTGAGCACTTCTTATGTTAAAATCAGAGTTTAGTGCTCCTGCTGTTTGGATCTTTAAACATCATGGACCATTACAGCTCGTGTTTTTGCTGACCTCTGGTGGTCCAAGTCCTCGTCTTACAAAAAGAATGAACTCAATGACCCTGAAGCATCACAACAACTCTGAGCTCCATCAGGTAAACAGAAATCACAACACCTCCTCCAGTCTGGAGTTTGGTACACATCTGAGGCCAAATTAGACAAATAATAGAGAAGAAATGCTTTTTTTATGCCATTAAAATAAAAATAATGATGAAATATTAAAGACAGCCATTTTGCTTTGGCCTGTGGTCAGGCTCAGTCAGGTCAGGTTGAAATGAGTAAACAAAAAAGCATGGGCAGGTAAACCAGGTAATCAAACCTGAATCAGAGAGGAAATAAAGTCTGAAAATGAAAAATAAGAAAATAAAAATGAAGGAATTTTAACTTGATTTAATATTAATGTCCCAACTCAGTGTCTTCATAACAACATTAGAGCAACAATCACAGTATATGCTCTTATTCTGAACGCCACATGGTTGTTGGTGCCAGATGGGTTCACGGAGAATGGTCTGAAAAACAGAGGATATCCAGTGAGAGTGCTTTGTGATAATATAACGGAAACAAGAAGTCAGAAAATAACTCGGAAGTCCATTGCTGAACAGGTGCCACTCCTGTCAGCTAAGAACAGGCTGAGGGTTCATGCCAGCTCACCGACACTGGACAACAGAAGACTGGAAACTGGATCTGTGCTCCACACTCAGACGTGGGCTCAGAGTTTGGTGTGAACATCATAAACATGGATCCATCCTGCCTTGGATCAGCGGTTCAGGCTGCTGCTGGTGGTCCCTCAGTCCCACCTGAGCATGGTTCAAACCCCACAGCCTACCTGAGGACTGTTCTGACCATGTCCATCCCTTTATGACCACAGTGGACCATCTTCAGCAGCTCCATGTCTCAGAGCTCAGATCAGCTCAGAATGGTTTATTCACTCCAGAGACCTCCACAGTCACCAGATCTCAGTCCAATAGGAGCACCTTTGGGATGTGGTGGAGCAGGAGGGTCTCATCATGGATGTGTTTTTATGTTTTGGGCCGATCTGCTTGGTGAAGATTGGTGTGTGTTTGAAGCAGCTCCTGCTTTGATTGAGGTTTTGAGACTAGAGTTTCTTAATAGATAGATAGATAGATAGATAGATAGATAGATAGATAGATAGATAGATAGATAGATAGATAGATAGATAGATAGATAGATAGATAGATAGATAGATAGATAGATAGGCAGGCAGGCAGGCAGACAGACAGACAGACAGACAGACAGACAGACAGACAGACAGACAGACAGACAGACAGACAGATAGATAGATAGATAGATAGATAGATAGATAGATAGATAGATAGATAGATAGATAGACAGATAGATGGACAGACAGACAGACAGACAGACAGACAGACAGATAGACAGACAAACAGATACAGACAGACAGACAGACAGATACAGACAGACAGATACAGACAGACAGACAGACAGACAGACAGACAGACAGACAGATAGATAGATAGATAGATAGATAGATAGATAGATAGATAGATAGATAGATAGATAGATAGATAGATAGATAGATAGACAGATAGACAGACAGACAGACAGACAGACAGATGTACTTTATTGACCCCAATACTGAAAATTGTGGTAAAAACAGCAGTTTTTTTATAGAGGGTAAAATATACACTATAAAAGGAGACAAAGGTTTTTCATAAAATTTTAATATACAATATATACTAAAAACCATGAAGAAAACTAATGTATAAGTATATAAATAAGGCAATAGGAGTCCACTGTTGATGAACTGATTCACACAGGAGTAATAAAGATAATATTAAAATAATAAAGACTCTCTCTTGTCCCTCTGCTGTGGGGCTTTTACAGCGTCCATCGGACAGATTTACCACCCTGACAGCTTTGGCTTTCACAGACGGGGATAAAAAAAGAAAAAAAAAACACCAGCGGGAGCTAAAACCTCCTGTGTTTGTATTATCCGTCCCTTTGTGGCATTAATCGGCCTGCATACCAGCCTGACTGGACTCACAGAGCAGACGGGGTTTTGTGATGAGAGTGAAAAGAGGACTTTCCAGAAGCTTCCAGCTCAGAGACGATCAGCAGGAATCAGACTGAGGACAGTGAACACAGCTGCACGTCCCACCATGTCAGCCGATACTGTCTCAGCTGCTCTGATCAGGACCCCAAAGACCCCGCTGCAAAACTTAAAATTCAAGATTGTTTTTCTTTGTCACTCCAGTGGCTGCAGAGCTATGTCCCCCTATTTTTGTTTAGAGGAGTTATTATCAGTTCATGTGATATGTGCATGTGTCTGCATTTAGGTTTGTAAAATATTAATTATTGTTTAGATCTATATTGATAAGGAAGCCAAATAATATTTTATGGATAAGGGTTTGGATTGAATAAGTATTACTTCTTCCTACTCCTTTTCATACATATAATCACAATTTTTATTTCCTTCTGTCTTCATATTTTGTCAGTTTTGTATTGGATCGTTACGTTTGTCAACTATTGAATGATTACAATCGTCATTTTTTTTATTAATTTATTTTTTACATGACACGAGATGAACAACCAAAGCAACAACAACAACAAAAAAAAAACCTGACCATTTATTGTTTTCAGAATGGAAGGTCCTGTCAGGATTGCACAAACATGTTTCGGCTTTAATTTGTTTCTAAAAATAGATTAAATACTGTTCCATGTTAATACTCTGTTAAATTAGCTCAGCTTTCAGTGTTTATGTAGACAAGCCTGCTGACATTTGAGCTATGCATTTTATGGCATGTACTTTTACTTTTAAAGGGAAATTCAGTTAGTTTTATATTTGGCTTATATATATATATTTTAGGGCTGTCACTTTAGTGCATTAATTAGATTAATTAATTACACACAAATTAATGCATTAAAAAAAATAATCGCGATTAATCGTAGCACACAAACATTTTGATATTAGCCAGCTGGAGGACCCGTACATGGCAGTGGCACATGTCACTTCACACATACGTTGCTCACCAAACCAAACAAAGTCGAGATTACAACAGGAATGGCCTACTTTAGACTTAGTCTTATTTAATTTTTGAATTTATTTATCCATATTTGTACTACATTCTTTAATAATGCATCAGGCCTAATTGTTTTGCTGGATGTCCTCGACCTTTTTCTTATTTTGAATTTGATTTATGAAACACACTTAAAGGGCAACTTCGGTATTTTTCAACCTGGGTCCTATTGCCCCAAGTGTATGTGTGTATACGATTGACGGATACAACTCGTTTTAAAATTGGCTCAGTATCAAGGGAGCGGATGCAGCCGGCAGCCTTGAGAAAGAGGTATAAGTTTGAGCATTAAAAGTGTTTATTTCGCCACAGACCGGTTGCGATCGCCGGTGCTAGCTCTCTAATTAGCATTGTAAGCATTGCGTTTTCCTTCATGTCCTCTGACCTGTGAAATGTCATCTCCTGTGAGCTTGTTGCCGGAAGAAAACAGAGGAGCCATGCAGCGCGCCGCTCAAAGTGGAGCTGCTTATCCCGGAGGACAGTTGGAAGTTTTACTACATCAGTATCATGGCTGAATATTTACCAGATTTCGAGAGTGAAGATGAGCCTTTTCATTACGACGGCCACCCGTATTTATTTGAGCCAGAGTATACGGACGAGGAGCTGCTACAAACTCAAGAGCTAACGAGGATAGCAAGAAAGGGCCAACGAGCAGACGAGGGTGAAGCAGCGGCTGCACAAACGCTCTAGATTTGTCTCTGACACACACATTTACTGTTGCCCCAAATCCTCTTCACTTTTTCCTCTCGTCCAGCCAGTACAGACTTGTGGCCTACCGTGTTACAATGCTAATTAGAGAGCTAGCACCGGCGATCGCAACCGGTCTGTGGCGAAATAAACACTTACACAATACATACAATACTTATACGTATTGTATGCATAAAGACATATTAGTTATACTTACTTTATGGATAGTTGACCATTTGGTCCCTGTGGTTTTGGTCGCATCCTCCAATTTATTTTGGGTACATGAAAAAAGGTATCCAGCACTGCCCTGTTGATCAGAGGGGGGAGATCCTCTAATGTAGTTACACAGCGTCGGGTACTTTCTGTATCATCCCACGACACATCGAGACCACGAATATTGGGCAACAGGTCCCACTCGTTGCAACACAGACATTCTTCCTCTGTGGGCATAGAGTCACAGCAACCACAGGAGCACCACCAGTCCTCAGAAATTCGCGTTCGTGCCGCCGCTGCTTCACCCTCGTCTGCTCGTTGGCCCTCTCTTGCTATCCTCGTTAGCTCTTGAGTTTGTAGCAGCTCCTCGTCCGTATACTCTGGCTCAAATAAATACGGGTGGCCGTCGTAATGAAAAGGCTCGTCTTCACTCTCGAAATCTGGTAAATATTCAGCCATGATACTGATGTAGTAAAACTTCCAACTGTCCTCCGGGATAAGCAGCTCCACTTTGAGCGGCGCGCTGCATGGCTCCTCTGTTTTCTTCCGGCAACAAGCTCACAGGAGATGACGTCACACAGGTCAGAGGACGTGAAGGAAAACGCAATGCTTACAATGCTAATTAGAGAGCTAGTACCGGCGATCGCAACCGGTCTGTGGCGAAATAAACACTTTTAATGCTCAAACTTATACGGGATGCAGTTGCCCCCCTATCTAGCTTCGCGGCTGCCGGCTGCATCCGCTCCCTTGATACTGAGCCAATTTTAAAACGAGTTGTACCCGTCAATCGTATACACACATACACTTGGGGCAATAGGACCCAGGTTGAAAAATACCGAAGTTGCCCTTTAAAGTGTAATTTGAGTTGCCTGATTGAGCTTAGAATTTTCTAGACAAGTTGCCTTGACTTTGTTTTTATTTAGTCACCAATAAAAATGTAGCTATAAAATCTTCTCTTTTAGTGTATTTATTTGATTAATCATCCACTACAGTTTTGTGATGTCCTAGAATTCAAATTCTTTATGCGGGGCCTTTAAGCAGACATGAGATTAAAATGCGATTAATTACATTAATTAATTACAAATCCTGTAAATAATTAGATTATTTTTTAATCGCCTGACAGCACTAATATATATGTGTATATATATGTATATATATATATATATATATATATATATATATATATATATATATATATATATATATATATATATATATATATATATATATATACCTTTCTGTGTGAAGTTTGCATGTTCTTCCCGTGCATGTGTGGGTTCTCTCCCGGCACTCCGGCTTCCTCCCACAGGCCAGAAATCATGCTCATTAGGGTTAATTGGTAACTGTGAATTGCCCTCAGGTATGAATGTCATTTAAAAAATGACACCCACAGCTCGTGACCGTATATGAGGACAGGGGTGAAGATCGACTGGTGAATCGAGAGCTTCGCCTTACGGCTCAGTTCCCTTTTTACCACGACAGACCGGTGCAGAGCATTACTGCTGACGCCGCACCGATCCGCCTATCGATCTCTCAATCCACCCTTCCTCCGCTCGTGAACAAGACCCCGAGGTACTTAAACTCCTCCACTTGAGGTAGAATCTCAACCCCAACCCGGAGAGAGCACTACACCCTCTCCCGGACTAGGGCCATGTACTCGGATTTGGAGGTGCTGATTCTCTTCTCCAAAGAGAGCTGCAGGTCACGGTCCAATGAAGCCAACAGGACCACATCATCTGCAAAAAGCAGTGACCCGATCCTGAGGTCACCAAACCGGAACCCCTCAACGCCCTGGTGGGCCAAGAAATTCTGTCCATAAAAGTAATGAACAGAATCGGTGACAAAGGGCAGCCCTGGTTGAGTTCAACCCTCACTGGGAACGACTCAGATGTACTGCCGGCAATGCGAACCAGACTCTGACACTGGTCATACAGGGAACGGACGGCCCATATCAGGGGGTCTGCTACCCCATACTCCCACGATTGAATGCCTTCTCCAAGTCCACAAAGCACATGTGGACTGGTTGGGTAAACTCTCATGCACCCTCAAGGACCCTATGAAGGGTATACAGCTGGTCCTGACGGACCCTCCTCTCCAGTACCCCTGAATAGACCTTACCGGGGAGGCTGAGGAGTGTGATTTCCCTGTAGTTGGAGCACACCCTCTGGTCCCCCTTCTTGAAATGAGGACCGCCACCCCGGTCTGCCAATCCAGTGGCACTGTCCCCGATGTCCACGCGATGTTGCAAAGTCGTGTCAACCATGACAGCCCTACAACATCCAGGGCCTTGAGGTGGATCTCATCCACCCCCGGAGACCTGCCACCGAGGAGCTTCTTGACCACCTCTGCAACCTCAGCTCCAGAGATAGAAGAGCCCACCACAGAGTCCCCCAGGTCTGCTCCTGCACTGGAAGACGTGCTAAATATTTGGACCTCAGGCGGAAAACAAGTGATTTAATTCAGAGCCAGGAGGCAAAAGTGAATCAACAATGCAACATTTTCTCCTATCAGTGAGATGCTTGAACTATTTGGTTCATGGTAAAATCAATAAGGCAGAAAACAATCAGGGAATCGTTAAATAATTGGATCAATTAGCAGGATCATTAAAAACACTGGTATTCATATCCACTCACAATCAGACGCTCCCTCTCTCTTTTCCCAAGAATTTAGTTTGACCTTGAGCCATTTTACATTTGTTAATTTTATCTTGATTGAGCATGAATTCATGTCACAGGTTTCTTCAAACTCTTCTCATGTCACAGAGCCACTCAGCAGGTCCACAGCGTGTACACAGGTGTGTGTGACCTCTAATCTGTTCATGTTGTTGTGTACAAAGCTGTGACCTTGGCAGACAAAAGACACCAGAGAACATGAACACACAGTCTCTGGATGTGTGGGAGAATGTGGACAGTCGTCAGCTCTGCAGGTGAATCATCGTGACCACTCTGCTGGATTCAGCTGCTGATGTGAATGTGGAGAACTGAAGCTGTCAGACGGGAAAGTTTTCACATTTTGGTTGATAACTGGTTCATAAACTCCTCAGCGAAGGTTTAAACAAGATTTTATTTTGTTCCTTCTCTGACATCACACAGCAAAGTTAGACATTTTTCCATTTTCATTACTATGTTAGCTTCTTATTTATACCAGGGATGGGAAACTTTGGTTGCTAATATGGATGCAGGATTTTGATTTTTGACAGTATTTTTTTGACAAACTATGCAGTCTTTACCAGAAAAGTTGACCTGTTTCCTTATTCTGTGATATCTAATTACATGTGGAGCAAGAAAGACACTGTTTAACCCTTTCATACATGATGTCCGCTACAGTAGACAGATATTTGAAATACATTTTATACACTTTAGGTTGCAGTGTAATGCCCAACTATCAGGTGGGGAGCTTCCAAACACTTGTCTCAAGTTTCATAAAAATATTAACCCATTCTGCCCCACCAGCAACAATTGTTGCCAAAGTGTATCACTGTCATTTTCTACTCACAACAAAAAATGTCAGCAGTATTAATGCAACTTTTTGCACTCAAGTGTTAGTAGACAACTTAGATAAAGATTTTGGTTCATAAAAAATAGTTTCCAAGTAGTTCCTGTCACATGGCATCATCTGCTTCCTGCTCCTTCCAGTGGAAAACATGGAGGATGCAAATCATCCTGGTAAGAGATCATTTTCATAAATTTCTAATGCTTTCCCCCAAAACATGAATGATTATTTCATCATTCAAGTCTCTAGAGTAACCCTCCACCAAAAATGGATAAATGGGATAAATATTTATTTGTTCATGGGCTTATTTCTGTGAGTGGCAACAAAAGTTGACAGTGGGCACATAGCTTGTCACTAATTAAAGGAAAACACTGTCTGCAGGATTTCTCATTATTTACTTATTTTAAATTGTAGAATGAGGTACACTGGTGCATTTAAGTTCTCTTAGAGTACTCTTCCAAATAAATAAATTCACAGGTATTCAAGACCTGTGTCTGTAGGATTTTGATATGTTACCATTAATCAAACAGTGAACCTGCTCTACATGAATATATCAATTCATAAAGAGAGCAGCTCTGATTGGATCACTCCACAACTTATCCCACCACCACCAAGCTAAGGCAGCTGTGATTGGATAGATTCCTAACTTGTTATTTTTTTTTATTAATTATTACTTTTGTAAGTTTCAAGTTATTTTCTGAGACCACTGTGGGTTTTCATTTCTTTAAAGGATCAGATCAGTTTCATTAGTTTGGTTTTTTTTAAATAATTCTGTTGAACCACAATTCAAAACCAATGTCTGATCTAAATTTGTTAATTTTTCATTATTATAATTTTTTATGTATTATTACTTTTGTCGGTTTCAACTTATTTCAGTGACCATGTGGGTTTCCTTTCTTTGACAAAAGGGTACCAACACTTTTGCACACGTCTCTCTACATATATATACGTGATATGTATATGGTCAGTATCTCAGCTGTGATTTAGGTAGAATTCTTCTTATCTCCAGAAATCGTAACCTTTTAAATTATCTATCAAATCAATAATTTGTGCCACATAAATTTTCATATCATTGCCTGAGGGTCAAATTTTCACAGTTTAAACACCCTTAAAGAAATGTGTATATATATCTGTATCTATCTATCTATCTATCTATCTATCTATCTATCTATCTATCTATCTATCTATCTATCTATATCTATATATCTATATATATATATATATATATATATATATATATATATATATATACACACACACACATATATACATATATACACATATATATATGTATATATATATATATATATATATATATATATATATATCTATATATATATATATACACACACACACATATATATATATATACATATATATATATATATATATATATCTATATATATATATATATATATATATATATATATATATATATATACATATTTGAGTGTCATGAGAAGCAACTTATCAATACTTATCAACATATGAAAATTAAATGTAAAAATCAAGGTTTAATTTCATGGACAAAACAGAATTCATGACAATTTTAGCCGCTTTTCTGTTGTTTCATGGTTGATGTTTCAGAGTATTAAAGCTGAAATGTTTATTTTAAGCAGAAAAGACTTTAACAGAGAAAATTACAGCTGAATAGATCACTGGACCACTTTCTTTCTGTAGACTTTCCCTTCATGCCTTCTGCGTTATCTCGCCCCACCAAGGAGAACAAATCTGTTTTCTCTCTCCTTTATTCCTTCAGCTGTTGGACTGTTAAATGCTGGTCTTTGCTTGTTGCACTTCTGCAAATATTAATTATTATCTGCGTGTTATCATTGACTAAATGTAGGGCTGGGCGATATGGCCTAGAAATAAAATCCCCGATTTATTTCCACAACACTCGATTTACGATTTAAATCGATTTTTCCCTCCATAAAAGAAACGAAACTCAAAATAAAATAAAAATAGAACAAATCAAGTTTTGCCTTTATGTTGTCTAAATGTTTTCCTCTTAAAGTCAAAGTCTGGGTCATAAAAGGTTGATTATGTAGTATAAACGTAGGCAGGTTTGTCTACATAAACACTTAAAGGCTGAGGTATTTTTACAGTATTATAATGAAACTCTCTGATCAATATTTAATCTACTTAAAGGTGTAGTCAGCGATGTGGGAGAAAACGAGTGGAGAGGTTGTTTATAAACAAATTTAGTCCCGCCTCTCCCTTCATTCCTCAGCCCTGGCTCCACCTCCGAAAGCTGATGGACGTGCATCGTCATGGAAACGGCCGTAGAAACTGCGTAGCTGACCAACGTAGCTAAGGTAACCCCGACTCGTCAGACAACTCGACTGTCATTATTGATAACATCACAACAACAGTACATTCTGTCAGATTAGACAATAAGATGAATGCCCGACGGCTGTTACTGTTATGTGAAGCACCACAAAGCTAATGTTGCTAACCTATCCAGCAGACAGACGGTGACATCCACGTCTGTTTTCAGGTCTTTAAATTCACGGAGTTCCCTCCACCGTCAGAAAGCAACACCAATGTTGACCCAGGTCTTCGCTCTTTCATGGTCATAGCCCTTCTTTTTCACTTTTCACTCCTCTGACCTTTTTCTTTTGGGCTGTTTTTCAGCCATTGCTACTGCACATATTGCATCTCTCTCTTATGCTAACTGCGCACGCTACACAACCTACGACTCCCCCTCCCCCCTCTGTCTGATCTGCGCATGAGAATGATCGCCCCCTGGATGTGGGGGGGTACTCTGTTTTGGTAACTCGGCCGAGCCACAGTATTTACCTGCTGAAATTCAGAGCCAAGGCTGTGTATTGAAACTGGACTTTTTTTTCAACATGCTGTCAGTGGTGACATCTTGTGGATGGAGAGGAGAAACACGGTGAATTTGACAAATAGTGCACTAGATTAGAAGATTAGAAGATCGCTGACTACACCTTTAAATAACAAATACAAGCCTATAAAAGTTCTAGTGTAAACCCTACAAGGCCGACCATCATGAAAACTGTAGTTTTTTTTCAAAAATTGCAACCACTTATAATTGGACTAAGGCAAGAAAAAAAAATCTTGATTTTTAATTTTTTTAAATCTTCTGCAGAAAATGATTCAAATTTATTGGTTTTTTTCCCAGCCCTAACTAAATGTGAATCTTTAATTCATGGGTGACCCGGCTGATCTGCTGAATCTGCCACTGACTCGAGAATGTGACTGCATGAATGATGTGGCAGTGATTCATTCAATCATTCATTTAATTTATTTTTATGATTATTGTTATCATTTTGGCCTTGGCAGCTGTAAACTGAAACTGGGATATATAAAGTTGAATATGAATCCCTGTTTTTCTTGGAAATAATAATATTTGAATCCTGTAATGAGAAGATTTTTTAATGAATAAACATCTTTTCATGTCTCAAACTGACTGCTGGGCTGCAAAAATGGAGTATGACGCCCAACAGTCGCCCACCTCTGATTTACATCGTCTTATTGTCCAAGTAAAACAAATGCAGTGACTCATTTGTCTAACTGATCTTAAATCCTAAAGAAGATTAATCATCTGAAAAGCTGATGAGCCGTTCATGCAACCACAGATGGACAACAACATATTTTAATATTGGCTTAATATTCATATCATTGAGGCTTACTTCCTTAAAAAATAGTCTACTTGATTTGATATTGCCTTGGTTTTTAACTTAAATAGATGTTTATAGACACATTTGCAGAGTTTTCGCAAAGAAAGCCGAGGAGGACCAAATAATCTGGAGAGAGAACATGATCATGTCTTTAAAATCACAGTGAGAGATGAAAAGTCGACACAACAAACCCTCCTCATCTTCACTGTTTCCTTAAATAAAAACAAAACAACAAAGCCCACACTCTGAGATCATGTTCCTCATACATGTCTCTGTCTAATACAATAATTCAGTAATGGTATTTAGGATCAGTAATCCTCTTCTTCTCCATTACATCATTTAAAGTGTCTTTCTAATGAGCTTATAGTCAGTGAGAGCATGAGGGCAGACTGAGGAGAGAGCGCTGCTGGCCTCTGCTGGCTGGAAGTGGAACAACAGGAAACCCTCATGTCTGATTAATTAACTTAGTTATGATTATTTATTTAAATATGATTTATTTAACTCTTTCATGCATGATGTCCTCTACAGTAGATATTTGAAATAAATTTTATACCCTTTAGGTTATAGTAAAATGCCCAACAATCAGATGCTAAACTTCCAAACCCTTGTCTTAACTTTCATAAAAATATTTTTTTTTTTTTTTTTTTACCATATTGAGATATTGCGTCATAAATTTAAAACAGCCGATGAAGGATAAATTTGGCATTATACCTGTATTCAGATTTTACATAATGTTGTATTTTTTATTTTAAATTTTGGTGCAATTAGGACATAAGACATATACTTAGAACTTTTTATTTACTATTATTACTCTTAATAGCGTTTGTGGATCTATATTTAGTTCAACTAACCTACTGTTTATACTGATGATGCACGGTGAAGTGGACAGATGCATACTCCTTGAAAATATAACACTGTGAAAAATGAACATGATTTTTAACTTGTTCGAAAGTAAAAACAAACTTGAAAAGCAGAACTTCTTCGTGATTTAATAATTCAGTTATGAAAGGGTTAAAATATCACAACCGATCAGCTGATGGTTCACCTGAACATAAGGTTGAGTTTGGTTTCAGGTGTTAAAGATATGACATATTTTCAAAAATAAAAATGCATATTTAACATGGATAAAGTGTATGTTGAAGTTAATGAAATTATGTTGGCAGATTTATATCTTGGTGAAAAGTATATTTATAATTAGAATAACTAACATAAACTTGCTTTTAGACCAAGGACACTATGTGTCCTATGACACTATGCAATGTTTCTCAAATGATGTGTCTTTGTAATTTGCACAACAATACCATGATCAACACTACTCAGCAACGGCTGGATGAGATTTTAATAAAGTTAAACTGTAGGTGCATGTTTTTCCACAAACACATGAACACTTTGACAAAGCAAAATCAACAGAAAGCTGTGTTTTACATTTCATAATGTCATTAATCGGTTCATCAAATTCTAAAAATGGTGACCACAGCAGTTAAAATAAATAAATGAATAACTTTTGAGTTATTTTTAGGGATGATATCAGTATTGGCAGAAAATTGCTTTAAACCTTAATATCATTAACAGCAGACGTAAATATTCCTGCCAATAGTTACTGCAGCTATTTTAGCTTGAATGTCGGCATTATGTTCAGAATTTTTCTTTGCATATTAATTTTAATTTGACAATAAAAGCTCCCAAAAATGTTTTTTAGTTAGTAGATCGATAAGGAGCAGAGTTGATCTTCTTGTCGTTAAAATGGCAAAGTTGGATTGATTTAACTTTCAGTAAGAAAAATACATAGGTGTAGCAAAACCAAAACCATAGTATGATTCGTACATCAATATTAATAACAGTATGGGCTAATAGTAGTTTTAAAAAAATTAAACAACAATCCAAGAATTTGTATACCAAGTTATTTTGTTTATTTATTCTTAAAGTAGTAGAGTTGTTGACAAGGTGTGCCCTCAGATCTTGATTCGTTTTTAGGAGTGCCCTGGTGTGCAAAAAAGAATTAAGACTACTGCAAGACTTAAGAAATTTTTCTTTAATACAAACAAAAAAAAAATACAGATTCTACTTTAATTTTTTAGATAGTCCGAATCAACCATAGATCTTGGTTAGCTCTGAAACAATTAAAACAGCTGAACATTTAAATGTTAAATGTGAAACGTTTAATAACAACTCTAAAAAATTTACATTTACAGGGATTTGTTGTCATGGATCTACGCTGATATTACGATTGTACCTGAAAAAATAATTTAGCAACCTGGTCAAAATAGCACGGCGAACTTGGTTTAACACCTGGGTATTTTTTTGATCAAACTTAAGCTTTTGCACATATAGTTACTGCTAGCATAGCCAAAGTCTCCATTTCCTGTTCCGTCAATCAGCTTAAGGCATGAAAACCCCTAACATGACAGAGTGAATCAAACAGGACCCAGTGTGGAGCCTTGTGGGACGCCACTTTGAATACGTAGAAAACAGATGTCCGGCCATCACCTTTCACACAATGGATCCTTCAACTTGAGACATTTCTAAACCTGATCTGTGTATTTGGCAGAAACTTTTGACCAGTCTGCCTCTTTTTTAAAGAAGTTGGGACAGTCCATGACTTTAAAAAAAGGTTCTAGATAAATAAAAAAAATCTAAAATGTTGATCTCTAAATTCACAGAGAGGCCGAACAGGAAGAGGAGAGTGTTTTTTTTTTGTTCTGAGTGAGACATCGTGATTAAGTGGAGGTGGGTATTCATGCTCCATTCACGCTCATGCAGCGTCCATGCGTGTGCGTGTGCATGAGTGTGTGTGTGTGACCTTGCCGTCTCTCCGCTCCTCTGTTCGCCTGCAGAGGTTTTGTGTTGGAGACGAGAGTCCTGCCTCTTTCATTTTGCCCGTTGTGCTCCGGGATAAATATCTTTCACAAGTTTCAGGGACGTTTACTTTAGCTTCTGACTCACACACACACACACACACACACACACACACACAAACACACACACACACACACACACACATACACATCCCTGCGACTGGCGTCACCATGGTAACCTGAAGGCCATCACCGCTGAGGTAGAAGTGCACGGATGGAGATGTTGAGATGCTGGGTGTCTTTTGTCTCCACTTTCCTCTGGAGTGAATTCATTAAGAGGAGCTGACGCTGATCCAGCTGGAGTGTGCTTGTGGTTTTGTGACGTTTTCACTCTTTTTGAATCTACAATTTTTTTTCAAAAAATGTTTTTATCTCCTCATGAGAGCCGAGAACTTCTTCAGCTCTACAAACTCTCCTCTGAGTAAAGAGGCAGAACATCGAATGTGAGACAAACATCCATCCATTATCCACACCGTCATCCCGCTGAGGGTCGCAGCAGGTGAAGCCTGCTCCAGTCTACAACCTTGTCTGATCACCAGCCAATCACAGGGCAGGCATGTGGAGACAAACTGTTGTATGAAAAACAGATAATTCTCTGGACCCAAAAATGCAGAAACACGGAGTCAAATGCCAGCTTTAAGGTGTTTAGTGAAGATTTGGAAGCAGGTTATTATTAAGCTGCTGTTGTGCTCTAATAAGGCAGTGATCATCAACTGGAGGCCCGGGGGCCAGATCAGGCCCCATCACGGCTTCCCATGTGGCCCCCATAGTGTTGCCAAACTTTGAAAATAAGAGGGGAAAACATATTGCTGTTTTCAGGATATTTTTGGTTGTTTTGTCAAGCATTAAACAGCCTCCAAAACAACTGTAATTGAAACAGTTTTCATATTTGATCTGTACACACATCCACCTGTCAGCCAGTATCAGCCAATATTTAACCAGGAGTTCAGCATCTTACAGTCAAACAATGATTGAACATATGACGGTCTTAAAATGGAGTGGAAAAGATACTGACCTGGCCTCATGTGGTTGCTAAGGACTGCTGTCCCTTTCAAAGGTTTATAAACACATACAATTTTGGAAAAGAGAAAGCAAATAAAATGTTAAAGCTATGGTCTACGATTTGGAAGCTTGGTGCATCTTAATAACATCGTTTATAAGGCCGTTATGGTCCTATGGTCCGATCTACACAATATAAAGACCAAAAAGAATGAAAAAAATCCATTCAGTATATTCGCTGCAAAGCTGCATAATGGTTGACAAATCCAAACCGCGGGGAACGGTGGTTCGGATTGGTCCATGAGTCCATCCAATCCCCTGTCCCCCCTGCTCTGCACCGTTCCGCCTCCTCCCCACTACCTCCCTCATGTACCGGTGAGCAGCTAGCTGCACAGCTACTGAAGCGTCATGGAGCCGGAGAAGACCAGCACCGAAACCGGGAGGCCGCTTCTGTTACCCTCCACATCGAAGGGAAGGAAACGTAAAAGTTTTGAGGAAAAGGCTGAAGTAAGGAAGAAATATATATATATATGTATATGTATATGTATGTATGCATATATCTATATCTATATATATCTATATCTATATATATATATATATATATATATATATATATATATATATATATATATATATATATGTATACATATACATATACATATATATATATATATATATATATATATATATATATATATATATATATATATATATGTTAATATATACAAATGTTGTTAGGAGGCGACACAAGCTGGGGGGCAGGCTTTGTTTTTCAAATCTGTCTCAACAGCCAAACTGGTTTTCAGATTGTAGACCCTAGCTTTAATTGTGACAAAAAAATATTGTTTCTATGTATTTAAAAATCGGCATATGTCGGAAGATAAACTGACCCCTGTACAAATTTAGTTGATGACCCCTGCAATAAGGCTTCTGATGATCATTGGCAGAGGCACAAGAAACAGGGGATAAGTCTTTGGTCAAAGTACAAAAATATCAGATTCCTTAGTCGAGGATGGTTGGTCTGAATGAGTTGTGTTACCACACTGGCAGACAGAACAATCTGGTGAGGAGAGGCTGAAGGATGCTGCAGGCTGATGAGCAATCTGGTGTCAGCTGATGTTGACTGAGGTTGGTGGTGGTGATAGGAAGACGGTGTGGACCTCCAGGAAGACAGAGGCTGCGGTCAAATAGTCGCTTCCTAAGCCCTTTCCTAACCACTTTTCCTTAACCCTGATGGAAAATGTCATGAGATTAGGAAAGGAGAATTCAAGAAGGACTTAGGAAAGGAAAACTGGCGTGCAGAGAGAATCCTACTACACTTTCACTACGCTACGTCATCATGTGACGGCGGATGTTACTGCTGCAGTGAAACTACAATTTTCCAAAGATGGACTACAAAAGGCTCATCTTAGAAGAGCTGGTGTATCATGACAATGTTGTTCCTTTCAGACAACATTGAACATTAACAACCTGTTAAAAATGAGGTGTGCATAACCGATATTGAAGTGAGGATTTAAATAAATCTGTCCTCTCATTATCAACATGAACACCAATCAGTGCATGAAAATAAATGAACTGAAGGAAAGAAAGGCAGAAACTGTTAAGACCACAATCTAATAGAGTACAAATTAAAATCACCGTCACTCTTTGGTGACAATGGCAGAGAAGAGGACACTGGACAAACTGCTGGACATTCTGGATGATGCCAATCACCCTCTACACATGGCCATCAACAACCAGATGAGCCTGTTCAGCAAAGACTGCTCCTCCCCAAGTGCAGGACCAACAGACTGAGAAACTCCTTTGTCCCTCAGGCCATCAGACTGTATTACTCCTCAATTGGAAGGATGAGGAGTAACAGGAAGACAGAGGATTTGAAGGAGCAGCAGCAGTAGCCTACCAGAATTATCTTTTATTTATAATATAATGCAACTGGAATCATAATTTCCCTGAGGGAGTTTTCCCAAAGGGATTAATAAAGTACAATCTAATCTAATCTAATCTAAATGATTCATACTGAACCAAGTTTA
Organism: Scarus forsteni; assembly: GCA_036419115.1. Lineage (NCBI taxonomy): Eukaryota > Metazoa > Chordata > Actinopteri > Labriformes > Labridae > Scarus > Scarus forsteni. The sequence continues at coordinate 3,047,872 of JAZDUH010000145.1, forward strand.
AAACAGAATCAACATCATTTGTCTCATATCCTGCTCTCTTCAGAGAATCAGACTGCTGGAAAGTTAAGGCAGGTTTTGGTAAACTTTAGAAAGGATGAACAGCAGTGGGAACTCACATGGTCTGTGGGATTTGTTTTGGAGCAGAATAATATCCTTTCCTTTCCTAAAGGATGGTCCGGTGTATCCTATGCTAAAGGAGCTAATAAAGGAAGCATTGAGCCTCCTTTCCGAAGCATTTAAACTACTGGAACAGCTCTAATCAAGAACTATTTCCAGTTCATTTCACTCTGTTAGGCAAAAAGGACTATCCGCCAGACACTCAGACCAACAACAGACAAAACACAAGAGCAAGGGGGACACAAAGGAGACACTAGGGAAGGGAAAAAAAGTCTCTTTTTCCCAGGGCCATGATACAAACAGCATGAAAATCATTTGTAGACAAAATTAAACTGGAGCTGAAATGTTGACCAAACAGCTAGCCCAGTGTGCACGCTCTGACTTAAAGGGAAGGAAGCTCACATCCTGATAAGCTGATCCATGTGACACCAAAAACACTCCCATGTGCATTCAAGGTAGGGCTGAACAATTAATTGCATATTAGATTAAATCGCAATATGGCTTGTTGCAATGTCCAAATCGCAAAAGGTTCAATATTTCTAGCCCAAAATGTGTTGAACATTTTGGCATTGTGATGTAGTTTTTTTGCAATTTCATGCCTATTTTTTTTGTTTTTTTTACCTCTATTCATACACTTTTTTCCCACTTTTGGACCATTTTTACCTTTTTTTAACCCCATTTTTACAACTTTATGCCTCTTTTGCCCCCATTCATCTTTTTTTGGCCACTGTCAGAACCATTTTTGGAATTTTTCCATGGTTTTTGAAATTTAATTTCAAATTATGTTTGTTTAAGAATACATAAGATGAGGAACATTAAACAATTGCAGAGTAAATCGCAATATTGGGGAAAAAAATTGTGATTAGATCATTTTCTCAAATCGTTTAGCCCTAATTCAAGGCACACAATTCATCCTCTTTCCACCCTGGGTCTTGCTTTGCACAGTGAATTTGTCCTTAATATAGCAAAATGCTGACAAACATGCCTCAAACCGCTTCACAGCAGCAGAATAGGGGGCCTCAAAATGCAAGAGCCGAATGGTGCATTCCAGTTTTTCTTAAAAACTACGATATTCTGAGTTGCAAATTAGGTACGTCATTGGCAGTGCTCCCTTTGGTCATAATTTTCCACTTTTAAGTTGGACGTTCATCAGCTGTCTAACTGGGATGTGAAATAATTTTTAGTTCCCTCTTTCCAGTTCCGATAGAAATGATAAGCAGCATAAAACTGTAAAAACAGATGATGACAGTTTAACATTTTTAATTGTTAAGGGTGTAAATTTTCTAAGTTCAAGCACAAAACCATAACCATGAGGAGTGGGAGACATCCTGATGCTGTGAACTTGTTGTCTTGTGCACAGAAGTATCGGCGTTCCAGTTGAAGTCAGAAAAAAACATGCCGATCTACCAGGCTATTGTTAGCTGTTGTTAGCACGCCCTGTGTTGTTGTATGAAGAATGTGATTATCAGCATTTTTGTAAATATAAGTCTAACAATACTATGTATACAGCTGATCTAGAGCGACACACCCCAGTCAGAAGTGCAAATAAATGGATTATTACAGGAGCTAAATAACTGTTCACACTGGGGGCATCCATCTTCCATTGTCAACTCGGGGGTGGTGAGGTTTCACCGAGTTCCCAGTAGGAAATTCAGACTTCGGGGGACATTCCAGTTGCAGTTTCCTACTCAGAACTCGGAAATTCCTGCTCCTGACTACAACTGGAACGCACCACAAGCCAAAGCGTGCGTTTGTGGTGATGCTATTAAATGCAGCTCGGACCTTCCTCAGAACTCTGAATTGCTTTACAACTTCTTTTTTCAACAACTTACAGGATGCAGAGCGACGAGGTAATGTATCTCTTTCTAGTTACGTAGCCGTAGTTTTTGATGTGTGACAACAAGCAATTTTTGGAAAACTTAGTATCGTAGTTTTGTAGCCGGCTATGTATGGCTACTTACAGCCCGGTGCTCTAAGACGTGTCTGAATAATATAAATTTGCTCTAGTTTTAATTGTCTTGTTCCTGAAGTTGAGTATCCAGACCAGTCCAGCCCTGTCCGACCCGACCGGAAGGCTAAGGAATAGCATTTATAGATAACCTATTTTGATGCTATAAAACTCATCTTAAAGTGTGTATTTCCATCAGGCATGTATCTAAAACAGCACAGCACCTTCAAGAGATAGACGTCCCTTTTTGTCCTTTCGCCAAAACGTTTTGTGGGTAAAACACTGAGTTATACACAATAAAACATTTCACTAATTACTAGTGCACCATCATAACCAAATATTTTTTCTCTTCTCCCATCACTGAATAAAGTAATGTTCTGTTCAACCAAACTTCATTTGTCTGAACTGTTGGAAGATTCTGTTTTTCTTGTTCTTTTCTTTAGGGAAAGCCACTCGATAAGCCCTTATGGGTTAATTTGGCCTCTCCTGCACATCTTCTTTTTCTTGTTGCTTTGTTTAGTTCTGTATTGTTATATAATGTATAATTATTGCTTCTCCTTTATCATATTGTTTCATTTTGCAAGTGCAATAAAATGAAGTAAATAAATAAATAACAAAAGGAGGGGGTCTGATGCTAAAGTCTAATCTTTTTCCACCTGTCATTGTTTCCTCTCCATCTCACTCTCCTCCCACACAAAGACATACATGATGTATAAATCCGTGTCTCTAATTGTTGTTTATGTGACCTGTTTGTGACGTCGCCCTCGGGTGCTGGCGGTGGGCGGAGGCAGTGAAGTGCGAGCAGCTCCCACCTCCTCGGAGTCATTCTCACGACCTCAGAGCGACGGTTAAAATCTCCACAGGGGGAGGACGGAAACGCTCACAACACGACGGATTTATGACCAGAATAACGCTTTTTTATTCAGGCCACAAATCACCGCTGTTTGAGGATTTTAGTCTGTTAAAGGCATAAACTCACTGAGCTCTGGAGTGTCTGAAGTGAAGAGCATGAGGGCGAAGAATCAGGAGAAGAAGAAGAAGAAGAAGAGAGAAAGTAGATACTTTAACCTTTTGCTCTTCATGGAAAAAAGTCCAAATGAGGACAAAAATTCAAGAGTTGAATCAAAATGTCAAGAAAATACTTACATCTATGCTTTTTAACATTTCAATTTCATTCTTGAAATAAAAAAATTCTACTTCAACTTTGATTTTTGTGAACTTCTCCACTTACTCAGGGCCAAGCTGCAAAGGCACAAGGCCACGCACTTCAACCCTGGTGTCCCTCGTCCAAGCTAAAAAACCCAAAACCAGTGAAGCTGGCACGTTGTTTAAATCATAAATAAAAACATAATACAATGATTTGCAAATCCCTTTCAACCTATATTCAATTGAATACACAGCAAAGACAAGATACTTAATGTTCGAACTGGTAAACTTTGTTATTTTTTGCAAATATTAGCTCATTTGGAATTTGATGCCTGTAACATGTTTGAAAAAAGCTGGCACAAGTGTCAAAAAAGACTGAGAAAGTTGAGGAATGCTCATCAAACACTTATTTGGAACATCCCACAGGTGAACAGGCTAATTGGGAACAGGTGGGTGCCATGATTGGGTATAAAAGCAGCTTCCCTGAAATGCTCAGTCATTCACAAACAAGGATGGGGCGAGGGTCACCACTTTGTGAACAAATGCGTGAGCAAATTGTCCAACAGTTTAAGAACAACATTTCTCAACCAGCTATTGCAAGGAATTTAGGGATTTCATCATCTACGGTCCGTAATATCATCAAAAGGTTCAGAGAATCTGGAGAAATTACTGCACGTAAGCAGCAAGGCCCAAAACCAACATTGAATGCCCGTGACCTTCGATCCCTCAGGCGGTACTGCATCAAAAACTGGCATCACTGTGTAAAGGATATCACCACATGGGCTCAGGAACACTTCAGAAAACCACTGTCAGTAACTACAGTTCGTCTACATCTGTAAGTGCAAGTTAAAACTCTACTATGCAAAGCCAAAGCCATTTATCAACAACACCCAGAAACACCGCTGGCTTCGCTGGGCCCGAGCTCATCTAAAGGTGCGTTCACACCAGACGCTACCTGTACTACCTCGGCGATCACTCTCCATTCAAAGTCAATGTACAGCCGCGATGGGGCGGGGCTAACCATCCCGCGATGCGACAGCCGGCGACAAGACAACCACTTCACTCGTCGCGCGATGTCAAAGTTAAAAAAAGTTGATCTATTCAGGCGATGTCGTGTGTGGTATCAGCCAATCAGCGGTGTGTGTACGTGTGACGGTGCAGTTATTCATCGGCACTACAGGGCGGATGACTTCCGTCTAGGCGGAACTAATCTCAGCGAGGACATTTGCAGACGGACCGCGGTAAACTCACAGATAATGCTGCTGCATCATCACCTGCAGAGTTTTGTGTCTGATAAGTGAGTGAAAAGGATACAGCTGGAATAATGTCCGCTTATACATCCTATTATGTGATATATGATATGATTGCGGTAAAACTCGAGCGGACGTGACGTCACCGACCGACGCCAACGGCGACCAAACAGGTATTTATGGACGCGCGACGCTGCATCTGTGGGCGACGCGACTTTGGTAGCTGGGTCGCTTGCGGTGTGAACGCACCTTAAGATGGACTGATGCAAAGTGGAAAAGTGTTCTGTGGTCTGACCAGTCCACATTTACAATTGTTTTTGGAAACTGTGGTTGTCGTGTCCTCCGGACCAAAGAGGAAAAGAACCATCAGGACTGTTATAGGCACAAAGTTCAAAAGCCAGCATCTGTGATGGTATGGGGGTGTATTAGTGCCCAAGGCATGGGTAACTTACACATCTGTGAAGGCACCATTAATGCTGAAAGGTACATACAGGTTTTGGAGCAACATATGTTGCCATCTAAGCAACGTCTTTTTCATGGACGCCCCTGCTTATTTCAGCAAGAATATGCCAAGCCACATTCTGCACGTGTTACAACAGCGTGGCTTCGTAGTAAAGGAGTGCGGGTACTAGACTGGCCTGCCTGTAGTCCAGACCTGTCCCCCATTGAAAATGTGTGGCACATTATGAAGCCTAAAATACAACCCCGGACTGTTGAACAACTTAAGCTGTACATCAAGCAAGAATGGGAAAGAATTCCACCTGAAAAGCTTCAAAAATTGGTCTCCTCAGTTCCCAAACGTTTACTGAGTGTTGTTAAAAGGAAAGGCGATGTAACACAGTGGTAAAAATGCCACTGTGACAACTTTTTTGCAACGTGTAGCTGCCATTAAATTCTAAGTTGATGATTATTTGCAAAAGAAAATAAAGTTTCTCAGTTCGAACGTTAAGTATCTTGTCTTTGCTGAGTATTCAAATGAATATAAGTTGAAAAGAATTTGCAAATCACTGTATTCTGTTTTTATTTACAATTTACACAACGTGCCAACTTCACTGGTTCTGGGTTTTGTACATTTTCCAGCTCCTCTTGGGTTATTCTGAGGTGTTCTCTGTCCAGACCAGAAACATAATCCCTCCTGCAAGTGTTGGGCCTGCCAGAGTCTCTTCTCTCTTGGACAAGTCCAGAAAAACTCCACAGGAAGGCAACCAAGGGGCATCCTGATCAGATACCCAAACCGCCTCATCCGGGCCCCTCCAGTTTGCCATTAAATGTACACATTGGCAGGCTTTGGTCGGTCCCACAAAAAACCCAAAATCAAATGAAAGAAACCGAATAAAATGAAAGAAAATCAAATCAAATGAAAGAAAACCAAATAAATCAAAGGTACAACAATGCAACACTTCATCCAGGAATCGAACTGAGTCTGCCAAACTTTAAATGTGAAAGGGAGCTGAGGTTGAGCCCAGCCACTAATTTACATGCTTTGCCTTCTCGCTTCTTGCTCTAAGTCTACATATCCATAGCTACTCATGTCTCTTTTGTTGGAAAGTCTCTTTTTAATGTTTTCAATTTGAATTCTTAAGGACTTGTATGGAAAGCTATTTGAGCATAAAAATGACATTAGTGGAATCAACTGTATCTCAGCTCGACTAATACGGCACTCAAATTTGAAAAACATGTACTCTACTCATACACTTTAAAATATTTACTACTACTACTAATAGTAAGCCTTAAGCTGCAGTCACACCGAACGCAACTTCACTTGTTGCACACTGAAGTCGCATCATGTTTCCATGAATACCTCATTTATGGTCACTGTCACCCGTTGCAGTGGCTTGGTGACGTCACGTCTGCTCGATTAGTCAGTGTCCTCACTGACTAATGTTTCCACAGGGACATGGATTGTTTCTCTGTAGAATAAAAACTGCCGGTCACGGATGCCATCCCACATGCACACAACACTGACTTGCTGCTGCCGTACAGCCACACGATATCACTTGAAAAGATCACCTTCAAACGCATCACTGGAGAGTTAATTCCCGCCCCATTGAGGCTTTACATTGACTTTGCACTGACAGTGATCACAGAGGACGCTCAAGTCGCATTGGGTGTGCCTTTATAAGCCAATAAAGAGGTGAGGAAAGGAACTTAAGGTTTCCCATTGGCTTTCAAAAATAACACAACCAATCAGGGGCTAGACTTGTTTATAATCCCTCCTATTTTATTTGCATAAGGTCTACTAGTACTACTAGTGAATCTTTTAGCTTTACTAGAACTACTAGTAGGCCAAAATAGTCTGCTACTACTAGTGAGATATAATGAGTTTACAAGTAGCACCTGTAAACAATTTGGTTTGATTTGTAATGATTTTGGCACACTAGTGCATGAGTAGACCTCATAAGTAAAGCAAAATCGTCTACTAGTAGACAATTTTGTGTTACTAGAACTACTTATAAAGCTTTGAGTTTTTAGTGGTTACATTTTTAAGTCTACTAGTACTACTAGTGACACTTTTTTTCTCACTAGTAAAGTCTACTCGTGCACTAGATGATCAAATTTGAGTTCTAATAGAGCTGAACTATGATATTACCAATATCAATCATATGCTGAACTGTTTTCCATCCACTTGTTACAAAAGCACAGCGGTTATTTGGGCCTGCTCTGCTCCATTTATGATTCACTCCTGCCTCTCTTTTTTAAAAAGCACAGCAGTAGTTTGTCCTGTCGTAGAAGCTGTCCACTGTCTCTCTGAGTTTACCCTTCTCCTTCCAAAAAGTCCTCCGACAGAAAGTCTTGGCCTTGCTGCAGCTTTGCTCCGAGGAATGCCACGTGTCCTCGCCCACTAGAGGTGTAATCAAAACACTGTGCAGAGCAACCTTGAGCAGCTTGAAGCACAAAATCACAAGATTACAAGAGAGTTGGCGAGGGAATTGTACAATCACGTGACAACAGGAGGAGCAACAGGTTTATCAACCGTCTGATGATTTGTTTTCTGCTTCAATTTTATTTCCACAAAGTGCTGAGGTTTGAAATTAATCTGAAATTAAATTTTGAGCATTTGTTTCCTGTTTAAGGACAATATGCTTGGTGGAGATTAATGCCAAGTTGCTGGAGCTCCAAATTAAAATGATTCTATGATAATGATGTTAATATGCATGAATGATTCTTCATGCATATTACCATCAAACCAGTGCAGACTGATGAAGGCACAGGATGGAGAAACTGGCTGACTAAAACTAAAACTAAATTAACTGACGGGGTGCTGGTTTGGCGGTGTGGTTGGCAACCAGGCATCCCATGTATTTGCTTCTGCCGGTCCAGGTTCGAGTCCCGCCTGTGACCAGTTTGCAGAGTGTCTTCCCCTGCTCTCTCTCCCCCTTTCACAGGCCTATCCACTGTCTCTCTCCTATCAATAAAGGCACACAATGCCCAAAAATATACATTAAAAAAAATAAATAAAAATAAATAACTGACATTTTCATCAACACATAAAAGACAGAGATGTATGATTTCAGAATCAGGCAGGTTCATCTGCTCTGCAAGGCTCGACAACTCCAGCCCTTTTTGGTTTGTTTAGTTTGTTTCTCATTTGAACTTTTGTACTTGAAATAAAACAATCAACTGTGTCCTTTGTGTGGCATCCTTTAATATGTTTCTGGTCTCCTTTTTTGGTCAACATCGAGCCAGGTTTTTACCTACGCCAAGGAGGTTATGTTTTCGGGAGAGTTTGTTCATCCGTCTGTCTGTCTGTGAACAAAATAACTCAAAAAGTTATGGATGGATTTTGATGAAATTTTCAGGGAATGTTCAGCATGGGAAAAGGAAGAACTTATTCAATTTTGGTGTTGATCCCGATCAGTGTTGGTAATAACGGCGTTAGAGTATAACGACGTTACTAACGGCGTTATTTTTTTCAGTAACGGGTAATCTAATTAATTACTTTTTCATGCGTTACAACGCCGTTACCATTACTAACAGGGAAATGTGGTGCATTACTTTGCACCGATGTCAAGCAGCTGTTATCCGACCTGCCTCACCCCCAAATTCCACCGCTCACGGAAGCGCCGCGCAAGCGCCACGGTCTGGTCCTGACAGACAAAACCCACTAAAGGGCGCACCGAGCAGAGCTGCGGCTGCAGCTCCGTAGGGGCAGGGCTGATCCCTGGAAAGCTCTCATGATGAGCACAGCGATGTCACACGCTCATAAAACATGTTATACACTGAGAAAAGAAATAAACAACACCTCACTTTGCTTCTCTAAGATCCCTTTGCTGGTCTCAACCACACAGCTTCGTGATTTATATAACTTCTATCTGCCTATATCTGTGTATAAAAGTGAAAAGTGACAGTGAATTTATGAGGTTTGGACGCGGCCGCTCAGAAAATAGATCTGAAGCGAATCTCCAGCACCTTGGCGCGCTGGCTTACTGCGGAGCACTTTGCCCCCATTCTCGTCTATCAGGCAAATTCCCCTGCACATGCTGTTGGAGAACTGATGATGTCAGAGCTGCTGCAGCAGGTAACAACAAGGAAGGACACAGAGACGGAGACACACAATTCAAGCAGCAAAAAGCTTTTTTAAAAAAGTAACCCATCAATTACTTTCCCTGGTAATTAATTACATTTATGAAGGAGTAATTCCGTTAGTAATTCAATTACTTTTTTGGGAAAGTAACTAGTAACTATAACTAATTACTTTTTTGAAGTAATGTGCCAACACTGATCCCGATCAGCGTCTAGCCGCCATGGTGAAAAATGTGATTTCTGTGAATAACTACTGAGCTAAAATAGATATCATTATGAATCCAGTTGCTAATGGTATGTTTTCATGGTCAAGGAATCTAAATATTTTGATGAAGTAAAGGTAGGACTAATATTTATGGTGAAAATCACAACATGGGTGAGGACTGTGGCGCTGGCGGAGGTCTGCACTCTTTGAGTGCTTTTCTAGTCTTCTATTGGTAAGGAGGCGCCGTAACTACTGCACATATCACAAGTTCAGAGCAACAACATTTTTCTTTACAGTTCAACCGGCCCAAGAACATACAAAGACAGTCACATACGGGCAGGAGCAGGAAGACTTTGGGTGGTATCAAGATTATTTAAAAGCTCAGAAACCATCCTTCATCTGGACTTTTTGAAAACGGGGCTGACGTACACGCTCCTGGTGTTTGTTTTCTGAATGAAGTTCTGCAGTGAAGCTTCCTCAGGACATCAGGAGAATCTCTACACCGATAAGCTTTCATCGCACAGCGTCACATCAATGTTTGAGGAGACGGAAAACTCAAACACATGCAAATACACGACCGGTGGGACTTCCCGTCTGCTCGGGCCTTTGTATCCAGTCTTTAAAAATAATCTCTCTGCAGGAAGCACACCTGCAGCAGGCAAAGTGGCCCGCTCCAGAGCCGAGGGCGCCCCCAGCAGCCCCTCTCACACCATCCTTTATGTTCGACAGTGACCTTTGCCTGCAGGGTCACGCCGCTCATCGCATGCAGCAGAGGTGACACCCCGCTGCTCGGCATCCGCCCGCCTCTTCTCTGTGATCTTGTCGGGATCGAGCGTCGCAGGGAAAGCGAGTCCATGTCGCCGAAGAGGAAATGGCAAAATGCTTTTAGGTTCCTCGCAGGAAGTCTGAACGTCACGCTGCGTCAGAGGCTCACAGAGGAAACGTGGGAAGTCATGCAGGTGACCGTCTGATGCATCATTTATTAACAGTCTCACAGCGGGGGGCGGAGTCACAGCTACCGTCCTCAAACATGCTGCAGGATAAACATGGACGCCAACACAGGCCTCCGTCGGCAGAGCCCATAACACGGTAAGATTTTCGTTAATGTAGGAGAGTATCAGTAAAGCTCTATAAGGCTGTTATTGCTTTTGCCTTTTAGTAATTCTGAGTGAGTGATTCATGCTCTTATTTCTTCACATTTGGACCACAGTAATGCTCCTGCATCAGGCCTCAGTGGGTCCAAACTGCTGCCTCTCATCTGTTATTTTTATTTATTTATGTAACCTTTATTCAGCCAGGCTAGTCCCATTGAGATTAAATACCTCTTTTTCAAGGGAGACCTGGCCAAGACAGGCAGCAGCACAAAATACACAAGTTACAAACAGAATCCAAAAGAGGTAAAAACAATTTACAAGCACATCATAATGGATTAAAAGGCAGAGACATCTATGAGTACTATCTTTGAATCATTTGTTCAACAGCCGAGCTAAAACATAACATCTTTTGGAATCTACTTCCATGTCTTTTATTTTCAATGTAAACTCATTTAAAGGTGCAGTGTGTAGAATGTGGCAGCATTTCGCCAAACAGAAACGGTGAATATAGGATATAATGTTTCTATTTGTATGTAAAGTCAGTCAAAATAGGAGTACAATCATATCCATAAAATGTTTGTTTTATTTTTTATTTAGTTAGAAAAAGCTTTAAAAAATGTACATTACCGCGGGCCGCATTCATGTAGGCAGACATAACGATTCGCCTTGTTGTCTACGGGTGGATTTTAGGGACAAAAAGAATGAAAAGCGAATCAATCTGTCGGTTCTGAAATCCACCTGGAATGCAGGCGAAGAGGAGAGAGGACGACGGTGGATGTATAGACAGTTTTTACTCTGCACTAGGGATTTAAATTGTGTGTATTTTACAGTTAAAGCTTTGGAAATGGAAACCATGTTTATTCATCGATATTATATATTGATGCATAAACATGATATTATATAGGAATATTGTATATATTATTATACAGGAAGTCAAAGTATCTCGATATATTGCTGTGTCCATATTTTTTCATACCTCTAACCATTACCCATGCATTTATATTATTTCATGAATACTGACAGCCGGGGTTGGACAGTAACGAAGTAGATTTACTTCTGTACTGTACTTAAGTACATTTTTTGAGTATCAGTACTTTACTTAAATTTTTTGTTTGTTTTTGGAACTTCTGACTTTTACTTCACTACATTTAAAAGACAAATATTCTACTTTTAACTCCACTACATTTCTATAAATGGCCTCGTTACTTTTAGGTACAGGTATGAAGTCAGCAGATGAAATTTATTTGCTCTTCTAAAATGTGATTTGTTCAAGTGGTGTTATCTATACTTCGTGCATCCTGTTCCACACTCCAGTCCAGTTGGCGGCGGTAATGCACTTTTGAGTTGGTTTGCCAACCGCCATTAAACAACAAAGAAGAAGAAGAAGACGCGCATGCGCACTGCGATTGGGCAGGTAAAGGTTGCATATTTTCAAACTCTTTATTCTACATGATCTAGAAGCAGGTCAGTGCATTCTGTAGATTGTTTCAGTCATTATGTTCTGTAAGGTCAACGGGAAAATGTACTTTTAATACTTGAGTATTTTCAAAAGAAGGTACTCCAGTACTTTAACTTAAGTAAAAATTTGACTGAGCAACTTTCACTTGTATTTGAGTAGTAGTTGAACAAGAGTATCTATACTTTGGCTTGAGTACTGGCATTGAGTACTTACACTGCTGACAGCTAATAATGAATTATGATGCTAATGGGCATGTACAGTTGTTTTATTTGACTTGTTGTTTTCATTATTTGTTTAAAGTTTGAGATAAAGAAAGATATTTTTGATATACAGTTTACTGTTATTTCCACTATGACTGGACGTTCAGTCAAACTTGTGCCTTTAAAAGAAAGAAGTATAAACTTATGAACACCTCAAGATTTAAGGATCCACGCCTTTAATGTAAGCAAATTTATTTTAAAAAAGTTCATGTTGTTTCCAGTCATGTGTGCTAACGGTTTCCCTGTGAGCTGCTGTTTGACATAAAAGCTCCAAATGATCTCACAAAATTTCAGATGATGATGATAAAGCCTCTAAAGTTTATTATCTGACAACAGGTGAAAATCATTCCTGAACATCTGCGAGAGGCAGTTTTCCTCCAATAAAGGACGATTTTTATTCTTCCAGCCGCTGTGAAATCCCCCTGAATTGATCTCCTATTTCTCTGAAACGATTCTCCACAATAACAATTTCATGCATCTGCAGATCTGGAACATTATGAGTTCTGATATTCTCCCGTTAGCGGCTCCCTGGTGTTTGTGTTTGTGCTGACATAAAAGAACTGAACCTGTGAACATCTTTTATTTTGTCATATTGTGATCATTGCAGGTTCAGGCTGATATGATCATCTTCAGAAAGGCAGAGATGAAGGTGTGCCGGACAGGTTTGAAATAATCTGTTAAAATGTCTAAACACAGTGCGAGCTTAAGAGGAATTAAAATGTGAAACAATAATGGGATAATTGAATTGTTTTTGTGTAATCACGGGACAAAAGCTTTTTAAAGTGGCGACGCTGTGGGCTCGTCCAGAAGGGATTTTAGCTGAAATATCTGAAATTCAGTTTGTAAACTGAAACAATACTTAACAGATTAATAGATACACCGTAAAGAGTGCCATGATGTCTTTGCATCTGCAGAAATTATCTTTCTGGACTCAGCGATCAAAGAGCCAGCAGAGGGTTAATCAAGTGTTTGAGTTTATTCTTACTTGTAAAAAATGCTCTCAAAGGTTTTTCTCCTTAAAGGGACTATGAGGAGTTTCTGAGTAATTACAAAACAGTCTGACTTTTAGATATATGCCTGATGGAAATACACACTTTAAGATGAGTTTTATAGCATCTAAATAGGTTATCTATAAATGCTATTCCTTAGCTTCACGGTCGGGTTGGACAGGGCTGTACTGGCCTGGATACTCAACTTCAGGAACAAGACAATTAAAACTAAAGCAAATTTATATTATTCAGACACGTCTCAGAGCATCGGACTGTAAGTAGCCATATATAGTCGGCCACAAAACTATGATACTAAGTTTTCCAAAAACTGCTTGTTGTCACACATCAAAAACTACCGCTACGCAGGGGTGGACAGTAATGAAGTAGATTTACATTTTTTAAAGTATCTGTACTTTACTTGAGTTTTTTTTTTTTGGTAACTTCTGACTTTTACTTCACTACATTTAAAAGATAAATATTCTACTTTTAACTCTGCTACATTTCTATAAATGGCCTTGTTACTTTAGGTACAGGTATGAAGTCAGCAGATGAAATTTATTTGCTCTTCTAAAATGTGATTTGTTCAAGTGGTGTTTCCTATACTTTGTGCATCCTGTTTCACACTCCAGTCCAGTTGGTGGCGGTAATGCACTTTTGAGTTTGCTTGCCAACCGCCATTAAACAACAAAGAAGAAGAAGAAGACGAGCATGCGCTACTGCGATCGGGCAGGTAACGGTTGAGCTAACGTTGGTGGTTACGCTTCGTCTTGGCAGTAATGATGGCTACTATGGCAGATAAAGACGTCAATTCCACACCAGAGCACCCATGGCCATATCTGAAGGGGGGAGTTAAATTTAAAAAAAGAATATGTCAATGGTTGTCCTTTTGTTGATTCATTAGTGTTTCAGTATGCATTTCCATGGGCTTTGTAGCATATTTTCAAACTCTAAAGTCATTACGTTCTGTAAGGTCAACGGGAAAATGTACTTTTAGTACTTGAGTATTTTCAAAAGCAGGTTCTTGAGTACTTTAACTTAAGTAAAATTTTGACTGGGCAACGTTCACTTGTATTGGAGTAGTATTTGAACATGACTATCTATACTTTGGCTTGAGTACTGGCATTGAGTACTTTGTCCACCACTACCGCTACGTAACTAGAAAGAGATACATTACCTCGTGGCTTTGCATCCTGTAAGTTGTTGAAAAAAGAAGTTGTGAAGCAATGCAGAGTTCTGAGGAAGGTCCGTGCTGCATTCATTTGCATCACAACATACACGCTTTGACTTGGGTCAAGTCTTTTGGTGCATTCCAGTTGTAGTCAGAAGTAGGAATTTCCGAGTTCCGAGTAGGAAACTGCAACAGGAACGTCCCCCAAAGTCGGAATTTCCTACTGGGAACTCGGTGAAACCTCGCCACCCCCGAGTTGACAATGGAAGATGGATGCCCCCAGTGTGAACAGTTACTTAGCTCCTGTAATAATCCATTTATTTGCACTTCTGACTTGGGGATGTCGCTCTAGATCAGCTGTATACATAGTATTGTTAGACCTATATTTACAAAAATGCTGCCATAGTGATAATCACATTCTTCATATAACAATGCAGGGCGTGCTAACAACAGCTAACAATAGCCTGGTAGATCGGCATGTTTTTTTCTGACCTCAACTGGAACGCCGATAAGTCGGAGATGATGTCACTCCCAGTTCCGAGGTTACTGGAATACAGCATTACGACAGTCGCTGCACATGCTTATGGGTAGCAGAGTCTTACTAGATTCTCCTCATAGCACCTTTAACTGTTGGATTTGGTAACTGGAAAACGGACAAAATTTGACCACAGATAAGAAGCTTCAAACACATCAGGCTTTAACCCTTTCATGCACAGTGTCACCTACAGTGGACAGATATTTTTTTAATATTTTGAACCATTTAGGTTAACCATGTCCCAACTATCAGGTGGTAAACATCAAAACTACATTCTCAAGTTTCATAAAAATATGATCTTTGTGTCTTCTTGTTTATTTTGAGATACAGTCATGGAAAAAATTATTAGACCACCCTTGTTTTCTTCAATTTCTTGTTAATTTTAATGCCTGGCTCAACTAAAGGTACATTTGTTTGGACAATTATAATGATAACAACAAAAATAGCTCATGAGAGTTTAATTTAAGAACTAAGAACTATTCATTTTCCATGGTTTTCTTGATAATAACCAAAATTACTTAAATTCTTACATCAATAGCTATGGCATTGTACCGCCAAAAACACTACTTTTAAGCATTCCATGTTTTCTTTTCTGTTTGCTTTAAACACATGATACACACAAGAGTTAATACTTGATTGCATAACCATTGTTTTTGATGACTGCAGCCATGCCTTGGCATGCTCTCCACCAGCTTCTGACATTGTTCTGCTGTCACAGCAGCCCATTCCTGTTGGACAAATTCAAACAAATTTTCTTTTGTTTTTGGGCTTGTGGTTCTCCATTTTGAGTTTGATGATTTTCCACAGGTTTTCAATTGGATTAAGATCTGGTGATTGAGCAGGCCAAGGCATGGTGCTAATGTTGTGGTTCTCCATCCAGGTTTTAACTGACCTTGCCGTGTGGCAAGGGGCATTGTCTTGTTGGAAAATCCAGTCATTCGAGGCAGGAAAGAGTTTTCCAGCTGATGGAAGAAGACTGTTTTCAAGGGTAGTCCTGTACATGACCTGGTTCATTCGCCTTCACACAATTGCATTTGCCCTGTTCCACTCAGACTGAAACAACCCCAGATCATGACTGATCCACCCCATGTTTTACTGTAGGGCAAGACAGTCTGGGTTGTAAGCTTCTCCAGGCTTCCTCCTAACCAGTAAGTTGGCTGGAGGGCATCAATTCAAAATTGATTCATCACTGAAGAGAACCTTAGCCCAATCATCAACAGTCCAATCCTTGTGGTCTCGAGCAAAGAGTAACCGGGCCTTCCTCTGCCTTTCATTGATGAAGGGCTTCTTGCGTGCTCTGTGTGACTTCAAACCAGCTTCAACAAGTCGGTTTCGAACTGTCCTTGCTGAACAAGTCACATTTCTCGACAGTGCCCACTCATTTTTAAGGTCCCTGGAGGTCTGACGACGATTCCTGACACAGGAACGGATGAGTGCACGGTCATCTCGTGGGGTAGAAAGACGGGTAGCATTTTGGTAGTGCCATGTTCAGCTTGTTTTTTTTTTGTTGTAATGAACGGCTGTCTTGGAGATCTTCAGTTTTTTCGCTACCTGTCTCTCACTCATGCCAATTTCCAGCAGTGCCAAGATGGCTGCCTTTGTGGCTTCACATAATTCTTTTGTTTTAGGCATTATGTGAGAGCTGACAACTTCTGAGTTGTGCTACAGCTTGAATGTAAGCAGGAAACCACTCTAGGCCTTTGCATGTGCAGTGCTGCTTGTGACATGAAATGGCCTCTTATACACCCTGGGAATCAATTAAGCTTAAGAATGTCAAATAGGACATAAAGTATTATGTGACCAGCTGCATTTTTTGTTGTGTTCATTGTATTATACGTTTAGTGGTACCAGATATTAGAATGAACAAGAAATTGAAGAAAACAAGGGTGGTCTAATAATTTTTTCCATGACTGTAGATTGCTTATGTATGTATTATCTTCTGTATGGATGGTGGTGAACAAAGAATGAAAGGGAAGAATGTGTCGATGTTGTTTGAAGCATTAAGTTGTGCATCAGTGTATTAATGACACCAACTGACACAATATAGTATTAAAACAGCAGAAACACTCATGTAAGAATAAAGCGTCTGTATGAACTTGTACAAATGGAGTTCTTTCATATCTCTTTAGCTCAGAGTTTATTCCTTCTTCCACTGTAGAACATTTAATAATGTATGTTCCTAAGGCAGAGCTGTCCAGCCTCTACACCTTCAATAAACCTTTTTCAGGACGTCATATTGTTGAGAACATCTGATGAGTGAGAGCAGAGGATCAGTAAAATCTGTCACACTGTCTGTACATCCACAGACGTCATTAAGTCCCAGTCAAGGCCGCCTTTTCACACTTTTGTTCCTCACAGAGAAAGTCCTTTCTCTCCCATCCAAGGCTGCAGAGGTCTGCAGAATAATCACTCAGAGGTTTTTATTTTATTCAAACTGCTTTCAGCTTCTCTGATGATGGAAAACTTCATCAACCAGGGGCGGACTGAGGCACTTTGAGGCCTCGGGCAAAGAGGAGGCCAAAGTCTTAGTTAGTGAAAAAGATACTTTGAGGAATAGTCAGGGGCGTCTAAAAGATCTAAACATGTTTACATCCAAGTCAAAGACCCAGTGAAGGGAGGGGAAGTAAAATAGCAGATAAATGATTAGGGTAGAGTCTTGATGAAAACAAATGTGCACTCAATCCAAAGTCCCTTATTTACACGGGAAACCAGTTAAAGGGACTGTGAGGAGTTTCTAAGTAATTACAAAAAGTCTCACTTTTAGATATATGCCTGATGGAAATACACACTTTAAGATGAGTTTTATAGCATCAAAATAGGTTATCTATAAATGCTATTCCTTAGCTTCCGGTCGGGTCGGACAGGGCTGGACTGGCCTGGATACTCAACAACAGGTCCAAGCTGCATTCATTAGCATCACAACAAACACACGCTTTGGCTTGGGTCACGTCTTTTGGTGAGTTACAGTTGTAGTCAGAAGTAGGAATTTCCGAGTTCCGAGTAGGAAAATAAAACTGGAACATCCCCCGAAGTCGAAATTTCCAACTGGGAACTCGGTGAAACCCCCCCCCCCCCCCCCCCCCCCAAGTTGACAATTGAAGATGGATGCCCCTAGTGTGAACAGTTATTTAGCTCCTGTAATAATCCATTTATTTGCACTTCTGACTGGGGTGTGTCGCTCTAGATCAGTTGTATACATAGTATTGTTAGACTTATATTTACAAAAATGCTGCCATAGTGATAATCACATTCTTCATGTGATATTTGTGAACAACAACACAGGGCGTGGTAACAACAGCTAACAATAGCCTGGTAGATCGGCATGTTTTTTTCCGACCTCAACTGGAACGCCGATAAGTCAGAGATGATGTCACTCCCAGTTCTGAGGTTACTGGAACGCAGCATTACGACAGTCACCGCGTGTGCTCATGGGTAGCAGAGCCTTAATGTCGCCGGTAATAGATTCTCTTCATAGCACTTCTAATGTTGTCAGCACCTTTACATTTATTTTTCAAGTCCTTTGCCTAAAATATCTTTCAGTTTCAGTCATAATTTAGTCTCTAAATTGTGTACTGTAAAATACCAAATAATGGCCGGGGCATTTATTTGTTTCAATGACTGATCCGACTAGGCGTTTATTTGGGATCAGGCGACTATTTGGAACCAGCGTTCAATTCCTTTCTCAGAAAAAAATTGCTTAGCAAAAAACGAAAAAATATGGTAAATTTAATCAAATTATTTATTTACATCAGTATGAACATCACCCTGACAGCAAGATAACAGTTCTGTAGTTATACTTTTGTCTTCTTCTTACAACTCAGCTCTCTCTAAACACTCTTTAAACTGGTAAGGAACTATCTCACCAATTTTAAGTAGTTAAGGTCTTATTTCTTTTTTTGGCTGCACCAGGTCCATGGACATAAGCAGCTGACTGACGTGTCCAGCCTCCTGACCTTAACAGCAAATAACATGCAGCCGCAGTGGCAACATCTTTGGATTTTCAAGCCCTAAGCTGTGTTCGAAATCGTTCCCTATCACGGATATAGTGCACTATATAGTGTGTTCGCCATTTTGTAGTGTTGTTCGAATTCTCAGCAGTTAATTTCATTCACTATATAGTGCACTACAAAATACCCACAACGCACAGCAAATGTGAGTGTACATACGATGTACCCTGTATTGTACTCCGGTATACCACAATGCAATGCAGTCGTATTTTTTTCCGTAGGAGAAGAAGAGAAAGAAGACTGTTAGGAGCTGCTTCATACAACTGTGAAAAACGTTAAAGTATCTTCAACACGGTCGTAGCTTAGCTCTTTTACGTTTTTAGCGGCTGAAAACAGCTTCAAAATTTATCCTCCTGAGTGCCCGGTTTGTTTACATGAATTTCAGCATGTCCACTTCTGTCACAGGGATTTTTTTCTTTTATTTATAGATGCCTTACAAACATCCAGGATAAATGCAGTTTAACGATTAACATAAAATAAATAAAAAAAAAACATCACAGGGATAACCAGCTCATCTACTGACGCTATGACGTTCCGAAAATTTCAGTGTAGTGTCCGAAATCTCATTTGTTCATTCTCTATGCAGTCCACTATTTCATTTACACTACACAGGGAATAGTGAGTGAGTGAATTAGTGGACGATTTCAAACACAGCCCTAGGCTGTGTCCGAAATGGCATACTAACGTACTATATACTACATACCCAATGAGTATATACTGTATATTACATACTATTAGTATGATTAGAATGCCAACCGTTCACACTGTAGTATACTACTAAGTCTTCCCTGATGCATTTCAAACCTCAGGCGACAAAAATCAGAAGCACACCAGGCTATCAAATATCTCTGTTGATTCGCCACATTTGAAAGTTCAGAGAGCATTTTAGGCGAGAAAGTCACCACGTAGAATACCAAAATGTGGTCATTTGAGCCATAAAACGCATGGATACAAATTTCATTTTGGCATTTCGGACATTCCGTTATGCGCCATTATGCTATTGAAGAAACCTCCGGTCGGCTCCAAAACAAGAGCCCATTTACAAAAGTGTTAAAGAACTAAAAGGAGATAATAAAAGATGCATTTATTTTGAAAACGGGAAGTTTGCTAGTGGCTGATTTTGAGCTGAATGCCGGGCGGTTCGGTTGGTCATAATGCATGGCGCAATGCATTATGGGGCATTTGAGTGTGACTAGTATGCCCACCTCGCATACTTAAAATTTTTTCTGATATAGTATACATCCGGGTATTTCTCGCACACTCAATCTTTTCATACTATGCAATGTGAACGCACTACATACTCATTTTGACGTCACACTTAGTATGAGTAGTACGTTAGTATGCAATTTCGGACACAGCCCTTGTCTGTAAGATTCCGGCTTTTTGCGCTCTAGTGCCCTCTGTGGTCGTTGAGTGTAACTGCACTGTTGTGAAACAGAGCACCGCCCACCAACCTGCATTTGCTGACATACAGAGGGAGAAGCGAGCCAACAGGACATCCAGACAGACAAATAAACCATGTGGACTGAAAGGGTCCAGTCTGATGTTTCTTTTTAAGCGTGCACTGTCAGCTGTGAGCTCAACGTTCGCATGCGTGTTTTGTAACTTTGACTGTAGCTCGTAGGCTGCGCTAAATAAATTACAACCGGTGTTTATTTGGAACGGGCGTCTATTTGTCAAAATGTACTGCTACACTCAGCGTTTATTTGGGACTTTATGGTAAATTTAGTCTAGTGTCAGTCGATGAAATCTGCTGTAAATACAGTCAACTAAAATATGAAGTGTACAGGGTAAGGCATTTTTTGTTTTTTTTTATTTCTGAAGTCACGTTTTCCTCTTGGATAAAATAAAACATCTAATAACCATTTATGTATTAACTTGTCTCTACTACATGACCAAATTAGGTCTGATTAGATTAAGTCTGTGTCAGACATTTGAGTCTAGTTTTTATTTGTCGATGAAAGTGTCATCATAGTTTAGGATGGGAGACAGATCCTGACATATAAATTCACACTTCAGATTACTCACCTGTATTGTCTGTCTCTTTTTTACGATCTGTTTATTCATATTTTCAGATAAATATTACAAAAACAGGATAAAGAGAATACAACACCAAACAAAATAAACAGAGAAGATTGGACAAATGCTACAATCCAAAACAAAGACATGCATTCATTAAATGAATAAATA
This sequence comes from Scarus forsteni, assembly GCA_036419115.1. Classification (NCBI taxonomy): domain Eukaryota; kingdom Metazoa; phylum Chordata; class Actinopteri; order Labriformes; family Labridae; genus Scarus; species Scarus forsteni. The sequence continues at coordinate 3,068,764 of JAZDUH010000145.1, forward strand.
TAAACATTATAATAAATATGTAAATTACTGGTCAGTCTGGGATCCACCATGTTGGAATCACTGTCACAGGGATCCGCAGTAGCCTTGCAGAGCATTACCTGCCTGATTCACTGTCTGATAACCTGCATGTCTGTCTTGCTAACATCCATGTCTAACAATTTCACGCCTGAATGCTTAACGGCCCAATCAAGAGAAGAGCCGGGAGCTTCAGACGTGAAGACAGCAACAGGAAGTGACTGCGTGTTTGAAAATAATGGCGGAGCGTGAGACAGTCTTCGTAATATCTGCAGGTTTATCAGAAAATGACTCAATTTCTTCTTTAAAAGAGAACGTCACTTAAACCTCTCTTATGGGAAATCATGTTTTTGCTCTTTTCCTGACTGGAGATCACTGCTGGGAAACTGGGGGACATGTAAAAATCCTTCATGCATGATGCTGGTTAGTCTGTTATAGTCGTCAACAGCGATACCTGGTGAAATCTGCTGAAGTTTACAGGGAGAACTTAGTGGGGGATTGTCTTTGACGAGGTTTGTTGCACAGAGAAGTGGTAAATAATACATCTGTGTGGTATAATTTAATGTAAGCCAATAATCTAACGGCGCAGTTTAAGCTAACAGCTAACAGCAGGGTAAAGCTGCTACGTCATACTGTGGTTTAATATGATTGGACTGTGATGAGAGAGACTGACAGAACGATCATCCAACCATCAGCTGTGGTGGTTTTTGAATGTATGCAAAAAAAAGGACCCCACATCTTATAAAATTTCTCAAAACTATGGTCTACGATTTGGAAGCTTGGTACATCTTAATAACACCGTTTATAAGGCCGTTATGGTCCTATGGTCCGATCTATGCAATATAAAGACCAACAAGAATGAAAAAAATCCATTCAGTATATCCGCTGCAAAGCAGCATAATAGTTGACCAATCCGAACCGCCGGGAACGGTGGTTTGGATTGGTCCGTGAGTCCATCCAATCCCCTGTCTCCCCTGCTCCACACCATCCCGCCTCCTCCCCACTTCCTTCCTGATATAACGGTGAGAAGCTAGCTGCACAGCTACTGAAGCGTCATGGAGCTGGGAGGCGGCTTCTGTTACCCTCCACATTGCAGAGAAGGAAATGTAAAAGTTTCGAGGAAAAGGCTGAAGTAAGGAAGAAATGTGAGCAATACGGGTCCCAACAGAGACTTAACATTGGATAATGGTACGGTGGAAAAAGCTGCAGAATGATTTGGGATTGTTGAACACTGTGCGGGCCGCCGGCTACCGAACGGCTGGCCGCTGGCTACTGAACGGCCAGCCGCAGCGCGGGCCACCGACTGGCGAACGTCCGCAGCTCCGGCCGCAGCACTGGGCACCGGCCGCCGTCCAACCTTCAGCACTGGCCGTTTCGCCCCTGGTTGAACAGGTAATAGCTATGTTTAGTACAGCGGGAGATGTCTGCTGAATAACTCCGGTTAGTCTGTGCCTACACTGGCTAATGACTGAACGTTGTTGGTCGGAGCGGGTAGGCTCTGTCAATAGATTTTAGCATGAGTTAGCCACTCATCGTTAGCATTGTAAACTGAGCTGGTGAAGACAAGCCAAGAAAGATAAATCCTCGCCCACAATCAGCTCTGCTCTGGCGACGCCAGACCTGCTTCGCCGCCGGTCCAATTGAAATGGCTACCGCTGTGTGTTACAAGGGGGATGACAGTCGTTTTTGTTACTTTCAGCTGAGCTGAGTTGTTTTTTGTTGTTGTTGCTGCTGATATTTTATGCCAGCCGGCTTGTTGGTCTATCGGAGGGGGCGTGTTGTTAGGAGGTGACACGAGCTGGGGGACGGGATCTTTGAACACGGAGGGGAGGGGTGAGTGAAGGGGGGCAGGCTGCGTTTTTCAAATCTGTCTCAACAGCCACACTGGTTTTCAGATCGTAGACCCTGGCTGTAACTGTGCGTTCACACCAAAAGAGGCAAAAGCGGCCAAAGCGGCAAGCACGCCCGAGAAAGCCGACAGCGGCCAAAGAGGCCAAATATTTTGGTCGATCGTGACTGACGTCAACGTAAAATCTTGCTTGTCGTTTAAAGGAGCCGCGCAGCGGACTTCTGCACAGCAGCAGCTGCTTGCTGTTGTTCAACTTCAGCTTAAAACATAGCATGAACATAACGTAAAATCACCATCTAATCAGTCACAAGCGGATTGACAGGCAGGAAGCAATTTACAAAGGAGATAATATTGATTTATCCACGACATCAAACTTTTACAGTGTTGAATATACTAAAAGGAGCGCGTTTTTGCACAGTGTGTGTTCGTGTGTGTGTGTGACATGCTCTTCTGTCTCTCCCTCATCTTCCCTGCTCTCCTCGCCATCCACAGGACCTTCATCAAGGTTGGAGGTGGAAGGACACTCCTCCAAGAATGGGTCCAAAAAACCCATCACGGAGGCATACTGCCACACACGGCCCACACCTCCAGCAGACCCACTTCTCCTCCTGTCTTTCTCTCTCCTCCTTCCTGTAGTGGTCCCTCAGACCTATCCATTTTTTCTGCATTCTTCCGCTAATAGAGAGAACAGACGCATTTTTGCTCTTTTAAATGGCGCCGCTTTTCAAATTCTGCTGATAAAATGCTTTGTTGTGCAGCGTGTCATCCATGACTCGAGGCGCCGGAACTAGGAACCGAAGTTACATGAGTTGTCCTTTAGGGCCCGCTAAGTCGAAGGACATCTCTACTCTGATTGGTTGCCACCGTTTGCCGCTGAACTGTGTCATAGCTAATTACCATAAAGTTGAGCGAGGCTCAACTTCTCCGGAGGCGTGTTATTTAGGAGGTGACCTGAGCTGCTTGACGCCAGCCTTAGCCGCCAGGATGGTCAGCCAAGGACCAAGGCTACATTTTTGAAAATGATATCAGCTCACACTGGTTTTCACGATCTCTTTTGTGAACCCTGCAGTAAGGGAACCCCAAAAAGAGCAACTAATATTTTTAATTTCAACGTTAAAGCAAGGGTCGATAATTTTGGAAAATTTGCATTAATTTTCATGTATCATCTCCTCAGGGCTCCGCCTAGCCCCTCCCACCCCTCCTCCAAAACCATGCCCCCATTCACATATGTGAACGCTGCTTAGTCGCGACCATATGACTGATTCAACTCAAAACCAGTCCTCAGGGGAGCTGGTTTGGTGGAGTGGTTAGCAACCATGCACTTCCCATTTATATATTTCTGCCGGTCCAGGTTCAAATCCCGCCTGTGACCAATTTGCAGAGTGTCTTCCCCTACTCTCTCATCTCCTTTCACAAGCCTATCCACTGTCTCTCTCCTATCAATAAAGGCACAAAATGCCCCAAAAATACACTAAAAAAAATTCCTCAGCACAAGCCTTTAGTTTTACACTACACCAAGAAAAATGGAAGACCTTTGAATTTAACCAAGTTCCTTTGAAACCTCCTCCTCTGTATCGACCGTTTCCGAGGCCACTTGAAGCTCGAGGCTCCGGTGACCTCTTAATTCTGACAAATAATAAACCTTTGGATTTCTCTGCAGATCAATCTCTGCTCTCACGCTGTCACCGGCTCCTGCAGCACACCGACAGTAACAAGAACTTTAATCAGGACGTTTGGAGATTTCCACCAAAACACGCCACCTCGTGTGATTCTCCCTCTCAACAAGGTGAAAACGCAGACCCTCCGCCCATCATGCGGTTTATTTCTGGTGGTGATGGCAGCTTTTCTTAACGGCTGCTATGGTAACCTTCACACCAGACATGGCGTTGAGGTTGGCGTTGGTGTTGTTGTCGCTCGTGCGCTCACCTCCCTTTTGTCTCCCAACAGATCGTTTTCAGCGGTGGAGGTGTGAGGCGTCACGGAGCGTGTTAGCATGTGTGACGATGATGGTGCACGGAAAAGCCCGCTCTCGGCCGCCCCGTCACGGTGTGTGTGTGTGTGTGTGTATGTGAGCAGGAACACAGCCAGAGCAAAGAAATGGAAAAACAATGACACGGCCGTCGAGCACAAGACAAACAATAGGAGCGTACTATCTGAGTGTGTGCGCGTGCTGTAAATCATGATAACAGTCACCTGTACAGTGTGTGTGCGTGTGTGTGTGGTCCGTGCAGGCTCAAGGGTCTCCAGGTTACGCAGGAATGTAACCGCAAACAGAGCTGCTCAAACAGAGGAAGGGGGAACGTTTATGAAACACGCACATCCTTAAATAACGAGTGTGTGCGGCCCAGAGAGTGATCTGATTGGACGGTTTAAAGCCTGAAGGTTTGAACAAGTTTGATCCTCATTGGGTAAAATTTTCATCCTTCAGTTTCTGAGTTACTACAGCATGAAACACAATAAAAAAAAAGTTTTGAAATGTTCAAAAAGTTCCCTCTTGACTTGTATATATGTATTTTTTATTTTTATTTTATTTTTGGGGGGGGGGGGGGGGGGTTGCTTTAAATATTTCTTGTAATTTGTTGTTTATTTTTCCAACTTCTTTCTGTATTGTTATTCACTTTCACATATGTTTTCAACTGGTCTTCACTGGCAAGTGTTCAGTTGTACCTCACACCTACCCTGGTTCATCCTGCACTGCACAGAAGGGAAATAAAACACAATAAAACTAGAAAAGTACTTGGACAGCTCAGACCTCCGCCAGCACCACAGTCCTCTCCCATATTGTGATTTTTAGCATAAATATTAGTCCTACCTTTATTTCATGTAAATATTTAGATTCCTTGACCATGAAAACATACCATTAGCAACGGGATTCATAATGATATCTACTTTAGTTCAGTAATTGTTCACGAAAATCACATTTTTCGTCATGGCGGATCCAGACGGTGATCTGGATCAACACCAAAATTGAATCACTTCTTCCTTTTCCAATGCTGAACATTTCCTGAAAATTTTTTCGTCAAAATCCATCCATAACTTTTTGAGTTATTTTGTTCACAGACAGACAAACAGACAAACAAACTCTCCCGAAAACATAACCTCCTGGCGGAGGTAAAAATAAACTCAAAAACGAGGCATTAATAAAGTGAAAACGTACAAATATGAACAAAAACAGAAAACAAAATAAGTCAAAATCCTCTTGATATTTTGGAAGCCGTCTTTAGAAGCTGATCAGCCTTTAGATTTTCACATAGTTGATATTATAAATGTATAAAATCATAAATATTATGCAATGAAGAAATGTTTGGTTGATTTGCTCTATAAAACCCAGGTCTGCAATAACATCCCACTGCCCATCCTCCTGACTACGGCTGCAAAATTCTGTGAATTTTTAAAGTTGGAAACTCCCCACAGGAGTTTAAGGGAATGGACTTCGAATTAATGAAATTAAGGCTTGGCCCTTTAAGACAGTTTTATGCTTGATAGTCTGCATTTTCTTCTTGATTCTTGGCTGGCTGAGCACATCCCCAAAATTTGAACGGACTTGAATGCAGATGACAACAAGAGTGGACATGCAATGATTTATTGTTGTCAACGGCAACTATTCTGCAATGGCAATATGAGAGCGTGTGGCTGTGCATCCATCTGATAGGAAATTATAACTGAACATTAAGCGGGATTTAAAAATATAGTTGGGAAAATACATTTACCTCCGCCAAAGTTGATATTATTTGTGTATGTTTGTTTTTTTTGTTTCGCAAGATAACACAAAGGGCTCTAATTTCGTGGCGCAGCGCAGGGGGCACAAGCCTGGTGCACCCCGCGCAGTGTTAATTTCATCTGGCGCACTGCCGTGCGCTGCCAATTTGACAATTTGGTAGACCGTCTGCGCAGAGATGGGTGTGACGGCGCACCAGGGGGAGGTGTCGGCAGATTCATGTTGGCGCAGTGACAATTTCGTGCCAAAAACAGTGCAGAAAGTGTGCTGAAAGCTCGCCTGCTCCAACCTGGTCTATTCTCGGCGCAAGGCGAAGCACACCCTCCGCAGCTGTAATTTGGTCACAGGCGCACATGTGCGCACACGTCAACAAACCCTCAGAGGCAGGTTTCCAGAGTGTCAGGAACATTTTAAACCAATAAACAATCACAGCAATCACTATTTAATGTCACAGTCTGAACCAGCAGATACATTTGTATCTATATTAACTGTCCCGTCACATCTGATGTCGGATTAAAGCCGTTTGTCATAATGGAAACTTAACCTGACTGCATCTGGAAGTTTGATGCACATCTTACAAGTCAACAATAAACAGCCTTAACATCTGATACTGAGTATATATCTGGCTTCTCTCATTTCATTAAATTCAAAGAAAAGTGGAAGAAAAAGGAGATAAAATAAATGTATGTCGCTCAAGATTTAACTGTGATTTCCCATATTCCTCTATTTTAGTCTTTATTTTTAACATGATCTAAAAAGATGGAGTACATTATTGCAAGGAGGATGAGGCGGAGACACCGGGAGAGTATACAGTATATCACTAAAGGCTCTGCTATTTGGCGATGACAAACCAGGAATGCAGGTGGATCAAAAGTATTATAAATGGATAAGCCTGCTGTGGGGTAACTGTCTCTTAATTTTGTACTCCTATAATGACAAAGGAACAGATTACATCTGTCCCGGGAGCTGGCCCACACGGTGACGCGCTTCGTGGCCTCAGATGCGCGCCCTGATGGCCAGTCTGTTCTCTGACCGTCTGACCGTCTCCGCTGGAGATCATTCTCCTGCGGAGACGGTCAGAGCAGTGGGGATCATTCAGACCAATCAGACCCTGTGCCTCGCCCGCAGTGCATTTAAAGGCAAGGAGAGGCGCTCATTTGATTGGTGAAGACAGCGCTCGGCTGCGTTAAACCCACTCACGGCTTTTCTTGACCTACTCTGGCACTTGCGCCGAGGGGCAGAGACGTGGGCATGGATATGCTCCTCTGCGCCTTGAGTGCGCCTCTCTTGGCACTGCAGGAAACTTGCAAAGTGCGCCGGTCACACCCTGTGCGCATGGCGAAGGCCGGCGCAGGGCAGGTGCGCCTGTGCTTGCGCCTGGTCTACGAAATTAGAGCCCAAAAACTACTGGACAGATATTCCTTAAGTCTTTGGTTTATGTTGGTAATGGCCCAACTTAGAAATAAATACATTTGGTGGTGATCCAGATAATCTCCATTAACATGGGTTCAACAACTGTTAAAGTAAAAATGATATCAACATTATTCTAAAAGCTAGGTGTGTGTTTTCAGTGTCTAAGAATCATATTATGACGGTAACTTTTTTTAAGAGCTATTGCTTAGTAACAGCAATATGTGACCTTGACAGACTTGTGCTCTCTAGTTTATCATAATCTAAATTAAAACAACCAGATTTCATGCAAATACACTTGAGAATATCTCTGCTGTTCCTTTTTCACATGTTCACAGCACACAATTTACTGCAGGTGTACTATGATGATTTTTAGAACCCCCACAATTGATTGTTCAATGTAATTCAAACTTGATAAAGTTTGTTTAAATCTGTTTAAATGTACTATTTCACATGCATGTCTGCCCATGACAAAGCAAAATGTTTATATATTTATGTTTAGATGTGATAATGTTCATTTAAATTAAAACCAATGTCTTGTTAATACCCATGAAAACTTTCCAAATTGAAATATTTACAAAATTCTCCAGCTTAAAATGTAATGGAAAGTTTTGGGAAATATGCTGGAAATTTACTGGATAAATTCCACCCCTTCAAACCTACTCCTGAGAATTTACTATTCAGCCTCCTCATAACATAAACATGTTTTTCTGCTAGGACAACACCAGGACAATAATGTTGGACCAGCCTTTAGCCCACTTTAGAGAAAATTTACAGATTAAATTTCTTTAGCTGTGATGCAAAACCTCGTCTGTTTCTGTCTGTTATTTAAGGAAAATCTTATTTTAGACATGTTGGAGAAGAAAAAGGCTCAGAGGTTAATGTCCTTAAATGCAGTGACGCCACCATTTTTTTCAGAGCATTTAAATTAAAGAAATATCTGCCTAAAGCCACAGAAAGATGCATTTTAAAATGTATTATAAATTCACTATTTATAAGTGATAATATTTATCCTGACACAATATTTATCAATGTGTTCTTGGACAAAAAAAATGAATTAATCATGGATGGGATGTGCACACATGCATGTCAGACGTGTAAAGTGTATTTAATTACATAAATATCTGATCTTTATTTTAGCAGCTTGAAAATAAAGTATTTAATCACTGGAATGTGAGTGAGCAGGGAGAGAGAGACATTAAAGTCACTAATTTTTGATATAGAACCATGTTTGCTAAGACAATAGGCTCAGGTTATCAAGAGAGCAGAGACCATAGACAGTGTGATCACGCTTCATCTGCCTGCAGTGAAAATACAGAGCTGCATAATGAGATTTTAACCAGCCCTGTGTTTCTGTGCAGTTTATCTTCATCTTCAGAAAATTAAAACAAAAGAATCATGTTTTAATTTTGCCGTGAGATCCAAAGTCATGCATGTTCCTGTTAAATAACCTCATAGCTCTGCTTTTGACCGTGAAAGAGTCTCTCAGTGTGAATCTCCTCTGTGGACAAAGATGAAGTTTTATTTCTGCAGCCTGCTGTTCATCTCTCTGTCTCACAGCAGCATTAACAGGCAATTAAAATAACTTCATGAGAAGAATCCATCTGGTCTCTGATGGTCCTGTTTGCTCTTCACAGTCATAAAAAGGCTTCAATATTAAATTTGGTCTCTTTTATTACCAGATAAAACACACTCAGGAGCTGTGTAAATTAAAATATTGATTGCGTATTAATTGTTTTTATGCTTTATTTGTGGCTTAGTATTAACCTTAATGCAGAGCAGGACCATTAATTTATTTTAATTTAAAAAGCTTCAACAAACAGAACAGAGACTGCAGATAAGGTTTATGGTACCACAGGATCAGGCGGTTCAGGATTTTTGAGGTGGGGTTGTATGAGGTACATGTCATTAGGCACAGTGATGAAGGTCAGCTCTGCGTTTGTGCAGAAAGAGCGAGCATGGGAGCTAGAGCTATACGTAGCTGCAGAGGTGGTTGACAAATCTGTTATTTGAAGGAGGGATGGGAGAATCTATTCTTGGTATTGAAGTAAGTAAAGAAGGTGAATTAAAATCTACAGCACCTTTCTCAAATAAAAAAAATGCTTAACCATAAAAAAAGTATTTAAACAGTAAATCACTCGAGTGCAGAGAGCAGGAAACAAGCAACAGCATGAATTAAACTAAATAATGTTGTGCTCAACACCACACTATCTGAGACCAAGACTTGCCCGGGACCAGAATGCACCTCCACCAAGACAAGACCAAGACTTTTGGAAGTCGAGACCAAGTCCATCAAAATTAAAGAAAACATGACAAGGTTGAACAGTTAAGGGGGTGCCCTCAGTCACAACACAAGTGTTCCTCCTTATTCACATTAATGAAGTTGAAGAACAGCAGATGAGTGCTGGTCTTGATCGGTCTTGATGGAAAATCCCAAGGCTGGCCAGTCCAAGACCGAGACAAATCCGACTAAAAAGGATCTCCAGTTCGAGACAAGACCAAGACCTTCAAACTGTGGTCTCGAGACCAACACCAGTCTTGCTACAACTACAACTAAAAGCTTTTAAATCGATGTGTTTATTTCCATTCATGTAGGGACGGGAGAATCTATTCTTGGTATTGAAGTACATATAGAAAGTGAAATTTATTTCTATGCAACTTTCTCAAATAAAAAAAATGCTTAACAATGAAAAAAAGTATTAAACAGGGTAAATCACTCGAGTGCAGAGAGCAGGAAACAAGCAACAGCATGAATTCAACTTACAAAGTGTTGTGCTCAAGACCATACCATGCGAGACCAAGACTTGCCTGAGACCAAGACCAGACCAAGACTTTTGGGAGTTGGACCAAGTCGAGACCAAGACCATCAAAATAAATTTTAAAAACCATGACAAGGGTGAAGGTTTAGTCCTGCCAGTCAAAGAATGAGACAAGACCGAGTAAAAAGGATCTCCAGTTGAGACAAGACCAAGTCAAGTCTTTTTTTTAAATGTATTTTTTTGGGCATTTTGTGCCTTTATTGATAGGAGAGAAGACAGTGGATAGGCTTGTGAAAGGGGGAGAGAGAGCAGGAGAAGACACTCCGCAAACTGGTCACAGGCGGGACCCGAACCCGGACCGGCAGAAGCATGCATATGGGGTGCTAACCACTCCGCCAAACCAGCACCCCAAGACCGGTCTTGAGTAACACAACACTGCAACTAAAAGCTTTTAAATTGATGTGTCAGTAGATTAAATGCAGCAGTAAACACAACCTTCATACTCAAGGTGCTTCGGCCTGGATGGAGCGATCTCCAGTGTTTTAAAGAGCATGTAGGGACCATCTGGAGTCTTTGGTCTGATGGTCTCAGTGGTCGTTCAGTAAAAAGAGTCATGAGGAGATGTAAGAAAGGCTTGTCAGACCCTAAAGTTTGCTCTAAAATCTTTAAATTACTAACAAAATCAACTGGAGTGAGGATAAACCAGAGTATAGTGAGCTCTTCGCCTCGTGCCAGTCAAAGGGCGATTGGTTAAAACAAGAATAAAGTGCATTTTAATAATCTAAACCAAAAAAATCTAAAGCATCATTACTTCTATGAATCAAAACTTCTTAACAAAATGTATTTCCGATGCCAGGACACAGGGCCAGGATCTGTCATGGCACTGTCAGGTCAGGTGTCGGATCACATCAGAGTCGACTCTTCATCATTCATCACTCAGATCAACTCGTCTGCACCACCACAAATATTAAACCTACGTCATCATCGGGGTTTTCATCTGATAAACTCTAACCTAGCAAACCCCACAGCCTGTGGCTCCAGTGGCAAAGGATACCAACTCCATGATACAACAGGGACTGGAACCAGACTGAGCAACACTGCCATTAAGTAAATAAAAGACACGTGATTAGTTAGCAGCTCACCTCAAAAGTTTTTAGGGTAACCCATGGACTGGATAAGGAACTAAATGAAGCCACACTCAACCTACTCACGTATAAAGAGACTGTGTTGAGGTGGGGTTTAAGACTGACTGACCAAAAGTGACCCCACAAGGACATGCAGCCTTATCAATCATGTCATAACATCCAAAACCAAAAGTCTTCAATAAAATAAAAACGTGAAAAAGAAGAAACAGGCCCTAAATTTGATTATTTAAGCAGTAAAAACATCCATTTTCCTGCACACAGTCATGTGACCGCCAGGGTTCCTGCAGCCAGCCTCTAGTGGACACTGGAGGAACTACAGCCTAGGGTGCTCCCATGTAAGACTGCTAAAAAGAAAGTGGGGTCCACACATCAGGATTTTCTAAAACTGAAGAGATGTTTTACTATGTTAGAGCCCCCAGGTGATCTAGAATCTAGTCCTCAATAACAGTAATCTGATCAAACCTGATCGAACAAAAACGAAGAAGAAAAAACAGCAACAGCTGGAACACACAGCATGGAAGAGGACATACGAGAAGAGGGAATGATGGAGGTCTTGGGACTATTTAAATGGAAAAATCATAAAGTAAAAAAAATAAAAGACTGTGGAAAAAATCCTGAAGACAGCCTGAACACGTGATCTTGTTCGCTGGTCCTCAATTTCTGATCTCCACCCAACTTTATATTTTAGATCGGCAATGTTTGTTTTTATTTACGCCTGCTTCCTTGTTCCCACACATGAAGATTTTCAGTTTAATATTTACGATTGTCAGCCCAGACCGGATAGGGAGCTGATTACCTAAAAAAATTCACTCTTAACACAGCTCAGACCAAAAGATAATCTTAGAGGATAATCTTATAAAACAGAAGACAATCCAGAGTTTTTTGTCCTTGGTCAGGAAAGGGGAAAGTCGGGACAAAATCAGCCCAATAATCTTTAGGAGTGTCTTTAAAGGTGCTATGAGGAGAATCTATTCCCGGCAATATTAAGACTCTGCCACCCATGAGCACGCGCGGTGACTGTCGTAATGCTGCGTTCCAGTAACCTCGGAACTGGGAGTGACATCATCTCCGACTTATCGGCGTTCCAGTTGAAGTCAGAAAAAAATATGCCGATCTACCAGGCTATTGTTAGCTGTTGTTAGCACGCCCTGCGTTGTTGTTCACAAATACCACATGAAGAATGTGATTATCACTATGGCAGCATTTTTGTAAATATAAGTCTAACAATACTATGTATACAGCTGATCTAGAGCGACACACCCCAGTCAGAAGTGCAGATAAATGGATTATTACAGGAGCTAAATAACTGTTCACACTGGGGGCATCCATCTTTTTTTTTTTTTTTAACAACTGTTTTTATTAACATTTTTAACATAATAATAAACAGCAGTCGGAAATACTCAATTACACACCTGATTTCCCATAAAACACATAATAAATCAGTAGCACATCTTAAATAAAATACAAAATAATAATAAAAAAAAAATAGACATCTACAATTTACCAAACTTACAGTGAGGTTGATAATCCATAATATAATATAAAAGCATATGCATATATTATATATACATATACATAAATACATATAAGAGGATGATTAAAAAAAAAATAATTAAAAAAAAAATAAAAAAAAAAAAATAAAATAAAATAATAAAAAAAATAATAATAAAAATTAATAAATAAAATAAAATAAAATAAAATAAAATAAAAAAAAAAAAAAAATGGGGGGGTCACAGTTGCACAGAGGTTCTTGTTATTTCATTTTCCAACTTTCCTCCTTTCTTAATCTCTCCCACAACCTTTCCTCCACAACCCTGCCCGTTAAGCACAACATCCAGAGTCCCGCTAGCCTATCTTCATTTGATTGAAACAGTTGATAAAAGGTTGCCAAATATTATAAAATCTTTTCTCCTGTTTTTTAAGGAGATTTTTTTTTCTTTAGTTCCAGGTGTGCCATTACATCTCTCATAAGATTTAAATGTTTTGGTGCAGTCTTCTTCTAATTGAGAAGAATCAATCTTCTTGCAATCAAACAGATAAATGAAATCATATTATGTTCTGCATTATTTTTTAATAAACTAGAATCAACAATACCCAAGATAGCTGTCAAAGGATCACAGTCAACAGGTTTATTTAATATTTTGGATAGTGTCTGAAAAATACTGTTCCAATAACCCGTCATCATTGGGCAATGCCAAAACATATGGCCTAAGGAGGCTGGTGCCATTCCACAACGATCACATGAAGGATCTACTTCTGGAAATCTGGGGCATCCATCTTTGATTGTCAACTCGGGGGTGGCGAGGTTTCACCGAGTTCCCAGTAGGAAATTCAGACTTCGGGGGACGTTCCAGTTTTAGTTTCCTACTCGGAACTCTGAAATTCCTACTTCTGACTACAACTGGAATTCACCAAAAGACGAGACCCAAGCCAAAGTGTGTGGTTGTTGTGATGCTAATGAATGCAGCTCGGACCTTCCTCAGAACTCTGCATTTCTTTACAACTTCTTTTTTCAACAAATTACAGGATGCAAAGCGACGAGGTAATGTATCTCTTTCTAGTTATGTAGCGGTAGTTTTTGATGTGTGACAACAAGCAATTTTTGGAAAACTTGGTATTGTAGTTTTGTAGCCGGCTGTATATGGCTACTTACAGCCCGGTGCTCTAAGACGTGTCTGAATAATATAAATTTGCTCTAGTTTTAATTGTCTTGTTCCCAAAGTTGAGTATTCAGGCCAGTCCAGCCCTGTCCGACCTGGCCGCGAATTCGGAATAGCATTTATAGATAACCTATTTTGATGCTATAGACTCATCTTAAAGTGTGTATTTCCATCAGGCATATATCTAAAAATGAGACTTTTTTTGTAATTACTTAGAAACTCCTTTAACAGGAGCATAAATCATCACTCTACATGCAGGAAGCTTGGTGTGTTTTCATTTTAAATGGTTATGATAATAAGACTGACGTGGCAGAATAGACTGTAGCTAGTCCTGTCAATGAGTTTTGAGACTTTTTTTGAACTTGAAGGGTAAATTAACTTCAGCAAAAATCTTGGGACTCACTTCAGGGAAAAACATGGATTTACCTTCATGAAAAGATAATCAATGTTGTTATAATTATTCAGGGTTCATTCGTTTGAAAGATGGTTGGCCCTTTAAATAAATCAAATTCAGATTCATCCTCCACAGATAAAAGTTCAGTAATCTTTTTCTGGCTCACTCCTCAGAGAGCATACTTCAGCATCACGTTATGATGTTAACAGAATAATTAGTACCTTATATTTTATTTAAAGCCTGGAGGATTATCAGGTTGTCATCGTTATATCCCACAGGTCAGGGTAAAGAGAGAAAAGGGAAAGAAGAAAGCCTCGTTTCTCACCTTCAGTGAGTTCTCACCGTGTCCTTCCTCCTGTGGTTTGAAATAACGAGACGAAGACGAACGTGTGAATAGTTTTGAAACATTTTCTCCTGCGGCGTTGCTGCTCTGACGCTGCAGACACACATATGCTCCGTCACTGTGAGCTAAACATGAGCTTCTGTTTGATAAAAGAGGAAACTGAACATCAGAATCATCGGATTGTCAGAAAACCTGAGACATTTATGATGTCAGAGGTGTTGACTAAAAGCCTAATGTTTATCTGCACAGATGCTCAGTTTCTATCGAATAATTATGCAGCACAGCATCTTCAGTGCTGAACGTCTGGGGCAAACAGTTCAACTTTTGGAACAGCACAGCGCTTGATAATCTCAGCTCTTCCTCACTGACCAATGAGTAATTACTATGATGCCTGGTTTTAAGGGATCTGATTTCAGGTCTTTATCTGCTCTTAGTGGTAAAAAATGATGTTTCAAAACTTATTTAGATGGTTTTGGGTAGGGCTGAACGATTTGAGAAAATAATCGAATTGCGATTTTTTCCCCCAATATTGCACTTTACTCTGCGATTATTTTAATGTTCCTCATCTTATGTATTCCTAAACAAACATAAGCAGTAGATCTTTTTATAGTAAAACCAATATGACATTAAATTAATCTAAGGATAAAAGATTTGAGAAAAAGTGAAGAAGTGAAGAACAGAAGCTAAATAGGTACGAAATTGTAAAAACTGGGTAAAAAGGTTATGAAAGTGGAAAAAGGTTAATTAAATAGGTGCAAAATAGGTATGAAATAGCAAAAAAAAAAAAAAAAAATTGGGGGAAAACTGGCAAAAAAATCCAAAAGTGGCTTAGGAAAACTGATTATGGCAGCAAAATTGGGAATTAAATTTGAAATTAAATTTCAAAAACCAAGTAAAAATTCCATAAATGGTTCTGACAGTGGCCAAAAAAAGATGAATGGGGGCAAAATAGACATAAAGTTGTAAAACAGGGTTAAAAAAATGTAAAAATGGTCCAAAAGTGGGAAAAAAGTGTATGAATAGAGGTAAAAAAAATAGGCATGAAATTGCAAAAAGCTACATCAAAATGCCAAAATGTTCAACACATTTTGGACTAAAAATATTGAACCTTCTGTGATTTGAAAATTGCAACAAGCCATATTGCGATTTAATCTAATTTGCAATTAATTGTTCAGCCCTAGTTTTGGGTGATTCAGATGAATCACAACAAAACACAAACACAGAGCAACTTAAACTGCTTTGGGGACAGTGCCAAGGGAACTAGTGGTCAACTTTTGTAACTGTTTTCACAAAGTTTTAACTTTAGTTTAAAGCTGTAGTTCAAATTGTTTTTCTATTCGTGTCTTGCCTCACTACCAAAGCCATGATAAGAAGATGGGCACCGTTCTTGAGTCTGTGCATGCAGTAACAAGGCAGCTCAAACAGTTGGAGTCAATGAGTATAGTTAGCCTGCTTCTATCAACAGTTGTCAGATAAACTAGATGTTGGTTTGCGAACCATAATTTTGAATTCCTAGATTCAAAATTATGTGGAATTTAATTTAAAGGTGCTATGAGGGGAATCTATTTCCGGCGACATAAAGACTCTGCTACCCATGAGCACACGCGGCGACTGTCGTAAAGACGTGACCCAAGCCAATGTTGTTGTGATGCTAATGAATGCAGCTCGGACCTTCATCAGAACTCTGCATTGCTTTACAACTTCTTTTTTCAACAACTTACAGGATTCAAAGCCACGAGGTAATGTATCTCTTTCTAGTTACGTAGTGGTAGTTTTTGATGTGTGACAACAAGCAGTTTTTGGAAAACTTAGTATTGTAGTTTTGTAGCCGGCTATATATCGCTACTTACAGCCCGGTGCTCTAAGATGTGTCCGAAAATATACATTTTCTCTAGTTTTAATTGTCTTGTTCCTGAAGTTGAGTATCCAGGCCAGTCCAGCCCTGTCCGACCCGACCGTAAAGCTAAGGAATAGCATTTATAGATAACCTATTTTGATGCTATAAAACTCATCTTAAAGTGTGTATTTCAATCAGGCATATATCTAAAAGTGGGACTTTTTTGTAATTACTTAGAAACTCCTCACAGTCCCTTTAAGCAGCAGGAACTCTAACCCTTGACCTCCACTTGGACCATGTTTGCTGCATCACCATTGCACAGCTGACTTCGAGCTCGGCCGTCTGTCAACGCACACAAAGCATAAAGCAGAGGCTGAGTGCATCAGAGTCCCTGTGGTAATTACAGCTGTAATTACCGCGGGGTTACGGTCTCACGGAAATTAATGTGAATGTCTCGCTGCAGAGCTTTCATGGCGAGCCGGGTCAATGACTGACACGGTAAACATGTACTATCCTAACAGTATTTGCTCAAGAACATGTTTGAAAGACCACTTTATCTTGGACTAAACAATCAAAACTCATGTTTATTTTATTTTTTTTACATTTTTTTCATGCAGGTCCAGGTGTGTGGACCCTGTGCTCTGGGTATAAAGGGTCAAACACCAGTGCGGTGTGATAAAATAACTTCAAACTAAGCGTGAAATGTCACTTCTTTTGTCACAAACACTAATGTTTCCACTCTGTCTTTGGTTGAACCTTGAAGAGCAAAGCGAGCGAGAGTGTGTGGATGTTTTATGGGGAGCTGGTGTGTGTGTGCATGAAAAGCCCGAGGAGTGGATTAATCATTTATTGAAAACAACAGCAGAAACAAACAGATCGTCGTCCTTCAGGAGGTGAGCACAAACATCTCTGTCTTATTTGGTTTGTTGGACCGGAAGCTTCTGTTTGTCCCTACGCCGTGCCGTTGAACTGAAAACGACCACCAAACGTTTACATACAGAACAGAAGCATGACTAATCTACGAGGTTTTTAAACACAGCCTCGAAACAAGTGATTCAAAGCTGCAGTGAAGACGTGAAAATCAAGCGTCCACGTTATATTTATCTCGATAATCTAACTAACATGATCCCTTCCCCTGGTGCTGCGGCGCTGAATCATGAGCCTGGAGCCGGAGCGGGCACATTAAACCCACAAGTGGACCATTTCTGGAGACACCTGGAGCTCTTCTTCGCAGGTTTTGCTGCTCTGGATGACTCTTCTCCTCTGAGGGATCATCTCTGTCAGTAAAGAGCGGAGAGTAAAAATAGGAAGAATTAAAATATCCGTTTTATTAGCGTGATGCACTCCTCATTAGACTCCTGTTAACATTTGGGCCTCAGTTACAAACCAGCAAGCGTAGTTTCATGGGATGGACTGGTAGCTAGCCAATCACAAGACAAACATAAAGAGACAACCAGAGTGGACTGTAACAAAGTAGATTTACTTAAGAACTGTACTTAAGTACATGTTGAAAGTATCTGTACTTTACTTGAGAATTATTATTTTTGCAAACTTGTGACTTTTACTACTTTTAAAAAACAAATACTTTACTTTTAACTGCACAGCATTTCTATAAAGGATCTTGCGGGTCATTCCGCCAAAAGAGTGAAATTTGCTTGTCGTAACTCTTCAAAATTAAACTTCTTTTTTCATAAAATTTCAATATAGAATTTAGTAATATACACATTTACTCATTCAAAATGAGTACTGGTCAATCTCAGGCTACTTTATTTAATTTTTTGCAACTTTCAACAGTTTATGATCATTGCAATTTTTTCTCTGCTGTTACCAAAACTCAAATGTCAAAAACCATGAGTAAGTAAAATTATAATAAGAATATCAACCACATACAATGTTTTCCCCTTAAAAAAGAGTTAATTTAGAAGAAATGGTTGGTTACATGATAAAAAACACTATTATTTTTTTTTGCTGTAACTCTTTATTTGAGTAACAGCAATGAGTTTTTAGCATAAAATTAGCAATTGTGTGAAATCTAGCAACTTAGCATCTATGCTAGTAGCTTGAGCACATGGAGCACATTCTTAAGATTTAACTGAATATTTTACTTTTGATATCAACAAATGTTGTTTTAGAGATATCTTAGGTAACAGGGATGAGTTTTTAGATTGACCATCTCTAAAACAGCTAATATATCATCAAATTTAAGGAAAAATAAAAGAGATAACTAACTTTTGGTCTTCCCATGACTTGCAGAAGACCTACATGATGTCACTTCCTGCAGAACATGTCACTGGTGGAATGTTCCAGAATTTTAAAGGGGGAATGTGATTGGGTAACAGCAATGAGTGAAAACCTGGGGACAGCACTAAAATGTGAATTTTAACAAAAATATAATGAGTTTTTTGTAAAACTTTTTTAAAAGTGTAGATAGAATATGGAGTCACACTTAAATGCAAAAGAAAATTTGCTTTGGAAGGATTTAGTTCATGATGCATTGTAGTAAAGTGTAGCGTTTGGCTGTGGGGACAGGCAAGAAATGCTATGTGTAAGTGTTTTGGATGTCATTTTAAAATATTATAAAAAATATATATCTGTAATTTCTACAAAGATTAATGTGTATGGTGTTTAGTATAATAATAAAATATAATTTCTAATACAAACCCAAAACCAGTGAAGTTGGCACGTTGTGTAAATCGTAAATAAAAACAGAATACAATAATTTGCAAATCCCTTTCAACCTATATTCAATTGAATACACAGCAAAGACAAGATACTTAACATTCGAACTGGTAAACTTTATTTTTTGCAAATATTAGCTCATTTAGAATGTGATGCCTGCAACATGTTCCAAAAAAGCTGGCACAAGTGGCAAAAAAGACTGAGAAAGTTGAGGAATGCTCATCAAACACTTATTTGGAACATCCCACAGGTGAACAGGCTAATTGGGAACAGGTGGGTGCCATGATTGGGTATAAAAGCAGCTTCCCTGAAATGCTCAGTCATCCACAAACAAGGATGGGGCGAGGGTCACCACTTTGTGAACAAATGTGTGAGCAAATTGTCCAACAGTTTAAGAACAACATTTCTCAACCAGCCATAACAAGGAATTTAGGGATTTCATCATCTACGGTCCGTAATATCATCAAAAGGTTCAGAGAATCTGGAGAAATTACTGCATGTAAGCGGCAAGGCCCAAAACCAACATTGAATGCCCGTGACCTTCGATCCCTCAGGCGGTACTGCATCAAAAACCGGCATCACTGTGTAAAGGATATCAGCACATGGGCTCAGGAACACTTCAGAAAACCACTGTCAGTAACTACAGTTCGTCTACATCTGTAAGTGCAAGTTAAAACTCTACTATGCAAAGCCAAAGCCATTTATCAACAACACCCAGAAACACCGCCGGCTTCGCTGGGCCCGAGCTCATCTAAGATGGACTGATGCAAAGTGGAAAAGTGTTCTGTGGGTCTGACCAGTCCACATTTACAATTGTTTTTGGAAACTGTGGTCGTCGTGTCCTCTGAACCAAAGAGGAAAAGAACCATCCGGACTGTTATAGGCGCAAAGTTCAAAAGCCAGCATCTGTGATGGTATGGGGCTGTATTAGTGCCCAAGGCATGGGCACATTACTTCAAAAAAGTAATTAGTTATAGTTACTAGTTACTTTCCCAAAAAAGTAACTGAATTACTAACGGAATTACTCCTTCATAAATGTAATTAGTTACCAGGTAAAGTAATTGGTGCGTTACTTTTTTGAAAAATCTTTTTCTGCTTGAACTGTGTGTCTCTGTCTCTGTGTCCTTCTTTGTTGTTACCTGCTGCAGTAGCTCTGACATCATCAGTTCTCCAACAGCGCGTGCAGGGGAATTTGCCTGATAGACTAGAATGGGAGAAAAGTGCTCCGCGGTAGGCTTCACCAATGCAGCGCTGCGCGCCATGGCGCTGGAGAATCACTTCAGATCTATTTTTTGCGCGGAGAAGTAAAATAAATCACGAAGCTGTTTGGTTGGGACCAGCCACGGGACCTTAGAGCAGCCATGCTCAACCTTGAGGTCCCAACCCCAATTGGGGTCGCGAGATGATTTCTGGGGGTCGCCAAATCATTTCGGAAAAATATAAATGCGCAAAATGAATGTGGCGTCCGACCGGACGTTAAAGGACAACAAGTGATTGGTCTCAAGCAGGCATTTTATTACTCAAAATCAATTACTGATTTGTATATCCGACATACGTTTTATCGATCGGGTGTTGTTTCAGCACCGCGGACAGCGAATTTTCATTGCGTTCCAGGGGGAGGGGGTCGCGGACAGTAATGAACGTTACATTGGGGGTCGCGACTTTGAAAGGTTGAGAGCCACTGCCTTAGAGAAGCGAAGTGAAGTGTTTATTTCTTTTCTCAGTCTATAACATGCTTCATGAGCGTGTGACATCGCTGTGCTCATCATGAGAGCCTGTGGCTCTCCGGGGATCAGCCCTCCCCCTGCATGCCTCAGCTCTGCTCGGTGCGCACTTTCAGTAGGTTTTGTCAGTCAGGGCAAGACCACGGCACGGCGCTTCCGTGTGCCGTGGAATTTGGGGGTGAGGCAGGTTGGATATCAGCTGCTTGACATCGGTGCAAAGTAACGTGCCACATTTCCCTGTTAGTAATGGTAACGGCTTTGTAACGCATGAAAAAGTAATTAATTAGATTACCAGTTACTGAAAAAAATAACGCCGTTAGTAACGCCGTTATACTCTAACGCCGTTATTACCAACACTGTTAGTGCCCAAGGCATGGGTAACTTACACATCTGTGAAGGCACCATTAATGCTGAAAGGTACATACAGGTTTTGGAGCAACATATGTTGCCATCCAAGCAACGTCTTTTTCATGGACGCCCCGGCTTATTTCAGCAAGACAATGCCAAGCCACATTCTGCACGTGTTACAACAGCGTGGCTTCGTAGTAAAAGAGTGCGGGTACTAGACTGGCCTGCCTGTAGTCCAGACCTGTCCCCCATTGAAAATGTGTGGCGCATTATGAAGCGTAAAATACAACAACGGAGACCCCGGACTGTTGAACAACTTAAGCTGTACATCAAGCAAGAATGGGAAAGAATTCCACCTGAAAAGCTTCAAAAATTGGTCTCCTCAGTTCCCAAACGTTTACTGAGTGTTGTTAAAAGGAAAGGCGATGTAACACAGTGGTAAAAATGACCCTGTGCCAACTTTTTTGCAATGTGTTGCTGCCATTAAATTCTGAGTTGATTATTTGCAAAAGAAAATAAAGTTTCTCAGTTTGAACATTAAATATCTTGTCTGCTGTGTATTCAATTGAATATAAGTTGAAAAGGATTTGCAAATCATTGTATTCTGTTTTTATTTAAGATTTACACAACGTGCCAACTTCACTGGTTTTGGGTTTGTATATTATTACTTGTGTTTATACATTTAATATACAACAATATGCTGGGGACAGAAATTTCACTCTTTTGGCGGAATCACCCTCTTAAGTTTAGCTTTGAAGGTAGCTGATGAAATTTCTTTTCTTCTCTAAAATGCGATCTACGTGTGATTTGTTAAAAGTGGTGATGCTGTACCTGTACCTTGCACATGCACTCCTCAGATCAACAGGTAGACGTTGAGCTAACATACTCGGATAACAGTTCATCTTGGCAGTGATGAAGGCTACGACAGGCACAGATGGTGATTCCATCAGAACACCCGTGGCTATATCTGAAATCCATGTTTGAGATTGTCAAAATAATGAATAATTCATGATAGCCCTGGTTGCATGATGTCTTTTAATGCTGAATTATTTACTCAGAATTAAATAATTCTGAATTAAAGTTTTCTCCTTTGTGTTTTCATGGATATAATAATTCCAATTAGAGGTTTACATGAAAAACATTTTAAAAACCTTTATTCAAGGCCTGGCGGCTGGGAATGGTTCTGATTGGACCGGGTGGACTTGACATAGTGACGTATTTATGTCTACTGGAAGAAAAACTCCAGTTCAGCGTCTCCGCCAGAAGAACTTTTTCCAAATAGGATGCTACAGCTTTAAAAAGTTCCACATTTTAATGCTTACGTCCATCCACACTTTCATTACTTCCAAACCTTCTAAGGCTCTAAATAAATAAACTGTCTCAGTTTGTCCGACGCTCCTGTTCCCGTCAGCGTTCTGTGCCTCATCGCTGCAGGACAAGGGAACGAGCATGTGCAGAACGATCAGAATTAACTTAAAGTAGAATGAAGGTATACATTATTTAATTCAGATTTAAAATCAGATTAACTAGCCGCTTGTTTTGGAATCAAGTTTTATTCTGAATTGTTATTTTCATTCGGAATTAGGTGTTTACATGGTCATTTTTTAATCTTTTTAAAGAGGATTTAAGTTTTATTCGGAATTAAAGGGGAATTAAAGTTCTCATGTAAATATGAAAATTGTTTTAAATTTACAGCAGATTTCATTGACTAAAACTAGACTAAAATTAAAACAATTTAGATGACTTAATTATGACTAAAACTAAAAGACATTTTGGTCAAAAGACTAAAACTAAATGAAAAGATGCTGTTAAAATTAACTTTGACATGTACATGAGTGTTGTAGAACTTTAATTAAATGTTTGTGTTGATAAAATCAAGTTAATATTCTGTTTTAAATCACGTTAATATAAGAACAGTCCACGTTTAAGACTGACACACTGATGATTGTTCCTTATTTTTTTAAGCCTTGTCAAACTTTCTCTGCTGTTAAAGTTTGTTTTTTATGTTTCTATTTGCTGCACAGCCTGAGTTTTCTGAATCATGCCATATGCGTCATGAGCAGAAATTTAATTTATGAATCAGCTTCAAACACTGAAGAAGCAACAGGAGGGAGGAGAAATGAGATCTTAATAACATCCAAGACATTAAATATATGTATTTACAGCCTGCTTACATCAGCCTGTTAGCCATACAGACACTGAAGAATGCTCACAATGACTTTGTATAGAAGAGTTGAAACTATCCAAGAAATACTGTACTTTTATTTCTTTTATATTTGATGGATATGTGTAAGAGTTTGCTTAAATATTACGTGTATTTGGGTGGGTCACCATGAGGTAGATCCTTTTTTACACCCTGGTTTGATGTTACATTGTTTGTTACAGCAGATTTCATTGACTAAAACTAGACTAAAATTAAAACAATTTAGATGACAATTATGACTAAAACTAAAAGACATTTTGGTCAAAAGACTATAACTAAATGAAAAGATGCTGTTAAAATTAACTTTGACATGTACATGAGTGTTATAAAACTTTAATTAAATGTTTGTGTTGATAAAATCAAATCAATATTCTGTTTTAAATCACGTTACTATAAGAACAGTCCACGTTTAAGACTGACACACTGATGATTGTTCCTTATTTTTTTAAGCCTTGTCAAACTTTCTCTGCTGTTAAAGTTTGTTTTTTATGTTTCTATTTGCTGCACAGCCTGAGTTTTCTGAATCATGCCATATGCGTCATGAGCAGAAATTTAATTTATGAATCAGCTTCAAACAATTTAATTTATGAATCAGAAACAACAAACACTGAAGAAGCAACAGGAGGGAGGAGAAATGAGATCTTAATAACATCCAAGACATTAAATATATGTATTTACAGCCTGCTTACATCAGCCTGTTAGCCATACAGACACTAAAGAATGCTCACAATGACTTTGTATAGAAGAGTTGAAACTATCCAAGAAATACTTCACCTGTGACATGCTTTTGTAGGGAGGACATTTTCTGTTGACCACACATTTGGGCTAAAACAGGTGTTTTGTTAAAGGTGTAGTCAGCGATGTGGGCGAAAAGAGTGGAGAGGTTGTTTATAAACGAATTTAGACCCGCCTCTCCCTTCATACCTCACCCCTGGCTCCACCTCTGAAAGCTGATGGACGTGCATCGTCATGGAAACGGCCGTAGAAACTGCGTAGCTGACCAACGTAGCTAAGGTAACCCTGACTCGTCAGACAACTTGACTGCTATTATTGATAACATCACAACAACAGAACATTCTGGCAGATTAGACAAAAAATCCCACATTCTGCTGACCCCTCTTGTGTCTGTCCACGGCTCCGTTGCTCACAGCAGAATGTGGGATTTCTTGTTTCTTGTTCTACACTCCTAGTTATTGCAGAGTGCGCATTCGTTTGGTTTGGTCAGCCGCGGCTCCCGTAGGCACCCGTAAGCGTATCATAGAAATGCGAAGTAGTACTGTTTAGGCTATAAACATGTGCTAAATGATGTCGTTCGAGTAAATGGTGGGCGTTACCCGCTCAGGACACTTGGATTACAGCGCACGAGCAGTATGGAGGAATACTGCCGACTTTTTGTGGACTTTTTGTGGACTTTTAAGGACACTGTTCGTTCGGGCTCGTATCTAAGTCATGATATCAATGGCAGTGGACAGCGAGGATCCCCACAGATCTCTGGCTGCATCCTAGATGTTCCAAAAGTACTCCACAGTGTTGTTTAGCATGAGGGTGAGTAGAAAATGAGGCCAAATCGTTGTTTGGGTGTAGTACTCCTTTAAGTAATGCTATTTAATACTACACAGTAAAATCCAATAGCTGCCCTTACATGCTAACATGAGTTAACTTTGCTAGATTATCAACAATATGCATTTATGACTGGTATTTATTAAATTAAAGTCACTTGCATGGTAAAAAAATGCAGTGTTTAACCTTTTAAGTCCCAGCTCAACTATTTGGCAGAGGTCAATACATTCAGGAATATTTAATGTGTTTAAAAAAGTAACACATGATTGTTTCTGTCATTTTTTTAAGATACAGAAGAAAAACTGCAAACGAACCAAAAGAACTGATATTTTCTTTGTGTGGGATTCAAAGGTTCAAAAGCTTTAAGTTATTGTTAGAACCATCATTATTACCTAAAATACTTAACCACTTACTGATATGATGATTTATATTTATAAAATCTGTTATTCATCAGAAAAAAATGTTTGTCAAACTCAGTATCATCTATCATTAGTTATTTTGATTGTGATTTCATTTACAAACATTCCTGCCTTTTTTTTAATATTCTCCCAAATATTAATGCATTTTTATGCCATCATGTTATCAACTGTTAGCTTTTAAACCTTAAAACCCAATACCAAGAAAATATCTGTTTTGTAGTCTCTCTGTTCCCTGAAATGTTAATGGAATCAAACAAGGATTTGACTTGTTGTTTTTTTGTTTTTTTATTTAATATCCTTGAATTTATTGATTAATTCATGTTAAACAGTCGAGCTGGTAGTTAAAGGGTTAGAGTGAAGTTTATTTATAGTTAAGCTCACTCGCTGTATGTATGTGCAGCGTTATGTTAAATAAACAGAGTTTCGGTGCAATAAAGATATGGATTGCAGGTCATCACTTTGACTCCCATGTTTAGCCTTCAGCGGCTTTACTTTTTCAATGGATTGACCGCTATACATGCTCATTATGTTGATCGGTCATCTGTCTCTCTCTGTGGCCCTCTGATTGGCTGGTGACTGGTTTAGGGTGTCCCGCCTCTTGCCCAATGTCAGCAGAGAAAGGCTCCAAAGTATAACCGATGTATTTCTTTTTACATTATTTAGTGTTTGATTTAAGTTTTAAAACTTAATTGTCTGATGTTTGATACGATTTTTAGTATTTGTTCATATTTCTTAACATGATATTGTTTTCTTTTTTACACTTGATCAGTCTTTTTAAGATTTTTCATGTTTACCTCCGCCAAGGAGGTTATGTTTTCGGGAGAGTCAGTTTGTCTGTCTGTGAACAAAACAACTCAAAAAGTTATGGATGGATTTTGATGAAATTTTCAGGAAATGTTCAGCATGGGAAAAGGAAGAACTGATTCAATTTTCGTGTTGATCCGGATCAGCGTCTGGGAACTGTGCTGCTTGGCGGAGGTCTGCGCTCTCCGCGTGCTTTTTTTTGTTTTTTTGTTTTTTTTTGCATTTCTATACTGCTGTTGGTTGATTCTTGTTGATTCTACTTTGCATTTTCTCTTATTCCTTTCTTTAAAATTATTACAGTCATCTTGGTTTTATTGTTTCTTTTACTTAGATGGACCTCAGCTGGGTGTTTAGTTTTTAATTAGATGTAACAAGTTTTCCTATTATAACATATTTTGTGTCAATCATTTTTCTGCCTCCATTTAAATCACTTTGAACTGCGACTGACTTTGTATGAACTGTACTACAGAAATAAAGTTTGATTGATTGATTAAAAGAAAAGCAAGTGCTTGAGCACGGATGAAAGAACCTGCCAAGAAAACATAATAAACATTATCTCCCCTCCAAGTTTTCAAGTCTTCATGCAGCAGCTTTACATCACAGGAAGGTAAAAAGTTGAAAATTGAAGAATCAAAACTGCAGAAAAAAAGCTGCAGGCTTGTTTTCTGTGTTATTGTGCACACTGCAGTTATTCAGGTGTGCGTACATTCATTTTATTTTCATTTTTCTTAAACCTGGAGTCCCCTTTGTGTTGTTTTTTTAATGCACTTTGAGTAAGAAACATCCTGACAGCAGCTCCACATGAACAGCTCTGTTAGTGTGAGCCCTGGTGCCATCGTTAAGGGACTGTGAGGACGTCCTCAGAGAGAAACACTGATTCAAATGAATGAATTACAGGCTGAAGTGTGTAGAAACACAGAGCAGGAGGAGCCCGTAAATCAGAGTAAAGTCGCCTCCTTTTTATGATCCAACAGCCGCCAGTACAATAAAAAAGAAAACATGGAGGCGTGATGCAGATGACGGAGGAGGGGCCTCACAGGTTGCTTAGAAACCTTTTGGCAAAGTTACAAGAGCTCATTAAGAAGGAGATGACATGACGCTCAACACTTAACCGTCAAAACACGGACGAGGTGAATCACGCTCCACGGCGTCTTGGTGACACTTCAGACATAAAGGAGAAAATGTCCTGGATGCCAGATAGTCCACACATCAAAATCAGGAAACCTGGTCCATTAGAAGTGGAGCAGGAGCAGCTCCCCGTCACACCACCTGATCAGCATAAATTCATCTTAATTACTGACTCAATCAGTAGCAGCGTGGCGACATGATGACTACTTAACAACCAATTAAAGGTGATTTACAGTGTAGCTCCTGACCCGAGACAGTAATGCTGCAGAGGCCGGAGACATCAGCTGCAGCTCCAGCTAACTCGTCCACACTGATCATTCATCTGCTGTGGAGGCTCAGGCAGTCTGACTCTGCTGTTTCCTCTCTGATCATGTTTTCATAAGGAGCCTTCCTGACTAAAGAAATGACCCGGAAGTGTTTAAGCGTCGGCCATGATGAGGGCTGTTCCAATTCTCCAAAAGTTAAGGAAAGGAAGGTCACTTCTTCCTTTACTATCTCCTTTAGCTTAGGAAACACAAGACCATTCTTTATGAAGAGAAAGGAGAAGAATGCCCCATAATGCCTTGTGGCAGGTGGTGCATATAAAGCCAACACCCACCAATAGTTTACAGAAACTTAGGAAAGAGAAAGGACAAGTTTTATGGAACTATTGAGAATATAGGTTATATAATACTAAGAGAACTTTTTTTTTGCAGGTATAGAGAAAAGTACACTATACTGCCAAAAGTATTCGCTCACTCATCCAAATAATCAGAATCAGGTGTTCCAGTCTCTTCCATGTCCACAGGTGTATAAAATCATCACCTAGGCATGCAGACTGCTTTAACAAACATTAGTGAAAGAATGGGTCGCTCTCAGGAGCTCAGTGAATTCCAGCGTGGAACTGTGATAGGATGCCACCTGAGCAACAAATCCAGTGGTGACATTTCCTCACTCCTAAATATTCCACAGTCAACTGTCAGCTGGATTATAAGAACGTGGAAGTGTTTGGGAACCACAGCAACTCAGCCACCAAGTGGTAGGCCACGTAAACTGACGGAGCGGGGTCAGCGGATGCTGAGGCACATAGTGAGAAGAGGTCGCCAACTTTCTGCAGAGTCAATCGCTACAGACCTCCAAACTTCATGTGGCCTTCAGATTAGCTCAAGAACAGTGCAGAGAGCTTCATGGATGGGTTTCCATGGCCGAGCAGCTGCATCCAAGCCTCACATCACCAAGTGCAATGCAAAGCGGGGATGTTGTGGTGTAAAGCACGCCGCCACTGGACTCTAGAGCAGTGGAGACGCGTTCTCTGGAGTGACCAATCACGCTTCTCCATCTGACAATCTGATGGACCAGTCTGGGTTTGGAGGTTGCCAGGAGAACCACACTTGTGGGACTGCATTGTGCCAAGTGTAAAGTTTGGTGGAGGGGGGATTATGGTGTGGGGGTGTTTTTCAGGAGCTGGCCTTGGCCCCTTAGTTCCAGTCAAAGGAACTCTGAATGCTTCAGCACACCAAGATATTTTGGACAATTCCATGCTCCAACTTTGTGGGAACAGTTTGGAGCTGGCCCCTTCCTCTTCCAACATGACTGTGCACCAGAGCACAAAGCAGGTCCATAAAGACATGGAGGACAGTATGGTGTGGATCATCTTGACTGGCCTGCACAGAGTCCTAACCTCAACCCCATAGAACACCTTTGGGATGAATTAGAGCAGAGACTGAGAGCCAGGCCTTCTAGTCCAACATCAGTGTGTGAGCTCACAAATGCTCTTCTGGAAGAATGGTCAAAATTTCCCATAAACACTCCTAAACCTTGTGGACAGCCTTCCCAGAAGAGTTGAAGCTGTTATAGCTGCGAAGGGTGGACCGACGTCAGATTGAACCCTGTGGATTAGGAATGGGATGGCACTGAAGTTCATATGAAAGTCAAGGTGAGCAAATACTTTTGGTAGTTTAGTGTATGTGCAGATAAATGTTGCGTGGACACTCAGATGTGTCACTTACTCTCTCCCCCCTGTTGTAAACAAACTTAAGAGTTATGAGCGTAGTTTTCAGTGCTGCTTCTAAAAACAGCTCCTCTCTGGAGGTCAGATCAGTGTTTACGGAGAAATGATATAAAAGTGCGTAAAGACAGAAACTGGAGCAGAAGCGTGATGTTTCTGTACATGCACGGTAACCATAGGAACTGTTCTGCTCACTCTCTTAAAGCCCATTACTGATCCACACCACTACTTTGTGATCTCATGGCTTATTGTATGGAGGACTGTTTTAGTCTGTCCGTCTTTGTGAGGAGAGAGAAAAGGTGGTTGAATCAAAACAGAACCTCCAACCTGAGTCCTTTCAACATGAATGGAGCAGGAAGAGATTTGTCACAAATGCTGCTTTACGGCGTCCTCCAAACTAAACTTCCTGGCCTTGGTTCTTGAAAGACAGAAGGACGCAAAGACAGAAAAGGAGAGAAACTCCTGGTGCAATGATGGCGTGGATTTAGAGCTTGATTCTTTACAGAAAAAAACACCAAAGTCTTGATTTAAATCTTTCTTTTCTGATGTCACAGTCTGTCACAAATCCTCTTCAGAAACACGACCACCCTGCAACACAATCCTCTGTGCTCCAGATGAAATCAGGACCAGAATCAGTATCAGAAGCAAAATTAGAACCAGAAGCAGAATCAGAATCAATTTCAGAAGCAGAATCTGATTCAGAACCAGATTAACAACCAGAATCAGTATCAGAAGCAGAACCAGAAGCAGAATCAAAATCAGATTCTGAATCAGTATCAGAAGCAGAACCAGAACCAAAACCAGAACCAGAATCAGTAACAGTATCAGAATCAGAATCAGAATCAGAATCAGATTCAAGTCAGTATCAGAAGGAAAACCAGAAGCAAAAGCAGAACCAAAATCAGATTCAGAATCAGATTCAGAATCAGTTTCAGAAGAAGAATCAGAAGCAGAACCAGAATCAATATCAGAAGCAGATCCAGAACCAGAACCAGAATCAGTTTCAGAATTAGAATCAGAATCAGTATCAGAAGCAGATTCAAAATCAGATTCAGAAACAGAAGCAGAATCACAATCAGTATCAGAAGCAGAATCAAAAACAGATTCAGAATCCAAAGCAGAAGCAGAACCAGAATCAGAATCAGATTCAGAAGCAGAACCAGAACCAGAAGCAGATTCAGAAGCAGAACCAGAATCAGATTCAGATTCAGATTCAGAATAAGAAGCAGAATCAAATTCAGAAGCAGAATCAGAAGCAGAACCAGATTCAGATTCAGAATCAGAATCAGAATCAGATTCAGAATCAGATTCAGTATCAGAATTAGAAGCACAATCCCTCCTTCCTGTTTGCTCTCCCTCAGAAAATCCTACATAAATTTTAAACTGGTCCAAAGTTCAGCAGCTCGTATCATTTCGTGAATACCATCCACTCATCACATCACAGCATCCTGCAGCAGCTCATTGGCTCCCCATCACACACCTCATCCAACACAAATCCTGCTCCACACCTACAAAGCCATCCACCACCTCGCCCTCGGCTATGTTTACACGGACACTCTCTGACTTAACAGCAAAGACTTTTCCTTTGGGTATTCAAAGTCAATCCGCATTCAGACAGAGATGCTGGAGACGAATGAAAACGCCATCAGTAGATGGTGATGTAGGTTTGTAGAGAAACAGTGCTGCTACAATACAAGAAGACAAACTTTTCACAAACAACAATGGTGAGTGGACGCACAAAGACGCAGGAGTTTCTTTTCTGGACAACAAATCTGTGTGGATAGTTTTGTCTGGATAACAAAGCGAGCACAGTAAGCAGCTCACATGTTACTCCCTGTAGACGATGAAGCTGTTGTGGTTCCTGATATGTGTGCGCAGCCTTCATGTGAAATAGAACTGCACATGTGGTGACTGTTTCACCCTGAAACGCTCTGACTCTGGTTTACACGGAGCTGCATGGAGAGCATAATGAGAACTTTCCACTCTGGAGCCTGGTTTCAAAAGTTTATGGATTTGGGCAATCCGCATAGAGTTTCTATGTAAACACAAGGCTGAAATGTATTAAAAACGTATCCATAGCTGTCAAGTCTCCCATTTTGGCCAGGACACTACCGTATTTTATCCCTCTTTCCCGCCATCTTCCCGTATTAGTATTTTCCCGTAAATTTCCCGTATTATAAAAAATGAACAAAAAAAAACATTCCTCTGTGTCTCCAAACTGAACTCTGCCACTAGCCTTGTTGCAAAAACGGGGCAGAAATCCACCAAAATAATGGATGGCAACCGCTGTAAAACTGAAGAAGAAGAAGAAGAAGCCTCGTGAGAACGTCCGTCTGCAGAGCCTGAGTGGCAGCTGTCGCGAGATTAGAGCCAACAGAACAAACCAAGAAAAACAAAATGTTTATTTTAGATTTCTTGTACACCTGTCTTAAAATGTGAGGGATACTGAAGCTAGGTTGGGATGGTGGGGCTGCGCACCAGGAAATGTTCCTTATTTTCAAATCCACAACTTGACAGCTATGCGTATCCGATTTGACCGTTTTAGGCCTTGTGTAAATGCCCCGAGTCCTTACTCACTCTAAAACAAGACTGAAAACTCGTCTGTTCAAGCTCTCCTACTCCCTCTGATCTCTTGCACTGTGTATTGTGTTGTATTGCTTGTTTTTACGTCTGTTTTATTGCACTTTTTTTATATGTAGTTTTGTAAGGTGACCTTAAGTGTCATGGAAGGTGCCCTTAAATAAAATGTATTATTATTATTAATATTATAATTCAGCTAAGCTGGACAACAAAAGATTCTTAAAGCGCCTCCTGGTCTGATGAGTCTGGATCTCTGCTCAGAGTTTGGTGTGAACATCATAAAGCATGGATCCATCCTGCCTTGGATCAGTGGTTCAGGCTGCTGCTGGTGGTCTCTCAGTCCCACCTGAGCATGGTTCAAACCCCACAGCCTACCTGAGGATTGTTACTGACCATATCCATCCCTTTATGACCACAGTGGACCATCTTCAGCAGCTCCATGTCTCAGAGCTCAGATCAGCTCACACTGGTTTCTTCACTGAACTGTGGCCCCCACAGTCACCAGATCTCAATCCAACAGAGCAGCAGTGGGATGTTGTGGTGCATCTGTAGGAGCTGTGTGGTGCCATCATGGAAATATGGACTAACATCTGTGAGGAATGTTTCAGCGCCTTGAAGAATGATGGAGATCCAGCCTGATACTAGCAGGTATCCCTAATAAAGTGGCCAGTGAGTGTGAATAAACAGTCCTGATCTGGAGCGATGTGTTAAAGGGTCTGACGGGCTGAAGGGGAGCAGCTCTGGATGTTACAGCTGCTGACAGCTCCATAAACTCTTGCCCGGCTGTCTCTGAAAAACATTTAATAATGTCGAAGTGCTAACAGGCTCGTACAGCTGTCTGCACCCCCACGCCGCTGCACTCAGCTCTGCCATCACGACAGACTCATCTGGGGAACATGCTGCTGCACTAAAGCTCATTTTAGAGCTCGAAGAGGATCAACAAGAGGAGGAAGCACTTCTGCTGCGTCATCAGCTGCAGTGTTTTGTGGTTGATAAGTGAATGAAAAGGATACAACTGGAATAATGTCAGCTTATACATCCTATTAAATGATATATGATATGATCATGGTGAAACTCGAGCAGACGTGATGTCACCGAGCAACTGCTGACGGCAATGGTGTCCAAAATGAGTATTTATGGAAGCGTGACGCTACGTCATTGGGAGACGCGATTTTCGTGGCTGGGTCGCTTGCAGTGTGAACGCAGCATAAGAACGTGATGTTTGATGTTTCATTCTTACATGATCTTGTGAACTCACAGACTTTTGCTCCAGCTTCTCTGAGCTGACGTGTACGTTGACTTTGAACTTTATTTCTAAACATTTGGACTTTTTCCTCACAGTTCATAATGGAAATAAAACCTACCTCCTTTGGTTCTCCTGCTTGGCCCTGAAACTCCTCCGTCAAAAACCTCTTAGGCCTCATTTGCATGAGCACAGCTGCTCCTACAGCTTCTTCATCATCGAAACACAGAGTCCACGTTAAAGGTTTGAAAAGCCGTTCTTCACCTCCATCCTGAGTTTGGCTCCAGGTCTGAGCTCCTGAGCCTCTGACCTTGAAACAAAGACGAGCTGACGTCTTCTGTATGAATGTTTTCAGCAGGTCCTCCCGCTGTACTGAGCGTGCTCAGACCGCGCTGCTGTTTGTCTCCATCACAAAGAGACCTGAAGGTGTTTACGACTGCGTGGAGCTGCTGAATGATGGACAGGAGATCTGCTGAGGAGGGAAGGACATGCTGACATGTTCCTGAGAGAATAAAGACATCATTGTTACAGAGTGCTGATGGATGCATTAGTGTTCACCTTGAGAATAAAGGTCATTATTCTGTTAGGAAATAAAAGCAGAAAGAGGCAGTTATGACACTCTGAGGGATTCACCGGCAGGAAGACGGATGATAATTAAGATCTAAACTAAATCAACCACATGACGGGTATGTGGCTTTAACGAGGGTCAAGACTGAAAGTTCAATATCAGGTCAAAGGTCATTTGAGCAAAGTTTGACCAAAATCCTCAAACTCACATGTAAGGAATGATCAAGATACCGTATGGCATCTGATCCTCCTCGAAACAAAGGGAGCATTTACTGTATTTACAGTTTTATCCCATTTCATTTGTGAGCCCCTCTCACAGCAACAAGGTCACTTCACAGGGAAGTTAAAATCATCGCAGATACACTGTCTGGCCAAAAAAATGGATTTAACTAAGCAAACAGGTACGAGCCTCCTGTTGGATAATTACTGCATGGGTTCATTTCCTAAACAACCATGTCAAAGACACATCCTGTGGTCGTGGAAAAGATGTTAGTCTGTTTAAGAAGGGTCAGATCATTGGCATCAAGCAGAGAAAACATCTAAGGAGATTGAAGAAACTACTAAAACTGGGTTAAGAACTGTCCAACACATTATTAAAAACTGGAAGGATAGTGGGGAACCATCGTCTTCAAGGAAGAAATGTGGTCAGAATAAAATCCTGAATGATGGTGATCGGTGAATCACTTAAAGGAGACATATCATGCTGATGCATGATTTAATACTTACATATAATATAATAAATTTGAAAACAAGACCTTCACCCCCTTAATTTTCAAAAAATGAGATATTGTATTTTTTCTGATATCCTAGAACAAGATTTGATGCCTCTGAAAATAGGTCATTGCAAGATGTCCGCGAGATTTCAAACGTCGTGACGACACGAGATACCTTTCTTTTTATTGGAGTAATCTGATAAAACACTTCCTCCTCTGTGATGTCCGTTAGCCACAAAACCACCAGTGAGGAACACATCCACCAGCAGGGGTATATAGCTCCCTAGCTCACACTCATTCATTACCAGCTCTGGCCTGTAGGGGGACTCAATACGCGGTTGCTGCTTTGAGCCTGCTGGAAAATACAGTAGAAGAAGAAGGACAGGCTGGCTCTACCCCCGATAGAACTGACCAATCAGAGCACAAAGGGCTGTGATGTTGCTAGGTAACTGTAGGTCATCCTGAGGTCCGAGCGTTTCAACGAGGGCTTCATAATGGCCTAAAATGAGGATATTGAGAACTCTATTGTGGGGCAATGAAGGAACTAAATGACTTGTACTGAGGGCAGAAATGCTTTACAGGCATCTTAGTCTGGCATAGTGAAAAGGAGAAACAAGCATGATATGTCCTCTTTAATAAACGTTTGACCAAATCAAATCAAATAAAAACAACAGTAGAACTCAGGGGTGTGTTTAATAGTGAAAGTAAGAGCATTTCCACACACACAATGTGAAGGGAACTCAAGGGATTGGGACTGAACAGCTGTGTAGCCTTAAGAAAACCACTAATCAGTAAGGCTAAGCAGAAAAAAGGCTTCAGTTTGCTAGGGAGCATAAAGATTGGACTGTGGAGGACTGGAAGAAGGTCATGTGGTCTGATGAGTCCAGATTGACCCTGTTCCAGAGTGATGGGAGCATCAGGGGAAGAAGAGAGGCAGGTGAAGTGATGCACCCATCATGCCTAGTGCCCACTGTCCAAGCCTGTGGGGGCAGTGCTGTGATCTGGGACAAATCTGTGACATTGAAGAAGCTTATTGAAACAATGACACAGAGAATGAGACTGTAATCAAAGCTAAAGGTGGGACAACGCAATAATTGAAGTGTGTGATTTTTTTTTTTTTTTTGGCTGGGCAGTAAATTAAAAAGGCAGGAAAGGTTCAAAATCTAGAAAATCTCTAAGAACACAAACCTCCACCAAAACATGTACGAGCTGAGTTATGAGTAAAAATGAGGAAACTGCTCGATCTCAGGATGTAAATAAAGATCTGCATCAGTATTCAGACCACCACCAAAATCTAATCACTCTGTGTTTGTGCTGTGACCAAAAACCCTGAAAACTTTCAGAGTTATTTCACAGACAAACACGCCTCTGCAAAAACAAACGCCCCCCCATGTGGTCGTGAATTAAGCACAAAGAAATCTGTGGAAAATGAAAACAGGCAAACTGAAAATTCAAGTTTTTAAAGATGGTTTTGGTTGGATTTGTG
Source organism: Scarus forsteni (assembly GCA_036419115.1). Classification (NCBI taxonomy): domain Eukaryota; kingdom Metazoa; phylum Chordata; class Actinopteri; order Labriformes; family Labridae; genus Scarus; species Scarus forsteni. The sequence goes on from JAZDUH010000145.1 coordinate 3,104,335, forward strand.
GATGTGGAGAGACCTGCTCTGGTGGAGCTGGAGCATCGACAAAGAGAGAGGGATTTACTTCACCATGAAAGATTATGTTGGAAAACATGGACTCAGGTTTTTATATGAGCAATATTTTGGGTACAGTGTTTAGAAAAAGCCTCACTTCTCCAGCTTGTTCAAATGTGTTTAACTTATCCATGTGATTTAACCAGTATCACAGCTTAACTCGATAGGGGTGTATAATTACCTCCACCAAGAAGGCTATGTTCTCGGGAGAGTCTGTCTGTCTGTGAACAAAATAACTGAAAAAGTTATGGATGGATTTTGATGAAATTTTCAGGAAATGTTCAACATGAGAAAAGGAAGAACTGATTCAATTTTGGTGTTGATCCGGATCACCGTCTGGATCTGCCATGACGAAAAATGTGATTTTTGTGAATAACTACTGAACCTAAATAGATATCATTATGAATCCAGTTGATATTGGTATGTTTTCATGGTCAAGGAATCTAAATATTTACATGAATAAAGGTAGGACTAATATTTATGGTCAAAATGACAATATGGCTGAGGACTGTGGCGCTGGCGGAGGTCTGCGCTCTCCAAGTGCTTTTCTAGTATTTAAATGCAACAGTTATGAAAATTACGACAATCTTTTTACAAAGGATGCTCTGTAGCTGCTCAAGCTGCTGGGTCAGCACCAAGTCAGATCTGACCAATCCAGTTTAATGCTTTATTTGGTTTTATTGTTGAGTTTTTACTGTTGCATTGTGGGTGTCTGTGATGATCTACTGCGCAACAAATCGCCCTTAAAGATGCTATGAAGAGTTTCTAAGTAATTACAAAAAAAGTCTCCCTTCTAGATATATGCCTGATGGAAATACACACTTTTAAGATGAGTTTTATAGCATCTAAATAGATTATCTATAAATGCTATTCCTTAGCCTTCTGGTCCAGTCGGACAGGGCTGGACTGGCCTGGATACTCAACTTCAGGAACAAGACAATTTAAATTGGAGCAAATTTATATTATTCAGACACGTCTTAGAGCACCGGGCTGTAAGAAGCCATATATAGCCGGCTACAAAACTACGATACTAAGTTTTCCAGAAATTGCTTGTTGTCACACATCAAAAACTACCGCTACGTAACTAGAAAGAGATACATTACCTCGTCACTTTGCATCCTGAAAGTTGTTGAAAAAAGAAGTTGTAAAGCAATGCAGAGTTCTGAGGAAGGTCCGAGCTGCATTCATTAGCATCACAACAAACACACACTTTGGCTTGGGTCACGTCTTCACAACAGTCGTCGCGGGTGCTCATGAGTAGCAGAGCCTCCTCATAGCACCTGTCATGGACAATTAATAAAGAGAAGTGTAGTAAGTACTATTTTGATATTGGTGACATTATCTTTCTATTTTGCAACATCATTTTTTATAAGTTGGTAGAACTGGTGAGGAGTGATGGAAACTCTGTTCCAGCCACTTTACCACGTTACAAACTTAGAGACAGAAAGAGAGCACAAACCTTCACCACAGCTTTTCCAACACTGTCAGAAATGTGGAAACTGTCAAATCTCACACTGTGAACAATTAAAAAAAAACATCCTGGCTCCACACATGGAGATGCATCACTACAGAAGAGTATTAGTGCCATTTTAGATGGGAAAAATAACTTTGGAAAGTCGGGATTAAAGTTGAAATGTCGAGAAAAAAGTTGAAATGTAGAGAATAAAGTCGAACTACATTGTATGTCGACTTTATTCTCTACATTTCGACTTTATTGCCAAAATTTCTGGTTTGATTTGATATTTATTTTTCTCAAACAAGCACATGCATAAAAACAAACAGTATGTGTAAAGGGAAAAATGGCACGCTATGACAAAGTGCAAGTTTGAGAAGGGGCTAAAGGAAGCAAAGCTTTTCAAGTTCAGCCTCCTCTTACGCTGTCATATGATTTCAAGACACATGATACATAATTCACAGTCCACATGATCTTAGAAGATTAAAACATTCAACTTTCTTAAAAATAGAACCCTGATATAAAAATGGCAACTAAATAAAATCTTTAAAAACAGAGCTTAACATTAGCTGTCCAGTTCTTTATAGCTTTATTTTGACTTTAACGTTGACTTTCTGATTTTCATCTAACATGCCCTAACACTCTTCCGTACATCACCACTGAAATCTAACAACATCTACTAAACTGTCTCTAGTTTATTCTCTTCTGTTCTGTTTTTCCTTCTCACGTGTGAAGCACTTTCAAGGCCTTTTCGAAAGGAGCAAACAAATGTGCCTTGCCTCGTCCTTGGCTTTTTTTGACCTATGCTGGAAATTTCATCATTTTGATGCTTAACTTTTTATCGTTTTCACAAAACAACAAACGAAATCAGACAAAAACAGAACGTCCTTGGCAGAAGTGAAAGTGGAAAAATGAGTTTCAGTAAAATAACCGAGAAATGTACTTTAACTTGAAAAAATAAAGCTTTCATTGAATTCTTTAAAGCTCATTAAATTCACTTGCACTTCTTTTTTTCTTTTATCAAGTTTTAATGTTGGCTTCTTAACCACATCTCAAACAAAGCGAAAATCGTGTCAACTGGACCAAGCTTGTGTGAGTAGAAAGTTGACACGATTTACGCTTTGTTTGAGATGAGTCATGGCCTGGATGACTGAGAATATCCACAGATTTCTTCTTAGCCACACATTGGTTTATTTTGTTAAAGCATTCAAAGGTATTATTTTATTTAGTGAAAAGTGATTGAATTTCCAAAATTTGGACATTTCTGATTGAGACGGTGTCCTGACTTTTGTTTCAATCATTTGATAACAGCAATACATTTATATTTTATTGAATTAATTTCATAAGAAAACTGCACAAACAAGTCGATAACACAGACTAGAGCAGATAGAAGTGTTGAGGAGCTTTCCCATCTTCAGTGCAGTTTTAAGAACAAGTTTTTCTTTATTTTAAAGACTGTTAACATAAAACATGAATGATCTCTAACGCTGTTTTAGTCAAGAGAGAGATACAGCACGGCCTATGAAGGGGTGGTGGCATAAGTTTGGTGCAGTTTTGTTAAGAGGGAGGCAAAGAAATATGCAAAACATAAATTGCACAAATAATTGACAACATTTGGACACCTCTCTGTCCTCTTCAGCTCCGCTCACATCTCCAGGATTTCCATTTTATCCAAACACTTTATATTTGATGTCACAGTTTCTGTCTCCAGCTCTCTTGGAGCAGAAGGCCCCACCTTTGCCTGACGGTGAAACCACCTGTAGTTTCTTATTTGGATTTTCTGCCTCATTTTGTCTGCCTGTCCCTCTAAACTGACTTAAATATACGTTGAGTCTTGATGTCAGGGTTACAGATCCCCAGAGACGTAGCGATGATGATGATGCTGCTGCTGATGATGATGCTGATGGGACGAGCTGCTGCGCTGCTGCTTCCATACCTTCTCCGTGTGGGCGTTGATAAAACTCCTGAAGCTCGGAGGAGGTGCGGCTGGATTATTTACGCAGAGTGGATCGCTCTGATTGGTCCTGAGAGGCGCGCGCGGTGACACAGCAGTGGCTCTTAGAATATAAAGACAGAGGACGAGCCGCGCAGGGCGAGTATTGGAACTGGAGGGCGGACAGCAGCGGGACACTGGATGGTGGATGCGCCTCTGAGAGAATTAACACGGCTGGAAGTATCTGTCCAACTCCTGAGGTACTCCGACGACTCTTTAAATCTTCAGTTTCACTGCTTTGAGACTTTTAATCAGACCAAACGTCATGTTGGTTTGGCTTTAGAAGCGCAGGAAAGAATCTGGAGACAGTCAGCACCATTACGCACAGCGCGCTGCTCCACAGATGGAGGAATATTAACGTTTTTAATGACAAAATATCACATCAGACCGAATTTAAAATGTTTACAACCATATTTGATGTACAAATAGAAATACCTTATTGTACTCTTTAAACTTTTAAGATGCACAGCACTCAGCCCGAGCCAAAAAAAAAGAGTAGTTTTTGATTTCGCTGTGATTTTGGAGTTTGACTTGAATGTTTTGGTGATGTTTGTTTGTTTCAGGGATCTGGTGAAGCATGGAGTGGTATTTCCTGGTTTTGATGCTGAGCTTGCCGCCCTCCATCCACTCAGATTGCTCTTCGCAGTGTCAGAAATGCGCGCAACAGATCCTTAAATCCAACGACGCATTCAACAGCCTGGTAAGATAAACACGGCAGAGCTGGACTCACTTATTTGGACTTTTATTTAAATTTATTTTAATCAGAATACGCAGCGAAAGTCCCAAATCGTCGCGCGTAAAAGTCAAAGTCAATCTGATGCGCAAGGAGAGCCATCTGTTACAATCTTAAAATCATTGGTGGGCTTCTGGAGAGCAGTGAGTTTGATTTAAGAGCTTTGAATCTTTTTATGATGTGTGGAGGGAGGAAACGTGGCTTCCTAAGGAGATTGATTTACGCAAGTGGCCCCAGATTTTTCTTAACGATGTCAGAAACGCGCGCAACAGATCCAAAGGTTCTACGACGTGATCAGCAGCCTTGTAACATTAACCTGGAGTTACTGACCCTTTCGTCCTTTATTTTAATTTTCTGCTCGAAACTGGCAGCATATGCCATGTTATTCTGGGTGCCAAAGTAGGTTTTTCACTTGAATTCAAATTTTGCGTCAAAGTGCACCACCTGTTTTAATCTTAAAGTCAGTGGTAATAGAGCTCCAGAAAGCAAACAGTGAAACCGTGGAGCTACTTGACAGCAGAAATATGAGGAGATATGAGTTCTTGAAGTGGCGCAAATGGCCCAATCTACGCGGATCGCTTCTTACGATGTCAAATGCGCGCAACAGCTCCTCAGCTCAAATGCATTCAACACCTTGGTAAGACCCCACACAACGGGGCTGGACTTCCTTTTTTAACCCTTTGCTTTTATTTTTATCAACGAAATACGCAGCACATGAAGGGTTATACCCTTGCCTTTTACTTAGGAGTTTGTTTCCCTTATTTTTCACCCGTAAAGGTTCAAATTTTGCCCAAAGTGTTTGGAATCTGATGCGTAAAAACGTCACATCTGTTTGTCATTTAGGAAAGGGTAAGGTTTTTGGTCCGCAGAGCGTGATTTAAGGACTTTTGATCGACTTATATTGGGTAAAGTTGGGGAAAAGTGGGTCCTTCACGTAATCTAATGGCGCAAGTGGCTCCATTTACGCAAACTGCTCCTCACAAAGGCGCACGACAGATCCTCATTGTATCACACATGGCAGAGCTGGATTTCATTTTTTCTAATTATCATTTATGTCAGAAATTGATAATTAAGTTCCTTTGAGCATTTGGAGTACAGTGTTTGATATGTACTCGTTTTGATTCCTCTGAATCTCCAGGCGGGAGGGACCAAATTTTGCGTAAAAGTAGTTTATCTAGAATCTTGTGCGTAAAAGTGTGCCATTCACTTTAATCTTTCTGTTACTGACAAAACCAAAGCTCTGAAAGGGAAATAGGGAAATGTAAGGGCAGTGGAGCCCCTTAGGGAAGGACATACGGGAGAAATTGTGTTTCTTGAGGTGGTCTGGTTTGCGCCAGATGCTCAAGAGGTTTCTAGAAGAGCGCACAACTGGTCCTCAGCCTCACTGAAACAGTCTGGTGAGACTAATTTGATTATGTGGTTCTCACGCCTTAGGCACCAAACACAGCGCACAAGTATCGATAATCTGCTTTTGGAAACCAGATAATAAGTTCACAGGACTTTTATTGTTTTAAGAATTGTAGCTTTTTTGTAGTTTTCAAATCTGTAAACGCGTTGGATAAGTTTTACCCTTATCTCATCCACATTCTTTGTGAATAATTGGATTTCCAAACGTGATGATTGACTTTAAATAAAATACACGGTTGGAATTACGAGGTAACGTTTACACCTGTTGTAGGAAACAGTTGCTCATATTTTACAGATTAATTATACTAAAGTGGTTGGAAACAAAATGATTTCTGACTTTTAAGCTTCTTGGGGAAGTATTGGGAGGAAATGTGTCTATAATTGGTCAGAATTCCTCAAATATTTGCGCGTAGAATATCAAATATTGCGCAAAAGTTTCGAGAAGCTCTTGCGTAAAATGCGCCTTTAGTTAAAGCGTGTATCTCATGAATCATCTGGTGGGTGGGAGTCCGGGCTCCTGTGTATTTGGTCTAAACTGCAGAGGTGGCACTACATTATATCTAGTAAAATGGTTTCGTGGAAAAGACCAATTTTTTTTTTTTTTTTTAAATGCGTAAAATGTGTTTCCTGTATCTGCTGGTGATAGTAAAGCTGTGACAGATAACGGCACGTGATCGTGGTTGCAATGTCACGACTTAATGAACTTAGAGGAAACATGTTTGGTGAATTGTTTGGTTTGTGCAAGTGCCACTAAAATTATTTATTTTTCCCGGATCCTTACAGTGGAGGCTAATTATTGCGCAAAAAAATCCGGAATCTGTCTCATAAAGCTTGTATTTTGATAAAACTGAAGTTTTGGTGAGAAAATCCAAACTGGAGCCACTTAAAGGAAGAACTGGAGGAAAACTGTTGCTCTAAAGCTGATCTGAAGTCACACCAATATGTATTCAGTGTTCGAAATCTTTACGCAGAGACTGAATGTTGCGTAAAAAGTATCCGGAATCTGCTGCGTAAAAATGTGCCATCTGTTCAAATGCTTTCTTAAGTCAAAGCTCAAGCTCTGGAGAAGCAGACCGTGTGATTCTGGGACTTGTCAGCAACTCGGAAGGAGAAAGAAAAGAAAATCTGGGGCTTTAAACAGCAGGTTTTACTAAAATGAGACCAAATGTGATCATTTGTGCGCATGAACGCAGCTGAATCGCACCGATGTGTTCCCTGTGCGTCCTGGAGAGAAAGAGAGGGGCGGCAGCAGCAAAGATGAATAATATCAAGGGGACATTTTTGTTTAAATCATTGCGCCATCTTGTGGGCAAATAACATTTCAGACTCATTTATTTATTGTTGACAAACATGATTATTTATTAAAACAGTTTCAACGATGTGATTTGAAGGCCAGTGCTTTTCAGAGAAGTTCTGATTTGGATCTTAAGACTTTTTAAACTAAGATGATGTTTAAATAAACATGAAAAAGCTCCAAGTGCATCATGTGCCTTTGAAGTATTTTAATCTTAATTTGATAGAACATAAATATATATAGAAATAAATAGTGGGTAACATTCTTTGTTAGGACTTAATAAAGGACCTAAAAAAAAACCTCAGAAGATTTTTTCTGCTGGTTTTCAGCAGTCAAGAGACTCTGAAATGATTTTTTTTAAAGGTGTGGCTGTGACTTCTTCCAGATATATCATCCAGGAGGGATTTAGTAGTTCTGAGGCCACAGGCCACTGCTTTAAGTAATCCTAGGGTCAACAAATAAATCAATATTTATTAATCTAGTGCTGAATCCTAAAAATTACCTTTTTTTCAGGGTGCTTTATGAAAGAGTAAACCAATGGCATACTCATCCTTTATATTTTTATTTTAACACCGAGGATGTAAAAGTGGGCAGAGACAAACTTAAAATGAGAGTTCATGGTTGTGATAAATTTATGAATGCCTGGTCCAAAAATGTGTCTGAATTATTCCTTTTTCTGTTGAATCTAAGTTTATCAGATGTGTGTAAACTCGGGAGCTTCCTCAGCAGAAAAAAAACAAAGATTTAATGATTATTTCAACAAGTATATTCAAATATATCATCACTAATATTGGTATTTTTTTAGTAAAAGTGTGGCGTCTCCACTGGAATAAAACTGACTGTGCTTTACACCTCTGCAGTTTGTGCCGGTAACAGATGTGAATAAAAAAAAAGCACATCAGATGCTCAAGTAATATAAATAATCTAAAATCAGGCATTCAGAGGTAATCAGGTGAAACATAATGGGACACTTTTATATTTTAATGGTAAACATGTTGATTTAACATGTACAGCTGATAACAGCAGAAATCTACAGACACAGATATTCAACATTTAAGGTAACATTGGTAACATTGTGCTTCCATAGCAAAAAAGGATCAACTTGCTCACAATTTTAGGAGGAATATAATATATTTTTTTCTGAATTCATCGCTAAACTAATGACAAAATCACATCATGATGCTGGATGCATTTGGAGGGGGTGGGAGTGGAGAAAAACTTCATTTGTGAAACGCAGAAAATGTAAGCATTTCCCTAAAATTCATCATTAATAAGCAATAACAAAACGACCAAAAACTTTAACATTTTTCTTCTTTGGTGTCAAACAGGTTTTAGAATAATCTGATTTCTACAAGTTACTAACATATTTGTACAATTCTCAAATGCAGTCTCTCACTCAAATGACAATATTGCAAATTTCTGGAACCTCTAAATTGCAGAAATAGGCTAAAAGCTCTTCAGGAGTTCCAACAGTTTTTTCAAGTATTGACTTACAATTTTATTCCTGATTATGAGAATTAGTTTGGAAAAAAGTTTTTCAGTTTAAAAAAAATACTTTTAAAAATGTTTGCAAACTCCTGAAGCTGTCCAAATTCCAAATGATAACTCTAAAATATTTGGACAACCCTCTTGATCTAATATTTCCAAATTACTTGTGAGATTAATTTTTAAAAAAGTTAATTACTGTGCACTTTCAGAATCACTCCTCGTATTCTGCTCATAATAATCATATCTTGTCAAAGCATGAAGCCTCATGCCTTCTTTTGCTGTTGTTAAAATCTTTCATCACATCTGCAGTTCCGGTTGTACTGACCTTCTTCTTCTCTCCCTGCAGTCCTGCAGCTCAGAGTGCGAGGGGCAGCTGGAGGGGTGCGGCCCGGCTCCGGCCCTGGCCGACTTCAGTCAGGACGAGGCTGCGGCGGAGGAGGAGAGCCAGCAGGCCGACCTGGTCAAACGCTACGGAGGCTTCATCAAGAGGATCGACAAGAACAAGAACAAAATCTTCAGCTCTCCGTGGCGCGAGAACTTCATCCTGAAAGGCGGAGCGCTGCCAAAGAAATACGAGGACTTGTTGAAGAGGCTGGAGGAGCGCAACGCCCTCGAGGACGAGGATGACGGTGATAACGCCGCCGCGGAGGAGCAGCTGCTGCATAACTACGTCAAACGCTACGGCGGCTTTTTGCGTAAATTCGGCCCAAAGACGAGGAGGAGTAACTCGGAGGAGCAGGAGAGCCAGGAGCCCGAGGAGCTGCAGAAACGATACGGGGGCTTCATGAGGAGGGTCCGGCCCAAGCTCAACAACCTGAAGTGGGACAAGCGATACGGAGGCTTTCTGCGGCGCCACTTCAAAATCTCAGTGCGCTCAGTGGAGGAGCCGTATTACTCCTACGACGATCTGAGCTTATAGACCCACCTGCAGGACGAGAAACAAACTAAAAAGAGAACTGACGCAGGTTCACCTCCGACCTTTATCACCCCAGTCTCATCCTGCCTCCGGCTTTATCGGCTGCCTTCTGTGTAACAACATCTGTGTGTAGTTGGCATCTCCGTCTGTCACTCAATAAAGGATGCTTGTTTAATAAAAACACAAATGGAAAGCTGCTCTTCTTTCTTCAGGGACAGACTCGCTTAAGTAGGGCTGGGTTATTGGACAACTGTTCGGCTCGTCACACTCATAACAGATTAATCCATACGTATGATGTAGAAGCTCGCGCTGTTGATAGCCATTAGCTTAAACTACCTTAGACTATCATCTTACACCACACAGATGCATCATTTAACACTTGTATGTCTGGGTTAAAAATCAATTTAATCTATTTCCCTTCAAGTGGTTCATAATCGATCCATAAAATCCAAAGATTGATCTTTTAACTTTGGTTGTTTTTTCTTATTGCATGTGCAGAGAAGCAGCCTGTAGTATCAACCCTGCTAGCCTCCCGTGATCAGCGTTTAGCAAACTGATCAAGATCTCTGAGATGTTACTGCAGCAGTCAAACAAACATGGAGGAAGAGAGCAGCACTATAGAGTCACCACCGGAGAGTTTAAAAGTTGACGTTTGGACATATTTCAGATTTAACAAGCACGAAAGAAAAGACAAGTTGGACAAACAACAAGTAACTTGCAGAATATGCATTAATGTGTATCATTAATATGATTAACGTAACTGCTTTGGGTTCAATTAATGATGTAAAAACAATTTTTAATGTACCAGGTCAAAAGATTACTTTTTAAATTTATAGCATTATTCTTACTGAGATATCCCAGACTGAAATAATATCGAATTGAATCGTGAATCAATTTGAGACCTTGTAATATCGAATTGAATTAATCCAGAAAATCTGAATTGATGCCCAGCCCTACTCGTAAGACAGAAAATGTGTTTGTTCCACTGAGCCAAAGTCCGGACTGATATTAAGCAGTTTCTGATTTTCTTTGGCTTTTTTTTTTTCTAAGCAAAATAATTTAAAGTTATATTCTCAACATGCTTGAAGAGTATGATTCAACCTTACAAGAGGCAATGAAAAGCAAAATCCATGCTGCCTATTTGATCCTAATTTCAGCATCAAAAGCTGAATTTTGTCGAAGAAGAACCGCGTCGTATTCTGCCTGAGTTTTAGATTTTGCTGTATAAAGCACTGGTGTAAACTGAGACTAAAACAAGAGCTTAATCTTTGCATGAAACATGTTTATGTTGCCTCAAAAAGCCAAAATTTATAAATAAAGGAAGAAATTCACTTATTTTCCATTTCAGATAATCACCACATAGCAAAAGCAAAATGATTAACATTCAGGTTTTTGCTTGACAAATATCACAGTGGCCAAATTTGAAAACAATGCAATAATATAAATATTAAAGCCTAACTGATTAATTTGTTTTTTTTTCTATTCATTTCTTAGCCTTTCAAAGTGAGATCAGTCCCTGTCTACAGATTCAGCTACCAGTGAAATGGAGATTAAAACATTTTGCTAAGATTGTTTCAGTCATATTTAAGTTAGGGCTGCGATCGAAGTTAAAGGAATATTACCTCCTCACAAAAATCTGAGGGCCAGACAGGAAGCCTGGTGTTAATGCACAGACCTCAAATCCAGCTCACACCTTTTCAGAGAATAAAGCGTGAAAAATGATGTTTTTTTCTCACATAACAGCATCAAATAACTGGTTATAGGAACACACTGTGGCCATCTAATTAACCCTTTAACGAGCTGCTCAACTGTTTTGCAGAGGTGATCATTAAATTCAGGGGTGTTGGATGTTTTAAAGCACAGAACAAATAAAATCATTCTTTGAATCGTCAACACTTCAGGAAACAGAAAAGTCCACAAACAAAATAAAAACCAGACATTTTCCTACTGTGGGATTTAACGGTTTTAAAAGCGAAGAGTTAGTTACTGAAGACATAAAAATGCTGAAAAATTTGGGGCAAAATCAGAAAAGGCAGAAACGTTTTTAAATAGAACAGCAAAAAAGAACTTAAATAGATGATACTGAGTTTGACAAACAAAAAATACTTTGATGAATAACAAATTATACATGAATCATCATATCAGTAAATGGTTCAGTACTTTAAAAAATAATGATGGTAACAATAACAACTTTTAGATTTTAAAACCTTTAATCCCCACAAAGAAAATGTTCTTTTGTTGTTCGCAGTTTTTTCTGTGTTCTATTTCTAATGGCCCTTTTCCATTGGCCCTACTCAACTCTACTCGACTCTACCCGACTCTACTCTACTCGCCTTGTGCTGCTTTTCCATTAGCCCCAGTCGCCTGCCCAACAGGGTGCAGTGTCGCTGTAAACAGCTGAGCGGCACTGCAGTGACATCATTTTGAGCGCGACACAACAATCTGTGGCTTTTTGTCACAAACCGAGTAAAAAAGGAAAGCAGAAGAAGGCTGCAGGTGGTAAGAAGAAATACCCCTTGAGAAGCACAGGAGAGTTTTGGAAGCTATACAACAGAATGAAGCCGAGGACGAGAGCAATCCAGCTGCAAAGAAAAGACGTATGAGGGTAAGCTAATGGTAGCTACCGCTAGCATGCTAGGTCGTCGCACTCATGACTCATCGATGATGACATTGTCTGACCAATCAGTAGCCGGCAGTCGGTGACATCATCTTTTAGTATGGACTCAGCTCGCTTAGAACCAGAGCGGAGTAGGTACTAAAACTAGCTTGTTTTAGGAGGTACCAGGCTAGTGGAAACACGCTGTAAATCGAGTAGAGCCAAGTAGAGTAGGGCCAAGGCGTGCTAGTGGAAAAAGGCCATATCTCTCTCTCCATATATATCTATATATATATAATGTTTTATAAGTTATGACTCTGTGAATTGTGACGTGAATGTAGCCAATCAAGAAGTGAGCTGACTGAGGAACAATGAAACGGACGTAAATAAAATACAAACATGGCCGACCTGAAATATAAAGTTTGGTGGAGCTCTGAAATGGAGGACCTGCTCACATGTTCACACTGGCTCCAGGATTTTCTTTCATTTAGTTCAGGATTTTCCCCACAAGACCTCATCATTCCCTCTTCCATGTTGTGTTTTTGGTTGTTGTTGCTTCTTCTTCATTTCAGTTGAATCACGTTTGATCAGATTTTGGTCTTTGAGGACTAGATTCTAGATCTGTGGTGGGACAGAACGGTTATAAGTGTGCACGCCACACACAGGACGATCCAAACTGTTTAATTTTTGATTTTTTATCTTCATGCGTGAGCTCCCTAACAGATAAAACATCTCTGCAGATTTAGAAAAGCCTGATGTGTGGACCTCGCTTTAGTAGGAGGGCCGCATGTGGCCCCCAGGCTACTGGTTGCCCACTGCTGATCTGTGCTGTAAAACATAATAATAAACAAATAGTAAACAAGCTCTGCTTAGTGAGAAAAGTCAAAGAAATTCAAGAAAACACCTCCAGCACGTTGTCAAACCTTCTTTCTCGCCCACATCAAGGCAAGAAACCGAGGGGAAAACAGAGAGGCACCGTTCAGGATAAAATGTTGCGTCACGTCGTGCTGCATCGCTCACGGGCTGTTCGAACACAAATGATTATTTTTGTAAATAACCTGATTCTATCACTGATGCTCACGAGCGTTCAGAGAGGATGAGCACTGAAATAAAACATGTCACACATTAAACTCTTGAGATTGTTTTGATACAGCTGTACCAAATGTATTTGTTACAAAAACATATTTACAGTCACGTTAAAACCCTCCTCACTGCAGACTGATGATCTGTTAGAGTCCAGGAGGGCAGGTCGAGGCCTTCAGAGAAAAGTTCATGAGCTCTGTTCCGACAATAAATAAAGTGAATCACCTGCTGCAGTCGGCCGTGAGCTCCTGTGTGCCTCACTGCTGCTCCTCCTCCCCCTCCTCTTTGGCCGCCTCTGCCTGACCCTCCTCCTCGCCCTCCGCCTGGCTCTCCTCCTGCGGGACTTCTGCAGCCGTTTCCGTGGCGTCCACCACACTGATGCCGCCGACCTGCTGCTGGAGGGCCGAGCTCTGCGCGGCGGCCAAACCCTGCAGCCCCGAGGGGAGCGTCACCAGCTGGAACTGCGGCCCCACCACCTTCACGAAGGCCGGGGAGCTGCCAGCGCCCTCCTGACCTGCCGCCGTGGAGAGCACGGTCAGGTTGGCGGCGTCGCCCCCCAGCTCTGACCCGGAGAGCGGCGAGGTGAGGAGGGTGTACCCGCCCAGGTTGGCCCCTGCCTGACCCCCCGCCACAGTCAGGACCTTCCCGAGCGGCAGGCCAGAGAGCTGGTTCAGGGGGAGAGTGATCTGAGTCGGGGTGGCGTTGACGGCAGCAGGGCCGGAGACGGCACGGGTCAGACGGGGGCGTTTGGGCGTGGGAGGGGCGGGGACTGGGGCGAGGGTCATCAGGACGTTGTTGAGGTGCTGGGATTTACTCTTCAGCTCTTTGGCTCGCTTCCTGTGTTCGTCACACTGCTGCTCCAGAGCTGCAAGACAGAACACAAACAGCCAAAAACTACAGAATGAATTAAAATGAATGAATGAATTTTATCAAACATGTGCTCGTTTCACACGAAGTGGACTGAAAAAGAACAAACAAAACCAATGAGAATAACAGAAACAACAATATTTGTTGGAGCTACTTGTTTATTTTTTGTATTCAGTAGAGATGTAAAGAAATGGTCAACTTACGAAACGATACGAAATACAAAACAGGGCTCATTAAACAAAATAAAGATTATAGAAAATCTCCAACAGTAGGAAGTTGTGCAAAAATCTCATTTTCTTTATTTTCTCCCTAATGCAGACATACAACAAATACTGCTGCATCAGTACAAAATAAATGCTCTATAACAAAAACAAAAATGTAGTTTTTTCCCCTTATTTAGACTACAGTGCAAATCCAAACATAAAATCTCAATAAAAAGTGCTTTGTTGTTGTAACAATCAGGATAAGTACATTCTTGAATGAAAAGGAAAACAAACAGCAGTCCTCAGAGCTGCAGTTTAGACCTATAAATGTCTGAACTGTGAACTATAATATTTAGCCTATAACAGTGCATATACTTCTGATCTTCAAGTATGATCAAATTCTGTCAACTCAACAGTAGATGCAAAAATCAAATATTGTTTTTTATGCAGACTTACACAAACATACAGTTGCTGCCTGTCTCCAGTTCAAAGTAGTTGGTAGTTGTACTTGCCGCAGTATACGGAGAACTGTGGCCGCATATTTTGCACACGGTTGTTGTTTTGTTCGCAATCTTCTCACTGTTCACTCGTCTTTACATGGGAAGCCAAAATAGGTCCACACAACCGATTTATTTGACGAAGGAGCATCAGCTAATTCCTCGACCTCGTCTTCCTCCATTCTGAAGCGAGTGTTTTGCTACGGTAGGCGAGGAGGGTAAAAAATCACCAGTCTCAGTGGTGCGCGGCGCCCCTTCGCGCTTTTATTTCATGCTTTTATTTTGTGCGTCTTTGAATTTTATTTCATCATTTATTACTTCGCGTTACACCCCTAGTATTTAGTAGTTTATTTTCATTTGGAATTAATTATAAGTATTAATTGTTAGATTTATCTACATTTGAATTTGTGTGATCTGTATAAACAGTATTATGACTAATTCTTACGGCTCTTTTCTGCAGTTTGGATCGTGAGTGTGTTGTACATTTCTAAGTATTACACCAAACCTCTGCACAGCAATGTAAATATGGAATATCCTCTCTTTTGTTTAGTTTTATAGCTCGAGCAGAGTCGACATTTTCAGAGTTAAAGACCCTGATGGTTAATGCAAAGAGAGCAGAGCTGTGGCGTAATCGTCTCTTCTTCTCTTAAGTTAAATCTGTTCACTGACCTGCGAGGCTGCGGGTGTACTGCTCTCTGTACCGGTCCATCTGGCTCTTGTGACTCGCCAAAACCTTCTTCACCAGGTCCAACATCCCGAAGTTCTGCACGATGTTGTTGAGCAAAACAGCGTCTAAAAAAACACAAGATTCAGAGAAGGCAGAAAAGATGAACAGTTTTTATAGTATTTTTAGACTCAAAACAGAAAAGCATAACTAAAAAATGAGCTTTTCATGGAAGTGAAGGCAATTATGTAGCTTTTCCACTTCAATAAATCTGTATTTACATATATTCATAATAAGTTAATGTGTTACCTTCGCCTAGGAGGTTATGTTTTCATCAGAGTTTATCTGTTAGCAAGATTACACAAACACTACTGGACGGAATTACATGAAAATTTTACCAGAGTTTTAGTTTGGTCCAAGGAAGAAGACAATACATTTTACAATCTAATGCAGCGTCACAAAAAACACTGAAGTTAATAATAGCAAATTCCATTCATTTACAGCATTGTGGGAAATGTAGTTTATTTGCAAACTGACATTTTTAAGCCTGTGTCACTACATTTCCCAGCCTCCCTTGCAATGCCAGCAGAGGAGCTCTGCTAACACATCGGCTAACAACAGCCGGGTAGATCCACGTTTTTTTCTGACTTTGTACCTGGAAAGCTGATAACTCTGAAATTACATCTTTCACACTCCCCTCTTTCCAGCTCAGATGTAAATGACACACAGCTTTCTCCACACGGACAGAGTTTTAGTTTTAGTTCTAGTTTTAGCTTTATTTTACCAGGAGGTCCAAATATGAATGACATTCTTTTCATAAAAGTGACCAAGGTAGAAGATAAAGATATCTAGTTTTTTACCGTTATTTCAGGTACTATTCCCCACAAAAGTAAACTTGAAAAAAAAATTCTAAGAATGCTGAACAGACTGATAAGATGATCGAAATGATTGACAGTTTAAGAATGAGAGCAGAACAGGGATGGGCATTGAATAGGAAAAAATTTCATATCTGGATTTCGATACGATATGACTGTAGGTTTGGTGAAACAAAGTATTTTTCAGAAAAATAAAAACATCATAATACAAGCGGATGTGGAAAGTGCAGTTTTATTTACAAGAAATCTATATTGTTTATATTGTTGCTTTTTCAATATATATATCTAAAAAGTTCATATCGTGATATAGATATGAATGATATATCTTTCAGCCCGAGAATCGTTAACAGCTCAAATCAAAGAGTCGATATCATGAGACTTTTTGCTAATCATTTCTCTTATCATTTCCTTCCACTGACAGGGCTCAGAAGCGTCAGAACTGTGGATTATTTTTTTTACAAAAGGCTCCTACTGCACAACCTTCAGTGAGTGGAAACACCAGAAACAGAAGCAGTTATCTGTGCTGTGACGTGTGTTCGACATTGTTGACACTGAAACTCTACAGGCCAACATTTGCCCACACGGAAAATCTGCAGGAATCAATGAGGGAATCGTTAAAGAATTGGATCGATTAGCAGGATTTTTAATAGCACTGGTATCAATAAAATCGTATCAATTCCCATCCCAAGAGCAGAAATGGTCTCTTTTGAGAGAGAGACAGTTTGGGAAATTTTATGGATATTCAAACATGACAAAAGTTTCCAAAGTGTCCAAAAACATTTCATGATCATTTCTCTTCAAGAATTTGTGTTTCAGTTTGATCCAAAATGTCTCCAAAATTTTGGTCTTTTCCTTTTGATCAGGAGCCAAAACTTTAGGGACTCTTTTTTATTATTTTCCTCACAGGAGTTGTGAGATAAAACCAAACTTTAAATAAATAACACTCAGACCATGAACCACAGGGTTTATCCTCAGGAGCGGTCTTAAAGGTGCTATGACGAGAATCTATTTCCAGCGACATAAAGACTCTGCTACCCATGAGCACGCACGGCGACTGTCGTAAAGACGTGACCCAAGCCAAAGTGTGTGTTTGTTGTGATGCTAATGAATGCAGCTCGTACCTTCCTCAGAACTCTGCATTGCTTTACAACTTCTTTTTCAACAACTTACAGGATGCAAAAGCGGCCGAGGTAATGTATCTCTTTTAGTTCACAATTTGGTAGTTTTTGATGTGTGACAACAAGCAATTTTTGGAAAACTTAGTAAGTCTGGTTATATCTTTTATATCTCTACTTACAATATGCCTGGGCAGTCTGAATGATAAATTTGCTCTAGTTTTAATTGTCTCGTTCCTAGTTGAGAATGAAAGTATTCCAGTGAGACCTTCCAAGGCTCAGGAATGCAAGCTCAAATAGTATATAGATAACCATCTATTTTGATGCTATCAAACTCATAAAGTGTGTATTTTGGATACTATGCAACTCCATAGAAACCAGAGTTAGAGCCCATCACGGTAGAATTGGTCGTCTTTCAAAACTTGTTCAGGGTGGAACATGTGAGCTGCTTACCGTTGTTTCAGGGATGCTCCAGAACCTTGTGCGTCACAGACGGAAGTTTGTGCAAAAGTTTTTTTCACCATCAGACATGTGTTGTAGCAGCACTGCAAACCTGCACTGCCATCTACTGGACTGGCATGCACACTTCCATGATCTACTAGCCCCTTCAGCACCTCCTGCAGCTCCTTCTGAAAGTCCTCCACCACCTCATCCAGAAGCCCCGCCTCCTTCACCGCACGCCAGAACGCCACCGAGTCCTCTGGAAACACAGAAATCGTGAAGTCGATAATCGGGAGTGTTTTCGATAACGAGCGTGTGAGCAGGTCGGTGATCACCTCCAATGGCCGTGACCCACTCTGACGTCTCCTCCGAGGTGTCTGAAAACGAGGCCGAGGCTCCGTTCACTGAAACAGGAAGAGGAAATAATGATCAGTAAAGAGAAAAGAAAAAAGTCAGTGCAACCAACAACCAATGAGAAAACAGCATGATTAAAAAACAAAATCAAAAGGTCACTGACATTCAGAAATCAACCTAAATCAGCTGCTGGAGTCACAATGACGTGTGATAGTGTCAGCAAAAATATGATTTAATACAACTTTGTAAAGGAGGATGTTAAAGGTATAAGGAAAACAAAAGGGAAGGTGAACAATGAAGCAGAAAGACCTGGAGACTAGAGGGCCTGATATTAAAATAAAGTAATAAGCTGTATATAATAATCAAAACAAAGGGATAGTTTAACAAGTTACGGTGGTGAGATTGTTTTCTTTGTTCATATACCTAAAGGTTAGTGATCAGTCACACTTTTTTTGTTATTTTTGTAACTTTTCATGCATTAGAGTGAAGAACAGACTGTGCGTTTGCGTGCGTCCAAGTCTGAAAAAGGATAAAAACAAATCTAAAAGTACCTAAAAGTGAACATTAATGTGTTTTTTTCTGGTTGAGATTATAACTTAATTTTATTTGAAGGTTTAAGGCTGTGATTACTTTGCTGGTTTTGCTGTGACCTACTTTTATTTATAAGCATGAGGTGTGCTTAACTCTGGGGGGTGGGATTAATTTAAGGTGAGGCGCTTTTAATTTGATATGTTTTGTGGAGTTTCATTCCATTTTTTTTACCACAATTGTTGATTCTGATTTGATATATTTTCTTATTTTTTTAAAGAGGTTTTTGACTTTTTTCCACTATAATCATCTTTTGATTATTGTTGTTAGCATTATTGGAACTGATACAACTGTTTTTTTTTTTTTTAACAGAACTTTTTATGTTATGCTTCGGTTTCTGTGCATGACGTAGGGCTGGAACATATCTTTGTGTATTTTTGTGTCATCTTCTGTCTTGACTCCTTGGAGCAAACACGGGACTTGTTGTATGTAACAATATTAAGAAATGTTTGTTCTTTTGAAGGAACCAATAAAACGTAAATAGAAAAAAAAGACGATTTCTACTTTACGTAAAAGAGCCCCCCTTGTATATTT
Organism: Scarus forsteni; assembly: GCA_036419115.1. Classification (NCBI taxonomy): domain Eukaryota; kingdom Metazoa; phylum Chordata; class Actinopteri; order Labriformes; family Labridae; genus Scarus; species Scarus forsteni. Next base: position 3,123,484 of record JAZDUH010000145.1, read on the forward strand.
TATCGTAACTTTAGAAAAATAAAAGATTGAATGTTATAGATGGATGGTATAAAAATTCAGTTGACTGAAAAGCTCTTCACCCAGGTATCCAAATATTTCCACTTCCTGTATCAGTCCTTAAATCCTCATTTTCTTTCTCTTCAGCTTTACTAATAATCCAATCTTCTCCCAAGAAGTTAAAATGACTCTCAACATGCCTCACATCACAGGATAATCAGGTAAGATTGTCTTTAGGAGGAACAAAGAAATTGGTCATTTTGAAGTATCCTACCTAATTATTGCTTACCAGAAAGTACTTGGAGAGCACAAAGCTCACATACATCTCTAAGCAGTAGTGTCATGATAAAGTTGATTAAAATGATTAGTGACCTAAAAACACACACCTAACACCCAGAATCATGTTGAAATCATTATTAGTTAGACAGTTATTGAGCAAAAATAACTGTTCACTATTGATGTATATCTGCATCACCAACAAAATGAATCATTTTAATATGAAGCCGTTACCAACATATGCTTGATGGAGGTAATAATCTGGTTAAAGGTTATGATGAAGTTTGTAAATGGAGGCAGAGGAGCTCACACCAACCTAAACTGGACATGAATTTGTTAAAACATATTTCAGTAGATAAAAAAGCAGGAATAACTTTTTGTATCAATCAGAGAGATACTGTCTTACCGTACATCTGATTTAAGAAAATCTCAGCATATCTAAAAATCCTTGGACATTTCTGAGCCCTAACAGAACCATCCATCTGTGGTCTAATCCTAATTAAAGCAACTCTTTCCCTAACGTGTCTCAGGCTGTGGACTTACAGTCAACTGACGCCGCAGCAGCAGGCAGCAGCTCGGCCTGGTCGCTGCTCAGAGACACTTTGGTTCCCACCAGGTCGATCTTGGTGCTGCGGCAGGTGTTGGAGCAAACCTTCTCATGCTGGTAAAAGTCCAGCTCCCCAGAGTCCATGATCTTCCTGTGAAAGTATGATAAAGTATGGTAAGTGATGAAGGAGAAGACGGGAATCTAAATCAAATACAAACTCTGAATTAAGTGATAGAACAGCTCCACCGTGTGGCCGTTTGTGGCATCACATCAGACACCAGGAGGGGTGAGAAGGTCGCTTCATGTTCCTCAAATTAAGGTGCAACAATAATTAATTACTTTTATTTCAGCATTTAGATCCTAAACTATGACGAACCCTCCTTTACTTTTATTTCTGCTTTTAATCTGCAACCTGAACAAAACTTTATTTTGATCATCATGATCAGGATAAACTGTTTTTAAGGGAATACTGACAAATACAAGGTAAGTGTGTCTAAATAAGGCTAAATAAAAATGTGCTGGTAAAAGTATTTTTAATAGGTAATAACTCAATTTTTCCTTTATATTAGACTTGTTATAACACATTAAATATAATGGCTTTAATTACTAGTGTTGGATAAAACAAGCTTCGTAAATCATAAACCTCAACGATGTGTTGAGTTTTTGTAAAATTCTGATCTATTTTAAAGCAAGATACACGTTAAGACAGCATTGTTTTAATAGATATTGTTGTTTTTGGTGGCAAAATAAAGCTTGAGCATGATCAATGATGTCCAAATTTCATGTAAGCTTCATAAACTGTGATATGATGACTCTAAGGGCTTTCACACTGGCACAGCTCCATGTGGTTCCAGTTCCCAGTTCTAAGTTTGAACCGGTCAGCGTGTTCAGACTGGAAAAAAATTAGTTTGGAGCCTTAAAGGTTGGTTTCAGTTTGTAAACTGTGACTTTATCAGCGGGTATGTTGTATTCTGTGTTGATAACTCGAGCAGGAAGGCGAGGATGTGGAGGGAAATGAAGAAGAAGGGCCTGAAGTAGGGCTGAATGATTTTAGAAAAAGATCTAAATGCAATTTTTCTGGCAGCTATTGAGATTTCAACTTGATTCACAGTTTTCTTCAAATCAAGCTTCAGTGCAAAATTCACTATCTTTAAGTAACATTAACAAACATGACAGAAACTTACATCATACCATCAAACATTAAAGGTTATTTCTCTAAGGCGAGGAGGAAAACTAAAGCTAAGAAACGTTTCCAAATGTACTAATTAACAAGAAACATGCATGTACACTCTTTAAAGTCCATGACCAACAGCAGTTATTACAACTGAAGAACTAAAATAGCATCTTTGACTGTCTTCAATTAAAAATGTACTGAAAAAAAATCTGTAAAAAATTAATTAATATTAAGAAAAACAAAATTCAACAATTCCAATAAAGGAAAAAAAACAGAATTGTCAAAGCAGTATATCAACCTTTGGTGATTATGGACATGAGTGATGACATGTGACAACATCGTCATGAGCAAACAGTCAACACAAGAACTCACGACTTCAATAAGAAAACGATAAATCATTTAGCTCTAACGTGAAGGGGTCGAGTGAGGACACGAAATGTTTGATGGCATTTTGGGCATCACCAGAATTTCAACTGAAGCTTGAGAGCAGTACAAGGTTGCTGGATGAAAACAGAAACTTTAATTAAAGCAGCAGACGCTTTTAGAATAACTATGCAATCCACATTTTGCCGGTGTGTTGTCTACATCCGCCTGAGTACCACGGAATAGCACCCTCACACTTTCATTCTGCTTAAACAGGTTTGAATGCAGGCTGGTTCACTAGAAAGAACCAAGACCCTTAGAATATTTTCACACCAACCATATTTAGTGCGCATCAAAGAAGTTTTGGCCCAGGGTTTGGTACGTTAGTATCAATTTGAATGCAACCACCGCACTTTGGAAGGGTGGTCTCGCTCCGCTCCATCTCCCTACATTTGGTGCAGCTTCACTGGTGTGAAACAAAGTGGTCCGAACCGATCTACTTTTGATGCATTATGGATATTGGAAGCACTGAATTATGGGTAAAGTCCTTTATTGTCTATATCCTGTTAATCCTGCAGTTGAATCTTTTGCTTACTCATTTTGTCGATTTGTTTATTCTGGTTGAGGATTACGATGATTTACGAGGGTCCAGAAGGTCGCTGATGCCATCTCAAACATGATAAAAAAACACATTTGAAGGAAAATGTAGAAGACAGTGAAACGTAAACATTGGTTGTTTGGTGTAGGAAATGGTTACCATGGTAGCCTCTTCTTCGTTCTCCTCCGTAGCAGGTTTGGTAACCAGTTACGTGCATATCACCCCCTGCTGTTTCAAACTGAGTAAATACACAAGTGGGCCCGGGCACGGTTCGATGTTGCAAGTGTGAATGAAAGTCAGCGGGGGAGGGTGAAGGGGGGCGAACCACGCCGCAGTACGGTTCGAAACAAGTGGGCCTAATGTGAAAGTTCCCTAAGAATCCAAGACTGAATTGGTTCCAGACCCAGAACCATGCCAGCATAAAAGCCCTCATTACAAACTGTTGACGTGTCACCCAAAAACTCAAGTTTTAACAACATTCATTAATCTGTTTTTCAAATTTATTGATCCAGGAGAAAATAATCAGATGTTATTAAATTCCACCATCCAGTTGAGAAATACGCAGATGTAGTTTTTGGTTTGTATTGCCCGACCCTAAGTGACGTGGTTCAGATAAAGTGTTTGTGTGTTCGATGAGTCCAGACCTGAGCATGGTGCCGTTGAGGCGGATCGCTCTCTTCCAGTCCTTCAGAGTCGATTTTCCTGCCAAACACACAAACTCCTTCGGACTGATGAGCTGCTCGTTGAACTGATCAAAAAAAAAAAAAAACACTCATGAGCGGAGATCGGTCATTTCATCTGATTTCACTCAAACACGGCAGAAAAATCACGCTTACCTGAACACATTTCACGTTGATCCCTGGACAGACAAACTTCTTCCAGACCAGCGTGGCTTTGGCGTCTCCACAGGTGATCGGGTAGAAGACGTCGGCCTCCACGTCCACCTCCTCCGTCAACTTCACTACAGAGACAGAGACAAACGGACTATAACCTCCTAAAATAAGTTTGAGCAGCAGTCTACAAACTTTGACCTAAACCTCGGAGGTCACGTTACCAATGACAGCCTCTTCTTTCGACAGTGTCTCTGCTCCGCCCGCCTCCGCTTCAGGAGCGGCGTGTAGCTCCTCCTCCCTGCAGATGTGACAAAAACAGCATGTTTTTAAGTTTCTGTTTAGCATAGCAAATTACAAACCCTAAAACAGGGATATTCAATTAGAGATTCCGTCAGGTCTGATATTCAGACTTAGGACACGAGCTGGGCCGGACATTTTTGGTAGACATCGAGTAAATTTAACCACGTAAAAGAAACAAAAAGATAACCAAAATACTGGATGGACATCAATTTATTGCCATATCCAAAAGAGCATAAACTCATAAAAAAGCAGTACTTAAACTAAACTTATGCTGAAATACTGTTTCTTTAAATTTAACACTTAAAACATTTAACTTGAACACGTATTGACAGGTAAATACAAGCACATATTAAGGTGTGTATGAACTAGGGCTGGGCGATATGACCTAGAAATAAAATCCCCGATTTTTTCCCACAACACTCGAATTACGATTTTAATCGATTTTTCCCTCCCAAAAAAGAAACAAAACTCCCAGTGACATAAAAATGGAACAAATCAAGTCTTGCCTTTATGTTGTCTAAATGTTTCCCTCTTAAAGTCAAAGTCTGGGTCATAAAAGGTTGATTATGTAGTATAAACGTAGGCAGGTTTGTCTACATAAACACTAAAAGGCTGAGGTATTTTTACAGTATTAGCATGAAACTCTCTGATCAACATTTAATCTACTTAAATAACAAATACAAGCCTATAAAAGTGCTGTGCAAACCCTACAAGGCCGACCATCATGACAATTGTAGGTTTTTTTTTTCCAAAAATTGCAACTACTTACAATTGGACTAAGGCAAGAGAAAAAATCTTGATTTTTAATTTTTTAAATCTTCTGCAGAAAATAATTTGAATTAATCATTTTAATTGATTTTTTTGCCCAGCTCTAGTAGGAAGATATAAAAAGTGCAGAATAAAAACTCCATCTTTTGGTCACATTTGAAAGTGCATCAAAAGTAACTTGCTTAACAGAAGCCTTTCAGAATGTGTTGCATTCAATGTCTGTAATAATGTTGGAATTTTTGTGAAACTTAGTAAAAGGTTTTTCTGTTTTTCTCGAGTCCCAATCACGTTGATTTCGGGCCACATGTGGGTTGCTTTTTGGCCGCGGGCCGCTAATTGAATAGGGCTGCCCTAAAGAGTTGCATTCACCCTGGCTGGGCGTCCAGCTCTGCAGTCACCAGCACCGCTTTGTCCTCCTCCACCACGGCGGGCAGATCCTCCTCAACCGCCTCAGGGATGGTGACGATCACGACCTCGTTCACGCCCGGCAGGCCGCCGACCTCCGATGAAGCCATGGGGCGAAGATGCAACTGAGGAATAAACAGAGAGCAGCAAACAAAACACTTGATTATACACATTTCATTTGATTAACAAAAACATTTTCTGTCTTCTCTTTTGTTAGGGAAACATTTTTTGGGGGGTGGGAGGTGTTTTAGGTCTTTATTGACAGGAGATGGGGACAGTGGATTGGTTTGTGAAGGGAGAAGGACACTCTGCAAACTGGATTCAGACCCGGACCAGCAGAAGTATCAACATAGGTCGCTCCTGATTGCTTAACATCCCATCAAACCAGAAACACTTCTGAGATTCAAATGAACCATTGGTGTTTAACAAATAACAATTAACATGGTTATTTGTTTTCCATCAGTTAACAGTAAAATCCACTGGTAACTTTATATCAAGACATTCTGAAAATTATTCTGAAATTATGCTCGAAAGTAGAGGATGCGGTTTAATTTTAATACTAGAACAATATCAGTATTGGCAGATATTCACCAAAAAAAGGATAAATATTTTGTTGATGTTTACAGCTGATATTTTGGCCATATTCACAGATCAGGCATAAAATCATGAGCACTGACAGGTGAAGTGAATAACACTGATCATCTCTTCATTACGGCATCTGTTAGTGGGTGGGATACTTTACACATCAAGTAGGGATGCACAATATTATCCGCATGATAAACAGATCAGCAGATACTGGCCAAAAAAGTTGAATATCAGCATCATCCAGTATTTAATTTTCTGCCGATATTACAGCTGAAATATCTGCAAAATAAACAAATGATCCATATCACTGCACCTTATCATCACCACACAGGTACACTTAAAGCAAGATGTTCATTTCTTGTTCATTGATTTTCTTAAATTAAACAAATAGACTCTCACTTTGAAAGCATCAAGTCCATATTCACACATTAAAGACTTTCTGCTGCAGGATTTGAGTGAGTAGGAAAAGGGCCAAAGAGTGATGGGTGGACTTCATGGATCATCCAGGACGTTTTTGGTCTGCGGTGGCTGATAAAATGAACTTTGTGCCCTTCTCAAAATCACTTGTTTTATTCAATTATGACTCATACTTCATTCTTTTAATAAAGGTGTTTCCTCAGTTCATCACACACACAGTTCTGTTGCGTTAAGGTCTTCATAAATGTCTTATTTCTATCTGTTTTTGATAAAAATGGGTTTGTTCTTATTAATATATCACAAGTTTATGCTAAACATACTTTCTGCTATTAATTCTTTGTTTATTTATGAACGATATATGCTTTATAAAAAGCACTTTACACATACAGCTTGATTAACTGATTGTTAAAGATGATGATGTGGATCTTTGATGGTTTAATTTGGTAGAGTTTCAGCCTAAAGCTGCATCACTGCAACCTAACCCTAAAGAGTACAAGTACCCCAGATTTTTACACATTTAAGAGATAAAACTGAGCTTATAGTCATCTTCATTTTAGTAAAAATTGATTAAAAACACCGCAGTGTCTGAGGTGGTCTGCTCGGTGATTAATGTAGAATAATCTGATTTCTTAAGAGTTTGAACGGAGTTAGCCGTCCCTCCTCTGAGATAATGAAGCTAAAACCCTCACATATCAAACTGAATAAATGTATAATAGTATGGTGAGACTTACCTTTAGTTTTTGAAGATAAATCAGCCGTTAGTCCGTGAAGATCGTCTCCTCTCAGGATGGAAACATCAGCGTCTGCAACACTTAGCCTGTTAGCTTAGCTTAGCCTCGATGCTCATTTTCCAATAAAAATAAAGAGCAGCTCAATAATTCATCAAGCTGCTATTACATTATTCATCATTTCTTACAAACTCAAACTGGTTAACTTTTAAATATATTTAAATACAACTAAACGAGCAGGAAAAATCACAACATCAGGAGAATAAATAAATGATCCGAGGGTGTTTGGTTATTTCTTCTTCGTTGGTTCATTTGGGTCGTGATGTTTCAAAATACACCAACATCGCCCCCTTTCGTTCAACTGGAGAGCGGCACATTATTCGATGGAAACAGACGAAGTGAACTTTTCATGTTAAAAATGACAAAATATTGGGTGTAAAGACTAAATTATTAGCTCTATGGAGACACGCTAGTGTAATAGAATTAATAGAAGTCCTTGATTACTAAAATATTGTTAACTTTTTTTTTTTTAAATCGAGAGAAACTTCAGCAAACTGAAGAAATTCTCACTACTGTTTTTGGTGTTTGTAGTTTATTTCTTCTTCAACATGTTTGTTTATGAACTGCTCAGAGAGCTTTAAACTGCTGCTGTCAGGCAGACGATACAGAACAATAAAAACAAGGAGCAACAGATTTAAGAACAGTTTTATTAAACTGTTGCTAAAATAATCATCTGATGTCGAATATATGCTTAAAAGGACAGAAAGTCTGCTTGTGTGTGTGGGCATGGCTCCTGTTTATATATTTTACCTGTTGAAAGATTTATTTTAGCAGTTTCATAATTTCATTTAGCTGTTTTATAGTTTTTGACTGTTTTATAACTAATTCTACCTGATAATTTATTTGTTTAGCCATTTAAATATATTACAATTGTTTAAACTTATTCAAGCTGTTCAACATTTTATCCTTGTTTTTTTCATACTTCATAAGAATTGCTTTAATGACTAACTGAACTATTTTTAGCTTTCATTTACACGATATTGTTATTCATACCACATGATTTACAATTTGCTTTAGCCAGTTATAAAATATATTTTAGCTGCTTTATAATTTATTTTTTTGAACTTATAATTCATTTGATCTGACTAATAATTGATTTTATAGGCTAAATATATATTTATCTGTTTTTAATATTAATTCCCATTGTGTTAGAATTTATTTGAGATCTTTTTTAGTTTGTAATTTATTTAAACGATTTTATTGATTTAGCCGTCTTAAATTAATATTTAGCTACATATATATCTATATATATACATATATATATATATATATATATATATATATATATATATATATATATATATATATATATATATATATATATATATATATATATATATATATATATATACATAAACTGTATTTTTATTTATTTATTTTAGCTATTTTTGTAATATATTTAAGCTGTTTTTTTTTTTATTTATTACAGCGTTTGATTTTCTGTAACTGGCTACAATGGCCAGGTTACTTATTTCTACATTCTTTACATTTAACAGAGAAATTCCACTGTAATAAGAAAACACATTTATTGAACCTCCTACAGTCAGCATTTTGACAACAAAAGCAGAAGGTTTGGTGTAAAATAAAAGCCTTTTTATATCCAGGCTGCTTCACATCAAAGTAAACAGCCTAAGAAAGTGAAACTGAAACTGGGTGATATGCTGGCATTTAACGCTGATTGGCTTCCATAACTTTCGTCATAATTTAGACCCCTCCTATTGGTGAAAAGTCTGAGAAGTGGAAGTGTCCAACCTGGATGTGGCACAGACTGTGAGGTCCAAGAGAAAGACCTGAAGAAAGGCGAGTACCTCTGGACTGAGCTGCTGCTGACAGGTGAACTCTTTTACTTCTTTAAAAAAAAGACTGATAAAGAAATAATACAGGGTCAGGTTAGTTTATCTGTTACAACAGATATTAATTTACATTAAGGAGAGCACTCAGGCTCAGTATCTGCTAACATTAGATGGTAAACTGTTTTAGAGGAAGTGAAGTTATAATACAACACCAACAGGACTGAAGCTCTTCTGTTTTCACAGAGTCTGTGAACTTAAAGCTGTTTGTTTATGATGTATGTAAATATAAGTGTGCTCATGTTTGCCATAATAAAGAAAATTATATATATTAAACATTGCAAATGGCATGTGCATTCTGTTAATTTTTATGTTTATTTTAATTAATCAAATGTATAAATTAAGGCTGTCACTTTAGTGCATTAATTAGATTAATTAATTAATGCGTTATAAAAATTAATCACAGATTAATCATAGCACACAGACATTTTGATATTGTCCAGCTGGAGGACCCGTACATGGCAGTGGCACATGTCACTTCACACATGCGTCTCTAGTCAAACCAAACAAAGCCCAGGTGACAACAGGAATGGCATATTTATTTTTGAATTAATTTATCTATATTTGTACTACATTCTTTAATAATGCATCAGGCCTAATTGGTTTGCTGGATGTCCTCGACCTTTTTCTTATTTTGAATTTGATTTATGAAACACACTTAAAGTGTCATTTGAGTTGCCTGATTGAGCTTAGAATTTTCTGGACAAGTTGCTCTGACTTTGGTTTTATTTTGTCACCAATAAAAATGTGGATTTACAAATCTTCACTTCTTAGTGTATTCATTTGATTAGTCATGCACGACAATTTTATAATATCCTAGAATTCAAATTCTTTATTTACTACTTTAAGCAGATATGAGATTAAATGTGATTAATTAGATTAATTTTTTTAATCGTCTGACAGCACTAGTATAAATATAAATGTTCACCCTCAGAGCTCCCTAATTATTGTGGAATAGATTCAACAAAATGCTGGAGCATCCCTCAGAGATGTTCAGTGTTGGCCAAATTACTTTCAAAAAGTAATTAGTTATAGTTACTAGTTACTTTCCCAAAAAAGTAGCTGTATTACTCATGGAATTACTCCTTCATAAATGTAATTAGTTACCAGGTAAAGTAACTGATGTGTTACTTTTCTGAAAACTCTTTTCCTCTTGAATTTGTGTCTCCGTCTCTGTGTCCTTCCTTGTTGTTACCTGCTGCAGCAGCTCTGACATCATCAGCGGAGTTCTCGCTGTTTTTGGTCTCTAGATTTTAGATTTACTAACAACAGACAAACACTTTGCTTTAGGACATAATGGACACTTCACATGTGTGTTCTTGACTTTTACTTCTTTACATCCATCCTGAAAACAAAAGTTTTAACTCCACAGACGCTCCAGACTCACTGTTGCTGCAGCTCGCTGTGTTGCCAGATTTTGTGATTCAAATAAGCATTTTTAAAGACATTACATTTGGATTTTTATCCACGTTACATTTCAGTTTCAAAGTCATACTACTTCTTTTTTGTCTCTTAAATTTTTTATTCAATGTGCTTTTGTTTGGAGGCGGAACATCTTTTCTTTATACAGAAGTGAGGGGAGGGGCTGCTGTTATTTATAACTCTGTTATTGGTAAACAGTCAGTCTAACCCTGAGTTTTGTAACCAAACAGACATGTCAGGTTTTATCTAAGTTGTATCTTAATCCTCTACAGCTTTAATCAGTGTGATCAGTGTACTTTAATATTCTTTTATTATTTCTCTAGATGGCTGCGATCAAAAAGAAGCTGGTGATTGTTGGTGATGGCGTGAGTGGAAAAACTGACCTCCTCATCACGTTCAGCAAAAATCAGTTTCCTGAAGTTGATGTGCCCGGAGTGTTTGAAAACTGCACCGCAGACATTGAAGTGGACGGCAAACAGGTCAGATTTTTATAATTTTCATATTTACAGCAGGTCGTGGAAACAGAGTGAAGGAGTGATGACGTATCAGACAGATGATGTTTCTAAATGTGGGTCATATTTTGTTAAGGAAGAGAACTGATAAAGTTTTTCTGATATAAGTGATATTTAAGATTCTGCTTATCGATCCAATTCTCCAACGACTCCTTTGTTGATTCTTATTGGTATTTCGATTTCCATCCCTACATTTTGTGATATCGCAATATATCGCAAACCCCCCCAAAACTCTCAGTGTCAGTTTTTTCCAATATCGTGCAGCCCTAATATATTGTAATTCTTACAGTATTGAGCAGTGTTGGGAGTTATGCATTACAAAAGTAATTTGATTACTGTAATGCATTCCTTTTTACTGTAACATAGTGGTGTAAGGTATTACAAAAATGTAATATTTTACTCAGTACAAATGTCAGTAATGCCAGTTACAATGCATTTTTGATTTAACTCAAAACGAAGAGGTGTTTTTTTGTTGTTTATTTGTTTAAATACAAATTTGCCAAATACTCCATGTGATCAGCAGAGTAGAAAAGTCCTCCACTAGGCCTAAAGTTACAGTATCTCTAACACAATTTACCAGAATTTGACTGTTTGTCTGTTTTTGCTCTGATGGTTTCTTGTATTGTGCCATGAGCATCAATGTGTCTTTTATAGGACTGAAATGATTCCTCGAATAATCCCGATTATTCAACTAAATTGTGTGCCTCGAAGCCTTGTTAAATATATAATTATACATATAAAATATATATCTGGACTACTACAGTGCACGGTGTTTCGCAAGGACGGTCATTTCTGTGGCACAACGCGCCTGCTACCTCCGCTGCTGCGCTGCTTGTGAAATCATGAAGGAAGAGAAAAGAGAGGGACAGAAAGGAGAGAGTCCACAGAAGAAATGGCAGAGAGTGTCCCAAGTGTGTGGTCACTACAAGAAGGGACAAAAAGAAAACACAGTGCAGTGTGTCTGATGTCAAACGGAGTTAGCTTAGCATGTAGCTTAGCATGATAGCACGTTGTCACTGCTGCAACACGTCAACAGTAAACATCCGGTCTGTGCGTCCTCAGAGCGACACAACAGGATGACACTCATGATACATCAACAGGAGCAGCTAATGTGATCAATAACTGAGATATGGGCGAGTAAATAACCTACTTTGATTATGGCTCCGTGTAAAGGCTGGTTCAGAACGTAAATCTATGCAGAGGCTACTTGCCCAGAATCATGTGTATTTTGTTGACATACTTTTCACATCCAATAACTTTACATTGAATTTGATTGCAGAGAGTAGAAGAGGAAACACTGACAGTGAGTAGAGGAAGCAGGTGTAGGGAGTGCTTTCATATGTTATAGAAATGTACATTAGCTAGTTAAATGATCTTAGTATCTAAGTATGAGATTATTTGGTCCTAGAAATAAAGTAAGCAAAATAAGATCATCAATATGGTACAGGAGTAAAGGCAATAATTTAGCAAAAAGAGACAAGCATGAATACAAATAAAATAAAAATAACCAAACTTAAAAAAAAATACTGAAAAAAGAAAGATATGGCCCAGAGTAAAAATAAAAGTAAAGATTTTGATTTTGAGATCCCATTTATGCTCAGAATGTTCACAATAAGAAAAATAAGTTGTTATTTAAGTGACATGGCTTTTCTGTTTTGTGTGTTACTAATAATAATAATGCGTAGTGATTCAATGTAAAAAAAAAAAAAATAGCAGCGCAATGTATCTGTTACCCGATTACTCAATTAATCGACAAAATATTTGATAAAGTAATCGATTACAAAAAGAATCGGTAGCTGCAGCCCTACTCTATTATATTCTCCTGTTTTTAGCCTTAAGCTGCCACCATATAGCCACCACATCACCTTCACTGGATGTGTAATGAGCTTTTTAAATGAGCTACATTTAGAATGACAAATCCATATTTCTGTTATTTTGACCAGAGGAACTTAAAAGTAATGTGATAATAGTGCAGTGCCTTACATTTCAAACACAGTAATATTATAATGTAACTAATTACTTTGAAATTACAGCAACAAGAAATAAATGTGATAGGGTGGGATGGGATTTGATAACAGTTCCCTCAAAGAATCAGTATCATTAATCTTTTTGTTTATTATTTTCTTCCACTATGTTCTGCATGCTTTACAAATTAAGGAGGTCACTCTTTCATCAGAGACAGTCATTATAAATAATTCAAAAATCCTGACACAGCAAGCAGAAATGCTTTAAACTGTAGATTAATTGTTGGTAAAAAGACTTACTGCACAAACTCTCAGTAAGTGGAGACGCCAGAAACTTTCAGGAGCATTTAATCATGCAGCACAGCGCTGACTATCAGGAGTGTCATGTGTTTGAAATTATTGCCACTGAAATCCTAAAGTAAGCTGATTTTCACCACAAAGAGAATCTGCAGGAATCAATGAGGGAGTCGGATCAATAAGCAGAATCATTAATGGACTTTGTATCAATAAAGTCTCATCAGTTCTCATTAAGGCTGATACACATTATATCACCAGATTCTAACACACGCTTATTTTTAATGACTTTAACAAAAATATGTGAGACTGATCAAACTCTGAATGTTGTTATTGATATGTAAAGTGTACTCAGAATACCCAGTACTGACAGTATATTTTATGTAAATAAAGTGCTTTTGCTTTTACTAAAGTAGATTGAACACTTGTATGCTTGTACACACATGGACAAAATTGTTGGTACCCTTCTGTTGAAGACAGAAAGCCCAAAATGGTCACTGAAATGACTTCACACTGACAAAAGAAAGAATAAATAAAAATTTACTGAAAATCAGCTAATGAAAATCAGACATTGCCTTTTAATTATGGTTCAACAGGATTATTTAAAAAAACAAAATAATGAAACTGGTCTGGACAAAAATGATGGTACCCCAAGAAAAGATTAAAAATGATGTGACCACAGGGACGTGTCAAACTCAGGTCCATCCTGTAGTTGTCATCACAGGTGTCTCCAATCTTGTAATCAGTCAGTCTGCCTATTTAAAGGCTGAAAGTGGTCACTGTGCTGTTTGGTATCATGGTGTGTACCACACTGAACATGGACCACAGAAAGCTTAGGAGAGAGCACACTATTTATTCATTGTAAGATTCCGATCAATTCTCTGTTATTAATTCTGATCTCTTTTCTTTGAGTTCAGTGGATGTTGGTGGAGGGGAGATGCTGAAAAGCTCTCTGAGATGAACCAAGTCTGCTGATGTCACTGGGGGAGTTGGGTTGGGCTCGTAATTTCAGATTCCCATAACTGGCCCCAGCCTGCCAAAACTTAACAGGTCAAGAACGGACAGAAGAGGTGTATCCAAACATCCTGTGAGCCATCAGGAAAAAACAACTTCAAACATGAATAATGATCACTTCATTTTGACATATCAAATCAAACAGATGTTTCCTGCTGTTTGGGCCTTTTCCTACACATGGACCACAGAAAGCTAAGGAGAGAGCTGTCTCAGGAGATTAGAAATAAAATTATAGACAAGCATGTTCAAGGCTATAAGACCATCTCCAAGCAGCTTGATGTTCCTGTGACTACAATTGCACAGATTATTCAGAAGTTTAAGGTCCACAGGACTGTAGCCAACCTCCCTGGACGTGGCTGCAGGAGGAAAACTGATGACAAACTGAAGAGACGGAGAATACGAATGGAAACCAAAGAGCCCAGAACAACTTCAAAGAGATTAGAGGAGAACTCCAAGGTCAAGGTACATCAGAGTCAGATCACACCATCATCACTGTTTGAGCCAAAGTGGACTGAATGGAGGACATCACTGTTGAAAGCTAATCATAAAAAAGTGAGACTGGAATTTTCAAATAACCATATTGACAAGCCACAAAGCTTCTGGGAGAATGTCCTTTGGACAGATGAGACAAAACTGGAGCTTTGTGGTAAGTCACATCAGCTCTATGTTCACAGACACAAAAATGAAGCATACAAAGAAAAGAACACTGTACCTACTGTGAAACATGGAGGAGGCTCAGTTATGTTCTGGGGCTGCTTTGCTGCATCTGACACAGGGTGTATTGACTCTGTGCAGGTACAATGAAATCTCAAGACTATCAAGACATTCTGGAGTGAAATGTGCTGCCCAGTGTCAGAAAGCTTGGTCTCAGTCACAGGTCATGGGTCCTCCAACAGGATAATGAGCCAATCACACAGCTAAAAACACCCAAGAATGGATCAGAACAAAACACTGGACTATTCGAAGTGGCCTTCTACGATCTCTGATCTAAATCCTGCTGAAAATTTGTGGAAGGAGGTGAAACATGCAGTCTGGAGAAGACAGCCTTCAAACTTGAGACAGCTGGAGCAGTTTGCTCATGAGGAGTGGACCAACATACCTGTGGACAGGTGCAGGAGTCTCACTGATGGCTACAGAAATCACCTGATTAGTGACTGACTCAAAAGAGCTGCAACAAAATAAGAAGTCAAGGGTACCATCATTTTTGTCCAGACCAGTTTCATTATTTTGTTTTTTTAAATAATCCTATTGAACCATAATTAAAAAGCAATGTCTGATTTTCATTAGTTGATTTTCAGTACATTTTTATTTATTCTTTCTTTTGTCAGTGTGAAGTCATTTCATTGACCATTTTGGGCTTTCTGTCTTTAACAAAAGGGTACCAACAATTTGTCTACGTGTGTATTTGAGGATAGTTTTTATAGAGTAACTGTTTTTTTATTTTAGTATAATATTTGTGTACTTTTTCCACCCCTTGGTCTAATATATAAATGTTAATGTCTCCTAACTGACCTGCTACAGTTTCTCCACAAGAAGCTCAGGAATAATTTTTCCTCGCTGTAATTTGATGATATTTAGTTGTTATAATACTCTCCCTCATCCATAAATCCTCCTCAAAGCCCACGCTGTACCCGTCTTTAGGAGTTACCTGTGTTGTTGTTGTTGTTGTAGGTGGAGCTGGCTCTCTGGGACACATCAGGTCAGGAGGACTACGACAGGCCGAGGCCGGTCTCCTATCCCGACACAGATGTCTTCCTTATGTGCTTCTCCATCGGCAGCCCCGACAGTTTTGGTGAGACTGCTGTCTTGTTTTTATTTTTGATGAATGTCATGTTTACATTAATCCATACTGAAGATTCATACCCTGTCTCTGCTGCAGAAAGCATCCCAAAGAGGTGGGCTCCTGAGGTGAAACACTTCTGTCCCAAAGTGCCCATAATCCTCGTAGGAACCAAGAAAGACCTGAGAAACAATGAGCACACACGCAGAGAGCTGGCCAAGATGGAGCTGGTCAGTGAGGCTTTGGGTCTCTGGAGCTGGTCTGGATGTCTTCAGATGTTTGAGTGTGTGGATGGTTGAACATCAGGAGCTAAACGCGCTTTAGATGTGTGATTAAAATGTGTGATTATCAGAACACCAACAAGAAACTCTGCCAGTGCTCTTTGCTTCTCTTCTGATGATTCAGTTAGTTTAAGTTTTAAAAAAGGAACTACTAAAACAGCATCTATGCTAATCTCTTCATGAGTGCCAGTTAACAGGCGGCTTTAGCCTCTTTGTTTCAAGCCAGGCTCACATATTCAATCATTTTCAGTTTGCTCTGTAAAGCTGCTTACACACCGAATGCAACTTTGCGACCTGGGCGACCTGGGCGACCACTCTACATGTGAAGTCAATATGCAGCTGCGGTTAATCCTCCCGCGATGCAACAGACGTGATCTTGGTGTCATGGTCGCAATTTGAACTCTTCAGGTGCTGTCATGTGTGGCTGTGTAGTGACACCCACGACTGTTGTGTGGATGTGTGATGTTACCCATGACAGACAGTTTTTATTCTGGTTCACAGAGTGACCATGTCACTGTGGAAACATTAGTTAGTGAAAACATTAGTTCCACCGAGACAGACCTCAGAGAACTAAAAGAGGATGCTGCTGCAGGGCATCAGCTGCAGTGTTCTGTGGTTGGTAGGTGAGTCAAAAGGAAACAGTTGGAATAATGTCAGCTTATACATCCTATTAAATGATATATGATATGATCGCTGTGAAACTCAAGTGGACGTGATGTCATTATCTGATGGCGACAGTGACCAAAACTAGGTATTTATGGAAACACGACTTGGGTAGATGATGCAATCTCGGTCGCCAAGTTGTGTTTGATGTGAACGCAGCTCTGGAGCTCCTGCCAGTCTTAGCTCTTCTTCCTCTCGTGGGCACAGTCTGCTCTGATTGGCTGACTGATTTGCTCTGCAGTAACTGGTCAGTTCAGCACTGCTTGGTGTTGTCGTCTACAGCTCTACGTTAGTGATGGGCATGGCAGTCCTTTTATATGTACTAATTCACGAGAATCAGTTCACTACAAAGATTGTTCATCGAATCACCGAGAGCAGACGGACCTGTCTGATTCTTAAATCATGCATATCCGTCTTGCCAGCCTTCACTGTCCAACGGTTTATCTCGGCGAAATGCTTAACAGTCCAATCAGGGGAGAGAGGCCAGAGCGGTGTGAGCAGCGGATGTGACGACAACAGGAAGTGACTTGACAGGAAGTGTTTGAAAGCAGCAGCAGCTAATGCCGGTTAGCCTTTGTTCATCATGGTTACTCAGTGATACTTGGGGAAATATGCTCTCCTCAGAAGTTTACTTCGTAGCGATTGTCTTAGACAAGGTTCATGTCACATTTAAGTGTTAAATGATACATCTGTGTGGTATAGTTTACCGTAAAACTATAGTCTGAAGGTAGTAAAGCTGTTAGCCGTTAGCCGCTGTGGCTGAAATGAACAAATTACTTGAGGATGTGATTTGGTTCAGTACGTTCACTTAATAGATTTGTTCTTTGAATGAACCGTTTGCAAACGACACAGCACTACTTTACATTCACTCTTTGGTCCATGCATTGTGCATGGTGAGGAGATGTTAAAGGTTACTGTCCTCGTGTTTTATGTTTTGTCTTTTGTTTCCTGCTCTACTTAGAAAATTCACCCATCTTTCCTTGTCTCCATAGGTTTTGTTTCCTGTCTGGCTCTGTCATATCTGATGCCTGATTGTTTTTGTTGTATTTTAGCTCCATGTCTTCCCCTGTCCTGTTGCCAGATTGTAGTGCTTTATGTCTCTTTCCAGCATTTTCTTCATAGCTCTAGTTCTTGTTGCTGACTGGTTTAGCTTTGACTGCCTCTTGCGTGCTGACTTGTTGGAAACCTCTGCCTGGATTGTTTGACTTCACCACACTCTGGTCTGTTAAAGATGCCATGAGGAGTTTTTAAGTAATTACAAAAAAGTCTCACTTTTAGATATATGCCTGATGGAAATACACACTTTAAGATGAGTTTTATAGCATCAAAATAGGTTATCTATAAATGCTATTCCTTAGCTTCGCGGTCAGGTCGGACAGGGCTGGACTGGCCTGGATACTCAACTTCAGGAACAAGACAATTAAAACTAGAGCAAATTTATATTATTCAGACACGTCTTAGAGCACCGGACTGTAAGTAGCCATATATAGCCGGCTACAAAACTACGATACTAAGTTTTCCAAAAGTTGCTTGTTGTCACACATCAGAAACTACCGCTACGTAACTAGAAAGAGATACATTACCTCGTGGCTTTGCATCCTGCAAGTTGTTGAAAAAAGAAGTTGTAAAGTAATGCAGAGTTCTGAGGAAGGTCTGAGCTGCATTCATTAGCATCACAACAAACACATGCTTTGGATTGGGTCTTAATTAACTTTGGGAGGTGCAAGTTTCTTGGTCTATACAGTCTGCCTTCTGATAAGCTGTCATCATAATATAACTCATGCTGTGGTAGAATACCAAAATATGTAATTTATCTTCTCATTCGTATTATTCATCAGTTTTATGGTTCAGAAACATGTGCCTTGGACTGGTGATTTAATTGCCTTTAGAAATTTAGGGCAGCTCACAAGCTTTTAAAATGACAAATCTCACATTTTTAGTCATGAAAACAGATCAGAATTTGTCTGACAGACCATTTTTTTCTGCCAAATAAAGAATTATTTTATTAATCAGCAGTAAAGTCTTTCACATGATGGCATCACACTGGTATGACGGAACAAATAAACATCCGATTCATCCGACACTCATTTGTTGACGTCAGTAAAAGGTACAAATATCAGTCGCTAAGGATGTTAAATTGATGCTGATGTACATCCCTAGTTTGGAAAATGTAACAGCTTTGCTCTGGAATCTTACAGATTTAAAAGTCACACATTTGTGGAAATGATGACACATTAAAAATGTTCAGAGTCAAACATCTAAGTTATGAACATTTTATTAAGCAGCAGTGAATCAAATTTTCATGGTTGATCATCTCAGTAAACATCTTGTCATTGCTTCTTTTTTAACCCAATCACTGCTCTTCTTCTTCTTTTGTTTGTTTTATAAATTACAGGAGCCGGTGAGTTCAGATGAGGGGAAGGAGATGGCACAGGGGGTCAGTGCGTACGCTTACCTGGAGTGCTCCGCCAAGTTCAACGATGGCGTGAAGGAGGTGTTCAAGATGGCCGCCAAAGCTGCACTGGAGTTCAAGAGACCAAGAAAAAAGAGCTCCTGCACTCTGCTCTAGAATTTTTGAATTGACTGAAGCTCTGGTTTTATCTCTGTGCAGTTTATTCTTTCTCGTCTTTTCCTGCTTCTGAACTTGTCTTTAATAAACTGTTGTAAAATAAAAAGAGTGTAGGTGCAGTCTGTGATGGTTCTGGGTAAAAGGCTCCTGCAAACCCTCAAAGTCGAAAAAGCCTCAAGATTGATTTTCAAATTTAAAACCATCCAAACTTTTTATTTTAAGATGTCATTTTACTTGGTGTCTGAAGGATTTTATGTTTTGTACAACACCTGCCTGAGCTCCTCTCTTATCCTGACTGAAACTTAATTTGAGACATAAATTATAAGTAGCTGCTCAAGCTGCACACTAGAAAAGTCTATTAAAAGAACATTTATCTGAAAATGCCTCTGAAGAAGGTGCCATTTATATAGTTTGTCAGGAAAAATATTGCAATATTGTTTTCTCCCAATGTTCAGCCCTTCTGCCGTGCCATCATGTGAGATGATTCCTTTTGAAATCATAATGCCATTTACTTTACAAAACAGTTAATTAAATTACTGTGAGATATAAGTTATCATCTAAAATTAAATCATGGTAAACTAAATTAATCATGGGACCACAAAAAAATATTCTTTGTAGAAGTGGAGAGGTCCATAATTGCATTTCATTCTTTTGTAATGTATTTTTTAGCCATCTGGCATAAATACCAATTAACTCATGACAGAGATTCCACTATAATAAGAAAAGACTTTTATTGCACACCTACAGTCAGCAGTTTGAACATAAAGCAGAAAGTTTGGAGGTCCACTCAAAAGGATTTTCTAAATCTGTAGAGATGTTTTGTCTGTTAGAGAGCTCAAACATGAAGTTGCCAAAGAATATTTTTATTTTGAACAAAGTCAAGGATGTTTTAGATCGCAAAGCAATGAGAATGTTGTACTGTTCACTTACTGCCTTATCTGAGTTATTCTGCAGAAGTGTGGGGTAATATATATGTGACTAATATAAAGCCTTTGTTTTTATTGCAGAGAAGAGTGATCGGAATCATCCACAAAGTCAAATTTAGAAAATACACCAATACGTTTATTAAATCAGGGTTATTGAAGCTTTCAGAGATAATAGAACTCCAGACATTACTTATTATGTTCAAAGCCAGAAACAGAGTTTTACCAGAGAACCAAGAAAAGCTGTTTGTGTTGACCTCGGAAGATCAAAATCATGGAAGAAAATTTGATTTGAAGCACCAAGTCGCTCGAACTACTTTAAAACAGATGTGTACTTCAGCTGTAGGTGTAAAAATATGGAATTTCCAGTCCCAGGATTTGAATGAATGAATGAATGAATGAATGAAAGAAATGTATTTCGGTTCTCTTGCAAAACATGAAACAATTAACAAAATCAAAACATAGTTTAGAAATTTCGAAATTTCCAAGAGAACCTGAAAGGGTGTAGGTTGAAGCTTAAGCTTATTGGGACCTACCCCTCTCATCTTATTAGATAAACAGCAAAAAAAACAAAGTTATTGCATAGAAAAACAATACAAGTGCATGCTATTGCTACTAACAATTAGAAGTATGTAAGATGTCAAACCTATTAATTAGTATTTTCCAATGCGTATTTTTGAATGATATGGTTTTTGTAAAGTCTTTTTAGTATTTTTAATGTACAACAAGTTTTTATTTCTTTGGATAAGGAATTCCACAAATTAACTCCTTTACATGACAGACAATGCAATTTGGCATTTGTTCGTATCTGGTTTTTGAAAAATGAAAGTACCCCTCAGACTATGTTGATTGTCTCTCATTATAAACAGCTTCTGAATACTTTGTGGCAATTGACCAGTTTTTACTTTAAACATTGTTTGTATTGTGATATAATCAACTAGGTCTATAAATTTTAGTATACTAAATTGCAAGAAAAGGGGGCTGGTTGGTTCACGGTATGGTTTTACTTATGATTCGTGTGGCTTTTTTTGTAGCAGAAAAATAGTGTGTGTATTTGTTTTATAAGTATTTCCCCAGACCTCTACACAGTATGTCATGTGTGGGACAATGAGTGAATAATACAGCATGTACAAAGACTTCTGGTTTAGCATATCTTGAGCTTTATACAGGATTGAGATGGATCTGGAAATTTTAGCTGAGACATGATTTATGTGAGATTTCCAATTCAGTTTGTTATCGATTATAACACCTAAAAATTTGTTTTCACACACAGTTACAATTTCAACATCATTTATTTTGATTTTGTGGTTATGATCTGTTGCCCTATTTTTAAAAAATCATGCATTTAGTTTTTCCAAGGTGAAGTGATAATTTGTTGCCATCCAATCATTTTTTGAGTGTCTGAAGTTCGCTCTCCACTGTATCCAGAAGCTGTTTGAGGTTTTTTCCACTACAAAAGATTGCTGTGTCATCAGCAAATAAAATACACTTGAGTGAGTGGGAAACCAAACATAATTCATTGATACACAAAATGAACAACAATGGTCCCAGGACTGAACCCTGGGGCACCCCACATGTAACTCTTAACAGAGTTGAGTTTTGGTTGTGTTGGAAGTTCATGTTCAGTTTGGAAGAAGGCACAAGTCCAGATTAGATCGGTTAGCCAACCATTTATTGACAATATGTGAGACAATACAAAAATAATAAAAATACTCAGCTGCTGAGGGCTCAGTGCTGCACCTCACCAGGGATGTACAGGAAAAGAGCATTGAACAATAGCATACACAAGATCTTATACACATCAGAATTAGGGATGTACCTGTTAAGATCATGTCTGGTTTCATAAGCCACGTATGTCTGTCAAGAAGATAAACATAATAGCTAGATAAAGGTCAGACTTGAGGCAGAAGTTCAACCAAAAGTTCAACAAAAGTCCTCGCAGCTTCACAAAACCACAGGACCAATTACAGGATATGAAATGGGGAAACTGGCCCCTCTCAGACCTTAACTGAAACCACAGTCCTGTCTAACCGCAATTGCACCTATATGACTTGCGAAATGTCTGACCTGTTTAACAAACATGCTTGAACTGATCTGCCCTAACATAATATGTTTGAATAACTGTTAGCATAAAATGACATATTTGGACAAATGTTACCATCAGCTTGTATAATTCTAACAGTTGTTGATGTGGACAAATTGATGTCTGTCCTCCAGGTAGCTGGTCAGCCAATCATGAGCCAGTCCACTAATAACATATTTCTGGAGTTTGGATAGTAATATTTTGTGATCAATGGTGTCAAATGCTTTCTGTAAATCGAGAAATATTCCAACTGTGTATTCATGTCTTTCAGTGGCATTTGTAATTTGTTCTATAAAATCAATGAGTGCATGCGAGGTGGTTCTGTTGGTCCTGAATCCATTTTCCAGGACTTTTTCCAGTACATTTTCCAGTGTCACATAACCAACTGAAGTTACATTGTTGCTGTGAGCAGTTTTCAATTCTAGTTAGCCTTCTATAAAAAACAAGATCAGAGGTTGATGAACAATATCTGGTTATCTGTATTTTTTAGACTATATTTACTCTGCATTTTTATGAATAGACTTTGTTCGTTTAGCCTAAAATTTATTTTACTTTTTTGGTCATTTTTCTATTATTTCTTTTGTCCCCATTGTTTTGAGTCTTTATATTTTATGCCTTAACTTGCATTATTTTACCTACTCACATTTTTGGTCTACGTGTACATTAGTTACCAAGTACCTTTTTACTTCATTTCCAATGTTTCAAGCTAGAAGGAAGACAAATAATTTTCCAGGACAATTTAAGCTTTTCCAGGACATTTCACCTTTTTCCTCATTTTCCATTTGTTTTCCATGACTGGAAAATTGGGCATTCATTTTCCAGGTTTTCCAGGACGCGTGGGAACCCTGCAGAAGTGTAAACATGGATCGCTCCTGATTTCTTAACACCCCATCAAACCAGAAACACTTCTGACATTCAAATGAACCGTTGGTGTTTTAAAAAATTAACAATTATCAACAATAGTCAACGCTAAAATCCACTGATAACTTTATATTTTGACATTCTGAAATTAGGCTTAAAAGTAGAGGATGCAGTTTCAATTTTAATACTAGAACAATATCAGTATTGGCAGATATTCACCAAAAAAAGGATAAATGTTTTGCTGATGTTTACAGCTGATATTTTGTCCATATTCACAGATCAGGCATAAAATCATGAGCACTGACAGGTGAAGTGAATAACACTGATAATCTCTTATGGCATCTGTTAGTGCAGGGGTGTCGAACTCAATTGCACATGGGGCCGAAACTCAAAACACACATAGGTGAAGGGCCGAAAAGGAAAAATATTTATTAAACACACTAAAACTAAACTTTTTTTTTTTACATAAATACGAATAAATGGACACAAATACTATTACAGAATAAAGAAACTGAAAGTATAAAACACTTAAAAAGCTTTTGCTCTCCATAAAAATATCTCCTGTCAAAATAAAAAGTTGGAAATATGAACATGCAAAAAAAAAAAAATATTTATACATATATACATATATATATATATATATATATATATATATATATATAGATATAGATATAGATATATATATATATATATATAGATATATAGATATATAGATATAGATATATAGATATAGATATATATATATAATATATAAAAAAGTTGCTTTTGTTCCCAGTTGTCTACTGTTCAGCAAGGCAGCTGATGCACTGCATTATGGGATCTGTAGTTTGTGTGTTATCAGCACTTCATACCGCCAGGTCATTAATAACAAAAACAAAAACTATATAAAACAATCTCGCGGGCCAGATATAATTGTCCAACGGGCCGGATGTGGCCCCCGGGCCTTGAGTTTGACACTTATGTGTAAGTGGGTGGGAAACATTAGGCAGCAAGTGGGGATGTGCAATATTATTAGTATGATAAACATATAAGCAGATACTGGCCTTAAAGTTGAACATCAGTATCATCCAGTATTGAATTTTCTGTCAATATTACAGATAATATATATCAGCTGTAATATCTGCAACATACACTATGAATCATGTCACTGCATCTTATCATCACCACACAGCAGGGGCGTGCGATATGAGCATATTAAATCGTTAAGGATTATAACGTGGGGTTGATCTCGTAAAGCAGAAAGATCGTCAGATCATCTGTGTGGGCGCAGAGACTTTGACGTGCACCCAACTAGCCAATCGTAGCACATTACAGTGCATGGTGGGATCTCCTGTTTGGTTATGTAGCGTGAAGCCATGGTGGAAAGAGAAAAGGAGATAAAAGCTTGAAGATGTCTGTACAAAAATCTGTTCTAAAGCAGCTGTATTATTCACTCAGGTTATAGAAATTGCAGAAAGAAAACATTTGTTCTAAATTGGTGCACTTAAAGAGATAACCAGTTACTATTTTTTCCATATCGCCCACCCCTACAACACAGGTATATTTAAAGCAAGATGTTCATTTCTCAAGATTCTGGATTTTGTTTTTGTTTTTTATTTTGGGCCAAAGAATGATGGATGGACTTCGTGGATCATCCAGGATGTTTTTGTTTTTTGGTTTGCGGTGGTTGATAAAAAGAACTTTGTGCTCTTCTCAAAATTACTTGTTTTATTCAATTATAACTCATACTTCATTTTTTTAATTAAAGTGTTTCCCCAGTTCATCACACACACACAGTGCTGTTGAATTAAGGTCTTGATAAATGTCTTATTTCTATCTGTTTTTGATAAATTTGAGTTTGTTGTAATTAGGGCTGAACAATTAATTGCAAATCAGATTAAATCGTAATATGTCTTGTTGCAATTTTCATATCACAGACAGTGCAATATTTTTAACTAAAATGTGTTGAACATTTTGGCATTGTGATGTAGTTTCTTGCAATTTCATGCCTGTTTTAACTTTTTTTAACTCAGTTTTTACAACTATATGCCTATCTTGCTCCCATTTATCTTTTTTTTTGGCCGCTGTCAGATCATGTTTGGAATTTTTACATGGTTTTGAAATTCACTCCCAATTTTGCTGCTACAATCTATTTTCCTTAGTCACTTTTGATTTTTTTTTTTGCCTTTTTTTTTTTTTTTAGCAATTTCATATCTATTTTGCTTCTGTTCTTCACTTCTCCACTTTTTCTCAAATCTTTTATCCTTAGATTAATTTAATGTCATATTGGTTTTACTATAAAATGATCTACAGCTTATGTTTGTTTAAGAATACATAAGATGAGGAACATTAAAACAATCGCAGAGTAAATCGCAATATTGGGGAAAAATATCGCAATTACATGATTTCCTCAAATCGTTCAGCCCTAGTTGTTATTACTATTTTAAGTTTATGCTAAACATACTTTCTGCTATTAATTCTTTGTTTATTTATGAACGATATATGCTTTATAAAAAGCACTTTACACATACAGCTTGATTAACTGATTGTTAAAGATGATGATGTGGATCTTTGATGGTTTAATTTGGTTGAGTTTCAGCCTAAAGCTGCATCACTGCAACCTAACCCTAAAGAGTACAAGTACCCCAGATTTTTACACATTTAAGAGATAAAACTGAGCTCATAGTCATCTTCATTTTAGTAAAAATTGATTAAAAACACCGCAGTGTCTGAGGTGGTCTGCTCGGTGATTAATGTAGAATAATCTGATTTCTTAAGAGTTTGAACGGAGTTAGCTGTCCCCCCTCTGAGATAATGAAGCTAAAACACTCACATATCAAACTGAATAAATACATAACAGTATGGTAAAACTTACCGTTAGTTTTTGAAGATAAATCAGCCGTTAGTCCGTGAAGATCGTCTCCTCTCAGGATGGAAACATCAGCGTCTGCAACACTTAGCCTGTTAGCTTAGCTTAGCCTCGATGCTCATTTTCCAATAAAAATAAAGAGCAGCTCAATAATTCATCAAGCTGGTATTATATTTTTCATAATTTCTTACAAACTCAAACTGGTTAACTTTTAAATATATTTAAATATAACTAAACGAGCAGGAAAAATCACAACATCAGGAGAATAAATAAATGATCCGAGGGTGTTTGGTTATTTCTTCTTCGTTGGTTCATTTGGGTTGTGATGTTTCAAAATAAGTCAACGACGCCCCCTTTCGTTCAACTGGGTGTAAACAGAAAAGTGATTTTTCATGTTAAAAATGTCAAAATGTTGTAAAAAAGACTAAATTACTAAATCTATGGAGCCACGCTAATGTTAAATAATCAACGGAAGTCCTTGATTACTAAAATATTGTTTACAAATGTTTAAAATTGAGAGAAAATTCAGCAAACTGACTAAAATCTCAGGACTGTTTGGGCGTTTGCAGTTTATTTCTTCTTCAACATGTTTGTTTATGAACTGCTCTGAGAGCTTTAAACTGTTGCTAAAATAATCATCTGATGTCGAATATATGCTTAAGAAGACAGAAAGTGTGCTTGTGTGTGTGGGCATGGTTCCTGTTTAGATATTTTACCTGTTGAAAGATTTATTTTAGCAGTTTCATAATTTTATTTAGCTGTTTTATAGTTTTTAACTGTTTTATAACTAATTCTACCTGATCATTTATTTGTTTAGCCATTTAAATATATATTATAGTTGTTTAAACTTATTGAAGCTTCAACATTTTATCCTTGTTTTATTCATAATTTATCAGAATTGCTTTAATGACTAATTGAACTAATTTTTGCTTTCAATTAAGATACATCATAATTCATAAGAACTGTTTTACAATTTGATTTAGCAGGTTTTAAAATATGCTTTAGCTGTTTTATTATTAATTTTGTAGAATTTATAATTCATTTGATCTGACTAATAATTGATTTTACTGTTTTATAATCTGTTTTACCTGTTATATGTATATATATTGTTACGGCCGCAGCCGTTGGAGTCTCTCTCCTCTTGTGAGTGTTGCGAGTGTGCTTGTGAGTGTTGCGAGTGTGCGTGTGTGTGTGTGCGCGCTCTTGCTCTCAGGGCCTAATCCTCCTCACCTGTGCCGACGTGCCCTGGTTGGACGGACGACCGCCCACCCTGCAGCCAATCAAGAGCCAGCAGGATAAGAAGCCGACGGACCCGTCACTCAGGAGCAAGCTGTAGCCAGCCATGCTCCTGGTGCCTACTCGCTCTTAGACCTTGTTAGATTTATCCTTGAAACTCTGTTAAAACTCTGTTGTGACTGTTAGATTTGTTGTTAAACTGTGAGATTATGTACTGATGTGAGGCACTATCTGAATATTTGTCACAGCCTCCACCACACTATTGAGAGCTGTTAATTTATTAACTTGTGATTCGTTTTTGGTAATAGGATTTATTTTATTCTTTGTTAACTCTAGGTTAGAGTCTCTTTTTGTTGTCGTTTGTTTAAGTTATAGCACTCTGTTTACTTGCCTCAGTTTTATTTTGTTGTAAAACAAGCTCCTTTTGTTAAATAAATAACTTATTTTGAACCTTTAAAATCTGGGTTTATTTTATGTTACTTCCCTTTTCCCTTTTAAACGAGCTGGTCGTAACATATATATATATATATATATATATATATATATATATATATATATATATATATATATATATATATATATATATGTTGCAGTTTTTTATTTATTACAGCTGTTTGGTTTTTCTGTAACTGGCTACAATGGCCAGGATACCTACTTCTACATTCTTAACATATTACAGAGAAATTCCACTGTAATAAGAAAACACATTTATTGAACCTCCTACAGTCAGCATTTTGACCACAAAGCAGAAGGTTTGGTGTAAAATAAAAGCCTTTTCATATCCAAGCTGCTTCACATCAGAGTAAACAGCCTAAGAAAGTGAAACAGAAACTGGGTGATATGCAGGCATTTAACGCTGATTGGCTACCATGACTTTCGTCATAATTTAGACCCCTCCTATTGGTTGAAAGTCTGGGAAGTGGAAATGTCCAATCTGTGTGGCACTGACTGTTAAGTCCAAACTGTGAGCTGCTGCTGAAAGGTGAACTCTTTTACTTCTTTTAATCTCTGTGTCCTTCCTTGTTGTTACCTGCTGCAGCAGCTCTGACATCATCAGCGGAGTTCTCGCTGTTTTTGGTCTTTAGATTTTAGATTTACTAACAACAGACAAACACTTTGCTTTAGGACATAATGGACACTTCACATGTCTGTTCTTGACTTTTACTTCTTTTACTTCCATCCTGAAAACTCCAGTTTTAACTCCACAGACGCTCCAGACTTGCCATCACTGCATCTTGCCATGTTGCCAGATTTTGCGATTGAAGTAAGCATTTTTAAAGAGAGAAACCTACATGAGTCATGTTTTAATTTTTATCCATGTTACAGTTCAGTCTCAAAGTCATACAACTTATTTTTTGTCTCTTAAATTTCTTAACAACAACGTGATTTTTTTTTGGAGGTGGAACGTTCTTTTCTTTATACAGAAGTGAAGGGAGGGGCTGCTGTTATTATGTTGAATGCTGAGTCAACATTTCAACATATTGTTCTTCCTAAAATGTATTCTTTTTCTTCTTCTTCTTCTTCTTCTTCTTCTTCTTCTTCTCCTTCTTCTCCTTCTTATTCCTCTCACATTTTGGCACCTTTCAGAAGCTTCAAATTTGCACAGATTTTCACAGAAAAAATTGACATATGCAGCATGTTCAGGAGAAGTGCGCTTGTATTTTTCACAGGTTTAACAGTTATACTTTTTACAGTTAGAAATAATTACTGCATGTATTTTTACATTGAAATCAATGGGACATTTCCGCAGCTCTGCTGAAAACTTCAGCAACTTTGAAGCTCCACAGATTGGGCATGCTTCCACCTACAGACTTCATTCATGCTTTAAAAGCTGCACTGACTTCTCAACTATTTTTACATATCTCCAGCTTTTTGTTGGCTTCTACAGTTTTTTAAATATGATTTTTTGAGCAACACCAAGTTTTGTGGATTGCTCTGGACTTATACCGTGTCACATGACTCATTAGACCGAAGCCCTCCTTCAGACAGACAAAAACTTCAGCAGAATTATCTTGTCATAACTTCGTCAAAACGTCCTCCACAGACATGATTTATGCATCAAAATGTCGACTCACTTCTCCTCTTACACGTGAAATCCGCTTCAAAGTCTAATCTGATATCACTTTGTCTCAGTGAGCTTCAGCTTTTGCGGTATGCTGCAAAATCCTCCGTCTGCCCTAATGCAAATTTTTACCTCCGGACAGCCGAGTGCTTCACTTAGAAGCCCATTTTTAACTCGCCACTGTGTCAACATTTTCTACAGTACAGACTTAAAAATTAGATGACTGTCTTCAGCAGGTTCTTGGGATACTCACAGTGCAACCCCTGTTCTGATATCCATCCCGGTTTAGACACAGTGAGCGTTCGTTTACCCGAAAGTATTCAGTGTTATCAGCCTGCTGTATGAGACTGTGCATGCCCACAATAACCACAGAAGAAATACTGTGCTCTCGATCACTCAGCTATGAGGCCCTTTAGGTCAGTGATCAGAGCATCGTGCTATTGACTGAGGTACCGCGGTTTGAATCCAGGCGGAGACAGATGTACTTTTCTTCTCCATCTTATACAGATTCTTCATTACAATAGCATATTCATGCTTACATTTATTACACTGAATGGCCACTTTATTAGGTACATCTACAAATATCACCACATTTAACCACCATGTTACAAAACATTGTGATTTTCTGCTTTCTTTCACAACTGCAAACATTTTTACTGCACTTTTCACTGTCTGCTACAGTTTCTGAGATATGACTGTTTAAGCAGCCTCAACTTTGCACATTTCTTTGAAGTTAGAGCGTGGTCACGTGACCTGCAGATCTGAGCTCCAGGATCTATAATTTTCTGCACAAATTTTTATTGCACATTTCACACATTTTCAGCCGTGATTTACTGCTTACAATTATTCATGTCACATTTTCAACTTTCTTTGCATTGCTTTTAGCAATTTCATTTCACAGTTTCAGCAGTCACACTCAGCATTTCAACGCATTTCCTGCATGGAAATACAAATTCTCTCATTTATAACTCTGTTATTGGTAAACAGTCTGTGTAACCTTGATTTTTGTAACCGAACAGACATGTCAGGCTTTTATCTAAGTTTATCTTAATCTTCTACAGCTTTAATCATTGTGATCAGTGTACTTTAATATTCTTTTATTATTTCTCTAGATGGCTGCCATCAAAAAGAAACTGGTGGTTGTTGGTGATGGCGAGAGTAGAAAAACTGACCTCCTCATCACGTTCAGCAAAAATCAGTTTCCTGATGCCGATGTGCCCGGAGTGTTTGATAACTGCACCGCAGACATTGAAGTGGACGGCAAACAGGTCAGATTTTTATAATTTTCATTTTTGAAGCAGGTCGTGGAAACAGAGTGAAGGAGTGATGACAGATCAGAGAGATGATGTTTCTAAATGTGGGTCATATTTTGTTAAGGAAGAGAACTGATAAAGTTTTTCTACAAGTGATGTTTAAGATTCTGCTTTTCAATCCAATTCTCCAACAGCTCCTTTGTCAATTCTCAACTGGTATTGATTTTTTATTTCTATCCCTCCATTTTGTAATAAACAGGGCTTTAGCAGAATTTAGGTGTCAAAACACATTTATAATGAAGTTAGTAGACAACTGCCCAAGTCCCTCCGATCCGTGTCTCAAGCAAGTCCCAAGTTTGTCTGTTGTGGACAAGTCAAGTCGAGTCGAGTCACAGGTTATGACGGGTCGAGTCTAAGGGTGGGCGATATGGCAAAAATATCATATCACGATTTTTTAAAAATAAAAGCATGATCACAATTTTATCATGATTCTTTTTTACATGGATTTTTCTAGACTTTTTGCATGTTTAACCATTTTTTCCCGATATTTAACATATAAAACATGTAAAGCCCTAAAAGAAAAAAAAAAATACAATTAAAGCCAAATAAACTTTCTG
This sequence comes from Scarus forsteni, assembly GCA_036419115.1. Taxonomy (NCBI): domain Eukaryota; kingdom Metazoa; phylum Chordata; class Actinopteri; order Labriformes; family Labridae; genus Scarus; species Scarus forsteni. Next base: position 3,154,767 of record JAZDUH010000145.1, read on the forward strand.
AACAGGTTTTAATTAAGATAGTGCAGTTTTTATAAAAATGTGCAATAAATATAAACATAAAAGGTAATAAACAACAATAAAGTGCACTAGAGCTGAAACGATTCCTCGAATAATCGCGAGTATTCGATTACAAAATATCCTCGAAGCAAATTGTGTGCCTCGAAGCCTCGTTTATTTATAATTATACATATAAAATATATATCTGGACTACTATACAGTGCACGTTGTTTGACACAGACGGTCATTTCTGTGGCACAACGCGCCTGCTACCTCCGCTGCTGCGTGGCTTGTAAAATCATGAAGGAAGAGAAAAGAGAGGGACAGAAAGGAGAGAGTCCACAGAAGAAATGGCAGAGAGTGTCCCAAGTGTGTGGTCACTACAAGAAGGGACGAAAAGAAAACACAGTGCAGTGTGTCTGATGTCAAACGGAGTTAGCTTAGCACGCAGCTTACCATGATAGCACGTCGTCACTGCTGCAGCACAGTAAACAGTAAACATCTGGTCTGTGCTTCAGAGCGACACAACAGGATGACACTCATGATACATCAACAGAAGCAGCTAATGTGATCATAACTGAGATATGGGCTAGTAAATAACCTACTTTGATTATGGCTCCGTGTAAAGGCTGGTTCAGAACGTAAATCTATGCGGAGGCTACTTGCCCAGAATCATGTGTATTTTGTTGACATACTTTTCACATCCAATAACTTTACATTTAATTTGATTGCAGAGAGTAGAAGAGGAAACACTGACAGTGAGTAGAGGAAGCAGGTGTGGGGAATAACAAAATAGGAAATCAAAGGTACCATCATTTTTGATCAGGCCAGTTTCATTATTTTGTTTTTTTTTAAATAATTATGTTGAACCATAATTAAAAAGCAATGTCTGATTTTCATTAGTTGATTTCAGTACATTTTTATTTATTCTTTCTTTTGTCAGTGTGAAGTCATTTCAGTGACCATTTTGGGCTGTCTGTCTTTAACGGAAGGGTTACAGCAATTTTGTTCATGTGTGTATTTGAGGATAGTTTTTATAGACTAACTGTTTTTTTATTTTAGTATAATATTTGTGTATTTTTCCACCCCTTGGTCTAATGTATAAATGTTAATGTCTCCTAACTGACCTGCTACAGTTTCTCCACAAGAAGCTCAGGAATAATTTTTCCTCACTGTAATTTGTTGATCAGCAGTCGTTACAATTCTCTCCCTCATCCACAAATCCTCCTCAAAGCCCACGCTGTGCCCGTCTTTAAGAGTTACCTGTGTCGTTGTTGTTGTTGTTATTGTTGTAGGTGAAGCTGTCTCTCTGGGACACAGCAGGTCAGCAGGACTACGACAAGCTGAGGCCGCTCTCCTATCCTGACACAGACGTTGTCGTCATGTGTTTCTCCATCGGCAGCCCTGACAGTTTTGGTGAGACTGCTGCCTTATTTTTATTTTTGATGAATGTCATGTTTGCATTAATCCATACTGAAGATTCATATCATGTCTCTGCTGCAGAGCTCATTGCGGAGAAGTGGTTTCCTGAGATGAAAGAGTTCTGCCCCGACGTGCCCAGAATCCTCGTAGGAACCAATAAAGACCTGAGAAACGATGAGGACACACGCCGAGAGCTGGCAGAGATGGAGCAGGTCAGTGAGGCTTTGGGTCTCTGGAGCTGGTCTGGATGTCTTCAGATGTTTGAGCGTGTGGATGGCTGTACATCAGGAGCTAAACGCGCTTTAGATGTGTGATTAAAATGTATGTTTATCAGAACACCAACAAGAAACTCTGCCAGTGCTCTTTGCTTCTCTTCTGATGATTCATTTAGTTTTAAGTTTTTAAAAAAGAACCGCTAAAGCAGCATCTATGCTAATCTCTTTACGAGTGCCAGTTAACAGGCGGCTTTGGCCTCTTTGTATTCAAGCCAGGCTCACATGTTAAATTATCTTCCATTTGCTCTGTAAAGCTGCTTACACACCGAATGCAACTTTGCGACCTGGGCGACCTCTCTACACAGGGTTCCTACAGCTCAAGCAAAGTTAAATTCAAGACTTTTTAAGACTTTTTTAAGGCCGTTTGAAATAAAATTTAAGACCAAGTCGACAACGAACCACAATTGAAACAAACAAAACAAACAAGCAAAAACACCACATGAATAACCTGGGTTAAAGGCAATTTTAACCCAATGTTTATTTTAAATAAAAGATCACTTTTTGGCTTCTTTTTAACGCAATCGTTACAACTTTATGCCTATTTTGCCTCCATTCATCCTTTTTTTGGCCACTGTAAGAACCATTTTTGGAATTTTTACATGTTTTTTGAAATTTAAAATCAAATTTAATTCCCAATTTTGCTGCCATAATCAATTTTCCTAAGCCACTTTTCGATTTTTTGCAATTTCATACTTATTTTGCACCTATTTATTAACCCTTTTTCACTTTCATACCATTTTTACCCAATTTTTGCAATTTCATCCCTCTTTTTTACCTCTATTCACACACTTTGTCCCACTTTTGGACCATTTTAACCTTTTCTTAAACCCGTTTTTACAATTTTATACCTATTTTGCCCCCATTCATCTTTTTTTGGCCACTGTCAGAACCATTTTTGGAATTTTTACATGTTTAAATTTAAATTTAATTTCAAATTTAATTCCCAATTTTGCTTCCATAATCAATTTTCCGAAGCTGCTTTTGGATTTTTTTGCCAATTTTTCCCCATTTTTTTTCCCTCTCCAGGCACTGTAGGTAGAATCAAGACATGTGTCTGCTCTGTAAGATCCTGGGGCAACCACGTCACCGTTTTGTTAGCTCTGCTATTGTGATTACACGATGTTGCCATGAGAGTAAATCGGTGAATTCTTTTTGAAAAGTAGATACATTTGACTAAATATTTTTTTAGTTAAATCTTACATGAATCTTACTAATGTGGTCAAATTTTTAAGACTTGTGAAAATTGGATTTAAGACATTTTAATGCCAATTAAGGCCTTATTTTTAGAATTCTGAATTCAATGCCTTTTAAGACTTTTTAAGGATCCGCGGGAACCCTGCTACATGTAAAGTCAATGTGCAGCCGCGGTTAATCCTTCCGCGATGCAACAGATGTGATATTGGTGACATGGTCACAATTTGAACTCTTCAGGTGCTGTCATGTGTGGCTGTGTCGTGACACCCACGACTGTTGTGTGGATGTGTGACGTTACCCGTGACAGACAGGCTGTGTCCGAAATGGCATGCTAACGTACTACTCATACTAAGTGTGACGTCAAAATGAGCATGTAGTGCGTTCACATTGGATAGTATGAAAAGATTGAGTGTGTGAGAAGTACCCATTTGTATACTATATCGGAAAAAAAATTGTAAGTATGCAAGGTGGGCATACCGGTCACACTCAAACTCCCCATTATGCATTGCGAGCCCCATAATGCATTGCAAATGCCGGAGGCAACGGTAGGGTCGTCTTTTGTGTCTGCGGGCAGTCATTTTATTGTATTTAGGAAGTCACTGATTATAATATTATTAAGATCATAAATGTTAAATCGTCTTGAGACCGGCATTCAGCTAAAAACCAGCAACTAGCAAACTTCCCATTTTCAAAATAAAACCATCTTGAATTCTTCTTTTAGATTTTTAATGCTTTTGTAAATAGGCTCTTGTGGTAGAGCTGACCTGAAGTTTTTTCAATAGCTTACAATGGCGGGCTTAACGGAACGTCCGAAATGCCGAAATGAAATTTGCATCCGTGCGTTTATGGCTCAAATGACCACATTTTGGTATTCTACGTGGTGACTTTCTCGCCTAAAATGCTCTCTGAACTTTCAAATGTGGTGAATCAACAGAGATATTTGATAGCCTGGTGTGCTTCTGATTTTTGTCGTCGGAGGTTTGAAATGCATCATGGGAAACTTAGTAGAATACTACAGTGTGAACGGTTCGCATTCTAATCATACTTATAGTATGTATACAGTATACGCACATTGGGTATGTAGTATGTAGTACGTTAGTATGCCATTTCGGACATTTATTCTGGTTCACAGAGTGACCATGTCCCTGTGGAAACATGAGTTAGTGAAGTCATTAGTTCCACGTATACGTAACGGAAGAGAACTAAAAGGCGAAGGAAACAGTTGGAATAATGTCAGCTTATACATCCTATTAAATGATATATGATATGATTGCTATGAAACTCGAGTGGACGTGACGTCATTATCTGATGGCGACAGTGACCAAAATTAGGTATTTATGGAAACACGATTAGGGTAGATGACTCAATCTCGGTCGCCAAGTCGTGTTTGATGTGAACACAGCTCTGGAGCACCTGCCAGTCTTAGCTCCTCTTCCTCGCGTGGGTACAGTCTGCTCTGATTGGCTGACTGATTTACCCTGCAGGAACTGGTCAGTTCAACTTATGAACATTTATTAAGCAGCAGTGAATCAAATTTTCATGGTTAATCATTCCAGTTGACATCTTGTCATTGCTTCTTTTTTAACCCAATCATTGCTCTTCTTCTTTTTCCTTTTGTTTGTTTTATAAATTACAGGGGCCGGTGAGTTCAGAGGATGGGGAGGAGATGGCACGGGGGGTCAATGCGTACGCTTACCTGGAGTGCTCCGCCAAATTCAACGATGGCGTGAAGGAGGTTGAGATGGCCGCCAGGGCTGCACTGGAGTTTGAGAGACCAAGCAAAAAGAGAGTCTGCACTCTGCTCTAAAGTTTCAGGTCAAATTTTAGGGACAGTCATGGGATGTGGGTCAGACTCTAACTGTTAACATGTAAATATTGAATATTTGAATTGACTGAAGCTCTGGTTTTATCTCTGTGCAGTTTATTCTTTCTCTTCTCTTCCTGCTTCTGAACTTGTCTTTAATAAACTGTTGTAAAATAAAAAGAGTGTAGGTGCAGTCTGTGATGGTTCTGGGTTAAAGGCTCTAGTCAAAAAAGCCTCAAGATTGATTTAAAATGTAAAACCATCCAAACTTTTTATGTTAAGATTTTATTTTACTTGGTGTCTGAAGGATTTTATGTTTTGTACAACACTAGCCTGAGCTCCTCTTATCCTGACTGAATCTTAACCCTATAAGCCAATTGTATCATATTTGATAAACACTTTTATAATACCTCTATCTACTAAATATGATCAACAAATTACAAACAAACATCTGAATACAATCAGATAAATGATAAAAATGTCCTCAAATGGATTATCAGTTGCCAAAAGCACCTAATGTATCAAATGAGATATGAAAAATCTATATGTTGAATTTTATGGGCATTTTGATATTTTTAGGATTTTAGTAGAAAGTAAAACAAACATTTCAGCTCCAAAAATTAGAATTTTATGGCTATATCTATGGTCTTGGGCCTTAAAGGGTTAGTTTGAGACAGAAATTGAAAGGAGCTGCTCAAGTTGCACACTAGAAAAGTCTATTAAAAAACATTTATCTGAAAATGCCTCTGAAGAAAGTGCCATTTATATGTTTTGTCAGGAAAATATTGCAATATTGTTTTCTCCTAATGTTCAGCCCTTCTGCCGTGCCATCATGTGAGATGATTACTTTAGAAATCATAATGCCATTTACTTTACAAAACAGTTAATTAAATTACTGTGAGATATAAATTATTATCTAAAAATAAATCATGGTTAACTAAATTAATCAAGGGACCACAAACAGATTATTCTTTGTAGAAGTCGAGGGATCCATAACTGTTTCTTTCTTTTTGTAATGTACTTTTTTTAAAAACTGATCAGTAATGTATTTTTTAGCCTTTTTGCATAAATACCAATTAACTCATGACAGAGATTCCACTGTAATAAGAAAAGACTTTTATTGCACACCTACAGTCAGCAGTTTGAACATAAAGCAGAAAGTTTGGAGGTCCACTCAAAAGGATTTTCTAAATCTGTGGAGATGTTTTATCTGTTAAGGAGCTCACACATGAAGATAAAAGATCAGACATTAAAGGGATAGTTCAGTTTTTTTGAAGTGGGGTTGTGTGAGCTCCATATGGTCACTATGGACATTAGATACATTAGAAAGTTCTCTCCCCTTCCTCAGTAAGCCACAGACTGTTTGAGTCGAGGGCGAAGAAAAAGACGCTAACCGGAAAATACCGTACCAAAAGCAAAGGGTATTTTGAACTCAAGAACTCAAATCAAAAAGTAAGACCACTGTTTAAGAGTTTGCTACATATGATTATTTTCAAGTCCATTAACATTTCGGAAATATAAAGGTTATCCGGACGTAAGCCAACTCACGTTGTGTGTCCCCTCGCTAAATCACTCTGCCCCTCACTTCCGCCCTCTCAGCTGACCAAAACATAGCAAGCTAGCGGCTTCAGACGCCGGTTGTAGCTTTGTGTAACGTTTATCAAGCATTGCTATTCTTTTGTTTTGACTGTTGGCGGTGTGAAGAAGAGACAAATGCAGGAAATTAAAAAAGGGATGATTATGACAGCACTGATGAAGTTCCATTCACTTTGGAGTCAAGAGGACACCTGTATGAACCGGAGTTTACAGAAGACGAGCTGTCAAAGATGGAGACACGGACACTGGACATCAAGAAAGAGTCAGAACAAACTGGTAAAATGTCCCAAACCTGAAGGACCTAATGACAGTTTCTCCTAAAAGCAAGTAATAATGATCTGTCAGAAACAAACAGGCAGAGGAGAGGAGACTGTTTGTTTATCATAACAGCGCAGACTACTTGTGTATGTGTGTCTCTCATACACACACATGCACACTAGGGAAGTAACAATATGAAAATTTTGTATCACGACTATTGTGACCAAAATTATCACAGTTATCATTATTATCATGGTATTGCAGTGTGCTCAAAATGTTCAAAAAGTACTTTTACACAGAATTAAAATCATTTAATCCTTTTAATATTATTATCATAACATTCTTGTTTGTCTTTTTTTTGTCAATAAATGTGTCAAGAAAGCTCTTTGAGTACATTTTTTTCACCCTTCTTTCATGAGAAATATTCATTATTAATCGTTATTTTAGACCATGTCCAGGAGTTTTTGTTTGTTTTACTAACGATAGTCCCTGAAGCAGTTAGCCCCTTCATGACTCTCCTCTGGTCTCTCCTTTCCATGGCAGATCTCCTTGATATTTCCAAATTACGATCGACTAAATCCACAAAACACGAACTTTGACGGGAACAGATGATCAATTTCAAAATTACGGAGAATACACGGCAAAAGAACGGCAAGAACACACTCCAGAATGATGATAATACTGTTATTTTCAAGATTTATACATTACTTAGACAGAGAAAACCGGTAAACAACCTGTAATTCACTCAGGTATGGCTGACTGAATCCTCTCTCTCTACCTCTACAGCTTGGTCAGCTCGTTCACTCATGGAGTTAGGGCACTTATAACCGTGCACATCTTTTTCTTTTGCCGCAGCTTCATGTTTAGACAGGGTAACTGTCTTCTATCAAATTTTCCCTCGGCATCCTTGTAAAATTAAACATTCAACCAGACTCAGAGTCCGTTTGAGAGGAAAATCTCTCTAACTTTTGCTTTGAGGCCAAACAATGCAAACTGCGCATGCGCATCCCCATGAGGCTGCTTCATCGAGTAATAGCCCCGTAGTTCAGACCTTTCTAGTCAAAGAGCAGCATCACTGAGCGTTATTGATGCCATGTGGTGATCAAACTCGGTAAAACGGTAAATGTAATAGGACATGGCAATGATTACCGTGGGAAATTTTACCGTGGTTTACCATTTTACCGTTAACCGTTACATCCCTAATGCACACATAGGTAACGATTACTGTGTATAAGCCTCTAATATATAGATGTATAGATCTGTACACACAATCTGTCAGGTAACAGGTAATGAGAGATGCACTCACTAAATGATGTACCTGCATGCCCTCATTACGCAGATGAATACGGTGAAAGCTGAGTTCTCCATGATGCACATCTGTTTCTGCATCAAGGGAAGCATCACAAAAACCCATCTCAGAAATATTTGTCGTATGATGTGCTTAATGGGCATCTGAAGCCGTTAGCGTGTTCTTTTTGCTATGGCAGAGTGATATAGCGGAGGGACACACGACGTGAGTTGGCTTAGGTCCGATAAACTTTAAATGTTAATGCACTTACTACCAATCATTCACTAGCAAGGACCACACCACAAATGTATGCGTTTGAAGGTTTAATGAAGATTTGACAATATGAGGGATGACGGTGATGGATGTGTGACATGAGATTTGTCGAGAGAGATGAGCCATCGAGAAGACGTCGTAAACCAGGCAGAGGGAGACTCAGTGAGTGGGGGTACGGTCTCATCGTGTTCTGCCCGAGCTGATCTTGACCCCCAAAAAGAGTAGTGTTGAACGGAGATCAGCTCAGTATGGACAGACACGGCTTATGAGTTGTTTTAATGAATGTGATGAGGCTCGTACATGTGATTGGGAATTGGAAGAGCCCCGAACGGTAGCTTACTCTCAATGACGTGGATGGAGTAGATGTTATGTGGATCGGGGTGATTGATTGGAACTGGAATGTCACTCTGACGTGGAGTGAGATCGTGGAAGATTACCTTGTGGAGGTAAAGCGAGGTTTGGTAGCTGTGGAGTCAGTTCGATATTGAAGGTTTGTGATAGTCGAGGAAGTATTAGCCCTTGCAAGGAATCTCCTCGACTTCTGATATGTCGAATATGTGAGTATGGACTCATGACCATTTTAACCCCCAAAAGATGGTGGATGTTATCATGAATGCGTCTGAGCCTGAGACTGAACTCCTGTATTCAACCCGGCAGAGAAGAGCTGAGGACTTGACGAGTGTTAGTCAAACTAACTTTGTCTGAAGCTGGAGTTGCCTTCTTGCGAGATGAATTACCGTTTCCAGCACTTTGGTCAGATTATGATGTTATACCATAACTTAAAGCTGCAGACGGCTCGTGCATTGTTTAACCCAAGGTTTGGGTTTAGTTGAAAGGTGACTTGGATGACACTGTAAAGTGCTACGTGAGGGACTCGTACGGAGTAGCTTGTGTTAGTCAACATTCCTGGCCATGTACTGGTGTCAGTAAAGCTTACGCTTTATGCCAACGATAGAACTTTACGAATGCATATTGGCAATGAGATAGGTGAACGTGATGCTCCCATGAGATATCGGGCTCTAATTTCGTGGCGCAGCGCAGGGGGCGCAAGCCTGGCGCACCCCACGCAGTGTTAATTTTCGTCTGGCACCGCCGTGCTTGATTGACAATTTGGTAGACCGTCTGCGCAGAGATGGGTGTGACGGCGCACCAGGGGGGAGGTGAAGGCGCACCTGGGGGGAGGTGAAGGCGCACCTGGGGGAGGTGCCGACAGATTCGAGTGGCGCAGTGACAATTTCGTGCCAAAAAACAGTGCAGAAAGTGCGCTGAAAGCACGCCAGCTCCAACCTGGTCTAACCTCGGCGCAGGGCGGAGCGCACCCTCCGCAGCTGTAATTTGGTGACAAGCGCACATGTGCGCACGCCTCAGAGGCAGGTTTCCAAAGTGTCAGGCACATTTTAATGCAATAAACAATCACAGCAATCAGTATTTAATGTCCCCGTCTGAACCAGCATATACATTTGTATCTATATTAACTGTCCCGTCACATCTGATGTCAGATTAAAGCTGTTTGTCATAATGGAAACTTAACCTGACGGCAGCTGGAAGTTTGATGCACATCTTACAAGTCAACAATAAACAGCCTTAACATCTGATACTGAGTAAATATCTGGCTTCACTCATTTCATTAAATTCAAAGAAAAAAAGGGGAAAAAAGACGAAGAAAAAGGAGAGAAAACAAATGTCTGTCACTCAGGATTTAACCGTGATTTCCCATATTCCTCTATTTTAGTCTTTATTTTTAACGTGATCTAAAAAGATGGAGAGCATTATTGCAAGGAGGATGAGGAGGAGACACCGAGAGAGTATACAGCATATCACTAAAGGCTCTGCTATTTGGCGATGACAAACCAGGAATGCAGGTGGATCACAAGTATTATGAATGGATAAGCCAGCTGTGGTGTAACTGTCTCTTATTTTTTTTTACTCCTATTAATGACAAAGGAACAGATTACATCTGTCCCGGGAGCTGGCCCACACGGTGACGCGCCCGCTGTCCATTCTCATGCTGAATGACAGCAGCTCTGACCGTCTCCAGCAGCGGGGATCATTCAGACCAATCAGGCGCTGCGCCTCGGCATAGCGCATTTAAAGGCGAGGAGAGGCGCTCATTTGATTGGTGAAGAAGGCGATCGGCTGTGATAATCCCACTCACGTCTATTCCTACTGTGACATTTGCGCGGAGAGGCAGAGACGTGGGCGTGGACGCGCAAGCTCTGCGCCCCTGTGCGCCATGACTGCGCCTCTCTTGGCACTGCAGGAAACTTGCAAAGTGCGCTGGTCACACCCAGTGCGCACGGCGAAGGCCGGCGCAGGCAGGTGCGCCTGCGCTTGCGCCTGGTCTACGAAATTAGAGCCCATCATGTTAATATACTTTTTTATTTATTTATTTATTGTTATTCTCCCTCTGGTGAGACTGCTTTCCTTTGTTACTTACCCTTTAGTCATGTGACCCGGCACGTCTAAGTCCGATGACCTGACGTGTGGTCCGGCATGACCAACTGACTTAGCCGTGAAGTCCAGGCCATCTCACCTGACGAATGAGGTGGCTAGGGATGACCCTGCAGCTTGGCACGCTGATCTCCCTGACTAACCGTTTGGTCATGTGACCCGGCATGTCGGGGTGCGATGACCTGACATATGGTCCGGCATGACTGACTGCCGCAGCTGTCCGTGGCTGAGATAGAGGATGATAGGGCCACACGGAGTGGAAGTGTTTGTCACTATATTACGACCTGACTATGAGGTGGCTGGCTGCGGGAGGGAGTGCTGAGCTCCGTGGTGTCGTGTCTGATGTTGCGACGATGGTTAATGTAAGGAGTTTGGTTCAAAACGAATGCTGTGGCGCGATAAGGTCATGACTATTGACCGAGAGACGAAGGTTAATGGCTGTGAGAATTGAATTGATTGCTTCTCTGTAATACGACTAAACTTGAACCGAGGGAGCCAAAGTCGCCAGTTGTGGCGGAGAAGCTGAGCTTCATAACGGCGCGGCCGGTGTACGAGCCGTGATTGGTGATACAAGTTATTTGATAAAGTGTCTTGTTGAGGTCGTTAGTGCTCTAGAGGCGAAGAGTGATGGAACTGTACGGAAACGGAATTGTTGTTTCTGTGTAACAACCTGACTGTTTACCAAGGGAACTGTGGCGGCTGGCTACGTTGCAAGTTCTGGGCGCTGTGATGTGTCTGACGTTGCAGGCCATGATTGAAGTTAGCAGTTTAGTTTGGTATTGATAGTACGGCTCGTTCAGGTCATGGCAATAGACTTGGAGACGAAGCCAATGGGGCTACGTGGAATAGTGTTTGTTCCTCTGATTTATGGCTTAACGTTCAGACAAGGGAACCGAGGTAGCTGGACGGGGCAGCGGGCTGAGCTCCGTGACAGCAATCCGGTTGTTGCAGGCTGTTACTGATTTACAAGTTTTGCTCTGAATGGATGATGTGTCTCGTTGGGGTCGAACTAATGGACTTAGGGACAGTGAGTGATAGAGCTTACAGAGACAGAATTGATGTTCCTATGTAGGGCTGGGCGATATGGCCCAGGATGAAATATTTATTTATTTACTTTTTAATTAATTAATTAATTTATTTTAATTAATCAATTAATTATTATTATTCCCAATTTATTTATTTTCAGTTATGACGCTTGATTTTACGATTTGAATCGATTTTGTCCCTTCCTAAAAAAAAAACAAAACCCCCGATAATTTCAATATTATTATTATTATTATTGTTATTATTATGATTATTATTATTATATGTATTTACTTATTTATTAAAACCTCGTGTGGCAAATAATTTGAATTAATCGATTTAACAGATTTTGCCCAGCTATATTCTATAACGACTGACTATCTACCAAGGGAACTGGTAGCTGGCTATGTTAGCGAGTGCCAAATGCTTGATGCTGTTGACGCGTGAGAGACGAAGCCAACTGCGTTAAGTAGAATGGCGTTTGTCCCTCTGATTTATGGCTTAACTTCCAGGCAAGGGAGCTGAGGTGGCTGGTCGGGGCAGCGGGCTGAGCTCCGTGACGAACTGCCGGATGTTGCAGGACGTTATTGAGTTTTACGAGTGTAGCTCTAAGCAGAAAATGTGTCTCGTTGGGATCGAACTTATGGGCCTTGGGACGACGAGTGCCAGAGCTTACGAGGCGGAATTGTTGTGTCTGTGTAACGACTTTTTTCTACCGAAGGAAATGTGGTGGCTGGCTGTGTCAGCGAGTGCCGAGCACTGTGGTTCGTGCCTGATGTTGCGGGTTGAAATCGATGTTAAAAGTTTGGCTGGAATGAATGGCGTGCTCATTCGGTGACTGGCGCAGTCCAAGCAATCGCTTTACTCATAGTTCATCATGAAGTTGAAGAGAAAAAAAAAAAGTGATCTTACCGCCAATGACGTGTGGTTGTTCGGCGGTGACCGATCTACGAATAGCGTGTGTGGCTGCATGCACCCGTGACTGACTTTTTTTTTTTTTTTAATTTTTATTTTAATCATTATCATTATTATTATTAGTAGTATTACTATTTTTATTATTATTTTTAATTATTATTATTAGTTTATTCATTTATTAATCTTCTATGCTGTACCACAGAGTAATGATCCATGTCCGTATGGGAACATTGGTTAGAGAAAACATGAAACGTATGAGTGAACAGAATACTGTTAGGAATAAGCTGGCATATACGTCCTATTATTAGATATATGACATGATCGCGGTGAACCTGGGCGGACGTGGCGTCATCGAGTCGCGGCGACGTCTGGCGGTGACCGAATGGGGTATTCGTGTGCGCAACGCAACTTTAGAGTGAACGCAGTTCTGATTGGATGGGTGGCGCTACTGACTCCCAATGGGGGGAGCTGTTATGGCTAGCTACTAGGTGGATATTGATGTGAAAGAAAAGATTGAGAAAGAAAGACAAAAGACATGAGAATAAAATACATTTGGGTGATGGGGAAGGGAGGGGGTTTGGTGGGGTGGGGAAGGGAGGGGTGACAGGACAGGATAGTATTAGTTGGAAGAGGGGAAGGGGAGCCGCTTGGTAGGACCAGGGCTCCATGAGGAGCCCAGGGTGCCTAGGAGCAGCTATCGTGGGATGTCACGAAAACAGGAGCCACTTTGCCGTGAGTGGCGGAAGGAAGAGAAGAGAAAGGGATGTCGGGATGGCAGGATGCATGTGCACGGGGCGTTTGTGAGGCTTTCGAAGCCGGAGAAGAAAGAAGCTATGATAGCTTGAGAGAGCGTCAGACTCTGACGGAGCAGGCCTGAGGGTTAATACGACCTGACCGCCGGAGGGCGCTGTCGCGGATGGCTGTGGTCGCGGATGAGGTTCCGTGACGTCACTCCTCCCGTCTCCGTGGGTGGTTGGCTCTGGCGGAGAACCCGGAAGAGCGGGACCTTCGGATAATGCAGCGGTGTTAATGGAAGTTGAGCAGAGATGGATCATTCTGGACTACGGTCGATGCGGTGGCATGGAATGCCCCTCGTTGTCGGCAACCGAGGCGAGCGATGATCCACTTCCTGAGGGCGATTTGGTCTGAGAGCGTGAGGCTGGTCGGGATGAGGGCGCGCGGGCCGGTGTGCACGGCTGGCTGGAGATGTGCGGTCGGAGTGTAGTGAGGAGGGCTGCTGTGTGGATCGACTCCTGTCCGAAGATCTCCGTGGGTTTGGCTTTGAGACTTTGAGGGAGTTGGAGGTATCGTTGTCGGGAGCTGTATGGACATGGCTGGCAGGTGGTACGCGGACCACAAGCTCTGCTGTGAGGCTGGCTCAGGTCGGAATCTGGCCGTTAGAGGAGGGTGCCTGGTTGGAGGAGCTCGTCGTGAGTCGTCGTCTGTATCGTGAATGTGGAGTTCGGGAGTGATGGTAAGTGGCCGCTTTGCTTCGGTGTCTTATGTGAGCGGGGTGCGGCGTGGTCTGTCTGTCATGAAGAGTCACGGACAAACTGAGCTATGAGGCATGGCTGAGTATAAGTAGGCTTGTCGCTGATTGGAGGTGTGGTTTGTGGCGTGGTCCAGCTCCCGAACTTTAGTTAATTACATTAACTCCATTATTTAGCATACTCTTAAAGGTGTAGTCAGTGATGTGGGAGAAAACGAGTGGAGAGGTTGTTTATAAACAAATTTAGACCCGTCCCCCGAAAGCTGATGGACGTGCATCGTCATGGAAACGGCCGTAGAAACTGCATAGCTGACCAACGTAGCTAAGGTAACCCCGACTCGTCAGACAACTCGACTGCTATTATTGATAACATCACAACAACAGTACATTCTGGCAGATTAGACAATAAGATGAATGCCCGACGGCTGTTACTGTTATGTGAAGCACCACAAAGCTAATGTTGCTAACCTATCCAGCAGAAAGATGGTGACATCCGCGTCTGTTTTCAGGTCTTTTAATTGGCGGAGTCCCTCCACCGTTGGAAAGCAACACCAATATTGACCCGGGTCTTCGCTCTTTCATGGTCATTGCCCTTCTTTTCCACTTTTCACTCCTCTGACCTTTTTCTTTTGGGCTGTTTTTCAGCCATTGCTACCGCAACTATTGTATCTCTCTCTTACGCTAACTGCACACACTACGCAACCTACTACTCCCCCTCCCCCCTCTGTCTGATCTGTGCATGAGTATGATCGCCCCCTGGATGTGGGGGGGTGTACTCTGTTTTGGTGACTCGGCCCGAGCCACAGTATTTACCTGCTGAAATTCAGAGCCAAGGCTGTGTATTAAAACCGGATTTTTTTTTTCCAACATGCTGTCAGTGGGGACATCTTGTGGATGGAGAGGAGAAATACGGTGATTTGACAAATAGTGCATTAGATTAGAAGATTAGAAAATTGCTGACTACACTTTTAAACAGTGGTATTACTTTTTGATTTGAGCTCTTGTAGGCGGAGAAAATACCCTTTGTTTTTGGTACGGTACTTTCCTGTTAGCGTCTTTTTCTTCGTACCTGACTCCCACAGACTGTGTCTTACTGAGGGAGAGGAGAGAACTTTCTACTGTATCTAATGTACTTAGTGACCATATGGAGCTCATACAACCCCACTTCAAAAAGATGACAGTTTAAACAGTTTTGACTGTACTGTGTGTGGTGAGCTCTGATAATCTCAACACAGCTCACCACACACACATAACCGTTCTGTCCACCACTGATCTAGAATCTAGTCCTCCAAATCAGAAATCTGATCAAACCTGATCTAACAAAAACTAAGAAGAAGAAATAACAACCAATAAACACAACACACAACATGGGAGAGGTCATACAAGAAGAAGGAATTTTGGTGTTCTGTGGACCATTTTTGACAGAAAATCCTGAACTAAATAAAAGACTGTTGGAAAATCCTGGAGATTAAGTGAACACGTGAGCTGGTCCTTCATTTCTGAGCTCCACCCACCTTTATGTTTCAGGCTATGCTTGTTTTTAATTACCCCTGACTCATTATTCCCGTCACCGTTCACCGATACATGACTCAGGAGTCTTCGGGTTTATGGGAATAAATATTGAACTACTTAAATATTTGATTGTTGGCCCTGAGATGATTGTCAGGAGAAATTCACTCTTTACACACCTCAGACCAGGATAATCATATAAAATAATCTAGCTTTGGGGGAAAGTTTGGACAAAAACATGCCGATAATCTTTAATTGTGTCACTTCAGAGACTTGATTTAGTTTGATTTTTGATGTGAATGCTTTAATCTGAACATGTGCCAGTGTCATAAAGTGGACTGAAAAAACAACCAAAGGAGAGGAGTTGAGACAATAATAATATTAACCCAACATGTCTAAAAGGAGGAAAATGAAGCATTAGCTTATTTAAACCTGCCACTTCTCCAATACTCAATTAACAGGCAGTCTTTGCCAAACATACATATTTATGTAATATACATTTACATGAACCAGAAAATAAACACAGTAATAATAAACAAATACATAAATCACTTATGAAAAACACTTATCAAAACACCCAGTTGTAAAACTCTTCTCCCTCCCTGTACCTCATGAAACCATTTTTTTATACTTAATGAGTTTTTGGACGATTAATGCAGTTTTAGGAGCGGCGCTGTATGCCCTATGTGCTACCATTATACGGATGTCCGCTGCTCGATTTTGGATCTAAATATCTCCTGAAGCACTGTTTGTATCAGGAAAGACTTCTGGGTGAGTATATTGTTCTACTTCATTCTATAAACAATATGAAAGCTGCAGAAACCAAACTTATCCTTTAATGACAGTTTGCCGCTAACTTAGTTGCTAAGAGCTACCAGCTTTTTACTATCGTCTTACGCTAAATAACACCACACAAACTAATTAAAAAATAAAACTAGAAAAGAAAAAAACGATAGGTAAACAAAAAATGTATCTTTTGTTCACAAAACTAACTGAAACTAACTAAAATTATAGACAAAATGTCCTTTGTTATAGTTTTTGACAATATTTATTAGCCTTTAGCATTTAAATTAATCCGACAAATTTTCCGAACCAATTTCACGACAGTTTTCGGCAGTTGTCAGCACCGTACGGCGCCATCATAGCAAGTACTGGGACGTGCCTGTTTACTGCACTGACTGGCTGTGCTCTGTGCCACCACGAAACGTGTTGTTGGAACAACGTGGAAAAAATGGCTAAAGTTAGGAGGAGGAGGCGTCAGTGTCCCATTTGGGATTTTTTTCGACTACCACAGTGAGACAAACAAATGAAAGTGCCTGGGAAATTAAAACTGGTGAGATATGTGGAGCACTTCTTAAGGGGAAAATCCCACAAACTTAAAAGCCCATTTGAGGAGCACCCATAAGGAGGCTTATACAGCCTATGAAAACAAGGAAGCCCAGAGTTTGTATTGATGTTTATATTTTTTATATTAAGTTTATTTTCTTGTGTTTAAGGCAGCAGCCAACAGTACAGTTTCAGCATTGACTGAGCAGTGAGCACTATGTTGGACTTGAAAATAAACAGTATTACAAAATACTTACTCTGACCTTTTTGAATCCTGCACCTGGAAAATAAAGTACGAAAAAAACTAAAACTAAGCTAAAACCAAGCCTTGTTGCAAAAATCAAAACTTAATAAGAACTAGAATGCCCGCTCTAAAACTAATTAAAACTAAACTGTAATGGGAAAAAAATGTGAAAATGAATTAAAACTAAACTATAAAGAAAAAACCAAAACTATTAAAACCTTGTTCTCCATTACTCCGTTAGCAGGCAGTCTTTGCCAAATATACATATTTATATAATACACATTTACAAGAAACAAAAAATGAACACAGTAAACTAAACAAATACATAAATCATTTATGGAAAACACTTATCAAAACAGCCAGTTTCTAAAACTCCTCTTCCTCCTTGTACCTCATGAAACCATGTTTATACTGACCATACCAGTATACCAAACTTAATACTCATGCAGCTACACACCCAAGTATTAAGCTTAAGGTGAAACAGAAACTCCGTCATATGTGGATTTACAGGCTTAATGCTGATTGGATACCTACCACTCAATCAAATTTTCAACCCCCCTCCTATTGGTTGAAAGTCTGCGAAGTGGGCGTGTCCAATCAATGCACCCTTGAATACGAGATCTAAGAAGAAAAAATGAAGACAGGCCAGTACTTCTGGACTGTGAGCTGCTGCTGACAGGTGAGCTCCTTTACTTCTGTAAAAGTCAGCTTAATAAGACTGATAAAGAAATAGTACAAGGTCAGGTTAATTTATCTTTTATTACAGGAAAAGCTTTTTTTGTGTCTGTATGGTGTCAAACTGGAAGTTTTAAGAAAAAGTATAGAAACATGATTTTTTAAAGGGATGAGACGATGTAAAGCTCACTGAATGTGGAAGTAGTTTCTCTTTTTTCAGATTACTATTTGTGTTATTAAACATTTTTATTTGGTTTATGTGTGATTATTTATATTATTATTATCATTATAATATAAAAGTGGCTGACTACTCCTGTAAGGTAAAGGGATAGGACCAGACATGTTTCCTCCTCCTCATGCTCTTTTTGAACATTCAAATAACCTTTTTCTCATTTTGAATTTGATTTATGAAACACACTTAAAGTGTAATTTGAGTTGTCTGATTGAGCTTAGAATTTTCTGGACAAGTTGCCCTGACTTTGGTTTTATTTAGTCACCAATAAAAATATGGATTTACAAATCTTCACTTCTTAGTGTATTCATTTGATTAGTCATGCACTACAATTTTATAATATCCTAGAATTCAAATTCTTTATTTGGGTACTTTAAGCAGATATGAGATTAAAATGCGATTAATTAGATTAATTAATGATAAATTCAGTAATTAATTAGATTAATTTTTCAATCATCTGACAGCACTACTATATATGTATCTATATATTTATTTATATATCTATATCTATCTATCTATCTATCTATCTATCTATCTATCTATCTATCTATCATCTATCTATATATGTGTGTATATATATGTATATATGTATATATATGTACTATATATATCTATATATTTATTTATATATCTATATGTATATTTATTTATTTATTTATTTATATATCTATATATATACATATATATACACACACACACACACACACACACACACACACACACATATATATATATATATACACACATATATATGAATATGTGTGTGTGTGTGCATGTATATACTGTATGTGTATATATAAGTGTTTTCAGTTCAGTTGAA
The DNA here is from genome assembly GCA_036419115.1 of Scarus forsteni. Classification (NCBI taxonomy): domain Eukaryota; kingdom Metazoa; phylum Chordata; class Actinopteri; order Labriformes; family Labridae; genus Scarus; species Scarus forsteni. Next base: position 3,173,558 of record JAZDUH010000145.1, read on the forward strand.
ACAACTTAATTATTCCATAAGGGTCGGTTAATTTGTACAGTAGCTTTCCAGTAAACATTCATGCATACAGTCATTCAACAACACAAATAAATAATCTGTCAAGACATTATAACATTATGAGTAGCCTTCATATACAAATCGTAGAGCATGGTAAAAAAAAAAGATAAGATAAAGATAAAGCAAGTGGGGTACAAAAAAGACAATGTAAAAACAGAAAAAATAGGTAAGACAAGAAATGAATAATGTCCTCTTTATAAGAGTCATCGAAAACGGGTGCGGTCTGTATTTAGGAGTTTAATAGCAGAGGGAATGAAGAACTTTATGTACGTGTATGTATATATATAACAACAACGGCTTCAGCTGTCTGCCGAGTAACATGTGAGCCTCTTACCGTGCTCGGTTTGTTATCCAGACAAAATATCCAGACAGATTTGTTGTCCAAACTGATTTCTTTTCCAGAAAAGAAACTCCTGCATCTCTGTTCGCCATTATTGTTTGTGAAATATTTTATATAAATAAATATTGAATATAAATATTTTCTTCATCGTTCGTTTGTTGTAGCAGCGCTGCCTCTCTGCAGACCTACACCGCCATTGACTGAACCGGCATGCACACTACAGCGGATTTACAGGGGATTAACTCGTCTCCAGCGTTGTCATCTGAATGCAGAAGAATTTGAAAACTCAAAGGAAGAATCTTTGCGTCTTTAAGTCAGGAGTTTCAATGTAAACGCCCCCTTACATGAATGATTGAATGGTTGTCTGTCTCTTCGTATCGCCCCGTGATTGGCAGGTGGTCGGTTCAAGATGTGTCCTGCCTCTTACCCAATGAGAGCTGAGATAGGAACTTTGGTTCAAACTTATTTTGTCATTATTTATTGATGAAAATATTAAAAAATGTTTCTGTTGGACATCAGTATTTCACATTAAAAAAAAGGCTGGTTTAGGAGTCTCTGCTCTATTTGACTGAGATCTGGTGACTGTGGAGGCCACTGGAGTACAGTTAAGTCCTCGTCTTGTTTGAGAAACCAGTTTGAGATGATCTGGTTCTCCATTCTCTGTGTCCACTGTGGTTATAAAAAGATGAACATCAGTGACGCACCGGAGTGAGAATCAGTGTACTTTAATATTCTTTTATTATTTCTTTAGATGGCTGTGATCAAAAAGAAACTGATGATTGTTGGTGATGCCGTGTGTGGAAAGTCACGCCTCCTCATCGGGTTCAAAGACAAGAAGTTCTCTGAAGTTGATGTGCCCACAGTGTATGACAACTACGTTGCAGACATCGAGGTGGACGGAATACAGGTCAGATTAAAATAATTTTCATATAGCAGTTCTTCAACACAGAGTGAAGGAGTGATGACGCATTAGAGAGATGATGTTTCTAAATGTGGATCATAATTTGTTAGGGAAGAGACCTGATGAAGCTGCAGTTACAGATGAAGATACAGGTGATATTTAAGATTCTGTTATTGATCCGATTCTTCAACGATTTCTTAATCGATTCTCAACTGGTATTGGATTTTGATTTCCATCCCTACTTTTTGTAATCGCTGAATTGAGCAACATTTATGTGTCAAATCACATTTATGATTAAATTAGTGTTAATCTATATTTATGTACAGTATTTGGCATTTTATGATAATTAGATCAAACACACTGTTCCTGAATAAAATCTGATATCTTAACGGGTTAACTTTAAACATAGACACAGAACATTAAAGAACAAACTAAATAAAACAAAGCACATACAACCAGTAAAAATTTCAACATTAATGTTTATATTCTTATTATGTTAGAATGAAAAATTGAATTAATTGAAGGAATAATTACATTTCTTCTTTCTACTTTCCTGACAAAGTGTACAGAAACAACTGAGGATGTGCTGAGACACAGCATCAGTGATGTAACCTGAGATCATGGGGTGTTTAGGTAACATCTATGAGTATGGTGTAAGAAAGCTGTCAAAAAAGACGTATGCATAATTAATGATTCGTATTTGTAATTTCAACCATTTTTGTGTCAAGAATGTTGACTCACACAAAAATAAGTCTGTGAAATTGGGTTCAGGTTACAGTTGTTTTTAGACGAGTACAACTCACTTTTTTGCGGCTACGAATTCTTCCCTGTGAGTATGAATCCCATAGACATTATATACGTAGACGCCTGAGGAGGTAGGGGAGACTGGGGACAGTTGCAACACTTTTTACATTACTCTCAGTTACTCAGAGAATATTTGGACTAGTCTCCCCAAATCTTTACATATTAAACCTACATCTGTCTGCTAAATGCCCATATCATTTAAAGATGGCTACATATAACATATTAATCACAATATTCATTTGAATAGAGGAATTCAGATGTTGCAACTGACACCAAACCTGGGGACAGTTGCAACACAGATCAGGGACGGTTGCAACATATGAAAAAAACATTAAAATTTCACTAATTATCCTCAGTGTTTTGTCTAAATAGGACAAATACTAATGTTATGACCCAGAGTGGGCTCAAATTCAATTTTCTTTTCTGTACAGCTTTAAGGTATTTAATTTGTTTTGTTTTGTTTAAAACATGGGCCTACCTTGAGTCAATGTGCAGATGTTACCGAAGCTATAGAAACTCAATATTGCATTTTGGGACAAATAGAATGGAATAATTTGCAATACAAAGACCTGAACAATGTGGTGTGGCATATGTCAAAGACCTTGGCCTCTGCCCTCACTGATTTGCCCTCATCTGTAATAATATCTGAGGCTTGTTCCAAAACACTGAGGGGAACCCCTCTGTTTGTGACTCTCTTCCTCACTCTTGGCATACTGAAAATAAACAGAATACAATTTCTCTATTTAGATGATTCATTCACTATATGACAAGTTTATATGACACATACAACATCCAACAATAATTAATTGCGCATTTTTGCTTAACAAGTTATTTGGGAAATTATTCTGTTTATCATTAGTGTTAGTTTCTCCATATGATTGCCTGTTCTGTTCATCATGAGCAATAAAATATATTAATTTTGCCTATTTCGAATTAAAAATCTTAAAAAATATGGTTGTTTGGTCTCTTCTAATATGACTAACCTAATACCATGGGGACAGTTGCAACAGTTGCAACTGTCCCCATGGTACCAGTCATGACAAAACACCATGTGCTAGCTAGCCACATTGACATTGACACATGCTCACCATGTCATTTAATAGTCAACAAACAGTGATTCAAACTAGATAGGTTTGGATTCATTCATACATAAGGTCAGGACAGTATGACAAAAAAACAGCTCATGAAAAAAGCTACTTTCATACCTCCAAAACAACTTTACTTGATAAAAGCAGGCCAGATGCTCAATATGGCCTCTCTCTTCTTAGTGGGTAGAGGGTCTAATTGAGCATGTGCAGTGTGAGTGTCATCACTCTAGCATGTTTCTGATTGGAGAAATAAGGCTTGTTGCAACCGTCCCTTGTTGCAACTGTCCCCAGTCTCCCCTACTTTAGCACATAGCAGCGTCGCCGCCATATTGGATGGGTCTCTTCACTCCGGTCTAGCACCAGAAACAAGTGGAGTGAACATATTTATGCCAACACAGCAGAGTAAAAACGTATTTAAAGTTTATTACGCATGTCAACATGATAAATATAAGATGTCTGGTTTGTGTGTGCGAGCGAACGTGCATGTGCCTGTGCCTGAAATAGTTGCATTGAATATTCTCACAGCACACAAAACAAAAATATGAAATAATAATAATAATAATAATAATAATAATAATAATAATAATAATAATATTGCTGCTGTTGTATGGAACCCCAAAAGAGTCATAATGAAATAAATAAAAAAACATTGTGAAATAAATACCATTTTGATAAATAACAGACAGATATGAAATATGGCCATTAAATTGTAAAATAAGGCAATATTATAATGAAATATATTTTATTATTCTTTAATATTGAATTATTATAATTGAATATTTCATAATGAATATTTTAAAATTTTCATTCTTTTTTAAATAATGACTTTTTACATAATTTCCAAGCTTTATGAAATAAAAAAACGTTTTTAACAAAGTCATTTTTTATTTCATAATGTCATTTTCCACAATGGCCTTTTTATTTCATAATGTCATTTTTCAGCAGAATGACTTGGTCTGTCAATCAAAGCACATAAGGCGGAGCCAGTTCAGTGATTGGCTGATCCTTTACACAGACACTGCAGCAGAACTTGCACTATCGATTCTAACGTGGAGATTATCACTAACGATGAGAAGCCTGAAAACATGACAACACGAGTTCCTGACATGTTTGAGACAGAATGGCTGCAGGAGCGAGGTCACTTTCAGAGTTTCTTCACTTCAGCCTGAGAGAGGACTGCTAACACAGGTGACCACACTACAACCCAGTACATATGGGGCCCCGTGGAGTGTGCTCACCTGCGTTAGCATTTGTGAGCGTCGATGCTGGGCTGTAGTGCTGGGAGTAACTCTGTTACTTTTGCCAGTAATGGGTAATCTAACTAATTACTGTTTCAATAGTTACTACGCCGTTATTGTTACCGACTGTGAAATGTGGCGCATTACTTAGCACCCATCTGCTGCTGTTATCCACTCAGCCCACAGGGCAGGAGCTGGCTCGCGCAGACACACGAGAGAACAAGATGCCTGAGTTGCCAGGTCCGCTAACTATAAGCGACTATCGGCTTCTTATTTTTCTAACTTGCATGCATTAGGAGTTGTGGGTTGCAGTTTTTTGGGCTTGTTCCAATAGTGCAGTTGCAGGAGGAATCTGGTGTATCATCTACCATCAATATAAACCCAGTTCAGACAAAAATTAGTAGATTAAAAATGATTTTATCCAACTTTAATAACAAATTAAAAATTTACTGTAAAAAATTTACACTTAAAAGACATCAATGTAGCCAGAAATTATTTATTTCCAATCTAGCCATTACTGTTTTCACCGCACTAAAGCTGTAGATAATTAACATAAAACTTAGATAAAAGCCTGACATGTCTTTTTGGTAACACAAATAAGGTTGGACAACCTGTGAGCAGTAACGGAGGCACTAACAGCAGTAGCCCATCAATTCACTTCTGTTTAAAGATAGAGTTGTTCCACCTCCAAACAAACAAATGTTGAATACATAAATTAAGAGAGAACGGTTCTCTCTTTAAAATGCTTATTTCAATCGCTAAACCTGGCAACGTGGCTGTATGCAGCAATGGTGAGTCTGGAACACTGTAGAGTTAAAACTGACATTTTCATGATGGAAATATAAAAGTAAAGGGCAAGAACATACATGTGGGGTGTACATTATGTCCTAAAGCTAAATGTTTGTCGTAAGTAAATCTAAAAATCTTGTGCCAAAAACACAGAGAACTCTGATGATGATGATGGTGCTGCTGCAGCAGGCCAGGTAACAAGGAGGACACAGAGACAGAGCCACACAGTTCAAGCAGCAAAAGTTTTTCAAAACACTAACGCATTAGTAACTGTCCCTTTGGAAAAGTAACTACTAGTTACAACAAATTACTTAAAACGGCGTAGTAACTATTGAAACAGTAATTAGTTAGATTACCCGTTACTGGCAAAAGTAACAGAGTTACTCCCAGCACTACAGCCCAGCATCGACGCTCACAAATGCTAACGCAGGTGAGCACACTCCACGGGGCCCCATATGTACTGGGTTGTAGTGTGGTCACCTGTGTTAGCAGTCCTCTCTCAGGCTGAAGTGAAGACACTCTGAAAGTGACCTCGCTCCTGCAGCCATTCTGTCTCAAACATGTCAGGAACTCGTGTTTTCATGTTTTCAGGCTTCTCATCGTTAGTGATAATCTCCACGTTAGAATCGATAGTGCAAGTTCTGCTGCAGTGTCTGTGTAAAGGATCAGCCAATCACTGAACTGGCTCCGCCTTATGTGCTTTGATTGACAGACCAAGTCATTCTGCTGAAAAATGACATTATGAAATAAAAAGGCCATTGTGGAAAATGACATTATGAAATTAAAAAGCCCATTGTGGAAAATGGCATTATGAAATTAAAAAGGCCATTGTGGAAAATGGCATTATGAAATAAAAAATGACTTTGTTAAAAACGTTTTTTTATTTCATAAAGCTTGGAAATTATGTAAAAAGTCATTATTTAAAAAAGAATGAAAATTTTAAAATATTCATTATGAAATATTCAATTATAATAATTCAATATTAAAGAATAATAAAATATATTTCATTATAATATTGCCTTATTTTACAATTTAATGGCCATATTTCATATCTGTCTGTTATTTATCAAAATGGTATTTATTTCACAATGTTGTTTTTATTTATTTCATTATGACTCTTTTGGGGTTCCATACTGTTGTTACTACTATTACCATTACTAAATTACCATTACTACTTAATCATCAGACTTGCTCATTTATGTTCTTGATCCCTTTCTTATATTATTGTACTTAATTGCAGTGTTTCCTCTAGGTTCATTGCCTTGGGGCGGCGGGTTCGGGGTTGCGGGGGGGGGGGGGCTGTCAATAATGCTCCATAATATCATAATTAAAGAGCATTTAGATCTGAATAAATAGTGAGCACTGTGGGCACACAACTACAACATTCTCAAAAGAATTTAAAATAAACTGCATAAAGTATAAAAAGTATTTAAAAAAAACAGGAAGAATGTAACATTTCATGTAACCATGTAAGCTCAGCAGGTGGAGAGAAGATGAATCATAAAGTTATAGCAAGTGACTGACAATGAGGAGAAACATGCTGAAAGTTTCCTACACTGGGAGCTGTGCTTCCTTTCTTAGTAAGGACAATTGGCTTAAAAATGCTGAGATTTTTGCTTGGGGAGATTGTTTGGTAAGCTTCAGGTCATCCATTAATGTTTGTTTAAATTGTTTTTTTTATTATATTTTTTTACCGTTATGGTCGCTCCTTCATCTGCCGCCTGATTGTGAGTGCGTGTGTATGTCTGTATGTGTCGTGTGTGTGTCTTTATCATCCCCTTCACATAACGCGCCGTTTCCAGTCATTTCAATGAGGGACAGGCGGCAGACAGCACGCGGTTTGGACCGCCGCGGTAGAAGCGGTTGCCGCCGAAGAGCACATGCACAGATTTTGTCCTGCTGCTCAGAAACCAGCGTTTTGAACTTTCTGGCTGTAGTCGCCTGGCAGCAGCAAATCATATCGTACTATCGAAGAACTGGACGTGAGGAAGCATTTCTACTGAATTGTTTTTAGGGAAGGGAGTGTCATAGTAGTATGTCAGAGTGAGCATCTTCAGAGTAGACGATCTTTGTAGTGTTAACGCTGCTAAGGGGGAGCCCGGGGATTGGCTGAGGGTAACGGAAGTGTAGACTGAGAGAGAGAACTGCTAACTGTTTGAGTCTGTTAATAAAGAGAATTAAAGATTCAGAAGTTATCGGCTCGTTCTATGACAGGGAGTGTTGTGAGACACTTTTAGGTGGCCTCTGCTCTGACGTTCGCTGAATCACCGCTACGTCTCGGCCCGCGGTGGCAGCAGCCTCAATAAAGACTGCATGTGGGGGGACTCCGCCTGCAGAGAGACAGTTTGGTTGCCGCGCGGCTTATCGGTGTTGCACAAGAGGAGCAGGGGAGGAGGCGTTTTTCAGAGCGGAGAGGAAAAATGCATTTTATTAAATGTAAGCAAACCATAGCGACACAACTATGGGCAAGATAGTTATTTGCCTAAGCACCCGCGACACCCGATTTAATGCAGGACTCTGATGTGAAGGCGGCGACATGATGCTGCAGTGGTGTATTTACAGTTTTTAAAAAAAATTGCAGGAGCGGCGGGTAGGATGTAGGAGCGGCGGCCCGCCGCTCCTAAATGAATGTAGAGGAAACACTGTAATTGTCATTATTATAATTTCATCATCTACATACTTTTCACTTTTTCTCCTTTTCATTTATCTATTCTGCATTCCTTTACATCATTCTATCCATAAATTACTGTATTTTATTTATTGCCCCCTTTACAGTTTCTCTCCACAAAACCATAGCATACCAATGACAACCTCTCCCTGTCCCTACCATCATATCACCTACCCCAATGATGTTGTTGTTCCTTCACTTCTCATTAATACTCTATCCAATATTTATTTTTATTACTCTTTCATGCTTTCTTTTTTATTTTATTTACGATGGATATATTTATGCATTACATTTACAATTACTATCATTATACTGCAGCTGATATTGTTAAATGACTTCTCTCCCTTTTATAACAAACAATCTTCATCTTTGTTTGTTCAGATAAGCATCCATACTATAGTTGAAGTTATTTTCATTATTATTGTGGCTGATGTTGCCATTACCATTAATTTTACTACGATTAAAATGATAAAACATAAATAACACTTATTATTATTATTATAATTATAATTATTATTATTATTATTTTTTTTTTTTTAATTATTATTATTATGTGTGAAGTTGGCATTGTGAATTACTTATATATGTATATATGACCACACACACAAATATCTATCTATCTATCTATCTATCTATCTATCTATCTATCTATCTATCTATCTATCTATCTATCTATCTATCTATCTATCTATCTATCTATCTATCTATCTATCTATCTATCTATTTATCTAGATAGAGATATACAGTATATAGAGATATGACCACAAAAATGTCGTTGCTCACATGTTTTCTGTCCGTCTCTCTGTACTGTCTCAGTGCACAATAAAAAAAAAATCATAATTAAAATAATTTTAACATGAAAGAATGTATTTGTTAATTTTTGATTGCGTCCTGTATCATAAGTACATCTGTCGTTTTAAATAAACTAAACCATGAAAAAATCAGGAAAAATTTGCTGAGTTATGCTCATAATAGTTGGGCATTATACACCTTTCTCAGTACAATAAACTGGAGCCGCACGTGAGACCCATCCAAGATGGCTGATATGTCAGCTCCAATAGGAAGCGCCAGTCAATGAGGCATTTACGTAAATAGACATTATACATACGTATAATGTACATATATATATATATATATATATATGTATATATATATATATATACATATATATATATATAATGTCTATGCCGAGAAGATTGTCTCCTTCTGTATTTCCCTCCATGTTTGCCTCCATGTTTGGGGCATTAGCGGCTGGAGGAGATCGATTGCTTTCCCTGTGACTTGTGACCTCAGTGACGTAATTTCAGCACTTTTTGATTCGTACCCTTAAGCTTGGATTCATACTCACAGGGAAGAATTCGTAGTCGCAAAAAAGTGAGTTGTACACGTCTAAAAACAGCTGTAACCTGAACCCAATTTCACAGACTTACGTATATGGCAGCAGACTTTTGTGTGAAACAACATTTGTGACACAAAAATGGTTGGAATTACAAATACAAATCATTAATTATGCATACGTCTTTTTTGACAGCTTTCTTACACCATATATGAGCTCGTGGTATCAGAGCCTCTTGCACTCATTGGCCTCTTCCATGCCGTCCTCCCAGGAGACTGTTAGCTCCACTAAGAGGACTGGCTTAGAAGAAGCAGATGTCAGCATCTAGTCTCAAGGAGGTCTGTTTTACATGAGCTGTCTGCCCAAATCAACTCACAGTTTCAGTCTATAAGGAGTGCCATGAGTTTGAAATTGTTGCCACTGAAATCCTAAAGTAAGCTGATTTTCACCACAAAGAGAATCTGCAGGAATCAATGAGGGAGTCGGATCGATAAGCAGAATCAGTATTGAACTTTGTATCAATAAAGTCTCATCAGTTCCCATTAAAGCTATGGTCTACGATTTGGAAGCTTTGTACATTTTAATAACACCTTTTATAAGGCTGTTATGGTCCTATGGTCCTATCTACACAGTATAAAGACCAAAAAGAACGAAAAAAATCCATTCAGTATATCCGCTGAAAAGCTGCATACTAGCTGACCAATCAAGCCTAGAGGCCTGTAAGGTTCAATTCGTCCGTGAGTTAGTCCGTGAGTCCATCCAATCCCCTGTCTCCCTCACTACGCAGCATCATGCGTAGTGCGTCATGGTCCCGCCTCCTCCCCTCTACCTCCGGTGAGCAGCTAGCAGCGTTAGCTACTGAACTATCATGGATCCGGAGAAGCCTAGCGCCGAAACCGGGAAGCCGCTTCCCTCTCCTGCGGGGCCTAATGGAGCTCTGCCAGCGGGTTGAGGCCTGTTAGCGGGCTAACGGCTAAGGAATGGCCTCAGTCGGCTGTCAGACCTTCAGCATCGGCCGTTTCGGCCCTGGTTGATCAGGTAATGGCTTTGTTTACTACAGTGTGAGATGTCTGCTGAATAACTCTGGTTAGTCTGTGCCTGGCCTGGCTCATGACTTGTAGCGGAGCAGGTTAGCCAGTTAGCCGCTAATCGTTAGCATTGTAAGCTGAGCTGGGAGGACAGGCCGAGAAAGATAAATCCTCCCCCACACTCGGCTCCGCTCTGGCGGCGCCAGACCCGCATTGCCGCTGGTCCAATTGAAATGGCTACTGCTGTGTGTTACAAGGGGGATGTCTGTCGTGTTTGATACTTTCAGTTAAGCTGAGCTGTTTTTGATTGAGTTTGCTGCTGATATATTATGCTAGTCGCTCGTAGCTCAGTCCGAGGGGGCTTATATGAGGCGACACGAGCTGGGGGCGGGATCTTGGAACACGGAGGGGAGAGGTGAGGGAAGGGGGGCAGGCTGCGGTTTCAAATCGTAGACCACAGCTTTAAGGCTGATACACATAATATCACCAGATTCTAACACACTCTTATTTTTAATGACTTTAATAAAGATATGTTAGACTGATCAAACTCTAAATGTTGTTATATTGTAAAGTTTACTCAGAATACTCAGTACTGACAGTATATTTTATGTAAATAAAGTGCTTTTGCTATTACTAAAGTGTATTTATAGAGTGTTACTGTCGCTTGTATTGAAGGACAGTTTTATCAGACTAACTGTTCTTTTATTTCAGTTTAATATTTGTTTATTTTTTCCACCCCTTGGTCTAATATACAAATGTTAATGTCTCCTAACTGACCTGCTACAGTTTTGCCACAAGGAGCTCAGGAAGGTTTTTCCTCGCTGTAATTTGTTGATCTTTAGTCATTATAATACTCTCCCTCATCCATAAATCCTCCTCAAAGTCCACGCTGTGCTCGTCTTTAAGAGTTACCTGTGTTGTTGTTGTTGTTGTAGGTGGAGCTGTCTCTCTGGGACACAGCAGGTCTGTATGACTACGACGGGCTGAGGCCGCTCTTTTATGCCTACACAGACATCATCCTCATGTGTTTCTCCATCAGCAGTCGCAGCAGTTTGGGTGAGACTTCTGCCTTGTTTTTATTTTTAACCAATATCATATTTGCATTATTCCATACTGAAGATGCATATCTTGTCCCTGCTGCAGAGAACATCCCAGAGAAGTGGGCTCCTGAGATGAAAAACTTCTGCCCCGATGTGCCCATAATCCTCGTAGGAACCAAGAAAGATCTGCGATATGATGAGGACACACGCCAACGACTGGCTGAGAATAAGCAGGTCAGTGAGGCTTTGGGTCTCTGGAGCTGGTCAGGATGTCTTCAGATGTTTGAGTGTGTGGATAGTTGTACATCAGGAGCTAAAAGTGATTTAAATGTGTGGTTATTATGATTTGATGACCATCCTGTCTGTCACACTGAGATCAGTTAAACATATAACGTATATGTGTCTCCACCTCTAAGGAGTGACTTTGACAGGCAGTGACTGTCGTGTCAACATCACTTTACTGCAGCTGACAACATCCACTCTTTGGTAGGGGTGTCCTGATACAACTTTTTCACCTCCAATATGATACCGATATTGTTACCTTGCGTACTGGCCGATACCGATGTCGATCAGATTGTGAGGATTCATCTTTGCTACCCAGATCCCCCCCCCCCTCTCCTCAGCTTGCTGTGGGAGTGGTCATCTCTCTCTCCTGGTCTCTCTGACCAAATACCTGCAGCAGATCACCTCATCACCTGCACTATTTAAGCTCCTTGGAGTCACCTCTTCCTCACCGGTGGGTTTCCTCACTTTCTGTGGTGCTGCAACTACTCATCCCTGCTCTAAGCTGTTCTCCCCCTTTACAGTTATTCTCAGTGTGAGGATTGTATAATCACACTATTTTATAATATGCCATAACATGGATGAGAAAAACTGACCCATTTGTTATTAACCAATGGGTTCAATAAATTATAACCTTAAACATAAGAATATGCTATAATTAAATAAAATAAACAAAAAATAAATTTGAGTACCCTGAAAAGTAACCTCAATAAATCCATTGAAAATAAAAACATATATATATATATATGCAAAATAACCACTGTGTTTACTTAAACATAAGGAAGTTCTACAACTGAATTAGATAAATAAAAAATAAATTGGAATGGAGAGCTTAAAGCTATGGTCTACGATTTTTACGCAATATAAAGACCAAAAAGAATGAAAAAAAAATCCATTCAGTATATCCGCTGCAAAGCAGCATAATAGTTGACCAATCTGAACCGCTGTTCCCGGCGGTTCAGATTGGTCCATGAGTCCATCCAACCCCCTGTCTCCTCTGCTCTGCACCGTCCCGCCTCCTCCCCACTACCTCCCTCATATACCGGTGAGCAGCTAGCTGCACAGCTACTGAAGCATCATGGAGAAGACCAGCACCGAAACCAGGAGGCTGCTTCTGGAGCGGGTAGGCTATGTTAATAGATTTTAGCATGTTAACCACTCATCGTTAGCATTGTAAACTGAGCTGGTGAAGACACGCCAAGAAACGTAAATCCTTGCCCACAATCGGCTCTGCTCTGATCGGCTAACAGTGGTGACATCAGTTCCGCTTCGCAGCTGGTCCAATTAAAATGGCTACCGCTGTGTGTTACAAATCTATTCAGTATATCCACTGCAAAATGGCATGAAGCATGACTGTCGTGTTTGACACTTTCAGCTATGAGAAATCTTATTCATCTTCAACGCCAATGAATATTTTCTGCCGGCTGGCTTCTTGGTCTATCGGAGGGGACCATAGACTGTAAAAAGCAGCGGACAGTGTGGCTCCGCCTTCTACCATTTAACGGTTTTGAAGCCATAATATCCCCCGTCGAGAATCTGGACCATATCTGGACGCAGCTGTTGTAAACGGTCGCAAAACTCCGCAGCATACAGCGTACACAATCATTGTGAAACTGCTGTAAACCACGCTTATTTTTAAACTCAAATAACTGATGAAAAAGAAACTTTTCAGAAAAAAAGAGGACTTGGAAAAAACGCAGCCCAATAATACTTTAATATCACCACAGCATACAGGTGGGAGAAATATTTCTATGTGGTATATTAATTTTTTGAAGTTTCACTACGGCCCGTTCAGATGAATGGGGGAGACGGAGATTTGACCTATACTGCAGCCAGTCACCAGGGGGAGCAGTTTTTGTGGCGACTTCAATTCGAGCCCAGCGACATGACGTCCATGTTTTTTACAGTCTATGGAGGGGGCGTGTTGTTAGGAGGCGACACGAGCTGGGGGGCAGGATCTTGGAGCACAGAGAGGAGGGGTGAGTGAAGGGGGGACAGGCTGCATTTTTCAAATCTGTCTCAACAGCCAAACTGTTTTTCAGATCGTAGACCCTAGCTTTAAATAGTAGATGTATTTGAAAGCCAATATAATCTTCTATTTGTTTTTTTGCTGATATCAGCCTGATATCAGATATCAATATTGGATCGGGACGCCCTTACACTTTGTTCATGTTTTCCACTGGGTTTGCCTCCCTGAGCCAGTGGGCAAAACTGTCAACAAACAGTGCTGATATGTCATGCAGGCAGGTTCAGGGTTTAGAGGTATTAAAGGTTGCTGCTGTTGGTGTGAAATGGAGGAGTGTGAGAAGTCCTGATGCTGCAGGCTTTTTGTCTTTTCACAGAGACATGTAAACTCACTGAAGGGAAGATAACATTTTTTAAATGGTTCCTCTAATTATAACAGGAGAGCAACATTTACTTCTCAAAACTTTTTAAAATATAGGACCATGAGAGAGAAACTTCATTCAGTGCATGATGGAGTAAATGGTTCATGCCCCTGTTCTAAGAATATTTATGAGGTGATATAATGATTAAACTCATGCATAAAAGGACAGAAGATCATATCAAACTGCAGTAGATCTTTAAAAGAAAACATCAGAAATTATATATAAAATGTCTGTCATTATAAAAGAACTTAGACTGTAGTTACATGCGAAAAAATGTAAGTGATATATCAAATGACCTGTGAGTAGAAGTCTACTCTAATACTTAATTTTTGGGTCACTTCTTGTTTCTATTCTATAAAAAATGCATGTGCACATTTTTCTATGCAGTTGGGAAACTTTGTGGGAGCTTGATAGTACTTTTTCCTCATATGATCTCTCCCTTGAAATAGATATATTGTTTTTAAAGTATCTTCATTTCTCAATCTTATTATTCATCAGTTTTATGGTTCAGAAATGGCTTGTGCTGATGATGCACTGATTTTAGAAATTTAGGGCACAAATCAAGCTTTTAAATTGACAAATGTTTCATTTTTAGTCATGAAAACATCAGAGTTTGTCCAACAGACCAATTTCTTCTCCCAAATAAAGAATTACTTTATTAATCAGCAGTAAAGTGTTTCACATGATGGCATCAAACTGGTGTGACGGAACAAATAAACGTCTGATTCATCCCACACTCATTTGCTGATGTCAGTAAAAGGTACAAATATTAGTCACTAAGGATGTTAAATTGATGCTGATGTGCATCCCTAGTTTCTAAAATGTAACAGCTTTGCTCTGGAATCTTACAGATTTAAAAGTCACACATTTGTGGAAATGATGACACATTAAAATATTCAGTGTCAAATATCTAACTATAAACATTTTGTTATTATAAACATTTTATTACATAGCAAGGACAGGAGGTCTTTCCCCTGTGGACGAGGACCCTATTGTTCCTGTACCGTTTCTTTCTTTCTTTCTTTCTTTCTTTCTTTCTTTCTTTCTTTCTGTCTTTCTTTCTTCATATTACGCTCACCCAGTCATTGAACTTTATTTTGACCCCCTAAACATGCTCAAAAATTCAGGAAAACTGGCACACACCCTGGGTATGGCAGAAATTTTGATAAGATGAAAAAATGAATCCCCAACATGCCAACATGGGCTCTCTAGCGCCACCTATAGACTAACACCACTAAATTGGCTGTAATGTCTACTAGGAATGTAGAAGGAGCTGAAACCAAGGTCAAAATGTTCGTCTCATCAAGACCCATCAAGACCTGTGCTGACACCCCTGACCTATCTCAAACAGGAAGTCAGCAATTTGCCTTTCAAAGTAAAAGAAAAGTAAAAATAAAAGGCTCAGAGAAAAAATGATGTCCTCCGAGATCATAAATGGTATCAGCTTGAAATGCGGACAGATGAGAGAGGAGATATTGATGAACAAAAGTTATGAAGGGATTTATTGTTTCTCAAATAGTTTTTGAATGACGAGCCCTCAAACTTTGTGAATCCCAGAGAAGCCCTTGCTGCTTCTCCCATTCAAATGAATGGGAAAGGAAAACTCAGAATCAGACATCCTGTGTCAGTTAGGCCTCTACAAGGAAAACAATAACTCGTATGACTTTAAAAATGACTCGGTTGGATCCCTGACAAAATTTTACGGGACAAGGTCTAATTTTTGGAGAGATTGGGTCAAAATTGGGGCATCTATGAGGCGGTGTTTTTTGCAAGTTGCCCCTCACTCTCAGAGCGATTTGGCCAAAGGCCAAAGGATGACGTCACCCTTCTGTCTTTGGTCTTCACAGCTGCTGATGAGCCTAAAGGAGGAACAATAGAATGTCTCATACACAGCCATTATAAAGACTGAGCCTAATAACAGAGCTGCAAAAACACATATCAGTCTAACTTTGAGCAGTTTAAAGGAATGAAACCGGATGAAACCCTCAAAATGGAGGTCATGAGGTACCTGCGACAGAGCGAGGACCCATCCAATGCTGCCTGCAGCTTTAATTCCTTTTGTTTGTTTTATAAATTACAGGAGCCGGTGAGTTCAGATGAGGGGAAGGAGATGGCACGGCGGATCAATGCGTACGCTTACCTGGAGTGCTCCACCAAGTTCAACGATGGTGTGAAGGAGGTGTTTGAGATGGCCACCAGGGCTGCACTCGGGTTCAAGAGACCAAGCAAAAAGAGAGTCTGTGCTCTGCTCTAGAGTTTCAGGCTGGATCTCAATCTCCTCTCTAAACCCTGAACCCTCATTGACTTAAGGTGACTGCACCTGGAAGTGACTGAGTGCACAAGGCTGCGAAGGCTTGAAGTGCTATTAACAGGAATGGGACAGCTCTTTGTTTATGATTGAAAGCATTGAATCATGCTAGAGATAAATGAACTGCCAGCTTTTTATTTTACCTCTGTGCACAGATTTACAACACCGTGTATATACAGACTTTACACTTTACATATACAGACAAATGCATACATACAAGAGGCATCTCACAAATGATTAAACATATTAAAAGGTTCATAATGTTGTTAATAATGAATGTCCTCCATTCCTTTAAATGAGCTCATATTATACTCTATTTCTTCCTTGAATTGTTTAATTTGCCTTAAGACTTTTCTTTTTAACAAGGCTTTTGGTTCCTCTTCTTAGTTGTCGCTGTTTTAGATATTTTTAACTGCCCTTTTCTGCGTAGTTTTTTGTTTGTTTGTTTGTTTTGTTTCATTGTTTTTCTCTTTTTAACTTGTAGCCCTTTGAGATCTTCTGATGTAAAGGGCAATACAAATAAAATTTATTATTATTATTATTATTATTAATTTTTGGTCATTTTTGTGTCCATTTACACTTATACAATATAATATTTTCCGTTAAATATAAGTAAATAAAGAAAATACATCTCCTGACAGTTTCTGTTTCCACTATCATAAAAAATAAAACATCATTTCTGTTAGTTGAAATTTGGACCTGGTCTTTAGGCGTTCCCAGGCCAGCTGAGAGACATAGGGCTCTAATTTCGTAGACCAGGCGCAAGCCATAGACCGCGGAAGCGGGGGTGGGCCAGCGGGCCGTGGCCCGGGTAACTTTTTGGGTCGAAATACGCACTTATCAATGAGTTTTATAGCATCTAAATAGGTTATCTATAAATGCTATTCTTTAGCTTCCTGGTCGGGTCGTACAGGGCTGGACTGGCCTGGATACTCAACTTCAGGAACAAGACAATTAAAACTAGAGCAAATTTATATTATTTTATTATTTATACAACACGGCTGAGAGCGCCGGGCTGTAAGTAGCGATATATAGCCATCTACAACTACGATAATAACTTTTCCCCGCATTGCTTGTCTTCACACATCAAAAACTACCGCTACGTAACTAGAAAGAGATACATTACCTCGTGGCTTTGCATCCTGTAAGTTGTTGAAAAAGAACTTGTAAAGCAATGCAGAGTTCCGACAAAGATCCATGCTGCAGCCATTCACCACAACAAACAAACACATTTGGCTTCACGTCTCCGGTGCATTCAAGTTGTAGTCAGAAGTAGGAATTTTGAGCTCCAAGTGGGAAACTAAAACTGGAACGTCCCCCGAAGTCTGAATTTCCTACTGGGAACTCAGTGAAACCTCGCCACCCCGAGGTGTCAATCGAAGATGGATGCCCCCAGTGTGAACAGTTATTTAGCTCCTGTAATAATCAATTTATTTGCACTTCTGACTGGGGTGTGTCGCTCTAGATCAGATGTATACATAGTATTGTTAGATTTATATTTACAAAAATGCTGCCATAGTGATAATCACATTCTTCATACAACAACGCAGACACAGCGTGCTAACAACAGCTAACAATAGCCTGGTAGATGATGGCATTACGCGGTGTGTCCGTATAGTGTAGTCTATAGCCTCGGCTACGCATCATGTCTGACCGAAAATTTCGGTGACCCCCCTCTTGCGATTGTGGCCCCCCCTTGTTCAAACACGTTCCGCTGTCTATGGCGCAAGCGCAGGCGCACCTGCCTGCACCGGCCTTCGCAGCGTGGACTGGGTGTGACCTGCGCACTTTGCAAGTTTCCTGCAGTGCCAAGAGAGGCGCACAGGGGCGCACAGGGGCGCAGAAGTTGCGCGTCCACGCCCACGTCTCTGCCTCTCCGCGCAAATGTCAGAATAGGAGGAGAATAGACGTGAGTGGGATTAACACAGCCGATCGCTGTCTTCACCAATCAAATGAGCGCCTCTCCTCGCCTTTAAATGCACTGCGGCTGAGGCGCAGCGTCTGATTGGTCTGAATTATGCTCACCACCGCGGAAACAGTGTTCTGGAAAGACCCAGCAGTGGAGACGCTGTCCCTTCAGCAGGAGAATGGACACCCACCTCTGCGCAGACGGTCTACCAAATTGTCAAATTGGCAGCGCGCGGTGGTGCGCCGGACGAAATGAACACTGCGCGGGGTGTGCCAGGCTTGCGCCCCCTGCGCTGCGCCACGAAATTAGAGCCCATAGTCTCTCCAGCGTGTCCTGGGTCTTCCATGGGGCCGCCTTTCGGTGGGGCATGCCTGAACCACCTCACCAGGGAGGCATCCGGACCTCATCTGGCCCCTCTCAACACGTAGGAGCAGTGGCTCTACTCCGAGCTCCTCCCAAATGACCGAACTTCTCACCCTATCTCTAAGGGAGAGCCCAGTCACCCTGCGAAGGAAGCCCATTTCGGCCGCTTGTACTCGCGACCTTGTTTTCTCGGTCACGACCCACAGTTCGTGACCGTATATGAGGATAGGGGTGAAGATCAACCATCAGCTGACTGCCCCAGGAGATTACTGCCATATGTCACCATGCAATGAATTCTGGGTAATTCCCTTTCACGATGTGGATCCATCTTTCTAGAGGTAAACAGGAAGCAGGCAGTGCACCTCTTCTTCTCTTACACATTTGCAGGTAGTGGCAGAGTGACCTTCAGTGCATGTAAAAAAAAAACAATACAATCGGATTCAGCTGGGACCATGCAGACGCAGATTGAACGTGGATCTCTTTACTCAAAGTTAATGTATACAGATCGAATCAGATTCACTTTATTTGATCGATTTCAATCAGATTGAGGAAAACTACCCATGTAAACAGGGCTTATGAAGCACTTTGACTTAAAGGGACTATGAGGAGTTTGTAAGTAGTTACAAAAAAGTGTCACTTTTAGATATATGCCTGATGGAAATACACACTTTAAGATGCTATTCCTTAGCTTCCAGCCAGGTCGAACAGGGCTGGACTGGACTGGATACTCAACTTCGGGAACAAGACAATTAAAACTAGAGCAAATTTATATTATTCAGACACGTCTTAGAGCACCGGGCTGTAAGTAGCGATAAGCTGGCTACAAAACTGCGATACTAAGTTTCCAAAAATTGCTTGTTGTCACACATCAAAAACTACCGCTACGTCATTAGAAAGAGATACATTACCTCATCGCTTTGCATCCTGTAAGTTGTTGAAAAAAGAAGTTGTAAAGCAATGCAGAGTTCTGAGGAAGATCCGAGCTGCATCACAACAAACACACGCTTTGGCTTGTGGTGCGTTAAAGTTGTAGTCAGAAGTAGAAATTTCCGTTTCCCGAGTAGGAAACTGCAACTGGAACGTCCCCCGAAGTCAGAATTTCCTACTGAGAATTCGGTGAAACCTCGCCACCCCCGAGTTGACAATGGAAGATGGATGCCCCCAGTGTGAACAGTTATTTAGCTCCTGTAATAATCCATTTATTTGCACTTCTGACTGGGGTGTGTCGCTCTAGATCAGCTGTATACATAGTATTGTTAGACTTATATTTACAAAAATGCTGCCATAGTGATAATCACATTCTTCATACAACAACGCAGGGCGTGCTAACAACAGCTAACAATAGCCTGGTAGATGGGCATGTTTTTTTCCGACTTCAACTGGAACGCAGATAAGTCGGAGATGATGTCGCTCCCGGTTCCGAGGTTACTGGAACGC
Source organism: Scarus forsteni (assembly GCA_036419115.1). Lineage (NCBI taxonomy): Eukaryota > Metazoa > Chordata > Actinopteri > Labriformes > Labridae > Scarus > Scarus forsteni. The sequence continues at coordinate 3,193,533 of JAZDUH010000145.1, forward strand.
AGCATTACGACAGTCGCCGCGTGTGCTTATGGGTAACAGAGTCTTTATGTCTTTGGAAACAGATTCTCCTCATAGCAGCTTTAAAATCTAGGATATAAAACTGTTTTATTTGCCATTTTTTGGTGTCTGTAAGATTTTAATTCATGTACAACACTCGCCTGAGCTCCTCTCTTATCCTTCTGTCAGACTGAAACTTAACTTGAGACGGAAATTGAAAAAGGAGCTGCTCAAGTTGTGAGCTAGAAAAGTCTATAAATGAAGTTTATAGATAAGAGAGATGGCAAAGAACATTCATCTAAAAATGCCTCTTAAGAAAGTACCATATATATTGTGTCAAGAAAAAATATATCAACATATTTTCCTCCTAATATCAAACAGCCCTTCAGCCACGCCTTTAAATAAGAAGATTCACTTTGAAACCAAAATGCAGGGGTGTCCAAACTTTTTGCCACGAGGGCCAGATTTGGTAAGGTGAAAATGTGTGGGGGGCGACCATTCAGCCCGACATTTTTTGGCCCAATAACCTGAAATACAAATGAACTATTTAATGAAATTTTTATTGCGAATGGCAGATGTGGCATTGGCATACATACATTTTTTTTTTTCATTTTCAAGTTTTTAGCCAAAATCACTTGTCTGTATTTGAAGAACAGATAAAATGAGGAAAAAGTCTGTCTGGAAAAAACACTTTTGTGAAGATTAAACATATCTAATATCTATAAAACAGTACATATTAGTCACTATTAAATGCTCACTGTAAACTTCTGAATTAAAAACAGTGGCCAGTGCATATTCAAAACTGGTTTTGATCATAACAAAAAATAATTATTTAAGTTCGTCCCCAGTTAGCTTGTCGCATTTAGCATGTTTTGTCTGGTAGTGCCGCTTGACATTGAATTCCTTAAACAGCTACAGCCTCGTGGCAAATTAGGCAGAAACAGTTGTTTCATATTGGTGAAAAAATACTCCAATTTCCACTTGTTCTGGAATCGGCAGCACTCGCTGTCAACTGTTCTTTTTTAGCTACAGTCGCCATGTTTGAAATGGGATGGGCTGAAATGACAAAAGGTCAGGTGTCAAGTGCCACATGGGTGTGGCCACAGCACTACTGCCATTTTCTGGTAAAATGAAAAATACTTTTTTTGGTACAAGAGTATTTCATACAGCAGTCAACGGCTGCATGTAATTGATTTTATAACAGAGGCTGCAGGCAAGTGAAAACTTGAACACAGGCTGCAATTGGCCCCCGGGGGCCGGACTTTGGAGATGCCTGCTGTAAATTATCAATTACTTTCAAAAATGAGTCATGAAAACAGTCATCAAGGAAGCTCAAAAACAAGCTAGTTTTTGAGAAGTGGTGTAATCCATTATTGTAGAGAAACAGACAACCATTCACGCTCGCACTCATACTTAAGGGCAATTTAGCATCACCAATTAACCTAATGAGCATGTTTTTGATCTGTGGAGGGAGCCAGAGTGCCCAGAGGGAACCCACATGTGCATGGGAAGAGCATGCAAACTTCACACAGAAAGGCCGTCCTAGCCGGGGAACCTTCTTGCTATGGGGCAGGTGCTCTACCAGCTGCGGCACCGTGCTGCCCAAAATTCATATGTCCTCAAAATATAAAATATCCTATTCTTCTAAAATAATTATATCACTTTGACAACTTTAACTGTGATGGTGTGCCAGTCTTCCAGTCCTCTAAATTCAGTACTGGCCAATACTGTGTTGTGTCAATGAAATACCCCTTGACAGTAGAGACAAGCATGTTCTTTTATGTGCTTTGTGGTTTGGTTGCAGAAAGCCAGACATGACCTGCTTTTTTTAACCTTTTGTAAATGACAGTGCCAATCTCTCACCAGCTGGTTTTGAGTGGCAGCATCCCTGAAGGGAAGGCATGCTTTATCTTTTATTTAATGATCAAATCAAATAGATTAAGATTTTTGCATGGGATAAGAATGCATTGATATATATATATACATACAAGGGGTGTTAAATACAATCTGGTGATGATTTTGCTTGAATCATGTTTTTTGTGTTAATATAAGAGAGGTTAAATCAGACTGGTCAAATTTGACCAGGAACACCAAAGTAAAGGGTGGGGGGGCACGAACATACCCAATTAACAGGCAGTTTTGGCAGAATATAAATATTTATGTAATACACATTTACAAGAACCAGAAAATAAACACAGTAAACTAAACAAATAAATAAATCATTTATGAAAAAACGCTTATCTAAACATCCAGTTGTAAAATTCTTCTTCCTCCCTGTACCTCATGAAACCAATTTTTATTCTAACCATACCAGTATACCAGACTTAATACTCATGCAGCTTCACACCCAAGTAAACAGCTTAAAGTGAAACAGAAACTCTGCAACGTGATTTACAGGCTTAATGCTGATTGGATAACCTACCACCTACCACTAAAATTTTCACCCCTCCCCCCCTCCTATTGCTTGAAAGTCTAAGAAGTGGGCGTGTCCAATCAGTGCGGTTAGGACTGTGAGATCTAAGAGGAAAAAATGAAGACAGGCCAGTACTTCTGGACTGTGAGCTGCTGCTGACAGGTGAGCTCCTTTACTTCTGTCAGCTTAATAAGACTGATAAAGAAATAATACAAGGTCAGATTAATTTATCTTTTATACAGGAAAAGCTTTTTTGTGTCTGTATGGAGTCAAACTCTGGAAGTTTTAAGAAAAAGTATAAAAACATGATTTTTTAAAGGGATGAGACGGTGTAAAGCTCACTGAAGGTGGAAGTAGTTTCTCTTTTGTCTGATTACAGTTTGTGTTATTAAACATTTTTATTTGGTTAATGTATGATTATTTATATTATTATTATCATTATTATGTAAAAGTGGCTGACTACTCCTGTAAGGTAAAGGGGTGGGACCAGATATGTTTCCTCCTCCTCATCCTCCTTTTTGAACATTCAAATAACACATTTATTTTGCACTTTGGCTGCTGTTGTTTTTGTTTTGTTGTATGTTTGATTATTTGTTTATGTTCAATTCTGTAATTTTCTCTCTCCCTATGTGTATGTTAGGGACCGAGCAATAGATATATTCACGTGACGTCATCTCCCATCCCCATTTCTATACCCCTACATCACTTTCAGACTTGTGGGATCTCCAAATGAATAACGTTCAATTTAGAAAGATACAGAGAAGATTAATATTATTTACAACAAGACAATAGGTTGTCTTCTAATGTTATCTCTGTTTCAGAAGTCTCACTGAGAGCCACAGTAATTGCCCTGTTGCAGTGATTGCCTCAAAGGGTTGTGCAACATAACACTCAGAAAAGCATCTAAATGCTTTTTTGCAAACTTCAAACGTGCAGCAATGTTCTTTTTAGACAACAATGGCTTCCTGCGTGGTGTTCTCCCATGAAACCCATTTTTGTTGAATGTTTTACGTATTGTAGATGTGTCAACAGAGATGTTGGCATGTTCCAGTGATTTCTGTAAGTCTTTTGCTGACACTCTAGGGTTCTTTTTTACCTCATTGAGGATCCTGCGCTGTGCCCTTGGAGTCATCTTTACAGGGCGACCACTCCTTGGAAGAGAAGCAACAGTGCTGAACTGTCTCCATTTAGGGGCTAACCCTCCCGCGATGCGACAGCCGCTTTTCACACTACCACATAGCTTGTCACGCTATGTGAAAGTAAAAAAAGTTGATCTATTCAGGCGATGTCGTGCGTGGCTGTGCAGTAACAGCTAATCAACGGTGTGTGCGTGTGTGACTGTGCCCGTGACAGACAGTTTTTCATCCGGACTACAGAGGAACTATTTATGTCCATGTGAGAAACATTAGTCAGTGAGGATATTAGTTCCGCCTAGGCGGACCGCGGAAAACTCACAGATGATGCTGCTGCAGGGCATCAGCTGCAGTGTTTTGTGGTTGATAAGTGAATGAAAAGAATACAGCTGGAAAAATGTTCACTTATACATCCTATTATATGATATATGATATGATCACGGTGAAGCTCAAGTGGTTGTGGCATCACCGAGTGACAGCCGACGGCAACGGTAACCAAAATGAGGTATTTATGGACACGCGATGATACGTCAGCGGGCGACGCGATTTTGGTAGCTGGGTCGCTTGGGGTGTGAACGCAGCATAACATGAATGGTTGAATGGTTGTCTCTTTATGTGGCCCCGTGATTGGCAGGTGGCCGGTTCAAGGTGTGCCCCGCCCCTGACCCGATGAGAGCTGAAATAAGAACTTTGGTTCAAACTTATTTTGTCAGTAATTTATTAATAAAAACATCAAAAAATGTTTCTGTTGGACTTCAGTATCTCACATTTAAAACAAAGGCGCTTTTAGGAGTCTCTGCTCTATTTGACTGAGATCTGGTGTCTGTGGATGCCACTGGAGTACAGTTAAGTCCTCGGGCTCTAATTTCGTAGACCAGGCGCAAGCGCAGGCGCACCTGCCTGCGCCGGCCTTCACCGCGCGGACTGGGAGTGACCTGGGCACTTTGCAAGTTTCCTGCAGTGCCAAGAGAGGCGCACTCATGGCACACAGGGGCGCAGAGGTTGCGCGTCCACCCCCACGTGTCTGCCTCTCTGCGCAAATGTCAGAATAGGAGGAGAATAGACGTGAGTGGGATTATCACAGCCGATCGCTGTCTTCACCAATCAAATGAGCGCCTCTCCTCGCCTTTAAATGCGCTGCAGCTGAGGCGCAGCGTCTGATTGGTCTGAATCAGAGCTATAGAGATAATAAGAGTTACGACACTCCCATAAGACGCCGTTGAACGCTTTCTTCCGGGTCTACTTCCGGGTTGTGGAGCCTCGAATAGTTCCAAACACGGCTTCTACAGCGAAGAACACCGTTCATTTGCATTGTTGGCCATCGAGTATATTAACAGGTATGTTGTTTAAAAAGCTACCCCTTTTGAATTTTCAATCAAATATTTTCTATCAGAGGCTCGTTATGATGCATATGCTTTGCTTTAGTTGTATATGCACAGCGTAATTACATAGATTTTTATCTTAGCTGGTGTCCGACTTCCTGCTACTTTTTAGGCTGACTCTTGCTAACTGTGACTGTATGTAGGATAAATTGATTAAATCGCTCCTTTTTTTGACCGTTAACTCCATATGAGAGGTCATTTGTGATGCATAAACGTATCTGTAAGTGTGTGTATTAGTAGATTACGGTGCAGAGTATAGAACAGAATCAGAATCACAACAGTCAGACGTAGTAGGCTATTGCAAGTGTTAATTTTAATGGCAAATTAAAAGTTATAGGAAGCATTACTTAAATGAACGTTGAAACGACGTTAGTATTAAACAATTTACAGGTAATTGGATGATTAAAATAATTAATTCAAGTAATTGGGTTCAAATTTGATAAACTTTATATATTACAAAATTTACTAATTGGCACTGCAGTGCTCAAATTGTTCAGAACAAATAATAAACTAAAATGGATGTAGAACAAAATATTTACAAGTAATTTACAAATTATTTACAATAATTTTCAAGATTATCTCTCTTTCTGTCTCTCCCTGAATTTTCAGGGCTGTTTCATTAACATATGATTTTGAATAATTTGCTCTAAGTGCATCACTACCTGCTGTGCTAACTGATTTATCTGTTCTCTCCCTATTTGCCTTCATGTGCTTTTTAGTGTCCAGGACACAGATGAAGAAGAGGATGTCTCCTAGCCCCCACCCCGACCCAACCCCACACACACTTGTTGTTGTTTGACCAGTTGAATAAAAAATAAATACTATTTCATGAATCAAAGATAGAAACTTTGTCTGTCATCAATGATAAATTTGTCTTTGTTAGGCGCTCCTTAAAAACATTTAAAAGGGATATTATATGTTAGGGATGTTATATAACATAACAAAACCAATTAAAAAGAAAATACAATGCTAAAAAAGGAATACACCAGGCATTCTTCCACAAAAAATGAGGGGAGTTGTTAACAGCAGCATGTGTCTATCTCTGCTCATGGTTGCTATCGCAGAGGGGATGAAGACTAAAGATGTTTCTCCGGGCCAGAGGAACTTTATAACATCTGCCTGATGGCAGCATCTGAGAGCAGTGACAGAGGGGGTGGGAGGAATCTTCTGTGATCAGGGTGGCTTTTCTGTTCACAGACCAGGTGTACAGCATAATGAGTTATGTAATATATTGATTTATCTATATGTCTCACTCAACAGATATATATATATCTATCTATCTATCTATATATATATATAGATATATATATATATATATATATATATATATATATATACATATATATATATATATATATATATATGTTTGTGCTTGTGTGTGTGTATATATACATATATAAATATCTATCTATCTATCGATGTAAAGAGAGGGATACATAGGTAGATATAGATATATACAGGGTGTCCCAAAAAAAATAATACACGTTTTAGCAGCTGACAACTCAATTTAAATAAAATGCTACTGGAAGTCTGAAAATGCAGTTGAAGTGCAAAGACAATTTAAGAGGGAGTTTTGAAAAGAACCACCAACACAAGTTACCATCAGTGGATCAGAACAGACATCAGTTTGAGAAGAAGTGGTGATAAAACAATAGAATGATGTTCGTAAATTGTTTTACATGTTGGAAATGTAATTATAATAAACACCTAGTTTACAATTATTGAACGTGTACATTTTTGGGAACCCCTATATATATGTATATATAGATAGATAGATATTCTGTGTATGGTTTAGTCTTAAAATGATACTGGTGGTCCGGTCCTGCTGAATGGATTTGTTCTACTTTGCTTTTCAGTCATTCCCAGGCCACAGGTAAGTGAGTGGAAGCAAACTTAAGCGAATATAGACATTCTTTGGAAATATTATAATCCAGTTGAGCAAAAAGAACACCTTAAATCATCTTGCATTTCAATGTAAAAGTCCATTTGTCATGCTAACACGTACGTGAAACTTTCCCTCCAAAACAACACATCTACTTTACGAAGTCTTCAGTGGTCATCTTACCACTCCAAGTGTAAAATTCACATATGCAAGAATGCAATAAAAATCAAACAAGTACTTGGATATGTGATTTTATTCATGTTTACCATGAAATATTGCGATCCCTGCTGTCTGTCCCATAGAAGAACATGACAGTACAGCGTGTGTTTGGAACTATTCAGGCTTACGTGAACCACGTGACCTCTCCGCGGCGAGGTCGTGAGTGTCGTAACTCTTATTATCTCTATAGCTCTGGTCTGAATTATCCCCGCCACCGCGGAAACAGTGTGCTGGAAAGACCCAGCAGTGGAGACGCTGTCCCGTCAGCATGAGAATGGACAGCGGGGCGCGTCACCGTGTGGGCCAGCTCCCGGGACAGATGTAATCTGTTCCTTTGTCATTAACAGGAGTAAAAAAAAATAAGAGACAGTTACACCACAGCTGGCTTATCTATTTATAATGCTTGTGATCCACCTGCACTCCTGGTTTGTCATCGCCAAATAGTAGAGCATTTGGGTGATAAACTGTATACTCTCCCGGTGTCTCCTCCTCATCCTCCCTGCAATAATGCTCTCCATCTTTTTAGATCACGTTAAAAATAAAGACTAAAATAGAGGAATATGGGAAATCACGGGTAAATCATGAGTGACATACATTCATTTTCTCTCCTTTTTCTTCGTCTTTTTTCCCCTTTTTTCTTTGAATTTAATGAAATGAGAGAAGCCAGATATATACTCAGAATCAGATGTTAAGGCTGTTTATTATTGACTTGTAAGATGTGCATCAAACTTCCAGCTGCCCTCAGGTTAAGTTTCCTTTATGACAAACGGCTTTAATCAGACATCAGATGTGACGGGACAGTTAATATAGATACAAATGTATATGCTGGTTTAGACGGGGACATTAAATAGTGATTGCTGTGATTGTTTATTGCATTAAAATGTGCCTGACACTCTGGAAACCTGCCTCTGAGGCGTGCGCACATGTGCGCTTGTCACCAAATTACAGCTGCTGAGGGTGCGCTCCGCCCTGCGCCGAGGTTAGACCAGGTTGCAGCAGGCGAGCTTTCAGCGCACTTTCTGCACTGTTTTTGGCACGAAATTGTCACTGAGCCAACATGAATCTGCCGACACCTCTCCCTGGTGCGCCATCACCTCCCCTTGGTGCGCCGTCACACCCACCTCTGCGCAGACGGTCTACCAAATTGTCAAATTGGCAGCGCACGGCGGTGCGCCAGGCTTGCGCCCCCTGCGCTGCGCCACGAAATTAGAGCCCCTCGTCTTGTTTGAGAAACCAGTTTGAGATGATCTGGTTCTCCGTTCTCTGTGTCCACTGTGGTCATGAACACCACTGTGATGATGATGAGCATCAGTGATGCACTGGGGTGAGAATCAGTGTACTTAAATATTCTTTCTTTATTTCTTTAGATCAATCAACTTTATTTATTTATAGAGCACTTTAAAATACAAACAGAGTTTGAGCCAAAGTGCTGTACAGCAAGGGAAACCCGAGAAGAGTCAAGAACATAAAGAGCACACCAAATGATAAGATAAAAACATCATGAATAGGTAAAGACAGATGAACAAAGTAGAACACAATTGTGTTAGGGCAGCACAAGCACATTACACAAAGACTTCCACAGCCGTTATTAGACAGAGTCATGGGTGGAAACCCAAACAACCACAGATGGCAGCATGAAGCCGCTGCAACAGCCATCAGCATACACTCAGACAGACAGACACAGATGCATACATACACAAGTTATGAGAGCAAAAAGACATATGAAAACTTAATTCAGATAAGAATGAACTCATGAGAAGGCAAGAGAATAAAAGTGAGTTTTAAGGTGTTTTTTGAAGCAGTCCAGGAACCGGCAGATCTAACATATAATGGGAGGTCGTTCCACAGCCTTGGTGCAGCGACTGCAAAGGCCCTGTCTCCAAGAGTTTTTTTGTGGGACCTTGGTACAGTAAGGAGTCCTTGATGTGATGATCTGAGGGGCCGTGTAGTGCTATATGGTGATATTAGTTCAGTGATGTAGCTGGGAGCAGTGTTGTGATAAGCTTTATATACAAACAGAAGAATTTTGTAGGGTATCCTATACTGAACAGGAAGCCAATGAAGTGATGCTAGTATGGGTGTAATGTGATCCCTTTTTTTTTCGCCTGCAAAGGAGTCGTGCTGCGGCATTTTGAACCAACTGTAGTCGCTGTATTGATGCCTGGTTTATTCCAAAATACAGGGAGTTACAGTAGTCAAGTCTGGAGGATATCAGGGCATGGATGACTTTCTCCAAGTCTTTATGTGACAGAAATGGTCTGATTTTTGATATGATCCTGAGCTGGAAGAAACTGGATTTGATTACAGAGCTAATTTGTTTGTCAAACTTTAAATTACTGTCAAATATTACTCCAAGGTTCTTTGCATGAGGTGTTATGTATTCTGATAGGTGACTGAGAGAGTGCAGGACGGTGTTAGGGGAGTTTGTGGGATGGAAAACTATGATCTCAGTTTTGCTATCATTTAATTGCAGGAAGTTGTTTGCCATCCATACCCTAATATCCTCCAGACATTGATCGAGGTTTGAGGGACTAGAGTGGTTATGTGGGTGAATGGGCAGATAAAGTTGTGTGTCATCTGCATAACAATGAAATGAGATGTTGTGTTTCTGAATAATTTTTCCTAAAGGAAGCATGTATATGGAGAACAACAGGGGGCCAAGGACAGAGCCTTGGGGAACTCCACAAGAGAGATCAGCAGGGGAGGAAGAGGAGTTGCTAACTGTGACTGTAAATGATCTGTCAGTAATGTATGATTTAAACCAGTTAAGTGCCAAATCAGAGACTCCTGCCCAGTGCTGCAGACGGTGTAGGAGGATGGAGTGATCGACAGTGTCACTGACTGAGATCAAGGAGGATGAGGACTGAGGAGAGAGCAGCGCCAGCTGACATAAGCAGGTCATTAGTTACTCTCAACAGAGCAGATTCTGTGCTGTGGTTTGTACGAAAAGCCAGACTGAAATTTTTCAAAAATGTTATTGTTGTTAAGGTGAGGGGTCAATTGATTAAGAATTATTTTTTCTAATATTTTACTGAGGAAAGGAAGTTTTGATATGGGTCTAAAGTTGTTAGGAAGTTGTGGGTTAAGGTCTGTTTTTTTCAGGAGTGGGTGAACTATGGCATGTTTGAAAGATTTTGGTACATTACCAGTGAGCAGGGAGCTGTTAAAAATATTTAAAAGACTGGGACCAATTTCTTTAAAGACCTCCTTTAACAATTTAGAAGGGATTATGTCCAGAGAGCTGGTGGTGGGTTTGGAGTCAGAAATTATTTTGTCCAACTCTGAGAGAGAGATGGGCAAAAAAGTGTGAAGTATTGGTGGGGTCCTGGGTGGGTGTATTAAAGCACTATCAGTAGGGGTTAAATTGTGTCTGATGTTTTCAATTTTATCAATAAAAAATGTTTTAAAGGTCTCACAGTTAATTGATGGAGGTTCTATGTTGGATGTGGGTGAGGGGTGAATAATGGAGTTAATGGTGCTGAAAAGGGTTCTTGGATCATGAGAGCTTTGTTCTATGATTTTTGAGAAGTATATTGTTCTTGCATTCTTAACAGCCTGTTGGTATTCTGATAGGAGGTCTTTGAAAATGTTGTAAGAAATCTGCAGATGGTCTTTGCGCCATTTACGTTCAGCTTTTCCGCATTCCTGTCTTATGAATCTGGTATGATCATTTAGCCACGGTGAGGTCTAGTGTTTCTTTGTTCGATTTTTGAGAGGAGCAACAGAATTGAGAATCTGAATACAGGACTGGTTAAAGAGAGACAGTAATTCTTCTGTGTTTAGTGAAAGAAAGGGGAATTCCAACTGGCAGGTGGTTGGTGCTGCTCTAAATGCAGCAGAGAACTGGGTGGAGGTGGAGCTGGTGAGGATGCGGGAGTAAGAAGAGAATAATTGTTTTGGGGCAGAAGGAGTTAACAGTGAGTCAAACATGATTGCTTTATGATCTGAGATACAGATATCTATGAGCTCGAGATTAGAGGGAGAGACCAGAGGACAGTACTAAATCTAGGGTGTGATTTTTGACATGTGTTGGGCTGGTTATGGATTGTGTAAGATTAAATTGTTCAATAACAGTTGAAAATTCTTTGACAAGGGGATGAGTAGGACAGCAAACATGGATATTAAAGTCACCCAGAATTAGAACCCTGTCATAGTTTGGCAGAGTAAGGGTAAGTAGCTCTGAGAATTCAGAAATGAAATTAGTTGATTGTTTCGGGGGTCTATAAATCAATATACAGAGCATGGGAATTTTTACATTAATACTGAAACACAATGATTCAAATGACGTAAAGTATCCAAAGTTAATAACAGAGCATGACATGTTTCTGTAAAAAACAGCCAAGCCACCACCCCGTCCAGAGGGTCGGGGTTGGTTTAAGAAGTGAAAATTTGGAGGAGCTGTCTCTATTAATGGTGCAAAGTCATTGTGGTTTTGCCATGTTTCTGTGGCAAAGAACATGTCTACGTTATTGTTAATGATTAAGTCTTGAATAATGAAGGTTTTATTTGATAGGGATCTGACATTTAACAGCCCAACTTTGACTATGTTTGGTTGTGGAGAGGCAGAGGGTAAGCAGCGGAGGTTGTTGATGTTCACCTTTCTCTGGTTATGGGACAGGGTTCTAATTCTGGGTTTTGATCTAAACCTGTTGCTAATAATTACTGGAATAGTGGTACACATTGTATCTGTTACTAAAGGAGTGCAGATGGCTGCGGTCAAAAAGAAACTGGTGATTGTTGGTGATCCCTCGTGTGGAAAATCATGCCTCCTCTTTGGGCTCATAGGCAAGAAGTTTCCTGAAGATAAAGGGACCACAGTGTCTAACAGCTACGCAGCAGAGATTGAGGTGGACGGCAAACAGGTCAGAATAAAATAATTTTCATTTTTATGGCAGTTTTTTGAAGCAGAGTGAAGAAGTGATGATGTATCAGAGAGTTGATGTTTCTAAATGTGGGTCATATGAGGGAAGAGATAAAGTTTTTCTAATTTTTCTAATACAAGATTTATTTATTTTTTTATACAAGTTTATGATTCTGATCATCAATCCGATTCTTTGATTCTGAATTGATATTGGTTTTTGATTTCTATTCCTGCATTTTGTTATTGGAAGAGCTTAAGCAACATTTAGATGTTAAAACACATTTAGCAGTAGGACTAGTTTATTTCGAACATGCAAGAAATAAATGTCATACAGTATATTACATGTAGACAAATGTGGCAAAATACCAATACAAAAATAATTTAAGTCCCCTCAGTTGAAAAGTTACACGATTGATTTCACCCCATGCTTGAAAAAGAAAAAAAATATTTTGTTTATTATTTCATCCACTTGGTTCTACATGCTTTACAAATTAAAGGTGCAGTCAGCGATGTGGGAGAAAACGAGTGGACAGTTTGTTGATATTTGAATTTAGACCTGCCTCCTGAAAGCTGATGGACATGCATCGTCATGGAAACGGCCGTAGAAACTGCGTAGCTGACCAGCGTAGCTAAGGTAACCCCAACTGGTCAGACAACTCTACTGCCGTTATTGATAACATCACAACAACAGTACATTTTGGCAGATTAGACAATAAGATGAATGCCTGACGGCTGTTACTGTTATGTGAAGCACCACGAAATGTTGCTTACCTATCCAGCAGAAAGACAGCGACATCCACGTCCATTTTCAGGTCTTTAAATTGGCGGAGTTCCCTCCACCGTCGGAATGCAACACCAGTGATGACCCAGGTCTTCGCTCTTTCATGGTCATAGTCCTTCTTTTTCACTTTTCACTCCTCTGACCTTTTTCTTTTGGGCTGTTTTTTAGCCATTGTTACTGCACCTATTTTTTCTCTCTCTTACACTAACTGTGCACGCTACGCAACCTACTCCCCCTCCCCCCTCTGTCTGATCTGTGCATGAGTATGATCGCCCCCTGGATGTGGGGGGGTGTACCCTGTTTTGGTGGTTACTCGGCCCGAGCCACAGTATTTACCTGCTGAAATTCAGAGCCAAGGCTGTGTATTGAGACCGGATTTTTTTTTCAACATGCTGTCAGTGGAGACATCTTTTGGATGAAGAGGAGAAATACGGTGATTTGACAAATACTGCATTAGATTAGAAGACTAGAAGATCGCTGACTACACCTTTAAGGACGTCACACTCTCATCTCAGGCAGTCATTATAAATAATCCAAAAATCCTGACACAGCAAGCAAGAGATGCTTACACTACAGATTAATTGTTGGTAAAAAAGACTCTTGCTGCACACACTCTCAGTAAGTGGAGACGCTGACTATCAGGAGTGTCATGTGTTTGAAACTGTTGCCACTGAAATCCTAAAGTAAGCTGATTTTCACCACAAAGAGAATCTGCAGGAATCAATGAGGGAGTCGGATCGATCAGCAGAATCATTAATGAACATTGTATCAATGAAGTCTCATCAGTTCTCATTAAGGCTGATACACATCATATCACCAGATTCTAACACACGCTTATTTTTAATGACTTTAATAAAAAAAATGTTAGACTGATCAAACTCTGGATGTTATTTTTATGTAAAGTGTACTCAGAATACTCAATACTGTGAGTATATTTTATGTAAATAAGGGGCTTTTTCTTTTACCTTGTACTAAGATAGATTTATAGAGCGTTAACTTCATTTGTATTTGAGGATAGTTTTTATAGAGTAACTGTTCTTTAATCTCAGCTTAATATTTGTGTATTTTTTCACCTCTTGGTCTAATATATAAATGTAAATATCTCCTAACTGACCTGCTACAGTTTCTCCACAAAAAGCTCAGGAAGGATTTTTCCTCGCTGTAATTTGTTGATCTTTAGTCATTATAATACTCTCCGTCATCCATAAATCACCCTCAAAGCCCACGCTGTGCCGGTCTTTAAGAGTTACCTGTGTTGCAGTGGCGGCTGCTGGTCAGTCAAGGAGGGGAAGCTCATTTTTTTCCGGCCTACATCCTAAATTTGTTTATTTATTTAAATGTAAATTCTACCCTCCGTTCCTTTTCTAGAAAATGATCTGTGACCCTGTCGTACCAACTAGGTGTCTTTTCCAGGGATTTTACCAGTGTTCTCTCAATGGCCAGCAGAGCTAGACTGCTTAAACGGCCTTGGTCCATTGTGTTGTGGGTGTAAGACTTGAGCCGCTTTAAACAGGAGAAGCTCCTCTCCAGAACAACTGAATGTAAAACTTAGAAGATGCTCCGGTGGAGGGTTATACTTCAAGATCGCTGATTGGCTCATTTCACTGCCAATCAAATACTGATTTGGCCTCAGACAGATCATCCAATCATCATGCAGAAGCCGAGCGTCCAGGCCAGCCCACTGCCTCATAGACCCCCAGAGACGCTGAGCGTCTGATGGGCGGGACAAAGCCCAGCATTTATCCAATGACCGTCCAGTTTCCACAGTGGAACAACCCACTCTACGCTTCCCCATCGAAGTCAGAAGACGCTCAGCGTCCGACTGTGTTAAAGCGCTGAGACGCTGTGGGGATGAATGAGAAGGAAGTCGCTCCAGTTACCTGTGATAAGTAGCTGATTCTGAACAAAAGATGAAGGTATTCTAGCGCAGATTTAGTCAATGAAATGTACACACAGCAGGACATATCATCACTTTTTTGGGGACATTTTAGGGGAAGCTGAGCTTCCCTTGCAGTCTTGGAGCAATCCCCACTGCTGTGTTGTTGTTGCTGTTGTAGGTGGAGCTGGATCTCTGGGACACAGGAGGTATGGAGGACTATGACAGGCTGAGGCTGCTCGCCTATCCCAACACAGACGTCATCCTCATGTGTTTCTCCATCAGCAGTCGCAGCAGTTTTGGTCAGATTTCTGTCTTGTTTATCTTTTTAATCAATATCATGTTTGCATTAATCCATACTGAAGATTCATATGTCTCTGCTGCAGCGAACATCCCAGAGAAGTGGTATCCTGAGGTGAAAGACTTCTGCCCCAATGTGCCCATAATCCTCGTGGGAACCCAGAAAGACCTGAGAAACGATGAGGACGCACGCCGACGACTGGCTGAGATGAAGCAGGTCAGTGAGGCTTTGGGTCTCTGGAGCTGGTCTGGATGACCTTCAGATGTTTGAGCTTGTGGATGGTTATACATCAGGAGCTAAAAGTGCTTTAAAGGTGCTATGAGGAGAATCTATTTCCTGCAACATAAAGACTCTGCTACCCATGAGCACGCGCGGTGACTGTCGTAATGCTGCGTTCCAGTGACTGGGAGTGACATCATCTCCGACTTATCGGCGTTCCAGTAGAAGTCGGAAAATTTCGACTTCAGACTACAATTGGAATGCACCAAAAGACATGACCCAAGCTGAAGCATGCGTTTGTTGTGATGCTAATAAAAAGCAGCTTGGACCTTCCTCAGAACTCTGCATTGCTGAACAACTACTGGCAAAAAATGTGATTTTTGTGAAGTACTACTGAACTAAAATAGATATCATTATGAATCCAGTTGCTAAGGGTATGTTTTCATAGTCAAGGAATCTAAATATTTACATGAAACAAAGGAAGGAGTAATATTTATGGTGAAAATCACAATATGGGTGAGGACTGTTGTGCTGGCGGAGGTCTGCGCTCTCCGAGTGGTTTTCTAGTTATTTAATGTGGTTATTGGGACTGTTATGGTATGTGATAATATATATGAGAAAAACTGACCCATTTGTTATTATCAATCAATCTCAATCAATCTTTATTTATATAGCTCCAATTTATAACAAGACTCAAAACACAAAAGCAGATGCTGAGAGAGAGAGAGAGAGATAGAGCCCATTGTGCCAGATCCCCCCCCCCCCCGGCAGTTTAGGCCTACTGCATCTAAACTGAGTCTAATTTATGAACTAATTTATTAACTATAAGCTGGTCCCTAACTGAAAGCTTTATCAAAGAGGAATGTTTTCAGCCAGCAACAATGGACAAACTAGAGGAAAGACCTCCTTGAACAGTTTAGTTGGGATTGGGTCTAAAAGGCAGGTTGATGATTCAGAGGAGGAGACGAGAGAATTTTATTAACCAATGGGTTCAATAAATTTTTACCTTAAACATAAGAATATGCTACAATTAAATAAAATAAACGAAAAATAAATTAGAGTACCCTAAAAAAGCAACCTCAATAAATCCATTGAAAACAAAAACATATATGCACTGTGTTTAACTTAAACATAAGCAAGTTCTACAACTGAATTATATAAATAAAAAATAAATTGGAATGGAGAGCTTTAAGCTCTGGTCTACAATTTGGAAGCTTGGTACATCTTAATAACACCGTTTATAAGGCCGTTATGGTCCTATAGTCCGATCTACGCAATATAAAGACCAAAAAGGATGAAAAAAATCATTCAGTATATCTGCTGCAAAGCAGCATAATAGTTGACCAATACAACCCCCCTAAACATGCTCAAAAATTCACGAAAACTGGCACACACCCTGGGTATGGCAAAAATTTTGATAAGATGAAAAAATTAATCCCCAACATGCCAAAATGTGCTCTCTAGCGCCACCTATAGACTAACACCACTAAATTGGCTGTAATGACCACTAGGAATGTAGAAGAGAGATGAAACCAACGTCAAAATGTTTGTCTTATCAAGACCCATCAAGACCTGTGCTGACACCCTTGACCTATCTCAAACAGGAAGTCAGCAATTTGCCTTTCAAAGTAAAAGAAAAGTAAAAGGCTCAGAGAAAAAATGATGTCCTCCGAGATCGTAAATGGTATCAGTTTGAAATGCAGACAGATGAGAGAGGACACATTGATGAACAAAGGTTATGAAGGGATTTATTGTTTCTCAAACGGTTTTCGAATGACAACCCTCAAACTTTGTGAATCCCAGAGAAGCCCTTGCTGCTTCTCCCATTCAAATGAATAGGAAAGGAAAACTCAGAATCAGACATCCTGTGTCAGTTAGGCCTCTAGAGAGAAAACAAAAACACGTATGACTTTAAAAATGACACGGTTGGATTCCTGACAAGACTCCTGAACATTTTATTAAGCAGCAGTGAATTAAATTTTCATGGTTAGTCATAGTGAATATTGTGCCATGACCTCTTTTCTAACAATCACTGCTCTTCTTCTTTTTATTTGTTCTATAAATTACAGATGCAGGTGAGTTCAGACGAGGGGAAGGAGATGGCACAGTGGATCAATGCATACGCTTACCTGGAGTGCTCCGCCAAGTCAAACGATGGCGTGAGCGAGGTGTTTGAGATGGCCATCAGGGCTGCACTGGAGTTTAAGAAGAAGAGACCAAGAAAAAACTGCATCTGCACTCTGCTCTAGAGTTCCAGGTCACTCTGGGTAAATTTGAAGGCCAGTCATGGAACGTGGGAGAAAACTCAACAGAGAAGAAAAATAGACTGAAGACTTAAGTATGACATGTGCCAAGAAGAAAACGTCCCTTGTACAAATGGTGTTGAAAGACCCTGCTGCACATGTGAGGCCTACAAAATGACAGATTAAGCATCATTTTAAGAATCTAACAAACTTAACATTAACAGAGAAAACAGAGGTTTGATCAGGAATGAGGAGAGAAGGTGACTGACCTGAGCCCAGACAAACAGTTGAGGATGGATGGATCTTGATTTTATTGTTTCTTTTACTTTGGATAATTTGATGAGCATTAGTTCCAAATCTATCATGACTCCTATCTATCATAATAATTATTGTCTTTATTGTTATTACTGTTACACTGAAATACTATGAAGTACACAGACATCTGCTGATCATTAATTTATTTTGCTCCACACACATAAATATATACAAATGGTCAACCAGATACTGCTGAAAAGCTTACATAACCTATATACAAAGAAATGAGTAAGGTGAACATGTGTAAATTAAAAACAACTTTATACAGAAATGAGTAAGGTGAACATGTGTATATGTGTATATTAAAAATAACCTTATACAGAAATGAGTAAGGTGAACATGTGTACATGTGTAAATTAAAAATAACTTTATACAGAAATGAGTTAAGGGAACATGTGTGCATGTGTAAATTAACAATAACTTTATACACAGAAATGAGTAAGAGGAACTTTTGTCTAATTGTCCACATTTCTTTTCCTCCACATAAAAACCTACTTCTCTTTACCGATTTTCAAGTCCTCCCGATTCTGTTATATGTTGAACATGAACAAATTGTTTGCTGATACGCTGAAGTGACGGTAAAATGCGGGTTTCGGGCCATCACAAGTTGACTCACTGTCGAAAGCTTGACATTTTGATCAGACATCAAAGATAGTTACCTATATATATATGTTACCTTCCGTATATTTACGCCGTCAAGTAAGTCTGTAAGTCTTCAAAACCTTTCATTGTCATGCTAATTGTTGTGAAGTCACTTCCGCCACTAAGTTAGTAAATGGGTGTAAAGAGCTAATTTTTTACCTCCGCCAAGGAGGTTATGTTTTTGGGAGAGTTTGTCCGTCCGTCCGTCTGTCCGTCCGTCTGTCAGTCCGTCCGTCTGTCGGTCTGTGAACAAAATAATTCAAAAAGTTATGGACGGATTTGGATGAAATTTTCAGGAAATGTTCAGCATGGAAAAAGGAAGAACTGATTCGATTTTGGTGTTGATCCTGATCAGCGTCTGGCCGCCATGGCGAAAAATGTGATTTCTGTGAATAACTACTGAACTAAAATAGATATCATTATGAATCTAATTGCTAATGGTATGTTTTCATGGTCAAGGAATCTAAATATTTAAATGAAATAAAGGTAGGACTAATATTTAAGGTGAAAATGACAATATGGCTGAGGACTGTGGTGCTGGCGAAGGTCTGCGCTGTCTGACTGCTTTCTAGTTGTGTATAATATGGATTTGGGAGATGTTTGGATAGTAAACAAAAGGGTCCTTCAAAGGCACGCCCCATTCACATCTGCCCGGACGGTCACCAGTTAATCTAACGCCAGTTAATACCCTACATCGGCACCGATACGAGCCGAATAAACCCGAGGCGCGATTTCCGAAGTGCACTTTGGAGATTATTTTCAAAAACGCTGATTTGCCAAATTCACGCTGATATGCGCGTATCTTGCCCTAGTAACAGTCCCTTATTGGCTAGTCGTCACTGTCTCAGGGGTACTTTTTCCAGCGCCCATCAGACACGGAGGTAGAGACGAGTAGGCTTACTTTTGATTTACATTAATGAAAATCAATTACTTTATATGTTAATATGTTTATATTTATATTTATATTACACATGTAAATAAGTAATTTTTGGTAATATTCATTGTTTCACAATAAAGTAAATACATTTAAAATCACACTCTCTGGGGTGCTGGTTTGGCGGAGTGGTTAGCAACCGGGCACCCCATGTACTTGCTTCTGCCAGTCCAGGTTCGAATCCCGCCTGTGACCAATTTGCAGAGTGTCTTCCCCTACTCTCTCACCCGCTTTCACAAACCTATCCACTGTCTCTCTCCTATCAATAAAGGCACAAAATGCCCAAAAAATACATTTAAAAAAAAAAAAAAAATCACACTCTCTACTGGGAGGGTGGCGCCCTCTATTGGCTGGTCACTGTAACTAGGCACTGGGTCCATGTCTCTGTCATCAGGGTAAATTCATCTGACTCTGATCCAGACTGACAACATTCAGTAAAATAAAATAAGTTATCACATGAAGTTCCCTAAACTTGTGTTCATGCAGGATAACAGCCTCCATGTCTGTGCTGAGTTTGGTCTGGATCATGGTTCTGTTCTGGATCTTTTACAGGGTTTGTGGAAAAGCTGCTGCAGGAGCTGAGCTGCTTGGTAGAGGTCTGAGTGCTTTTCTAGTTAACATTTGTGACTGTGAACAAACTCTAGCAGCCATCAAAATGAAGATATAAACGTGGAGTCATTTATTACACCTTCAGCAGTTTGAACATAAAGCAGAAAGTTTGGTGTAAAATAAAATACTTTTATTTTTAGGCTGCTTCACTCCAAAGTAAACAGCCCGAAACTCAAACTGGGACATGTGCGGATACAAAGGCGTAACGCTGATTGGCTAACCGTCCACTTAATCATTTCAACCCCTCCTATTGGTTGAAAGTCTGGAGAAGTGGGCTTGTCCAATCATGCTGCATTTTCTAAGAGGAAAATCTGAGGAAAGGCCAGAAACTGAACTGCTGCTGACAGGTGAGCTCATTTTCCTTCTGTAAATATCAGCTTAATGTTAAAGAAATGATCAAATGTCAGGTTAGTTTATTTGTTATTACAGGAAAAACTTTTATGTGTCTGTGTGTGGTGTCAAACTGTGAAACTGAATGGGAAAATAATGTCCAGATATTGAGTGGTTGGGTCATTCCATCAGAGTGGTGGCTTTTTGAACAGCAATGTCATGTTTTACTTAAATACTTTTTTCAACAACTAAAACATAATCATAAATCATTAGCATCTTATAATTATAAATCAACATAAATTACAGTTTATTTTATATTTTGATTATATTTTACAATGCTTGTTCTTCCTTTTTGTCACTGGTGTTACCGATGTTTAAGATGAGAATTCAAGCTTCCTGGGATGTAAGTGGACTATTTAACTTACATATATAATCATAGCAAGCAAAGGTTAATTACGTTTTTAAATAAGTAATAATTTAGTTTAAATATGTTCTTGTTTTATTTACAGTGAGACATTTTGAACCCTTTAAGGCCCAAGACCATAAATTAAAGCCAGAAAATTCGGGGTTTTTTTGGAGCTGAAATGTTTGTTTCACTTTCTGCTAAAATCCTACAAATATCAAAAGTTCCATAAAATTCAACATTTAGATTTGTCGTATCTCATTTGATACATTAGGTGTTTTTGGCAACTAATAATCCATTTGAGGACATTTTTATCATTTATATGATTGTATCCAGATTTTTTTTGTAATTTTTTGATCACATTGAGTAGATAAAGGTATTATAAAAGTATCAAATATGATACAATTGGCTTTATAGGGTTAAGTTTCTGTCTTTAAGTCGTTAACATAACTTCAGAATTAATTGGCATCGAGTTGTAGTTTCTCGCTGGTTGATCTGGAGATGCGGATGAAGGAAGAAGCTTCGCGACACAACCTTGTTTGCAAAAAAAAGAGCAGTTTATTGACAAACCAAGCAGTATTCTGACAAATCGGACTGCTGAAGGTCAGCCAATATGAGACCTCCGAGGAACATGACAAATGAGATACCCACAGAGCCATGCAGGGTGAACTCTCCTTGAACCAGAGCACATTAAATGACCAGTGGCCCACAGAGGTTGACTCATGATGGTGAACTCTCTGGCCTGAAGTTGCTTTGAAAGTTCATGATGGCCTGAAATTTTTTTTCATATGATGGCCTGGTGACGGCCTTTCACCTTTTTTTCTTTTCTTAAAAGTAAAATGTTAAATTTGTTTATGTTTTTCTTACCTAGTCTGAGGAAACTGGTGAACCTTCTGTTAATCAATGGAAGATATCCTCAAAATGTTTACCAATGAATGTTGTAGTATTTAGCTAAAAATAAAATACACATTCAAAGAATCTTAGCAGCTCTGATGCCACAACACCAATTTACCATTTAGTAACACCAGTGACACAAAATGGAGGAAATGGCAAACAGGAGATGTTTCAAACCAGAACAGTAACACCGGTGACATTTCCAGGCCATCAATCAATCAATCAGTTAAACTTTATTTATAAAGCACTTTTCCTACAACATATGTAACTCAAAGTGCAGAGTGGCTATGGCTTTAATCAAGATGGTGGACACTGCAGGTGAAAACAAACTTCCTAACATATAAATATATCAGCTAATCTTAAAATTTTATCAATTATTTTAATCAAATTTCCTCTCCAGTTACTGTAAACTCTGTAACACCAGTGACACTCCAGGGTAGCATCACATAAAATTAAGAGTTAATTCATAAAATTCTGAACAAATGAAGAGAAGGTGCAAGGTATACTCTTGATGCCATGCGTCCTCGATGGCGTCTTGACCCAGTAACATTTCGAAGGATGAACACAGGAAAGCAGCAGTTTTTCAAAATAAAGGTTTTTACAAATAGAAACAGCAGTGACATGAAGTCAACGGACAGCTGTTTTTTGGAAACTTTTTAAAATTATTTATATTTTCTTGTTTTAAGTATTCTGCTAAATAATTATAACACTTTACTTCATGTTATAATCTTTCAAAAAAGAGGAAAGAAAAAAATGTTTAGTCTAAATATGTCAGTGAACTATAACTCCTTACTCGAGGGACATGCCAGATTTGTGGGCACTTTTAAAAAAAAATAAAAAATGTGCATTAAAACTGTCTTATGTATGCTTTAATAACAATCACACACTTTTGACCCGAATTGACCCAGAAGGATGAACACAGGAAAGCAGCAGTTTTTCAAAAATAAAGGTTTTACAAAATAGAACAGCAGTGACTGTAAAGTTCACTGAGGTAGTTTCTCCTGTTGTTTATGTTTATTTTCCTCTGATAACTATTCATCATTAAATTATAACTGTTTAGTTTATTTTTAAGTTATTGTTTATTATTCTCATTATTATATGGAAGTGGGTTAAATACTACTTTTGAAGATTCTAAAACGAGTCAACTGGACTGTGTTGAGAAGCTCCTTCAGTTCCTGTCTGGTGAGGGAAGCAGATACTTTACTGCGTCCCATTAACCTCGAGCTGGGAGTGACGTCATGTTACGACCAGCCGAGGGGAAGAAACATAAAATGGATGACTCCTTTGTAACTCCCAAGGCACACCAGCAAGAAATAAAAACACAATTTTTGTAGTTCAAACAACAATATTTCTTTTTCGATAATTCTTTTTCTTCTACAAACTAAATCAAAATGACCTTGGGGAAAGCAGGCTAAAACTAAAAACAACAAATCACACTCTTATAAATCAAAAAAAAGAAAATAGATCACTAACCTAAAGTGTCTCCCTAGTAGAAAAACAGGAGAAAACACAGAATCACACAACTGTGGCATGTTAGCGAGGTAGGAGGAGGGTGGGCGTCTCTTCTTCTGTGGTCATATTTAAAATACCAGCCATCAGCTCTCAACCAATCGAAATGCACCACTGCACGGGTCTAAATAAATCAATAAATGACACACAATCATAGCACGTCATCTCCAAATGATCAGTTTCAGTTAAAACTTGTCGATCTACCTGGATATTGTGAGCCGTTGTTGTTGGGTCGTAGTTCACAAATGCCACATGAGGAATGTAAATATCACTATGGCAACATTCCCATACATACAAGTTTATATATGGCTGTTTTTCTGCCATAAACTCTACTCAGAAGGGAAAAAAAACAGAATATTACATGAGCTTAATAAATGTTTACACCGGGGCAGCCATCTTTGATCGTCAACTCGAGTTCCCAGTAGGAATTTTTGACCTTGGGGGCGTTTCAGTTGAAATTTCTGACCAGAAACTTGGGAATCCTGACTTTCCAGCACAACTGGACCTCTGCATTATCTTACTAGAGGAGAAGACTACAACAATAGAAGGGGAGGAGATGTAGAAAGGACTCAGAGAAACTCTTCACAGGGTGGTTCAGCCCCTGAGGGTCGTTAGCTCCCCCTGTCGTGTGAGGTGTGGTGGTCTCATGGTCCCAGGTGTGAATGTTTGGAGAACTTCCTGGGTAAAGAGCTTAGCACAGCATTGTAGGTGAGATAGGAACTTTTGTTTCAGCCCATTTTGTCAGTCATTTATTAATGAAAACATAAAAAATGTTCCTGTTGCACAGCAGTATTTTACATTAAAATCAGAGGCAGGTTTAGGAGTCTCTGCTCTATTTGACTGAGATCTGGTGACTGTGGAGGCCACTGGAGTACAGTAAAGACATCGTCTTGTTGGAGAAACCAGTTTTAGATGATCTGAATTTCCTCTGGTGGCACTCTGCTCTCCAACAGAAGACCACAGTGGTCATAAAGATACGAACACCAGTGATGCAGTGAGAATCAGTGTACTTTAATATTCTTTTATTATTTCTTTAGATGGCTGCGGTCAGAAGAAAACTGGTGGTTGTTGGTGATTGTGGGGTTGGAAAAACCTGCCTCCTCATCGTGTTCAACAAAGATCCGTTCCCTGAATTTTTTGTGCCCCCAACATATGGATACACTGTTGCAGACATCGAGGTGGACGGAATACAGGTCAGATTAAAATCATTTTCATTTTTATAGCAGGTCTTGGACACAGAGTGAAGGAGTAATGACATATCAGAAAGGTGATGTTCCTAAACGTGGTTCATATTTTGTTAAGGAAGAGAACAGTTCAAGTTTTACTGATAAAAGTGTTTTTTCTGCTTATTGATCCAATTCTTCACTGATTTCTTTGTCGATTCTCAACTCTACATTTTGTGCTCTAGCTAAGTTTTATGAAATTAGTGTTGATCTATATTCATGTACAGTATTTAGCATTTCATTATCATTAAATCAAACACACTGTTCCTGAATAAAACTACAGTCCTGCTCAGTATTATTGGCACCCCTTCATTATTTTCATTACTTTAAAATTATCTTCAGAAATAAATTGAAATGTTCAACTCTTATGTCATCAGGATCTTTTAATTGGAGGCCCAAAATACTGTAACAAAAAAGAAACATTTTTACAAGTTACATGTTGTAATTTCAAAGAGAGAACTGAAAAAAAGCATGTGCAGCAATAATGGCACCCCTCTTCAGTATTTTGTTGCACACCCTTTGGCACTGATGACAGCCTCCAAATGTTTCTTGTAGCCATCTATAAGCTTCTTGCACTTCTCAGCTGGTATTTTCTCCCACTCTTCTTTCGCAAATTCTTTAAGCTCTTGAACATTTGTAGGTTTCTTTTCTCCAATGGTAGATTTCAGCCATACCAAAGATTTTCAATCGGATTGAGATCAGGACTCATTGCCGGCCATTTTAAAACAGGCCATTTTTTTTCCTTTTCAACATTCCTGCGTGCTTTTGGATGTGTGCTTTGGGTTTTTGTCTTGCTGGAAGACCCACGATCTTCAACTCAAACCAAGTGTTCTTACACTGGGTTGGACATTTGGCTCTAAAATTTCTTGATGATTCTCTGATTTCGTGATTCCTGTGATACGGTCAAGGTCTGCAGTAAAGCAGCCCCAAACCATTATGGAACCTCCACCATGCTTAATTGTTGGTGGGGTGCTCTTTTCCTTGTAGGCTTCAAATGGTTGCAATTAAGACTGCCTATTCTAAATGTGACTGTTCACATTTGAACATAGTAGCTGATGAAGTATAATTTACAAACCTTAATATGTGAACATTACTTCAATGTTCCATTACTTTATAAGTTTGAGTCTGATAAAGTGATGCAGAGCAAAGTTAGAGAAGTTTGTAAAAAAAAACAAACTGTATTGTAGCTCCACTGAGAGGACTGGCTTAGAAGAAACAGATATCAGCATCGAGTCTCAAGGAGGTCTGTTTTATGTGAGCTGTCTGCCCAAATCAACTCACAGTTTCAATCTGATGCTGATGAGCAGACTGGCTGCTGGTGTTTGTGCTCGTGGCTTCTCTCCAGCCTTCATGGAGGGTTTTATCCTCCTGCTGCAGGGAGCTTAGTGTTAGGGATGTACTGCAATGTTTACAGTGTTGGGATATATCTTTATACTTTGTGATGTCACCCTGATATTGTGATACTTAAAGATGGAAATTGATAACAACTCCATCTAAACAATAATATCATTAATGGTTTTGTTTATTTTTCCCTTCCACTATGTTCTTCTTATGTTAAAAAGACTCTTACTGCTCAAACTCTCAGTAAGTGGAGACGCCAGAAACTTTCAGGAGCATTTAATCATGCAGCACAGCGCTGACTATCAGGAGTGTCATGTGTTTGAAATTGCTGCCACTGAAATCCTAAAGTAAGCTGATTTTCACCACAAAGAGAATCTGCAGGAATCAATGAGGGAGTCGGATCGATAAGCAGAATCATTAATGAACTCTGTATCAATAAAGTCTCATCAGTTCTCATTAAGGCTGATACACATCATTTCACCAGATTCTAACACACTCTTATTTTAAATTACCTTAATTAAAATATGTTACACTGATCAGACTCTGCATGTTGTTATTTATATGTAAAGTTTACTCAGAATACTCAGTACTAAGAGTATATTTTATGTAAATAAGGCAATTTTGCTTTTACTCAAATAGATTTAAAGATTCAGTTTAATATTTGTTTATTTTTTCCACCTCTTGGTCTAATATATAAATGTAAATGTAACTGACCCACTACAGTTTCCCCACAAGAAGCTCAGAAAGAATTTTCCTTGCTATATTTGTTGATCTTTAGTCATTATAATACTCTCTCTCATCCATAAATCACCCTCAAAACCCACGCTGTGCCTGCCTTTAAGAGTTACCTGTGTTGTTGTTGTAGGTGAATCTCTGGGACACAGGAGGGGTAGAGGAATGCGACAGGCTGAGGTCTCTCACATATCCCAAAACAGACGCTGTCCTCGTGTGTTTCTCCATCGACAGCCCCGACAGTTTGGGTGAGATTTCTGTCTTAAATCTGTGGATATTCCCAGTCATCCAGGTCATGACTAATCTCAACCAAGCATAAATCGTGTCAACTGGACCAACCTCGTGAGAGTAGAAAATGTTTCGCCTCTCATCCAAGAGGCTTCTTCAGTTCAGTTCGGTTCTGAAACGTTTTCTACTCTCACGAGGTTGGTCCAGTTGACACGATTTATGCTTGGTTGAGATTTCTGTCTTGTTTTTATTTTTACTGAATATCAAGTTTGCATTAATCCATACTGAAGATTCATATCATGTCTCTGCTGCAGAAAGCATCCCAGACAGGTGGTATCCTGAGGTGAAAAAGTTCTGCTCCAATGTGCCCATAATCCTCGTAGGAACCAAGAAAGACCTGAGAAATGATGAGGACACACGCCAAGAGCTGGCCAAGATGAAGCAGGTCAGTGAGGCTTGGGGTCTCTGGAGCTGGTCTGGATGTCCTCAGATGTTTGAGCGTGTGGATGGCTGTACATCAAGAGCTAAATGGACTTTAAATGTGTGATTTTCCTGATAAATTGTATTTTAGGGCCCGACCGATGTCGATTTTTTTTAGGCTGATACCATTATATGGCAGAAAAAAACACTGATCACCGATTAATTGGCTTATTAATTAAAAAAAAAATATATATATAAAATTCATTTTGAAAAAATTGGTCCTAAACAAAACGACGAATCTTTGTAACATACATCAACTAGTGGTGCAACCTGGACACATCATCAGTGATGTTACCTGGGGTCATCGAGTGTTTCGGGTCATCACAACCCAGCCGGGGGTGATCAACCCCCGACTTGTGTTCAGGTAGCGCTACCCCACCCACGGATCTCCTCTCCTGATCCACAGCCAATGTGAGGCAACCTCTGCTGCCTCCGTGGCCTCCTTTATGGCCCTTCGCTTACTGGCCCCCCTGATGCCCAACATGCTGTGGACCCTGCAGAGGGATTGGCCTGCAAACCCTCTGCATCCCACCTCAATGGGCTCACATCTTGCTCGCCACCCGTTGAGCCGGCACTCCTCCACCAGTGCCTGGTACTTACCTCTCTTTCTCTCATTGGCCTCCTCTCGCCCAGGCGACCCAGACCGGGGTGGTCAACCCCCCAACTTGTGCCCAGGTAGCCCTACCCTGGGCACAAGTCGGGGAATAAATGAATTACAGGCAGAACATTGTATAGTTTTGGTCCTTCAGTATTATTTTAACTTTACACCAGTGAGGACATTTTAGGTGCAATACCTTTGAAAAAAGCATTGAACATCTGGGACATTAATTATTTAACCTTAAAAATAGTCTCTCTGTATGTTGTACTTCATGTTGATGAAAATTAAAGGAAGGTCTTAGTAAAGGTAGAACAACTTTTTAAAAGTTGTAAACAGATAACTGTGTGAGGAAAGCAACAAAAACACTGAAATAACATTTTCATGGGCATTTTTCTTTTTCTTTGCAGCTTTCAAGCACAAAACTAGAAAAGCACTCAGAGAGCGCAGACCTCTGCCAGTGCCACAGTCCTCACCCATATTGTGATTTTCACCATAAATATTAGTCCTACCTTTATTTCATGTAAATATTTAGATTCCTTGACCATGAAAACATACCATTAGCAACTGGATTCATAATGATATCTATTTCAGTTCAGTAGTTATTCACAGAAATCACATTTTTCACCATGGCGGCCAGACGCTGATCCAGATCAACACCAAAATCATATCAGTTCTTCCTTTTCCCATGCTGAACATTTCCTGAAAATTTCATCAAAATCTATCCATTACTTTTTGAGTTATTTTGTTCACAGACAGGGCGGTACAGTGGTGCAGCAGGTAGTGCACGTGCCTCACAGCAAGAAGGTCTCTGGATCGGTTAGGGATGTTAAATTGATGCTGGTGTGCATCCCTAGATTGGAAAATCTAACAGCTTTACTCTGGAATCTTACAGATTTGAAAGTCACACATTTGTGGAAATGATGACACATTAAAAATGTTCAGAGTCAAACATCTAACTTATGAACATTTTGTAATTTAGCAGATCAATTACATTTTCATGGTTAATCATCTCAGTAAACATCTTGTCATTATCTCTTTTTAACCCAACCACTGCTTTTCTTCTTCTTCCTTTTGTTTGTTTTATAAATTACAGGAGCCGGTGAGTTCAGACGAGGGGAAGGAGATGGCACAGCGAATCGATGCGAACGCTTACCTGGAGTGCTCCGCCAAATTCAACGATGGTGTGACGGAGGTGTTTGAGATGGCCGCCAGGGCTGCACTGGAGTTTGAGAGACCAATCAAAATGTGTGGCTGCGCTCTGTTCTAGAGCTTCAGGTCACTCTGGGTAAATTTGAGGGGCAGTTGTGGGACGTGGGAGAAAACTTGAACCAGGTCAAACGGACAAAACAGAGGGTCAGATGGAAAAATAGACTGAACTCAATAGTCTGATTAAAGATTGAAGCTTTGCTATCTGACCTCCAGAACATGTGCCAATAAAAAAATGTTCCTTGTACAAATGTGGTTGATGATCCCTGCTGCACATGTGAGGCTGACAAAATGACAGATCTTGATTTTATTGTTTCTTTTACTTTGGATAATTTGATGTGCATTAGTTCCAAATCTATATTAACATCCTTTCTATCATAATAATTATTGTCTTTACTGTTATTACTGTTACACTGAAACACTAAGAAGTACACAGACATCTGCTGATCATTAATTTATTTTACTGGATATTTGTAAAAACTCCATGATTATTGTCATTGTTACCTTTTCATCTTTTTTTAATCACTTTTCTGCCTCTCTGTGAAGAACTTTGACTTTATGTTGATTTTCCACGTAATTATTTATATGCATTAAATCTGAATGGTTGATGTTTTGATGTTGAGTAATTCCTTGTTGTAAAGTGTCAGAATGGGCTGGTGAGCTCCTGAAATAATCCAGATGAACATGAGACTGTGTTCTCTCAGTAAAGCAGATATTTGACTTAAAACCACAAAAGGACACTGAAGTATGTTCAGAGCTTTAGTGCTGTTGAAGCCACAGATCATTAAAATAAATTTGTTTTAGCAGTTGATAAAGTAAAGTATCAGAAATTCTATAATCTGTTTTTAATCTGAACTGACCACGTGGTCCAGCATCCCCGGGTACGTCTGCTTCATCTGTGAGCGCCGTGCGAGCCACATGCCGACCTCAGCGCTCTCACTCACGGTGTAACTGTTCACATGGACATCGTACCTCAGCTCTCTCCATCCACATCAGAGGAGGGTCACAGAATCTCTGCATCACGCTGTACCTCTGAGAGAGGACCACACCATAAAGACGTCCCACCATTAAGACCTACGAGCATGACGTCCTGTCATTGATTCTTCATTTTAAGCCAGTTTGGATGGAGCAACAAGCCCACTGCAGAGCATAGATGTTAGAGTTGTTGACAATATGGCACAGAGTAGACCCAGACCCAGACTGGACTGGACCCTCATGGGGTGGAGAGCCTTACATAGCTCCATCAGGGCTCCTCTGTTTTTTATTTGATGTTTATGTCGGTGTATGTTTATTTGTCCATCTGTTTATTTGTTCGTTAGCAAGATAACACAAAAACTACTGGACAGATTTTGCTTAAATTTTCAGGAGATGTTGATAATGACCAAACTGGGACATGGTTAGATTTAGGTGGGGATACAAATATTTGTCTGGATGCAAAATAATCCCAAAATTTCCAAAAATCCCGTAAATTAACATTGGGTGGAGTTTTAAAAATCAGATCTTTGCCATTTCTGAGCATATTCACTTCCAATTTATCAGGAAAATATGGGGTCCATGTCTCTGTCATCAGGGTAAATTTCATCTGAATCTGATCCAGTCTGATGTCACAAAAAAGACATTTAACTTCATAATGGAAAATCCCACCGACAACACTCAGTAATATAAACTAAATTATTAAGTGATGTTCCCTAAGCTTGTGTTCATGCAGGATAACAGCCTCCATGTCTGTGCTGAGTTTGGTCTGGATCATGGTTCTGTTCTGGATCTTTTACAGGGTTTGTGGAAAAGCTGCTGCAGGAGCTGAGCTGCTTGGTAGAGGTCTGTGCTCTCTGGGTGCTTTATTGTGAACATTTATGACTGTGAACAAACTCTAGCAGCCATAAATATGAAGATATAAACCTGGGAGTCATTTATTGCACCTTCAGCAGTTTGAACATAAAGCAGAAGGTTAAAATGTAAAATAAAATACTTTTATTTTTAGGCTGCTTCACTCCAAAGTGAACAGTCTTAGAAGGTGAAGCAGAAAGAGGGAGATGTGTGGATATGCTGGTGTAACACGATTGGCTAATTTACCACTCATAACTTTGACCCCTCCTATTGGCTGAAAGTCTAATAAGTGAGCGTGTCCAATCTGACTGTGAGATCCAAGAGGAAAGTCTCAGGAAAGTCTCTGAACTCTGAACTTTGAGCTGCTGCTGACAGGTGAGCTCCTTTACCTCTGTGAATATCAGCTTAATAAGACTGACAAAGAAATGATAAAGGGTCAGGTTAGTTTATTTGTTATTACAGGAAAAGCTTTTGTGTCTGTGTGTGGTGTCAAACTGTGAAACTGTCTGAGTGGGAAATAAAATAATGTCCAAACACTGAGTAGTTCAGACTGAGTAAAGGTCACTGAAGGTGGAAGTAGTTTCTCTTGTCCCTTATGTTTATTTTTCTCTAAATATTTTAATTTGGGTAAAAACACTGAAGGGGTAGACCTCTATTGTTGTTGTGGAGGTTTATTATTATTATTATCATTTTTATTGTCATCATTTCTATTATTAATCTTATTCTCATTCTGCTGCTTAGGCTAAAATTGCTGTGAGCTGAAATTGACCAACTCACAGCAATTTCACCAAAACATTGGAAATGATGTGCAGCAACATTGCCTAAATCATGAGTCAAGTCAACCACAAGGTGGGGTTGAATCTGCGTCCAAATGCGTCTTTGCATTGACTTTGTTTGTAATCTAGACACGTGTCTATGCGAATTCGTGTCTGCTGTGGCCATTACACACAGGAAGAAGGTCGCTGGTTTGAATCCCTGTCGATCAGAGTCTTGCTGTGCGGAGCGTGCTCTGATTTCCTCCCACAGATCAACAATATGGTCCACTGGTAACTCTAACATGCTCGTCAGTATGAGTGTGAGCATGAATGGTTGTCTGTCTCTTTATGTGACCCTGTGATTGGCTGGTGGCCGGTTCAAAGTGTGCCCTGCCTCTGATCCAATGACAGATTAAGGAGGAACTTTTGTTTCAGCCCATTCTGTCAGTAATTTATTCATGAAAACATTAAAAATGATGTTTCTGTTGCACATCAGTATTTCACATTTAAAACTAGAAAGCACTCAGAGAGCGCAGACCTCCGCCAGCACCACAGTCCTCAGCCATATTGTCATTTTGGCCATAAATATTAGTCCTACCTTTATTTCATGTAAGTATTTAGATTCCTTGACCATGAAAACATACCATTAACAACTGGATTCATAATGATATCTATTTTAGTTCAGTAGTTATTCACCAAAGTCACATTTTTCACCATGGCGGCCAGACACTGATCCGGATCAACACCAAAATTGAATCAGTTCTTCCTTTTCCCATGCTGAACATTTTCTGAAAATTTCATCCAAATCCGTCCATTACTTTTTGAGTTATTTTGTTCACGGATGGACAGACGGACAAACTCTCCCAAAAACATAACCTCCTTGGCGGAGGTAACAAAGGTGGGTTTAGGAGTCTCTGCTCTATTTGATTGAGATCTGGTTACTGTGGAGGCCACTGGAGTACAGTGAAGACATCATCTTGTTGGAGAAACCAGTTTGAGATGATCTGGTTCTCTGTTCTCTGTGTCCACTGTGGTCATGAACACCACAGTGATGACGATGGACATCAGTGACGCACCGGAGTGAGAATCAGTGTACTTTAATATTCTTTTATTATTTCTTTAGATGGCTGCAGGCAGAAAGAAACTAGTGATCGTTGGTGATGCTGCATGTGGAAAGTCAAGCCTCTTCATCGGGTTTAAAGACAAGAACCTCCCTGAAGTTTATGTGCCCTCAGTGTCTGAAAACATTGTGTTTGAACACATTGAGGTGGACGGCAAAAAGGTCAGATTAAAATAATCTTCTTATTTATGGCAGTTCTTGGAAGCAGAGTGAAGAAGTGATGATGTATCAGAGAGATGATGTTTCTAGACATGGGTCATATGAGGGAAGAGATAAAGTTTTTCTGATACAAGTGATAATTATGATTCTGCTCATCAATCTGATTCTTCAACGATTTCTTTGTCGATTCTGAAATGATATTGGTTTTTGATTTCCATTCCTACATTTTGAAATTTAGCAACATTTAGGTATTAAAACATGTTTATTAAGAAGTTAGTGTTGCTCTTTATTCATGTACAGTATTTGGCATTTTATTATCATGGAGGGTTTTATCCTCCTGCTGCAGGGAGCTTAGGGTTAGGGATGTACTGTAATGTTTGGAGTATTGGGATATATCTTTATACTTTGTGTAGTCAACCTGATACTGTGATACTTAGGATTGGGACTTGATAACAATTCCATCAATAATATCATTAATGTTTTCTGTTTATTATTTCTTCCACTATTTTCTGAATGCCTTACAAATTAAGGAGGTCACACTCTCATCAGAGAGTCACAGTCACAGTCGTTGAAATTGATTCAAAAATCCTGATACAGCAAGCAGAAGTGGTTAAAACTGTGGATTAATTGTTGGTAAAAAAGACTCTTACTGCACAAACTCTCAGTAAGTGGAGACGCCAGCAAGTTTCAGGAGCACAGTGCTGACTATCAGGAGTGTCATGAGTTTGAAATTGTTGCCACTGAAATCCTAAAGTAAGCTGATTTTCACCACAAAGAAAATCTGCAGGAATCAATGAGGGAGTCGGATCGATAAGCAGAATCATTAATGGACTTTGTATCAATAAAGTCTCATCAGTTCTCGTTAAGGCTGATACACATCATATCACCAGATTCTAACACGCTCATTTTTAATGACTTTAATACAAAAATATGTCAGACTTATCAAACTCTGGATGTTATTAATATGTAAAGTGTACTCAGAATACTCAGTACTGTGAGTATATTTTATGTAAATAAAGTGCTTTGCTTTTACTAGAGTAGATTTATAGAGCGTTACTGTCACTTGTATTTGAGGACAGTTTTATCAGACAAACTTCTTTTATTTCAGTATAATATTTTATTTTTCCACCTCTTTGTCTAATGTATAAATGTTAATGTCTCCTAACTGACCTGCTACAGTTTCCCCACAAGAAGCTCAGAAAGATTTTTCCCCGCTGTAATTTGTTGATCTTTAGTCCTTATAAAACTTTCCCTCATCCATTAATCCTCCTCAAAGCCCACGCTGTGCCCGTCTTTAAGAGTTACCTGTGTTGTTGTTGTTGTTGTTGTAGGTGGAGCTGACTCTCTTGGACACATCAGGTCTGGAGAAATACGACATGCTGAGGTCGCTCTCCTATACCAACGCAGATGCCTTCCTCATGTGTTTCTCCATCAGCAGTCGCAACAGTTTGGGTCAGACTTGTGTCTTGTTTATCATTTTAATGAATATCATGTTTACATTAATCCATATTAAAGATGCATATCATGTCTCTGCTGCAGAGAACATCCCAGAGAAGTGGGCTTCTGAGGTGAAAAGGTTCTGCCCCAATGTGCCCATAATCCTCGTAGGAACCAAGAAAGACCTGAGAAACGATGAGGACACACGCCGATACCTGGCTGAGAGAAATCAGGTCAGTGAGGCTTTGGGTCTTTGGAGCTGGTCTGGATGTCTTCAGATGTTTGAGTGTGTGGATGGTTGTACAATACCCAAAACCAGTGAAGTTGTGTAAATCGTAAATAAAAACAGAATACAATGATTTCCAAATCCCTTTCAACTTATATTCAATTGAATACACAGCAAAGACAAGATACTTAATGTTCAAACTGGTAAACTTTGTTATTTTTTGCAAATATTAGCTCATTTGGAATTTGATGCCTGCAACATGTTTCAAAAAAGCTGGCACAAGTGGCAAAAAAGACTGAGAAAGTTGAGGAATGCTCATCAAACACTTATTTGGAACATCCCACAGGTGGACAGGCTAATTGGGAACAGGTGGGTGCCATGATTGGGTATAAAAGCAGCTTCCCTGAAATGCTCAGTCATTCACAAACAAGGATGGGGCGAGGGTCACCACTTTGTCAACAAATGTGTGAGCAAATTGTCCAACAGTTTAAGAACAACATTTCTCAACCAGCTATTGCAAGGAATTTAGGGATTTCATCATCTACGGTCCGTAATATCATCAAAAGGTTCAGAGAATCTGGAGAAATTACTGCATGTAAGCAGCAAGGCCCAAAACCAACATTGAATGCCCGTGACCTTCGATCCCTCAGGCGGTACTGCATCAAAAACCGGCATCACTGTGTAAAGGATATCACCACATGGGCTCAGGAACACTTCAGAAAACCAAAGCAAAGTTCAAAAGCCAGCATCTGTGATGGTATGGGGGTGTATTAGTGCCCAAGGCATGGGTAACTTACACATCTGTGAAGGCACCATTAATGCTGAAAGGTACATACAGGTTTTGGAGCAACATATGTTGCCATCCAAGCAACGTCTTTTTCATGGACGCCCCTGCTTATTTCAGCAAGACAATGCCAAGCCACATTCTGCACGTGTTACAACAGCGTGGCTTCGTAGTAAAAGAGTGCAGGTACTAGACTGGCCTGCCTGTAGTCCAGACCTGTCCCCCATTGAAAATGTGTGGCACATTATGAAGCCTAAAATACAACAACGGAGACCCCGGACTGTTGAACAACTTAAGCTGTACATCAAGCAAGAATGGGAAAGAATTCCACCTGAAAAGCTTCAAAAATTGGTCTCCTCAGTTCCCAAACGTTTACTGAGTGTAGTTAAAAGGAAAGGTGATGTAACACAGTGGTAAAAATGACCCTGTGACAACTTTTTTGCAACGTGTTGCTGCCATTAAAATCTAAGTTGATGATTATTTGCAAAAGAAAATAAAGTTTCTCAGTTCGAACATCAAGTATCTTGTCTTTGCTGTGTATTCAATTGAATATAAGTTGAAAGGGATTTGGAAATCATTGTATTCTGTTTTTATTTATGATTTACACAACGTGCCAACTCTACTGGTTTTGGGTATGTACATCAGAAGCTAAAAGTGATTTAAATGTGTGATTATTATGATTTGATGACCCTCCTGTCTGTCACACTGAGATCAGTTATTAAGGAGATGATGGTTTATCTTGATACCATACTTGAGACCTCAATGAAACTGCATTACTGATGATGAAGCTGCAATCAACACAGGTTGTCCGGTTAGAACATGAATGATGGCCACAGACACACTCTCTTTAAGTTTCCACTCTTTATTTAAATCCGTTTTCATTATGCTCTGTTTGTTTGTTTGTGTGTGTGTGGTTTCTGCAAAGGAAAATAAGGAAAAAACAAATGCTTCAGAAAAGGAAATGGATGAAATGCATCACTTCACTGCAAACAATAAATAAGCTCCCTAAAAACACACTCCAGTATTAAGGGACTGCCAGCAAATTACTGTCCCTGACAATCTTCCTCTGCTACACATACACATACATGCAGACAGAACCTAGGAAAATGGTGTCGGCCCCTAAGTAGACATGGGGGGTATTCCAGGTAGATGGTTTAGCAAACCCTGAGTCGAATCGTGAGCTCGAGGTTGATTTATACTGAGATGGGAAATTCTGAGTCTCCGGTTCCAGAACAGCTGATATGAATTAGGTCAATCAACTCTGAGTTGGTTCACCTTGAGTTAAGCGCATGCACAACCAGTACAGAAAGCCATCATCAATGCAGCACTGATACATTGATCCTCTATAAATAAGCACGGAAAAGAAAACTCGCTCCGAGTACTTTACGCCGATTGAATTAGAGGTTTTGATGACTTCACATGATGACTACAAATCTGTGTTCGTGAAAAAGAGTAACACCAAAGTGGCAGCAAAAGAAAGAGAAGCTGCATGGGGGAAAATTGCTGACAGAGTGAATGAGTAAGGCAGAATGCACTCATCCATTTTTTTTAAGATTGAAATGCAAATTGTAGCACACTTGCTGGAAAAGTGGTTGTGAATTATACTTACTTTCATATAGGTACAATCCCACAGGCGTGAGAAGAACATGCCAGCAACTAAAAATGACATATGAGAATTTAATCCAGACAGGTGGGGCACGTTTTACTTCGCAATAATTGTACGCATCTCAAGTTTTGTTCTTATTTGATTTTCTATTGGCTGAGATGTGCCCAGACAATAGAAAGAGGGCACCTCACCCTCTCACTTCCTACATTTACATCACTAATATGGGCTAATATTAAATACTGTATAATATAGAAAAAATAATCTTAATTTAAATATATTATCATTGAAATCCAGTGATTACATGACATGATGTACCTGCAATCCTGTGGAATTCCTCTTTAATGTTCCTCAGGGTTTTGTGCCCGGGGAACACCACCATCATGGGGAGCAGCTGCTTTAAGGCCAATGCCACCTTGCACACTGCCCTACAGACTGTAGGCTTTCCAATGTTTTCTGTGTCCTCAATGTCATATAAAAAGCTACTGCTCGCGAAAAATTGTAGCGCAGTGCACAAAACATGCACTGATGACAGAGAACTACCGCGGTGTGTAATGTTTGATATGTGTGGTCGGAGAATGTATATATATATACATATCTATCTATCTATCTATCTATCTATCTATCTATATACATATATATATATATATATATATATATATATATATATATATATATATATACACACACATATATATACACATATATATGTATATATGTATATATATATGTCTATATATATATATATATATATATATAGATAGATAGATAGATAGATAGATAGATAGATAGATAGATAGATAGATAGATAGATAGATAGATAGATAGATAGATAGATAGATAGATATTGATATACATTGTTGTGTCTCAAATATATTCCGTCAAGATATTGTATGAGCTGATAGTAAAAATAACCCCTTAAAAAATGCCAGTAAATCCCAGATGTCCAAAATGTATAATCCAATTCGTTGTTATATTCCAGGAAAAAGGAAAAAGGTATATTCCACTTTTTGCTTGGTAATTCCACAAGTGGAAAAATAGAAATAATCCAAAGGCTGATCTGTATTCCCAAAAAGATGGAAGAGTTATATTCCCTTTCTTAGTTCCAGGTCCCCAAGAATCACAAAATGCAGAAGAAGTCCAAGTATCACTAGTTTATTCAAGCTCAAAAGAATCTTTAACAAACTTGTGGGAGTAGATGAGCGTGATACCAGACACCCCAAAAACACACCGAGGAGCTGCGATACATGGCTTTTTATCTTTTGATGGAGCTCCTCCTCTCCAACTAGATGTGCATTCCTTTTTTACTGTTACTCCAAATCCACTCATTAATATTTACCTTTTATTATTTGGACATAATGATGTGAATCTCCCTCCCCTCAGACATCATGTAAATCCAATGATGACCTAAGTCCTTTCCTTTTATGGCTTCAGGATGGCATTTTTCCCCTTCCCTGTCTCAAAATGGCATCTGCTGATTCTGTCTCTTTCTCCTAAATGGCTTCCCTGTGAGCTTTTCCAAATATGGGCTTTCCTCCTTCAGGCCTCTTTCTCAGACATGATAGATTCACCTGATCTTGGAATAGACGTCATTAGATCTGTATTTTGGCCTCATGAGAGGGAGAAACCACATTTAAGAGCCTTTATACATTTAAACCAGGTATCTTCAATAACTTTGAAACAATCACCCAACAAAATATTGTGTGAAAAGTCTAACTTCTACTTTGTGAGATTCTAAGATCATAACACACTTGTGAACTTATTGTATGATACCTCTAACTTGACAAGTATATATTATGACACTTCTACCTAGATAAGGCATACAGTGTCACAGTTTAACAAATACAATCTGCGAGTGAAGATTGTAGGAGGCACACATGTAATGGAATTTTTAAGGCACCAAGATAGGTAAGACCTTTATATCATCTAAAGTAAACCTCTCAATCCAGCTTGCATTTGTAAAATTAAAAGTAAGAATAAGTAGACTGTCATCTTGAAGTAATATAACAATAAGCAAATGACAGTATATATAAAGTATCATAAAAAGATGAATCATTAATTACAACATTCATCATGAAGTCAAATACATAAATGAAGCGAAGCCTGCGAGCTAGTTCAGGCAGACAACTCGAGCAGCGCTGCTATTCACATGTCACATTCACATATCATACGTCACACTCCTTACATCCATCGGCGTAACCGCCATATACTTTGGGGGGACGTGTCCCC
This sequence comes from Scarus forsteni, assembly GCA_036419115.1. NCBI lineage: Eukaryota > Metazoa > Chordata > Actinopteri > Labriformes > Labridae > Scarus > Scarus forsteni. Next base: position 3,232,424 of record JAZDUH010000145.1, read on the forward strand.
CCCAATATTGGAAAAATACCAATCTGTCCCCCCCAATAACAAGCCTATTATATCTTAATATGTGACAGATATGCCCTCCTTTTATGAATCCTGGCTGTAGTGGATCAGTCACTTGTTATTTCTCATTTACTTTATATTTAAGAAAAACAAGAGAAACAAAACTGTGTGACCCCCCCTCCCTGTAGCCTACACTTGGTTGAGTCCCACCGTAAACGCCGGCTCGCGGCCTCGTTTGAAAAACCGCTCAGTCCGCCTGCCTGGTCACTGGTGTTCAAGGGTTAGGAACAAATGGAGGTTGGGACAAAAAGAAGGAAGCAGGACCAACAGGCGGACATTCGCCTTTTTTCAGACGGTAAGCTACGAGACACGCAAAAAGTAGTGTCATGGTCAAAAAGACCGCTCCAATGTTGTAATAAATGTGAAGAAATATCGTTTATCACTGCGTTCATCATCTGACAGACAGTTGGAGTCACAGACCGAGGAGTTCCTGCGCTTCCCACTCCGTTGATAAGCCTCTATTCGTTCATAAATGGTCTGTAAAACCTCAAAACTGTTGACTACTGGTCTGGCTCCGCTTTATTATGTCGGTTTATTTTTGGAGTCAAGTTAACTGCGATCTGGTTTTGAGACAGTTTGTTTTATTTCGAAAGTCACAGGGCCTTTTGAGGAACCTCCGTGCACAACTTCCGGTCCTGCTCGATCTGCCCTCCGCTGAATTACATGCATGAAAACTTCAGCATCGCATCGCCGGCAAAATAGGATGGTTGTGAACCAGCCCGACCGCGCCGGAGCGGATCCAGTGTAATATCACAAATTTAATTTAATGGAAAACTTTCTGATCTGATCCGGAGGCTGAATTGTGGTGGGGGAAACTTTTAAAAGGGGTCCATTTGAACTGTTTCATCAGTGCGTGCTGTTCTTTTTATCGCCCCCACCCCCTGCCCCGTGTCGTGTGAGTGTGTGTGTGTGTGGGTGTGTGCGTGTGTGTGTGTGTTAGAGAGAAAGATATTGTTTGATGGTTTTATACTTCACTTGGCACTTAAACAGGCTTGGTAAGGTTAAAGCAAATAGCACTAGCAGCAATAAAAGCAGAATATTCAATGCATCAATTTCAAATGATCATTTTGCTCAGTCATTGTTTCTTTAATCCAATGATTTTTTTAGTCCAATGATACCTGCTCTGAAGATGAACAAGTGAAGCATTGTAATATGAGTCTCTAAACAGCGTAAAAATATTATTTGGGTCATTCCGCCAAAAGAGTGCAATTTGCTTGTTGTAACTCTTCAAAATTAAACTTAATTTTTCATTCCATTTCAGTTTAGAATTTAGTAATATACACATTTACTCATTCAAAATGAGTACTGGTCAATCTCAGGCTACTTTATTTGATTTATTGCAACTTTTAAAAGTTTATTATCATTGCATTTTTTTCTCTGCTGTTACCAAAAATCAAATGCCATTTTAAAACCACGTTTAAAAGAATATCAATCACATACGATGTTTTCCCTTAAAAAAAGAGTTAATTTAGGAGAAATGGTTGGTTACATGATGAAAATACTAATATTTATGACAAAAGATGATTATTTTTACCAGAGTTGTATTTTTCTGAGAATGCAAATCAAAACTTTTCCTTTATAGGACATAAAAAATAAATCTAATCCAAAGATTGAGCATGTAGTTCATTAAGCAATCAGACAGCTGTTGGAACCAATATAAATGTAAAAATACGGTTTATTTTCTTTATTTTTGAAGTAACAATTAAATAATCAGAAAAAAAACCCATTTGGTAACAAGAATGAAAATGGGTAACAGGAATGAGTATGTGAGTGCGTTACGTGAGTCAAAACTGATCTCAGATGACAGCAGATTTGAGTTAGATATTTCATTTAAAATCTGTGCAGTCATGTAGACCAGTTACTATTCATCCATTCATTATATTATTTACATTTATTCATTCATTGTATTCTTTTAATCAATACAAAAGGGCATCAGAGGGAACTAGCCTACTAATTGCTGTTACTGCCAACACATTTATTAAATTTTTTCTAAAACAGATTACTTATTACTTGTTTTATACACAGTTCTATGTTGTTTTGACCTGTTAGGGGGCAGTGTAGAGGAAAAAAAAAGACCAGCCACACACATCCAGAGAAGAGCCCCCCTTGTGTATTTGAATTGAGTGGACAATATTAGGAGCACTTTTATATAATAGAGAAAATGAAGTATTATCAATCTGTATCAACTTCAATAAAAAATGAAAATGCAGTAGCTTTGTAAAATATCAATTTATAGCAGAGTTGTATTGGATTTTAATAGATTGCACAGGCCAATGAATTGTAAGTCTGTAATGTTATGTTAACTATTACCTGACAAAGTGGTTAAGTTCAAATTAAAGAAGTGAAACGTTTTTTGCCTATATTTCATAAATACTAAAAAAGTACATGTCATTATAAGAGGTCAATGTTTTTCAATATCAAGCAGTTTCGATATGAAACTTAACTATTGTGATAGACTTTTCAACCATATCACTCAGGCCGAACTCAGGCATCACTTGTTTATGTGTTTTGTTGCCTGGTAGTCAATTAACACCAAGATTTAACATTTAATTTTTAATTAATATGTGATTTCGTTCACATAAAACTTTCCAGTGTAAATGTGCAGGAATTTATTTTGAGACAAATCAACAAAATGTGAATTCACTTTGACTTACTTAAAAGTCCATAGTACATCTTATTGTTTCAATCACAATATTCAAACCAATACGCTTTAGGTATGAAAGTTTTCCTCATTGGAAGCCATCCTATTTGCTGCTATGTCAGAGAAATTTCAGACTGTTCTTGAAATGTTAATTCAAATGGCCAATGTATTCCTCAAAACTATGTTCTAGATAGGCGAATCTTTATCAATATATGGAAATTTTAAATTGTGGGAAATGCACTTGAAAAAATAATATCTGGGTAAGGACTCACATTTGGACCCCCCAATATAAATACCATGGTTACGCCCTTGCTTACATCAATCCTCCAATCACACTCTCCACCTCTCAATTTGGCGGTGTATTTAAACTGGGAGTTTACCCATCTCTCCCTCTGCTCGGCAAACGTCTATGCTGCCAGACACTGATTTGCTGCGTGTTCTTTCAGCTGCTCTCTCATGCGTTTGTCATCATACCTTTTGCTCCGGTGATCCTGATGTCTCTCGTCGTCTCCGATTCAGTGAGTGAGTCTCAGCGGTCATGGGAGGGCGCTGGGCTTAATCCTGAAACCCCAGATTCAGTCCCTGAAGTTCGCTTTGCGAGTGAATCGGACCCGTTCGTCCTCGCCGGATCTCCCGCACATCCGCAAACAACCCTCCGGATGATCCGTGCGCCGCCTCTTGGAAGAGCTCTACGCCCGTAACATCACCGAGCCAGCCGGCTTCAGCCACGAAGACGTTTTCGATTGTTTGATGATCCAGCAGAACTCCAGATTCCTTCCGGGGGGAAGGTATGCGCCAGGTAAAGCGCACTGCCATCGTCCCTCCTGAGCTGGAGCCCGGCGCTGCCTCCCAAGCAAAGCAGCCAGATTCCAGCTTCTCCACAGACGCGTCCGCCCGGTCTGCACGAAGTTAAATCAGCGCTGAACACCATGGAAACAACGCCATGCCATGTGAGCCGCCTGGGTCCCTCTCCCGTCTCCATAGCTACGCCCGACACCTGTTGCATCGGTTGGCGGCATACCGCAAGAGACCCTGGGATTTGCAGTTCCATTCCTGCCACGGGTTCTCAGCTCCAGCCTGTTGCTGCTGCCATTCCTGGTTCTCTAAGGAATCAAATCTGCTCGGGTAATCTCATTCTGTAATCTTTAACATTTGACACAATGATTGAATTATGTCTTCTTCAGGGTATGTTAGATCATCTGCTCGTATCATTATTTTAATCATATTTTATCTATTTTATTCATTCATCTGAGATGTTATGGTTAATCATAGACCTTATTACATAATTATTTAAAGTAATTTTATGAAACTTTGCTCTTATCTCAACAGGTCATAATATTAATTTGGTGAAGAATCTGCTGTATGGTTCTGAATTTGCATACAAAGATACAGTACGAGGTGTGAAGACTTTTCAGTAGTTCTAAGTCAGACTCAGTAATATTTCAGTCAGTCAACTCACGTTCAATTGTTTTATTGTAGCTGCATATACATGTTACAGGTTTGGCGTCCAGGCTCCAGTCTCATCACTCCTTTGCAGAAATGTTTACATGAAGGCATGGAGGAGTGATGAGCAAAACATATGAGCACACCCCTGGAGCCTGCAGGTTGATGCTGGGGTGGAGGTGGGGGTGAAAGAACACGCAGCAAATCAGTGTCTGGCCGCATAGACGTTTGCCGAGCAGAGGGAGAGATGGGTAAACTCCCAGTTTAAATACACCACCAAATTGAGAGGTGGAGAGTGTGATTGGAGGATTGATGTAAGGAGTGTGACGTATGATATGTGAATGTGACATGTGAATAGCAGCGCTGCTCGAGTTGTCTGCCTGAACTAGCTCGCAGGCTTCGCTTCATTTCAGTCAGTCAACTCACGTTCAATTGTTTTATTGTAGCTGCATATACATGTTACAGGTTTGGCGTCCAGGCTCCAGTCTCATCACTCCTTTGCAGAAATGTTTACATGAAGGCATAGAGGAGTGATGAGCAAAACATATGAGAACACCCCCAAAACATAACTGATAGGAGCCTGGCACTGCTGATGAGATCTATGTGTGGCTATTCCCCCCAGCGCCTGCTGTGAGAGGAATATACTACCTAGTGAACTACTATGTGTGGGCCCAGGCACCAGCCGCCGTGTCGCCATTCCCCCCAGCGCCCGCTGAGGGGAACATACTGCCTAGAGAATGCAGATGCAAGCATGATGAATTGGTACATACTTAACCCCAGCACACCACCTGATATGCAATACAGAGTTATGCAGCAAGTGGATACGATTTTAAATACTAAATGCAGGAACTTATGAGCTTTGAGCAGACAGGATGACTTTCTCGTGAAGTCTCCTTAGCATTGCAGAAAAGCACACCAACTGATCTGCAGTACAGAGTTATGCAGCAATTGGATGCAATCTTTCAATATGAAATGCAGGAACTCATGAGCTTTGAGCAGACAGGATGACTTTCTCGTGAAGTCTCATTAGCGTTGATGAGCAGAAAAGCACACCACCTGATATGCAGTACAGAGTTATGCAGCAATTGGATGCAATCTTTAAATGTCAAATGCAGGAACTCATGAGCTTTGAGCAGCCAGGATGACTTTCTTGTGAAGTCTCTTAAGCGTTGATGTGTAGAAAAGAACCAGCGCGCCAGGGATTCCAGTGTTGAGGTAGGCAGATGAAGCGATGCTGTCATGGTTACACCAGTCCTCAGGAAGTGAGGGGAATAGTGTCCAGGAGGCAGGCCACAGCTCAACAGAAAACTTGCAGATTGAAGAGAACCAGGATCTCGTCATAGGTTTGTGACCGTTGATGAACCAGGGGATGATGGTTGAGAAGGGGAACGATGATGCAGATAATTCGTCATAGAAGAGAAAGGACAAAAAATTTTTAGTTTTGCAATTTGATATGAGTGCATTGGTGAGATCTGTCAGATTTGAGTGCTTCAAGGATAAGGCATACATGTCCTTTCTAATTTTCAAATCAGAAAAGGTGAGATCATACTGAGGATTAAAAGAGACCTGGTTCAGAGCAAGCATCACTACTGGGTAAAGCTCATAGAGGGCAGTGGATTTAGGATCCTTGAGGGTCAGTATTTTGTTCTCCAGACATCTACAAACCACTCATTATAGAACCCCCCAAAATCAACAGATGGAGCAGCGTCAGTATAAAGCTGGAGAGAATCTAAAGACTCAACATAGTCAAAGAAAGAAATTCTATTCCATTCATTGCAGAGCAAAGACCAAACTGCAGATCTGAACAACAGCCTTCATTAAACTGCTCTGTCTTTTGGAGTGTGGCTGGTGGAGCAAAGCAAAGGTAGTTTTCACATGTACAGAATTCAGCATTGAGCCTCATAAGGATATAAAGTGCTAAGGCTACTAAGACAGCAAAAGGTTACTTAACAGAGAAATAACTCTGAATGCCACTTAATGCTTAAAGATGCTACCGAGATGGTTTGCTTCGGACTGAGGTATCCTGAGGAGCTGAGAGATGTGAGATATTTTAGAGTGAATATTCCTTGTCAAGACCCCCATAGGGCTCACCCTGAAATAGAGAAGGGGGATTTTGAGAAAGGACCAACCATGCAGCCTTTGAAACTTCTTTTGATGGAGCCTGTCCTCTATTTCTGGATCTAGCAGGGCTGACTGAAGATTTTCAGACAGGGGTTATTATTTATTTAATTATTCAATTATTCAATTATTCAATTATTATTATTATTATTATTATTATTATTATTATTATTATTATTATTATTAAGTGATATGTTTATTTTATTTTATTTTTAATATACATTTTATGTATTAATTTATTTTAAATTAATTAATTAATTTATTTATTTTAAACTTTATTTAACCAGGTTGGTCCCATTGAGATCAGCAAATCTGCAGCAAACACAGACTCAACAGTACAAATAAGAGAGAAAAACAATAAAAGCCATCAGTTAAGCTGTGACATTCAGAACTCTGTATTCCAGAGCTTTCATTGCAGATTTAAAAACATTCAGAGATGCCGAGCTCTGCAGCTTAAATTCAGTCTGCAGATTATTCCATGCAGAAGGTGCAGAGAACCTAAAAGCCCCTTTCCCAGATCAGTTTGGACTTTGGTAACAACAAACTGCATAAAGCTCAATGATCTCAGGTTATGTAATCCATCCATCAAGATTAATAAGGAGGACAGATAGTCAGCAATTTTATCAACAATGCTTTGTAAATGAACACATACCAGTGCCCACGTCTACGTGCAATTAAGGAAGTCCAACTGACTTTAGATTATAAGTTCAGTGATGACTCAGAAATCCACAGTTTGTGATAATTCTCAGAGCTCCATGATAAACACTGTCCAACATTTAAAGACTGAGCAGAGGCACTCATGTATAAAACATCAGCATATCAAGAAGAGGTAAATTTAGACTCAATAATTCTCTTTTTAACAAAAGAGAAACAGGACTTGTTTCTGTGATAATAACCAAGAAAAACCTTCAGCTTTTTAGCAGCATGCTGATTATGCTCTTTAAAAGCCATATTCCCTTAAAAGAGAACCACTGTAGGAAAGACCTGACTTATAGCTAAGTAGGTGACAAATTCCTCTGCGTTGCAGATTTACTTAACAATGGTGTCTCCAAACACCACAGGCCTCTTTAAATTCTGCCAGAGTAAGGAACTTGAACATTCTTGGATCACTATCCTTAGCTTTACCTTTACCTTTGTGCTGTAAAATTATTAATTGTTAATACTGATTATACCTCCATCTCATTCAGAGTCTCACTTTACTTAATTGTTACTTATTTCTTTCATAAGGAAGTTTATATTGCTTAAAGGAACTGCATGTTACAACCCCTCTCTTTTCATTTGGTTGTATTTATTCTGTTGTACTTTATTTTAATTCTGCTTTGTTTTAGTTTAGTTAAATTAATGCTCCTTTATTCTAATGTCTTAATCAGATATTTCCACTGCTATAGTGTGTATGAGAGCAACTAAAACGACCGAATTCCCCTGAGGGATTAATAAATATTATTGAGTCTGACTTAGAACTACTGAAAAGTCTTCACACCTCGTACTGTATTTTTGTATGCAAATTCAGAACCATACAGCAGATTCTTCACAAATTAATATTATGACCTGTTGAGATAAGAGCAAAGTTTCATAAATTACTTTAAATAATTATGTAATAAGGTCTATGATTAACCATAACATCTCAGATGAATGAATAAAATAGATAAAATATGATTAAAATAATGATACGAGCAGATGATCTAACATACCCTGAAGAAGACATAATTCAATCATTGTGTCAAATGTTAAAGATTACAGAATGAGATTACCCGAGCAGATTTGATTCCTTAGAGAACCAGGAATGGCAGCAGCAGCAGGCTGGAGCTGAGAACCCGTGGCAGGAATGGAACTGCAAATCCCAGGGTCCTTTGCGGTATGCCGTCAACCGGGATGCAACAGGTGTCGGGCGTAGCTATGGAGACGGGAGAGGGACCCAGGCGTCTCACATGGCGCGCGTTGTTTCCGTGGTGTTCAGCGCTGATTTCACTTCGTGCAGACCGGGCGGACGCGTCTGTGGAGAAGCTGAAATCTGGCTGCTTTGCTTGGGAGGCAGCGCCGGGCTCCAGCTCAGGAGGGAGGCAGTGCGCTTTACCTGGCGATACCTTCCCCGGAAGGAATCTGGAGTTCTGCTGGATCATCAAACAATCGAAAAACGTCTTCGTGGCTGAAGCCGGCTGGCTCGGTGATGTTACGGGCGTAGAGCTCTTCCAAGAGGCGGCGCACGGATCATCCGGAGGGTTGTTTGCGGATGTGTGGGAGATCTGGCGAGGACGAACGGGTCCGATTCACTCGCAAAGCGCTTAACTTCAGCGACTGCATCTGGCGTTTCAGGATTAAGCCCAGTGCCCTCCCATGACCGCTGAGACTCACTCACTGAATCGGAGACGACGAGAGACATCAGGATCACCGGAGCAAAAGGTATGATGACAAACGCATGAGAGAGCAGCTGAAAGAACACGCAGCAAATCAGTGTCTGGCAGCATAGACGTTTGCCGAGCAGAGGGAGAGATGGGTAAACTCCCAGTTTAAATACACCGCCAAATTGAGAGGTGGAGAGTGTGATTGGAGGATTGATGTAAGGAGTGTGACGTATGATATGTGAATGTGATATGTGAATGTGACATGTGAATAGCAGCGCTGCTCGAGTTGTCTGCCTGAACTAGCTCGCAGGCTTCGCTTCATTTATTAATCCCCGGGGGAATTCGGTCGTTTAAGGGGCCGTTTACATGGAAACTCCTGACTTGAAGCCGCAAAGATTCTCCCTTTCCCTTTTTGAATTCTTCTGCGTTTACATGACAACGCTCGGAGACGAGTTAATCCCCTGTAAATCCGCTGTAGTGTGCATGCCGGTTCAGTAGATGGCGGTGTAGGTCTGCAGAGAGGCAGCGCTGCTACAACACACGAACGAAGAAGAAAACCTTTCACAAACAACAATGGCGAACAGACGCACAGAGAAGCAGGAGTTTTTTTTTTGGACAACAAATCAGTTCGGACAACAAATCTGTCTGGATAGTTTTTTCTGGATAACAAACCGAGCACGGTAAGACGCTCACACGTTACCCGGCGGACGGAGGAAGCTGCTGTTGTTCCTGGTATGCGCGCGCAGCCTCCATGTGAAAGAGTACTGCGCATGCGGTGACGTCAGCGTTTCCCCCTGAAACGCTCTGCTCTGTGTTTACACGAGGCCGGATAGAGGAGCGGAATCAAATCTTTCCGCTCTGGGGAGCGGTGTCAAAAGTTTCCGTTTTCACTGGAAACGCAACATGGTCTCATCTAAACGGAAGGCCAAAACGCAACGAAATGTTTGCGGAATCGATCATTTTCGGCGTCATGTAAACGGCCCCTTAGTTGCTCTCATACACACCATAGCAGTGGAAATATCTGATTAAGACATTAGAATAAAGGAGCATTAATTTAACCAAACTAAAACAAAGCAGAATTAAAATAAAGTACAACAGAATAAATACAACCAAATGAAAAGAGAGGGGTTGTAACATGCAGTTCCTTTAAGCAATATAAACTTCCTTATGAAAGAAATAAGTAACAATTAAGTAAAGTGAGACTCTGAATGAGATGGAGGTATAATCAGTATTAACAATTAATAATTTTACAGCACAAAGGTAAAGGTAAAGCTAAGGATAGTGATCCAAGAATGTTCAAGTTCCTTACTCTGGCAGAATTTAAAGAGGCCTGTGGTGTTTGGAGACACCATTGTTAAGTAAATCTGCAACGCAGAGGAATCTGTCACCTACTTAGCTATAAGTCAGGTCTTTCCTACAGTGGTTCTCTTTTAAGGGAATATGGCTTTTAAAGAGCATAATCAGCATGCTGCTAAAAAGCTGAAGGTTTTTCTTGGTTATTATCACAGAAACAAGTCCCATTTCTCTTTTGTTAAAAAGAGAATTATTGAGTCTAAATTTACCTCTTCTTGATATGCTGATGTTTTATACATGAGTGCCTCTGCTCAGTCTTTAAATGTTGGACAGTGTTTATCATGGAGCTCTGAGAATTATCACAAACTGTGGATTTCTGAGTCATCACTGAACTTATAATCTAAAGTCAGTTGGACTTCCTTAATTGCACGTAGACGTGGGCACTGGTATGTGTTCATTTACAAAGCATTGTTGATAAAATTGCTGACTATCTGTCCTCCTTATTAATCTTGATGGATGGATTACATAACCTGAGATCATTGAGCTTTATGCAGTTTGTTGTTACCAAAGTCCAAACTGATCTGGGAAAGGGGCTTTCAGGTTCTCTGCACCTTCTGCATGGAATAATCTGCAGACTGAATTTAAGCTGCAGAGCTCGGCATCTCTGAATGTTTTTAAATCTGCAATGAAAGCTCTGGAATACAGAGTTCTGAATGTCACAGCTTAACTGATGGCTTTTATTGTTTTTCTCTCTTATTTGTACTGTTGAGTCTGTGTTTGCTGCAGATTTGCTGATCTCAATGGGACCAACCTGGTTAAATAAAGTTTAAAAAAAAAAAAAAACATATCACTTAATAATAATAATAATAATAATAATAATAATAATAATAATAATAATAATAATAATAATAATAATAATAATAATAATTGAATAATTAAATAAATAATAACCCCTGTCTGAAAATCTTCAGTCAGCCCTGCTAGATCCAGAAATAGAGGACAGGCTCCATCAAAAGAAGTTTCAAAGGCTGCATGGTTGGTCCTTTCTCAAAATCCCCCTTCTCTATTTCAGGGTGAGCCCTATGGGGGTCTTGACAAGGAATATTCACTCTAAAATATCTCACATCTCTCAGCTCCTCAGGATACCTCAGTCTGAAGCAAACAGCCTAATTCCACCTGAATCATTGTCTTTATACTACGCTTCTGTAGTTAACGCTGTGCAAACATTAATCAGCTGGGGCTGGTGCATGGCTGGGGGAAGCAGACAATACAGATGCCTTCAAGTCATTTCACTCCACTCATCTCGGTAGCATCTTTAAGCATTAAGTGGCATTCAGAGTTATTTCTCTGTTAAGTAACCTTTTGCTGTCTTAGTAGCCTTAGCACTTTACATCCTTATGAGGCTCAATGCTGAATTCTGTACATGTGAAAACTACCTTTGCTTTGCTCCGCCAGCCACAGTCCAAAAGACAGAGCAGTTTTAATGAAGGCTGTTGTTCAGATCTGCAGTTTGGTCTTTGCTCTGCAATGAATGGAATAGAATTTCTTTCTTTGACTATGTTGAGTCTTTAGATTCTCTCCAGCTTTATACTGACGCTGCTCCATCTGTTGATTTTGGGGGTTTCTATAATGAGTGGTTTGTAGATGTCTGGCGAACAAAATACTGACCCTCAAGGATCCTAAATCCACTGCCCTCTATGAGCTTTACCCAGTAGTGATGCTTGCTCTGAACCAGGTCTCTTTTAATCCTCAGTATGATCTCACCTTTTCTGATTTGAAAACAGAAAGAACATGTATGCCTTATCCTTGAAGCACTCAAATCTGACAGATCTCACCAATGCACTCATATCAAATTGCAAAACTAAAAATTTTTTGTCCTTTCTCTTCTATGAATTATCTGCATCATCGTTCCTTCTCAACCATCATCCCCTGGTTCATCAACGCTGACAAACCTATGAGATCCTGGTTCTCTTCAATCTGCAAGTTTTCTGTTGAGCTGTGGCCTGCCTCCTGGACACTATTCCCCTCACTTCCTGAGGACTGGTGTAACCATGACAGCATCGCTTCATCTGCCTACCTCCACACTGCAATCCCTGGCGCGCTGGTCCTTTTCTACACATCAACGCTTAAGAGACTTCACAAGAAAGTCATCCTGGCTGCTCAAAGCTCATGAGTTCCTGCATTTGACATTTAAAGATTGCATCCAATTGCTGCATAACTCTGTACTGCATATCAGGTGGTGTGCTTTTCTGCTCATCAACGCTAAGGAGACTTCATGAGAAAGTCATCCTGGCTGCTCAAAGCTCATGAGTTCCTGCATTTAGTATTTAAAAAATCGTATCCACTTGCTACATAACTTTGTATTGCATATCAGGTGGTGTGCTGGGGTTAAGTATGTACCAATTCATCATGCTTGCATCTGCATTCTCTAGGTAGTATGTTCCCCTCAGCGGGCGCTGGGGGGTATGGCGACACAGCGGCTGGTGCTTGGGCCCACACATAATAGTTCACTAGGTAGTATGTTCCCCTCAGCGGGCGCTGGGGGGAATGGCGACACAGCGGCTGGTGCTTGGGCCCACACATAGTAGTCACTAGGTAGTATATTCCTCCCAGCGGGCGCTGGGGGGAATGGCGACACGGCGGCTGGTGCCTGGGCCCACACATAGTAGTCACTAGGTAGTATGTTCCCCTCAGCGGGCGCTGGGGGGAATGGCGACACAGCGGCTGATGCTTGGGCCCACACATAGTAGTCACTAAGTAGTATATTCCTCTCAGTGGGCGCTGGGGGGAATGGCGACACGGCGGCTGGTGCCTGGGCCCACACATAGTAGTCACTAGGTAGTATGTTCCCCTCAGCGGGCGCTGGGGGGAATGGCGAAACAGCGGCTGATGCTTGGGCCCACACATAGTAGTTCACTAGGTAGTATGTTCCCCTCAGCGGGCGCTGGGGGGAATGGCGACACAGCGGCTGATGCTTGGGCCCACACATAGTAGTTCACTAGGTAGTATATTCCTATCAGCGGGCGCTGGGGGGAATGGCGACACAGCAGCTGATGCTTGGGCCCACACATAGTAGTCAATAGGTAGTATATTCCTCCCAGCGGGCGCTGGGGGGAATGGCGACACGGCGGCTAGTGCCTGGGCCCACACATAGTAGTTCACTAGGTAGTATATTCCTCCCAGCGGGCGCTGGGGGAATGGCACACGGCTGGTGCCTGGGCCCACACATAGTAGTCACTAGGTAGTATATTCCTCCCAGCGGGCGCTGGGGGGAATGGCGACACGGCGGCTGGTGCCTGGGCCCACACATAGTAGTCACTAGGTAGTATATTCCTCTCGCAGCAGGCGCTGGGGGGAATAGCCACACATAGATCTCATCAGCAGTGCCAGGCTCCTATCAGTTATGTTTTGGGGGTGTTCTCATATGTTTTGCTCATCACTCCTCTATGCCCTCATGTAAACATTTCTGCAAAGGAGTGATGAGACTGGAGCCTGGACGCCAAACCTGTAACATGTATATGCAGCTACAATAAAACAATTGAACGTGAGTTGACTGACTGAAATGAAGCGAAGCCTGCGAGCTAGTTCAGGCAGACAACCCGAGCAGCGCTGCTATTCACATGTCACATTCACATATCATACGTCACACTCCTTACATCAATCCTCCAATCACATTCTCCACCTCTCAATTTGGCGGTGTATTTAAACTGGGAGTTTACCCATCTCTCCCTCTGCTCGGAAAACGTCTATGCTGCCAACACTGATTTGCTGCGTGTTCTTTCACCCCCACCTCCACCCCAGCATCCACCTGCAGGTTCCAGGGGTGTTCTTATATGTTTGCTCATCACTCCTCTATGCCTTCATGTAAACATTTCTGCAAAGGAGTAATGAGACTGGAGCCTGGACGCCAAACCTGTAACATGTATATGCAGCTACAATAAAACAATTGAACGTGAGTTGACTGACTGAAGTAATATTGGATATAACATTGCTTATAATCAGAAAAGCACCAGCCCAACCTACTAAATAACCAAATTATATGTTTAGAACCATCTACCATCATTTTATGATACCACAATATATATACAAATATATATATATATATATATATATATTTGTATATATATTTATATATTTATATATACACATCAATATATCTATATATCTATATCTATATTTATATACACACACACACACACACACACACACACATATATATATATATATATATATATATATATATATATATATAGATAGATAGATAGATAGATAGATAGATAGATAGATAGATAGATAGATAGATAGATATTATGACTGATTGATTCGCGTGTGAAACGATACCGCTCCAACAAAAACTCCCCCGGGAATGAAAGTATATCCAGAGGGGGTCTGAAGAGCCTCTCTCCACGCAAAGCAGCGTGAATTAATTGTGCCTCGATGTTGATTGGATTCCTCTCAAATGGGTAAGCTTTAACTTGCACACGGCAGAAGGGAAGAGGCAGGCTTAACTCGGGGTTTCTTATAGAAAACCTGGTAGGGGGCAGGTTAGCTTCACAGAGTCAGTTGCCATGGTGAGTCACTCAGAGTTTCACTTACCTCTCTTCTCGGAACTGGAAACCCAGAGATTCCCTGATTTCAGGCTTAACATTCTCAGAGTTTTCACTGAACCTGCTTTCTGGAATACCCCCATGCATGCATACTTTTTATTCTACTGACTGATGTGAAATGTAACTGAAAATGTAAACATAACATAAAAGAACAGTCCCTACAAAACCAGTCTACATAAAGCAGTTCAAAAGACAGTGATGACATATGACATGATCATCAACCAGCAATCTGAGTGACATCCCTATACAGTGTTATGAGTAATGATTACCTAAACAAACCTGATAAAACTACTTACAGTCTTATGGACGCACAGGAAATGCAAAAAAACAGAAAGAGATATTCCTAGAGCTGTGGAGCTGCTGCTGCTCCAAGGATGACAGAGAGAGTGACAGGGAACATGTCCAGACTTGCCTCTTCACTCTGAGGAGGAGGAGGTTGGGGGCATGAGTGGCAAGGATGTCCGAGGTTATTGATAGGTGAAGAAGTGGGGTGAGGTAATTAGCATACATGTAACCTGACACCAAACCTACAGCTCCTTGGATCTGCTTGAAACTGGGGGAAGAGTTGCCCTTTTGAAAATCGGTCAATCATATAGGCTACTGTATGTGTGTCTCCACCTCTAAGGAGTGACCTTCACAGGCAGTGGTTGTCATGTCAGCATCACTTTACTGCAGCTAACAACATTCACTCTTTGGTAGGGGTGTCACGATACAACTTTTTCACCTTCAATATGATACCAATATTGTTACCTTGCGTACTGGCCGATACCGATATCAATCAGATTGTGAGGATTCATCCTTGCTGCCCAGCTCTCTCTCTCTCCTCCCTTCCTGCTCCTCAGCTTGCTGTGGGAGTGATCATCTCTCTCTCCTGGTCTCTCTGACCAAACACCTGCAGCAGATCACCTCATCACCTGCACTATTTAAGCTCCTTGGAGTCACCTCTTCCTCGCCGGTGGGTATCCTCACTTTCTGTGGTTTGTGCTGCAACTACTCTGCCCGGCTCTAAACTGTTCTCCTCCTTTACAGTTATTCTCAGTGTGAGGATTGTATAATCACACTATTTTATTATATAGTGTGATTATACAATAATGTGGTTATTGGGACTGTTATGGTATGTGTTAACAGGTATGAGAAAAACTGACCCATTTGTTATAAACCAATGGGTTCAATAAATGTTAACCTTAAACATAAGAATATGCTACAATTAAATAAAATATTAAAAACAAATTAGAACCTCAATAAATCCATTGAAAACAAAAAACAGATAGGCCAAAAGTTTGGACACATCTTCTCATTCAATGTGTTTTCTTTGTTTTCATCTCTATTTATATTGTAGATTCTCACTGAAGGTATTAAAACTATGAATGAACACATGTGGAATTATGTACTTAACAAAAAAGTGTGAAATAAATGAAAACATGTCTTATATTGTAGTTTCTTCAAAGTATCCACCCTTTGCTCTGATCACTGCTTTGCACACTCTTCATTCTCTTTATGAGCTTCAACAGGTAGTCACCTGAAATGGTTTTCTCTTCTCAGGTGGGCCTTTCCAGGGTTAATTAATGGAGTTTCTTGCCTTATTAATGAGGTTGGGTCCATTTGTGGGAGCTTGATTGTAATTTTTTCTTGTATGATCTCTCCCTTGAAATAGATATATATTTTTTTAAAGTATCTTCATTTCTCATTCTTATTATTCATCAGTTTTATTGTTCAGAAATGGCTTGTGCTGATGATGCACTGATTTTAGAAATTTAGGGCACACATTAAGCTTTTAAATTGACAAATGTCTCATTTTTAGTCATGAAAACATCAAAGTTTGTCAACAGACCAATTTCTTCTGCCAAATAAAGACATATTTTATTAATCAGCAGTAAAGCGTTTCACATGATGGCATCAAACTGGTTTGATGGAACAAATAAACATCTGATTCATCCCACACTCATTTGTTGATGTCAGTAAAAGACACAAATATCAGTCACTAAGGATGTTAAATTGATGCTGATGTGCATCCCTAGTTTCTAAAATGTAACAGCTTTGCTCTGGAATCTTACAGATTTAAAGTCACAAATTTGTGGAAATGATGACACATTAAAAATGTTCAGTGTCAAACATCTAACTTATGAACATTTTATTAAGCAGTGGTGAATCAAATTTTCATGGCTAATCAACTCAGTAAACATCGTGTCATTGTCTCTTCTTTTAATCCAATCACTGCTCTTCTTCTTTTTAGGGTCCTCGTCCACAGGGGAAGGACAGAATCAGACATCCTGTGTCAGTTAGGCCTCTACAGAGAAAACAATAACTCGTATGGCTTTAAAAATGACATGGTTGGATTCCTGACAAGATTTGACATGAAGAGGTCTAATTTTCAGAGAGATGGGTCAAAATAGTGGCATCTATGAGGCGGTGTTTTTTACAAGGTGCCCCTCACTCTCAGAGTGATTTGTCCAAAGGCCAAAGGATGACGTCACCCTTCTGTCTTTGGTCTTCACAGCTGATGATGAGACTAAAGGAGGAACAATAGAGTGTCTCATACACAGCCATTATAAAGACTGAGGCTCTAGACAGAGCTGCAGAAACACATATCAGTCTAACTTAGAAGCAGTGTAAAGGGATGAAACCCTCAAAATGGAGGTCATGGGGTACCTGTGATAGAGCGAGGACCCGTTCAAATTCCTTTTGTTTTGTTTTATAAATGACAGGAGCCGGTGAGTTCAGACAAAGGGAAGAAGATGGCGCAGCGGATCAATGCGTACGCTTACCTGGAGTGCTCCGCCAAGTTCAACGATGGTGTGAGGGAGGTGTTCGAGATGGCCACCAGAGCTGCACTGGAGTTAGAGATCAAGCAAGCTAGCAAAAAGCCAAGCCAAGCACCAAGCAAAAAGAGCGTCTGTGCTCCGCTCTAGAGTTTCAGGCTGGATCTCAATCTCCTCTCGTAACCCTGAGCCCTTAAGGTGACTTCACCTGGAAGTGACTGAGTGCACAAGGCTGCTGGGGCTTGAAGTGCTATCAACAGGAATGGGACAGCTCTTTCTTTATTGTTGGCAGCATTGAATCATGCTGGAGATAAATGAAACACCAGCTTTTTTTTTTATCTCAATGCACAGAATCACAACACTGTGTATAGACAGACTTTACACTATATACATATTTACATATATACAGACAAATGCATATATACAAGACACATCTCACAAATGATTAAACATATTAAAGGATTCATAATGTTCAGAGTTTTCTTGCTCTTTTGTCCTCCATTCCTTTGAATGAGCTCATATAATACTCTATTTCTTCCTTGAATTGTTTAATTTTTGGTCGTTTTCTCCTGACAGTTTCTATTTCCACTATCATAAAAAATAAAACTGCCCTTTCTGTTAGTTGAACTTTGGACCTGGTCTGTGCATTACAGAGTTGCTGTACATCTAACCAAAGTGCACGGCTATTAAGACATTCAAAAAACAAATAGTTTCAATTTAATAGTTTCAGAAAACACAGCACCTCTCCACAACTCCAAAAATATCAACAACTTGAGTAGTTGGATAAATCAGGTGTAATATTTTGAATGCCACTTCCTTGATTTTATTTGTGACACAGTATTTCTGAATAAAATTGCACACAGACCTTAATTAATGTTTTCAAATTTTGAATTGCAGATGGATTGTGGTTGAGGAGTTGAGATTTGGTTCCCTAATATGTTTACTGGTACATTGTTTGCTTATTAACTGTACACCATCAGTATGAGCTCTGATGAATACTGTATGATGTCCTCCTCTCCCCCAATGTTAACAGACCATCAGGAATTACATCACACACAAGTGCAAACTATTTAGGAGTAACTGGGATTGAATATTTTAGTAACCACCAGCTGACTGCCCCAGGAGATTACTGCCATATGTCACCATGCAATGACCTCTGGGTAGTTCCCTTTCACGATGTGGATCCATCTTTCTAGAGGTAAACAGGAAGCAGGAAGTGCACCTCTTCTTCTCTGACACATTTGCAGGTAGTGGCAGAGTGACCGTTCACATGGACATCGTACCTCAGCTCTCTCCATCCACATCAGAGGAGGGTCACAGAATCTCTGCATCATGCTGTACCTCTGAGAGAGGACGACACCATAAAGACGTCCCACCATTAAGACCTACGAGCATGACGTCCTGTCATTGATTCTTCATTTTAAGCCAGTTTGGATGGAGCAACAAGCCCACTGCAGAGCATAGATGTTAGAGTTGTTGACAATATGGCACAGAATAGACCCAGACCCAGACTTGATTAGACCCTCATGGGGTGGAGAGCCTTACACAGCTCCATCAGGGTTCCTCTGTTTTTATTTGATGTTTTTGTCGTGTATGTTCATTTGTCCTTCTGTTTATTTGTTCGTTAGCGAGATTACACAAAAACTACTGGAAAGATTTTGCTTACATTTTCAGGAGATGTTGATAATGACCAAACTTAGACATGATTATGAACAGATTTAGGTGGTGATACATAAATTTGTCTTGATGCCCCCCCCCCCCCAAATTTCCGGAAATCCCATAAGTTAACACTGGGTGGAGCTTTGAAAAATCATATCTTTGCCATTTCTGAGCATATTCACTTCCAATTTATCAGGAAAATATGGGTCCATGTCTCTGTCATCAAGGTAAAGTTCATCTGAATCTGATCCAGTCTGATGTCACAAAAGTCATTTAAGTTTGTCTTCAGAAATCCCATTGTTGATATTCAATAATTCATTTAAAATCCAAATATTACATGAACTTCCCTAAACTTGTGTTCATGCAGGATAACAGCCTCCATGTCTGTGCTGAGTTTGGTCTGGATCATGGTTCTGTTCTGGATCTTTTACAGGGTTTGTGGAAAAGCCGCTGCAGGAGCTGAGCTGCTTGACAGAGGTCTGTGCTCTCTGGGTGCTTTATTGTGAGCATTTATGACTGTGAACAAACTCTAGCAGCCATCAAAGTGAAGATATAAACCTGGAGACATTTATTGCACCTTCAGCAGTTTGAACATAAATCAGAAGGTTTGGTGTAAAATAAAATACTTTTATTTTTAGACTGCTTCACTCCAAAGTGAACAGTCTTAGAAAGTGAAGCAGAAAGAGGGAGATGTGTGGATATGCAGGTGTAACGCTGATTAGCTAACCTACCACTCATAACTTTGACCCCTCCTATTGGCTGAAAGTCTGAGAAGTGGGCGTGTCCAATCTGACTGTGAGAATCAAGAGGAAAGTCTCAGGAAAGGTGAGAAACTCTGAACTTTGAGCTGCTGCTGACAGGTGAGCTCCTTTATTTCTGTGAATATCAGCTTAATAAGACTGACAAAGAAATGATAAAGGGTCAGGTTAGTTTATTTGTTATTACAAGAAAAGATTTTGTGTGTCTGTGTGTGGTGTCAAACTGTGAAACTGTCTGAGTGGGAAATACAATAATGTCCAAACATTGAGTAGTTCAGACTGAGTAAAGGTCACTGAAGGTGGAAGTAGTTTCTCTTGTCCCTTATGTTTATTTTTCTCTGATTACTATTTTAATTTGGGTACAAACACTGCAGGGGTAGACCTCTATTGTTTTTGTGGTTTATTGTTATTATTATTATCATTTTTATTATCATCATTATTATTGTTATTCCCATTCTGCTGCTAAGGCTAAAATTGCTGTGAGCTGGAATTGACCAACTCACGGTAATTTCGCTAAAACATTGGAAATGATGTGCAGCAACTTTGCCTAAATCATGAGTCAAGTCAACCACAAGGTGGCGCTGTAATTAAGGCTCAAAGTTGACTTTTTGGAAAGGCCACGCCCCTTACACTATAAGTCTGATTAACTTGAAAATGTTCACCCTAGTCCAGGTCAATGTGCTCTACAAAAAAGCCTCAAGAACCCCTAAAGTCTGTTATATTAGATTTTTTGCTCATTTGAATAATTAGAAAAACACTTAAACAAATTCAACTTGGGACAGATTGACTCTATCAACGCCAGATTGGGTATATAGCTTCAAGGGACAAAATGTCAAATGTGCGCGTAGTGCCTGTGAAGCGCCGATTGTAACGCCCAAGGCTGGACGCAGGACCATTTTGACAAGCTGAGAGGCGACGCGCGTCACGGCGCAGGCGGAGTAGAGAGCCGGAGCTTGTCGGACTCAGTGATGACCCGTGCAGGCAAATCCAGCTGGAAACGAATATTTACAGAACTTACCTTCAAAACCTGTCTCCTCAGAGACTTTCACCCAAGCCTGCTCCTTTTTGTTCTGGTCTCTGTAGAGCACACACGTCGAATCGAATAGCTCCAGATGATGGCAAACAGCACAGATCAACCTCTCCTTCATCTATTAGAGGGGTTTGAGTTGAAGCAGGAGGCCGGAGTGTCACACGTCATCAAATCAATGACTTCGGGGGGGCATGTCATTGCTCATTGGCTGCTGCGGCACAGCGTCAAAAGTTCAATATTTTTAACTCGAGCGTCGAGGCGTTTGACGCGCCAAACGTGCTGGACGCTCCAAACGCACCGGACAAACGCGTCCGACGCACCGCCCGGGGTGAATCTGCGTCCAAATGCGTATTTGCATTGACTTTTTATGTAATCTAGACGCACGTCTATGCGAATTCGTGTCTGCTGTGGCCACACCATTACACAGAGGAAGAAGGTCGCTGGTTTGAATCCCTGTTGATCAGAGTCTTGCTGTGGGGAGAGTGCTCTGTTTACTCCCACAGATCAACACTTATTAGGTCCACTGGTGACTCCAACGTGCTCATGAGTGTGAGCGTGAATGGTTGTCTGTCTCTTTATGTGACCCTGTGATTGGCAGGTGGCCGGTTCAAGGTGTACCCTGCCTCTTATCCAGTGACAGATTAAATAGGAAATTTTGTTTAAGCCCATTTTGTTAGTAATTTATTCATGAAAACGTTAAAAATGATGTTTTCTGTTCCATATCAGTATTTTACATTTAAAACAAAGGTGCATGGGTTTAGGAGTCTCTGCTCTATTGGTTTGAGATCTGGTGACTGTGGGAAGTCCTCATCTTGTTGGAGAAACCAGTTTGAGATGATCTGGTTCTCTGTTCTCTGTGTCCACTGTGGTCACAAAGAGATGAACATCAGTGATGCACCGGAGTGAGAATCAGTGTACTTTAATATTCTTTAATTATTTCTTTAGATGGCTGCGATCAGAAAGAAACTGGTGATTGTTGGTGATCGGTGTGGAAAGTCATATATCCTCATCGGGTTCAAAGACAAGAAGTTCGCTGACTTTTTTTATAAAACAGTGTTGGACAACTACGTGGCAAACATTGAAGTGGACGGCAAACAGGTCAGATTAAAATAATTTTCATTTTTATAGCAGGTCTTGGACACAGAGAGAAGGAGTAATGACATAGAGAGATGATGTTTCTAAATGTGGTTCATAATTTGTTAGGGAAGAAAACTTATAAAGTTTTTCTGACACAAGTGATAATTAAGATTCTGCTTATTGATCTGATTCTTCAACTATTCCTTTGTCAATTCTAATCTCGTATTGGTTTTTGATTTCCATCCCTGTATTTTGTGATCAACAGGGCTTTCGCAACATTTAGGTGTCAAAACACATTTATAATGAAATTAGTGTTATCTTTATTAATGTACAGTATTTGGCATTTTATGATAATTTGATTAGATTGATTGATTGTTCCTGAATAAAACTCTGATATCTTAACTGGTTAACTTTAAACATAGACATAGAAAATTAAAGAACAAACTAAATAAAACAAAGCACATACAACCAGTAGAAATGACCACATTAATGTTTATATTCACCTCATGTTAGAATGGACAATTGACTTAATTGAATGAATAGTTACATTATGTTTACAGTCTTGGGATATATCTTTATACTTGGTATAGTCACCCTGATATTGTGATACTTAGGGATGGAAATTCTAACAGTTCCATCTAAACAATAACATCATCAATGTTGTTGCTTATTATTTTCTTCCACCCTGTTCTGTATGCTTTACAAATTAAGGAGGTCACGCTCTCATCTCAGGCAGTCATTAAAAATAATCCAAAA
This sequence comes from Scarus forsteni, assembly GCA_036419115.1. Taxonomy (NCBI): domain Eukaryota; kingdom Metazoa; phylum Chordata; class Actinopteri; order Labriformes; family Labridae; genus Scarus; species Scarus forsteni. The sequence goes on from JAZDUH010000145.1 coordinate 3,254,964, forward strand.
ATCCTGATACAGCAAGCAGAAGTGGTTAAAACTGTGGATTAATTGTTGGTAAAAAGACTCTTACTGCACAAACTCTCAGTAAGTGGAGACGCCAGAAACTTTCAGGAGTATTTAATCATGCAGCACAGCGCTGACTATCAGGAGTGTCATGTGTTTGAAACTGTTGCCACTGAAATCCTAAAGTAAGCTGATTTTCACCACAAAGAGAATCTGCAGGAATCAATGAGGGAGTCGGATCGATAAGCAGAATCATTAATGGACTTTGTATCAATAAAGTCTCATCAGTTCTCGTTAAGGCTGATACACATCATATCACCAGATTCTAACACACACTTATTTTTAATGACTTTAATAAAGATATGTTAGACTGATCAAACTCTGGATGTTATTAATATGTAAAGTTTACTCAGAATACTCAGTACTGTGAGTATATTTTATGTAAAGAAGGCATTTTTTCTTCTACCAGAGTAGATTTAGAGAGTGTTACTGTCACTTGTATTTGAGGACAGTTTTAATCAGACTAACTTCTTTTATTTCAGTTTAATATTTGTTTATTTTTCCACCTCTTTATCTAATGTATAAATGTTAATGTCTCCTAACTGACCTGCTATAGTTTCTCCAGTAGAAGCTTAGAAATTATTTGAAGTTACCTGTGTTGTTGTTGTTGTTGTTGTTGTTGTTGTAGGTGGAGCTGCATTTCTTTGACACAGCAGGTCTGGAGAAATACGACGAGCTGAGGTCGCTCCCCTATCCCAACACAGACGTCTTCCTCATGTGTTTCTCCATCGACAGTCGCAGCAGTTTGGGTGAGACTTCTGTCTTATCATTTTAATGAATATCATGTTTGCATTAATCCATATTAAAGATGCCTATCTTGTCTCTGCTGCAGAGAACATCCCAGAGAAGTGGGCTCCTGAGGTGAAAAAGTTCTGCCCCAATGTGCCCATAATCCTCGTAGGAACCAAGAAAGACCTGAGAAACGATGAGGACACACTCAGAGAGCTGGCCAGGATGAATCAGGTCAGTGAGGCTTTGGGTCTCTAGAGCTGGTCTTGATGACTTCAGATGTTTGAGTGTGTGGATGGTTGTACATCAGGAGCTAAAAGTGATTTAAATGTGTGGTTATTATGATTTGATGACCATCCTGTCTGTCACACTGAGATCAGTTAAACATATACCGTATATGTGTCTCCACCTCTAAGGAGTGACTTTGACAGGCAGTGACTGTCGTGTCAACATCACTTTACTGCAGCTAACAACATCCACTCTTTGGTAGGGGTGTCCCGATACAACTTTTTCACCTCCAATATGATACCAATATTGTTGCTGCCCAGCTCTCTCTCTCTCCTCCCTCCTTCTCCTCATCCTGCTGTGGGAGTGGTCATCTCTCTCTCCTGGTCTCTCTGACCAAACACCTGCTGCAGATAATCTCATCACCTGCACTATTTAAGCTCCTTGGAGTCACCTCTTCCTTGCAGGTGGGTTTCCTCACTTTCTGTGGTGCTGCAACTACTCATCCCTGCTCTAAGCCGTTCTCCCCCTTTACGGTTATTCTCAATGTGAAGATTGTTTTTGATGCCTTGAGTTTTTCATAACTCTAACCTCTGGTATTTGCTTTCTTTCTCCTAGTGATCTCCAAGAGCTCTCACCCTGCCACCTTTCTTGTAAATACTCACCTTATCACTGTTCACTTCTTCATGCACTGGACGCCCTCCCCCCTTTCTGGTTGTGGAGCTTTAAAATAAAAACTCTGACAACTGTTCTCTGTCTCCACCTTCAGCTTTGGGTCCAAATTTAATAACTTTTGGGACTGTTCCTTAACACTGACTCACGATATCAGTGGAATCATACATACTTTTATTACAAAACCCAAAACCAGGATTCTGGTTTGGCGGAGTGGTTATACAACCAGGCACCCCATATCGTTCTTCTGCCAGTCCAGGTTTGAATCCGCCTGTGACCAGTTTGCAGAGTGTCCTCCCTACTCTCTCACCCCCTTTCACAAGCCTATCCACTGTCTCTCTCCTATCATAAAGCCACAAAAATGCCCCCCAAAAAAAAAAACAAAAAACAAAACCCAAAACCAGTGAAGTTGGCACGTTGTGTAAATTGTAAATAAAAACAGAATACAATGATTTGCAAATCCTTTTCAACTTATATTCAATTGAATACACAGCAAAGACAAGATACTTAACGTTCGAACTTGTAAACTTTGTTATTTTTTGCAAATATTAGCTCATTTGGAATTTGATGCCTGCAACATGTTTGAAAAAAGCTGGCACAAGTGTCAAAAAAGACTGAGAAAGTTGAGGAATGCTCATCAAACACTTATTTGGAACATCCCACAGGTGAACAGGCTAATTGGGAACAGGTGGGTGCCATGATTGGGTATAAAAGCAGCTTCCCTGAAATGCTCAGTCATTCACAAACAAGGATGGGGCGAGGGTCACCACTTTGTCAACAAATGTGTGAGCAAATTGTCCAACAGTTTAAGAACAACATTTCTCAACCAGCTATTGTAAGAAATTTAGGGATTTCATCATCTACGGTCCGTAATATCATCAAAAGGTTCAGAGAATCTGGAGAAATTACTGCACGGAAGCAGCAAGGCCCAAAACCAACATTGAATGCCCGTGACCTTCGATCCCTCAGGCGGTACTGCATCAAAAACCGGCATCACTGTGTAAAGGATATCACCACATGGGCTCAGGAACACTTCAGAAAACCACTGTCAGTAACTACAGTTCGTCTACATCTGTAAGTGCAAGTTAAAACTCTACTATGCAAAGCCAAAGCCATTTATCAACAACACCCAGAAACACCGCCGGCTTCGCTGGGCCGAGCTCATCTAAGATGGACTGATGCAAAGTGGAAAAGTGTTCTGTGGTCTGACCAGTCCACATTTACAATTGTTTTTGGAAACTGTGGTCGTCGTGTCCTCGGACCAAAGAGGAAAAGAACCATCCGGACTGTTATAGGCACAAAGTTCAAAAGCCAGCATCTGTGATGGTATGGGGGTGTATTAGTGCCCAAGGCATGGGTAACTTACACATCTGTGAAGGCACCATTAATGCTGAAAGGTACATACAGGTTTTGGAGCAACATATGTTGTTCCAAGCAACGTCTTCTTCATGGGCCCCTGCTTATTTCAGCAAGACAATGCCAAGCCACATTCTGCACGTGTTACAACAGCGTGGCTTCGTAGTAAAAGAGTGCGGGTACTAGACTGGCCTGCCTGTAGTCCAGACCTGTCCCCCATTGAAAATGTGTGGCACATTATGAAGTGTAAAATACAACAATGGAGACCCCGGACTGTCGAACAACTTAAGCTGTACATCAAACAAGAATGGGAAAGAATTCCACCCGAAAGCTTCAAAAATTGGTCTCCTCAGTTCCCAAACGTTTACTGAGTGTTGTTAAAAGGAAAGGCGATGTAACACAGTGGTAAAAATGCCCCTGTGACAACTTTTTTGCATTGTGTTGCAAATTCTAAGTTAAGGATTATTTGCAAAAGAAAATAAAGTTTCTCAGTTGGAACATTAAATATCTTGTCTTTGCTGTGTATTCAATTGAATATAAGTTGAAAAGGATTTGCAAATCATTGTATTCTGCTTTTATTTGTGATTTATACAACGTGCCAACTTCACTGGTTTTGGGTTTTGTACTTTGTAGTCAACAACGCTCATCACACAGCCCCCACCATCCTGTGCACAGCCCTCACAGTTTCCACACCCACTGTCCTTCCAGCACCAATCCCCACTCACCCATGCCCCGCGCTGTTCAAACTCTCCTCCAGAGGTAGGATAACTGAGCATGTCAGGAGACGCTGCTCTGGTCTGCAGTGGATGAGGAAGACCGGCATACTCGTGTGTTCTAGCATCATTCCGGTCTGTGTCTCGTTCTCTGTGCGTCCTTCAAAGTCTGCACCAGTCGACGACGGATTACCTGGGGCATTTTTTCTGTGTGGGAATTTTGAGAGAATAAAGAATTACTTTATTAATCAGCAGTAAAGTGTTTCACATGATGGCATCAAACTGGTTTGATGGAACAAATAAACATCTGATTCATCCCCCACTCATTCGCTGATGTCAGTAAAAGGTACAAATATCAGTCACTAAGGATGTTAAATTGATGCTGATGTGCATCCCTAGTTTCTATAATGTAACAGCTTTGCTCTGGAATCTTACAAATTTAAAAGTCACACATTCGTGGAAATGATGACACATTAAAAATGTTCAGTGTCAAACATCTAACTTATGAACTTATGAACATTTTATTAAGCAGCAGTGAATCAAATTCTTGTTGTTAATCATCTCAGTAAATATCGTGTCATTACCTCTTTTCTAACCAATCACTGCTCTTCTTCCTTTTGTTTGTTTTATAAATTACAGGTGCCAGTGAGTTCAGACGAGGGGAAGGAGATGGCGCAGCGAATCAATGCGTATGCTTACCTGGAGTGCTCCACCAAGCTAAACGACGGCGTGAGGGAGGTGTTTGAGATGGCCGCCAGGGCTACACTGGAGTTTGAGAGTCCAAGCAACAAGTGGTTCTGCCCTCTGCCCGACAGTTTCAGGTCGCTCTGGTTAAATTTATGGGCCAGTTGTGGGACAAAAGAGAAAACTCAACCAGACCAAATGGACAAAACAGAGGGTCAGATAGAAAAATAAACCAAACACTGAAGTCTCATTAAAGATTGAAGCTTTGCTATCTGACCTCCAGAACATATGCCAAGAAAAAAATGTCCTCTGTAAAAATGTGTTGATGACCCCTGCTGCACATGTGAGGCCGACAAAATGACAGATCTTGATTTTATTGTTTCTTTTACTTTGGATAATTTGATGTGCACGAGTCCCACATCTTTATTGACATCCTTTCAATCTTAATAATCGTTATCTTTACTGTTATTACTGTTCCACTGAAATACTATGAAGTACACAGACATCTGCTGATCATTAATTTATTTTACTGGATATTTGTAAAAACTCCATGATTATTGTCATTGTTACCTTTTCATCTTCTTTTAATCACTTTTCTGCCTCTCTGTGAGGCACTTTGAGCTAAAATTGATGTTATTATTTATATAAATTAAAGCTGAATGTTAGATTATTTGATGTTGAGTAGTTCCTTGTTGTAAAGTATCAGAATGGGCTGGTGAGCTCCTAAAATAATCCAGATGAACATGAGACTGTGTTCTCTCAGTAAAGCAGATATTTGACTTAAAACCACAAAAGGACACTGAAGTATGTTCAGAGCTTTAGTGCTGTTGAAGCCACAGATCATTAAAATAAATTTGTTTTATCAGTTGATAAAGTAAAGTATCAGAAATTCTATAATGTAACTGGTTTTAATCTGAACTGACCACGTGGTCCAGCATCCCCGGGTACGTCTGCTTCATCTGTGAGCGCCGTGTGAGCCACATGCCGACCTCAGCGCTCTCACTCACGGTGTAACTGTTCACATGGACATCGTACCTCAGCTCTCTCCATCCACATCAGAGGAGGGTCACAGAATCTCTGCATCACGCTGTACCTCTGAGAGAGGACCACACCATAAAGACGTCCCACCATTAAGACCTACGAGCATGACGTCCTGTCATTGATTCTTCATTTTAAGCCAGTTTGGATGGAGCAACAAGCCCACTGCAGAGCATAGATGTTAGAGTTGTTGACAATATGGCACAGAGTAGACCCAGACCCAGACTGGACTGGACCCTCATGGGGTAGAGAGCCTTACACAGCACCATCAGGGCTCCTCTGTTTTTATTTGATGTTTTTGTCGGTGCATGTTTATTGAAACCAGACTTTTTTTTCAACATGCTGTCAGTGGTGACATCTTGTGGATGGAGAGGAGAAATGCGGTGATTTTGACAAATAGTGCATTAGATTAGAAGATTAGAAGATCACTGACTACACCTTTAAAGACTTTGATTTAGCGATGAAGCTCCAAGCATCAGCTCCTGTTAATCAGATTTTTGACTACAATCAAAATAAATCTGTAAAGTTGGCAAAGTGTCCCCTGAAGAACTGAACCTGGTTTGAAGAATGTTCAGTCCAGATACTGGTCTGATCCAGATGTGACTCCTGAATACTCTCTTTGCAGTTTGTATCTTTATGTTCAAGACTCAAAGCCTCTACTAAACTAAAACTGATCTGTTCTTTCTGAGGTGACAGTCTATTGTGTTAAAACAGATGTGAAGCAAATACATTTTATTCTTTGATTAGTGATAATTCTGATTAATGAAAGTGGAACTTTAGTAATGAATATGTGCATTGTTTATTTTACCCAGATCACAGTAAAAATATGGTATTTTATGGCCAATTCAAAATAGCAGCATAAATCTGTTGATATCTTAATCTTCTTAATGGATCTTAATCCATTAATATTGTGCGGCCACTGCTCATGTTGCACAATAGGGCAGATTTATAGAAATTAAGAAGGAGCTGATAATTCACTACAAGTCTATTAATAAAGTTTATTAAGAAGAGAGACAGCAAATAACATTCATCTGAAAATGCCTCTAAAGAATGTGACATATATATATTGTGTCAATAAAAATTATGCAATATTGTTTCTCCCAATATTATTCCTGCCCCACTGCCAGGCCATCAACAGAGACGATTCCCTTTGAAACCATAATGATAAATATTTATTTTAGAAGATAAATTTCTTAAATTACTTTGGGATATTGAGTAATAATCAATGAATGAAACATGAGAAACTTTAAATTAACCAAAGAATCTTAAAAATCTGCTATTACTCTTTGGAGACGTGGTTCATTATTTTATTTCTTTCCACTCCTTTAATGTGTAAATGTATTTAAAATGTATTTCTTATATGTTTATAACTGATCAGTGTTTTATTTTTTTAACCTTTTCACATATACATATAATAATCATTTTAACTCATATCACAGAAATTCCACTGTATCAAGAAAAAACTAGTTTATCACACATAAAGCAGGTTTGGTGTAAAATACAGGACTTTTTAATGTTCAGGCTGATTGGCTACCCGACAGCTCAGTCATAATTTTGACCCCCTCTTATTGGTTGAAAGTAAAGAAGTGGGCGTGCCCAACCATATGTCCTTTCTGGGAGCCGAGGCCACAGACAGATGTTTGTAAATATCTGTGGGCGAGGCTGTGAAGTCCAACAGGAACAAGTCAAGAAAGGCGAGTACCTGATAGAAAATGGTTAAAAATCGTATTTTAATCTGCTCTGTGAATGTTTATGGTGGTTTGTCTGTTTGTTAAAGATTGTTTTAGATGAATGAAATGTGTTTAGGTGTTTTAATGTGGTGTGAGTGGTGTGACAGGAGGCCAAGTGTCCAGAGAAAGTTAGCAGCTCCGTTATCCCTCTGATGTGCAGCATGGATCAACAGAGACCCGGCTCAGTTTTTACTGTCTGAATCTTTGAGACACATTAATGTCAGCATTCAGCCTTCAATGTATTCCTCTAATAACCTGTTCTTTATCATCTTATATCCTTATTTTATTACTGCCCTCCTTACTTTGTGAGTAAAACACCTTTTATTAATCTCCACCCCTCTATTGGATCAAAATGACCCATATCCTGTATCCTGTCTTATTTAGTTCATGACTGAGTGTTTCAGTCATATTTCTTGATGAATTAATGTATTTTATTAGTAAGTATAACAAGTTTGTACTAAATTACTCCTTATTGTTTTGTGGAAATCATCATTTTTATTTACCTTTCCTTCTTTAATGAACAATGACACCTTTTGTATTTCTAAAACTAAGTTTAGAAATACAAAATAAGTAAGTAATAAGCAACTAATTAGTAAATCTAAGCGTTACCTCGTTATATTATAGTGAGGGAACGTGAAGGAGAGTGGAGGAGAAGTTAGAGGATCAGGAGAGTGGTGGTCACATCTGTTTAGTTTGCAGTAGTGATGATCTGTCTCTTAAGGGCCGTTAATGAAGAAAACACTCAAACATGAAATGTTGTTCATGTTTTAGTCCAGAAAAAGAAAAAGAAGCTCTGTGTGATGCCTTCAGTAAGACGAGGAAGTTCTCCAAATACAATGTAGTCAAAGCGATAAGTATTTTGAATAGGGGAGACCGGGTATGGTTATAACATGGAAAGAGTTGAAACACCACCAATTCCACAAATCAGGGAGAAGATAGGAGTCATGTGATCACTTCCTCCCCATTCATACTGTATAAGTAACATAAAAGTGATGAGTAACCTGAAAAGTTACTTTTCATAGAGGGTAACTAAGTAAAGTAACAAATTACTTTTTTCAGAAGTAACGATCAAACACTACTTTTTTAAAGTAACTTCCCCAACACTGGTCGGCACAGTATTCTTCCCACAGAAATGACAAGAGCGATAAGGTTTTTTTTTTTTTTGACTATTTGAATAAAACAAACACACAAAAGTTTTATTAGTGAAAGTATAATCAGTAACTCAGCACAAGTGTGAGCAGTTCAGACGACAACGCTCGGAGAAAAGTTAATCCGCTGTAGTGTGCTTGCCGGTTCAGTAGATGGCGGTGTAGGTCTGCAGAGAGGCAGCGCTGCTACAACAAACAAACAAAGAAGAAAACCTTTCACAAACAACAATGGCGAATAGACGCACAGAGAAGCAGGAGTTTCTTTTCTGGACAACAAATCAGTTCGGACAACAAATCTGTCTTGATAGTTTCATCTGGATAACAAACTGAGCATGGTAAGACCATGGATGTATTATGAGAACTGGATACCAGACCTCCCCTCTGGCGGCACGCCGATTTTTCCCAGTGGCCACTCGTGGTATTGCAACGAAAAATCCCCACTGGGCCCAAAAAGAATTTTTCCCATAGGCGGCAATAGTAAAAGAGACGGCTGTAAAACTGTTGACAGGACATCTCCAGCTATAAACACGGTCAATTACTGATCTTTGTATTTTATATTTTTAAGACTTGGACTTTTGATAGGTCAAAAAGTGTTCAAAAGGCTAGAAAAGCCAGAGGAAAGTCACTATCCCTCTGATGACGCGTCACAGCTGTACACATGCACTCTCAAAGCGCGGTCATGCTGTGTCTCGGGAGCGAGGACGCCCGCTAACTTCTTTTAGGCTCTTTGGTCCAAAACTGTTCTGAAAGTTGAGAAAGCGACTAAGCGGTGAGTTTCTTTTTGACATCGAGTGACTTAACACGTGTATTATCTCAGAGTTAACTATCACTCGCTTGATAGTTGTGGTTTGTAAACGTATTGAGACTTTATATTTCAATTAAATCCACGTCCATGTATCTTGACTGTACTTACATTGGACTGCTGTGTATGGGATAATATACAATGAAATAAAGAATTAAGTAAGATACATTTTACTAACACGATGGTCCTACATCACAAGTATATATTCAGTTTAAAGAAAGTTTGAAAAAAACATGCCCGAATAACTGCAGCTAATGTGTGTCAGGGGATCACGGAGTGTGTTGGGTAGATGGATCTTTATTCGGAATAAATGTAAATTTATTAATTGTTTTATAAAGATTACATTTAGATAATGTAAGTTTTAGACTGTAAAAATAATAATAAAGGAGAGACTAAATAAAACGAAAAACTTTGCTTGAATAAATTGATAAAGTACAATAAAGATCAATAACAACACAATTGTCATGTTCCAGTTGATTAAATAAGATTTTTAATTTTTAATTTAAGATTTTTCTCTCAACAGAGATGGAGGTAAAGGGGCATCACTCCAGGGAAAAGAGTGAACATGGGCTGAATGTGTCCTGCAGCTGTGGAGGATGGTTTAATAAACAAGTTTCATTAATGACAGTATGGTGGTCATTCTGATTTATCTAATGTATCTGTCATATTTCATGTATCACTCATGTATTACACCATTAACTCTATTCAAATAAGATAATCTTAATAAAATACAAACTTTTTTGGCCTACCTAGAACATTGGCAGTTTTTTGTGAGAATAATTCATTAATAATTAACATGAATAACATTTTTTCAGTAAGAATCAAAAACATTTTTTAAACATTTCATTATATTGTGTTTTTATTTTGATTTCTTACATTTTTTATGCCATTCATATTTGATAGAAAATAAAATATAACAAATATAACCTGTACCCCATATCATTATGTATAAAAAAAATAACTGTTTCAGATAACATTCTATCTTAAAGATTTAAGGCTGGGAACATACATGGAACAGGCTTTCATTTAACATGAGTATTTAACCACTTTAAAGTGAACATCTTAACTGAAGTTATCATTAGAAATGGACAAATCAAACAAAACTTACCATTTATGTGAGTGTGTGTGGTTTAGAGGTCTTGGACAATTTACTCCTAATGTTATTAATGATAATCATGTATTTGTTTATTTCATAGCCTAAATTTTAGGTCACATTAGTTCACTTTTAGTTCAGTAGTTCCATCACACTGTTCACTCCCAACGCTGTCTGTGTTTGAATAAAGTACATTTTTTAGAACTTTTATTACAAATGTAGTATTTTGATTTATTCAGATAAAATATGAGTGATATTCCTGAAACATCACTATCATTGACAGTTTTACTGACATACACTGGTGTCTACCTATTTTCTGAGTGTTTCATGACAGTGACACCATTTTGAATCCCAGACAGAAAATAGAGACCAGGACAATATGGCCTAAGAATAAATACATAACTAAATACATAAATATAAATGTGACCCACATACAGTATTCATTAGAACAAGCAATTTGTTTATTCAAGAAATTAAAAGAAAAACTTCTTGTGTACCAATTTGATTCTTCTCATAAGTTTAATACAATTGATAAATCTTAATTTTTTTTTTTACTTTTACTGCTTAAAATCTTTTCCACATCTTCCTAATTAACCACAGATATATAGTTTTTAAGTACTTTTCTGTATTTAATGTTTTTATTTTTTTGCCATAAGCTCTCTGTTGATCAAGAAAACACAGACAGAGCCAATTTGACCTCTGATGACTTGAACTTTGCCTCAAGGGTTAACAAAGTAGATAAAAACTCTAAATGAACAGAACATTATCAGAGAAGCCAGTCTTAATCTGGGACTCATCCCCGGGTTCATCCATGGTTCATCTAAAGACTATCCGATTGCCTATCAGAAAAATATAATGAGAAATGAATGGGTAACACAAGGACTTTATGCATTACAAAGAACAGTATGACACTTACAGTGAAAGCCTCATTAATATGTCCATGAAAAAAGGTAACATCTTTGAAGCATCATTGAAAGTTAATCTGATAAGCAGTCATCTCTCGCGTATGGGATTAATACAATGAAAGAACAACTGATCTGGCTGATGGACTGTTAAAATCCACGACAGTTTTTCTGTTGTTTAATCCCATGATTTAGAAAACGGTCAGCTATAGAAAGTCATCAAGTTAAAATCACTCGTCTTACTCTCTTATTTTAAAGTCTTATTACGTGTATAATGTCATTATATCACATCGTAGTCGGATCATGTGCTCTAAAACTCATTATTTGAGTTTGTACACCTCTCATACTGTAAATTTCACCATGTAGATTTTTATCGTAGCGTCACTTCATTAAGACCGCGCTTCGCTCGTTCCCATTGACGTGAAGCATTATGGGAGATGACTTTACTGCGCTTGCTCTATGGGCCCCATACCAGGAAGTAAACCCGGAAGCCAGAAACTTTTTCGGCGTATGTGCTGGGTGAGCTGCTCCCATAGAAATGAACGGGCGCCATTTTTCCGTCCAGCATCCAGTTAAAATAATACATCCATGGGTAAGACGCTCACACGTTACTCAGCAGACAGCCAAAGCGGTTGTTGTTCCTGGTATGCACGCGCAGCCTTCATCTGAAAGAGTACTGCGCATGCGATGACGGATACGAGTTTACATGGAGCTGAATGGAGAGCGTAATCAATCGTTTTAGAAACAAACACAATGCGTTCTCATCTAAACACAAGGCAACCAAAAACGTATCAGATTTGACTGTTTTTGGCGTCATGTAAACGCAGCCTAAAACAGAGGTGGGCTCAGGACTCTCTGCTTTATTGGTTTGAGATCTGGTGACTGTGGAGGTCACTGCAGTACAGTGAAGTTGTCGTCTTGTTGGAGAAACCAGTTTGAGATGATCTCAGTGTCGTGGTGTGTTCTGTCCTGTTCTGCTGGAAGTCTCCATCAGAAGACGAGTCCACTGTGGTGATGACGAGATGTGAGAATCAGTTTGATCACTGTACTTTAATATTCTTTTATTATTTCTCTAGATGGCTGCGGTCAGAAAGAAACTGGTGATTATTGGTGATGGTGAAAAAAGCCTCATCCTGATGTTCAGCACAAATCAGTTCTCTGAAGTTTCTTTGCCCACAGTGAAGGAATACTACGGAGCAGACATTGAAGTGGACGGCAAACAGGTCAGATTAAATAATTTTCATATTTATAGCAGGTCTTGGAAACAGAGTGAAGGAGTGATGACAGATCAGAGAGATGATGGTTCTAAATGTGGGTCATATTTTGGTATGGAAGAGAACTGATAAAGATTTTCTGATAGATTCTGCTTAATGATCAGATTCTTAACTGGTATTGGTTTTAAATTTCCATCACTACATTTTGTAATTGACAGTTCTTAGCAACACTTAAGTGTCAAAATGGCGGCAACTGCAAATTTGTCGTACTTTATTAATTTGGTCCAATGTTAATATACACTCTGTTGTCAAAAGTATTCACTCACTCATCCAAATAATCAGAATCAGGTGTTCCAGTCTCTTCCATGTCCACAGATGTATAAAATCATCACCTAGTCATGCAGACTGCTTTAACAAACATTAATGAAAGAATGGGTCGCTCTCAGGAGCTCAGTGAATTCCAGCGTGAAACTGTGATAGGATGCCACCTGAGCAACAAATCCAGTGGTGACATTTCCTCACTCCTAAATGTTCCACAGTCAACTGTCAGCTGGATTATAAGAACGTGGAAGTGTTTGGGAACCACAGCAACTCAGCCACCGAGTGGTAGGCCATGTAAACTGACGGAGCGGGGTCAGCGGATGCTGAGGCGTATAGTGAGAAGAGGTCGCCAACTTTCTGCAGAGTCAATCTCTACAGACCTCCAAACTTCATGTGGCCTTCAGATTAGCTCAAGAACAGTGCAGACAGCTTCATGGATGGGTTTCCATGGCCGAGCAGCTGCGTCCAAGCCTCACATCACCAAGTGCAATGCAAAGCGTGGATGCAGTGGTGTAAAGCACGCCGCCACTGGACTCTAGAGCAGTGGAGACGCGTTCTCTGGAGTGACCAATCACGCTTCTTCATCTGACAATCTGATGGACCAGTCTGGGTTTGGAGGTTGCCAGGAGAACCATACTTGTGGGACTGCATTGTGCCAAGTGTAAAGTTTGGTGGAGGGGGGGTTATGGTGTGGGGGTGTTTTTCAGGAGCTGGGCTTGGCCCCTTAGTTCCAGTCAAAGGAACTCTGAATGCTTCAGCACACCAAGACATTTTGGACAATTCCATGCTCCAACTTTGTGGGAACAGTTTGGAGCTGGCCCCTTCCCCTTCCAACATGACTGTGCACCAGAGCACAAAGCAGCTCCATAAAGACATGGAGGACAGAGTCTGGTGTGGATGAAGTTGACTGGCCTGCACAGAGTCCTGATCTCAACCCCATAGAACACCTTTGGGATGAATTAGAGCAGAGACTGAGAGCCAGGCCTTCTCGTCCAACATCAGTGTGTGTGCTCACAAATGCTCTTCTGGAAGAATGGTCAAAAATTCCCATAAACACTCCTAAACCTTGTGGACAGCCTTCCCAGAAGAGTTGAAGCTGTTATAGCTGCAAAGGGTGGACCCACGTCAGATTGAACCCTGTGGATTAGGAATGGGATGTCACTTAAGTTTATATGCGAGTCAAGGTGAGCAAATACTTTCAGCCATATAGTGTATGTATTGTTAAGGAGGGAAAGATCTAGGCTCATTTGTATAAAGGTTAACTGCTTCCAAGATAAGGTCAGGACACAGTAAGGAGAGAAGGCTCAGTGTTTCTTCTGTAGAGTGCAGCTTTATTACTGACACACAGGCACGGGGCGATTTAGCCCTAAAATAACAATAAACAATAATAAACAACAGTACTATCATCTCTGGGCAGCAGGGTGGTGCAGCAGGTAGTGCACGTGCATCACTGCAAGGATGTCCCCGGTTCGATCTCCGGATCAGGCAGGGACCTTTCTGTGTGAAGTTTGCATGTTCTTCCTGTGCATGTGTGGCTTCTCTCCGGGCACTCTGGCTTCCTCCCACAGACCAAAAACATGCTCATTGGGTAAATGGGTGACTCTAAATAGCCCTTAGGTATGATTATGAGCGTGAATGGTTGTCTGTCTCTCTATGTGGCCCTGCAATTGACTGGCGACCAGCTCAGGGTCTACCCGGCCTCTCGCCCAATGACAGCTGGGATAGGCTCCAGGCTCAGAATAAAAGTACTGTGGGTATGTTTTATATAAATAAAGTCCTTTTGCTTTTACTCAAGTAAAAGATTTATAGAGTGTTACTGTTTATTGTATTTGAGGACAGTTTTTATCAGACTAACTGTTCTTTTATTTCAGTTTAATATTTGTGTATTTTTTCCACTCCTTGGTCTAAAATGTCTCCTAACTGACAGCAAGGAAGGATTTTTCCTCGCTGTAATTTGTTGATATTTAGTCGTGATAAGATTCTCCCTCATCCATAAATCCCCCTCAAAGCCCACGCTGTGCCCGTCTTTAAGAGTTACCTGTGCTGTTGTTGTTGTTGTAGGTGGAGCTGTACCTCTGGGAAACAACGATTCAGGACTACTACGACATCGTGCTTCTGAACCGCTATCCTGACACAGATGCCATCCTCATGTGCTTCTCCTTTGACTGCCCCGACAGTTTGGGTGAGACTGCTGCCTTGTTTACCTTTTTAATGAATATCATGTTTGCATTAATCCATACTGAAGATTCATCATGTCTCTGCTGCAGACAACATCCCAGAGTTGTGGGTGCCTGCAGCTAAACAGTTCTGCCCCAACGTGCCCATAATCCTCGTAGGAACCAAGAAAGACCTGAGAAACGATGAGGACACACGCCGAGAGCTGGCCAAGATGAAGCAGGTCAGTGAGGCTTTGGGTCTCTGGAGCTGGTCTGGATGCCTTCAGATGTTTGAGCGTGTGGATGGATGAACATCAGGAGCTAAAAGTGCTTTAGATGTGTAATTGTTATCATTGATAATCATATATCGTATATGTCTCTTATAAAGTCTCTTCTCAAAACACTGACAAAGAGACAGTCAGTGTTTTTTGCTCCTCTTCTGATGATTCATTTAGTTTGTTTAGTTTTGATCGAGGAGCCGCTTAAGCAGCATCTGTGCTAATCTCTTCATGAGTCCAAGTTAACAGGCGGCTTTAGCCTCTTTGTCTTTAAGCCATTGCTCACATGTTCAGTCATTTTCAAATTTCTCTGTAAAACTGCCTACATCGAATGATCTGGGCGACCACTCTACATGTAAAGTCAATGTACCATGTCTTTTTATTTGATTTATAAATCACAGGTGCCAGTGAGTTCAGAGGAGGGGAAGGAGATGGCGCAGCGAATCAAGGCGTACGGTTACCTGGAGTGCTCGGCCAAGTTCAACAATGGCGTGAGGGAGGTGTTTGAGATGGCCACCAGGGCTGCACTGCAGTTCAAGAGACCAAGCAAAAAGAGAGTCTGTGCTCTGCTCTAGAGTTTAAGGTCACTCGGGGTAAATCTGAGGGGCAGTCGTGGTACAACGGAGAAAAGTCAAACCAGGTCAAAGGGCAAAACAGAAGGTCAGATGGAAAAATGGACCCAACACTGACGTCTGAAAAGAAAAAAATGCCCCTTGTACAAATGTACAAGTCTGGAGGAGATAAAGGCTTGGATGAGTGAAAGTTTCTTACAGCTGAACAGCTCCAAAACAGAGGCCATCCACATTGGCACTCGACACAAACTCCATTCCTCAGTCATTTCTTTGTCTCCTTTCTCGGGTACAACTTTCCCCTCTCTCCCTCCATTACTAATTTGGGTGTCAGGTTTGACCCCCATCTTAGCTTTAACCATCAAGTAACTCACATCTGCAAAACCTCCTTCAAACTCCGACTTCAATCTCTCTCCCGTCCCGTTGCAGAGAGGTTCATCCGTGCCTTTGTCACCTCCAGGCTGGATTACTGTAACGCACTCCTCATCGGATCCCGGGCAGGAGCCTCAAAAGGCTTCAGTATGTTCAGAACAGCGCTGCCCGGGTCCTGATGAGGGTGTGTAAACATGACCACATCACCCCCATCCTTCACACTCTGCACTGGCTACCCGTTCACCTCCGCATTGAATTCAAAATCCTCCTTCACACCCATCACTGTCTGCACAGTGCAGCCCCCACCTACCTCACTGAACTCCTCCACCCACACACTTCAGCCAGAACCCGGTCAGGCCAACTGCGCCGGCCCAGGACTCGGCTCAGGACCATGGGCCGCAGGGCCTTTGAGGCTGCTGCTCCCCGTCTGTGGAATGCCTTCCCCGACCACCTCAGGGCTCCACAGACGGTGGACTCTTTTAAAAAAGGACTAAAAACCTTTTTATTTCGTATTGGTTTTCCTGATTGACTTTGTTATTATAATTGCTGACTGCTTTTACTGTTTTTATTGTCTTCATCATTGTTTTTTATTGTTTTCTTGACTGTGCACTTTGAGATTTGCCCGCAAATGTAAAGTGAGTAATAAACGAAATCCATTATTATTATTATTATAAATGTGGTTGATGACCCTTGGTGCACATGTGAGGCAGACAAAATGACAGATTAAGCATCATCTTATAAAACTAGCAAACTTAAAGGTGCTATGAGGAGAATCTGTTTCCTGCAACATTAAGACTCGGCTACCCATGAGCACGCGCGGCGACTGTCGTAATGCTGCGTTCCAGTAACCTCGGAACTGGGAATGACATCATCTCAGACTTATCGGCGTTCCAGTTGAAGTCGGAAAAAAACATGTCGATCTACCAGGCTATTGTTAGCTGTTGTTAGCACGCCCTGTGTTGTTGTATGAGGAATGTGATTATCACTATGGCAGCATTTTCATAAGTGTAAGTCCAACAATACTATGTATACAGCTGATCTAGAGCGACACACCCCAGTCAGAAGTGCAAATAAATGGATTATTACAGGAGCTAAATAACTGTTCACACTGGGGGCATCCATCTTCCATTGTCAACTCATCGAGTTCCCTGTAGGAAATTCTGACTTCGGTGGGCGTCTCAGTTGAAGTTTCCTACTTAGGACTTGGAAATTCCTAATTCTGACTACAACTGGAACGCACCGAAAGACATGACCCAGGTACGTAGCGATATTTTTGGTGTGTGACAACAAGCAATTTTTGGAAAACTTAGTATCGTAGTTTTGTAGCCGGCTATATATGGCTACTTACAGCCCGGTGCTCTAAGACGTGTCTGAATAATATAAATTTGCTCTAGTTTTAATTGTCTTGTTCCTGAAGTTGAGTATCCAGGCCAGTCCAGCCCTGTCTGACCCGACCACGAAGCTAAGGAATAGCATTTATAGATAACCTATTTTGATGCTATAAAACTCATCTTAAAGTGTGTAGAGTGTGATGGAGTGCTACTCCAGATGACTGGCCTCCACAGTCGACCTGAGCCCAATCGAGATGGTTTGGGGTGAGCTGGACCTCAGAGTGAAGCCAAAAGGGCCAACAAGTGCTCAGTATCTCTGGGAACTCCTTTAAGACTGTTGGAAACCATTTCAGGTGACTACCTGTTGAAGCTCATAAAGAGAATGAAGAGTGTGTAAAGCAGTAATCAGAGCAAAGGGTGGATACTTTGAAGAAACTAGAATAAAAGACATGTTTTCATTTATTTCACACTTTTGTTAAGTACATAATTCCACGTGTTCATTTATAGTTTTGATACCTTCAGTGAGAATCTACAATGTAAATAGAGATGAAAATAAAGAAAACACATTGAATGAGAAGGTGTGTCCAAACTTTTGGCCTGTGCTGTGTATTGTTATTATGTTTTTGAGTATGATAGAATTGATGCTGTAAAGTGGTATAAGGGAAATTAAAAATTAATAACCCTGATCACAGGTTAAGCAACAGAGCCTTTGTCTTTCTGTCCACATTTGAGTATCTTATCAAATCATTCATGTCAGGGCAGGTAAAGGGGAAAAGTCTGTGGTATTCTTAAATAAACGGAAAGAGCAGACTGAGCTCGCACTGGCCTAACAAAGTATTATTGCATAAAGAAATTTGAACTAAATGTATGAAATTATTTATATAAATTAAGTTTCCTTGATTGATTGTTTGATACTGAGTTGAAAAGTGTTGTAGTTTCAGAATGGGCTGGCAAACTCCTGAAAATAATCCAAATCAGATATACATGTTAGAAACTGTGCTCTCTTAGTAAATCAGCAATTTTTACTTCAAACCATAACAGGATACTGAAATATGTTTAGAGCTTTAGTACTGCTGATGCCACAGGTCATCAAAATAAATTTATTTTAGCAGTTAATAAAGTAAAGTATCAGAAATTCTATAATCTATTTGTTTTAAATCTGAACTGAGCATCCCCAGGCACATCAGTGAGCATCATGTGACCCACATGCCGGTCTCACTCACAGTGTAACACCTCTCATGGACGCCGTACTGCAGCTCTCTCCATCCATGAAAATAAAAATTCATGGTAGTGACAGACTCATGGATGCTGATACCTGAAATCTGTCCCCACCATATTTGTCTCTGTTGTGTATAAATTAAAGGTAAGCCTCTTGAGATGTAGCATCTCATTTTCAAGAGAGATATTATGTCTATCTGGTGCTAAAAATATAAATTCCACTGTAATAATAATTGAGTGTTATTGCACCTCCCCACGGTCAGCAGCTTGAACATTGATCAAAAGTTCCAGTGTGAAATAAGAAACTTGATGTTCAGACTGCTTTACACCAAAGTACACAGCCTAACAAAGTGAAACAGAAAGTGGGGATATACAAGTATCCATACTAATTGGCTAGCATATAACTCAATCATAATTTCAACCCCTGCTATTGGTTAACATAGGGGTGTCCAAACTTTTTGCCAGGAGGGCCAGATTTGTAAGGTGAAAATGTGCGGGGGCCGGCCACTCAGCTTTTGTCTTTAATTGTCTCTTAATATCTAATCAAATGTCTTCAATTTTCCATACCACAGTGTTACGAGCCAGGCAGACATTGGCAAAATCTTGCTTCTTCTCAGGACAAATTTTCTAAACTATTTTCAGCACACAGTCTTTAATAAATTCACTCTCAGTCAAAGGTTTGCAGTGCTTTACAATCAGTATTGCCACCTCGTAGCTTGCTCTTGTGTCTAAATCAGGCACCCCGGAAAGCCTGAGAGGCTCAAAGCCAAAATGAGACCTCCCGAGCATTGTAAGAGGACATATATTTACACCAAACTCATAGTTTGAACTTTACAAAGAATGGACACTCATTGGACCAGAACATCTTAGATAAATGACCAGTGACCTAAAGGCTTAACCATGATAGCCTGAAGTGAAGGCCCTTTAACCTTTGACAATTTTTAACCTTTGTTTATCGCCTTAAGCCGGGCATCCACTGTGCGATTTTTGGCCCTTTTTCACACGATTTTCCACCCGTGCGACTATTTTGGGGATCAGGCCGAGTTTTGACTCAGTCGTGCGTCTCACATCGTGTAGTATACAAAAGGTAACGAGAAGTGATTAACACCTCACGACCACCTCCCGATCAATCGGATGGAAATACAACCTGTTTGAAATCCTGGTTGCCCCTCGTGAGGTCATGTCACACTACACATGCGCAAACGTAGATACGGAAGAGAAAACAAATGCACACAGCAGACCTCGATCCAAACAATAGAGGGTCGACTTGTTGAGCTGTGGCAGGCACAGCGGAGCATATTCGGGCTATATGTTTTTGTTTGTTATTCATTCGCATCTGTGAGCATCCGACCACTTTCCACTTCTCCTTCTACTAATGCTTTTAACATTGCATTTCAGGATATAAGAGTCCGATGTGTGTCATGTATTATAAGACTTTATTATATTATAAGTTCCTATAATACATCAATGCATGTTGTACATGGACCAACAGTGTGAGCAGTCAGATCACATCAGAGCATCGGGTCGTATAGTGTGAGAAGAAGAATAGTGAGCTGTGAACTCTTAACCTCTGCAATTCACTCGTTCAGTGTGAGCAGCAGCTGAACGCCGTGATCGAAAAAGTCCTACAGTGGATGCCCGGCTTTAGGTATCAGTCTTAAATTCTCAGTTATTTACCTAACCCCAGGGGTTAGCATCCTGGGCATGCCATTTGCATATTGAGTGAAACAAGGCCAAATTCAGTCTACTCATGAGCTCACCCCCAAGGCCACCTGTTCTCCATCTAAAACATTAACATCAGACACTTCACCAGTTGTTTCAATTTTCGTTCGTCCCCATTTAGCTTGACATATTTAGCATGTTTTGTCTGGTAGTGCGGCTTGACATTGAATTCCTTGAAAACAGCTACAGTCTTGTGGCAAATTAGGCAGACACAGTTGTTTCGTATTTCAGCAAAAAAATAGTCCAATTTCCACTTGTTCTGGAAGCGGCGGTACTCGCTGTCAACTTTTCTTTGGTCGCCATGTTTGAAATGGGATGGGCTGAAATGATGACAAAAGGTCAGGTGTCAAGTGCCACAAGGATGTGGCCACAGCGCTTCTACCACTTCTGGAGAAATGTAAAGTAATTTTTTTTGTACACGAGTATTTTATACAGCAGTCAACGGTGCAAGCGCGCCACATGTAATTGATTTTATAACAGAGACTGAGGGCCAGTGAAAATTTGAACATACCCACAATTGACCCCCGGGCCGGACTTTGGACATGCCTGGGTTAAAACTATAAGAAGTGGGCGTGTCCAATCTGTGTGACACTGACTTTGAGGTCCAAGAGGAACAAGGCAAGAAAGTTGAATACCTCTGATAGAAAATGGTTAAAACTCTATTTTCAATCTGCTCTGTGAATGTTTCTGTGTTTGTTAAAGATTGTTTTAGGTTAAGGAAAAGTGTTTAGATGTTTTAATGTTGTGTGACTAGGTTGACAGGAGGTTAACTGTCCCAGAAAGTTATCAGGCTAATATTAGCCTTTGTAAAGGGACTTTGAACTGCTGCTGACAGGTGAACTCCTTGAACTCTGTATGTATCACTGTAATATGACTGATAAAGAAATAATACAGATCCTTCTGCCAGGGATTTTATTTTACCCAAAGCAAGTCCAACAAATTTTCAAACCAAAATGTTAAGAATTAGGCCTATAGATGAGACTAAATAAACTAAACAGACAATAACTGACAATTCAACAAAAATGACCTGATGAAATGAGACCAGGGAGCATATACACACGTGGATATAATTGTTGGTAAATTACAAAAAAAAAAAAAAAAAAACTAATAAAAAAAAAACATTGCTTTTTTTGAATTTTTGAATTTTTTATCTAAAAATAAATAAAAAAAATAAAAAATAAAAAAAAAAAAAAAATGGTACCCTTCACTTGATATTTATTTTGTTGAACATCCTTTGAGTCGATCACTGTAATCAGGTGATTTCTGTAAACTCTCAGAGACTTCTGCACCTGTCCAGGTATGTTGTTGTCCACAGGTATGTTGGAGCAACTCACTGTCAGCTGTCTCAGGTTTGAAGGCTGTCTTCTCCAGACTGCATGTTTCAGCTCCTTCCACAAATGTTCAACAGGATTTAGATCAGGGATCATAGAAGGCCACTTCAGAATAGTCAGTCCATTGTTCTGGGTCCGCTGGGTGTTTTTAGCTGTGTGATTGGCTCATTATCCTGTTGGAGGACCCATGACCTGTGACTGAGACCAAGCTTTCTGACACTGGGCAGCACATTTCACTCCAGAATGTCTTGATAGTCTTCAGATTTCATTGTACCTGCACAGATTCAATACACCCTGTGTCAGATGCAGCAAAGCAGCCCCAGAACATAACTGAGCCTCCTCCATGTTTCACAGTAGGTACAGTGTTCTTTTCTCTGTATGCTTCATTTTTGTGTCTGTGAACATAGAGCTGATGTGACTTACCAAAAAGCTCCAGTTTTGTCTCATCTGTCCAAAGGACATTCTCCCAGAAGCTTTGTGGCTTATCAATATGGATATTAGGAAATTCCAGTCTCACTTTGTTATGATTAGCTTTCAACAGTGATGTCCTCCATTCAGTCCACTTTGGCTCAAACAGTGATGATGGTGTGATCTGACTCTGATGTACCTTGACCTTGGAGTTCTCCTCTTATCTCTTTGAAGTTGTTCTGGGCTCTTTGGTTTCCATTCGTATTGTAAAGAGATCAGAATTAATAACAGAGAATTGAATCTTACAATGAATAAATAGTGTGCTCTGAATTTAAACAGTGTTACACATGAAGCAACTAATGAACAAAATTCTCAATCAAAATAATGTGTAGATTTGTTCTTGTAACAGTCAAATTAATGAAGAGAGCAACTGATGATGAGGTGAGGGTGAACGTTACCCATGTGGCTGTGACATCACATAAATAAAGAAAACAATGATATAAATGTTAAATATTGCACACAGCACATACATAACATTAAAGATGCTATGACGAGTTTTTGAGTAATTAGACAAAAAGTCTCCCTTTTAGATATATGTCTGATGGAAATACGCCCTTTAAGATGAGTTTTATAGCATCAAAATAGGTTATCTATAAATGCTATTCCTTAGCTTCATGGTCGGGTTGGACAGGGCTGGACTGACCTGGATACTCAACTTCAGGAACAAGACAATTAAAACTAGAGCAAATTTATCTTATTCGGACACGTCTTAGAGCACCGGGCTGTAAGTAGAGATATATAGCCGGCTACAAAACTCTGATGCTAAGTTTTCCAAAAATTGGTTGTTGTCACACATCAAAAACTACCGCTACGTAACTAGAAAGAGATACATTACCTCGTGGCTTTGCATCCTGTAAGTTGTTGAAAAAAGAAGTTGTAAAACAATGCAGAGTTCTGAGGAAGGTCCGAGCTGCATTCATTAGCATCACAACAAACACACGCTTTGGCTTGAGTCACGTCTTTACGACAGTCGCCGCGTATGCTCATGGGTAGCAGAGTCTTTATGTTGCCAGAAATAGATTCTCCTCATAACACCTTTAACATTTGTGTTTATTGTTAATAAGCAAACACATTAATACAAATTCACACCCTGAGAGCTCCTTAATAATAATCCACAATAAAGCTGATGGTTGTTGGTGATAACGTGAGCGGAAAAACTGAACTCATCGTGTACACCACAAATCGGTTCCCTGAAGAGTATGTGCCCACAGTGTTTGACAACTATGCAGTGACAGTCATGGCGGACGGCGAACCGGTCAGATGATTCAATTTTTTTTAATATAATTTATGGCAGTGCTTTGAAAAAATGAAGGAGTACTAACTTATCAGAGAAATGTTGTTCCTAAACTTGGGTCATATTTTGTTAGGGAAGAGAACTGGTAAATTTTTTCTGATTGAAGTTCTGTCTAAATTCTGCTTATTGATCAGATTCTTCAACGATTCCTTTATCGATTCTCAACTCGTATTGGTATTTCAATTTCCATCCCTACATTTTGTAACTGATGGGTTGAGCAACATTTAAATTTGCCCTTAGGTATGAGTGTGAGCATGAATGGTTGTCTCTCTATGTGGCCTTGTGATTGGCTAGTGACTGTTTGAGGGTGTTTCCAACCAAGTGACAGCTGGGAAAGGCTCCAGCACCTCCCACAACCCCGAAAGGGATAAGTGGTACAGAAAATGAATGAATCATGCAGTGATTGCCACAAATGTGTATCTAAATCTGATTACCAACACTGATTTTGACTGGTTAACTTCATGAGTCAGTTCCCTATCATAGAAAAAATCAATACAAAAATATATATATTTTTTAAACAACTCTTCTCTCACCCACCCCCCTCTCCCCTGGTGGGGTGGATGGCTGTTCATCCTGTTCAGCTCAGGTCCTCTACCAGAGGCCTGGGAGCTTGAGGGTCCTGCAGTATCTTAGCTGTTCCTAGTGTGGCAAGTGGGAGATGAAAACACTAATTTTGATTGAAGACCAAATACCAACAACGCCACCTGGGGGATTACACCCCAGGAAATAATTTAGCTTCAATCAGGACACACAGGCTCGAAATTACCACAGGGCAAGAGACAGGTTATAGAAAAATATAACAATTCTTTATTACAATAATGACATTAAGAAACATCAGCTGTAGATCACATTTTTACTTTGACCTGATGGTGGCACTAAAGGGCAACAGAGCTGGGGCTCACCGTGGCGGCCCAAACTCAAAATCATGAGGGGAGGAAGAAACTAAAACACCCATGACACCACACACATGCAGATCTGTGAGGAAAAACCCACCACCAGGATTGGGTCGCCACCTTGTGCCCGCAGCACCTGTCCACAGAAGAAAAAAACACTTAAAACAGGCCACAATGCTTCATGCAGCTGTCTATAAAAGGAACACCCACACATGCATGCACGCACACAATCAAATAATAAGGAAATAAACAGAATAAACAGTATTAACAAAACACAATTGAAATATATTGCACAAAAATATAATACACAAAACAGAAAATATGGAAAGAATTTAATCACAACTAACTAAACCTTAAGTTAAAGAAAATAACGGCAATGGGTGGGCTCAGACCAGGAAATAAGTAAAACAGAACCCAGTTTACAAAAAGAGTCAGAGCCAAAACAGCAGCGCAGTTCAGGAACTGTAGCGGTGGAGATAATGTGACTTGGGCCGCCACCAGCGCAGCACCATGGAAGCCAATGGAGAAAGGCTATGGGAAACATGACCATACTCAGAAAAGCCCCCAGCAGGGCAACCTAACCCCACGGAACCAACAGCCCGCCTCACTGTGTGCTGCGGGGGAGGGAGTTCGTGCCTTGATGCCAGTCACGCCAGCAGACAGCCAGCCACACACAAAATTCCAGCGGAGTAGCCTGATTCCACACCACCAACAGTCCCACGCTGCTGCACTCATGTGGCTGAATTTTGTAATAATTGGAGATTGGATATTATCTTTTGGGAAGACCAGACAGCATGCATTAACAACTCCATGCTGGGCTGAAAAGACTCTGGAGATTTTTGAGATAAAATCCAATCTTAGTTACATTCTTGATGTGTGGAATAAAAGAAAGCTCAGAGTCATAAAGTCACACCCAAACTTTCTACAGAATTTGTTGGGAAGGGTAAAACTCTCATTTGTTGAGATGGTAATATCAAAATGCAGTTAAAAAAGTATCAATAGGTCCTGAGTCATAAATGTAACTCATATCATCAGCATAACTTTGTGAAGGTTGATGAAGGATGCATGTAAAGGTTCTGGCCGTCTCAATAATATCTGGCTAGATGAAATTGAAAAACTTCTGTTTTGTCCCGTGCTGGCTATGGAAAGGAAAGCTCAGCACAATCTCAGTCTGAAAAATGCAGTATAAAAAGTAAAATTATTTGATACCATCAAGACAAACATTGTTGGATCTTCTGGATGCTGTGTGCCTTCCATCAACCAGCATGCTTGATGCCCCTCTGATCCAGGCGCGCTCTGCAGCACCTTCGGCTGCAGGCTGTAAGGCGCCTCCGTAACTGAGCTCCTCAGCTGCTGCCGCTCCTCAATATCTGGCCCGCTCACCTGCAGCACAGGTGAATATTGAAATCAGCAGCTGTGCGAGTTCTAGAGACAATAGATGCTATCAGTCATTTGGTTTGTGAGAAGCAGAGAAGCAAAAAAGTTTAGAAGCGCATGGAAAGAGGACATTTCAAACCAGTAAAAGAGGCCATCTCTGGTCCTGCTGAAAAGGAACGAGTTATTTCTATTGGGTTTTAACTTTGTTTAGAAGTAAAAGTTGGGTTTCTTCTAGTTAATTACAATCACAAAATCAAATCTTTATTTAAAATGCGTTGCGGGCTCAAATAAGTACTTATTTTCAAATGGAATTACTCACATTATTAAATGTGTGGGGTATAGTTGCCTATGGCATCTGATCCAGACAGTCTGGTGATAATTCACTGATTAAAGACAGCGCTGCATCACCAGGTTACTATTATAAGCATGCTCCTCAGCTGCTGCAGCTACAGTGGAGCTGCAGCTCACCTGCAGAAATACAGGTGAACTTTATTTAAAATCAAATTCTTTCTAGAGATTTGAATAGAGTTTCTAGTATCAGTCATTTGGTTTGTGAGAAGCGAAGATGAGTTTTATAGCATCAAAATAGGTTAGCTATAAATGCTATTCCTTAGCCTTCCAGTCGGGTCGGACAGGCCTGGACTGGCCTGGATACTCAACTTCAGGAACAAGACAATTAAAACTAGAGCAAATTTATATTATTTTATTATTTATATTACACGTCTTAGAGCACTGGGCTGTAAGTAGCGATAAATAGCCGGCTACAACTACGATAATAAGTTTTCCAAAAAATTGCTTGTTGTCACACATCCAAAACTACCGCTACGTAACTAGAAAGAGATACATTACCTCGTCGCTTTGCATCCTGTAAGTTGTTGAAAAAAGAAGTTGTAAAGTAATGCAGGGTTCTGAGGAAGGTCTGAGCTGCATAACAACAAACACACGCTTTCGATGCACACGTCTTTTGGTGCATTCCAGTTTTAGTCAGAAGTAGGAATTTTGAGTTCCAAGTAGGAGACTGCAACTGGAACGTCCCCCGAAGTCTGAATTTCCTACTGGGAACTCAGTGAAACCTCTCCACCCCTGAGTTGACAATCAAAGATGGATGCCCCCAGTGTGAACAGTTATTTAGCTCCTGTAATAATCCATTTATTTGCACTTCTGACTGGGGTGTGTCACTCTGGATCAGCTGTATACATGTTTTGTTAGACTTATATTTACAAAAATTCTGCCATAGTGATAATCACATTCTTCATACAACGACACAGGGCGTGCTAACAACAGCTAACAATAGCCTGGTAGATCGGCATGTTTTTTTTTCTGACTTCAACCGGATCGCAGATAAGTCGGAGCTGATGTCGCTTCCATTTCCGGGGTTACTGGAACGCAGCATTACGGCAGTCACCGCAAGTGCTCATGGGTAGCAGAGTCTTATTTCGCCGGTAATAGATTCTCCTCGTAGCAGCTTTAAATTAGACTACATTTTGTATTCACATGATATAAAAGTAGTCTATAGATAAGGGGAAAATGTTTTTTTGTTTTTGTTTTTTTTTTTAAAAAGAGAGAGAGACAGAGAGAGAGAGAGAGGAAGAGAGAGAGAGAGAGAGACAGAGAGAGAGACAGAGACAGAGAGAGAGAAAGAAAACATGTTTCTGATTGATGTGATGTTTTGGTCCACCATTCAGTTGCTCAGAAAAATTTTGGCCCAAGGCCAAACTTACCTGCCGACCCCTGATGTAAAGATTAAAAAGAGTTGGACCTAAAATTGACCCCTGATGGACCCCACAATTTATCTCATGGGTTCCTGAGGAATGTGTATTCCAAATTTATCATATATATATAGATATATATTAATAATATATAGAGATTAAAGTCAGTTGTATTGTATTAATCACAGCTTTCTGTCATTAGTTGGCAGCAGTTTAGCCTTTGACTCTTTGACTGTTTATTCAGATGTAGATGAAAAACTAAACACAACTGGTTATTTTATATACAATAATTATATCTAAAATTCTAACAGTGAAAAAGTCAGGGATGGGAATTGACAACAGTTCCCTCGAAGAATCAGTATCTTTAGGGTGAATTCCAATTCCTCCCTTAACCCTCAATCTTAACCCTCATTCTCAGTGACACTCAAAACCACGTGTTAAGGGCTATTTCGTGACTTAAAAATGGGACACCCCTTAAATGCAGTTATGTCTTCAGACTGTGGGGGCAGCAATCTGCCCAAGCTGCATTCAGTCTGCCAATTTAAAAAAATAAAGAAGATGAAGAAGAAGCCATTTCTTCCATGTTGGTTGCAGTAAAGCTGGTGAAAATACGTAATGCATTCTGGGTAGCCCTTACTACCAAGGTCGGTGCCAGAAAATCTCAATTTAAGGGGCCGTACAGCCCTCAAACTTGTCCCTTAACTTAACATTCTGAGAATCAGGACAGCACTGGCACTTCGCGGGATCGCGCATTTTTGAGATTGAAGGTTAAGATTGAGGGTTAAGGGAGGAATTGGAATTCAACCTTAGTCTTTTTGCCCATAATTTGCTCACACTTTGTTCTTCATGCTTTGCAGATCAAGAATGTCACATTCTCATCAGAGACAGTCATGATAAAGATGTTAAAAATCTTTACCCAGTGAGCAGGAGTGGTTAAAACTTGGAATTAATTTTTGGTTAAAAGACTCTTACTCTTTGAGATTGTGGCATATTTAAGTTGTCTTGTATAAATTCTAATTATTAGAGATTAATGGACATTACTTAATAGTAATAATAGTTAGTATCACCTTTACATAAGTAAAATTTTGTCACAGTAATTCTCTTATTTCAGTATAATATTTGGGTTCTCTCCTACTGCCCACGAATCCTCCTCAAAGCCAATGCTGTGCTCCGTCTTTAAGAGTTACCTGTGTTGTTGTTGTTGTTGTAGTGGACGCTGGGGCTCTTTGACACATCAGGTGAGGAGGACTACATCCGGCTGAGGCCACTTACTTACCCCGGCACAATCGTCGTCCTCATGTGTTTCTCCATCGGCAGCCCCGACAGTTTGGGTGAGATTTCTGTCTTGCTTTTATTTTTCATGAATATCATATTTGCATTACTCCACACTGAAGATTGTTACCTTGTCTATGCTGCAGAGAACATCCCAGAGAAGTGGGCTCCTGAGGTGAAACACCATTGCCCCAACGTTCCCATAATCCTCTTAGGAACCAAGAAAGAACTGCGAAACGATGAGGACACATGCCAAGAGCTGGCCAGGATGAATCAGGTCAGTGAGGCTTTGGGTCTCTGGAGCCTGCACCCCATTAACTCCAGATGCCATTACCACTGCACCATTGCAACACTGTCGCAGCTTTGTCCAGACAACATTCCTCAAAGAAATGGAAAATAAGAGCAGAAAGCTCATCAGCTCACCTGCCACTGGTTACATGTACAAGCTCTTTGACACCTGTGGCCATCACATAACGCAGGACGAGTGTGAGCTGTGTCATGTTAACCACATCTATGGTTTCATCTATTATCAACGAAAGGGCTTCTTTTAATCTCCATTTGGATCTCCTCTCCCATCAGGAATAAATAAGGGTTTTTATATTTTGCCTGATGTCCTGGTGAACACCCTGTCATGTTTGGTGAGAAAAGAAAGAACCTTCACAAAAAGTAAAGTTCCTGTTTACCCAAAAACATGGCACAATCCACGAGTCTGATCAATGTCTCCCTATTCGTCACCCTTCGTTGTTTCATCACGGGCCTCTTCAGTGATCTGCAGATCTACTTGAGTGTCCTCAAACATCTTTAAAAGCACCATAGCTTGTCCGTACCCTGCCATGCTTTGGTGTCTCCTTGCTGCCTCGGCGAAACAACTTAGGCAATTGGAGGCAACCGGCATGCCCAGCAGTGCAGTTTGTAGTGTTTCTCAGAAGCTGTGAGCAGGAGCACTGTTCGTAGTTGCTTATCTGAAAATGGTCTGTTCTGCTGGAACAGGATGGCTCGCAAAAGGGTTGGCCAACCTCTTTTCACAAGATCCAGCTTCCTGTTACAGGCCTGTCTTGAAAATGGTGTGGATTAGCAGATTGAGGTGGTGGTCCCTCATTTCAAGAGGAGAGACAGGAGGGTGTGCCCTAACTATAGGGGGATCTGCTTCTCAGACTCCCTGGTAAGGTCTATTGAGGGTACTGGAGAGGAGGAATAGTCGAACCTAATGGCCCTTTTCCATTAGCCCTACTCTACTTGCCTTGTGCTGCTTTTCCATTAGCCCCAGTCGCCTTCCCAGGACCTGGTGGAGGACCTCTGGAATCTCACAGATTCAAAAAGTCACACATTTGTGGAAATGATGACACACTAAAAATGTTCAGTGTTAGACATCGAACTTATGAACATTTTATTAAGCAGCGGTGAATCAAATTTTCTTGGTTAATCATCTCAGTAAACATCGTGTCATTACTTCTTTTCTAACCTTACCACTGCTCTTCTTCTTCCTTTTATTTGTTTTATAAATTACAGGAGCCGGTGAGTTCAGACGAGGGGAAGGAGATGGCACAGCGAATCAATGCGTATGCTTACCTGGAGTGCTCTGCCAAGTTCAACGATGGTGTGAGTGAGGCGTTTGAGATGGCCATCGTTGCTGCAATAGAATTTGAGGGGCCAAGCAACAAGAGATTCTGCGCTCTGCTCTAGAGTTTCAGGTCACTCAGGGTAAATTTGAGGGCCAGTTGTGGGATGAAGGAGAAAACTCAAACCAGGTCAAAAGGAAAAAACAGAGGGTCAGATAGAAAAATAGACCGAACACTGAAGTCTGATTAAAGATCGAAGTTTTGCTATCTGACCTCCAGAACATGTAATAAAAAAATGTTCCTTGTACAAATGTGGTTGATGACCCCTGCTGCACATGTGAGGCCAACAAAATGACAGATTACGCATCATTTTAAGAATCTAACAAACTTAAAGCTGGGGTTGGCGATTTTGGAAAACTAGCATGAATTTGAAAGTAGCATCTCCTCAGGGCTCCGCCTAGCCCCCCTCCGCTATATCCAGAGAACTGATTCAACTCCAAACTCTCAGCACAAGGTGTTTGTTTTACACTACGCCAAGTCATGTCTCAGTCAGCAACCAGAAAACACCAAACAAACATGTAAAGTTAGTTAGTACTCACAGCCCGATGTTGATCGGGGTATAGGTAGCTCCTCTGACATTCTCCACGTAGCTGTCAAGTCTCTCGTTTTGGCTGTTAAACTACCGTATTTTCCGTATTTTCTCCTCTTTTCCACCATCCAGTATTCCCCTGTAAATCTCCCGTGTGACGATATAATAATAAAAACATTCCTCTGCCTCTCCAAACTGAACTCTGTCTCTAGCCTGAAGGGGGCGGTAATGCTCCAAAATGATGGATGCCAACCGCCATAAAACCGAAGAAGAAGAAAAAGCCTCGCGAGAACGTCCACCTGCAGTAGCCTGGGTGGCAGCTGTGGTGAGATTGGAGCCAACAGCGGAACAAACTTAGAAAAACAAAGGGTTTATTTTACATTTCTTGTACATCTGTCTTAAAATGTGAGGGATACTGGAGCTTGGTTGGGGTTGTGGGACGGCTCACGGCGGGCTTCCCTTATTTTCAAAGACAAAACTTGACAGGTAAGCATTCTCCCGCGGAGTCTGTTCCCTACACGCTACATGCTACATGCTACATGCACTGAGTCTGTGCACGCCGGGAAAATGCATGCGCAGCAGGCGGGCAGAATGGCGACGGGATTTGATTGGTGTAAAAACAGGTGTCCCTGCATGATCATTGGTTAGTGTTTTCCCTGTTTTACTCCTGCTGTTGATAGCGGATATTTTTCGCTCTGTTTTAAGAACACATTATGAGTTGATTACCATCGGGTCATAAAAACCATTTTAACGAGAATTAAAAAAAGTGTTTCTAAATCAGATCGCCAACCCCAGCTTTAACATTAACAGAAAAAACAGAGGTTTGATCA
The DNA here is from genome assembly GCA_036419115.1 of Scarus forsteni. NCBI lineage: Eukaryota > Metazoa > Chordata > Actinopteri > Labriformes > Labridae > Scarus > Scarus forsteni. The sequence continues at coordinate 3,286,616 of JAZDUH010000145.1, forward strand.
GGAATGAGGAGAGAAGGTGACTGACCTGAGCCCAGACAAACAGTTGAGGATGGATGGATCTTGATTTTATTATTTATTTTGCTTTGAATAATTTGAAGTGCATTAGTTCCAAATCTATCTTAATTTATTTTGCTGGATATTTGTAAAAACTCCATGATTATTGTCATTGTTACCTTTTCATCTTTTTAAATCACTTTTCTGCCTCTCTGTGAAGAACTTTGACTTCATATTGATTTTCCATGTATTTATTTATATAAATTAAATCTGAATGGTTGATTGTTTGATGTTGAGTAATTCCTTGTTGTAAAGTGTCAGAATGGGCTGGTGAGCTCCTAAAATAATCCAGATGAACATGAGACTGTGTTCTCTCAGTAAAGCAGATATTTGACTTAAAACCACAAAAGGACACTGAAGTATGTTCAGAGCTTTAGTGCTGTTGATGCCACAGATCATTAAAATAAATTTGTTTTAGCAGTTGATAAAGTAAAGTATCAGAAATTCTATGATCTGTTTTTAATCTGAACTGACCACGTGGTCCAGCATCCCCGGGTACGTCTGCTTCATCTGTGAGCGCCGTGTGAGCCACATGCCGACCTCAGCGCTCTCACTCACGGTGTAACTGTTCACATGGACATCGTACCTCAGCTCTCTCCATCCACATCAGGGGAGGGTCACAGAATCTCTGCATCACGCTGTACCTCTGAGAGAGGACCACACCATAAAGACGTCCCACCATTAAGACCTACGAGCATGACGTCCTGTCATTGATTCTTCATTTTGAGCCAGTTTGGATGGAGCAACAAGCCCACTGCAGAGCATAGATGTTAGAGTTGTTGACAATGACACAGAGTAGACCCAGACCCAGACTGGACTGGACCCTCATGGGGTAGGGAACTTTACACAGCTCCATCAGGGCTCCTCTGTTTTTATTTGATGTTTTTGTCGTGTATGTTTTTTGTCCTTCTGTTTATTTGTTTGTTAGCAAGATTACACAAAAACTACTGGACAGATTTTGCTTAAATTTTCAGGAGATGTTGATAATGACCAAACTTAGACATGATCAGATTTAGGTGGTGATACAAATATTTGTCTGGATGCAAAAAAACTCCCAAATTTCCAAAAATCCCATAAGTTAACATTGGGTGGAGCTTTAAAAAAATCCTATATTTGCCACTTCTTAGCATATTCACTTCCAATTTATCAGGAAAATATGGGGTCCATGTCTCTGTCATCAAGGTGAATTTCATCTGACTCTGATCCAGACTGATGTCACAAAAATCACTTAAGTTTGTCTTCAGAAATCCCATTGTTGATATTCAATAATTCATATAAAATCCAAATATTACATGAAGTTCCCTAAACTTGTGTTCATGCAGGATAACAGCCTCCATGTCTGTGCTGAGTTTGGTCTGGATCATGGTTCTGTTCTGGATCTTTTACAGGGTTTGTGGAAAAGCTGCTGCAGGAGCTGAGCTGCTTGGTAGAGGTCTGTGCTCTCTGGGTGCTTTATTGTTAACATTTATGATTGTGAACAAACTCTAGCAGCCATAAATATGAAGATATAAACCTGGGAGACATTTATTGCACCTTCAGCAGTTTGAACATAAAGCAGAAGGTTAAAATGTAAAATAAAATACTTTTATTTTTAGGCTGCTTCACTCCAAAGTGAACAGTCTTAGAAGGTGAAGCAGAAAGAGGGAGATGTGTGGATATGCTGGTGTAACACGATTGGCTAATTTACCACTCATAACTTTGACCCTCCTATTGGCTGAAAGTCTGAGAAGTGAGCGTGTCCAATCTGACTGTGAGAACCAAGAGGAAAGTCTCAGGAAAGTCTCTGAACTCTGAACTTTGAGCTGCTGCTGACAGGTGAGCTCCTTTACCTCTGTGAATATCAGCTTAATAAGACTGACAAAGAAATGATAAAGGGTCAGGTTAGTTTATTTGTTATTACAGGAAAAGCTTTTGTGTCTGTGTGTGGTGTCAAACTGTGAAACTGTCTGAGTGGGAAATAAAATAATGTCCAAAAACTGAGTAGTTCAGACTGTGTGAAGGTCACTGAAGGTGGAAGTAGTTTCTCTTGTCCCTTATGTTTATTTTTCTCTAAATAATATTTTAATTTGGGTAAAAACACTGAAGGGGTAGACCTCTATTGTTATTGTGTAGGTTGATTATTATTATTATTATCATTTTTATTATCATTTTTATTGTCATCATTTCTATTATTAATCTTATTCCCATTCTGCTGCTAAGGCTAAAATTGCTGTGAGCTGGAATTGACCAACTCACAGTAATTTCGCTAAAACATTGGAAATGATGTGCAGCAACTTTGCCTAAATCATGAGTCAAGTCAACCACAAGGTGGGGTTGAATCTGCATCCAAATGCGTCTTTGCATTGACTTTGTTTGTAATCTAGACGCACGTCTATGCGAATTCGTGTCTGCTGTGGCCATTACACACAGGAAGAGGGTCGCTGGTTTGAATCCCTGTCGATCAGAGTCTTGCTGTGCGGAGAGTGCTCTGATTTCCTCCCACAGATCAACAATATGGTCCACTGGTGACTCTAACATGCTCGTCAGTATGAGTGTGAGCATGAATGGTTGTCTGTCTCTTTATGTGACCCTGTGATTGGCTGGTGGCCGGTTCAAAGTGTGCCCTGCCTCTGATCCAATGACAGATTAAGGAGGAACTTTTGTTTAAGCCCATTCTGTCAGTAATTTATTAATGAAAACATTAAAGATGATGTTTCTGTTGCACATCAGTATTTCACATTTAAAACTAGAAAGCACTCGGAGAGCGCAGACCTCCGCCAGCACCACAGTCCTCAGCCATATTGTCATTTTGGCCATAAATATTAGTCCTACCTTTATTTCATGTAAATATTTAGATTCCTTGACCATGAAAACATACCATTAACAACTGGATTCATAATGATATCTATTTTAGTTCAGTAGTTATTCAATAAAAAGAAATTTTTTCATCATGGCGGCCAGACACTGATCCGGATCAACACCAAAATTGAATCAGTTCTTCCTTTTCCCAAGCTGAACATTTTCTGAAAATTTCATCCAAATCCCATTACTTTTTGAGTTATTTTGTTCACGGATGGACAGACGGACAAACTCTCCCAAAAACATAACCTCCTTGGCGGAGGTAACAAAGGTGGGTTTAGGAGTCTCTGCTCTATTTGATTGAGATCTGGTTACTGTGGAGGCCACTGGAGTACAGTGAAGACATCATCTTGTTGGAGAAACCAGTTTGAGATGATCTGGTTCTCTGTTCTCTGTGTCCACTGTGGTCATGAACACCACAGTGATGACAATGGACATCAGTGATGCACCGGAGTGAGAATCAGTGTAATTTAATATTCTTTTATTATTTCTTTAGATGGCTGCAGGCAGAAAGAAACTAGTGATCGTTGGTGATGCTGCATGTGGAAAGTCAAGCCTCTTCATCGGGTTTAAAGACAAGAACCTCCCTGAAGTTTATGTGCCCTCAGTGTCTGAAAACATTGTGTTTGAACACATTGAGGTGGACGGCAAAAAGGTCAGATTAAAATAATCTTCTTATTTATGGCAGTTCTTGGAAGCAGAGTGAAGAAGTGATGATGTATCAGAGAGATGATGTTTCTAGACATGGGTCATATGAGGGAAGAGATAAATTTTTCTGATACAAGTGATAATTATGATTCTGCTCATCAATCTGATTCTTCAACGATTTCTTTGTCGATTCTGAAATGATATTGGTTTTTGATTTCCATTCCTACATTTTGAAATTTAGCAACATTTAGGTATTAAAACATGTTTATTAAGAAGTTAGTGTTGATTTTTATTCATGTACAGTATTTGGCATTTTATTATCATGGAGGGTTTTATCCTCCTGCTGCAGGGAGCTTAGGGTTAGGGATGTACTGTAATGTTTGGAGTACTGGGATATATCTTTATACTTTGTGTAGTCAACCTGATACTGTGATACTTAGGGATGGGACTTGATAACAATTCCATCAATAATATCATTAATGTTTTCTGTTTATTATTTCTTCCACTATTTTCTGAATGCTTTACAAATTAAGGAGGTCACACTCTCATCAGAGAGTCACAGTCACAGTCATTAAAATTGATTCAAAAATCCTGATACAGTAAGCAGAAGAGGTTAAAACTGTGGATTAATTGTTGATAGAAAGACTCTTACTGCACAAACTCTCAGTAAGTGGAGACGCCAGCAAGTTTCAGGAGCACAGTGCTGACTATCAGGAGTGTCATGAGTTTGAAATTGTTGCCACTGAAATCCTAAAGTAAGCTGATTTTCACCACAAAGAGAATCTGCAGGAATCAATGAGGGAGTCGGATCGATAAGCAGAATCATTAATGGACTTTGTATCAATAAAGTCTCATCAGTTCCCATTAAGGCTGATACACATCATATCACCAGATTCTAACACACGCTTATTTTTAATGACTTTAATACAAAAATATGTCAGACTTATCAAACTCTGGATGTTATTAATATGTAAAGTGTACTCAGAATACTCAGTACTGTGAGTATATTTTATGTAAATAAAGTGATTTGCTTTTACTAGAGTAGATTTATAGAGCGTTACTGTCACTTGTATTTGAGGACAGTTTTATCAGACAAACTTCTTTTATTTCAGTATAATATTTTATTTTTCTTTGTCGAATGTATAAATGTTAATGCCTCCTAACTGACCTGCTACAGTTTCTCCACAAGAAGCTCAGAAAGATTTTTCCCCGCTGTAATTTGTTGATCTTTAGTCCTTATAAAACTTTCCCTCATCCATTAATCCTCCTCAAAGCCCACGCTGTGCCCGTCTTTAAGAGTTACCTGTGTTGTTGTTGTTGTTGTTGTTGTTGTTGTTGTTGTTGTTGTTGTTGTTGTTGTTGTTGTTGTTGTTGTTGTTGTTGTTGTAGGTGGAGCTGACTCTCTTGGACACATCAGGTCTGGAGAAATACGACATGCTGAGGTCGCTCTCCTATACCAGCACAGACGCCTTCCTCATGTGTTTCTCCATCAGCAGTCGCAGCAGTTTGGGTCAGACTTGTGTCTTGTTTATCATTTTAATGAATATCATGTTTGCATTAATCCATATTAAAGATGCATATCATGTCTCTGCTGCAGAGAACATCCCAGAGAAGTGGGCTTCTGAGGTGAAAAAGTTCTGCCCCAATGTGCCCATAATCCTCGTAGGAACCAAGAGAGACCTGAGAAACGATGAGGACACACACTGGCGACTGGCTGAGAGAAATCAGGTCAGTGAGGCTTTTGGGTCTTTGGAGCTGGTCTGGATGTCTTCAGATGTTTGAGTGTGTGGATGGTTGTACAATACCCAAAACCAGTGAAGTTGTGTAAATCGTAAATAAAAACAGAATATAATGATTTCCAAATCCCATTCAACTTATATTCAATTGAATACACAGCAAAGACAAGATACTTAATGTTCGAACTGGTAAACTTTGTTATTTTTTGCAAATATTAGCTCATTTGGAATTTGATGCCTGCAACATGTTTGAAAAAAGCTGGCACAAGTGTTAAAAAAGACTGAGAAAGTTGAGGAATGCTCATCAAACACTTATTTGGAACATCCCACAGGTGGACAGGCTAATTGGGAACAGGTGGGTGCCATGATTGGGTATAAAAGCAACTTCCCTGAAATGCTCAGTCATTCACAAACAAGGATGGGGCGAGGGTCACCACTTTGTCAACAAATGTGTGAGCAAATTGTCCAACAGTTTAAGAACAACATTTCTCAACCAGCTATTGCAAGGAATTTAGGGATTTCATCATCTACGGTCCGTAATATCATCAAAAGGTTCAGAGAATCTGGAGAAATTACTGCACGTAAGCAGCAAGGCCCAAACCAACATTGAATGCCCGTGACCTTCGATCCCTCAGGCGGTACTGCATCAAAAACTGGCATCACTGCGTAAACGATATCACCACATGGGCTCACGAACACTTCAGAAAAGCAAAGCAAAGTTCACAAGCCAGCATCTGTGATGGTATGTGAGTGCATTAGTGCCCAAGGCATGGGTAACTTACACATCTGTGAAGGCACCATTAATGCTGAAAGGTACATACAGGTTTTGGAGCAACATATGTAAGCAACGCTTTTTTTCACGGATGCCCCTGCTTATTTCAGCAAGACAATGCCAAGCCACATTCTGCACGTGTTACAACAGCGTGGCTTCGTAGTAAAAGAGTGCAGGTACTAGACTGGCCTGCCTGTAGTCCAGACCTGTCCCCCATTGAAAATGTGTGGCACATTATGAAGCCTAAAATACAACAATGGAGACCCCGGACTGTTGAACAACTTAAGCTGTACATCAAGCAAGAATGGGAAAGAATTCCACCTGAAAAGCTTCAAAAATTGGTCTCCTCAGTTCCCAAACGTTTACTGAGTGTTGTTAAAAGGAAAGGCGATGTAACACAGTGGTAAAAATGACCCTGTGACAACTTTTTTGCAACGTGTTGCTGCCATTAAAATCTAAGTTGATGATTATTTGCAAAAGAAAATAAAGTTTCTCAGTTCGAACATTAAGTATTTTGTCTTTGCTGTGTATTCAATTGAATATAAGTTGAAAGGGATTTGGAAATCATTGTATTCTGTTTTTAATTTACAATTACACAACATGCCAACTTCACTGGTTTTGGGTATGTACATCAGGAGCTAAAAGTGATTTAAATGTGTGATTATTATGATTTGATGACCCTCCTGTCTGTCACACTGAGATCAGTTATTAAGGAGATGATGGTTTATCTTGATACCATACTTGAGACCTCAATGAAACTGCATTACTGATGATGAAGCTGCAATCAACACAGGTTGTCCGGTTAGAACATGAATGATGGCCACAGACACACTCTCTTTAAGTTTCCACTCTTTATTTAAATCCGTTTTCATTATGCTCTGTTTGTTTGTTTGTGTGTGTGTGGTTTCTGCAAAGGAAAATAAGGAAAAAACAAATGTAAATATACGAACATAAATACAAACATTGACATGAAAACTTCAGAAAAGGAAATGGATGAAATGCATCACTTCACTGCAAACAATAAATAAGCTCCCTAAAAACACACTCCAGTATTAAGGGACTGCCAGCAAATTTACTGTCCCTGACAATCTTCCTCTGCTACACATACACATACATGCAGACAGAACCTAGGAAAATGGTGTCGGCCCCTAAGTAGACATGAGGGGTATTCCAGGTAGATGGTTTAGCAAACCCTGAGTCGAATCGTGAGCTCGACGTTGATTTATACTGAGATGGGAAATTCTGAGTCTCCGGTTCCAGAACAGCTGATATGAATTAGGTCAATCAACTCTGAGTTGGTTCACCTTGAGTTAAGCACATGCACAACCAGTACAGAAAGCCATCATCAATGCAGCACTGATACATTGATCCTCTATCGTAAGCACGGAAAAGAAAACTCGCTCCGAGTACTTTACGCCGATTGAATTAGAGGTTTTGATGACTTCATATGATGACTACAAATCTGTGTTCATGAAAAAGAGTAACACCAAAGTGGCAGCAAAAGAAAGAGAAGCTGCATGGGGGAAAATTGCTGACAGAGTGAATGAGTAAGGCAGAATGCACTCATCCATTTTTTTTAAGATTGAAATGCAAATTGTAGCACACTTGCTGGAAAAGTGGTTGTGAATTATACTTACTTTCATATAGGTACAATCCCACAGGCGTGAGAAGAACATGCCAGCAACTAAAAATGACATATGAGAATTTAATCCAGACAGGTGGGGCACGTTTTACTTCGCAATAATTGTACGCATCTCAAGTTTTGTTCTTATCTGATTTTCTATTGGCTGAGATGTGCCCAGACAATAGAAAGAGGGCACCTCACCCTCTCACTTCCTACATTTACATCACTAATATGGGCTAATATTAAATACTGTAAAATATAGAAAAAAATAATCTTAATTTAAATATATAGTCATTGAAATCCAGTGATTACATGACATGATGTACCTGCAATCCTGTGGAATTCCTCTTTAATGTTCCTCAGGGTTTTGTGCCCGGGGAACACTACCATCATGGGGAGCAGCTGCTTTAAGGCCAATGCCACCTTGCGCACTGCCCTACAGACTGTAGGCTTTCCAATGTTTTCTGTGTCCTCAATGTCATATAAAAAGCTACTGCTCGCGAAAAATTGTAGACCAGTGCACAAAACATGCACTGATGACAGAGAACTACCGCGGTGTGTAATGTTTGATATGTGTGGCCGGAGAATGTATATATATATGTATATATATATATATATATATATATATATATATATATATATATATATATATATATATATATATATATATATATATATATATACACACACATTTATATATATACACATATATATGTATATATGTATATATATATGTCTATATATATTTATATATACACATCTATATATACACATCTATGGATAGATAGATAGATAGATAGATAGATAGATAGATAGATAGATAGATAGATAGATAGATAGATAGATAGATAGATAGATAGATAGATAGATATTGATATACATTGTTGTGTCTCAAATATATTCCGTCAAGATATTGTATGAGCTGATAGTAAAAATAACCCCTTAAAAAATGCCAGTAAATCCCAGATGTCCAAAATGTATAATCCAATTTGTTGTTATATTCCAGGAAAAAGGAAAAAGGTATATTCCACTTTTTGCTTGGTAATTCCACAAGTGGAAAAATAGAAATAATCCAAAGGCTGATCTGTATTCCCAAAAAGATGGAAGAGTTATATTCCCTTTCTTAGTTCCAGATCCCCGAGAATCACAAAATGCAGAAGAAGTCCAAGTATCACTAGTTTATTCAAGCTCAAAAGAATCTTTAACAAACTTGTGGGAGCAGATGAGCGTGATACCAGACACCCCAAAAACACACCGAGGAGCTGCGATACATGGCTTTTTATCTTTTGATGGAGCTCCTCCTCTCCAACTAGATGTGCATTCCTTTTTTACTATTACTCCAAATCCACTCATTAATATTTACCTTTTATTATTTGGACATAATGATGTGAATCTCCCTCCCCTCAGACATCATGTAAATCCAATGATGACCTAAGTTCTTTCCTTTTATGGCTTCAGGATGGCATTTTTCCCCTTCCCTGTCTCAAAATGGCGTCTGCTGATTCTGTCTCTTTCTCCTAAATGGCTTCCCTGTGAGCTTTTCCAAATATGGGCTTTCCTCCTTCAGGCCTCTTTCTCAGACATGATAGATTCACCTGATCTTGGAATAGACGTCATTAGATCTGTATTTTGGCCTCATGAGAGGGAGAAACCACATTTAAAGGAAAAGTTCGGTTCCTGCAGCTTTTACATTGTTTATAGAATGAAGAACAACAATCTACTCACCCAGAAGGCTTTCCTGATGCAAACGGTGCTTCGGGAGATATTTAGATCCAAAATCGAGCAGCGGACACCGATATAATGGTAGCCTGTAGGGCATGTTAGCGCCGCTCCTAAAACTGCATTAATCGTCCAAAAACTCCTGTTTTTCACCAGTATTCCATCATGATTTCCTCCGAATGGACCGCCATTGCAGCCTGTGTCTCTCCACACAGCGCTGTGTGGCTGAACTAACCTCTGAACTGACGAAGAAGACAGAGGTACCCGGAGCGTTGCGATCGCTTCTTCATTTCTAAGAGCTCCTTATCTGTATACTGTGGCTCCAAACTGTAAGGACACCCATCATATTCAAAGTCCTCCTCCACAACATCTTCATCCCATAGATATTCATCCATTTTGCACAAAACTGGAAGAAGAAAGTTGATTTGTAGCTGCCGGTCTTCCCCTGAAGCAATGAGCCGCACTGCGCATGCGCAAAGGGCATGTAAACAGCTCGTCAGTTCAGAGGTTAGTTCAGCCACACAGCGCTGTGTGGAGAGACACAGGCTGCAATGGCGGTCCATTCGGAGGAAATCATGATGGAATATTGGTGAAAAACAGGAGTTTTTGGACAATTAATGCAGTTTTAGGAGCGGCGCTAACATGCCCTACAGGCTACCATTATATCGGTGTCCGCTGCTCGATTTTGGATCTAAATATCTCCCGAAGCACCGTTTGCATCAGGAAAGCCTTCTTAAACCAGGTATCTTCAATAACTTTGAAACAATCACCCAACAAAATATTGTGTGAAAAGTCTAACTTCTACTTTGTGAGAATCTAATATCATAACACACTTGTGAACTTATTGTATGATACCTCTAACTTGACAAGTATATATTATGACACCTCTACCTAGATAAGGCATACAGTGTCACAGTTTAACAAATACAATCTGCAAGTGAAGATTGTAGGAGGCACACATGTAGTGGAATTTTTAAGGCACCAAGATAGGTAAGACCTTTATATCATCTAAAGTAAACCTCTCAATCCAGCTTGCATTTGTAAAATTAAAAGTAAGAATAAGTAGACTGTTATCTTGAAGTAATATAACAATAAGCAAATGACAGTATATATAAAGTATCATAAAGTATCATAAAAAGATGAATCATTAATCACAACATTCATCATGAAGTCAAATACATAAATGAAGCGAAGCCTGCGAGCTAGTTCAGGCAGACAACTCGAGCAGCGCTGCTATTCACATGTCACATTCACATATCATACGTCACACTCCTTACATCAATCCTCCAATCACACTCTCCACCTCTCAATTTGGCTGTGTATTTAAACTGGGAGTTTACCCATCTCTCCCTCTGCTCGGCAAACGTCTATGCTGCCAGACACTGATTTGCTGCGTGTTCTTTCAGCTGCTCTCTCATGCGTTTGTCATCATACCTTTTGCTCCGGTGATCCTGATGTCTCTCGTCGTCTCCGATCAGTGAGTGAGTCTCAGCGGTCATGGGAGGGCGCTGGGCTTAATCCTGAAACCCCAGATTCAGTCCCTGAAGTTCGCTTTGCGAGTGAATCGGACCCGTTCGTCCTCGCCAGATCTCCCACACATCCGCAAACAACCCTCCGGATGATCCGTGCGCCGCCTCTTGGAAGAGCTCTACGCCCGTAACATCACCGAGCCAGCCGGCTTCAGCCACGAAGACGTTTTCGATTGTTTGATGATCCAGCAGAACTCCAGATTCCTTCCGGGGGGAAGGTATGCGCCAGGTAAAGCGCACTGCCATCGTCCCTCCTGAGCTGGAGCCCGGCGCTCCCAAGCAAAGCAGCCAGATTCCAGCTTCTCCACAGGCGCCTCCGCCCGGTCTGCACGAAGTTAAATCAGCGCTGAACACCATGGAAACAACGCCATGCCATGTGAGCCGCCTGGGTCCCTCTCCCGTCTCCATAGCTACGCCCGACACCTGTTGCATCCCGGTTGACGGCATACCGCAAAGGACCCTGGGATTTGCAGTTCCAATCCTGCCACGGGTTCTCAGCTCCAGCCTGTTGCTGCTGCCATTCCTGGTTCTCTAAGGAATCAAATCTGCTCGGGTAATCTCATTCTGTAATCTTTAACATTTGACACAATGATTGAATTATGTCTTCTTCAGGGTATGTTAGATCATCTGCTCGTATCATTATTTTAATCATATTTTATCTATTTTATTCATTCATCTGAGATGTTATGGTTAATCATAGACCTTATTACATAATTATTTAAAGTAATTTTATGAAACTTTGCTCTTATCTCAACAGGTCATAATATTATTTCGGTGAAGAATCTGCTGTATGGTTCTGAATTTGCATACAAAAATACAGTACGAGGTGTGAAGACTTTTCAGTAGTTCTAAGTCAGACTCAGTAATATTTATTAATCCCCAAGGGGAATTCGGTCGTTTTAGTTGCTCTCATACACACTATAGCAGTGGAAATATCTGATTAAGACATTAGAATAAAGGAGCATTAATTTAACTAAACTAAAACAAAGCAGAGTTAAAATAAAGTACAATAGAATAAATACAACCAAATGAAAAGAGAGGGGTTGTAACATGCAGTTCCTTTAAGCAATATCAACTTCCTTATGAAAGAAATAAGTAACAATTAAGTAAAGTGAGACTCTGAATGAGATGGAGGTATAATCAGTATTAACAATTAATAATTTTACAGCACAAAGGTAAAGGTAAAGCTAAGGATAGTGATCCAAGAATGTTCAAGTTCCTTACTCTGGCAGAATTTAAAGAGGCCTGTGGTGTTTGGAGACACCATTGTTAAGTAAATCTGCAACGCAGAGGAATTTGTCACCTACTTAGCTATAAGTCAGGTCTTTCCTACAGTGGTTCTCTTTTAAGGGAATATGGCTATTAAAGAGCATAATCAGCATGCTGCTAAAAAGCTGAAGGTTTTTCTTGGTTATTATCACAGAAACAAGTCCTGTTTCTCTTTTGTTAAAAAGAGAATTATTGAGTCTAAATTTACCTCTTCTTGATATGCTGTTGTTTTATACATGAGTGCCTCTGCTCAGTCTTTAAATGTTGGACAGTGTTTATCATGGAGCTCTGAGAATTATCACAAACTGTGGATTTCTGAGTCATCACTGAACTTATAATCTAAAGTCAGTTGGACTTCCTTAATTGCACGTAGACGTGGGCACTGGTATGTGTTCATTTACAAAGCATTGTTGATAAAATTGCTGACTATCTGTCCTCCTTATTAATCTTGATGGATGGATTACATAACCTGAGATCATTGAGCTTTATGCAGTTTGTTGTTACCAAAGTCCAAACTGATCTGGGAAAGGGGCTTTTAGGTTCTCTGCACCTTCTGCATGGAATAATCTGCAGACTGAATTTAAGCTGCAGAGCTCGGCATCTCTGAATGTTTTTAAATCTGCAATGAAAGCTCTGGAATACAGAGTTCTGAATGTCACAGCTTAACTGATGGCTTTTATTGTTTTTCTCTCTTATTTGTACTGTTGAGTCTGTGTTTGCTGCAGATTTGCTGATCTCAATGGGACCAACCTGGTTAAATAAAGTTTAAAATAAATAAATAAATAAATAAATAAAGAAAGAAAAAAAACATATCACTTAATAATAATAATAATAATAATAATAATAATAATAATAATAATAATAATTGAATAATTGAATAATTAAATAAATAATAACCCCTGTCTGAAAATCTTCAGTCAGCCCTGCTAGATCCAGAAATAGAGGACAGGCTCCATCAAAAGAAGTTTCAAAGGCTGCATGGTTGGTCCTTTCTCAAAATCCCCCTTCTCTATTTCAGGGTGAGCCCTATGGGGGTCTTGACAAGGAATATTCACTCTAAAATATCTCACATCTCTCAGCTCCTCAGGATACCTCAGTCTGAAGCAAACAGCCTAATTCCACCTGAATCATTGTCTTTATACTACGCTTCTGTAGATAACGCTGTGCAATCATTAATCAGCTGGGGCTGGTGCATGGCTGGGGGAAGCAGACAATACAGATGCCTTCAAGTCATTTCACTCCACTCATCTCGGTAGCATCTTTAAGCATTAAGTGGCATTCAGAGTTATTTCTCTGTTAAGTAACCTTTTGCTGTCTTAGTAGCCTTAGCACTTTACATCCTTATGAGGCTCAATGCTGAATTCTGTACATGTGAAAACTACCTTTGCTTTGCTCCACCAGCCACAGTCCAAAAGACAGAGCAGTTTTAATGAAGGCTGTTGTTCAGATCTGCAGTTTGGTCTTTGCTCTGCAATGAATGGAATAGAATTTCTTTCTTTGACTATGTTGAGTCTTTAGATTCTCTCCAGCTTTATACTGACGCTGCTCCATCTGTTGATTTTGGGGTTTCTATAATGAGTGGTTTGTAGATGTCTGGCGAACAAAATACTGACCCTCAAGGATCCTAAATCCACTGCCCTCTATGAGCTTTACCCAGTAGTGATGCTTGCTCTGAACCAGGTCTCTTTTAATCCTCAGTATGATCTCACCTTTTCTGATTTGAAAATAGAAAGGACATGTATGCCTTATCCTTGAAGCACTCAAATCTGACAGATCTCACCAATGCACTCATATCAAATTGCAAAACTAAAAATTTTTTGTCCTTTCTCTTCTATGACGAATTATCTGCATCATCATTCCCCTTCTCAACCATCATCCCCTGGTTCATCAACGGTCACAAACCTATGACGGGATCCTGGTTCTCTTCAATCTGCAAGTTTTCTGTTGAGCTATGGCCTGCCTCCTGGACACTATTCCCCTCACTTCCTGAGGACTGGTGTAACCATGACAGCATTGCTTCATCTGCCTACCTCAACACTGGAATCCCTGGCGCGCTGGTCCTTTTCTGCACATCAACGCTTAAGAGACTTCATGAGAAAGTCATCCAGTCTGCTCAAAGCTCATGAGTTCCTGCATTTAGTATTTAAAATCGTATCCACTTGCTACATAACTCTGTATTGCATATCAGGTGGTGTGCTGGGGTTAAGTATGTACCAATTCATCATGCTTGCATCTGCATTCTCTAGGTAGTATGTTCCCCTAAGCGGGCGCTGGGGGGGATGGCGACACAGCGGCTGGTGCTTGGGCCCACACATAGTAGTTCACTAGGTAGTATGTTCCCCTAAGCGGGCGCTGGGGGGGATGGCGACACAGCGGCTGGTGCTTGGGCCCACACATAGTAGTCAATAGGTAGTATATTCCTCCCAGCGGGCGCTGGGGGGAATGGCGACACGGCGGCTGGTGCCTGGGCCCACACATAGTAGTCACTAGGTAGTATATTCCTCCCAGCGGGCACTGGGGGGAATGGCGACACGGCGGCTGGTGCCTGGGCCCACACATAGTAGTCACTAGGTAGTATATTCCTCCCAGCGGGCGCTGGGGGGAATGGTGACACGGCGGCTGGTGCCTCGGCCCACACTTAGTAGTTCAATAGGTAGTATATTCCTCTCACAGCAGGAGCTGGGGGGAATAGCCACACATAGATCTCATCAGCAGTGCCAGGCTCCTATCAGTTATGTTTTGGGGGTGTTCTCATATGTTTTGCTCATCACTCCTCTATGCCTTCATGTAAACATTTCTGCAAAGGAGTGATGAGACTGGAGCCTGGACGCCAAACCTGTAACATGTATATGCAGCTACAATAAAACAATTGAACGTGAGTTGACTGACTGAAATGAAGCGAAGCCTGCGAACTAGTTCAGGCAGACAACTCGAGCAGCGCTGCTATTCACATGTCACATTCACATATCATACGTCACACTCCTTACATCAATCCTCCAATCACACTCTCCACCTCTCAATTTGGCGGTGTATTTAAACTGGGAGTTTATATGTGTATATATATATATATATATATATATATATATATATATATATATATATATACATACCTGCAGGCTCCAGGGTGTTCTCATATTTTGCTCATCACTCCTCTATGCCTTCATGTAAACATTTCTGCAAAGGAGTGATGAGACTGGAGCCTGGACGCCAAACCTGTAACATGTATATGCAGCTACAATAAAACAATTGAACGTGAGTTGTATATATATATATATATATATATATATATATATATATATATATATATATATATATATATATATATATATATATATATATATATATGTATATATATATATATATATATATATATATATATATATATATATATATATATATATATATATATATATATATATATATATATATATATATATATATATATATATATATATATTTATATATTTATATATATATATATATATATATATATATATATATATATATATATATATATATATATATATATATAAATATATATATATATATATATATAAATATATATATATACATATATATATATATATATATATATATATATATATATATATATATATAGATATATATATACACACATATATATATATATATATATATATATATATATATATCTATCTATCTATATATTTATATATATATATATACATATATATATATATATATATATCCATATATATATATATATATATATATAAAGGATGACCTCACCCTTCTGTCTTTGGTCTTCACAGCTGATGATGAGACTAAAGGAGGAACAATAGAGTGTCTCATACACAGCCATTATAAAGACTGAGGCTCTAGACAGAGCTGCAGAAACACATATCAGTCTAACTTAGAAGCAGTGTAAAGGGATGAAACCCTCAAAATGGAGGTCATGGGGTACCTGTGACAGAGTGAGGACCCGTTCAAATTCCTTTTGTTTTGTTTTATAAATGACAGGAGCCGGTGAGTTCAGACAAAGGGAAGAAGATGGCGCAGCGGATCAATGCGTACGCTTACCTGGAGTGCTCCGCCAAGTTCAACGATGGTGTGAGGGAGGTGTTCGAGATGGCCACCAGGGCTGCACTGGAGTTACAGATCAAGCAAGCTAGCAAAAAGCCAAGACAAGCACCAAGCAAAAAGAGCGTCTGTGCTCCGCTCTAGAGTTTCAGGCTGGATCTCAATCTCCTCTCGTAACCCTGAGCCCTTAAGGTGACTTCACCTGGAAGTGACTGAGTGCACAAGGCTGCTGGGGCTTGAAGTGCTATCAACAGGAATGGGACAGCTCTTTCTTTATTGTTGGCAGCATTGAATCATGCTGGAGATAAATGAAACACCAGCTTTTTTTTTTTATCTCAATGCACAGAATCACAACACCGTGTATAGACAGACTTTACACTATATACATATTTACATATGTACAGACAAATGCATATATACAAGACACATCTCACAAATGATTAAACATATTAAAGGATTCATAATGTTCAGAGTTTTCTTGCTCTTTTGTCCTCCATTCCTTTGAATGAGCTCATATAATACTCTATTTCTTCCTTGAATTGTTTAATTTTTGGTCGTTTTCTCCTGACAGTTTCTATTTCCACTATCATAAAAAATAAAACTGCCCTTTCTGTTAGTTGAACTTTGGACCTGGTCTGTGCATTACAGAGTTGCTGTACATCTAACCAAAGTGCACGGCTATTAAGACATTCAAAAAACAAATAGTTTCAATTTAATAGTTTCAGAAAACACAGCACCTCTCCACAACTCCAAAAATATCAACAACTTGAGTAGTTGGATAAATCAGGTGTAATATTTTGAATGCCACTTCCTTGATTTTATTTGTGACACAGTATTTCTGAATAAAATTGCACACAGACCTTAATTAATGTTTTCAAATTTTGAATTGCAGATGGATTGTGGTTGAGGAGTTGAGATTTGGTTCCCTAATATGTTTACTGGTACATTGTTTGCTTATTAACTGTACACCATCAGTATGAGCTCTGATGAATACTGTATGATGTCCTCCTCTCCCCCAATGTTAACAGACCATCAGGAATTACATCACACACAAGTGCAAACTATTTAGGAGTAACTGGGATTGAATATTTTAGTAACCACCAGCTGACTGCCCCAGGAGATCACTGCCATATGTCACCATGCAATGACCTCTGGGTAGTTCCCTTTCACGATGTGGATCCATCTTTCTAGAGGTAAACAGGAAGCAGGAAGTGCACCTCTTCTTCTCTGACACATTTGCAGGTAGTGGCAGAGTGACCGTTCACATGGACATCGTACCTCAGCTCTCTCCATCCACATCAGAGGAGGGTCACAGAATCTCTGCATCACGCTGTACCTCTGAGAGAGGACCACACCATAAAGACGTCCCACCATTAAGACCTACGAGCATGACGTCCTGTCATTGATTCTTCATTTTAAGCCAGTTTGGATGGAGCAACAAGCCCACTGCAGAGCATAGATGTTAGAGTTGTTGACAATATGGCACAGAATAGACCCAGACCCAGACTTGATTAGACCCTCATGGGGTAGGGAGCCTTACATAGCTCCATCAGGACTCCTCTGTTTTTTATTTGATGTTTTTGTCGTGTATGTTCATTTGTCCTTCTGTTTATTTGTTCATTAGCGAGATTACACAAAAACTACTGGACAGATTTTGCTTACATTTTCAGGAGATGTTGATAATGACCTCCTGTTAACACTGGGTGGAGCTTTGAAAAATCATATCTTTGCCATTTCTGAGCATATTCACTTCCAATTTATCAGGAAAATATGGGGTCTATGTCTCTGTCATCAAGGTAAAGTTCATCTGAATCTGATCCAGACTGATGTCACAAAAGTCATTTAAGTTTGTCTTCAGAAATCCCATTGTTGATATTCAATAATTCATTTAAAATCCAAATATTACATGAACTTCCCTAAGCTTGTGTTCATGCAGGATAACAGCCTCCATGTCTGTGCTGAGTTTGGTCTGGATCATGGTTCTGTTCTGGATCTTTTACAGGGTTTGTGGAAAAGCCGCTGCAGGAGCTGAGCTGCTTGGTAGAGGTCTGTGCTCTCTGGGTGCTCTCTAGTTAACATTTGTGACTGTGAACAAACTCTAGCAGCCATCAAAATGAAGATATAAACCTGGAGACATTTATTACACCTTCAGGAGTTTGAACATAAATCAGAAGATTTGGTGTAAAATAAAATACTTTTATTTTTAGGCTGCTTCACTCCAAAGTGAACAGTCTTAGAAAGTGAAGCAGAAAGAGGGAGATGTGTGGATATGCTGGCGTAACGCTGATTAGCTAACCTACCACTCATAACTTTGACCCCTCCTATTGGCTGAAAGTCTAATAAGTGGGCGTGTCCAATCTGACTGTGAGATCCAAGAGGAAAGTCTCAGGAAAGGTGAGAAACTCTGAACTTTGAGCTGCTGCTGACAGGTGAGCTCCTTTACTTCTGTGAATATCAGCTTAATAAGACTGACAAAGAAATGATAAAGGGTCAGGTTAGTTTATTTGTTATTACAGGAAAAGCTTTTGTGTCTGTGTGTGGTGTCAAACTGTGAAACTGTCTGAGTGGGAAATAAAATAATGTCCAAACATTGAGTAGTTCAGACTGTGTGAAGGTCACTGAAGGTGGAAGTAGTTTCTCTTGATCCTTATGTTTATTTTCTCTGATTAGAATTTTAATTTGGGTACAAACACTCAAGGGGTAGACCTCTATTGTTTTTGTGGTTTATTATTATTATTATTATCATTGTTATTATTATTATTCCCATTCTGCTGCTAAGGCTAAAATTGCTGTGAGCTGGAATTGACCAACTCACAGTAATTTCGCTAAAACATTGGAAATGATGTGCAGCAACTTTTGCCTAAATCATGAGTCAAGTCAACCACATGGTGGCGCTGTAATTAAGGCTCAAAGTTGACTTTTTGGAAAGGCCACACCCCTGACACCATAAGTCTGATTAACTTGAAAATGTTCACCCTTGTCCAGCTCAGTGTGCTCTACAAAAAAGCCTCAAGAACCCCTAAAGTCTGTTATATTAGATTTTTTGCTCATTTGAATAATTAGAAAAACACTTAAACAAATTCAACTTGGGACAGATTGACTCTATCAACGCCAGATTGGGTATATAGCTTCAAGGGACAAAATGTCAAAATGTCAAATGTGCGCATAGTGCCTGTGACGCGCCGAGTGTAACGCCCAAGGCTGGACGCAGGACCATTTTGACAAGCTGAGAGACGCGGCCACGGCAAGAGGCGGAGTAGAGAGCCGGAGCTTGTCGGACTCAGTGATGACCCGTGCAGGCAAGTCCAGCTGGAAACGAATATTTACAGAACTTACCTTCAAAACCTGTCTCCTCAGAGACTTTCACCCAAGCCTGCTCCTTTTTGTTCTGGTCTCTGTAGAGTACACACGTCGAATCGAATAGCTCCAGATGATGGCAAACAGCACAGATCAACCTCTCCTTCATCTATTAGAGGGGTTTGAGTTGAAGCAGGAGGCCGGAGTGTCACACGTCATCAAATCAATGACTTCGGGGGGGCATGTCATTGCTCATTGGCTGCTGCGGCACAGCGTCAAAAGTTCAATATTTTTAACTCGAGCGTCGAAGGCGTTTGACGCGCCAAACGTGCTGGACGCTCCAAACGCACCGGACAAACGCGTCCGACGCACCGCCCGGGGTGAATCTGCGTCCAAATGCGTATTTGCATTGACTTTTTATGTAATCTAGACGCACGTCTATGCGAATTCGTGTCTGCTGTGGCCACACCATTACACACAGGAAGAAGGTCGCTGGTTTGAATCCCTGTTGATCAGAGTCTTGCTGTGGGGAGAGTGCTCTGTTTACTCCCACAGATCAACACTTATTAGGTCCACTGGTGACTCCAACGTGCTCATGAGTGTGAGCGTGAATGGTTGTCTGTCTCTTTATGTGACCCTGTGATTGGCAGGTGGCCGGTTCAAGGTGTACCCTGCCTCTTATCCAGTGACAGATTACGTAGGAAATTTTGTTTAAGCCCATTTTGTTAGTAATTTATTCATGAAAACGTTAAAAATGATGTTTTCAGTTCCATATCAGTATTTTACATTTAAAACAAAGGTGCATGGGTTTAGGAGTCTCTGCTCTATTGGTTTGAGATCTGGTGACTGTGGGAAGTCCTCATCTTGTTGGAGAAACCAGTTTGAGATGATCTGGTTCTCTGTTCTCTGTGTCCACTGTGGTCATAAAGAGATGAACATCAGTGATGCACTGGAGTGAGAATCAGTGTACTTTAATATTCTTTAATTATTTCTTTAGATGGCTGCGATCAGAAAGAAACTGATGATTGTTGGTGATCCGTGTGGAAAGTCATGCCTCCTCATCGGGTTCAAAGACAAGACGTTCTCTGACTTTTGTTATAACACAGCGTTTGACAACTACGTGGCAGACATTGAAGTGGACGGCAAACAGGTCAGATTAAAATAATTTTCATTTTTATAGCAGGTCTTGGACACAGAGAGAAGGAGTAATGACATAGAGAGATGATGTTTCTAAATGTGGTTCATAATTTGTTAGGGAAGAAAACTTATAAAGTTTTTCTGACACAAGTGATAATTAAGATTCTGCTTATTGATCTGATTCTTCAACTATTCCTTTGTCAATTCTAATCTCGCATTGGTTTTTGATTTCCATCCCTGTATTTTGTGATCAACAGTGCTTTCGCAACATTTAGGTGTCAAAACACATTTATAATGAAATTAGTGTTATCTTTATTAATGTACAGTATTTGGCATTTTATGATAATTTGATTAGATTGATTGATTGTTCCTGAATAAAACTCTGATATCTTAACTGGTTAACTTTAAACATAGACATAGAAAATTAAAGAACAAACTAAATAAAACAAAGCACATACAACCAGTAGAAATGACCACATTAATGTTTATATTCACCTCATGTTAGAATGGACAATTGACTTAATTGAATGAATAGTTACATTATGTTTACAGTCTTGGGATATATCTTTATACTTGGTATAGTCACCCTGATACTGTGATACTTAGGGATGGAAATTCTAACAGTTCCATCTAAACAATAACATCATCAATGTTGTTGCTTATTATTTTCTTCCACCCTGTTCTGCATGCTTTACAAATTAAGGAGGTCACGCTCTCATCTCAGGCAGTCATTAAAAATACTCCAAAAATCCTGATACAGCAAGCAGAAGAGGTTAAAACTGTGGATTAATTGTTGGTAAAAAGACTCTTACTGCACAAACTCTCAGTAAGTGGAGACGCCAGCAAGTTTCAGGAGCACAGCGCTGACTATCAGGAGTGTCATGTGTTTGAAACTGTTGCCACTGAAATCCTAAAGTAAGCTGATTTTCACCACAAAGAGAATCTGCAGGAATCAATGAGGGAGTCGGATCGATAAGCAGAATCATTAATGGACTTTGTATCAATAAAGTCTCATCAGTTCTCGTTAAGGCTGATACACATCATATCACCAGATTCTAACACACGCTTATTTTTAATGACTTTAATAAAGATATGTTAGACTGATCAAACTCTGGGTGTTATTTATATGTAAAGTGTACTCAGAATACTCAGTACTGTGAGTATATTTTATGTAAAGAAGGCACTTTTTCTTCTACCAGAGTAGATTTAGAGAGCGTTACTGTCACTTGTATTTGAGGACAGTTTTAATCAGACTAACTTCTTTTATTTCAGTTTAATATTTGTTTATTTTTCCACCTCTTTCTCTAATGTATAAATGTTAATGTCTCCTAACTGACCTGCTATAGTTTCTCCAGTAGAAGCTTAGAAATTATTTGAAGTTACCTGTGTTGTTGTTGTTGTTGTTGTTGTAGGTGGAGCTGCATTTCTTTGACACAGCAGGTCTGGAGGACTACGACGAGCTGAGGTCGCTCCCCTATCCCAACACAGACGTCTTCCTCATGTGTTTCTCCATCGACAGTCGCAGCAGTTTGGGTGAGACTTCTGTCTTGTTTATCATTTTAATGAATATCATGTTTGCATTAATCCATATTAAAGATGCCTATCTTGTCTCTGCTGCAGAGAACATCCCAGAGAAGTGGGCTCCTGAGGTGAAAAAGTTCTGCCCCAATGTGCCCATAATCCTGGTAGGAACCAAGAAAGATCTGCGATATGATGAGGACACACTCAGAGAGCTGGCCATGATGAATGAATCAGGTCAGTGAGGCTTTTGGTCTCTGGAGCTGGTCTTGATGACTTCAGATGTTTGAGTGTGTGGATGGTTGTACATCAGGAGCTAAAAGTGATTTAAATGTGTGGTTATTATGATTTGATGACCATCCTGTCTGTCACGCTGAGATCAGTTAAACATATACTGTATATGTGTCTCCACCTCTAAGGAGTGACTTTGACAGGCAGTGACTGTCATGTCAACATCACTTTACTGCAGCTAACAACATCCACTCTTTGGTAGGGGTGTCCCGATACAACTTTTTCACCTCCAATATGATACCAATATTGTCACCTTGCTGCCCAGCTCTCTCTCTCTCCTCCCTTCCTTCTCCTCATCCTGCTGTGGGAGTGGTCATCTCTCTCTCCTGGTCTCTCTGACCAAACACCTGCTGCAGATAATCTCATCACCTGCACTATTTAAGCTCCTTGGAGTCACCTCTTCCTTGCAGGTGGGTTTCCTCACTTTCTGTGGTGCTGCAACTACTCATCCCTGCTCTAAGCTGTTCTCCCCCTTTACGGTTATTCTCAATGTGAAGATTGTTTTTTGATGCCTTGAGTTTTTCATAACTCTAACCTCTGGTATTTGCTTTCTTTCTCCTAGTGATCTCCAAGAGCTCTCACCCTGCCACCTTTCTTGTAAATACTCACCTTATCACTGTTCACTTCTTCATGCACTGGATGCCCCTACCCCCCCTTTCTGGTTGTGGAGCTTTAAAATAAAAACTCTGACAACTGTTCTCTGTCTCCACCTTCAGCTTTGGGTCCAAATTTAATAACTTTTGGGACTGTTCCTTAACACGGCTACGATATCAGTGGAATCATACATACTTTTATTACAAAACCCAAAACCAGGATTCTGGTTTGGCGGAGTGGTTATACAACCAGGCACCCCATATACGTTCTTCTGCCAGTCCAGGTTTGAATCCCGCCTGTGACCAGTTTGCAGAGTGTCCTCCCCTACTCTCTCACCCCCTTTCACAAGCCTATCCACTGTCTCTCTCCTATCATAAAGCCACAAAAATGCCCCCCAAAAAAACAAAAAAACAAAACAAAACCCAAAACCAGTGAAGTTGG
This sequence comes from Scarus forsteni, assembly GCA_036419115.1. Lineage (NCBI taxonomy): Eukaryota > Metazoa > Chordata > Actinopteri > Labriformes > Labridae > Scarus > Scarus forsteni. The sequence goes on from JAZDUH010000145.1 coordinate 3,310,142, forward strand.
CACGTTGTGTAAATTGTAAATAAAAACAGAATACAATGATTTGCAAATCCTTTTCAACTTATATTCAATTGAATACACAGCAAAGACAAGATACTTAACGTTCAAACTGGTAAACTTTGTTATTTTTTGCAAATATTAGCTCATTTGGAATTTGATGCCTGCAACATGTTTCAAAAAAGCTGGCACAAGTGGCAAAAAAGACTGAGAAAGTTGAGGAATGCTCATCAAACACTTATTTGGAACATCCCACAGGTGAACAGGCTAATTGGGAACAGGTGGGTGCCATGATTGGGTATAAAAGCAGCTTCCCTGAAATGCTCAGTCATTCACAAACAAGGATGGGGCGAGGGTCACCACTTTGTGAACAAATGCGTGAGCAAATTGTCCAACAGTTAAGAACAACATTTCTCAACCAGCTATTGCAAGAAATTTAAGGATTTCATCATCTACGGTCCGTAATATCATCAAAAGGTTCAGAGAATCTGGAGAAATTACTGCATGTAAGCAGCAAGGCCCAAAACCAACATTGAATGCCCGTGACCTTATATCCTCAGGCGGTACTGCATCAAAACCGCATCACTGTGTAAAGGATATTACCACATGGGCTCAGGAACACTTCAGAAAACCACTGTCAGTAACTACAGTTCATCTACATCTGTAAGTGCAAGTTAAAACTCTACTATGCAAAGCCAAAGCCATTTATCAACAACACCCAGAAACACCACCGCTTCTGGGCCCGAGCTCATCTAAGATGGACTGCTGCAAAGAGGAAAAGTGTTCTGTGGTCTGATCAGTCCACAGTTACAAAAGTCATTGGAGACTGTGGTCGTCCAGTCCTCTGTACCAAAGAGGAAAAGAACCATTCGCACTGTTATTGGCACAAAGTTCAAAAGACAGCATGTGTGATGGTATGGGGGAGTATTAATGACCAAGGAATGGAGAACTTACACATCTGTGAAGGCACCATTAATGCTGAAAGGAACACACAGGTTTTGGAGCAACATAAGATGCCATGCAAGCAACGTCTTTTTCATGGACGCCCTGCTTATTTCAGCAAGACAATGCCAAGCCACATTCTGCACGTGTTACAACAGCGTGGCTTCGTAGTAAAAGAGTGCAGGTACTAGACTGGCCTGCCTGTAGTCCAGACCTGTCCCCCATTGAAAATGTGTGGTGCATTATGAAGTGTAAAATACAACAACGGAGACCCCGGACTGTCGAACAACTTAAGCTGTACATCAAACAAGAATGGGAAAGAATTCCACCTGAAAAGCTTCAAAAATTGGTCTCCTCAGTTCCCAAACGTTTACTGAGTGTTGTTAAAAGGAAAGGCGATGTAACACAGTGGTAAAATGACCCTGTGACAACTTTTTGCATTGTGTTGCAAATTCTAAGTTAAGGATTATTTGCAAAAGAAAATAAAGTTTCTCATTTGGAACATTAAATATCTTGTCTTTGCTGTGTATTCAATTGAATATAAGTTGAAAAGGATTTGCAAATCATTGTATTCTGTTTTTATTTGTGATTTATACAACGTGACAACTTCACTAGTTTGGGGTTTTGTACTTTGTAGTCAACAACGCTCATCACACAGCCCCCACCATCCTGTGCACAGCCCTCACAGTTTCCACACCCACTGTCCTTCCAGCACCAATCCCCACTCACCCATGCCCCGCGCTGTTCAAACTCTCCTCCAGAGGTAGGATAACTGAGCATGTCAGGAGACGCTGCTCTGGTCTGCAGTGGATGAGGAAGACCGGCATACTCGTGTGTTATAGCATCATTCCGGTCTGTGTCTCGTTCTCTGTGCGTCCTTCAAAGTCTGCACCAGTCGACGACGGATTACCTGGGGCATTTTTTCTGTGTGGGAATTTTGAGAGAATAAAGAATTACTTTATTAATCAGCAGTAAAGTGTTTCACATGATGGCATCAAACTGGTTTGATGGAACAAATAAACATCTGATTCATCCCACACTCATTCGCTGATGTCAGTAAAAGGTACAAATATCAGTCACTAAGGATGTTAAATTGATGCTGATGTGCATCCCTAGTTTCTATAATGTAACAGCTTTGCTCTGGAATCTTACAGATTTAAAAGTCACACATTCGTGGAAATGATGATACATTAAAAATGTTCAGTGTCAAACATACTTATGAACATTTTATTAAGCAGCAGTGAATCAAATTCTCGTTGTTAATCATCTCAGTAAATATCGTGTCATTACCTCTTTTCTAACCAATCACTGCTCTTCTTCCTTTTGTTTGTTTTATAAATTACAGGAGCCGGTGAGTTCAGACGAGGGGAAGGAGATGGCACAGCGAATCAATGCGTATGCTTACCTGGAGTGCTCCACCAAGCTAAACGACGGCGTGAGGGAGGTGTTTGAGATGGCCGCCAGGGCTACACTGGAGTTTGAGAGTCCAAGCAACAAGTGGTTCTGCCCTCTGCCCCACAGTTTCAGGTCGCTCTGGTTAAATTTATGGGCCAGTTGTGGGACAAAAGAGAAAACTCAACCAGACCAAATGGACAAAACAGAGGGTCAGATAGAAAAATAAACCAAACACTGAAGTCTCATTAAAGATTGAAGCTTTGCTATCTGACCTCCAGAACATATGCCAAGAAAAAAATGTCCTCTGTAAAAATGTGTTGATGACCCCTGCTGCACATGTGAGGCAGACAAAATGACAGATCTTGATTTTATTGTTTCTTTTACTTTGGATAATTTGATGTGCACGAGTCCCACATCTTTATTGACATCCTTTCTATCTTAATAATCGTTATCTTTACTGTTATTACTGTTCCACTGAAATACTATGAAGTACACAGACATCTGCTGATCATTAATTTATTTTACTGGATATTTGTAAAAACTCCATGATTATTGTCATTGTTACCTTTTCATCTTCTTTTAATCACTTTTCTGCCTCTCTGTGAGGCACTTTGAGCTAAAATTGATGTTATTATTTATATAAATTAAAGCTGAATGTTAGATTATTTGATGTTGAGTAGTTCCTTGTTGTAAAGTATCAGAATGGGCTGGTGAGCTCCTAAAATAATCCAGATGAACATGAGACTGTGTTCTCTCAGTAAAGCAGATATTTGACTTAAAACCACAAAAGGACACTGAAGTATGTTCAGAGCTTTAGTGCTGTTGAAGCCACAGATCATTAAAATAAATTTGTTTTATCAGTTGATAAAGTAAAGTATCAGAAATTCTATAATGTAACTGGTTTTAATCTGAACTGACCACGTGGTCCAGCATCCCCGGGTACGTCTGCTTCATCTGTGAGCACCGTGTGAGCCACATGCCGACCTCAGCGCTCTCACTCACGGTGTAACTGTTCACATGGACATCGTACCTCAGCTCTCTCCATCCACATCAGAGGAGGGTCACAGAATCTCTGCATCACGCTGTACCTCTGAGAGAGGACCACACCATAAAGACGTCCCACCATGAAGACCTACGAGCATGACGTCCTGTCATTGATTCTTCATTTTAAGCCAGTTTGGATGGAGCAACAAGCCCACTGCAGAGCATAGATGTTAGAGTTGTTGACAATATGGCACAGAGTAGACCCAGACCCAGACTGGACTGGACCCTCATGGGGTAGAGAGCCTTACACAGCACCATCAGGGCTCCTCTGTTTTTATTTGATGTTTTTGTCGGTGCATGTTTATTGAAACCAGACTTTTTTTTCAACATGCTGTCAGTGGTGACATCTTGTGGATGGAGAGGAGAAATGCGGTGATTTTGACAAATAGTGCATTAGATTAGAAGATTAGAAGATCGCTGACTACACCTTTAAAGACTTTGATTTAGCGATGAAGCTCCAAGCATCAGCTCCTGTTTGGTGTCACAGGTTAATCAGATTTTTGACTACAATCAAAATAAACCTGTAAAGTTGGCAAAGTGTCTCCAGAAGAACTGAACCTGGTTTGAAGAGTGTTCGGTCCAGATACTGGTCTGATCCAGATGTGACTCCTGAATACTCTCTTTGCAGTTTGTATCTTTATGTTCAAGACTCAAAGCCTCTACTAAACTAAAACTGATCTGTTCTTTCTGAGGTGACAGTCTATTGTGTTAAAACAGATGTGAAGCAAATACATTTTATTCTTTGATTAGTGATAATTCTGATTAATGAAAGTGGAACTTTAGTAATGAATATGTGCATTGTTTATTTTACCCAGATCACAGTAAAAATATGGTATTTTATGGCCAATTCGTGTGTCAAAATAGCAGCATAAATCTGTTGATATCTTAATCTTCTTAATGGATCTTAATCCATTAATATTGTGCGGCCACTGCTCATGTTGCACAATAGGGCAGATTTATAGAAATTAAGAAGGAGCTGATAATTCACTACAAGTCTATTAATAAAGTTTATTAAGAAGAGAGACAGCAAATAACATTCATCTGAAAATGCCTCTAAAGAATGTGACATATATATATTGTGTCAATAAAAATTATGCAATATTGTTTCTCCCAATATTATTCCTGCCCCACTGCCAGGCCATCAACAGAGACGATTCCCTTTGAAACCATAATGATAAATATTTATTTTAGAAGATAAATTTCCTTAAATTACTTTGGGATATTGAGTAATAATCAATGAATGAAACATGAGAAACTTTAAATTAACCAAAGAATCTTAAAAATCTGCTATTACTCTTTGGAGACGTGGTTCATTATTTTATTTCTTTCCACTCCTTTAATGTGTAAATGTATTTAAAATGTATTTCTTATATGTTTATAACTGATCAGTGTTTTATTTTTTTAACCTTTTCACATATACATATAATAATCATTTTAACTCATATCACAGAAATTCCACTGTATCAAGAAAAAACTAGTTTATCACACATAAAGCAGGTTTGGTGTAAAATACAGGACTTTTTAATGTTCAGGCTGATTGGCTACCCGACAGCTCAGTCATAATTTTGACCCCCTCTTATTGGTTGAAAGTAAAGAAGTGGGCGTGCCCAACCATATGTCCTTTCTGGGAGCGCGAGGCCACAGACAGATGTTTGTAAATATCTGTGGGCGAGGCTGTGAAGTCCAACAGGAACAAGTCAAGAAAGGCGAGTACCTGATAGAAAATGGTTAAAAATCGTTTTTTAATCTGCTCTGTGAATGTTTATGGTGGTTTGTCTGTTTGTTAAAGATTGTTTTAGATGAATGAAATGTGTTTAGGTGTTTTAATGTGGTGTGAGTGGTGTGACAGGAGGCCAAGTGTCCAGAGAAAGTTAGCAGCTCCGTTATCCCTCTGATGTGCAGCATGGATCAACAGAGACCCGGCTCAGTTTTTACTGTCTGAATCTTTGAGACACATTAATGTCAGCATTCAGCCTTCAATGTATTCCTCTAATAACCTGTTCTTTATCATCTTATATCCTTATTTTATTACTGCCCTCCTTACTTTGTGAGTAAAACACCTTTTATTAATCTCCACCCCTCTATTGGATCAAAAATGACCCATATCCTGTATCCTGTCTTATTTAGTTCATGACTGAGTGTTTCAGTCATATTTCTTGATGAATTAATGTATTTTATTAGTAAGTATAACAAGTTTGTACTAAATTACTCCTTATTGTTTTGTGGAAATCATCATTTTTATTTTCCTTTCCTTCTTTAATGAACAATGACACCTTTTGTATTTCTAAAACTAAGTTTAGAAATACAAAATAAGTAAGTAATAAGTAACTAATTAGTAAATCTAAGCGTTACCTCGTTATATTATAGTGAGGGAACGTGAAGGAGAGTGGAGGAGAAGTTAGAGGATCAGGAGAGTGGTGGTCACATCTGTTTAGTTTGCAGTGGTGATGATCTGTCTCTTTAGGGCCGTTAATGAAGAAAACACTCAAACACGAAATGTTGTTCATGTTTTAGTCCAGAAAAAGAAAAAGAAGCTCTGTGTGATGCCTTCAGTAAGACGAGGAAGTTCTCCAAATACAATGTAGTCAAAGCGATAAGTATTTTGAATAGGGGAGACCGGGTGTGGTTATAACATGGAAAGAGTTGAAACACCACCAATTCCACAAATCAGGGAGAAGATAGGAGTCATGTGATCACTTCCTCCCCATTCATACTGTATAAGTAACATAAAAGTGATGAGTAACCTGAAAAGTTACTTTTCATAGAGGGTAACTAAGTTAAGTAACAAACTACTTTTTTCAGAAGTAACGAGCAAACACTACTTTTTAAAAGTAACTTCCCCAACACTGGTCGGCACAATATTCTTCCCACAGAAATGACAAGAGCGATAAGGTTTTGTTTTTTTTTTTTGACTATTTGAATAAAACAAACACAAAAGTTTTATTAGTGAAAGTATAATCAGTAACTCAGCACAAGTGTGAGCAGTTCATACGACAACGCTCGGAGAAAAGTTAATCCGCTGTAGTGTGCATGCTGGTTCAGTAGATGGCGGTGTAGGTCTCCAGAGAGGCAGCGCTGCTACAACAAACAAACAAAGAAGAAAACCTTTCACAAACAACAATGGCGAATAGACGCACAGAGAAGCAGGAGTTTCTTTTCTGGACAACAAATCAGTTCGGACAACAAATCTGTCTTGATAGTTTCATCTGGATAACAAACTGAGCATGGTAAGACCATGGATGTATTATGAGAACTGGATACCAGACCTCCCCTCTGGCGGCACGCCGATTTTTCCCAGTGGCCACTCGTGGTATTGCAACGAAAAATCCCCACTGGGCCCAAAAAGAATTTTTCCCATAGGCGGCAATAGTAAAAGAGACGGCTGTAAAACTGTTGACAGGACATCTCCAGCTATAAACACGGTCAATTACTGATCTTTGTATTTTATATTTTTAAGACTTGGACTTTTGATAGGTCAAAAAGTGTTCAAAAGGCTAGAAAAGCCAGAGGAAAGTCACTATCCCTCTGATGACGTCACAGCTGTACACATGCACTCTCAAAGCGCGGTCATGCTGTGTCTCGGGAGCGAGGACGCCCGCTAACTTCTTTTAGGCTCTTTGGTCCAAAACTGTTCTGAAAGTTGAGAAAACGACTAAACGGTGAGTTTCTTTTTGACATCGAGTGACTTAACACGTGTATTATCTCAGAGTTAACTATCACTCGCTTGATAGTTGTGGTTTGTAAACGTATTGAGACTTTATATTTCAATTAAATCCACGTCCACGTATCTTGACTGTACTTACATTGGACTGCTGTGTATGGGATAATATACAATGAAATAAAGAATTAAGTAAGACACATTTTACTAACACGATGGTCCTACATCACAGGTATATATTCAGTTTAAAGAAAGTTTGAAAAAAACATGCCCGAATAACTGCAGCTAATGTGTGTCAGGGGATCACGGAGTGTGTTGGGTAGATGGATCTTTATTCGGAATAAATGTAAATTTATTAATTGTTTTATAAAGATTACATTTAGATAATGTAAGTTTTAGACTGTAAAAATAATAATAAAGGAGAGACTAAATAAAACGAAAAACTTTGCTTGAATAAATTGATAAAGTACAATAAAGATCAATAACAACACAATTGTCATGTTCCAGTTGATTAAATAAGATTTTTAATTTTTAATTTAAGATTTTTCTCTCAACAGAGATGGAGGTAAAGGGGCATCACTCCAGGGAAAAGAGTGAACATGGGCTGAATGTGTCCTGCAGCTGTGGAGGATGGTTTAATAAACAAGTTTCATTAATGACAGTATGGTGGTCATTCTGATTTATCTAATGTATCTGTCATATTTCATGTATCACTCATGTATTACACCATTAACTCTATTCAAATAAGATAATCTTAATAAAATACAAACTTTTTTGGCCTACCTAGAACATTGGCAGTTTTTTGTGAGAATAATTCATTAATAATTAACATGAATAACATTTTTTCAGTAAGAATCAAAAACATTTTTTAAACATTTCATTATATTGTGTTTTTATTTTGATTTCTTACATTTTTTATGCCATTCATATTTTATAGAAAATAAAATATAACAAATATAACCTGTACCCCATATCATTATGTATAAAAAAAATAACTGTTTCAGATAACATTCTATCTTAAAGATTTAAGGCTGGGAACATACATGGAACAGGCTTTCATTTAACATGAGTATTTAACCACTTTAAAGTGAACATCTTAACTGAAGTTATCATTAGAAATGGACAAATCAAACAAAACTTACCATTTATATGAGTGTGTGTGGCTTAGAGGTCTTGGATAATTTACTCCTAATGTTATTAATGATAATCATGTATTTGTTTATTTCATAGCCTAAATTTTAGGTCACATTAGTTCACTTTTAGTTCAGTAGTTCCATCACACTGTTCACTCCCAATGCTGTCTGTGTTTGAATAAAGTACATTTTTTAGAACTTTTATTACAAATGTAGTATTTTGATTTATTCAGATAAAATATGAGTGATATTCCTGAAACATCACTATCATTGACAGTTTTACTGACATACACTGGTGTCTACCTATTTTCTGAGTGTTTCATGACAGTGACACCATTTTGAATCCCAGACAGAAAATAGAGACCAGGACAATATGGCCTAATAATAAATACATAACTAAATACATAAATATAAATGTGACCCACATACAGTATTCATTAGAACAAGCAATTTGTTTATTCAAGAAATTAAAAGAAAAACTTCTTGTGTACCAATTTGATTCTTCTCATAAGTTTAATACAATTGATAAATCTTATTTTTTTTTTTTACTTTTACTGCTTAAAATCTTTTCCACATCTTCCTAATTAACCACAGATATATAGTTTTTAAGTACTTTTCTGTATTTAATGTTTTTATTTTTTTGCCATAAGCTCTCTGTTGATCAAGAAAACACAGACAGAGCCAATTTGACCTCTGATGACTTGAACTTTGCCTCAAGGGTTAACAAAGTAGATAAAAACTCTAAATGAACAGAACATTATCAGAGAAGCCAGTCTTAATCTGGGACTCATCCCCGGGTTCATCCATGGTTCATCTAAAGACTATCCGATTGCCTATCAGAAAAATATAATGAGAAATGAATGGGTAACACAAGGACTTTATGCATTACAAAGAACAGTATGACACTTACAGCGAAAGCCTCATTAATATGTCCATGAAAAAAGGTAACATCTTTGAAGCATCATTGAAAGTTAATCTGATAAGCAGTCATCTCTCGCGTATGGGATTAATAAAATGAAAGAACAACTGATCTGGCTGATGGACTGTTAAAATCCACGACAGTTTTTCTGTTGTTTAATCCCATGATTTAGAAAACGGTCAGCTATAGAAAGTCATCAAGTTAAAATCACTCGTCTTACTCTCTTATTTTAAAGTCTTATTACGTATATAATGTCATTATATCACATCGTAGTCGGATCATGTGCTCTAAAACTCATTATTTGAGTTTGTACATCTCTCATACTGTAAATTTCACCCGCGGTAGATTTTTATCGTGGCCGCGCGTCACTTCATTAAGACCGCGCTTCGCTCGTTCCCATTGACGTGAAGCATTATGGGAGATGACTTTACTGCGCTTGCTCTATGGGCCCCATACCAGGAAGTAAACCCGGAAGCCAGAAACTTTTTCGGCGTATGTGCTGGGTGAGCTGCTCCCATAGAAATGAACGGGCGCCATTTTTCCGTCCGGCATCCAGTTAAAATAATACATCCATGGGTAAGACGCTCACACGTTACTCAGCAGACGGCCAAAGCGGTTGTTGTTCCTGGTATGCACACGCAGCCTTCATCTGAAAGAGTACTGCGCATGCGATGACGGATACGAGTTTACATGGAGCTGAATGGAGAGCGTAATCAATCGTTTTAGAAACAAACACAATGCGTTCTCATCGAAACACAAGGCAACCAAAAACTTATCAGATTTGACTGTTTTTGGCGTCATGTAAACGCAGCTTAAAACAGAGGTGGGCTCAGGAGTCTCTGCTTTATTGGTTTGAGATCTGGTGACTGTGGAGGTCACTGCAGTTCAGTGAAGTCGTCGTCTTGTTGGAGAAACCAGTTTGAGATGATCTGAGTGCCGTGGTGTGTTCTGTCCTGTTCTGCTGGAAGTCTCCAACAGAAGACGAGTCCACTGTGGTGATGAAGAGATGTGAGAATCAGTGTGATCACTGTACTTTAATATTCTTTATTATTTCTCTAGATGGCTGCGGTCAGAAAGAAACTGGTGATTATTGGTGATGGCGGGATTGGAAAAAAAAGCCTCATCCTGATGTTCAGCACAAATCAGTTCTCTGAAGTTTCTTTGCCCACAGTGAAGGAATACTACGGAGCAGACATAGAAGTGGACGGCAAACAGGTCAGATTAAATAATTTTCATATTTATAGCAGGTCTTGGAAACAGAGTGAAGGAGTGATGACAGATCAGAGAGATGATGGTTCTAAATGTGGGTCATATTTTGGTATGGAAGAGAACTGATAAAGTTTTTCTGATAGATTCTGCTTAATGATCAGATTCTTAACTGGTATTGGTTTTTAATTTCCATCACTACGTTTTGTAGTTGACAGTTCTTAGCAACACTTAAGTGTCAAAATGGCGGCAACTGCAAATTTGTTGTACTTTATTAATTTGGTCCAATGTTAATATACACTGTATTGTCAAAAGTATTCACTCACTCATCCAAATAATCAGAATCAGGTGTTCCAGTCTCTTCCATGTCCACAGGTGTATAAAATCATCACCTAGGCATGCAGACTGCTTTAACAAACATTAGTGAAAGAATGGGTCGCTCTCAGGAGCTCAGTGAATTCCAGCGTGGAACTGTGATAGGATGCCACCTGAGCAACAAATCCAGTGGTGACATTTCCTCACTCCTAAATATTCCACAGTCAACTGTCAGCTGGATTATAAGAACGTGGAAGTGTTTGGGAACCACAGGTGGCCTTCAGATTAGCTCAAGAACAGTGCAGAGAGCTTCATGGATGGGTTTCATGGAGTGGTGTAAAGCAGTGGCTCTCAACCTTTCAAAGTCACCCCCAGTTTAACGCTCAGTACTGTCCGCGAATCCTCCCGAACACAATGAAAATTCGCTGTCCGCAGACTGCTGAAACAACACATCAATAAAACGATGTCGGATATATACAACAAATCAGTAATTGATTTTGAGTAATAAAATGCCTGTTTGAGACCAATCACTTGTTGTCCTTAACGTCCGGGTCGACGCCACATTAATTTTGCGCATTTATATTTTTCCTAAATGATTTGGCGACCCCCAGAAATCATCTTGCGACCCCAATTGGGGTCGGGACCCCAAGGTTGAGAATGGCTGGTGTAAAGCACGCCGCCACTGGACTCTAGAGCAGTGGAGACGCGTTCTCTGGAGTGACCAATCACGCTTCTCCATCTGACAATCTGATGGACCAGTCTGGGTTTGGAGGTTGTCAGGAGAACCATACTTGTGGGACTGCATTGTGCCAAGTGTAAAGTTTGGTGGACGGGGGATTATGGTGTGGGGGTGTTTTTCAGGAGCTGGGCTTGGCCCCTTAGTTCCAGTCAAAGGAACTCTGAATGCTTCAGCACACCAAGACATTTTGGACAATTCCATGCTCCAACTTTGTGGGAACAGTTTGGAGCTGGCCCCTTCCTCTTCCAACATGACTGTGCACCAGAGCACAAAGCAGGTCCATAAAGACATGGAGGACAGAGTCTGGTGTGGATGAAGTTGACTGGCCTGCACAGAGTCCTGATCTCAACCCCATAGAACACCTTTGGGATGAATTAGAGCAGAGACTAAGAGCCAGGCCTTCTGGTCCAACATCAGTGTGTGAGCTCACAAATGCTCTTCTGGAAGAATGGTCAAAAATTCCCATAAACACTCCTAAACCTTGTGGACAGCCTTCCCAGAAGAGTTGAAGCTGTTATAGCTGCAAAGGGTGGACCCACGTCATATTGAACCCTGTGGATTAGGAATGGGATGTCACTTAAGTTTATATGCGAGTCAAGGTGAGCGGATACTTTTGGCCATATAGTGTATGTACTGTTAAGGAGGGAAAGATCTAGGCTCATTTGTATAAAGGTTAACTGCTTCCAAGATAAGGTCAGGACACAGTAAGGAGAGAAGGCTCAGTGTTTCTTCTGTAGAGTGCAGCTTTATTACTGACACACAGGCACGAGGCAATTTAGCTCTAAAATAACAATAAACAATAATAAACAACAGTACTATCATCTCTGGGCAGCAGGGTGGTGCAGCAGGTAGTGCACGTGCCTCACTGCAAGAAGGTTCGATCTCCGGATCGGTCAGGTGCCTTTCTGTGTGAAGTTTGCATGTTCTTCCTGTGCATGTGTGGGTTCTCTCCAGGCACCCTGGCTTCCTCCCACAGACCAAAAACATGCTCATTGGGTTAATGGGTGACTCTAAATTGCCCTTAGGTATGATTATGAGCGTGAATGGTTGTCTGTCTCTCTATGTGGTCCTGCAATTGACTGGCGACTGGTTCAGGGTGTACCCGGCCTCTCGCCCGATGACAGCTGGGATAGGCTCCAGGCTCAGAATAAAAGTACTGTGGGTATGTTTTATGTAAATAAAGTGCTTTTGCTTTTACTCAAGTTAAAGATTTATAGAGTGTTACTGTTTATTGTATTTGAGGACAGTTTTTATCAGACTAACTGTTCTTTTATTTCAGTTTAATATTTGTGTATTTTTTCCACTCCTTGGTCTAAAATGTTTCCTAACTGACAGCAAGGAGGGATTTTTCCTCGCTGTAATTTGTTAATCATTAGTCGTGATAAGATTCTCCCTCATCCACAAATCCCCCTCAAGGCCCACGCTGTGCCAGTCTTTAAGAGTTACCTGTGTTGTTGTTGTTGTAGGTGGAGCTGTATCTCTGGGAAACAACGATTCAGAACTACTACGACATCGTGCTTCTAAACCGCTATCCAGACACAGATGCCATCCTCATGTGCTTCTCCTTTGACAGCCCCGACAGTTTGGGTGAGATATCTGCCTTGTTTACCTTTTTAATGAATATCATGTTTGCATTAATCCATACTGAAGATTCATCATGTCTCTGCTGCAGACAACATCCCAGAGTTGTGGGTGCCTGCAGCTAAACAGTTCTGCCCCAACGTGCCAATAATCCTCGTAGGAACCAAGAAAGACCTGAGAAACGATGAGGACACACGCCGAGAGCTGGCCAAGATGAAGCAGGTCAGTGAGGCTTTGGGTCTCTGGAGCTGGTCTGGATGCCTTCAGATGTTTGAACGTGTGGATGGTTAAACATCAGGAGCTCAAAGTGCTTTAGATGTGTGATTGTTATCATTGATAATCATATATCGTATATGTCTCTTATAAAGTCTCTTCTCAGAACACTGACAAAGAGACTGTCAGTGTTTTTTGCTCCTCTTCTGATGATTCATTTAGTTTGTTTAGTTTTGATCGAGGAACCGCTAAAGCAGCATCTGTGCTAATCTCTTCATGAGTCCAAGTTAACAGGCGGCTTTAGCCTCTTTGTCTTTAAGCCATTGCTCACATGTTCAATCATTTTCAAATTTCTCTGTAAAGCTGCCTACATCGAATGATCTGGGCGACCACTCTACATGTAAAGTCAATGTGCCATGTCTTTTTATTTGATTTATAAATCACAGGTGCCAGTGAGTTCAGAGGAGGGGAAAGAGATGGCGCAGCGAATCAAGGCGTACGGTTACCTGGAGTGCTCGGCCAAGTTCAATGATGGCGTGAGGGAGGTGTTTGAGATGGCCACCAGGGCTGCACTGGAGTTCAAGAGACCAAGCAAAAAGAGAGTCTGTGCTCTGCTCTAGAGTTTAAGGTCACTCTGGGTAAATCTGAGGGGCAGTCGTGGTACAAAGGAGAAAAGTCAAACCAGGTCAAAGGGCAAAACAGAAGGTCAGATGGAAAAATGGACCTAACACTGAAGTCTGAAAAGAAAAAAATGCCCTTGTACAAATGTACAAGCCTGGAGGAGATAAAGGCTTGGATGAGTGAAAATTTCCTACAGCTGAACAGCTCCAAAACAGAGGCCATCCACATTGGCACTCCACACCAGCTCCATTCCTCAGTCATTTCTTTGTCTCCTTTCTCGGGTACAACTTTCCCCTCTCTCCCTCCGTTACTAATTTGGGTGTCAGGTTTGACCCCCATCTTAGCTTTAACCATCATGTAAATCACATCTGCAAAACCTCCTTCAAACTCCGACCATCTCTCTCCCGTCACCTCCAGGCTGGACTGCTGTAACGCACTCCTCATCGGGATCCCTGGCAGGAGCCTCAAAAGGCTTCAGTACGTTCAGAACAGCGCTGCCCGGGTCCTGATGAGGGATCGTAAACATGACCACATCACCCCCATCCTTTGCACTCTGCACTGGCTACCCATTCACCTCAGCATTAAATTTAAAATACTCCCTCACACCCATCACTGTCTGCACGGTGCAGCCCCCACTACCTCACTGAACTCCTCCACCCACACACTTCAGCCAGAACCCGGTCAGGCCAACTGCACTGTCTGCGCCCGCCCAGGACTCGGCTCAGGACCATGGGCCGCAGGGCTTTCCAGGCTGCTGCTCCCCGTCTGTTGAACGCCCTCCCCGACCACCTCAGGGCTCCACAGACGGTGGTCTCTTTTAAAAAAGGACTAAAAACCTTTTTATTTCGTATTGCTTTTCCTGATTGACATTGTTGTTATTATTGACGACTGCTTTTACTGTTTTTATTGTATTTATCGTTTTTATTGTTTTCTTGACTGTGCACTTTGAGATTTGCCCGCAAATGTAAAGTGAGTAATAAACAAAATCCATTATTACTATTATTATAAATGTGGTTGATGACCCTTGGTGCACATGTGAGGCAGACAAAATGACAGATTAAGCCTCATCTTATAAATCTAGCAAACTTGAAGGTGCTATGAGGAGAATCTATTTCCAGCTACATTAAGACTCTGCTACCCATGAGCACACGCGGCGACTGTCGTAATGCTGCGTTCCAGTAACATCTGAACTGGGAGTGACATCATCTCCAACTTATCTGTGTTCCAGTTGAAGTTGGAAAAAAACGTGCTGATCTACCAGGCTATTGTTAGCTGTTGTTCGCACGCCCTGCGTTGTATGAAGAATGTGATTATCACTATGGCAGCATTTTCATAAGTATAAGTCTAACAATACTATGTATACAGCTGATCTAGAGCGACACACCCCAGTCAGAAGTGACAATAAATGGATTATTACAGGAGCTAAATAACTGTTCACACTGGGGGCGTCCATCTTCCATTGTCAACTCGGGGGTGGCGAGGTTTCACCGAGTTCCCAGTCGGAAATTCAGACTTCGGTGGGCGTCTCAGTTGCAGTTTCCTCCTCGGGACTTGGAAATTCCTACTTCTGACTACAACTGGAACGCAACAAAAGACGTGACCCAAGGTACATAGCAATATTTTTTGGTGTGTGACAACAAGCAGTTTTTGGAAAACTTAGTATTGTAGTTTTGTAGCTGGCTATATATCTCTACTTACAGCCTGGTGCTCTAAGACGTGTCTGAATAATATAAATTTGTTCTAGTTTTAATTGTCTTGTTCCTGAAGTTGAGTATCCAGGCCAGTCAAACAGAAAACAAAGAAAAAATCACAACATGGGTGACGACTGTGGCGCTGGTGGAGGTCTGTGCTCTCCGAGTGCTTTTCTAGTTGTTATTGTTACCTTTTCAATCTTTTTTTAATCATTTTCTGCCTCAAAACACAAACAGACACTATAAATTAAAACAGGACAAATAATAGATGGATAGATAGATAACCCCAAACCAACCAGCAGAAATTACAACATAAATAATTACAGCACAGGCCAAAAGTTTGGACACACCTTCTCATTCAATGTGTTTTCTTTATTTTCATCACTATTTACATTGTAGATTCTCACTGAAGGTATCAAAACTATGAATGAACACATATGGAATTATGTACTTAACAAGAAAGTGTGAAATAAATGAAAACATGTCTTATATTCTAGTTTCTTCAAAGTATCCACCCTTTGCTCTGATCACTGCTTTGCACACTCTTCATTCTCTTTATGAGCTTCAACAGGTAGTCACCTGAAGTGGTTTTCTCTTCTCAGGTGAGCCTTTCCAGGGTTAATTAATGGAGTTTCTTGCCTTATTAATGGGGTTGGACCATCATTTGTGTTGTTCAGTAGTTAGGTTGATGCACAGCGGACAGCCCTATTAGACAACTGTTAGAATTAATATTATGGTAAGAGCCAGTCAGCTAAGTTAAGAGAAACGAGTGGACATCATTACTTTAAGAAATGAAGGTCAGTCACTCTGAAAAATTGCAGAAACTTTGGATGTGTCCCCAAGGGCAGTCGTAAAAACCATCAAGGGCTACAACGAAACTGGCTTACATGAGGACTGCTCGAGGAAAATAAGACCAAGAGTCAACTTTGCTGCTGAGAAAGAGTTCATCTGAGTCACCAGCCTCAGAAATCACAAGTTAACAGCAGCTCAGATTAGAGCAGCCTGCAGCGACATGCTATCCCATCTGGTTTGCATGTAGTTGGACCAATTATTTATTTTTCAACAGGACAATGACCCCAAACACACCTCCAGGCTGTGTAAGGGCTATTTGACCAAGAAGGAGTGTGATGGAGTGCTACTCCAGATGACTGGCCTCCACAGTCGCCGGACCTGAGCCCAATTGAGATGGTTTGGGGTGAGCTGGACCACAGAGTGAAGGCAAAAGGGCCAACAAGTGCTCAGCATCTCTGGGAACTCCTTTAAGACTGTTGAAGACCATTTCAGGTGACTACCTGTTGAAGCTCATAAAGAGAATGACAAGAGTGTGCAAAGCAGTAATCAGAGCAAAGGGTGGAAACTTTGAAGAAACTAGAATATAAGACATGTTTTCATTTATTTCACACTTTTTGTTAAGTACATAATTCCACATGTGTTCATTCATAGTTTTGATACCTTCAGTGAGAATCTACAATGTAAAAAGTGATGAAAATAAAGAAAACACATTGAATGAGAAGGTGTGTCCAAACTTTTGGCCTGTGCTGTGTATTGTTATTATGTTTTGATTATGATAGAATTGGAGCTGTAAAGTGGTATAAGGGAAATTAAAAATTATTAACCCTGATCTCAGGTTAAGCAACAGAGCCTTTGTCTTTCTGTCCACATGTGAGTATCTTATCAAATCATTTATAGATGTAACTGAGCCCTGTGTCTCATGCTGCACATGTCAGGGCAGGTAAAGGGGAAAAGTCTGTGGTATTCTTACATAAACTGAAAGAGCTGACTGAGCTCGCACTGGCCTAACAAAGTATTATTGCATAAAGAAATTTGAGCTAAATGTATGAAATGATTTATATAAATTAAGTTTCCTTGATTGATTGTTTGATACTGAGTTGAAAAGTGTTGTAGTTCCAGAATGGGCTGGCACACTCCTGAAAATAATTCAAATCAGATATACATGTCAGAAACTGTGCTCTCTTAGTAAATCAGCAATTTTTACTTCAAACCATAACAGGATACTGAAATATGTTTAGAGCTTTACTACTGTTGATGCCACAGGTCATCAAAATAAATTTGTTTTAGCAGTTAATAAAGTATCAGAAGTTCTATAATCTATTTGTTTTGGATCTGAACTGACCATGTGGTCCAGCATCAGTGAGCATCATGTCACCCACATGCTGGTCTCACTCACAGTGTAACACCTCTCATGGACGCCGACTGCAGCTCTGTCCATCCATGAAAATAAAAAGTCATGGTAGTGACAGACTCATGGATGCTCATACCTGAAATCTGTCCCCACCACATTTGTCTCTGTTGTTTATAAATTAAAGGTAAGCCTCTTGAGATGTAGCATCTCATTTTCAAGAGGGATATCATGTCTATGTGGTGCTAAAAATGAAAATTCAACTTTAATAATTGAGTGTTATTGCACCTCCCTACAGTCAGCAGTTTGAACATAAAGCAGAAGCTTTGGTGTGAAATAAGAAACTTTATGTTAAAAGTACACAGCCTATCAAAGTGAAACAGAAAGTGGGGATATACAGGTATCTATATTAATTGGCTAGCATATAACTCAATCATAATTTCAACCCCTGCTATTGGTTAAAACTATAAGAAGTGGGCGTGTCCAATCTGTGTGACACTGACTTTGAGGTCCAAGAGGAGCAAGGCAGAAAGGTGAGTACCTCTGATAGAAAGTGGTTAAAACTCATTTTTAATCTGCTCTGTGAATGTTTCTCTGTTTGTTAAAGATTGTTTTAGATTAAGGAAATGTGTTTAGATGTTTTAAAGTTGTGTGACTAGATTGACAGAAGGTCAACTGTCCCAGAAAGTTATCAGGCTAATATTAGCCATCGTAAAGGGACTTTGAACTGCTGCTGACAGGTGAACTCCTTTAACTCCGAATATATCACTGTATCAAAGGGAAACTCCGGTTTTTTGACACCTGGACCTGATTTATAGGTGTGTGCATGCTCATATACTCACTCAGACAAACATCGTGCAGTTCGGAGTCCTTCAGAAATTATTTAGATCCAACTGATTTAGCCGCACTTAGCGGGGGCCACGGCAATGGAGCTTCAGTGCGGGACATAATCTCTGCAAAATCGCTCATTTCGGCTATAGTTTTTCATCCATCGCCAGTGTTATCATAAAGTCAGCTTGTCTACCGTCTTCAGGTGGGTCAGCTGACCTGGTAAACAAACTTTTGATTACGTCATAGCCGCGTGACACAAAGGTACAGCTGACCTACTTTTAGCCGGCATTGCTGAGCAACATGGCAGAATATTTATCTGATGCCGAAGAGTCAGACTACAACGACTGGTTTGATTCTGAGTACAGGGACGAGGAGCTCCATGACAGAAGAATGTGGAGGGAGAGAGACGAACAACTGGTTTGAGAATAACAAACAGGAGCACGTCCACGACTCAATGCGAACTAGTGGTGCGCTTGTGGACAGCGTTCGCCTATGGCAACAGAAGAGGAGTGTGTTAGCTGCTCAGAGTGGGACTTGAGACCGGCTGACACGCGTATGGATCTATCCATGAATATATGTCTGACTCTGACAAAAATGACCTGATGAAATGAGACCAGGGAGCATATACACACGTGGAGATAATTGTTGGTACCCTTCTGTTAAAGAAAGAAAACCCACATGGTAGCTGAAATAACTTAAAACTGGCAAAAGTAATTATAAATAAAATGTGCTGAAAATTAACTGATTAAAATCTGACATTGCTTTTGAATTGTGTTCAACAGAATTATTTCAGAACAAAACAATACTGAAACTGGCCTGATTAAAAATGATGTTACCCTTAACTTAATATTTTGTTGCACAACCTTTTGAGTCAGTCACTGTAATCAGGTGATTTCTGTAGCTCTCAGTGAGACTCCTGCACCTGTCCACAGGTATGTTGGCCCACCCCTCATGAGCAAACTGCTCCAGCTGTCTCAGGTTTGAAGGCTGTCTTCTCCAGACTGCATGTTTCAGCTCCTTCCACAAATGTTCAACAGGATTTAGATCAGGGATCATAGAAGGCCACTTCAGAATAGTCCAGTGTTTTGTTCTGAGTCATTCTTGGGTGTTTTTAGCTGTGTGATTGGCTCATTATCCTGTTGGAGGACCCATGACCTGTGACTGAGACCAAGCTTTCTGACACTGGGCAGCACATTTCACTCCAGAATGTCTTGATAGTCTTCAGATTTCATTGTACCTGCACAGATTCAAGACACCCTGTGCCTGATGCAGCAAAGCAGCCCCAGAACATAACTGAGTCACCTCCATGTTTCACAGTAGGTACAGTGTTCTTTTCTCTGTATGCTTCATTTTGTGTCTGTGAACATAGAGCTGATGTGACTTACCAAAAAGCTCCAGTTTTGTCTCATCTGTCCAAAGGACATTCTCCCAGAAGCTTTGTGGCTTGTCAATATGCATTTTGACAAATTCCAGTCTCACTTTTTTATGATTTGCTTCTAACAGTGATGTCCTCCATTCAGTCCACTTTGGCTCAAACAGTGATGGATGGTGTGTTCTGACTCCGATGTACCTTGACCTTGGAGTTCTCCTCTAATCTCTTTGAAGTTGTTCTGGGCTCTTTGGTTTCCATTCGTATTCTCCGTCTCTTCAGTTTGTCATCAGTTTTCCTCCTGCAGCCACGTCCAGGGAGGTTGACTACAGTCCTGTGGACCTTAAACTTCTGAATAATCTGTGCAGCTGTAGTCACAGGAACATCATGCTGCTTGGAGATGGTCTTATAGCCTTTACCTTGAACATGCTTGTCTATAATTTTATTTCTAATCTCCTGAGACAACTCTCTCCTTAGCTTTCTGTGGTCCATGTGTACGAGCAGAAGAGGCCCAAACAGCAGGAAACATCTGTTTGATTTGAGAGTCTCAAGGCCTTTATGAATCTCTGTCAGGTTAAAAAAATGTAGCAACCATAGACCAACTTAAAAAACACTTATACTTTACTTGAATGTTCTTAAAAGTGGCATCCTGGTGCCACACAGTAGGGCTGTCACCCTGATCAGGTTTCGAGCAGACATGCTGATGACCAGCGGTGGCTGCTGGTCAGTCAAGGAGGGGAAGCTAGTTTTTTTCCTGGCCTACATCATAAATTTATTTATGTAAATGAGTTACATTATCAGTGAAATGCCAACATGTGTACATGTCTGAAGGAGCCTTGACTTTAATAAAAACATTCACCCTACATGCGCGAGAGCATGGAGATATTAACGCAAAGAGCTCCTCACAGTGCCAGTGAGCATAAAACTACACAGCGCACGGGACAGCGGTCCTGAATCACATTGTAACTCAAACAGTCATCTGCTCATTTATGCTCGGCTTTTACATGAATAGAGCGATTTATAAAAATGACGAGGCAGTCTTGAAGTTAAGTAAAACTCGTCTTTCCTGAGTGGTCCAGCTCTTGTTTTCACTTTTGATAAACTCATCCCAAGGTTTCCTTCATCACTTATTCTCCATGATATCAGATATCATATAAATCAGGTAAAATTTTTACCTCCCCCTAAATAAAATAAATGTTTTGTTGTTTACTACTTTGTGTGTCTAAAATTTAACATTATGCACTCGAGGATGTCAGAAAAGAGCAGGCTTTATCAACGTCTGTCTTGTACGATGCTCATGCACAAAGCACGCGCTCTAAAAAATTTTTTTTGTTGTTGCACAGTTCCTCTAATCTTATTTTACTTACCCCTGGTTAAAGGGTGTTCATCTCTTTATGTGGCCCTGTGATTGGCTAGTGGCCAGTTTAAGGTGTGTCCAGCCTCTCACCCAATCACAGCTGAGATAGGAATTTTTGTTTAAGCCCTTTTGTCAGTAATTTATCCAGAAAACATTCTAAGATGTCAATCAGTATTTCACATTTAAAAACAGAGTCACCACTCTGTTTGATTGAGATCTGGTGACTGTGGAGGCCACTGGAGTACAGTGAAGCCAATGTCTTGTTGGAGAAACCAGTTTGAGATGATCTGAGTTTCAGTTCTTCAACAGAAGACCACTGTGGTCATAAAGAGATGAACATCAGTAACTCACCAGAGTGAGAATCAGTCTAATTTAATTTATTTTATGATTTCTTTAGATGGCAGTAATAAAGGTGGTGGCTGTTGGTGATAGTGTGAGCAGAAAAACTGAACTCATCATCATGTTAACCAAATATCTGGTCCCTGAAGAATATACGCCCACAGTGTTTGACAGCTATGCAGTGACACTCATGGTGAACGGCGAACCGGTCAGATGAGTATAATTTTCATGTTTATTGCAGTTCTTTGAAAAAACAAAGGAGTACTAACTTATCAGATGTTTTTCCTAAATGTGATTCATATTTTGTTAGAGAAGAGAACTGATAAAGTTTTACTGTTACCGTGCTATTAACCATTTAGCTTATCGATCAGATCTTTAAAGGAACACTACACTCAAACAACGATTTGGCCTCATTTTCTACTCACCCTCATGCTGAACAACACTGTGGAGTAGTTTTGGAACATCTAGGATGCAATCTGTAGAACAAAGAACCAAGAAATCCCACATATCTGCTGACATGACTTGTGTCTGTCCACGGCCCGACACAGCAGAATGTGAGATTTCTTGTTCTACGCCCAATTATTGCAGTGCGCGATTCGCTTGGTTTATAGCCGCTCCGTGAGGCACCCGTAAGTGTATCATAGAAATGCCAAGTAGTGCTGTTTAGCTATAAACATGTGCTAAATGATGTCGCTTTCGAGTAAATGGTGGAACCTGCTCAGGACACTTGGATTACAGCGCACAGCAGTATGGAGGAATATTGCCGACTTTTGTGGACTTTTGTGGACTTTAAGGACACCGCTTGTTCGGCTCGCATCAAGTCATGATATCAATGTCAGTGGACAGCGAGGATTCCCCCAGATCTCCGGCTGCATCCTAGATGTTCCAAAACTACTCCACAGTGTTGTTCAGCATGAGGGTGAGTAAAAAATGAGGCCAAATCGTTGTTTGGGTGTAGTGTTCCTTTAATGATTCCTTTATTGATTCTCAACTGGTATTGGTTTTTGCTTTCCACCCCTATATTTTGTAATCAAAAGTGCTTGAGCAACATTTAAATTTGCCCTTAGGTATGAGTGTGAGCATGAATGGTTTGTCTGTCTCTCTATGTGGCCCTGTGATTGGCTGGTGTCTATATATAAATATATATACTCTGCTATTCTCTACTTTTGTTGGTTTATAGAGAGTTAGTATCACCTTGACATGAGTAAAATTTTATCGGAGTAACTGTTCTTTTACTTGAGTATAATCTTTGGGTGCTCTCGTACTGTCCACGAATCCTCCTCAAAGCCAGTGCTGTGCTCCGTCTTTAAGAGTGACCTGTGTTGTTGTTGTTGCTGTAGTGGACGGTGGGTATCTTTGACACAGCAGGTCAGGAGGACTATGACAGGATGAGGCCGCTCTCCTATCCCCAAACAGACGCCTTCCTCCTGTGTTTTTCCATTGGCAGCCCCGACAGTTTGAGTGAGATTTCTGCCTTGGTTATGTTTTTAATGAATATCATATTTGCATTAATCCACAATGAAGATTCATATCTTGTCTCTGCTGCAGAGAACATCTCAAAGAAGTGGGCTCCTGAGGTGAAGCACCATTGCCCCAAAGTGCCCATAATCCTCGTAGGAACCAAGAAAGAACTGCGAAACGATGAGGACACACGCCGAGAGCTGGCCAAGATGAACCAGGTCAGTGAGGCTTTGGGTCTCTGAAGCCTGCACCCTATCAAATCCAGATCCCATTATCACTGCAACGTTGTAACACTCTGTTACGGCTTTGTCTAGACAACATTCCTCAAAGAAATGGAAAATTTGATCAGAAAGCTCATCAGCTCACCTGCCACTGGTTACATGTACAAGCTCTTTGACACCTGTGGCTGTCACATAACGCAGGACGAGCGTGAGCTGTGTCTGTGGTTTCATCTATTATCAACGAAAGGACTTCTTTTAATCTCCATTTAGATCTCCTCTCCCATCAGGAATAAATGAGTTTTTAATATGTTGCCTGATGTCCTGGTGAACACCCTGTCATGTTTGGTGAGAAAAGAAAGAACCTTCACATAAAGTAAAGTTCCTGTTTACCCAAAAACATGGCACAATCCACGAGTCTGATCAATGTCTCCCTATTATTCGTCACCCTTCGTTGTTTCATAGCGTGCCTCTTTAGTGATCTGCAGATCCACTCAAGTGTCCTCAAACATCTTTAGAAGCACCATAGCTCGTCCGTACCCTGCCATGCTTTGGTGTCTCCTTGCTGCCTCGGCGAAACAACTTAGGATATTTGAAGCAACCGGCATTCCCAGCTGTACAGTTTGTAGTGTTTCTCAGAAGCTGTGAGCAGGAGCACTGTTCATAGTTGCTTATCTTAAAATGGTCTGTTCTGCTGGAACAGGATGGCTTGCATAGCGGTTGGCCAACCTCTTTTCACAAGATCCAGCTTCCTGTCACAGACCTGTCTTGAAAATGGTGTGGATTGGCAGATTGAGGTGGTGGTCCCTCATTTCAAGAGGAGAGACTGTAGGGTGTGCCCTAACTATAGGGGGATCTGCTTCTCAGACTCCCTGCTACGTTCTATATAGGATACTAGAGAGGAGGGATAGTCGAACCTAATGGCCCTTTTCCATTGGCCCTACCCGGCTCTATTCGACTCTACCCGGCTCTACTCTACTCATCTTGTGCTGCTTTTCCATTAGCCCCAGTCGCCTGCCCAACGGGGTGCAGTGTCGCTGTAAACAACTGAGCGGCACTGCGGTGACATCATTTTGAGCGCGACACAATAATCTGTGGCTTTTTGTCACAAACCCAGTGAAAAAGGAAAGCAGAAGAAGGCTGCAGGTGGTAAGAAGAAATACCCCTTGAGACTCACAGGAGAGTTTTGGAAGCTATAAAACAGAATGAAGCCGAGGACGAGAGCAATCCAGCTGCAAAGAAAAGACCTATGAGGGTAAGCTAATGGTAGCTCCCGCTAGCATTCTAGCTTTGTCAAGCTAATGACTCATCGATGACGACATTGTGGAAGTGGAAGCACGCTGCAAATCGAGTAGGGCCAAGGAGTGCGAGTGGAAAAGGGCCAATAGATTCAGGAGGAGCAATGTAGTTTTCATCATGGTGGAGGATCTCTGGAATCTTTCAGATTCAAGTCATACATTATCGGAAATGATGTCACATTAAAAATGTCCAGTGTTAGACATCTAACTTATGAACATTTTATTAAGCGGTGAATCAAATTTTCTTGGTTAATCAACTCACTAAACATCGTGTTATTATCTCTTTTCTAACCTAACCACTGCTCTTCTTCTTCCATACGTTTTGTTTTATAAATTACAGGAGCCGGTGAGTTCAGACGAGGGGAAGGAGATGGCACAGCGGATCAATGCGTACACTTACCTGGAGTGCTCCGCCAAGTTCAACGATGGTGGGAAGGAGGTGTTTGAGATGGTCACCAGGGCTGTACTGGGGCTCAAGAATAAGAGACCAAGAAAAAAAAGGAAAGTCTGCACTCTGCTCTAGAGTTTCAGGTCACTCTGAATAAATTTGAGGGCCAGTTGTGGGACGAAGGAGAAAACTTAAACCAGGTCAAAGGGACAAAACCGAGGGTCAGATAGAAAAATAGACCGAACACTGAAGTCTGATTTAAGATTGAAGCTTTGCTATCTGACCTCCAGAACATGTGCCAAAAAAAAATGTCCCTTGTACAAATGTGTTTGATGACCCCTGCTGCACATGTGAGGCAGACAAAATGACAGGTCTTGATTTTATTTTTTCTTTTACTTTGGATAATTTGATGTGCATTAGTTCCAAATCTATCTTGACATCCTTTCCATCATCATGAAATACTATGAAGTACATAGACATCTGCTGATCATTAATTTATTTTGCTGGATATTTGTAAAAACCCCATGATTATTGTCGTTGTTCTCTTTTCATCTTTTTTAACCATTTTTCTGTTCTGTAAAGAACTTTGAACAAAAATGGATTATGCATGTTATTATGAATTCAAATTAAATTTGAGTGACTGATCGTTTGATATTGAGAAATCTCTGGTTTTAAAGTGCCAGAATGAGCTGGAAAACTCTTAGAAATAATCCAGATGTACATGTTATAAACTGTAAAGCAGATATTACGACTTAAAACCATAACAGGACACTGAAGTATGTTCAGAGCTTTAGTTCTGCCACAGATCATCAAAATAAATTTGCTTCAGCACATGATAAAGTAAAATATCTGAAATCCTATAATCTGTTTTGAGTCTGAACTGACCATGTGGTCCAGCTGTCTTATTCATAATTATGACAACACCTTTTATATGTCTTTCATGAACATCTGTTCAAAGAGACATTTGTCAGGACTAGTGATGCAGGATTTAGGATTTTTGCAGATATTTCCAACATCATTATTGCTGATATCGATAAAATTACTCTTCGTCCAAAACTCAAGCCCTAAAACTATGGAACCCCAAAAGAGTCATAATGAAATAAATAAAAACAACATTGTGAAATAAATATCATTTTGATAAATAACAGACAGATATGAAATATGGCCATTAAATTGTAAAATAAGGCAATATTATAATGAAATATATTTTATTATTCTTTAATATGGAATTATTGTAATTGAATATATCATAATGGATATTTCAAAATTTTCATTCTTTTTTAAAAAATGACTTTTTACATAATTTCCAAGCTTTATGAAATCAAAAACATTTTTTACAAAGTCAATTTTTATTTCATAATGTCATTTTCCACAATGGCCTTTTTATTTCATAATGTCGTTTTTCAGCAGAATGACTTGGTCTGTCAATCAAAGCACATAAGGCGGAGCCAGTTCAGTGATTGGCTGATCCTTCACACAGACACTGCAGCAGAACTTGCACTATCGATTCTAACGTGGAGATTATCACTAATGATGAGAAACCTGAAAACATGACAACACGAGTTCCTGACATGTTTGAGACAGAATGGCTGCAGGAGCGAGGTCACTTTCAGGGTTTCTTCACTTCAGCCTGAGAGAGGACTGCTAACACAGGTGACCACACTACAACCCAGTACATATGGGGCCCGTGGAGTGTGCTCACCTGCGTTAGCATTTGTGAGCGTCGATGCTGGGCTGTAGTGCTGGGAGTAACTCTGTTACTTTTGCCACTAACGGGTAATCTAACTAATTACTGTTTCAATAGTTACTACGCCGTTACTGTTACCGACTGTGAAATGTGGCGCGTTACTTAGCACCCATCTGCTGCTGTTATCCACTCAGCCCACAGGGCAGGAGCTGGCTCACGCAGCTCCTGCCCTGTGTCATCAATGAATGACACATGGAAAACTTTAAATTCAACAAAGACGCATAAAAATCAGCTAGTACTCTTTGGAGACTAGGCGGGATACATAATTGTATGCAATTAGTGTATTTTTTTAACCTTTGTATATATATAATAATCACTTTAACGCATAACAGAGAAATTCCACTGTCATAAGAAAATTCTAGCTCTATTGCACCTCCCTACAGTCAGCAGTTTACGCATAAAGCAGAACGTTTGGTGTAAAGTAAAATAATTTTATATCCAGGTTGCTTTACACCAGTGATTCCCAAACTGGGGAACGTGTACCCCCTGGTGTACACAAAGTGACCTAGGGGGTACGCGAATACCTGTCAGGTAAAGGAAGTTTGATAAAGGCCTGAAGTGTTGACAGAGAGGCTGGATTTGTGAGGCATGTTGGAGAAGGAAATCTGTTCTGAATTGTCCAAGATTCATATAGAAACAGAAGTCCAGTCCGACAGCCTTAATAAAGCTGTGGTGAGTTCGCACTCCTTAGTTTTATATTCATAAATGTATATGTTTCAGTAATGAAAATTTCTATTTTTAAAAGCCAGCTGGTGTTGCCCACTGAAACGGCTGGTAAATAAATCTTTTAAGTGAGTCTGGAGGAGTGTTTAAACCATTTTAGATGTTAAAATAAATTTTTGGAAGGTTAGGATAAAGTTGCAATGACGAGTATAAAGTCAAAATTTTGAGATTAAAGTTGAATCGTTGACTATTTAGTTAAATACAATTTCATCTTAAATGTTCAAATGACGAGATTAAAGTTAAAACGTTAAGAAAAAAAATGGAAAGACAAGAATGAAGTTGAAAATTAATTTGGATGAGGGCTGTCACTTTAGTGAATTAATTATATTAATTAATTACACCGCAAATTAATGCATTATAAAAATTAATGTCAAGATTAATCATAGCACACAAACATTTTAATGTTGTCCAGCTGGAGGACCCGTACATGGCAGTGGCACACGTCACTTCACACATGCGTCTCTAGTCAAACCAAATAAAGCCCAGGTGACAACAGGAATGTCCTATTTAAGACTTAGTCTTATTTTATTTTTGAATTTATTTATCTATAATTACTGAATTCTTTAATAATGCATCAGGCCTAATTGTTTTGCTGGATGTCCTCGACCTTTTTCTTATCTTGAAATTGATTTATGAAACACACTTAAATTGTAATTTGAGTTGCCTGATTGAGTTTAGAATTTTCTGGACAAGTTGCCCTGACTTTGGTTTTATTTAGTCACCAATAAAAATGTGGATTTACAAATCTTCACTTCTTAGTGTGTTCATTTGATTAGTCCTGCACTACAATTTTATAATATCCTAGAATTCAAATTCTTTATTTGGGTACTTTAAGCAGATATGAGATTAAAATGCGAGTTATTAGATTAATTAATTATAAATCCAGTAATTAATTAGATTAATATTTTTAATTGTCGGACAGCACTAATAATAATATAATTATAATAATCACTGTAACTCGTAACAGAGAAATTCCACTGTCATAAGAAAATTCTAGCTTTATTGCACCTCCCTACAGTCAGCAGTTTAAGTATAACACAGAAGGTTTGGTGTAAAGTAAAATAATTTTATATCCAGATTGCTTTACACCAGGGGTGTCCAAACTTTTTACATTGAGGGCTGCAAGCAGAGGAATTCATGAATGACTGGGCCACTTGCTGACCTTCATTTTTAGTGTTTTTCAGTTAAAGTTTTGGGGCTTATAGATGGGTTATCACCTGTCAAGGGGCCTTTGTAGCCACAAATTTTCACTGGATTCACACCTTTTGAGGAGAGAATGACCTTTTGTGAAGCAGAAGTGGGAGACACTGATGACTAATCTTAACTGTCGGACACAAAACAAGAGAAAACTGCAAGAATGTTGGTGCTTGAAGATGAATATTGCAATATACTTTGTAAGTGGGACCTTTTTGATATAGTAAATTTTGCAGAAAATGGGCATGATTGATGGTATTGCAGCTGTAATCAAAATGTCTTTATTCATTCAACTGTTTCAGGGGCCAATTCAAAATGGTCAGTGGACCACATTTGGTCCCTGGGCCACAGTTTGGACACCGCTGCTTTCCACCAACGGAAACAGCCTTATAAAGTGAAACAGAACTGGGCGATGTGCGGATATGCAGACGTAACACTGATTGGCTCCTCTACCCTTCAATCATAATTTAGACCGCTCCTATTGGTTGAAAGTATGAGAAGTGGGCATGCCTAATGTATGTGGCATTGAGGGGCGGGATTGTGAGGTCTTAACAGGAAAAAGTCAAGAAAGGCGAGTACCTCTGATAAAAACGGTAAAAACTCTGTTTTTAATCTACTCTTTTACTTTTTGTGGTGGTTTCTCTGCTTGTTAAAGATTGTTTTAGCTTAAGGAAATGTGTTTTAGTGTTTTAATGTGGTTGACTGGTTTGACAGGAGGCCAACTGTCCCGAGAAAGTTAGCAGGCTAACAGTTAGCTTCCGTGAAGTGCGTGAGCTGCTGCTGACAGGTGAACTCCTTTAACTCTGAAAATATGAGGCTAATAAGGCTGATATGAGAGAAAAACTTCTGTTTTCACTTAAATCTGTTTGTTTCCAACACATGAGAGGCTGGAGGGGTTTTCTTTGAGTACTGAAGTCTAAATATGAGTGTGATCCTGTCTGGCATATTGAAAAGTCATTAAAATATATGTTAAACATTGCACATGACAGTTCAGTACATTAATGTTTGTGTTTATTGTAATTTATGAAAGGTATAAATGCAAATGTTCACCCTCAGATTAACAAAGTGCTGAAAAATACCTCAGAAATGTTGGTTCATGATAGCACCTTATTGTTTCTGCTAGGGCTGGGAAACTTATCGATTAAGTTGATTAACCCTTGTAGACTGTTAAAGTATACTATACACAGGTACTGTTATGGCTGTTTTCAGCCACTAAGTTTTTTGACTGCTCTAAAAACATATCAGATTAATATTTTCTTCTACTTTTTTCACATAAATCTCTTAATCCACTTCTGCCCTGCCCAAAACTACCAAGCATTGGAAAATAAATGACAAATCTTAACACCTGAAAGGCACATAAATCTTTTTATTTTTTATAGTGAAGATGAGTTGATTTGTGTTTTATCCATAATAAGAGACCTTATTTCTTGAAACAGCCCTCAAAGGGTTACAATTTTTACTTTTTTGTTAAATGCTTGGTAGTTTTGAGCAGGGTAGAAGAGGATTAGTGAATTTAAGCAAAAAAAAGTCAAAAAAATATTGATCTGATATGTTTTAGAGCAGTTAAAAGTATAGTGGCTGAAAACAGCCATAAACAGTACCTGCCTAACTTTTTGAAAAAAAATGATGCTACAAATAAAAAGAAAAATGGTTGAAAACCAATGATGCTACTAATCTTTGACATATCTAAGACTATGCCACGTGAAAAAAATTCTATCTCTGATCATGTTTTATATGAAAAATAGGTCATTTGATGCTGTACCCATCCCATTATCCATCTAATAATTCTTTAAATGGCCACTAAGAGGTTAAATGTTTTATTTCATTTTTCAATGCTTGGTAATTTTGAGAAAGGCAGAAGTGAACTAAGAGATCTGAGCAAAAAAAGTAGAAAAAAATTGATCTGTCATGTTTTAGAGCAGTTAAAAGTGTATTGGCTGAAAACAGCCATAACAGTACGAGTATACAGTAAATCTGTCCACAGTGACCTACTGACCTTTTGAAAAATTTTAAATCATATTTACATAATGTCCTGGCCCCGGCATGCTCTGCTCCCAGATGTTGAAGTGAATTGGGATTCTAAGTGACTCTGTTGGTATGAGTCATCCAGTGCTTAAAGCACCGCCTCTAGCGGCCAGTAGGGATGAAAAAGAACGAAAGTTACGAATGTAACTACGGTTCTATGGATCCCGGATGACCGCCAGAGCATTCAGTCACTCAGAATCCTTGTGGTTTCGCAAGAAGATTCAAGAAGGACATTTCCTCCGATGACACCGGAACTTATAGCTTCTGGGGGTCATGCGGGGGTCACATGTGATGTTGTTGGTATACGTACTCGACCTGCGCATGCGCGAGACGGAGATATCCAGTGCTTAAAGCGCCGCCTCTGGCGGTCATCCTGGATTCATTGAACTGTAGTTATATTCGTAACTTTCGTTATTGATAGGTGAAGAAGTGGGGTGAGGTAATTAGCATACATGTCTGCTTGAAACTGGGGGAAGAGTTGCCCTTTTGAAAATCGGTCAATCGTATACCATATATGTGTCTCCACCTCTAAGGAGTGACCTTCACAGGCACAGGCAGTGACTGTCGTGTCAACATCACTTTACTGCAGCTAACAACATCCACTCTTTGGTAGGGGTGTCCTGATACAACTTTTTCACCTCCAATATACCGATATTGTTACCTTGCGTACTGGCCGATACCAATATCAATCAGATTGTGAGGATTCATCTTTGCTGCCCAGCTCTCTCTCTCTCCTCCCTTCCTGCTCCTCAGCTTGCTGTGGGAGTGGTCATCTCTCTCTCCTGGTCTCTCTGACCAAATACCTGCAGCAGATCACCTCATCACCTGCACTATTTAAGCTCCTTGGAGTCACCTCTTCCTCACCGGTGGGTATCCTCCCTTTCTGTGGTTTGTGCTGCAACTACTCTGCCCGGCTCTAAACTGTTCTCCTCCTTTACAGTTATTCTCAGTGTGAGGATTGTATAATCACACCATTTTATTATATAGTGTGATTATACAATAATGTGGTTACTGGGACTGTTATGGCATGTGTTAACAGGTATGAGAAAAACTGACCCATTTGTTATAAACCAATGGGTTCAATAAATGTTAACCTTAAACATAAGAATATGCTACAATTAAATAAAATAAATAAAAACAAATTAGAACCTCAATAAATCCATTGAAAACAAAAAACAGATAGGCCAAAAGTTTGGACACATCTTCTCATTCAATGTGTTTTCTTTATTTTCATCTCTATTTACATTGTAGATTCTCACTGAAGGTATCAAAACTATGAATGAACACATGTGGAATTATGTACTTAACAAAAAAGTGTGAAATAAATGAAAACATTTCTTATATTCTAGTTTCTTCAAAGTATCCACCCTTTGCTCTGATTACTGCTTTGCACACTCTTCATTCTCTTTATGAGCTTCAACAGGTAGTCACCTGAAATGGTTTTCTCTTCTCAGGTGTGCCTTTCCGGGGTTAATTAATGGAGTTTCTTGCCTTATTAATGAGGTTGGGTCCATTTGTGGGAGCTTGATTGTACTTTTTTCTTGTATGATCTCTCCCTTGAAATAGATATATTGTTTTTAAAGTATCTTCATTTCTCATTCTTATTATTCATCAGTTTTATTGTTCAGAAATGGCTTGTGCTGGGGATGCACTGATTTTAGAAATTTAGGGCACACATTAAGCTTTTAAATTGACAAATGTCTCATTTTTAGTCATGAAAACATCAAAGTTTGTCAACAGACCAATTTCTTCTGCCAAATAAAGACATATTTTATTAATCAGCAGTAAAGCGTTTCACATGATGGCATCAAACTGGTTTGATGGAACAAATAAACATCTGATTCATCCCACACTCATTTGTTGATGTCAGTAAAAGACACACATATCAGTCACTAAGGATGTTAAATTGATGCTGATGTGCATCCCTAGTTTCTAAAATGTAACAGCTTTGCTCTGGAATCTTACAGATTTAAAGTCACAAATTTGTGGAAATGATGACACATTAAAAATGTTCAGTGTCAAACATCTAACTTATGAACATTTTATTAAGCAGTGGTGAATCACATTTTCATTGCTAATCAACTCAGTAAACATCGTGTCATTGTCTCTTCTTTTAATCCAATCACTGCTCTTCTTCTTTTTAGGGTCCTCGTCCACAGGGGAAGGACAGAATCAGCCATCCTGTGTCAGTTAGGCCTCTACAGAGAAAACAATAACTCGTATGGCTTTAAAAATGACATGGTTGGATTCCTGACAAGATTTGACATGAAGAGGTCTAATTTTCAGAGAGATGGGTCAAAATAGTGGCATCTATGAGGCGGTGTTTTTTACAAGTTGCCCCTCACTCTCAGAGCGATTTGTCCAAAGGCCAAAGGATGACGTCACCCTTCTGTCTTTGGTCTTCACAGCTGATGATGAGACTAAAGGAGGAACAATAGAATGTCTCATACACAGCCATTATAAAGACTGAGGCTCTAGACAGAGCTGCAGAAACACATATCAGTCTAACTTAGAAGCAGTGTAAAGGGATGAAACCCTCAAAATGGAGGTCATGGGGTACCTGTGACAGAGCGAGGACCCGTTCAAATTCCTTTTGTTTTGTTTTATAAATGACAGGAGCCGGTGAGTTCAGACAAAGGGAAGAAGATGGCGCAGCGGATCAATGCGTACGCTTACCTGGAGTGCTCCGCCAAGTTCAACGATGGTGTGAGGGAGGTGTTCGAGATGGCCACCAGGGCTGCACTGGAGTTAGAGATCAAGCAAGCTAGCAAAAAGCCAAGCCAAGCACCAAGCAAAAAGAGCGTCTGTGCTCCACTCTAGAGTTTCAGGCTGGATCTCAATCTCCTCTCGTAACCCTGAGCCCTTAAGGTGACTTCACCTGGAAGTGACTGAGTGCACAAGGCTGCTGGGGTTTGAAGTGCTATCAACAGGAATGGGACAGCTCTTTGTTTATTGTTGGCAGCATTGAATCATGCTGGAGATAAATGAAACACCAGCTTTTTTTTTTATCTCAATGCACAGAATCACAACACTGTGTATAGACAGACTTTACACTATATACATATTTACATATATACAGACAAATGCATATATACAAGACACATCTCACAAATGATTAAACATATTAAAGGATTCATAATGTTCAGAGTTTTCTTGCTCTTTTGTCCTCCATTCCTTTGAATGAGCTCATATAATACTCTATTTCTTCCTTGAATTGTTTAATTTTTGGTCGTTTTCTCCTGACAGTTTCTATTTCCACTATCATAAAAAATAAAACTGCCCTTTCTGTTAGTTGAACTTTGGACCTGGTCTGTGCATTACAGAGTTGCTGTACATCTAACCAAAGTGCACGGCTATTAAGACATTCAAAAAACAAATAGTTTCAATTTAATAGTTTCAGAAAACACAGCACCTCTCCACAACTCCAAAAATATCAACAACTTGAGTAGTTGGATAAATCAGGTGTAATATTTTGAATGCCACTTCCTTGATTTTATTTGTGACACAGTATTTCTGAATAAAATTGCACACAGACCTTAATTAATGTTTTCAAATTTTGAATTGCAGATGGATTGTGGTTGAGGAGTTGAGATTTGGTTCCCTAATATGTTTACTGGTACATTGTTTGCTTATTAACTGTACACCATCAGTATGAGCTCTGATGAATACTGTATGATGTCTTCCTCTCCCCCTTGCAGTAATGTTAACAGACCATCAGGAATTACATCACACACAAGTGCAAACTATTTAGGAGTAACTGGGATGAATATTTTAGTAACCACCAGCTGACTGCCCCAGGAGATCACTGCCATATGTCACCATGCAATGACCTCTGGGTAGTTCCCTTCACGATGTGGATCCATCTTTCTAGAGGTAAACAGGAAGCAGGAAGTGCACCTCTTCTTCTCTGACGCATTTGCAGGTAGTGGCAGAGTGACCGTTCACATGGACATCGTACCTCAGCTCTCTCCATCCACATCAGAGGAGGGTCACAGAATCTCTGCATCACGCTGTACCTCTGAGAGAGGACGACACTATAAAGACGTCCCACCATTAAGACCTACGAGCATGACGTCCTGTCATTGATTCTTCATTTTAAGCCAGTTTGGATGGAGCAACAAGCCCACTGCAGAGCATAGATGTTAGAGTTGTTGACAATATGGCACAGAATAGACCCAGACCCAGACTTGATTAGACCCTCATGGGGTAGGGAGCCTTACATAGCTCCATCAGGGCTCCTCTGTTTTTTATTTGATGTTTTTGTTGTGTATGTTCATTTGTCCTTCTGTTTATTTGTTCATTAGCGAGATTACACAAAAACTACTGGAAAGATTTTGCTTACATTTTCAGGAGATGTTGGTAATGACCAAACTTAGACATGATTATGAACAGATTTAGGTGGTGATACATATATTTGTCTGGATGCAAACCCCCGCCCCCAAATTTCCGGAAATCCCATAAGTTAACACTGGGTGGAGCTTTGAAAAATCATATCTTTGCCATTTCTGAGCATATTCACTTCCAATTTATCAGGAAAATATGGGGTCCATGTCTCTGTCATCAAGGTAAAGTTCATCTGAATCTGATCCAGTCTGATGTCACAAAAGTCATTTAAGTTTGTCTTCAGAAATCCCATTGTTGATATTCAATAATTCATTTAAAATCCAAATATTACATGAACTTCCCTAAGCTTGTGTTCATGCAGGATAACAGCCTCCATGTCTGTGCTGAGTTTGGTCTGGATCATGGTTCTGTTCTGGATCTTTTACAGGGTTTGTGGAAAAGCCGCTGCAGGAGCTGAGCTGCTTGACAGAGGTCTGTGCTCTCTGGGTGCTCTCTAGTAAACATTTGTGACTGTGAACAAACTCTAGCAGTCATCAAAGTGAAGATATAAACCTGGAGACATTTATTGCACCTTCAGCAGTTTGAACATAAATCAGAAGGTTTGGTGTAAAATAAAATACTTTTATTTTTAGGCTGCTTCACTCCAAAGTGAACAGTCTTAGAAGGTGAAGCAGAAAGAGGGAGATGTGTGGATATGCAGGTGTAACGCTGATTAGCTAACATACCACTCATAACTTTGACCCCTCCTATTGGCTGAAAGTCTGAGAAGTGGGCGTGTCCAATCTGACTGTGGGATCCAAGAGGAAAGTCTCAGGAAAGGTGAGAAACTCTGAACTTTGAGCTGCTGCTGACAGGTGAGCTCCTTTATTTCTGTGAATATCAGCTTAATAAGACTGACAAAGAAATGATAAAGGGTCAGGTTAGTTTATTTGTTATTACAGGAAAAACTTTTGTGTGTCTGTGTGTGGTGTCAAACTGTGAAACTGTCTGAGTGGGAAATAAAACAATGTCCAAACATTGAGTAGTTCAGACTGTGTTAAGGTCACTGAAGGTGGAAGTAGTTTCTCTTGTCCCTTATGTTTATTTTTCTCTGATTACTATTTTAATTTGGGTACAAACACTGAAAGGGTAGACCTCTATTGTTTTTGTGGTTTATTATTATTATTATTATTATTATTATTATTATTATTATTATTATTATTATTATTATTATTATCATTGTTATTATTATTATTCCCATTCTGCTGCTAAGGCTAAAATTGCTGTGAGCTGGAATTGACCAACTCACAGTAATTTCGCTAAAACATTGGAAATGATGTGCAGCAACTTTTGCCTAAATCATGAGTCAAGTCAACCACAAGGTGGCGCTGTAATTAAGGCTCAAAGTTGACTTTTTGGAAAGGCCACGCCCCTGACACCATAAGTCTGATTAACTTGAAAATGTTCACCCTAGTCCAGCTCAGTGTGCTCTACAAAAAAGCCTCAAGAACCCCTAAAGTCTGTTATATTAGATTTTTTGCTCATTTGAATAATTTAAAAAACACTTAAACAAATTCAACTTGGGACAGATTGACTCTATCAACGCCAGATTGGGTATATAGCTTCAAGGGACAAAATGTCAAATGTGCGCATAGTGCCTGTGACGCGCCGAGTGTAACGCCCAAGGCTGGACGCAGGACCATTTTGACAAGCTGAGAGGCGACACGCGTCACGGCGCAGGCGGAGTAGAGAGCCGGAGCTTGTCGGACTCAGTGATGACCCGTGCAGGCAAATCCAGCTGGAAACGAATATTTACAGAACTTACCTTCAAAACCTGTCTCCTCAGAGACTTTCACCCAAGCCTGCTCCTTTTTGTTCTGGTCTCTGTAGAGCACACACGTCGAATCGAATAGCTCCAGATGATGGCAAACAGCACAGATCAACCTCTCCTTCATCTATTAGAGGGGTTTGAGTTGAAGCAGGAGGCCGGAGCGTCACACGTCATCAAATCAATGACTTCGGGGGGGCATGTCATTACTCATTGGCTGCTGCGGCACAGCGTCAAAAGTTCAATATTTTTAACTCGAGCGTCGAGGCGTTTGACGCCCCAAACGAGCTGGACGCTCCAAACGCACCGCACAAACGCGTCCGACGCACCGCCCGGGGTGAATCTGCGTCCAAATGCGTATTTGCATTGACTTTTTATGTAATCTAGACGCACGTCTATGCGAATTCGTGTCTGCTGTGGCCACACCATTACACAGAGGAAGAAGGTCGCTGGTTTGAATCCCTGTTGATCAGAGTCTTGCTGTGGGGAGAGTGCTCTGTTTACTCCCACAGATCAACACTTATTAGGTCCACTGGTGACTCCAACGTGCTCATGAGTGTGAGCGTGAATGGTTGTCTGTCTCTTTATGTGACCCTGTGATTGGCAGGTGGCCGGTTCAAGGTGTACCCTGCCTCTTATCCAGTGACAGATTAAGTAGGAACTTTTGTTTAAGCCCATTTTGTTAGTAATTTATTCATGAAAACGTTAAAAATGATGTTTTCAGTTCCATATCAGTGTTTCACATTTAAAACAAAGGTGCATGGGTTTAGGAGTCTCTGCTCTATTGGTTTGAGATCTGGTGACTGTGGGAAGTCCTCATCTTGTTGGAGAAACCAGTTTGAGATGATCTGGTTCTCTGTTCTCTGTGTCCACTGTGGTCACAAAGAGATGAACATCAGTGATGCACTGGAGTGAGAATCAGTGTACTTTAATATTCTTTAATTATTTCTTTAGATGGCTGCGATCAGAAAGAAACTGATGATTGTTGGTGATCGGTGTGGAAAGTCATGCCTCCTCATCGGGTTCAAAGACAAGACGTTCTCTGACTTTTGTTATAACACAGCGTTTGACAACTACGTGGCAGACATTGAAGTGGACGGCAAACAGGTCAGATTAAAATAATTTTCATTTTTATAGCAGGTCTTGGACACAGAGAGAAGGAGTAATGACATAGAGAGATGATGTTTCTAAATGTGGTTCATAATTTGTTAGGGAAGAAAACATAAAGTTTTTCTGACACAAGTGATAATTAAGATTCTGCTTATTGATCTGATTCTTCAACTATTCCTTTGTCAATTCTAATCTCGTATTGGTTTTTGATTTCCATCCCTGTATTTTGTGATCAACAGGGCTTTCGCAACATTTAAGTGTCAAAACACATTTATAATGAAATTAGTGTTATCTTTATTAATGTACAGTATTTGGCATTTTATGATAATTTGATTAGATTGATTGATTGTTCCTGAATAAAACTCTGATATCTTAACTGGTTAACTTTAAACATAGACATAGAAAATTAAAGAACAAACTAAATAAAACAAAGCACATACAACCAGTAAAAATGACCACATTAATGTTTATATTCACCTCATGTTAGAATGGACAATTGACTTAATTGAATGAATAGTTACATTATGTTTACAGTCTTGGGATATATCTTTATACTTGGTATAGTCACCCTGATACTGTGATACTTAGGGATGGAAATTCTAACAGTTCCATCTAAACAATAACATCATCAATGTTGTTGCTTATTATTTTCTTCCACCCTGTTCTGCATGCTTTACAAATTAAGGAGGTCACGCTCTCATCTCAGGCAGTCATTAAAAATACTCCAAAAATCCTGATACAGCCAGCAGAAGTGGTTAAAACTGTGGATTAATTGTTGGTAAAAAGACTCTTACTGCACAAACTCTCAGTAAGTGGAGACGCCAGCAAGTTTCAGGAGCACAGCGCTGACTATCAGGAGTGTCATGTGTTTGAAACTGTTGCCACTGAAATCCTAAAGTAAGCTGATTTTCACCACAAAGAGAATCTGCAGGAATCAATGAGGGAGCCGGATCGATAAGCAGAATCATTAATGGACTTTGTATCAATAAAGTCTCATCAGTTCTCGTTAAGGCTGATACACATCATATCACCAGATTCTAACACGCTCATTTTTAATGACTTTAATAAAGATATGTTAGACTGATCAAACTCTGGGTGTTATTTATATGTAAAGTGTACTCAGAATACTCAGTACTGTGAGGATATTTTATGTAAAGAAGGCACTTTTTCTTCTACCAGAGTAGATTTAGAGAGCGTTACTGTCACTTGTATTTGAGGACAGTTTTAATCAGACTAACTTCTTTTATTTCAGTTTAATATTTGTTTATTTTTCCACCTCTTTCTCTAATGTATAAATGTTAATGTCTCCTAACTGACCTGCTATAGTTTCTCCAGTAGAAGCTTAGAAATTATTTGAAGTTACCTGTGTTGTTGTTGTTGTTGTTGTTGTAGGTGGAGCTGGATCTCTTTGACACAGCAGGTCTGGAGGACTACGACAGGCTGAGGTCGCTCCCCTATCGTGACACAGACGTCATCCTCATGTGTTTCTCCATCAGCAGTCGCAGCAGTTTGGGTGAGACTTCTGTCTTGTTTATCATTTTAATGAATATCATGTTTGCATTAATCCATATTAAAGATGCCTATCTTGTCTCTGCTGCAGAGAACATCCCAGAGAAGTGGGCTCCTGAGGTGAAAAAGTTCTGCCCCAATGTGCCCATAATCCTCGTAGGAACCAAGAAAGACCTGAGAAACGATGAGGACACACTCAGAGAGCTGGCCAGGATGAATCAGGTCAGTGAGGCTTTGGGTCTCTGGAGCTGGTCTGGATGTCTTCAGATGTTTGAGTGTGTGGATGGTTGTACATCAGGAGCTAAAAGTGCTTTAAATGTGTGATTATTATGATTGGATGACCATCCTGTCTGTCACGCTGAGATCAGTTCAACATATACTGTTTATGTGTCTCCTCCTCTAAGGAGTGACTTTGACAGGCAGTGACTGTCGTGTCAACATCACTTTACTGCAGCTAACAACATCCACTCTTTGGTAGGGGTGTCCCGATACAACTTTTCACCTCCAATATGATAACGATATTGTTACCTTGCTGCCCAGCTCTCTCTCTCCTCCCTTCCTTCTCCTCATCCTGCTGTGGGAGTGGTCATCTCTCTCTCCTGGTCTCTCTGACCAAACACCTGCTGCAGATAATCTCATCACCTGCACTATTTAAGCTCCTTGGAGTCACCTCTTCCTTGCAGGTGGGTTTCCTCACTTTCTGTGGTGCTGCAACTACTCATCCCTGCTCTAAGCCGTTCTCCCCCTTTACGGTTATTCTCAATGTGAAGATTGTTTTTTGATGCCTTGAGTTTTTCATAACTCTGACCTCTGGTATTTGCTTTCTTTCTCCTAGTGATCTCCAAGAGCTCTCACCCTGCCACCTTTCTTGTAAATACTCACCTTATCACTGTTCACTTCTTCATGCACTGGATGCCCCTACCCCCCCTTTCTGGTTGTGGAGCTTTAAAATAAAAACTCTGACAACTGTTCTCTGTCTCCACCTTCAGCTTTGGGTCCAAATTTAATAACTTTTGGGACTGTTCCTTAACACGGCTACGATATCAGTGGAATCATACATACTTTTATTACAAAACCCAAAACCAGGATTCTGGTTTGGCGGAGTGGTTAGCAACCAGGCACCCCATATACGTTCTTCTGCCAGTCCAGGTTTGAATCCCGCCTGTGACCAGTTTGCAGAGTGTCCTCCCCTACTCTCTCACCCCCTTTCACAAGCCTATCCACTGTCTCTCTCCTATCATAAAGCCACAAAAATGCCCCCCCCCCCCAAAAAAAAAAAACAAAAAACAAAACCCAAAACCAGTGAAGTTGGCACGTTGTGTAAATTGTAAATAAAAACAGAATACAATGATTTGCAAATCCTTTTCAACTTATATTCAATTGAATACACAGCAAAGACAAGATACTTAATGTTCAAACTGAGAAACTTTGTTATTTTTTGCAAATATTAGCTCATTTGAAATTTGATGCCTGCAACATGTTTCAAAAAAGCTGGCACAAGTGGCAAAAAAGACTGAAAAAGTTGAGGAATGCTCATCAAACACTTATTTGGAACATCCCACAGGTGAACAGGCTAATTGGGAACAGGTGGGTGCCATGATTGGGTATAAAAGCAGCTTCCCTGAAATGCTCAGTCATTCACAAACAAGGATGGGGCGAGGGTCACCACTTTGTGAACAAATGCGTGAGCAAATTGTCCAACAGTTTAAGAACAACATTTCTCAACCAGCTATTGCAAGAAATTTAAGGATTTCATCATCTACGGTCCGTAATATCATCAAAAGGTTCAGAATCTGGAGAAATTACTGCACGTAAGCAGCAAGGCCCAAAACCAACATTGAATGCCCGTGACCTTCGATCCCTCAGGCGGTACTGCATCAAAAACCGGCATCACTGTGTAAAGGATATCACCACATGGGCTCAGGAACACTTCAGAAAACCACTGTCAGTAACTACAGTTCGTCTACATCTGTAAGTGCAAGTTCAAACTCTACTATGCAAAGCCAAAGCCATTTATCAACAACACCCAGAAACACCACCGGCTTCGCTGGGCCCGAGCTCATCTAAGATGGACTGATGCAAAGTGGAAAAGTGTTCTGTGGTCTGACCAGTCCACATTTACAATTGTTTTTGGAAACTGTGGTCGTCGTGTCCTCCGGACCAAAGAGGAAAAGAACCATCCGGACTGTTATAGGCACAAAGTTCAAAAGCCAGCCTCTGTGATGGTATGGGGGTGTATTAGTGCCCAAGGCATGGGTAACTTACACATCTGTGAAGGCACCATTAATGCTGAAAGGTACATACAGGTTTTGGAGCAACATATGTTGCCATCCAAGCAACGTCTTTTTCATGGACGCCCCTGCTTATTTCAGCAAGACAATGCCAAGCCACATTCTGCACGTGTTACAACAGCGGGGCTTCGTAGTAAAAGAGTGCGGGTACTAGACTGGCCTGCCTGTAGTCCAGACCTGTCCCCCATTGAAAATGTGTGGTGCATTATGAAGTGTAAAATACAACAACGGAGAACCCGGACTGTCGAACAACTTAAGCTGTACATCAAGCAAGAATGGGAAAGAATTCCACCTGAAAAGCTTCAAAATTGGTCTCCTCAGTTCCCAAACGTTTACTGAGTGTTGTTAAAAGGAAAGGCGATGTAACACAGTGGTTAAAATGACCCTGTGACAACTTTTTTGCATTGTGTTGCAAATTCTAAGTTAAGGATTATTTGCAAAAGAAAATAAAGTTTCTCATTTGGAACATTAAATATCTTGTCTTTGCTGTGTATTCAATTGAATATAAGTTGAAAAGGATTTGCAAATCATTGTATTCTGCTTTTATTTGTGATTTATACAACGTGACAACTTCACTAGTTTGGGGTTTTGTACTTTGTAGTCAACAACGCTCATCACACAGCCCCCACCATCCTGTGCACAGCCCTCACAGTTTCCACACCCACTGTCCTTCCAGCACCAATCCCCACTCACCCATGCCCCGCGCTGTTCAAACTCTCCTCCAGAGGTAGGATAACTGAGCATGTCAGGAGACGCTGCTCTGGTCTGCAGTGGATGAGGAAGACCGGCATACTCGTGTGTTATAGCATCATTCCGGTCTGTGTCTCGTTCTCTGTGCGTCCTTCAAAGTCTGCACCAGTCGACGACGGATTACCTGGGGCATTTTTTCTGTGTGGGAGTTTTGAGAGAATAAAGAATTACTTTATTAATCAGCAGTAAAGTGTTTCACATGATGGCATCAAACTGGTTTGATGGAACAAATAAACATCTGATTCATCCCCCACTCATTCGCTGATGTCAGTAAAAGGTACAAATATCAGTCACTAAGGATGTTAAATTGATGCTGATGTGCATCCCTAGTTTCTATAATGTAACAGCTTTGCTCTGGAATCTTACAGATTTAAAAGTCACACATTCGTGGAAATGATGATACATTAAAAATGTTCAGTGTCAAACATACTTATGAACATTTTATTAAGCAGCAGTGAATCAAATTCTCGTTGTTAATCATCTCAGTAAATATCGTGTCATTACCTCTTTTCTAACCAATCACTGCTCTTCTTCTTCTTTTGTTTGTTTTATAAATTACAGGAGCCGGTGAGTTCAGACGAGGGGAAGGAGATGGCGCAGCGAATCAATGCGTACGCTTACCTGGAGTGCTCCGCCATGTTTAACAACGGCGTGAGGGAGGTGTTCGAGATGGCCGCCAGGGCTACACTGGAGTTTGAGATCAAGAGTCCAAGCAACAAGTGGTTCTGCCCTCTGCCCGACAGTTTCAGGTCGCTCTGGGTAAATTTATGGGCCAGTTGTGGGACAAAAGAGAAAACTCAACCAGACCAAAAGGACAAAACAGAGGGTCAGATAGAAAAATAAACCAAACACTGAAGTCTGATTAAAGATTGAAGCTTTGCTATCTGACCTCCAGAACATGTGCCAAGAAAAAAATGTCCCTTGTACAAGTGTGGTTGATGATCCCTGCTGCACATGTGAGTCCGACAAAATGACAGATCTTGATTTTATTGTTTCTTTTACTTTGGATAATTTGATGTGCACGAGTTCCACATCTTTATTGACATCCTTTCTATCATAATAATTATTATCTTTACTGTTATTACTGTTACACTGAAATACTATGAAGTACACAGACATCTGCTGATCATTCATTTATTTTACTGGATATTTGTAAAAACTCCATGATTATTGTCATTGTTACCTTTTCATCTTTTTTTAATCACTTTTCTGCCTCTCTGTGAAGAACCTTGAGCTAAAATTGATTTTCCATGTAGTTATTTATATAAATTAAAGCTGAATGGTTGATGTTTTGATGTTGAGTAATTCCTTGTTGTAAAGTGTCAGAATGGGCTGGTGAGCTCCTAAAATAATCCAGATGAACATGAGACTGTGTTCTCTCAGTAAAGCAGATATTTGACTTAAAACCACAAAAGGACACTGAAGTATGTTCAGAGCTTTAGTGCTGTTG
The DNA here is from genome assembly GCA_036419115.1 of Scarus forsteni. Lineage (NCBI taxonomy): Eukaryota > Metazoa > Chordata > Actinopteri > Labriformes > Labridae > Scarus > Scarus forsteni. Next base: position 3,353,944 of record JAZDUH010000145.1, read on the forward strand.
ATGCCACAGATCATTAAAATAACTTTGTTTTAGCAGTTGATGAAGTAAAGTATCAGAAATTCTATAATCTGGTTTTAATCTGAACTGACCACGTGGTCCAGCATCCCCGGGTACGTCTGCTTTATCTGTGAGCGCCGTGTGAGCCACATGCCGACCTCAGCGCTCTCACTCACGGTGTAACTGTTCACATGGACATCGTACCTCAGCTCTCTCCATCCACATCAGAGGAGGGTCACAGAATCTCTGCATCACGCTGTACCTCTGAGAGAGGACCACACCATAAAGACGTCCCACCATTAAGACCTACGAGCATGACGTCCTGTCATTGATTCTTCATTTTAAGCCAGTTTGGATGGAGCAACAAGCCCACTGCAGAGCATAGATGTTAGAGTTGTTGACAATATGGCACAGAATAGACCCAGACCCAGACTTGATTAGACCCTCATGGGGTAGAGAGCCTTACACAGTATCATCACGGCTCCTCTGTTTTTTATTTGATGTTTATGTTGGCATATGTTTATTTGTCCATCTGTTTATTTGTTCGTTAGCGAGATTACACAAAAACTACTGGACAGATTTTGCTTAAATTTTCAGGAGATGTTGGTAATGACCAAACTGGGACATGGTTAGATTTAGGTGGGGATACAAATATTTGTCTGGATGCAAAATAATCCCAAAATTTCCAAAAATCCCGTAAATTAACATTGGGCGGAGTTTTAAAAATCAGATCTTTGCCATTTCTGAGCATATTCACTTCCAATTTATCAGGAAAATATGGGGTCCATGTCTCTGTCATCAGGGTAAATTTCATCTGAATCTGATCCAGTCTGATGTCACAAAAAAGACATTTAACTTCATAAAGGAAAATCCCACCGACAACACTCAGTAATATAAACTAAAATATTACATGAACTTCCCTAAGCTTGTGTTCATGCAGGATAACAGCCTCCATGTCTGTGCTGAGTTTGGTCTGGATCATGGTTCTGTTCTGGATCTTTTACAGGGTTTGTGGAAAAGCTGCTGCAGGAGCTGAGCTGCTTGGTAGAGGTCTGTGCTCTCTGGGCGCTTTATTGTTAACATTTATGACTGTGAACAAACTCTAGCAGCCATAAATATGATGAAGATATAAACCTGGGAGACATTTATTACACCTTCAGCAGTTTGAACATAAAGCAGAAGGTTAAAATGTAAAATAAAATACTTTTATTTTTAGGCTGCTTCACTCCAAAGTGAACAGTCTTAGAAGGTGAAGCAGAAAGAGGGAGATGTGTGGATATGCTGGTGTAACACGATTGGCTAATTTACCACTCATAACTTTGACCCTCCTATTGGCTGAAAGTCTGATAAGGGAGCGTGTCCAACCTGACTGTGAGATCCAAGAGGAAAGTCTCAGGAAAGTCTCTGAACTCTGAACTTTGAGCTGCTGCTGACAGGTGAGCTCCTTTACCTCTGTGAATATCAGCTTAATAAGACTGACAAAGAAATGATAAAGGGTCAGGTTAGTTTATTTGTTATTACAGGAAAAGCTTTTGTGTCTGTGTGTGGAGTCAAACTGTGAAACTGTCTGAGTGGGAAATAAAATAATGTCCAAAGACTGAGTAGTTCAGACTGTGTGAAGGTCACTGAAGGTGGAAGTAGTTTCTCTTGTTCCTTATGTTTATTTTTCTCTAAATAATATTTTAATTTGGGTAAAAACACTGAAGGGGTAGACCTCTATTGTTATTGTGGAGGTTTATTATTATTATTATTATCATTTTTATTGTCATCATTTCTATTATTAATCTTATTCCCATTCTGCTGCTTAGGCTAAAATTGCTGTGAGCTGAAATTGACCAACTCACAGCAATTTCACCAAAACATTGGAAATGATGTGCAGCAACTTTGCCTAAATCATGAGTCAAGTCAACCACAAGGTGGGGTTGAATCTGCGTCCAAATGCGTCTTTGCATTGACTTTGTTTGTAATCTAGACACGTGTCTATGCAAATTCGTGTCTGCTGTGGCCATTACACACAGGAAGAGGGTCGCTGGTTTGAATCCCTGTCGATCAGAGTCTTGCTGTGGGGAGAGTGATCTGATTTCCTCCCACAGATCAACAATATGGTTCACTGGTGACTCTAACATGCTCGTCAGTATGAGTGTGAGCGTGAATGGTTGTCTGTCTCTTTATGTTGCCCTGTGATTGGCTGGTGGCTGGTTCAAAGTGTGCCCTGCCTCTGATCCAATGACAGATTAAGGAGGAACTTTTGTTTAAGCCCATTCTGTCAGTAATTTATTCATGAAAACATTAAAAATGATGTTTCTGTTGCACATCAGTATTTCACATTTAAAACTAGAAAGCACTCGGAGAGCGCAGACCTCCGCCAGCACCACAGTCCTCAGCCATATTGTCATTTTGGCCATAAATATTAGTCCTACCTTTATTTCATGTAAGTATTTAGATTCCTTGACCATGAAAACATACCACTAACAACTGGATTCATAATGATATCTATTTTAGTTCAGTAGTTATTCACCAAAGTCACATTTTTCACCATGGCGGCCAGACACTGATCCGGATCAACACCAAAATTGAATCAGTTCTTCCTTTTCCCATGCTGAACATTTTCTGAAAATTTCATCCAAATCCGTCCATTACTTTTTGAGTTATTTTGTTCACGGATGGACAGACGGACAAACTCTCCCAAAAACATAACCTCCTTGGCGGAGGTAACAAAGGTGGGTTTAGGAGTCTCTGCTCTATTTGATTGAGATCTGGTTCCTGTGGAGGCCACTGGAGTACAGTGAAGACCTCGTCTTGTTGGAGAAACCAGTTTGAGATGATCTGGTTCTCTGTTCTCTGTGTCCACTGTGGTCATGAACACCACAGTGATGACGATGGACATCAGTGACGCACCGGAGTGAGAATCAGTGTACTTTAATATTCTTTTATTATTTCTTTAGATGGCTGCAGGCAGAAAGAAACTAGTGATCGTTGGTGATGCTGCATGTGGAAAGTCAAGCCTCTTCATCGGGTTTAAAGACAAGAACCTCCCTGAAGTTTATGTGCCCTCAGTGTCTGAAAACATTGTGTTTGAACACATTGAGGTGGACGGCAAAAAGGTCAGATTAAAATAATCTTCTTATTTATGGCAGTTCTTGGAAGCAGAGTGAAGAAGTGATGATGTATCAGAGAGATGATGTTTCTAGACATGGGTCATATGAGGGAAGAGATAAAGTTTTTCTGATACAAGTGATAATTATGATTCTACTCATCAATCTGATTCTTCAACGATTTCTTTGTCGATTCTGAAATGATATTGGTTTTTGATTTCCATTCATACATTTTGAAATTTAGCAACATTTAGGTATTATAACATGTTTATTAAGAAGTTAGTGTTGATTTTTATTCATGTACAGTATTTGGCATTTTATTATCATGGAGGGTTTTATCCTCCTGCTGCAGGGAGCTTAGGGTTAGGGATGTACTGTAATGTTTGGAGTACTGGGATATATCTTTATACTTTGTGTAGTCAACCTGATACTGTGATACTTAGGGATGGGACTTGATAACAATTCCATCAATAATATCATTAATGTTTTCTGTTTATTATTTCTTCCACTATTTTCTGAATGCTTTACAAATTAAGGAGGTCACACTCTCAGAGAGTCACAGTCACAGTCATTAAAATTGATTCAAAAATCCTTATACAGTAAGCAGAAGAGGTTAAAACTGTGGATTAATTGTTGATAGAAAGACTCTTACTACACAAACTCTCAGTAAGTGGAGACGCCAACTTTCAGGAGCACAGTGCTGACTATCAGGAGTGTCATGAGTTTGAAATTGTTGCCACTGAAATCCTAAAGTAAGCTGATTTTGAACAAAGCAAAGTTCAAAAGCCAGCATCTGTGATGGTATGGGGGTGTATTAGTGCCCAAGGCATGGGTAACTTACACATCTGTGAAGGCACCATTAATGCTGAAAGGTACATACAGGTTTTGGAGCAACATATGTTGCCATCCAAGCAACGTCTTTTTCATGGACGCCCCTGCTTATTTCAGCAAGACAATGCCAAGCCACATTCTGCACGTGTTACAACAGCGTGGCTTCGTAGTAAAAGAGTGCGGGTACTAGACTGACCTGCCTGTAGTCCAGACCTGTCCCCCATTGAAAATGTGTGGTGCATTATGAAGCGTAAAATACAACAACGGAGACCCCGGACTGTTGAACAACTTAAGCTGTACATCAAGCAAGAATGGGAAAGAATTCCACCTGAAAAGCTTCAAAAATTGGTCTCCTCAGTTCCCAAACGTTTACTGAGTGTTGTTAAAAGGAAAGGCGATGTAACACAGTGGTAAAAATGACCCTGTGACAACTTTTTTGCAACGTGTTGCTGCCATTAAAATCTAAGTTGATGATTATTTGCAAAAGAAAATAAAGTTTCTCAGTTGGAACATTAAGTATCTTGTCTTTGCTGTGTGTTCAATTGAATATAAGTTGAAAAGGATTTGCAAATCATTGTATTCTGTTTTTATTTATGATTTACACAACGTGCCAACTCTACTGGTTTTGGGTATGTACATCAGGAGCTAAAAGTGATTTAAATGTGTGATTATTATGATTTGATGACCCTCCTGTCTGTCACACTGAGATCAGTTATTAAGGAGATGATGGTTTATCTTGATACCATACTTGAGACCTCAATGAAACTGCATTACTGATGATGAAGCTGCAATCAACACAGGTTGTCCGGTTAGAACATGAATGATGGCCACAGACACACTCTCTTTAAGTTTCCACTCTTTATTTAAACTGCTTTTCATTATGCTCTGTTTGTTTGTTTGTGTGTGTGTGGTTTCTGCAAAGGAAAATAAGGAAAAAACAAATGCTTCAGAAAAGGAAATGGATGAAATGCATCACTTCACTGCAAACAATAAATAAGCTCCCTAAAAACACACTCCAGTATTAAGGGACTGCCAGCAAATTACTGTCCCTGACAATCTACCTCTGCTACACATACACATACATGCAGACAGAACCTAGGAAAATGGTGTCGGCCCCTAAGTAGACATGGGGGGTATTCCAGGTAGATGGTTTAGCAAACCCTGAGTCGAATCGTGAGCTCGAGGTTGATTTATACTGAGATGGGAAATTCTGAGTCTCCGGTTCCAGAACAGCTGATATGAATTAGGTCAATCAACTCTCAGTTGGTTCACCTTGAGTTAAGCACATGCACAACCAGTACAGAAAGCCATCATCAATGCAGCACTGATACATTGATCCACTATCGTAAGCACGGAAAAGAAAACTCGCTCCGAGTACTTTACGCCGATTGAATTAGAGGTTTTGATGACTTCATATGATGACTACAAATCTGTGTGCATGAAAAAGAGTAACACCAAAGTGGCAGCAAAAGAAAGAGAAGCTGCATGGGGGAAAATGGCTGACAGAGTGAATGAGTAAGGCAGAATGCACTCAATCCATTTTTTTTAAGATTGAAATGCAAATTGTAGCACACTTGCTGGAAAAGTGGTTGTGAATTATACTTACTTTCATATAGGTACAATCCCACAGGCGTGAGAAGAACATGCCAGCAACTAAAAATGACATATGAGAATTTAATCCAGACAGGTGGGGCACGTTTTACTTCGCAATAATTGTACGCATCTCAAGTTTTGTTCTTATTTGATTTTCTATTGGCTGAGATGTGCCCAGACAATAGAAAGAGGGCACCTCACCCTCTCACTTCCTACATTTACATCACTAATATGGGCTAATATTAAATACTGTATAATATAGAAAAAATAATCTTAATTTAAATATATTGTCATTGAAATCCAGTGATTTACATGACATGATGTACCTGCAATCCTGTGTTTTTCCTCCTTAATGTACCTCAGGGTTTTGTGCCTGGGGAACACCACCATCATGGGGAGCAGCTGCTTTAAGGCCAATGCCACCTTTCCCACTGCCCTACACACTGTAGGCTTTCCAATGTTTTCTGTGTCCTCAATGTCATATAAAAAGCTACTGCTCGCGAAAAATTGTAGACCAGTGCACAAAACATGCACTGATGACAGAGAACTACCGCGGTGTGTAATGTTTGATATGAGTGGTCGGAGAATGTATATATATATATATATATATATATACATACATACATATATATATATATATATATATATATATATATATATATATATATATATATATATATATATATATATATGTGTGTGTGTGTGTGTGTGTGTGTGTGTGTGTGTGTGTGTGTGTATATGTATATATATATATGTCTATAAATATTTATATATACACATCTATATATATATATATATGTATATATATATATATATATGTATATATATATATATATATATACATATAGATAGATAGATAGATAGATAGATAGATAGATAGATAGATAGATAGATAGATAGATAGATAGATAGATAGATAGATAGATAGATAGATATTGATATACATTGTTGTGTCTCAAATATATTCCGTCAAGATATTGTAAGAGCTGATAGTAGTCTCTTTCTCCTAAATGGCTTCCCTGTGAGCTTTTCCAAATATGGGCTTTCCTCCTTCAGGCCTCTTTCTCAGACATGATAGATTCACCTGATCTTGGAATAGACGTCATTAGATCTGTATTTTGGCCTCATGAGAGGGAGAAACCACATTTAAGAGCCTTTATACATTTAAACCAGGTATCTTCAATAACTTTGAAACAATCACCCAACAAAATATTGTGTGAAAAGTCTAACTTCTACTTTGTGAGATTCTAAGATCATAACACACTTGTGAACTTATTGTATGATACCTCTAACTTTACAAGTATATATTATGACACTTCTACCTAGATAAGGCATACATTGTCACAGTTTAACAAATACAATCTGCGAGTGAAGATTGTAGGAGGCACACATGTAATGGAATTTTTAAGGCACCAAGATAGGTAAGACCTTTATATCATCTAAAGTAAACCTCTCAATCCAGCTTGCATTTGTAAAATTAAAAGTAAGAATAAGTAGACTGTTATCTTGAAGTAATATAACAATAAGCAAATGACAGTATATATAAAGTATCATAAAGTATCATAAAAAGATGAATCATTAATTACAACATTCATCATGAAGTCAAATACATAAATGAAGCGAAGCCTGCGAGCTAGTTCAGGCAGACAACTCGAGCAGCGCTGCTATTCACATGTCACATTCACATATCATACGTCACACTCCTTACATCGATCCTCCAATCACACTCTGCACCTCTCAATTTGGCGGTGTATTTAAACTGGGAGTTTACCCATCTCTCCCTCTGCTCGGCAAACGTCTATGCTGCCAGACACTGATTTGCTGGGCGGTTCTTTCAGCTGCTCTCTCATGCGATCACATCATACCTTTTGCTCCGGTGATCCTGATGTCTCTCGCCGCTCCGATCAGTGAGTGAGTCTCAGCGGTCATGGAGGGCGCTGGGCTTAATCCTGAAACCCCAGATTCAGTCCCTGAAGTTCGCTGCGAGTGAATCGGACCCGTTCGGTCCCTCGCCAGATCTCCCACACATCCGCAAACAACCCTCCGGATGATCCGTGCGCCGCCTCTTGGAAGAGCTTCACGCCCGTAACATCACCGAGCCAGCCGGCTTCAGCCACGAAGACGCTGATTGTTTGATGATCCAGCAGAACTCCAGATTCCTTCCGGGGGGAAGGTATGCGCCAGGTAAAGCGCACTGCCATCGTCCCTCCTGAGCTGGAGCCCGGCGCTGCCTCCCAAGCGAAGCAGCCAGATTCCAGCTTCTCCACAGACGCGTCCGCCCGGTCTGCACGAAGTTAAATCAGCGCTGAACACCATGGAAACAACGCCATGCCATGTGAGCCGCCTGGGTCCCTCTCCCGTCTCCATAGCTACGCCCGACACCTGTTGCATCCCGGTTGACGGCATACCGCAAAGGACCCTGGGATTTGCAGTTCCAATCCTGCCACGGGTTCTCAGCTCCAGCCTGTTGCTGCTGCCATTCCTGGTTCTCTAAGGAATCAAATCTGCTCGGGTAATCTCATTCTGTAATCTTTAACATTTGACACAATGATTGAATTATGTCTTCTTCAGGGTATGTTAGATCATCTGCTCGTATCATTATTTTAATCATATTTTATCTCTTTTATTCATTCATCTGAGATGTTATGGTTAATCATAGACCTTATTACATAATTATTTAAAGTAATTTTATGAAACTTTGCTCTTATCTCAACAGGTCATAATATTAATTTGGTGAAGAATCTGCTGTATGGTTCTGAATTTGCATACAAAAATACAGTACGAGGTGTGAAGACTTTTCAGTAGTTCTAAGTCAGACTCAGTAATATTTATTAATCCCCAAGGGGAATTCGGTCGTTTTAGTTGCTCTCATACACACTATAGCAGTGGAAATATCTGATTAAGACATTAGAATAAAGGAGCATTAATTTAACTAAACTAAAACAAAGCAGAGTTAAAATAAAGTACAACAGAATAAATACAACCAAATGAAAAGAAAGGGGTTGTAACATGCAGTTCCTTTAAGCAATATCAACTTCCTTATGAAAGAAATAAGTAACAATTAAGTAAAGTGAGACTCTGAATGAGATGGAGGTATAATCAGTATTAACAATTAATAATTTTACAGCACAAAGGTAAAGGTAAAGCTATGGATAGTGATCCAAGAATGTTCAAGTTTCTTACTCTGGCAGAATTTAAAGAGGCCTGTGGTGTTTGGAGACACCATTGTTAAGTAAATCTGCAACGCAGAGAGGAATCTGTCACCTACTTAGCTATAAGTCAGGTCTTTCCTACAGTGGTTCTCTTTTAAGGGAATATGGCTTTTAAAGAGCATAATCAGCATGCTGCTAAAAAGCTGAAGGTTTTTCTTGGTTATTATCACAGAAACAGTCCTGTTTCTCTTTTGTTAAAAAGAGAATTATTGAGTCTAAATTTACCTCTTCTTGATATGCTGTTGTTTTATACATGAGTGCCTCTGCTCAGTCTTTAAATGTTGGACAGTGTTTATCATGGAGCTCTGAGAATTATCACAAACTGTGGATTTCTGAGTCATCACTGAACTTATAATCTAAAGTCAGTTGGACTTCCTTAATTGCACGTGAGCGTGGGCACTGGTATGTGTTCATTTACAAAGCATTGTTGATAAAATTGCTGACTATCTGTCCTCCTTATTAATCTTGATGGATGGATTACATAACCTGAGATCATTGAGCTTTATGCAGTTTGTTGTTACCAAAGTCCAAACTGATCTGGGAAAGGGGCTTTTAGGTTCTCTGCACCTTCTGCATGGAATAATCTGCAGACTGAATTTAAGCTGCAGAGCTCGGCATCTCTGAATGTTCTGAAATCTGCAATGAACGCTCTGCAATACACAGTTCTGAATCTCACAGCTTAACTGATGGCTTTTATTGTTTTTCTCTCTTATTTGTACTGTTGAGTCTGTGTTTGCTGCAGATTTGCTGATCTCAATGGGACCAACCTGGTTAAATAAAGTTTAAAATAAATAAATAAATAAATTAAAAAAAAAACAACATATCACTTAATAATAATAATAATAATAATAATAATAATAATAGTAATAATAATAATAATAATAATAATAATAATAATAATGATAATAATAATAATAATTGAATAATTAAATAAATAATAACCCCTGTCTGAAAATCTTCAGTCAGCCCTGCTAGATCCAGAAATAGAGGACAGGCTCCATCAAAACAAGTTTCAAAGGCTGCATGGTTGGTCCTTTCTCAAAATCCCCCTTCTCTATTTCAGGGTGAGCCCTATGGGGATCTTGACAAGGAATATTCACTCTAAAATATCTCACATCTCTCAGCTCCTCAGGATACCTCAGTCCGAAGCAAACAGCCTAATTCCACCTGAATCATTGTCTTTATACTGTGCTTCTGTAGATAACGCTGTGCAATCATTAATCAGCTGGGGCTGGTGCATGGCTGGGGGAAGCAGACAATACAGATGCCTTCAAGTCATTTCACTCCACTCATCTCGGTAGCATCTTTAAGCATTAAGTGGCATTCAGAGTTATTTCTCTGTTAAGTAACCTTTTGCTGTCTTAGTAGCCTTAGCACTTTACATCCTTATGAGGCTCAATGCTGAATTCTGTACATGTGAAGACTACCTTTTGCTTTGTTCCGCCAGCCACAGTCCAAAAGACAGAGCAGTTTTAATGAAGGCTGTTGTTCAGATCTGCAGTTTGGTCTTTGCTCTGCAATTTGAAAAACAGAAAGAACATGTATGCCTTATCCTTGAAGCACTCAAATCTGACAGATCTCACCAATGCACTCATATCAAATTGCAAAACTAAAATTTTTGTCCTTTCTCTTCTGCTGCATCTGCATCATCAACCATCATCCCCTGGTTCATCAACGGTCACAAACCTAGCGAGATCCTGGTTCTCTTCAATCTGCAAGTTTTCTGTTGAGCTGTGGCCTGCCTCCTGGACACTATTCCCTCACTTCCTGAGGACTGGTGTAACCATGACAGCATCGCTTCATCTGCCTACCTCCACACTGCAATCCCTGGCGCTGGTCCTTTTCTACACATCAACGCTCTTCATGAGAAAGTCATCCTGGCTGCTCAAAGCTCATGAGTTCCTGCATTTGACATTTAAAGATTGCATCCAATTGCTGCATAACTCTGTACTGCATATCAGGTGGTGTGCTTTTCTGCTCATCAACGCTAAGGAGACTTCATGAGAAAGTCATCCTGGCTGCTCAAAGCTCATGACTTCCTGCATTTAGTATTTAAAAAATCGTATCCACTTGCTACATAACTCTGTATTGCATATCAGGTGGTGTGCTTTTCTGCAACGCTAATGAGACTTCACGAGAGTCATCCTGGCTGCTCAAAGCTCATGAGTTCCTGCATTAATATTGAAAGATTGCATCCAATTGCTGCATAACTCTGTACTGCAGATCAGGTGGTGTGCTTTTCTGCAACGCTAAGGAGACTTCACGAGAAAGTCATCCTGTCTGCTCAAAGCTCATAAGTTCCTGCATTTAGTATTTAAAATCGTATCCACTTGCTACATAACTTTGTATTGCATATCAGGTGGTGTTCTGGGGTTAAGTATGTACCAATTCATCATGCTTGCATCTGCATTCTCTAGGTAGTATGTTCCCCTCAGCGGGCGCTGGGGGAAAGTCATCCTGGTGCTTGGGCCCACACATAATAGATCACTAGGTAGTATGTTCCCCTCAGCGGGCGCTGGGGAATGGCTGGTGCTTGGGCCCACATAGTAGTCACTAGGTAGTATATTCCTCCCAGCTGCTGGGGAATGGCGACAGCTGCTGGTGCCTGGGCCCACACATAGTAGTCACTAGGTAGTATGTTCCCCTCAGCGGGCGCTGGGGAATAAGCATCCTGGCTGCTGATGCTTGGGCCCACACATAGTAGTTCACTAGGTAGTATGTTCCCCTCAGCGGCGCTGGGGAATGGCATCCTGGCTGCTGATGCTTGGGCCCACACATAGTAGTTCACTAGGTAGTATATTCCTCTCAGGCGCTGGGGAATGGCGACACAGCAGCTGATGCTTGGGCCCACACATAGTAGTCAATAGGTAGTATATTCCTCCCAGCGGCGCTGGGGGAATGGCAGCTAGTGCCTGGGCCCACACATAGTAGTTCACTAGGTAGTATATTCCTCCCAGCGGGCGCTGGGGAGAATGGCGACACTGGCCGGCTGGTGCCTGGGCCCACACATAGTAGTCACTAGGTAGTATATTCCTCCCAGCGTGGCGCTGGGGAATGGCGACACAGCGGCTGGTGCCTGGGCCCACACATAGTAGTCACTAGGTAGTATATTCCTCTGCAGCAGGCGCTGGGGAATAGCCACACATAGATCTCATCAGCAGTGCCAGGCTCCTATCAGTTATGTTTTGGGGGTGTTCTCATATGTTTTGCTCATCACTCCTCCATGCCTTCATCTAAACATTTCTGCAAAGGAGTGATGAGACTGGAGCCTGGACGCCAAACCTGTAACATGTATATGCAGCTACAATAAAACAATTGAGCGTGAGTTGACTGACTGAAATGAGCGAAGCCTGAGCTAGTTCAGGCAGACAACCCGAAAGCAGCGCTGCTATTCACATGTCACATTCACATATCATACGTCACACTCCTTACATCAATCCTCCAATCACATTCTCCACCTCTCAATTTGGCGGTGTATTTAAACTGGGAGTTTACCCATCTCTCCCTCTGCTCGGAAAACGTCTATGCTGCCAGACGCTGATTGCTGCGTGTTCTTTCACCCCGACCTCCACCCCAGCATCCACCTGCAGGCTCCAGGGGTGTTCTCATATGTTTGCTCATCACTCCTCTATGCCTTCATGTAAACATTTCTGCAAAGGAGTAATGAGACTGGAGCCTGGACGCCAAACCTGTAACATGTATATGCAGCTACAATAAAACAATTGAACGTGAGTTGACTGACTGAAGTAATATTGGATATAACATTGCTTATAACCAGAAAAGCACCAGCCCAACCTACTAAATAACCAAATTATATATTTAGAACCGTCTACCATCATTTTATGATACCACAATATATATATATATATATATATATATATATATATATATATATATATATATATATATATATATATATATTTGTATATATATTTATATATTTATATATACACATCAATATATCTATATATCTATATCTATATTTATATATACACACACACACACACACACACACACACACACACACACACACATATATATATATATATAGATAGATAGATAGATAGATAGATAGATAGATAGATAGATAGATAGATAGATAGATAGATAGATAGATAGATAGATAGATAGATAGATAGATAGATAGATAGATAGATAGATAGATAGATATTATGACTGATTGATTCGCGTGTGAAACGATACCGCTCCAACAAAAACTCCCCCGGGAATGAAAGTACATCCAGAGGGGGTCTGAAGAGCCTCTCTCCACGCAAAGCAGCGTGAATTAATTGTGCCTCGATGTCGATTGGATTCCTCTCAAATGGGTAAGCTTTAACTTGCACACGGCAGAAGGGAAGAGGCAGGCTTAACTCGGGGTTTCTTATAGAAAACCTGGTAGGGGGCAGGTTAGCTTCACAGAGTCAGTTGCCATGGTGAGTCACTCAGAGTTTCACTTACCTCTCTTCTCGGAACTGGAAACCCAGAGATTCCCTGATTTCAGGCTTAACATTCTCAGAGTTTTCACTGAACCTGCTTTCTGGAATACCCCCATGCATGCATACTTTTTATTCTACTGACTGATGTGAAATGTAACTGAAAATGTAAACATAACATAAAAGAACAGTCCCTACAAAACCAGTCTACATAAAGCAGTTCAAAAGACAGTGATGACATATGACATGATCATCAACCAGCAATCTGAGTGACATCCCTATACAGTGTTATGAGTAATGATTACCTAAACAAACCTGATAAAACTACTTACAGTCTTATGGACGCACAGGAAATGCAAAAAAACAGAAAGAGATATTCCTAGAGCTGTGGAGCTGCTGCTGCTCCAAGGATGACAGAGAGAGTGACAGGGAACATGTCCAGACTTGCCTCTTCACTCTGAGGAGGAGGAGGCTGGGGGCATGAGTGGCAAGGATGTCCGAGGTTATTGATAGGTGAAGAAGTGGGGTGAGGTAATTAGCATACATGTAACCTGACACCAAACCTACAGCTCCTTGGATCTGCTTGAAACTGGGGGAAGAGTTGCCCTTTTGAAAATCGGTCAATCATATAGGCTACTGTATATGTGTCTCCACCTCTAAGGAGTGACCTTCACAGGCAGTGGTTGTCATGTCAGCATCACTTTATTGCAGCTAACAACATTCACTCTTTGGTAGGGGTGTCACGATACAACTTTTTCACCTCCAATATGATACCAATATTGTTACCTTGCGTACTGGCCGATACCGATATCAATCAGATTGTGAGGATTCATCCTAGCTGCCCAGCTCTCTCTCTCTCCTCCCTTCCTGCTCCTCAGCTTGCTGTGGGAGTGATCATCTCTCTCTCCTGGTCTCTCTGACCAAATACCTGCAGCAGATCACCTCATCACCTGCACTATTTAAGCTCCTTGGAGTCACCTCTTCCTCACCGGTGGGTATCCTCCCTTTCTGTGGTTTGTGCTGCAACTACTCTGCCCGGCTCTAAACTGTTCTCCTCCTTTACAGTTATTCTCAGTGTGAGGATTGTATAATCACACTATTTTATTATATAGTGTGATTATACAATAATGTGGTTACTGGGACTGTTATGGTATGTGTTAACAGGTATGAGAAAAACTGACCCATTTGTTATAACCAATGGGTTCAATAAATGTTAACCTTAAACATAAGAATATGCTACAATTAAATAAAATGAATAAAAACAAATTAGAACCTCAATAAATCCATTGAAAACAAAAAAACAGATAGGCCAAAAGTTTGGACACATCTTCTCATTCAATGTGTTTTCTTTATTTTCATCTCTATTTACATTGTAGATTCTCACTGAAGGTATCAAAACTATGAATGAACACATGTGGAATTATGTACTTAACAAAAAAGTGTGAAATAAATGAAAACATGTCTTATATTCTAGTTTCTTCAAAGTATCCACCCTTTGCTCTGATCACTGCTTTGCACACTCTTCATTCTCTTTATGAGCTTCAACAGGTAGTCACCTGAAATGGTTTTCTCTTCTCAGGTGTGCCTTTCCAGGGTTAATTAATGGAGTTTCTTGCCTTATTAATGAGGTTGGGTCCATTTGTGGGAGCTTGATTGTAATTTTTTCTTGTATGATCTCTCCCTTGAAATAGATATATATTTTTTTAAAGTATCTTCATTTCTCATTCTTATTATTCATCAGTTTTATTGTTCAGAAATGGCTTGTGCTGATGATGCACTGATTTTAGAAATTTAGGGCACACATTAAGCTTTTAAATTGACAAATGTCTCATTTTTAGTCATGAAAACATCAAAGTTTGTCAACAGACCAATTTCTTCTGCCAAATAAAGACATATTTTATTAATCAGCAGTAAAGCGTTTCACATGATGGCATCAAACTGGTTTGATGGAACAAATAAACATCTGATTCATCCCACACTCATTTGTTGATGTCAGTAAAAGACACAAATATCAGTCACTAAGGATGTTAAATTGATGCTGATGTGCATCCCTAGTTTCTAAAATGTAACAGCTTTGCTCTGGAATCTTACAGATTTAAAGTCACAAATTTGTGGAAATGATGACACATTAAAAATGTTCAGTGTCAAACATCTAACTTATGAACATTTTATTAAGCAGTGGTGAATCAAATTTTCATGGCTAATCAACTCAGTAAACATCGTGTCATTGTCTCTTCTTTTAATCCAATCACTGCTCTTCTTCTTTTTAGGGTCCTCGTCCACAGGGGAAGGACAGAATCAGACATCCTGTGTCAGTTAGGCCTCTACAGAGAAAACAATAACTCGTATGGCTTTAAAAATGACATGGTTGGATTCCTGACAAGATTTGACATGAAGAGGTCTAATTTTCAGAGAGATGGGTCAAAATAGTGGCATCTATGAGGCGGTGTTTTTTACAAGTTGCCCCTCACTCTCAGAGCGATTTGTCCAAAGGCCAAAGGATGACGTCACCCTTCTGTCTTTGGTCTTCACAGCTGATGATGAGACTAAAGGAGGAACAATAGAATGTCTCATACACAGCCATTATAAAGACTGAGGCTCTAGACAGAGCTGCAGAAACACATATCAGTCTAACTTAGAAGCAGTGTAAAGGGATGAAACCCTCAAAATGGAGGTCATGGGGTACCTGTGACAGAGCGAGGACCCGTTCAAATTCCTTTTGTTTTGTTTTATAAATGACAGGAGCCGGTGAGTTCAGACAAAGGGAAGAAGATGGCGCAGCGGATCAATGCGTACGCTTACCTGGAGTGCTCCGCCAAGTTCAACGATGGTGTGAGGGAGGTGTTCGAGATGGCCACCAGAGCTGCACTGGAGTTAGAGATCAAGCAAGCTAGCAAAAAGCCAAGCCAAGCACCAAGCAAAAAGAGCGTCTGTGCTCCACTCTAGAGTTTCAGGCTGGATCTCAATCTCCTCTCGTAACCCTGAGCCCTTAAGGTGACTTCACCTGGAAGTGACTGAGTGCACAAGGCTGCTGGGGCTTGAAGTGCTATCAACAGGAATGGGACAGCTCTTTCTTTATTGTTGGCAGCATTGAATCATGCTGGAGATAAATGAAACACCAGCTTTTTTTTTTATCTCAATGCACAGAATCACAACACTGTGTATAGACAGACTTTACACTATATACATATTTACATATATACAGACAAATGCATATATACAAGACACATCTCACAAATGATTAAACATATTAAAGGATTCATAATGTTCAGAGTTTTCTTGCTCTTTTGTCCTCCATTCCTTTGAATGAGCTCATATAATACTCTATTTCTTCCTTGAATTGTTTAATTTTTGGTCGTTTTCTCCTGACAGTTTCTATTTCCACTATCATAAAAAATAAAACTGCCCTTTCTGTTAGTTGAACTTTGGACCTGGTCTGTGCATTACAGAGTTGCTGTACATCTAACCAAAGTGCACGGCTATTAAGACATTCAAAAAACAAATAGTTTCAATTTAATAGTTTCAGAAAACACAGCACCTCTCCACAACTCCAAAAATATCAACAACTTGAGTAGTTGGATAAATCAGGTGTAATATTTTGAATGCCACTTCCTTGATTTTATTTGTGACACAGTATTTCTGAATAAAATTGCACACAGACCTTAATTAATGTTTTCAAATTTTGAATTGCAGATGGATTGTGGTTGAGGAGTTGAGATTTGGTTCCCTAATATGTTTACTGGTACATTGTTTGCTTATTAACTGTACACCATCAGTATGAGCTCTGATGAATACTGTATGATGTCCTCCTCTCCCCCAATGTTAACAGACCATCAGGAATTACATCACACACAAGTGCAAACTATTTAGGAGTAACTGGGATGAATATTTTAGTAACCACCAGCTGACTGCCCCAGGAGATCACTGCCATATGTCACCATGCAATGACCTCTGGGTAGTTCCCTTCACGATGTGGATCCATCTTTCTAGAGGTAAACAGGAAGCAGGAAGTGCACCTCTTCTTCTCTGACACATTTGCAGGTAGTGGCAGAGTGACCGTTCACATGGACATTGTACCTCAGCTCTCTCCATCCACATCAGAGGAGGGTCACAGAATCTCTGCATCACGCTGTACCTCTGAGAGAGGACCACACCATAAAGACGTCCCACCATTAAGACCTACGAGCATGACGTCCTGTCATTGATTCTTCATTTTAAGCCAGTTTGGATGGAGCAACAAGCCCACTGCAGAGCATAGATGTTAGAGTTGTTGACAATATGGCACAGAATAGACCCAGACCCAGACTTGATTAGACCCTCATGGGGTAGGGAGCCTTACATAGCTCCATCAGGGCTCCTCTGTTTTTTATTTGATGTTTTTGTCGTGTATGTTCATTTGTCCTTCTGTTTATTTGTTCATTAGCGAGATTACACAAAAACTACTGGAAAGATTTTGCTTACATTTTCAGGAGATGTTGGTAATGACCAAACTTAGACATGATTATGAACAGATTTAGGTGGTGATACATACAGTATATTTGTCCGCCCCCAAATTTCCGGAAATCCCATAAGTTAACACTGGGTGGAGCTTTGAAAAATCATATCTTTGCCATTTCTGAGCATATTCACTTCCAATTTATCAGGGAAATATGGGGTCCATGTCTCTGTCATCAAGGTAAAGTTCATCTGAATCTGATCCAGACTGATGTCACAAAAGTCATTTAAGTTTGTCTTCAGAAATCCCATTGTTGATATTCAATAATTCATTTAAAATCCAAATATTACATGAACTTCCCTAAGCTTGTGTTCATGCAGGATAACAGCCTCCATGTCTGTGCTGAGTTTGGTCTGGATCATGGTTCTGTTCTGGATCTTTTACAGGGTTTGTGGAAAAGCCGCTGCAGGAGCTGAGCTGCTTGGTAGAGGTCTGTGCTCTCTGGGTGCTCTCTAGTAAACATTTGTGACTGTGAACAAACTCTAGCAGCCATCAAAGTGAAGATATAAACCTGGAGACATTTATTGCACCTTCAGGAGTTTGAACATAAAGCAGAAGGTTTGGTGTAAAATAAAATACTTTTATTTTTAGGCTGCTTCACTCCAAAGTGAACAGTCTTAGAAAGTGAAGCAGAAAGAGGGAGATGTGTGGATATGCAGGTGTAACGCTGATTAGCTAACCTACCACTCATAACTTTGACCCCTCCTATTGGCTGAAAGTCTGAGAAGTGGGCGTGTCCAATCTGACTGTGAGATCCAAGAGGAAAGTCTCAGGAAAGGTGAGAAACTCTGAACTTTGAGCTGCTGCTGACAGGTGAGCTCCTTTATTTCTGTGAATATCAGCTTAATAAGACTGACAAAGAAATGATAAAGGGTCAGGTTAGTTTATTTGTTATTACAAGAAAAGATTTTGTGTGTCTGTGTGTGGTGTCAAACTGTGAAACTGTCTGAGTGGGAAATAAAATAATGTCCAAACATTGAGTAGTTCAGACTGAGTAAAGGTCACTGAAGGTGGAAGTAGTTTCTCTTGTCCCTTATGTTTATTTTTCTCTGATTACTATTTTAATTTGGGTACAAACACTGAAAGGGTAGACCTCTATTGTTTTTGTGGTTTATTATTATTATTATTATTATTATTATTATCATTGTTATTATTATTATTCCCATTCTGCTGCTAAGGCTAAAATTGCTGTGAGCTGGAATTGACCAACTCACAGTAATTTCGCTAAAACATTGGAAATGATGTGCAGCAACTTTTGCCTAAATCATGAGTCAAGTCAACCACAAGGTGGCGCTGTAATTAAGGCTCAAAGTTGACTTTTTGGAAAGGCCACGCCCCTGACACCATAAGTCTGATTAACTTGAAAATGTTCACCCTAGTCCAGCTCAGTGTGCTCTACAAAAAAGCCTCAAGAACCCCTAAAGTCTGTTATATTAGATTTTTTGCTCATTTGAATAATTAGAAAAACACTTAAACAAATTCAACTTGGGACAGATTGACTCTATCAACGCCAGATTGGGTATATAGCTTCAAGGGACAAAATGTCAAATGTCAAATGTGCGCATAGTGCCTGTGACGCGCCGAGTGTAACGCCCAAGGCTGGACGCAGGACCATTTTGACAAGCTGAGAGGCGACGCGCGTCACGGCGCAGGCGGAGTAGAGAGCCGGAGCTTGTCGGACTCAGTGATGACCCGTGCAGGCAAATCCAGCTGGAAACGAATATTTACAGAACTTACCTTCAAAACCTGTCTCCTCAGAGACTTTCACCCAAGCCTGCTCCTTTTTGTTCTGGTCTCTGTAGAGCACACACGTCGAATCGAATAGCTCCAGATGATGGCAAACAGCACAGATCAACCTCTCCTTCATCTATTAGAGGGGTTTGAGTTGAAGCAGGAGGCCGGAGTGTCACACGTCATCAAATCAATGACTTCGGGGGGGCATGTCATTACTCATTGGCTGCTGCGGCACAGCGTCAAAAGTTCAATATTTTTAACTCGAGCGTCGAGGCGTTTGACGCCCCAAACGAGCTGGACGCTCCAAACGCACCGCACAAACGCGTCCGACGCACCGCCCGGGTTGAATCTGCATCCAAATGCGTATTTGCATTGACTTTTTATGTAATCTAGCCTATGCGTCTATCTGGTCGTGTCTGCTGTGGCCACACCATTACACAGAGGAAGAAGGTCGCTGGTTTGAATCCCTGTTGATCAGAGTCTTGCTGTGGGGAGAGTGCTCTGTTTACTCCCACAGATCAACACTTATTAGGTCCACTGGTGACTCCAACGTGCTCATGAGTGTGAGCGTGAATGGTTGTCTGTCTCTTTATGTGACCCTGTGATTGGCAGGTGGCCGGTTCAAGGTGTACCCTGCCTCTTATCCAGTGACAGATTAAGTAGGAAATTTTGTTTAAGCCCATTTTGTTAGTAATTTATTCATGAAAACGTTAAAAATGGTGTTTTCTGTTCCATATCAGTATTTCACATTTAAAACAAAGGTGCATGGGTTTAGGAGTCTCTGCTCTATTGGTTTGAGATCTGGTGACTGTGGGAAGTCCTCATCTTGTTGGAGAAACCAGTTTGAGATGATCTGGTTCTCTGTTCTCTGTGTCCACTGTGGTCATAAAGAGATGAACATCAGTGATGCACCGGAGTGAGAATCAGTGTACTTTAATATTCTTTAATTATTTCTTTAGATGGCTGCGATCAGAAAGAAACTGATGATTGTTGGTGATCCATGTGGAAAGTCATATCTCCTCATCGGGTTAAAAGACAAGAAGTTCTCTGACTTTTGTTATAACACAGCGTTTGACAACTACATGGCAGACATGGAAGTGGACGGCAAACAGGTCAGATTAAAATAATTTTCATTTTTATAGCAGGTCTTGGACACAGAGAGAAGGAGTAATGACATAGAGAGATGATGTTTCTAAATGTGGTTCATAATTTGTTAGGGAAGAAAACTTATAAAGTTTTTCTGACACAAGTGATAATTAAGATTCTGCTTATTGATCTGATTCTTCAACTATTCCTTTGTCAATTCTAATCTCGTATTGGTTTTTGATTTCCATCCCTGTATTTTGTGATCAACAGTGCTTTCGCAACATTTAAGTGTCAAAACACATTTATAATGAAATTAGTGTTATCTTTATTAATGTACAGTATTTGGCATTTTATGATAATTTGATTAGATTGATTGATTGTTCCTGAATAAAACTCTGATATCTTAACTGGTTAACTTTAAACATAGACATAGAAAATTAAAGAACAAACTAAATAAAACAAAGCACATACAACCAGTAAAAATTTCAACATTAATGTTTATATTCACCTCATGTTAGAATGGACAATTGACTTAATTGAATGAATAGTTACATTATGTTTACAGTCTTGGGATATATCTTTATACTTGGTATAGTCACCCTGATACTGTGATACTTAGGGATGGAAATTCTAACAGTTCCATCTAAACAATAACATCATCAATGTTGTTAATTATTATTTTCTTCCACCCTGTTCTGCATGCTTTACAAATTAAGGAGGTCACGCTCTCATCCCAGGCAGTCATTAAAAATACTCCAAAAATCCTGATACAGCAAGCAGAAGAGGTTAAAACTGTGGATTAATTGTTGGTAAAAAGACTCTTACTGCACAAACTCTCAGTAAGTGGAGACGCCAGCAAGTTTCAGGACCACAGCGCTGACTATCAGGAGTGTCATGTGTTTGAAACTGTTGCCACTGAAATCCTAAAGTAAGCTGATTTTCACCACAAAGAGAATCTGCAGGAATCAATGAGGGAGTCGGATCGATAAGCAGAATCATTAATGGACTTTGTATCAATAAAGTCTCATCAGTTCTCGTTAAGGCTGATACACATCATATCACCAGATTCTAACACACGCTTATTTTTAATGACTTTAATAAAGATATGTTAGACTGATCAAACTCTGGGTGTTATTTATATGTAAAGTGTACTCAGAATACTCAGTACTGTGAGTATATTTTATGTAAAGAAGGCACTTTTTCTTCTACCAGAGTAGATTTAGAGAGCGTTACTGTCACTTGTATTTGAGGACAGTTTTAATCAGACTAACTTCTTTTATTTCAGTTTAATATTTGTTTATTTTTCCACCTCTTTATCTAATGTATAAATGTTAATGTCTCCTAACTGACCTGCTATAGTTTCTCCAGTAGAAGCTTAGAAATTATTTGAAGTTACCTGTGTTGTTGTTGTTGTTGTTGTTGTTGTAGGTGGAGCTGCATTTCTTTGACACAGCAGGTCTGGAGGACTACGACGAGCTGAGGTCGCTCCCCTATCCCAACACAGACGTCTTCCTCATGTGTTTCTCCATCGACAGTCGCAGCAGTTTGGGTGAGACTTCTGTCTTGTTTATCATTTTAATGAATATCATGTTTGCATTAATCCATATTAAAGATGCCTATCTTGTCTCTGCTGCAGAGAACATCCCAGAGAAGTGGGCTCCTGAGGTGAAAAAGTTCTGCCCCAATGTGCCCATAATCCTCGTAGGAACCAAGAAAGACCTGAGAAACGATGAGGACACACTCAGAGAGCTGGCCATGATGAATCAGGTCAGTGAGGCTTTGGGTCTCTGGAGCTGGTCTTGATGACTTCAGATGTTTGAGTGTGTGGATGGTTGTACATCAGGAGCTAAAAGTGATTTAAATGTGTGAATATTATGATTTGATGACCATCCTGTCTGTCACGCTGAGATCAGTTAAACATATACCGTATATGTGTCTCCACCTCTAAGGAGTGACTTTGACAGGCAGTGACTGTCATGTCAACATCACTTTACTGCAGCTAACAACATCCACTCTTTGGTAGGGGTGTCCCGATACAACTTTTTCACCTCCAATATGATACCAATATTGTCACCTTGCTGCCCAGCTCTCTCTCTCTCCTCCCTTCCTTCTCCTCATCCTGCTGTGGGAGTGGTCATCTCTCTCTCCTGGTCTCTCTGACCAAACACCTGCTGCAGATAATCTCATCACCTGCACTATTTAAGCTCCTTGGAGTCACCTCTTCCTTGCAGGTGGGTTTCCTCACTTTCTGTGGTGCTGCAACTACTCATCCCTGCTCTAAGTCATTCTCCCCCTTTACGGTTATTCTCAATGTGAAGATTGTTTTTTGATGCCTTGAGTTTTTCATAACTCTAACCTCTGGTATTTGCTTTCTTTCTCCTAGTGATCTCCAAGAGCTCTCACCCTGCCACCTTTCTTGTAAATACTCACCTTATCACTGTTCACTTCTTCATGCACTGGATGCCCCTACCCCCCCTTTCTGGTTGTGGAGCTTTAAAATAAAAACTCTGACAACTGTTCTCTGTCTCCACCTTCAGCTTTGGGTCCAAATTTAATAACTTTTGGGACTGTTCCTTAACACGGCTACGATATCAGTGGAATCATACATACTTTTATTACAAAACCCAAAACCAGGATTCTGGTTTGGCGGAGTGGTTATACAACCAGGCACCCCATATACGTTCTTCTGCCAGTCCAGGTTTGAATCCCGCCTGTGACCAGTTTGCAGAGTGTCCTCCCCTGCTCTCTCACCCCCTTTCACAAACCTATCCACTGTCTCTCTCCTACCATAAAGCCCCCCAAAAAAAAAAAAAAAAACAAAAAACAAAAAACAAAACCCAAAACCAGTGAAGTTGGCACGTTGTGTAAATTGTAAATAAAAACAGAATACAATGATTTGCAAATCCTTTTCAACTTATATTCAATTGAATACACAGCAAAGACAAGATACTTAACGTTCAAACTGAGAAACTTTGTTATTTTTTGCAAATATTAGCTCATTTGGAATTTGATGCCTGCAACATGTTTCAAAAAAGCTGGCACAAGTGGCAAAAAAGACTGAGAAAGTTGAGGAATGCTCATCAAACACTTATTTGGAACATCCCACAGGTGAACAGGCTAATTGGGAACAGGTGGGTGCCATGATTGGGTATAAAAGCAGCTTCCCTGAAATGCTCAGTCATTCACAAACAAGGATGGGGCGAGGGTCACCACTTTGTGAACAAATGCGTGAGCAAATTGTCCAACCGTTAAAGAACAACATTTCTCAACCAGCTATTGCAAGAAATTTAAGGATTTCATCATCTACGGTCCGTAATATCATCAAAAGGTTCAGAGAATCTGGAGAAATTACTGCATGTAAGCAGCAAGGCCCAAAACCAACATTGAATGCCCATGACCTTCGATCCCTCAGGCGGTACTGCATCAAAAAGCGGCATCACTGTGTAAAGGATATCACCACATGGGCTCAGGAACACTTCAGAAAACCACTGTCAGTAACTACAGTTCGTCTACATCTGTAAGTGCAAGTTAAAACTCTACTATGCAAAGCCAAAGCCATTTATCAACAACACCCAGAAACACCACCGGCTTCGCTGGGCCCGAGCTCATCTAAGATGGACTGATGCAAAGTGGAAAAGTGTTCTGTGGTCTGACCAGTCCACATTTACAATTGTTTTTGGAAACTGTGGTCGTCGTGTCCTCCGGACCAAAGAGGAAAAGAACCATCCGGACTGTTATAGGCACAAAGTTCAAAAGCCAGCATCTGTGATGGTATGGGGGTGTATTAGTGCCCAAGGCATGGGTAACTTACACACATCTGTGAAGGCACCATTAATGCTGAAAGGTACATACAGGTTTTGGAGCAACATATGTTGCCATCCAAGCAACGTCTTTTTCATGGACGCCCCTGCTTATTTCAGCAAGACAATGCCAAGCCACATTCTGCACGTGTTACAACAGCGTGGCTTCGTAGTAAAAGAGTGCAGGTACTAGACTGGCCTGCCTGTAGTCCAGACCTGTCCCCCATTGAAAATGTGTGGTGCATTATGAAGTGTAAAATACAACAACGGAGACCCTGGACTGTCGAACAACTTAAGCTGTACATCAAACAAGAATGGGAAAGAATTCCACCTGAAAAGCTTCAAAAATTGGTCTCCTCAGTTCCCAAACGTTTACTGAGTGTTGTTAAAAGGAAAGGCGATGTAACACAGTGGTAAAAATGACCCTGTGACAACTTTTTTGCATTGTGTTGCAAATTCTAAGTTAAGGATTATTTGCAAAAGAAAATAAAGTTTCTCATTTGGAACATTAAATATCTTGTCTTTGCTGTGTATTCAATTGAATATAAGTTGAAAAGGATTTGCAAATCATTGTATTCTGCTTTTATTTGTGATTTATACAACGTGACAACTTCACTAGTTTGGGGTTTTGTACTTTGTAGTCAACAACGCTCATCACACAGCCCCCACCATCCTGTGCACAGCCCTCACAGTTTCCACACCCACTGTCCTTCCAGCACCAATCCCCACTCACCCATGCCCCGCGCTGTTCAAACTCTCCTCCAGAGGTAGGATAACTGAGCATGTCAGGAGACGCTGCTCTGGTCTGCAGTGGATGAGGAAGACCGGCATACTCGTGTGTTATAGCATCATTCCGGTCTGTGTCTCGTTCTCTGTGCGTCCTTCAAAGTCTGCACCAGTCGACGACGGATTACCTGGGGCATTTTTTCTGTGTGGGAGTTTTGAGAGAATAAAGAATTACTTTATTAATCAGCAGTAAAGTGTTTCACATGATGGCATCAAACTGGTTTGATGGAACAAATAAACATCTGATTCATCCCCCACTCATTCGCTGATGTCAGTAAAAGGTACAAATATCAGTCACTAAGGATGTTAAATTGATGCTGATGTGCATCCCTAGTTTCTATAATGTAACAGCTTTGCTCTGGAATCTTACAGATTTAAAAGTCACACATTCGTGGAAATGATGATACATTAAAAATGTTCAGTGTCAAACATACTTATGAACATTTTATTAAGCAGCAGTGAATCAAATTCTCGTTGTTAATCATCTCAGTAAATATCGTGTCATTACCTCTTTTCTAACCAATCACTGCTCTTCTTCTTCTTTTGTTTGTTTTATAAATTACAGGAGCCGGTGAGTTCAGACGAGGGGAAGGAGATGGCGCAGCGAATCAATGCGTACGCTTACCTGGAGTGCTCCGCCATGTTTAACAACGGCGTGAGGGAGGTGTTCGAGATGGCCGCCAGGGCTGCACTGGAGTTTGAGATCAAGAGTCCAAGCAACAAGTGGTCCTGCCCTCTGCCCGACAGTTTCAGGTCGCTCTGGGTAAATTTATGGGCCAGTTGTGGGACAAAAGAGAAAACTCAACCAGACCAAAAGGACAAAACAGAGGGTCAGATAGAAAAATAAACCAAACACTGAAGTCTGATTAAAGATTGAAGCTTTGCTATCTGACCTCCAGAACATGTGCCAAGAAAAAAATGTCCCTTGTACAAATGTGGTTGATGATCCCTGCTGCACATGTGAGACTGACAAAATGACAGATCTTGATTTTATTGTTTCTTTTACTTTGGATAATTTGATGTGCACGAGTTCCACATCTTTATTGACATCCTTTCTATCATAATAATTATTATCTTTACTGTTATTACTGTTACACTGAAATACTATGAAGTACACAGACATCTGCTGATCATTAATTTATTTTACTGGATATTTGTAAAAACTCCATGATTATTGTCATTGTTACCTTTTCATCTTTTTTAATCACTTTTCTGCCTCTCTGTGAGGCACCTTGAGCTAAAATTGATTTTCAATGTATTTATTAATATAAATTAAATCTGAATGGTTGATTGTTTGATGTTGAGTAATTCCTTGTTGTAAAGTGTCAGAATGGGCTGGTGAGCTCCTAAAATAATCCAGATGAACATGAGACTGTGTTCTCTCAGTAAAGCAGATATTTGACTTAAAACCACAAAAGGACACTGAAGTATGTTCAGAGCTTTAGTGCTGTTGAAGCCACAGATCATTAAAATAACTTTGTTTTAGCAGTTGATGAAGTAAAGTATCAGAAATTCTATAATCTGTTTTTAATCTGAACTGACCACGTGGTCCAGCATCCCCGGGTACGTCTGCTTCATCTGTGAGCGCCGTGCCAGCCACATGCCGACCTCAGCGCTCTCACTCACGGTGTAACTGTTCACATGGACATCGTACCTCAGCTCTCTCCATCCACATCAGAGGAGGGTCACAGAATCTCTGCATCACGCTGTACCTCTGAGAGAGGACCACACCATAAAGACGTCCCACCATTAAGACCTACGAGCATGACGTCCTGTCATTGATTCTTCATTTTAAGCCAGTTTGGATGGAGCAACAAGCCCACTGCAGAGCATAGATGTTAGAGTTGTTGACAATATGGCACAGAATAGACCCAGACCCAGACTTGATTAGACCCTCATGGGGTAGGGAGCCTTACACAGCTCCATCAGGGCTCCTCTGTTTTTTATTTGATGTTTATGTCGGTGTATGTTTATTTGTCCTTCTGTTTATTTGTTTGTTAGCGAGATTACACAAAAACTACTGGACAGATTTTGCTTAAATTTTCAGGAGATGTTGATAATGACCAAACTGGGACATGGTTAGATTTTGGTGGGGATACAAATATTTGTCTGGATGCAAAATAATCCCAAAATTTCCAAAAATACCGTAAATTAACATTGGGCGGAGTTTTAAAAATCAGATCTTTGCCATTTCTGAGCATATTCACTTCCAATTTATCAGGAAAATATGGGGTCCATGTCTCTGTCATCAAGGTAAATTTCATCTGAATCTGATCCAGTCTGATGTCACAAAAAAGACATTTAACTTCATAAAGGAAAATCCCACCGACAACACTCAGTAATATAAACTAAAATATTACATGAAGTTCCCTAAACTTGTGTTCATGCAGGATAACAGCCTCCATGTCTGTGCTGAGTTTGGTCTGGATCATGGTTCTGTTCTGGATCTTTTACAGGGTTTGTGGAAAAGCTGCTGCAGGAGCTGAGCTGCTTGGTAGAGGTCTGTGCTCTCTGGGCGCTTTATTGTTAACATTTATGACTGTGAACAAACTCTAGCAGCCATAAATATGAAGATATAAACCTGGGAGACATTTATTACACCTTCAGCAGTTTGAACATAAAGCAGAAGGTTAAAATGTAAAATAAAATACTTTTATTTTTAGGCTGCTTCACTCCAAAGTGAACAGTCTTAGAAGGTGAAGCAGAAAGAGGGAGATGTGTGGATATGCTGGTGTAACACGATTGGCTAATTTACCACTCATAACTTTGACCCCTCCTATTGGCTGAAAGTCTGATAAGTGGGCGTGTCCAATCTGACTGTGGGATCCAAGAGGAAAGTCTCAGGAAAGTCTCTGAACTCTGAACTTTGAGCTGCTGCTGACAGGTGA
This sequence comes from Scarus forsteni, assembly GCA_036419115.1. Lineage (NCBI taxonomy): Eukaryota > Metazoa > Chordata > Actinopteri > Labriformes > Labridae > Scarus > Scarus forsteni. The sequence continues at coordinate 3,381,894 of JAZDUH010000145.1, forward strand.
GCTCCTTTACCTCTGTGAATATCAGCTTAATAAGACTGACAAAGAAATGATAAAGGGTCAGGTTAGTTTATTTGATATTACAGGAAAAGCTTTTGTGTCTGTGTGTGGTGTCAAACTGTGAAACTGTCTGAGTGGGAAATAAAATAATGTCCAAACACTGAGTAGTTCAGACTGTGTGAAGGTCACTGAAGGTGGAAGTAGTTTCTCTTGTTCCTTATGTTTATTTTTCTCTAAATAATATTTTAATTTGGGTAAAAACACTGAAGGGGTAGACCTCTATTGTTATTGTGGAGGTTTATTATTATTATTATTATTATCATTTTTATTGTCATCATTTCTATTATTATTGTTATTCCCATTCTGCTGCTTAGGCTAAAATTGCTGTGAGCTGAAATTGACCAACTCACAGCAATTTCACCAAAACATTGGAAATGATGTGCAGCAACTTTGCCTAAATCATGAGTCAAGTCAACCACAAGGTGGGGTTGAATCTGCGTCCAAATGCGTCTTTGCATTGACTTTGTTTGTAATCTAGACACGTGTCTATGCGAATTCGTGTCTGCTGTGGCCATTACACACAGGAAGAGGGTCGCTGGTTTGAATCCCTGTCGATCAGAGTCTTGCTGTGCGGAGCGTGCTCTGATTTCCTCCCACAGATCAACAATATGGTCCACTGGTGACTCTAACATGCTCGTCAGTATGAGTGTGAGCGTGAATGGTTGTCTGTCTCTTTATGTTGCCCTGTGATTGGCTGGTGGCTGGTTCAAAGTGTGCCCTGCCTCTGATCCAATGACAGATTAAGGAGGAACTTTTGTTTAAGCCCATTCTGTCAGTAATTTATTCATGAAAACATTAAAAATGATGTTTCTGTTGCACATCAGTATTTCACATTTAAAACTAGAAAGCACTCGGAGAGCGCAGACCTCCGCCAGCACCACAGTCCTCAGCCATATTGTCATTTTGGCCATAAATATTAGTCCTACCTTTATTTCATGTAAGTATTTAGATTCCTTGACCATGAAAACATACCATTAACAACTGGATTCATAATGATATCTATTTTAGTTCAGTAGTTATTCACCAAAGTCACATTTTTCACCATGGCGGCCAGACACTGATCCGGATCAACACCAAAATTGAATCAGTTCTTCCTTTTCCCATGCTGAACATTTTCTTAAAATTTCATCCAAATCCGTACATCAATTTTTGAGTTTATTTTGTTCACGGATGGACAGACGGACAAACTCTCCCAAAAACATAACCTCCTTGGCGGAGGTAACAAAGGTGGGTTTAGGAGTCTCTGCTCTATTTGATTGAGATCTGGTTCCTGTGGAGGCCACTGGAGTACAGTGAAGACATCATCTTGTTGGAGAAACCAGTTTGAGATGATCTGGTTCTCTGTTCTCTGTGTCCACTGTGGTCATGAACACCACAGTGATGACGATGGACATCAGTGACGCACCGGAGTGAGAATCAGTGTACTTTAATATTCTTTTATTATTTCTTTAGATGGCTGCAGGCAGAAAGAAACTAGTGATCGTTGGTGATGCTGCATGTGGAAAGTCAAGCCTCTTCATCGGGTTTAAAGACAAGAACCTCCCTGAAGTTTATGTGCCCTCAGTGTCTGAAAACATTGTGTTTGAACACATTGAGGTGGACGGCAAAAAGGTCAGATTAAAATAATCTTCTTATTTATGGCAGTTCTTGGAAGCAGAGTGAAGAAGTGATGATGTATCAGAGAGATGATGTTTTTAGACATGGGTCATATGAGGGAAGAGATAAAGTTTTTCTGATACAAGTGATAATTATGATTCTGCTCATCAATCTGATTCTTCAACGATTTCTTTGTCGATCCTGAAATGATATTGGTTTTTGATTTCCATTCCTACATTTTGAAATTTTGAAATTTAGCCACATTTAGGTATTAAAACATGTTTATTAAGAAGTTAGTGTTGATTTTTATTCATGTACAGTATTTGGCATTTTATTATCATGGAGGGTTTTATCCTCCTGCTGCAGGGAGCTTAGGGTTAGGGATGTACTGTAATGTTTGGAGTACTGGGATATATCTTTATACTTTGTGTAGTCAACCTGATACTGTGATACTTAGGGATGGGACTTGATAACAATTCCATCAATAATATCATTAATGTTTTCTGTTTATTATTTCTTCCACTATTTTCTGAATGCTTTACAAATTAAGGAGGTCACGCTCTCATCAGAGAGTCACAGTCACAGTCATTAAAATTGATTCAAAAATCCTGATACAGCAAGCAGAAGAGGTTAAAACTGTGGATTAATTGTTGGTAAAAAAGACTCTTACTGCACAAACTCTCAGTAAGTGGAGACGCCAACTTTCAGGAGCACAGTGCTGACTATCAGGAGTGTCATGTGTTTGAAATTGTTGCCACTGAAATCCTAAAGTAAGCTGATTTTCACCACAAAGAGAATCTGCAGGAATCAATGAGGGAGTCGGATCGATAAGCAGAATCATTAATGGACTTTGTATCAATAAAGTCTCGTCAGTTCCCATTAAGACTGATACACATCATATCACCAGATTCTAACACACGCTTATTTTAATGACTTAAATAAAGTTATGTCGGACTGATCAAACTCTGGATGTTATTTATAAGTAAAGTGTACTCAGAATACTCAGTACTGTGAGTATATTTTATGTAAATAAAGTGATTTGCTTTTACTCGAGTAGATTTATAGAGCGTTACTGTCACTTGTATTTGAGGACCGTTTTATCAGACAAACTTCTTTTATTTCAGTATAATATTTTATTTTTCCACCTCTTTATCTAATGTATAAATGTTAATGTCTCCTAACTGACCTGCTACAGTTTCCCCACAAGAAGCTCAGAAAGATTTTTCCTCGCTGTAATTTGTTGATCTTTAGTCCTTATAAAACTTTCCCTCATCCATTAATCCTCCTCATTGTTGTTGTTGTTGTTGTTGTTGTTGTTGTTGTTGTTGTTGTTGTTGTTGTTGTTGTTGTTGTTGTTGTAGGTGGAGCTGACTCTCTTGGACACATCAGGTCTGGAGGACTACGACATGCTGAGGTCGCTCTCCTATCCCAACACAGACGCCTTCCTCATGTGTTTCTCCATCAGCAGTCGCAACAGTTTGGGTCAGACTTGTGTCTTGTTTATCATTTTAATGAATATCATGTTTACATTAATCCATATTAAAGATGCATATCATGTCTCTGCTGCAGAGAACATCCCAGAGAAGTGGGCTTCTGAGGTGAAAAAGTTCTGCCCCAATGTGCCCATAATCCTCGTAGGAACCAAGAGAGACCTGAGAAACGATGAGGACACACACTGGCGACTGGCTGAGAGAAATCAGGTCAGTGAGGCTTTTGGGTCTTTGGAGCTGGTCTGGATGTCTTCAGATGTTTGAGTGTGTGGATGGTTGTACAAAACCCAAAACCAGTGAAGTTGTGTAAATCGTAAATAAAAACAGAATACAATGATTTCCAAATCCCTTTCAACTTATATTCAATTGAATACACAGCAAAGACAAGATACTAACGCTCGAACTGGTAAACTTTGTTATTTTTTGCAAATATTAGCTCATTTGGAATTTGATGCCTGCAACATGTTTGAAAAAAGCTGGCACAAGTGTCAAGAAAGACTGAGAAAGTTGAGGAATGCTCATCAAACACTTATTTGGAACATCCCACAGGTGAACAGGCTAATTGGGAACAGGTGGGTGCCATGATTGGGTATAAAAGCAGCTTCCCTGAAATGCTCAGTCATTCACAAACAAGGATGGGGCGAGGGTCACCACTTTGTGAACAAATGCGTGAGCAAATTGTCCAACAGTTAAAGAACAACATTTCTCAACCAGCTATTGCAAGGAATTTAGGGATATCATCATCTACGGTCCGTAATATCATCAAAAGGTTCAGAGAATCTGGAGAAATTACTGCATGTAAGCAGCAAGGCCCAAAACCAACATTGAATGCCCGTGACCTTCGATCCCTCAGGCGGTACTGCATCAAAAACCGGCATCACTGTGCAAAGGATATCAGCACATGGGCTCAGGAACACTTCAGAAAACCAAAGCAAAGTTCAAAAGCCAGCATCTGTGATGGTATGGGGGTGTATTAGTGCCCAAGGCATGGGTAACTTACACATCTGTGAAGGCACCATTAATGCTGAAAGGTACATACAGGTTTTGGAGCAACATATGTTGCCATCCAAGCAACGTCTTTTTCATGGACGCCCCTGCTTATTTCAGCAAGACAATGCCAAGCCACATTCTGCACGTGTTACAACAGCGTGGCTTCGTAGTAAAAGAGTGCAGGTACTAGACTGGCCTGCCTGTAGTCCAGACCTGTCCCCCATTGAAAATGTGTGGCACATTATGAAGCGTAAAATACAACAATGGAGACCCTGGACTGTTGAACAACTTAAGCTGTACATCAAGCAAGAATGGGAAAGAATTCCACCTGAAAAGCTTCAAAAATTGGTCTCCTCAGTTCCCAAACGTTTACTGAGTGTTGTTAAAAGGAAAGGCGATGTAACACAGTGGTAAAAATGCCCCTGTGACAACTTTTTTGCATTGTGTTGCTGCCATTAAATTCTAAGTTGATGATTATTTGCAAAAGAAAATAAAGTTTCTCAGTTCGAACATTAAGTATTTGCTGTGTATTCAATTGAATATAAGTTGAAAGGGATTTGGAAATCATTGTATTCTGTTTTTAATTTACAATTACACAACGTGCCAACTTCACTGGTTTTGGGTATGTACATCAGGAGCTAAAAGTGATTTAAATGTGTGATTATTATGATTTGATGACCCTCCTGTCTGTCACACTGAGATCAGTTATTAAGGAGATGATGGTTTATCTTGATACCATACTTGAGACCTCAATGAAACTGCATTACTGATGATGAAGCTGCAATCAACACAGGTTGTCCGGTTAGAACATGAATGATGGCCACAGACACACTCTCTTTAAGTTTCCACTCTTTATTTAAATCCGTTTTCATTATGCTCTGTTTGTTTGTTTGTGTGTGTGTGGTTTCTGCAAAGGAAAATAAGGAAAAAACAAATGTAAATATACGAACATAAATACAAACATTGACATGAAAACTTCAGAAAAGGAAATGGATGAAATGCATCACTTCACTGCAAACAATAAATAAGCTCCCTAAAAACACACTCCAGTATTAAGGGACTGCCAGCAAATTACTGTCCCTGACAATCTTCCTCTGCTACACATACACATACATGCAGACAGAACCTAGGAAAATGGTGTCGGCCCCTAAGTAGACATGAGGGGTATTCCAGGTAGATGGTTTAGCAAACCCTGAGTCTAATCGTGAGCTCGAGGTTGATTTATACTGAGATGGGAAATTCTGAGTCTCCGGTTCCAGAACAGCTGATATGAATTAGGTCAATCAACTCTGAGTTGGTTCACCTTGAGTTAAGCGCATGCACAACCAGTACAGAAAGCCATCATCAATGCAGCACTGATACATTGATCCACTATCGTAAGCACGGAAAAGAAAACTCGCTCCGAGTACTTTACGCCGATTGAATTAGAGGTTTTGATGACTTCACATGATGACTACAAATCTGTGTGCATGAAAAAGAGTAACACCAAAGTGGCAGCAAAAGAAAGAGAAGCTGCATGGGGGAAAATTGCTGACAGAGTGAATGAGTAAGGCAGAATGCACTCATCCATTTTTTTTAAGATTGAAATGCAAATTGTAGCACACTTGCTGGAAAAGTGGTTGTGAATTATACTTACTTTCATATAGGTACAATCCCACAGGCGTGAGAAGAACATGCCAGCAACTAAAAATGACATATGAGAATTTAATCCAGACAGGTGGGGCACGTTTTACTTCGCAATAATTGTACGCATCTCAAGTTTTGTTCTTATTTGATTTTCTATTGGCTGAGATGTGCCCAGACAATAGAAAGAGGGCACCTCACCCTCTCACTTCCTACATTTACATCACTAATATGGGCTAATATTAAATACTGTATAATATAGAAAAAATAATCTTAATTTAAATATATAGTCATTGAAATCCAGTGATTACATGACATGATGTACCTGCAATCCTGTGGAATTCCTCTTTAATGTTCCTCAGGGTTTTGTGCCCGGGGAACACCACCATCATGGGGAGCAGCTGCTTTAAGGCCAATGCCACCTTGCGCACTGCCCTACAGACTGTAGGCTTTCCAATGTTTTCTGTGTCCTCAATGTCATATAAAAAGCTACCGCTCGTGAAAAATTGTAGCGCAGTGCACAAAACATGCACTGATGACAGAGAACTACCGCGGTGTGTAATGTTTGATATGAGTGGTCGGAGAATGTATATATATATACATATATACATATCTATCTATCTATCTATCTATCTATCTATCTATCTATCTATCTATCTATCTATCTATCTATCTATCTATCTATCTATCTATCTATATATATACATATATATATATATACACACACATATATATATATACACATATATATGTATATATGTATATATATATATATATATGTCTATATATAATTATATATACACATCTATATATATATATATATATATATATATATATATATATATATATATATATATAGATAGATAGATAGATAGATAGATAGATAGATAGATAGATAGATAGATAGATAGATAGATAGATAGATAGATATTGATATACATTGTTGTGTCTCAAATATATTCCGTCAAGATATTGTATGAGCTGATAGTAAAAATAACCCCTTAAAAAATGCCAGTAAATCCCAGATGTCCAAAATGTATAATCCAATTTGTTGTTATATTCCAGGAAAAAGGAAAAAGGTATATTCCACTTTTTGCTTGGTAATTCCACAAGTGGAAAAATAGAAATAATCCAAAGGCTGATCTGTATTCCCAAAAAGATGGAAGAGTTATATTCCCTTTCTTAGTTCCAGGTCCCCAAGAATCACAAAATGCAGAAGAAGTCCAAGTATCACTAGTTTATTCAAGCTCAAAAGAATCTTTAACAAACTTGTGGGAGTAGATGAGCGTGATACCAGACACCCCAAAAACACACCGAGGAGCTGCGATACATGGCTTTTTATCTTTTGATGGAGCTCCTCCTCTCCAACTAGATGTGCATTCCTTTTTTACTATTACTCCAAATCCACTCATTAATATTTACCTTTTATTATTTGGACATAATGATGTGAATCTCCCTCCCCTCAGACATCATGTAAATCCAATGATGACCTAAGTCCTTTCCTTTTATGGCTTCAGGATGGCATTTTTCCCCTTCCCTGTCTCAAAATGGCATCTGCTGATTCTGTCTCTTTCTCCTAAATGGCTTCCCTGTGAGCTTTTCCAAATATGGGCTTTCCTCCTTCAGGCCTCTTTCTCAGACATGATAGATTCACCTGATCTTGGAATAGACGTCATTAGTGTCACATCTCAGTCTGCAGCCTCAGCCTCTCCCACAGCCTGTCACTCCCAGCTGCACCTTAATCAGTCCTGACTCACCTCACCTGTGCCGCCGCTCACACCTGCACCTCATCTCCCGTAATCAAGCCAGCTACAAAAGCCCCAGCTCCACACTCAACCAGCGTCAGACTGTCGTCGCACTCATGCTGAAAGGTCCAGACTTGTTTCCCGGATTGATCACCCGCTGTCACCAGTTTCGGCCCCAGACTCTGCCTCATACGCCTGACCTCGGCTCGACTCCAAGGTATCGACTAGCTTCTGTCCTGTATTCACCCGCCTGTCTGAATCCCCGGCTTTCGATCCTGCTGAAGTCTCCTGTTGCCGAATCCAGCCCGCCACGCCAGACCCACGCCTGGTATCTGACCCTGCTTCCGCCTCCTGTTGCCGAATCCAGCCCGCTTCTACGCTAGACCCACGCCTGGTATCTGACCCTGCTTCCGCCTCCAGTTGCCGAACCCAGTCTGCCCTTCGTTGTACCATTCGCCTGGTGTCTGACTTCCTGCCTGTCTCCGACTACCCGAGTTCGCCTGAATCACTCCTCCAAGTGTTCCTGAGCGCCTCAGCCTCCTGTGCGTGAGTCAAGCCTGCTTCACCTCCTTCTATAAAGACTGTGTGAGCTTCTGTCACTGCATCGCCTGGGTGGCTCAGTCGGTAAGGCGCCTCGATCAGGACCGAGCTGTCGCGGGTTCGACCCCGCCAAGCCACAGCCTGTTCTCTGTTTCAACGGTGGGTGTCAGTTTTGACTCCTCTGAGGTGCTGCAATCAGAGGAGTGTTCACCTCTTAAGTTCGCTGTTGCGGGTTGAAGCCCCGCTCAAGAATCAGCTACTCCTGTAAAGACTGTTTGAGCTCCTCTCCGCCCTCAGCATCTTCCCTGAAAAGGCTGTGGGAACCGACAGCTGAACAGCTCCGGGTTAGCTCAGTCAGGAGAGCGCCTGGCCCACAGATCTCCTGGTCGCGGGTTCGCAGCCCGCTTCTGAACTGTTTCTGAACTTGGTTAATAAAGACTGTTCTAATTAAACTGCTTGCTTCTGGGTCCTACCTGCAAACGTGTCAGTACAGTCTGACCAGAAGATGGACCCAGCGAGCAGTTCACCATCAGCAATGGACAGACTGGAAAGAGTTGAAGGGTTGCTGGCTCACCATGAGGGGCTAATTGCCACATCAACCAGCCACCTTCAAAGTGCTGTGGATACTCTCACCCGGACTGTCACTGAACTTGCCTCCAGACTTCAAGAGTCACCACCAGCTCAAACCCCTGCACCTGTTCCTCAGCCTGCTGTTTCGCCTGCTTCTCCAGAACCACGAGTGGGCTCTCCTGAACGATATGATGGTGAACCTGAGACCTGTGCCGCCTTCATCACCAACTGCACCCTGCTCTTCGCTTCTACAGCCGCTCACTTTCGCTTCTGAAGCTGCAAACTGTACCTACTCCATCATTCACCTGACTGGGCGGGCGAGACACTGGGGAACCGCTGAGTGGGATCGTCAATCTCCTGCCTGTTCCAGTTTCTCACATTCACCTCTGAACTTCGCAAAGTGTTTGGACTGAATCCTGATAGGGCAGGAGTTGCAGCGGCCTTCTGAAGCTTCAACAAGGTCGACGGTCGGTGGCGGACTTCTCCATAGATTTCCGCGACTCAAGCCAGCCGCAGTGGGTGGAACTCTTCGGCCCAAATTGATGCCTTTGTTCATGGACTGGCAGACTACATTAAAGACGCTCTGGTGTCCCATGAACTCCCTTCGACCCTGGATGGCATCATCGACCTCGCCACCCGGATCGATCTCCGCATCAGGGCCAGAAGAGGAGCTAGGAGCTCCGGCCCCGACTCATCTGTCCATCACCTGCCCACCACACAGGAGTGCACCCCAACAGGCTTTCTGCTCCTTGGTGAGGGACCCCGAACCCATGCAGCTGGGCCGTACCTCCCTCACCCCAGCCGAGAGGAAGCGACGGGTCTCCTCTCAACTCTGCCTGTATTGTGGAGGACAAGGACATTTTGTCAAAGACTGCCCGTTAAAAGAGAGAGCTCACTCGTAAGGGAGGAGGTACGAGTGAGCTCATCCCTCCAGACTCCTCAAGTCCTTCGTCCTTCCCTTCCTGCTCGCCTGCTCCTGCCTGACGGACCTCAGACCCTGGCTACCCTCATTGACTCTGGGTCCGATTCCTGCTTAATCAGCAGAAGGGTTGCTGAACAACTCGGATTAAGTCTGGTTCCCCTCAATCACCCCATTCCTGCCAGAGCCTTGATGGCCACGAGATGGGAGTAATCAGTCACCAAACTTCCCTGTCACCATGCTCATCTCAGGAAATCACAAAGAGACCATCCAGTTCCACGTGCTTGATCATCCTGAAGTGCCGCTGGTCCTCGGCTATCCCTGGCTTCGACGACACAACCCTGTCCTGGACTGGTCAACTGGCTCCATCCGTGGGTGGGGGTCCTCCTGTCATCTCACCTGCCTGAAGGATGCCTTGTCCCCACACCCACCTGTCTGTTCCAAGGTCCAGCCTGAACTCTCCAGTGTGCCCCCTGAGTATCACGACTTCAGCGCTGTGTTTAGCAAGGTCAATGCCACTTCTCTGCCTCCTCATCGTCCGTATGATTGTGCCATTGACCTCCTTCCGGGCACCTCACCTCCAAAGGGAAGGCTGTTTTCCCTTTCGCTCCAGAAAGAAAGGCGATGGAGGAGTACGTTGAGAACTCTCTGGCCGCTGGCATCATCCGCCTCTCCTCGCCCCCTGCTGGTGCAGGGTTCTTCTTCGCCGAGAAGAAAGACCGCCCCTGAGGCCCTGCATCGACTACAGAGGACTCAACGACATCACGGTTAAAAACCGTTATCCCCTGCCTCTCATCTCCTCTGCATTTGAGTTGCTTCAGGAGCCACCAGATTCACCAAACTCGACCTCAGGAATGCCTACCATCTCGTCCGCATCAGGAGGGGGACGAGTGGAAGACGGCCTTCAACACCCCCATCGGACATTATGAGTACTTGGTGATGCCCTTTGATTAACCAATGCCCCTGCAGTGTTTCAGGCCTTGGTGAATGACGACTCAGGACATGCTGAACAACACGCCTTCATCTACCTCGACGACATCCTCATCTTCTCGAAGAACCTCAGCGACCATGTGCATCAGGTCCAGTCCGTGCTGCAGAGACTTCTAAAACTCACTTTTTGTTAAAGCGGAGAAATGTGAGTTCCACGCCCCCACAGTCTCCTTCCTGGGCTTCATCATTTCACCAGGTCACATCCAAATGGACCTGCTAAGGTCTCTGCCGTTACCACCTGGCCCGTCCCCTGAGTCCCGCAAGCAACTTCAAAGGTTCCTGGGCTTCGCCAACTTCTATCGCAGGTTCATCAGAAACTACAGCACTGTCGCTGCTCCCCTCACTGCACTCACCAGCAGCAAGAAAACTTACCTTTGGTCTCCTGATGCAGACACTGCCTTCCGCACCCTGAAGGAAAGATTCACCACTGCTCCCATCCTCCAAATGCCTGATCCTGATCTCCAGTTCCTGGTAGAGGTAGACGCCCGATGTGGGAGTCGGAGGTGTTCTGTCCCAACGCTCTCCAGACCACAAGCTCCATCCCTGCGCCTTCTTCTCTCGTCGATTGACCCCGGCGGAGAGAAACTACGACATCGGCAACCGTGAGCTCCTGGCGGTCAAGTTAGCCCTGGAGGAGTGGAGACACTGGCTGGAGGGGGCCAAGGATCCGTTTCTGGTTTGGACCGATCATAAGAATTTAGAGTACATCAAAACGGCCAAGAGACTGAATGCCCGACAAGCCCGGTGGTCCCTGTTTTTCTCAAGGTTTAACTTCACCTTGTCCTATAGACCTGGCTCCCGCAACACCAAACCTGACGCCCTTTCTCGTCAGTACCTCAGAGACGATGACAACCCAGAGAAACCTGCCCCCATTCTGGCTTCCCCCTGTGTCGTCGCTACCCTCACCTGGGACATCGAGGAAAGAGTCAAGGCTGCCTCCCAGGATCAGGCTGGTCCTAGTTCTTGTCCTCCTCACTGTCTCTTCGCTCCTGACGCCTCTTCGTCTGAAGTTCTGCAATGGGCCCACTCGAATCTGACCTGTCACCCTGGATCCCTTCGACTCAGGAGGTTCTTCGGCAGAGGTTCTGGTGGCCCACTCTGGAGGAGGACACTGGGACTTCGTTAAAGCCTGCCAGGTTTGTTCCCAACACAAGCCCTCTCACCAGGCTCCTGCCGGTCTCCTCCAACCTCTGCCCATCCCACATCGCCCTTGGTCCCATGTATCCTTGACTTCCCACCGGTCTACCTCTCTGATGGTCACACCACCATTCTCACCGTGGTTGACCGATTCTCGAAGATGGCACACTTCATTCCCTGCAGAAGCTCCTCACAGCCAAAGAAACCGCACAACTGGTCCTCCATCACGCTCTTCGTCTCCATGGTCTTCCAGTGGACGTGGTGTCGGATCGTGGGCCCCAGTTCTCGTCAGTTTTCTGGAAGGAGTTCTGCCATCTCTTGGGAGCAACCGCCAGCCTATCTTCTGGTTTCCATCCACAATCCAACGGGCAATCTGAACGGATGAACCAGGAGATGGAGACGGCTCTTCGTGCACGGTGTCCCAGAACCCCTACATGGTCTCAGCAGCTCCTATGGGTGGAGTACGCCCACAACTCCCTGGTCTCCTCCTCAACTGGCTTGTCCCCATTCCAGTGTGCTCCACGGCTACCAGCCCCGTGTTTCCGGCCTTGGATAATGAGGTCTCCTGCCCGTCCTGCCCTTGCCTTCGCCTGCCGATGCAGAAGGACCTGGGCCAGAGCCAGAGCTGCACTCCAGAGGGCCGCCCATCGTTACTCCTCTTCTGTTAACGCCGTCGAACCCCCGCTCCAACCTATCAGGTAGGTAAGAAAGTTTGGTTGTCTACCAAAGACCTCCCTGTTGGGGTTGAGAGAACTAAGCTCGCACCTAAGTTTGTTGGTCCTTTCCCCATACAGACAATCGTTAACCCGACGGCAGTGAGGCTGGCCCTTCCCAGATCCATGAGGGTCCATCCCACCTTCCATGTCTGCAAGATTAAACCGTCCATGAGAGTCCCCTGTCTCCAGTCGTGGCCCCTCCTCCTCCTCCACGCATCATCGACGGAGGTCCGCATTCACCATCCGCGCCTGCTCCGCTCCCGCCGGGCGAGGAAGAGGCCTACAGTACCTCGTGGACTGGGAAGGATATGGTCCAGAGGAGAGATCATGGGTACTCTTCCCGAACGCTCCTGACAAAGCCTTGGTCCGCAGTTTCACGTGGACCATCCGGAGCAGCCGCCCCTAAGAAGGCGGGTCGCCCAGCTCGGCAACCTCGCCGCCAGTCCTGTAGGCTCTCCCACCGCTGAGGCCTCTGAAGAGGAGGAGGAGGTTCCCCGTCCAACTGACTCCCGAGAGGACCCCGCCTCAGAAGAGTACTGAGGTACTCTCCCCACCCGCCCCACCCCTCTTGATGTTGTTGGACGTCGGGAGCCGTCCCTTGAGGGGGGGGTTCTGTCACATCTCAGTCTGCAGCCTCAGCCTCTCCCACAGCCTGTCACTCCCAGCTGCACCTTAATCAGTCCTGACTCACCTCACCTGTGCCGCCACACCTGCACCTCATCTCCGTAATCAAGCCAGCTACAAAAGCCCCAGCTCCACACTCAACCAGCCAGACTGTCGCGACTCATGCTGAAAGGTCCAGACTTGTTTCCCGGATTGATCACCCGTTGTCGACCAGTTTCGGCCCCAGACTCTGCCTCATACGCCTGACCCTCGACTCCAAGGTATCGACTAGCTTCTGTCCTGTATTCACCCGCCTGTCTGAATCCCGCCGATCCTGCTGAAGTCTCCTGTTGCGAATAAATGGTCTGTAAAACCTCAAAACTGTTGACTACTAGTCTGGCTCCGCTTATTATATCGGTTTATTTTTTGGAGTCAAGTTAAAGAACTCGGTATTTTGACACTGGACCTTATTTTTAGGTTTGTGCATGCTCATATACTCACTCCAGACAAAAATCAATCTTTTTTTTTTTTTTTTTTTTTTTTTTTTTTTTTTTTTTTTTTTTTTTTATTATTTTTATTTTTTTTTTTTTTTTTATTTTTTTTTTTTTATTTTTTTTTTTTAATTTTTTTTTTTTTTTTTTTTTTTTTTTTTTTTTTTTTTTTTTTTTTTTTTTTTTTTTTTTTTTATTTTTTTTTTTTATTTTTTTTTTTTTTTTTTTTTTTTTTTTTTTTTTTTTTTTTTTTTTTTTTTTTTTTTTTTTTTTTTGTATCTGTCCCTGCTTCGGTCTCCTGTTGCCGAATCCAGCCCGCTCTACGTTGTGACCCACGTCTGGTATCTGACCCTGCTTCCGTCTCCAGTTGCCGAACCCAGTCTGCCCTTCGTTGTACCATTCGCCTGGTGTCTGACTCCCTGCCTGTCTCCGACTACCCGAGTTCGCCTGAATCACTCCTCCAAGTGTTCCTGAACGCCTCAGCTCGTCTGTGCGTGAGTCAAGCCTGCTTCACCTCCTTCTATAAAGACTGTGTGAGCTTCTGTCACTGCATCGCCTGGGTGGCTCAGTTGGTAAGGCGCCCGATTGTCGACCGAGCTGTCGCGGGTTCGACCCCCGCTCAAGCCCCAGCCTGTTCTCTGTTTCAACGGTGTGGGTGTCAGTTTTGGACTCCTCTGAGGTGCTGCAATCAGAGGAGTGTTCACCTCTTAAGTTCGCTGTTGCGGGTTGAAGCCCCGCTCAAGAATCAGCTCTCCCCCTGTAAAGACTGTTTGAGCTCCTCTCCGTCCTCAGCATCTTCCCTGAAAAGGCTGTGGGAACCAACAGCTGAACAGCTCCGGGTTAGCTCAGTCAGGAGAGCGCCCGCCCACAGATCTCCTGGTCGCGGGTTCGCAGCCCACTCTGAACTGTTTCTGAACTTGGTTAATAAAGACTGTTCTAATTAAACTGCTTGCTTCTGGGTTCTACCTGCAAACGTGTCAATTAGATCTGTATTTTGGCCTCATGAGAGGGAGAAACCACATTTAAGAGCCTTTATACATTTAAACCAGGTATCTTCAATAACTTTGAAACAATCACCCAACAAAATATTGTGTGAAAAGTCTAACTTCTACTTTGTGAGATTCTAAGATCATAACACACTTGTGAACTTATTGTATGATACCTCTAACTTTACAAGTATATATTATGACACTTCTACCTAGATAAGGCATACATTGTCACAGTTTAACAAATACAATCTGCGAGGGAAGATTGTAGGAGGCACACATGTAATGGAATTTTTAAGGCACCAAGATAGGTAAGACCTTTATATCATCTAAAGTAAACCTCTCAATCCAGCTTGCATTTGTAAAATTAAAAGTAAGAATAAGTAGACTGTCATCTTGAAGTAATATAACAATAAGCAAATGACAGTATATATAAAGTATCATAAAAAGATGAATCATTAATCACAACATTCATCATGAAGTCAAATACATAAATGAAGCGAAGCCTCTTGAGCTAGTTCAGGCAGACAACTCGAGCAGCGCTATTCACATGTCACATTCACATATCATATTTTTTTTTTTTTTTTTTTTTAAAAATACCAATCTGTCCCCCCCAATAACAAGCCTATTATATCTTAATATGTGACAGATATGCCCTCCTTTTATGAATCCTGGCTGTAGTGGATCAGTCACTTGTTATTTCTCATTTACTTTATATTTAAGAAAAACAAGAGAAACAAAACTGTGTTGACCCCCCCTCCCTGTAGCCTACACTTGGTTGAGTCCCACCGTAAATGCCGGCTCGCGGCCTCGTTTGAAAAACCGCTCAGTCCGCCTGCCTGGTCACTGGTGTTCAAGGGTTAGGAACAAATGGAGGTTGGGACAAAAAGAAGGAAGCAGGACCAACAGGCGGACATTCGCCTTTTTTCAGACGGTAAGCTACGAGACACGCAAAAAGTAGTGTCATGGTCAAAAAGACCGCTCCAATGTTGTTATAAATGTGAAGAAATATCGTTTATCACTGCGTTCATCATCTGACAGACAGTTGGAGTCACAGACCGAGGAGTTCCTGCGCTTCCCACTCCGTTGATAAGCCTCTATTCGTTCATAAATGGTCTGTAAAACCTCAAAACTGTTGACTACTGGTCTGGCTCCGCTTATTATGTCGGTTTATTTTTGGAGTCAAGTTAAAGGGAAACTCCGGTATTTTGACACCTGGACCTTATTTTTAGGTTTGTGCATGCTCATATACTCACTCAGACAAACATCGTGCAGCTCGGAGTCCTTCAGAAGTTATTTAGATCCAACCGATGTTTGGAGCGATTTTGCAGAGATTATGTTCCGCGCTGAAGCTCCTTATAGGGCAAAATCGCTAATTTCGGCTATATTTTTTCATCCATCGCCAGTGTTATCATAAAGTCAGCTCATCTACCGTCTTCAGGTGGGTCAGCTGACCTGGTAAACAAACTTTTGATGACGTCATAGCCGCGCGACACAAAGGTACAGCTGACCTACTTTCAGCCGGCAGTGCTGAGCAACATGGCAGAATATTTATCTGATGCCGAAGAGTCAGACTACGACGACCTGTTTGAGTCTGAGTACACGGACGAGGAGCTCCATGAGAGAAGAATGGAGAGGGAGAGAGACGAACAGCTGGCTCGAGAACAACAAACAGGAGCACGTCCACGACTCAATGCTAACTGGTGTGCGCTTGTGGACAGTGTTCGCCTATAGCAACAGAAGAGGAGTGTGTTAGCTGCTCAGAGTGGGACTTGAGACCGGCTGACATGCGTATGGATCTATCCAGGAATATATGTCTGACTACTCTGGAGGATTTCTCTGCAATGACAAACCGGGCTGTGGTAGAGACGAGCGATTTTGCAGAGATTATGTCCCGCGCTGAAGCTCCGTTGCCGTGGCCCCCGCTAAGTGCGGCTACATCGGTTGGATCTAAATAACTTCTGAAGGACTCCGAGCTGCACGATGTTTGTCTGAGTGAGTATATGAGCATGCACAAACCTAAAAATAAGGTCCAGGTGTCAAAATACCGGAGTTTCCCTTTAACTGCGATCTGGTTTTGAGACAGTTTGTTTTATTTCGAAAGTCACAGGGCCTTTTTAGGAACCTCCGTGCACAACTTCCGGTCCTGCTCGATCTGCCCTCCGCTGAATTACATGCATGAAAACTTCAGCATCGCATCGCCGGCAAAATAGGATGGTTGTGAACCAGCCCGACCGCGCTGGAGCGGATCCAGTGTAATATCACAAATTTAATTTAATGGAAAACTTTCTGATCTGATCCGGAGGCTGAATTGTGGTGGGGGAAACTTTTAAAAGGGGTCCATTTGAACTGTTTCATCAGTGCGTGCTGTTCTTTTTATCGCCCCCACCCCCCTCCCCGTGTCGTGTGAGTGTGTGTGTGTGGGTGTGTGCGTGTGTGTGTGTGTTAGAGAGAAAGATATTGTTTGATGGTTTTATACTTCACTTGGCACTTAAACAGGCTTGGTAAGGTTAAAGCAAATAGCACTAGCAGCAATAAAAGCAGAATATTCAATGCATCAATTTCAAATGATCATTTTGCTCAGTCATTGTTTCTTTAATCCAATGATTTTTTTAGTCCAATGATACCTGCTCTGAAGATGAACAAGTGAAGCATTGTAATATGAGTCTCTAAACAGCGTAAAAACATTATTTGGGTCATTCCGCCAAAAGAGTGCAATTTGCTTGTTGTAACTCTTCAAAATTAAACTTAATTTTTCATTCCATTTCAGTTTAGAATTTAGTAATATACACATTTACTCATTCAAAATGAGTACTGGTCAATCTCAGGCTACTTTATTTAATTTATTGCAACTTTTAAAAGTTTATTATCATTGCATTTTTTTCTCTGCTGTTACCAAAAATCAAATGCCATTTTAAAACCACGTTTAAAAGAATATCAATCACATACGATGTTTTCCCTTAAAAAAAGAGTTAATTTAGGAGAAATGGTTGGTTACATGATGAAAATACTAATATTTATGACAAAAGATGATTATTTTTACCAGAGTTGTATTTTTCTGAGAATGCAAATCAAAACTTTTCCTTTATAGGACATAAAAAATAAATCTAATCCAAAGATTGAGCATGTAGTTCATTAAGCAATCAGACAGCTGTTGGAACCAATATAAATGTAAAAATACGGTTTATTTTCTTTATTTTTGAAGTAACAATTAAATAATCAGAAAAAAAACCCATTTGGTAACAAGAATGAAAATGGGTAACAGGAATGAGTATGTGAGTGCATTACGTGAGTCAAAACTGATCTCAGATGACAGCAGATTTGAGTTAGATATTTCATTTAAAATCTATGCAGTCATGTAGACCAGTTACTATTCATCCATTCATTATATTATTTACATTTATTCATTCATTGTATTCTTTTAATCAATACAAAAGGGCATCAGAGGGAACTAGCCTACTAATTGCTGTTACTGCCAACACATTTATTAAATTTTTTCTAAAACAGATTACTTATTACTTGTTTTATACACAGTTCTATGTTGTTTTGACCTGTTAGGGGGCAGTGTAGAGGAAAAAAAAAGACCAGCCACACACATCCAGAGAAGAGCCCCCCTTGTGTATTTGAATTGAGTGGACAATATTAGGAGCACTTTTATATAATAGAGAAAATGAAGTATTATCAATCTGTATCAACTTCAATAAAAAATGAAAATGCAGTAGCTTTGTAAAATATCAATTTATAGCAGAGTTGTATTGGATTTTAATAGATTGCACAGGCCAATGAATTGTAAGTCTGTAATGTTATGTTAACTATTACCTGACAAAGTGGTTAAGTTCAAATTAAAGAAGTGAAACGTTTTTTGCCTATATTTCATAAATACTAAAAAAGTACATGTCATTATAAGAGGTCAATGTTTTTCAATATCAAGCAGTTTCGATATGAAACTTAACTATTGTGATAGACTTTTCAACCATATCACTCAGGCCGAACTCAGGCATCACTTGTTTATGTGTTTTGTTGCCTGGTAGTCAATTAACACCAAGATTTAACATTTAATTTTTAATTAATATGTGATTTCGTTCACATAAAACTTTCCAGTGTAAATGTGCAGGAATTTATTTTGAAGCAAATCAACAAAATGTGAATTCACTTTGACTTACTTAAAAGTCCATAGTACATCTTATTGTTTCAATCACAATATTCAAACCAATACGCTTTAGGTATGAAAGTTTTCCTCATTGGAAGCCATCCTATTTGCTGCTATGTCAGAGAAATTTCAGACTGTTCTTGAAATGTTAATTCAAATGGCCAATGTATTCCTCAAAACTATGTTCTAGATAGGCGAATCTTTATCAATATATGGAAATTTTAAATTGTGGGAAATGCACTTGAAAAAATAATATCTGGGTAAGGACTCATATTTGGACCCCCCAATATAAATACCATGGTTACGCCCTTGCTTACATCAATCCTCCAATCACACTCTCCACCTCTCAATTTGGCGGTGTATTTAAACTGGGAGTTTACCCATCTCTCCCTCTGCTCGAAAACGTCTATGCTGCCAGACACTGATTTGCTGCGTGTTCTTTCAGCTGCTCTCTCATGCGTTTGTCATCATACCTTTTGCTCCGGTGATCCTGATGTCTCTCGTCGTCTCCGATTCAGTGAGTGAGTCTCAGCGGTCATGGGAGGGCGCTGGGCTTAATCCTGAAACCCCAGATTCAGTCCCTGAAGTTCGCTTTGTGAGTGAATCGGACCCGTTCATCCTCGCCGGATCTCCCGCACATCCGCAAACAACCCTCCGGATGATCCGTGCGCCGCCTCTTGGAAGAGCTCTACGCCCGTAACATCACCGAGCCAGCCGGCTTCAGCCACGAAGACGTTTTCGATTGTTTGATGATCCAGCAGAACTCCAGATTCCTTCCGGGGGGAAGGTATGCGCCAGGTAAAGCGCACTGCCATCGTCCCTCCTGAGCTGGAGCCCGGCGCTGCCTCCCAAGCAAAGCAGCCAGATTCCAGCTTCTCCACAGACGCGTCCGCCCGGTCTGCACGAAGTTAAATCAGCGCTGAACACCATGGAAACAACGCCGCGCCATGTGAGCCGCCTGGGTCCCTCTCCCGTCTCCATAGCTACGCCCGACACCTGTTGCATCCCGGTTGACGGCATACCGCAAAGGACCCTGGGATTTGCAGTTCCATTCCTGCCACGGGTTCTCAGCTCCAGCCTGCTGCTGCTGCCATTCCTGGTTCTCTAAGGAATCAAATCTGCTCGGGTAATCTCATTCTGTAATCTTTAACATTTGACACAATGATTGAATTATGTCTTCTTCAGGGTATGTTAGATCATCTGCTCGTATCATTATTTTAATCATATTTTATCTCTTTTATTCATTCATCTGAGATGTTATGGTTAATCATAGACCTTATTACATAATTATTTAAAGTAATTTTATGAAACTTTGCTCTTATCTCAACAGGTCATAATATTATTTTGGTGAAGAATCTGCTGTATGGTTCTGAATTTGCATACAAAAATACAGTACGAGGTGTGAAGACTTTTCAGTAGTTCTAAGTCAGACTCAGTAATATTTCAGTCAGTCAACTCACGTTCAATTGTTTTATTGTAGCTGCATATACATGTTACAGGTTTGGCGTCCAGGCTCCAGTCTCATCACTCCTTTGCAGAAATGTTTACATGAAGGCATGGAGGAGTGATGAGCAAAACATATGAGCACACCCCTGGAGCCTGCAGGTTGATGCTGGGGTGGAGGTGGGGGTGAAAGAACACGCAGCAAATCAGTGTCTGGCCGCATAGACGTTTGCCGAGCAGAGGGAGAGATGGGTAAACTCCCAGTTTAAATACACCGCCAAATTGAGAGGTGGAGAGTGTGATTGGAGGATTGATGTAAGGAGTGTGACGTATGATATGTGAATGTGACATGTGAATAGCAGCGCTGCTCGAGTTGTCTGCCTGAACTAGCTCGCAGGCTTCGCTTCATTTCAGTCAGTCAACTCACGTTCAATTGTTTTATTGTAGCTGCATATACATGTTACAGGTTTGGCGTCCAGGCTCCAGTCTCATCACTCCTTTGCAGAAATGTTTACATGAAGGCATAGAGGAGTGATGAGCAAAACATATGAGCACACCCCCAAAACATAACTGATAGGAGCCTGGCACTGCTGATGAGATCTATGTGTGGCTATTCCCCCCAGCGCCTGCTGTGAGAGGAATATACTACCTAGTGACTACTATTCCCCAGCGCCCGCTGAGGGGAACATACTACCTAGTGAACTACTATGTGTGGGCCCAAGCACCAGCCGCTGTGTCGCCATTCCCCCCAGCGCCCGCTGAGGGGAACATACTGCCTAGAGAATGCAGATGCAAGCATGATGAATTGGTACATACTTAACCCCAGCACACCACCTGATATGCAATACAGAGTTATGTAGCAAGTGGATACGATTTTAAATACTAAATGCAGGAACTTATGAGCTTTGAGCAGACAGGATGACTTTCTCGTGAAGTCTCCTTAGCATTGCAGAAAAGCACACCAACTGATCTGCAGTACAGAGTTATGCAGCAATTGGATGCAATCTTTCAATATGAAATGCAGGAACTCATGAGCTTTGAGCAGACAGGATGACTTTCTCGTGAAGTCTCATTAGCGTTGCAGAAAAGCACACCACCTGATATGCAATACAGAGTTATGTAGCAAGTGGATATGATTTTTTAAATACTAAATGCAGGAACTCATGAGCTTTGAGCAGCCAGGATGACTTTCTCATGAAGTCTCCTTAGCATTGATGAGCAGAAAAGCACACCACCTGATATGCAGTACAGAGTTATGCAGCAATTGGATGCAATCTTTAAATGTCAAATGCAGGAACTCATGAGCTTTGAGCAGCCAGGATGACTTTCTCATGAAGTCTCTTAAGCGTTGATGTGTAGAAAAGGACCAGCGCGCCAGGGATTCCAGTGTTGAGGTAGGCAGATGAAGCGATGCTGTCATGGTTACACCAGTCCTCAGGAAGTGAGGGGAATAGTGTCCAGGAGGCAGGCCACAGCTCAACAGAAAACTTGCAGATTGAAGAGAACCAGGATCTCGTCATAGGTTTGTGACCGTTGATGAACCAGGGGATGATGGTTGAGAAGGGGAACGATGATGCAGATAATTCGTCATAGAAGAGAAAGGACAAAAAATTTTTAGTTTTGCAATTTGATATGAGTGCATTGGTGAGATCTGTCAGATTTGAGTGCTTCAAGGATAAGGCATACATGTCCTTTCTATTTTCAAATCAGAAAAGGTGAGATCATACTGAGGATTAAAAGAGACCTGGTTCAGAGCAAGCATCACTACTGGGTAAAGCTCATAGAGGGCAGTGGATTTAGGATCCTTGAGGGTCAGTATTTTGTTCGCCAGACATCTACAAACCACTCATTATAGAAACCCCCAAAATCAACAGATGGAGCAGCGTCAGTATAAAGCTGGAGAGAATCTAAAGACTCAACATAGTCAAAGAAAGAAATTCTATTCCATTCATTGCAGAGCAAAGACCAAACTGCAGATCTGAACAACAGCCTTCGTTAAAACTGCTCTGTCTTTTGGAGTGTGGCTGGCGGAGCAAAGCAAAGGTAGTTTTCACATGTACAGAATTCAGCATTGAGCCTCATAAGGATATAAAGTGCTAAGGCTACTAAGACAGCAAAAGGTTACTTAACAGAGAAATAACTCTGAATGCCACTTAATGCTTAAAGATGCTACCGAGATGGTTTGCTTCGGACTGAGGTATCCTGAGGAGCTGAGAGATGTGAGATATTTTAGAGTGAATATTCCTTGTCAAGACCCCCATAGGGCTCACCCTGAAATAGAGAAGGGGGATTTTGAGAAAGGACCAACCATGCAGCCTTTGAAACTTCTTTTGATGGAGCCTGTCCTCTATTTCTGGATCTAGCAGGGCTGACTGAAGATTTTCAGACAGGGGTTATTATTTATTTAATTATTCAATTATTCAATTATTATTATTATTATTATTATTATTATTATTATTATTATTATTATTATTAAGTGATATGTTTATTTTATTTTATTTTTAATATACATTTTATGTATTAATTTATTTTAAATTAATTAATTTATTTATTTTAAACTTTATTTAACCAGGTTGGTCCCATTGAGATCAGCAAATCTGCAGCAAACACAGACTCAACAGTACAAGGAAGAGAGAAAAACAATAAAAGCCATCAGTTAAGCTGTGACATTCAGAACTCTGTATTCCAGAGCTTTCATTGCAGATTTAAAAACATTCAGAGATGCCGAGCTCTGCAGCTTAAATTCAGTCTGCAGATTATTCCATGCAGAAGGTGCAGAGAAGCTAAAAGCCCCTTTCCCAGATCAGTTTGGACTTTGGTAACAACAAACTGCATAAAGCTCAATGATCTCAGGTTATGTAATCCATCCATCAAGATTAATAAGGAGGACAGATAGTCAGCAATTTTATCAACAATGCTTTGTAAATGAACACATACCAGTGCCCACGCTTCACGCAATTAAGGAAGTCCAACTGACTTTAGATTATAAGTTCAGTGATGACTCAGAAATCCACAGTTTGTGATAATTCTCAGAGCTCCATGATAAACACTGTCCAACATTTAAAGACTGAGCAGAGGCACTCATGTATAAAACATCAGCATATCAAGAAGAGGTAAATTTAGACTCAATAATTCTTTTTTAACAAAAGAGAAACAGGGACTTGTTTCTGTGATAATAACCAAGAAAAACCTTCAGCTTTTTAGCAGCATGCTGATTATGCTCTTTAAAAGCCATATTCCCTTAAAAGAGAACCACTGTAGGAAAGACCTGACTTATAGCTAAGTAGGTGACAGATTCCTCTGCGTTGCAGATTTACTTAACAATGGTGTCTCGAAACACCACAGGCCTCTTTAAATTCTGCCAGAGTAAGGAACTTGAACATTCTTGGATCACTATCCTTAGCTTTACCTTTACCTTTGTGCTGTAAAATTATTAATTGTTAATACTGATTATACCTCCATCTCATTCAGAGTCTCACTTTACTTAATTGTTACTTATTTCTTTCATAAGGAAGTTTATATTGCTTAAAGGAACTTCATGTTACAACCCCTCTCTTTTCATTTGGTTGTATTTATTCTGTTGTACTTTATTTTAATTCTGCTTTGTTTTAGTTTAGTTAAATTAATGCTCCTTTATTCTAATGTCTTAATCAGATATTTCCACTGCTATAGTGTGTATGAGAGCAACTAAAACGACCGAATTCCCCTTGGGGATTAATAAATATTATTGAGTCTGACTTAGAACTACTGAAAAGTCTTCACACCTCGTACTGTATTTTTGTATGCAAATTCAGAACCATACAGCAGATTCTTCACCAAATTAATATTATGACCTGTTGAGATAAGAGCAAAGTTTCATAAATTACTTTAAATAATTATGTAATAAGGTCTATGATTAACCATAACATCTCAGATGAATGAATAAAATAGATAAAATATGATTAAAATAATGATACGAGCAGATGATCTAACATACCCTGAAGAAGACATAATTCAATCATTGTGTCAAATGTTAAAGATTACAGAATGAGATTACCCGAGCAGATTTGATTCCTTAGAGAACCAGGAATGGCAGCAGCAGCAGGCTGGAGCTGAGAACCCGTGGCAGGAATGGAACTGCAAATCCCAGGGTCTCTGCGGTATGCCGCCAACCGGGATGCAACAGGTGTCGGGCGAGCTATGGAGACGGGAGAGGGACCCAGGCGGCTCACATGGCGCGGCGTTGTTTCCATGGTGTTCAGCGCTGATTTAACTTCGTGCAGACCGGGCGGACGCGTCTGTGGAGAAGCTGGAATCTGGCTGCTTTGCTTGGGAGGCAGCGCCGGGCTCCAGCTCAGGAGGGACGATGGCAGTGCGCTTTACCTGGCGCATACCTTCCCCCCGGAAGGAATCTGGAGTTCTGCTGGATCATCAAACAATCGAAAACGTCTTCGTGGCTGAAGCCGGCTGGCTCGGTGATGTTACGGGCGTAGAGCTCTTCCAAGAGGCGGCGCACGGATCATCCGGAGGGTTGTTTGCGGATGTGTGGGAGATCTGGCGAGGACGAACGGGTCCGATTCACTCGCAAAGCGAACTTCAGGGACTGAATCTGGGGTTTCAGGATTAAGCCCAGTGCCCTCCCATGACCGCTGAGACTCACTCACTGAATCGGAGACGACGAGAGACATCAGGATCACCGGAGCAAAAGGTATGATGACAAACGCATGAGAGAGCAGCTGAAAGAACACGCAGCAAATCAGTGTCTGGCAGCATAGACGTTTGCCGAGCAGAGGGAGAGATGGGTAAACTCCCAGTTTAAATACACCGCCAAATTGAGAGGTGGAGAGTGTGATTGGAGGATTGATGTAAGGAGTGTGACGTATGATATGTGAATGTGATATGTGAATGTGACATGTGAATAGTAGCGCTGCTCGAGTTGTCTGCCTGAACTAGCTCGCAGGCTTCGCTTCATTTATTAATCCCCGGGGGAATTCGGTCGTTTAAGGGGCCGTTTACATGGAAACTCCTGACTTGAAGCCGCAAAGATTCTCCCTTTCCCTTTTTGAATTCTTCTGCGTTTACATGACAACGCTCGGAGATGAGTTAATCCCCTGTAAATCCGCTGTAGTGTGCATGCCGGTTCAGTAGATGGCGGTGTAGGTCTGCAGAGAGGCAGCGCTGCTACAACACACGAACGAAGAAGAAAACCTTTCACAAACAACAATGGCGAACAGACGCACAGAGAAGCAGGAGTTTTTTTTTTGGACAACAAATCAGTTCGGACAACAAATCTGTCTGGATAGTTTTTCTGGATAACAAACCGAGCACGGTAAGACGCCACACGCTACCCGGCGGACGGAGGAAGCTGCTGTTGTTCTGGTATGCGCGCAGCCTCCATGTGAAAGAGTACTGCGCATGCGGTGACGCCAGCGTTCTGAAACGCTTCTGCTCTGTGTTTACACGAGGCCGGATAGAGGAGCGGAATCAAATCTTTCCGCTCTGGGGAGCGGTGTCAAAAGTTTCGCTTCACTGGAAACGCAACATGGTCTCATCTAAACAGAAGGCCAAACGCAACTAAATGTTTATGAATCGATCATTTTCGGCGCTATGTAAACGGCCCCTTAGTTGCTCTCATACACACCATAGCAGTGGAAATATCTGATTAAGACATTAGAATAAAGGAGCATTAATTTAACCAAACTAAAACAAAGCAGAATTAAAATAAAGTACAACAGAATAAATACAACCAAATGAAAAGAGAGGGGTTGTAACATGCAGTTCCTTTAAGCAATATAAACTTCCTTATGAAAGAAATAAGTAACAATTAAGTAAAGTGAGACTCTGAATGAGATGGAGGTATAATCAGTATTAACAATTAATAAATTTACAGCACAAAGGTAAAGGTAAAGCTAAGGATAGTGATCCAAGAATGTTCAAGTTCCTTACTCTGGCAGAATTTAAAGAGGCCTGTGGTGTTTGGAGACACCATTGTTAAGTAAATCTGCAACGCAGAGGAATTTGTCACCTACTTAGCTATAAGTCAGGTCTTTCCTACAGTGGTTCTCTTTTAAGGGAATATGGCTTTTAAAGAGCATAATCAGCATGCTGCTAAAAAGCTGAAGGTTTTTCTTGGTTATTATCACAGAAACAAGTCCCATTTCTCTTTTGTTAAAAAGAGAATTATTGAGTCTAAATTTACCTCTTCTTGATATGCTGATGTTTTATACATGAGTGCCTCTGCTCAGTCTTTAAATGTTGGACAGTGTTTATCATGGAGCTCTGAGAATTATCACAAACTGTGGATTTCTGAGTCATCACTGAACTTATAATCTAAAGTCAGTTGGACTTCCTTAATTGCACGTAGACGTGGGCACTGGTATGTGTTCATTTACAAAGCATTGTTGATAAAATTGCTGACTATCTGTCCTCCTTATTAATCTTGATGGATGGATTACATAACCTGAGATCATTGAGCTTTATGCAGTTTGTTGTTACCAAAGTCCAAACTGATCTGGGAAAGGGGCTTTCAGGTTCTCTGCACCTTCTGCATGGAATAATCTGCAGACTGAATTTAAGCTGCAGAGCTCAGCATCTCTGAATGTTTTTAAATCTGCAATGAAAGCTCTGGAATACAGAGTTCTGAATGTCACAGCTTAACTGATGGCTTTTATTGTTTTTCTCTCTTATTTGTACTGTTGAGTCTGTGTTTGCTGCAGATTTGCTGATCTCAATGGGACCAACCTGGTTAAATAAAGTTTAAAATAAATAAATAAATAAATAAATTAAAAAAAAACAAAAAAAAACATATCACTTAATAATAATAATAATAATAATAATAATAATAATAATAATAATAATAATAATAATAACAATAATAATAATAATTGAATAATTGAATAATTAAATAAATAATAACCCCTGTCTGAAAATCTTCAGTCAGCCCTGCTAGATCCAGAAATAGAGGACAGGCTCCATCAAAAGAAGTTTCAAAGGTTGCATGGTTGGTCCTTTCTCAAAATCCCCCTTCTCTATTTCAGGGTGAGCCCTATGGGGGTCTTGACAAGGAATATTCACTCTAAAATATCTCACATCTCTCAGCTCCTCAGGATACCTCAGTCTGAAGCAAACAGCCTAATTCCACCTGAATCATTGTCTTTATACTACGCTTCTGTAGTTAACGCTGTGCAAACATTAATCAGCTGGGGCTGGTGCATGGCTGGGGGAAGCAGACAATACAGATGCCTTCAAGTCATTTCACTCCACTCATCTCGGTAGCATCTTTAAGCATTAAGTGGCATTCAGAGTTATTTCTCTGTTAAGTAACCTTTTGCTGTCTTAGTAGCCTTAGCACTTTACATCCTTATGAGGCTCAATGCTGAATTCTGTACATGTGAAAACTACCTTTGCTTTGCTCCGCCAGCCACAGTCCAAAAGACAGAGCAGTTTTAATGAAGGCTGTTGTTCAGATCTGCAGTTTGGTCTTTGCTCTGCAATGAATGGAATAGAATTTCTTTCTTTGACTATGTTGAGTCTTTAGATTCTCTCCAGCTTTATACTGACGCTGCTCCATCTGTTGATTTTGGGGGTTTCTATAATGAGTGGTTTGTAGATGTCTGGCGAACAAAATACTGACCCTCAAGGATCCTAAATCCACTGCCCTCTATGAGCTTTACCCAGTAGTGATGCTTGCTCTGAACCAGGTCTCTTTCAATCCTCAGTATGATCTCACCTTTTCTGATTTGAAAATAGAAAGGACATGTATGCCTTATCCTTGAAGCACTCAAATCTGACAGATCTCACCAATGCACTCATATCAAATTGCAAAACTAAAAATTTTTTGTCCTTTCTCTTCTATGACGAATTATCTTCATCATCGTTCCCCTTCTCAACCATCATCCCCTGGTTCATCAACGGTCACAAACCTATGACGAGATCCTGGTCCTCTTCAATCTGCAAGTTTTCTGTTGAGCTATGGCCTGCCTCCTGGACACTATTCCCCTCACTTCCTGAGGACTGGTGTAACCATGACAGCATCGCTTCATCTGCCTACCTCCACACTGCAATCCCTGGCGCGCTGGTCCTTTTCTACACATCAACGCTTAAGAGACTTCACAAGAAAGTCATCCTGGCTGCTCAAAGCTCATGAGTTCCTGCATTTGACATTTAAAGATTGCATCCAATTGCTGCATAACTCTGTACTGCATATCAGGTGGTGTGCTTTTCTGCTCATCAACGCTAAGGAGACTTCATGAGAAAGTCATCCTGGCTGCTCAAAGCTCATGAGTTCCTGCATTTAGTATTTAAAAAATCGTATCCACTTGCTACATAACTCTGTATTGCATATCAGGTGGTGTGCTTTTCTGCAACGCTAATGAGACTTCACGAGAAAGTCATCCTGTCTGCTCAAAGCTCATGAGTTCCTGCATTTCATATTGAAAGATTGCATCCAATTGCTGCATAACTCTGTACTGCAGATCAGGTGGTGTGCTTTTCTGCTCATCAACGCTAAGGAGACTTCATGAGAAAGTCATCCAGTCTGCTCAAAGCTCATGAGTTCCTGCATTTAGTATTTAAAATCGTATCCACTTGCTACATAACTCTGTATTGCATATCAGGTGGTGTGCTGGGGTTAAGTATGTACCAATTCATCATGCTTGCATCTGCATTCTCTAGGTAGTATGTTCCCCTAAGCGGGCGCTGGGGGGGATGGCGACACAGCGGCTGGTGCTTGGGCCCACACATAGTAGTTCACTAGGTAGTATGTTCCCCTCAGCGGGCGCTGGGGGGAATGGCGACACAGTGGCTGATGCTTGGGCCCACACATAGTAGTCACT
Source organism: Scarus forsteni (assembly GCA_036419115.1). NCBI lineage: Eukaryota > Metazoa > Chordata > Actinopteri > Labriformes > Labridae > Scarus > Scarus forsteni. The sequence continues at coordinate 3,410,753 of JAZDUH010000145.1, forward strand.
AGGTAGTATATTCCTCTCAGCGGGTGCTGGGGGGAATGGTGACACGGCGGCTGATGCTTGGGCCCACACATAGTAGTCACTAGGTAGTATATTCCTCCCAGCGGGCGCTGGGGGGAATGGTGACACGGCGGCTGGTGCCTGGGCCCACACATAGTAGTCACTAGGTAGTATATTCCTCCCAGCGGGCGCTGGGGGGAATGGTGACACGGCGGCTGGTGCCTCGGCCCACACATAGTAGTTTACTAGGTAGTATATTCCTCTCGCAGCAGGCGCTGGGGGGAATAGCCACACATAGATCTCATCAGCAGTGCCAGGCTCCTATCAGTTATGTTTTGGGGGTGTTCTCATATGTTTTGCTCATCACTCCTCCATGCCTTCATGTAAACATTTCTGCAAAGGAGTGATGAGACTGGAGCCTGGACGCCAAACCTGTAACATGTATATGCAGCTACAATAAAACAATTGAACGTGAGTTGACTGACTGAAATGAAGCGAAGCCTGCGAACTAGTTCAGGCAGACAACTCGAGCAGCGCTGCTATTCACATGTCACATTCACATATCATACGTCACACTCCTTACATCAATCCTCCAATCACACTCTCCACCTCTCAATTTGGCGGTGTATTTAAACTGGGAGTTTACCCATCTCTCCCTCTGCTCGGAAAACGTCTATGCTGCCAGACGCTGATTGTTGCGTGTTCTTTCACCCCCACCTCCACCCCAGCATCCACCTGCAGGCTCCAGGGGTGTTCTCATATGTTTTGCTCATCACTCCTCTATGCCTTCATGTAAACATTTCTGCAAAGGAGTGATGAGACTGGAGCCTGGACGCCAAACCTGTAACATGTATATGCAGCTACAATAAAACAATTGAACGTGAGTTGACTGACTGAAGTAATATTGGATATAACATTGCTTATAACCAGAAAAGCAAAAAGCATATATATATATATTTATATATATATATATGTTTATGTATATATATATGTATATGTGTATATATATATATATATATATATATATATATATATATATATATATATATATATATATATATATATATAAATATATATATATATATATATATATATATATATATATATATATATATATATATATATATATATATATATATATATATATATATATATATATATATATATATATATATATATATATATATATATATATATATATATATATATATATATATATATATATATATATATATATATATATATATATATATATATATATATATATATATATATATATATGTATAAAGGATGACGTCACCCTTCTGTCTTTGGTCTTCACAGCTGATGATGAGACTAAAGGAGGAACAATAGAATGTCTCATACACAGCCATTATAAAGACTGAGGCTCTAGACAGAGCTGCAGAAACACATATCAGTCTAACTTAGAAGCAGTGTAAAGGGATGAAACCCTCAAAATGGAGGTCATGGGGTACCTGTGACAGAGCGAGGACCCGCTCAAATTCCTTTTGTTTTGTTTTATAAATGACAGGAGCTGGTGAGTTCAGACAAAGGGAAGAAGATGGCGCAGCGGATCAATGCGTACGCTTACCTGGAGTGCTCCGCCAAGTTCAACGATGGTGTGAGGGAGGTGTTCGAGATGGCCACCAGGGCTGCACTGGAGTTAGAGATCAAGCAAGCTAGCAAAAAGCCAAGCCAAGCACCAAGCAAAAAGAGCGTCTGTGCTCCACTCTAGAGTTTCAGGCTGGATCTCAATCTCCTCTCGTAACCCTGAGCCCTTAAGGTGACTTCACCTGGAAGTGACTGAGTGCACAAGGCTGCTGGGGCTTGAAGTGCTATCAACAGGAATGGGACAGCTCTTTCTTTATTGTTGGCAGCATTGAATCATGCTGGAGATAAATGAAACACCAGCTTTTTTTTTATCTCAATGCACAGAATCACAACACTGTGTATAGACAGACTTTACACTATATACATATTTACATATGTACAGACAAATGCATATATACAAGACACATCTCACAAATGATTAAACATATTAAAGGATTCATAATGTTCAGAGTTTTCTTGCTCTTTTGTCCTCCATTCCTTTGAATGAGCTCATATAATACTCTATTTCTTCCTTGAATTGTTTAATTTTTGGTCGTTTTCTCCTGACAGTTTCTATTTCCACTATCATAAAAAATAAAACTGCCCTTTCTGTTAGTTGAACTTTGGACCTGGTCTGTGCATTACAGAGTTGCTGTACATCTAACCAAAGTGCACGGCTATTAAGACATTCAAAAAACAAATAGTTTCAATTTAATAGTTTCAGAAAACACAGCACCTCTCCACAACTCCAAAAATATCAACAACTTGAGTAGTTGGATAAATCAGGTGTAATATTTTGAATGCCACTTCCTTGATTTTATTTGTGACACAGTATTTCTGAAAAAAATTGCACACAGACCTTAATTAATGTTTTCAAATTTTGAATTGCAGATGGATTGTGGTTGAGGAGTTGAGATTTGGTTCCCTAATATGTTTACTGGTACATTGTTTGCTTATTAACTGTACACCATCAGTATGAGCTCTGATGAATACTGTATGATGTCTTCCTCTCCCCCTTGCAGTAATGTTAACAGACCATCAGGACTTACATCACACACAAGTGCAAACTATTTAGGAGTAACTGGGATTGAATATTTTAGTAACCACCAGCTGACTGCCCCAGGAGATTACTGCCATATGTCACCATGCAATGACCTCTGGGTAGTTCCCTTTCACGATGTGGATCCATCTTTCTAGAGGTAAACAGGAAGCAGGAAGTGCACCTCTTCTTCTCTGACACATTTGCAGGTAGTGGCAGAGTGACCGTTCACATGGACATCGTACCTCAGCTCTCTCCATCCACATCAGAGGAGGGTCACAGAATCTCTGCATCACGCTGTACCTCTGAGAGAGGACCACACCATAAAGACGTCCCACCATTAAGACCTACGAGCATGACGTCCTGTCATTGATTCTTCATTTTAAGCCAGTTTGGATGGAGCAACAAGCCCACTGCAGAGCATAGATGTTAGAGTTGTTGACAATATGGCACAGAATAGACCCAGACCCAGACTTGATTAGACCCTCATGGGGTAGGGAGCCTTACATAGCTCCATCAGGGCTCCTCTGTTTTTTATTTGATGTTTTTGTCGTGTATGTTCATTTGTCCTTCTGTTTATTTGTTCATTAGCGAGATTACACAAAAACTACTGGAAAGATTTTGCTTACATTTTCAGGAGATGTTGGTAATGACCAAACTTAGACATGATTATGAACAGATTTAGGTGGTGATACATATATTTGTCTGGATGCAAACCCCCGCCCCCAAATTTCCGGAAATCCCATAAGTTAACACTGGGTGGAGCTTTGAAAAATCATATCTTTGCCATTTCTGAGCATATTCACTTCCAATTTATCAGGAAAATATGGGGTCCATGTCTCTGTCATCAAGGTAAAGTTCATCTGAATCTGATCCAGTCTGATGTCACAAAAGTCATTTAAGTTTGTCTTCAGAAATCCCATTGTTGATATTCAATAATTCATTTAAAATCCAAATATTACATGAACTTCCCTAAGCTTGTGTTCATGCAGGATAACAGCCTCCATGTCTGTGCTGAGTTTGGTCTGGATCATGGTTCTGTTCTGGATCTTTTACAGGGTTTGTGGAAAAGCTGCTGCAGGAGCTGAGCTGCTTGGCAGAGGTCTGTGCTCTCTGGGTGCTCTCTAGTTAACATTTGTGACTGTGAACAAACTCTAGCAGTCATCAAAGTGAAGATATAAACCTGGAGACATTTATTGCACCTTCAGCAGTTTGAACATAAAGCAGAAGATTTGGTGTAAAATAAAATACTTTTATTTTTAGGCTGCTTCACTCCAAAGTGAACAGTCTTAGAAGGTGAAGCAGAAAGAGGGAGATGTGTGGATATGCAGGTGTAACGCTGATTAGCTAACATACCACTCATAACTTTGACCCCTCCTATTGGCTGAAAGTCTGAGAAGTGGGCGTGTCCAATCTGACTGTGGGATCCAAGAGGAAAGTCTCAGGAAAGGTGAGAAACTCTGAACTTTGAGCTGCTGCTGACAGGTGAGCTCCTTTATTTCTGTGAATATCAGCTTAATAAGACTGACAAAGAAATGATAAAGGGTCAGGTTAGTTTATTTGTTATTACAAGAAAAGATTTTGTGTGTCTGTGTGTGGTGTCAAACTGTGAAACTGTCTGAGTGGGAAATAAAATAATGTCCAAACATTGAGTAGTTCAGACTGAGTAAAGGTCACTGAAGGTGGAAGTAGTTTCTCTTGATCCTTATGTTTATTTTTTTCTGATTACTATTTTAATTTGGGTACAAACACTGAAAGGGTAGACCTCTATTGTTTTTGTGGTTTATTATTATTATTATTATTATTATTATTATTATTATTATTATTATTATCATTATTATTATCATTGTTATTATTGTTATTCCCATTCTGCTGCTAAGGCTAAAATTGCTGTGAGCTGGAATTGACCAACTCACGGTAATTTCGCTAAAACATTGGAAATGATGTGCAGCAACTTTTGCCTAAATCATGAGTCAAGTCAACCACAAGGTGGCGCTGTAATTAAGGCTCAAAGTTGACTTTTTGGAAAGGCCACGCCCCTGACACCATAAGTCTGTTTAACTTGAAAATGTTCACCCTAGTCCAGGTCAATGTGCTCTACAAAAAAGCCTCAAGAACCCCTAAAGTCTGTTATATTAGATTTTTTGCTCATTTGAATAATTAGAAAAACACTTAAACAAATTCAACTTGGGACAGATTGACTCTATCAACGCCAAATTTGGTATATAGCTTCAAGGGACAAAATGTCAAAATGTCAAATGTGTGCGTAGTGCCTGTGACGCGCCGAGTGTAACGCCCAAGGCTGGACGCAGGACCATTTTGACAAGCTGAGAGGCGACGCGCGTCACGGCGCAGGCGGAGTAGAGAGCCGGAGCTTGTCGGACTCAGTGATGACCCGTGCAGGCAAATCCAGCTGGAAACGAATATTTACAGAACTTACCTTCAAAACCTGTCTCCTCAGAGACTTTCACCCAAGCCTGCTCCTTTTTGTTCTGGTCTCTGTAGAGTACACACGTTGAATCGAATAGCTCCAGATGATGGCAAACAGCACAGATCAACCTCTCCTTCATCCATTAGAGGGGTTTGAGCTGAAGCAGGAGGCCGGAGTGTCACACGTCATCAAATCAATGACTTCGGGGGGGCACGTCATTGCTCATTGGCTGCTGCGGCACAGCGTTAAAAGTTCAATATTTTTAACTCGAGCATCGAGGCGTTTGACGCGCCAAACGTGCTGGACGCTCCAAACGCACCGGACAAACGCGTCCGACGCACCGCCCGGGGTGAATCTGCGTCCAAATGCGTATTTGCATTGACTTTTTTAGACGCACGTCTATGCGAATTCGTGTCTGCTGTGGCCACACCATTACACACAGGAAGAAGGTCGCTGGTTTGAATCCCTGTTGATCAGAGTCTTGCTGTGGGGAGAGTGCTCTGAGTTACTCCCACAGATCAACACTTATTAGGTCCACTGGTGACTCCAACGTGCTCATGAGTGTGAGCGTGAATGGTTGTCTGTCTCTTTATGTGACCCTGTGATTGGCAGGTGGCCGGTTCAAGGTGTACCCTGCCTCTTATCCAGTGACAGATTAAGTAGGAAATTTTGTTTAAGCCCATTTTGTTAGTAATTTATTCATGAAAACGTTAAAAATGATGTTTTCTGTTCCATATCAGGATTTTACATTTAAAACAAAGGTGCATGGGTTTAGGAGTCTCTGCTCTATTGGTTTGAGATCTGGTGACTGTGGGAAGTCCTCATCTTGTTGGAGAAACCAGTTTGAGATGATCTGGTTCTCTGTTCTCTGTGTCCACTGTGGTCATAAAGAGATGAACATCAGTGATGCACCGGAGTGAGAATCAGTGTACTTTAATATTCTTTAATTATTTCTTTAGATGGCTGCGATCAGAAAGAAACTGGTGATTGTTGGTGATCCGTGTGGAAAGTCATGCCTCCTCATCGGGATCAAAGACAAGACGTTCTCTGACTTTTGTTATAACACAGCGTTTGACAACTACGTGGCAAACATTGAAGTGGACGGCAAACAGGTCAGATTAAAATAATTTTCATTTTTATAGCAGGTCTTGGACACAGAGAGAAGGAGTAATGACATAGAGAGATGATGTTTCTAAATGTGGTTCATAATTTGTTAGGGAAGAAAACTTATAAAGTTTTTCTGACACAAGTGATAATTAAGATTCTGCTTATTGATCTGATTCTTCAACTATTCCTTTGTCAATTCTAATCTCGTATTGGTTTTTGATTTCCATCCCTGTATTTTGTGATCAGCAGGGCTTTCGCAACATTTAGGTGTCAAAACACATTTATAATGAAATTAGTGTTATCTTTATTAATGTACAGTATTTGGCATTTTATGATAATTTGATTAGATTGATTGATTGTTCCTGAATAAACTCTGATATCTTAACTGGTTAACTTTAAACATAGACATAGAAAATTAAAGAACAAACTAAATAAAACAAAGCACATACAACCAGTAGAAATGACCACATTAATGTTTATATTCACCTCATGTTAGAATGGACAATTGACTTAATTGAATGAATAGTTACATTATGTTTACAGTCTTGGGATATATCTTTATACTTGGTATAGTCACCCTGATACTGTGATACTTAGGGATGGAAATTCTAACAGTTCCATCTAAACAATAACATCATCAATGTTGTTGCTTATTATTTTCTTCCACCCTGTTCTGCATGCTTTACAAATTAAGGAGGTCACGCTCTCATCTCAGGCAGTCATTAAAAATAATCCAAAAATCCTGATACAGCAAGCAGAAGAGGTTAAAACTGTGGATTAATTGTTGGTAAAAAGACTCTTACTGCACAAACTCTCAGTAAGTGGAGACGCCAGCAAGTTTCAGGAGCACAGCGCTGACTATCAGGAGTGTCATGTGTTTGAAATTGTTGCCACTGAAATCCTAAAGTAAGCTGATTTTCACCACAAAGAGAATCTGCAGGAATCAATGAGGGAGTCGGATCGATAAGCAGAATCATTAATGGACTTTGTATCAATAAAGTCTCATCAGTTCTCGTTAAGGCTGATACACATCATATCACCAGATTCTAACACACACTTATTTTTAATGACTTTAATAAAGATATGTTAGACTGATCAAACTCTGGATGTTATTAATATGTAAGGTGTACTCAGAATACTCAGTACTGTGAGTATATTTTATGTAAAGAAGGCACTTTTTCTTCTACCAGAGTAGATTTAGAGAGCGTTACTGTCACTTGTATTTGAGGACAGTTTTAATCAGACTAACTTCTTTTATTTCAGTTTAATATTTGTTTATTTTTCCACCTCTTTATCTAATGTATAAATGTTAATGTCTCCTAACTGACCTGCTATAGTTTCTCCAGTAGAAGCTTAGAAATTATTTGAAGTTACCTGTGTTGTTGTTGTTGTTGTTGTTGTTGTTGTAGGTGGAGCTGAGTCTCTTTGACACAGCAGGTCTGGAGGACTACGACAGGCTGAGGTCGCTCGCCTATCGTGACACAGACGTCGTCCTCATGTGTTTCTCCATCAGCAGTCGCAGCAGTTTGGGTGAGACTTCTGTCTTGTTTATCATTTTAATGAATATCATGTTTGCATTAATCCATATTAAAGATGCCTATCTTGTCTCTGCTGCAGTGAACATCCCAGAGAAGTGGGCTTCTGAGGTGAAACAGTTCTGCCCCAATGTGCCCATAATCCTCGTAGGAACCAAGAAAGACCTGAGAAACGATGAGGACACACTCAGAGAGCTGGCCAGGATGAATCAGGTCAGTGAGGCTTTGGGTCTCTGGAGCTGGTCTTGATGACTTCAGATGTTTGAGTGTGTGGATGGTTGTACATCAGGAGCTAAAAGTGATTTAAATGTGTGGTTATTATGATTTGATGACCATCCTGTCTGTCACGCTGAGATCAGTTAAACATATACCGTATATGTGTCTCCTCCTCTAAGGAGTGACTTTGACAGGCAGTGACTGTCATGTCAACATCACTTTACTGCAGCTAACAACATCCACTCTTTGGTAGGGGTGTCCCGATACAACTTTTTCACCTCCAATATGATACCAATATTGTCACCTTGCTGCCCAGCTCTCTCTCTCTCTCCTCCCTTCCTTCTCCTCATCCTGCTGTGGGAGTGGTCATCTCTCTCTCCTGGTCTCTCTGACCAAACACCTGCTGCAGATAATCTCATCACCTGCACTATTTAAGCTCCTTGGAGTCACCTCTTCCTTGCAGGTGGGTTTCCTCACTTTCTGTGGTGCTGCAACTACTCATCCCTGCTCTAAGTCATTCTCCCCCTTTACGGTTATTCTCAATGTGAAGAATGTTTTTGATGCCTTGAGTTTTTCATAACTCTAACCTCTGGTATTTGCTTTCTTTCTCCTAGTGATCTCCAAGAGCTCTCACCCTGCCACCTTTCTTGTAAATACTCACCTTATCACTGTTCACTTCTTCATGCACTGGATGCCCCTACCCCCCCTTTCTGGTTGTGGAGCTTTAAAATAAAAACTCTGACAACTGTTCTCTGTCTCCACCTTCAGCTTTGGGTCCAAATTTAATAACTTTTGGGACTGTTCCTTAACACGGCTACGATATCAGTGGAATCATACATACTTTTATTACAAAACCCAAAACCAGGATTCTGGTTTGGCGGAGTGGTTATACAACCAGGCACCCCATATACGTTCTTCTGCCAGTCCAGGTTTGAATCCCGCCTGTGACCAGTTTGCAGAGTGTCCTCCCCTACTCTCTCACCCCCTTTCACAAACCTATCCACTGTCTCTTTCCTATCATAAAGCCACAAAAATGCCCCCCCCCCCCCAAAAAAAAACAAAAAACAAAAAACAAAACCCAAAACCAGTGAAGTTGGCACTTTGTGTAAATTGTAAATAAAAACAGAATACAATGATTTGCAAATCCTTTTCAACTTATATTCAATTGAATACACAGCAAAGACAAGATACTTAACGTTCAAACTGGTAAACTTTGTTATTTTTTGCAAATATTAGCTCATTTGGAATTTGATGCCTGCAACATGTTTCAAAAAAGCTGGCACATGGCAAAAAAGACAGAAAGTTGAGGAATGCCCATCAAACACTCGTTTGGAACATCCCACAGGTGAACAGGCTAATTGGGAACAGGTGGGTGCCATGATTGGGTATAAAAGCAGCTTCCCTGAAATGCTCAGTCATTCACAAACAAGGATGGGGCGAGGGTCACCACTTTGTGAACAAATGCGTGAGCAAATTGTCCAACAGTTTAAGAACAACATTTCTCAACCAGCTATTGCAAGGAATTTAGGGATTTCATCATCTACGGTCCGTAATATCATCAAAAGGTTCAGAGAATCTGGAGAAATTACTGCACGGAAGCAGCAAGGCCCAAAACCAACATTGAATGCCCGTGACCTTGATCCCTCAGGCGGTACTGCATCAAAAACCGGCATCACTGTGTAAAGGATATCACCACATGGGCTCAGGAACACTTCAGAAAACCACTGTCAGTAACTACAGTTCGTCTACATCTGTAAGTGCAAGTTAAAACTCTACTATGCAAAGCCAAAGCCATTTATCAACAACACCCAGAAACACCGCCCGGCCGCTGGGCCGAGCTCATCTAAGATGGACTGATGCAAAGTGGAAAAAGTGTTCTGTGGTCTGACCAGTCCACATTTACAATTGTTTTTGGAAACTGTGGTGTCGTGTCCTCGGACCAAAGAGGAAAAAGAACCATCCGGACTGTTATAGGCACAAAGTTCAAAAGCCAGCATCTGTGATGGTATGGGGGTGTATTAGTGCCCAAGGCATGGGTAACCTACACATCTGTGAAGGCACCATTAATGCTGAAAGGTACATACAGGTTTTGGAGCAACATATGTTGCCATCCAAGCAACGTCTTTTTCATGGACGCCCCTGCTTATTTCAGCAAGACAATGCCAAGCCACATTCTGCACGTGTTACAACAGCGTGGCTTCGTAGTAAAAGAGTGCAGGTACTAGACTGGCCTGCCTGTAGTCCAGACCTGTCCCCCATTGAAAATGTGTGGTGCATTATGAAGTGTAAAATACAACAACGGAGACCCCGGACTGTCGAACAACTTAAGCTGTACATCAAACAAGAATGGGAAAGAATTCCACCTGAAAAGCTTCAAAAATTGGTCTCCTCAGTTCCCAAACGTTTACTGAGTGTTGTTAAAAGGAAAGGCGATGTAACACAGTGGTAAAAATGACCCTGTGACAACTTTTTTGCATTGTGTTGCAAATTCTAAGTTAAGGATTATTTGCAAAAGAAAATAAAGTTTCTCATTTGGAACATTAAATATCTTGTCTTTGCTGTGTATTCAATTGAATATAAGTTGAAAAGGATTTGCAAATCATTGTATTCTGTTTTTATTTGTGATTTATACAACGTGACAACTTCACTGGTTTTGGGTTTTGTACTTTGTAGTCAACAACGCTCATCACACAGCCCCCACCATCCTGTGCACAGCCCTCACAGTTTCCACACCCACTGTCCTTCCAGCACCAATCCCCACTCACCCATGCCCCGCGCTGTTCAAACTCTCCTCCAGAGGTAGGATAACTGAGCATGTCAGGAGACGCTGCTCTGGTCTGCAGTGGATGAGGAAGACCGGCATACTCGTGTGTTATAGCATCATTCCGGTCTGTGTCTCGTGCTCTGTGCGTCCTACAAAGTCTGCACCAGTCGACGACGGATTACCTGGGGCATTTTTTCTGTGTGGGAATTTTGAGAGAATAAAGAATTACTTTATTAATCAGCAGTAAAGTGTTTCACATGATGGCATCAAACTGGTTTGATGGAACAAATAAACATCTGATTCATCCCCCACTCATTCGCTGATGTCAGTAAAAGGTACAAATATCAGTCACTAAGGATGTTAAATTGATGCTGATGTGCATCCCTAGTTTCTATAATGTAACAGCTTTGCTCTGGAATCTTACAGATTTAAAAGTCACACATTCGTGGAAATGATGATACATTAAAAATGTTCAGTGTCAAACATACTTATGAACATTTTATTAAGCAGCAGTGAATCAAATTCTCGTTGTTAATCATCTCAGTAAATATCGTGTCATTACCTCTTTTCTAACCAATCACTGCTCTTCTTCTTCTTTTGTTTGTTTTATAAATTACAGGAGCCGGTGAGTTCAGACGAGGGGAAGGAGATGGCGCAGCGAATCAATGCGTACGCTTACCTGGAGTGCTCCGCCATGTTTAACAACGGCGTGAGGGAGGTGTTCGAGATGGCCGCCAGGGCTGCACTGGAGTTTGAGATCAAGAGTCCAAGCAACAAGTGGTCCTGCCCTCTGCCCTGCAGTTTCAGGTCGCTCTGGGTAAATTTATGGGCCAGTTGTGGGACAAAAGAGAAAACTCAACCAGACCAAAAGGACAAAACAGAGGGTCAGATAGAAAAATAAACCAAACACTGAAGTCTGATTAAAGATTGAAGCTTTGCTATCTGACCTCCAGAACATGTGCCAAGAAAAAAATGTCCCTTGTACAAATGTGGTTGATGATCCCTGCTGCACATGTGGGGCCGACAAAATGACAGATCTTGATTTTATTGTTTCTTTTACTTTGGATAATTTGATGTGCACGAGTTCCACATCTTTATTGACATCCTTTCTATCATAATAATTATTATCTTTACTGTTCCACTGAAATACTATGAAGTACACAGACATCTGCTGATCATTCATTTATTTTACTGGATATTTGTAAAAACTCCATGATTATTGTCATTGTTGTCTTTTCATCTTTTTTAATCACTTTTCTGCCTCTCTGTGAGGCACCTTGAGCTAAAATTGATTTTCCATGTAATTATTTATATAAATTAAATCTGAATGGTTGATTGTTTGATGTTGAGTAATTCCTTGTTGTAAAGTGTCAGAATGGGCTGGTGAGCTCCTAAAATAATCCAGATGAACATGAGACTGTGTTCTCTCAGTAAAGCAGATATTTGACTTAAAACCACAAAAGGACACTGAAGTATGTTCAGAGCTTTAGTGCTGTTGAAGCCACAGATCATTAAAATAAATTTGTTTTAGCAGTTGATAAAGTAAAGTATCAGAAATTCTATAATCTGTTTTTAATCTGAACTGACCACGTGGTCCAGCATCCCCGGGTACGTCTGCTTCATCTGTGAGCGCCGTGTGAGCCACATGCCGACCTCAGCGCTCTCACTCACGGTGTAACTGTTCACATGGACATCGTACCTCAGCTCTCTCCATCCACATCAGAGGAGGGTCACAGAATCTCTGCATCACGCTGTACCTCTGAGAGAGGACCACACCATAAAGACGTCCCACCATTAAGACCTACGAGCATGACGTCCTGTCATTGATTCTTCATTTTAAGCCAGTTTGGATGGAGCAACAAGCCCACTGCAGAGCATAGATGTTAGAGTTGTTGACAATATGCCACAGAATAGACCCAGACCCGAACTGGACTGGACCCTCATGGGGTAGAGAGCCTTAAACAGCTCTATCAGGGCTCCTCTGTTTTTATGTGATGTTTTTGTTCGTGTATGTTTATTGACACCAGACTTTTTTTCCAACATGCTGTCAGTGGGGACATCTTGTGGATGGAGAGGAGAAGTGCGGTGATTTTTTGACAAATAGTGCTTTAGATTAGAAGATCGCTGACTACACCTTTAAAGACTTTGATTTAGCGATGAAGCTCCAAGCGTCAGCTCCTGTTTGGTGTCACAGGTTAATCAGATTTTTGACTACAATCAAAATAAATCTGTAAAGTTGGCAAACTGAACCTGGTTTGAAGAGTGTTCGGTCCAGATACTGGTCTGATCCAGATGTGACTCCTGAATACTCTCTTTGCAGTTTGTATCTTTATGTCCAAGACTCAAAGCCTCTACTAAACTAAAACTGATCTGTTCTTTTTGAGGTGACAGTCTATTGTATTAAAACAGATGTGAAGCAAATACATTTTATTATTTAATTAGTGATAATTCTGATTAATAAAAGTGGGCCTTTACTAATGAACATGTACATTGTTCATTTTACCCATATCACAGTAAAATATGGTATTTTATGGCCAATTCGTGTGTCAAAATAGCAGCATAAATCTGTTGATATCTGCAGATCTTAATCCATTAATATTGTGCGTCCACTGGAAGGACACACAGTGTCTAAAAATAATCAGGCAGACGCTCATGTTGCACAAGAGGGCAGATTTATAGAAATTAAGAAGGAGCTGATAATTCACTACAAGTCTATTAATAAAGTTTATTAGGAATAGAGACAGCAAAGAACATTCATCTGAAAATGCCTCTGAAGAATGTGACATATATATATTGTGTCAGGAAAATTTTTCAATATTGTTTCTCCCAATATTTTCCAGCCGCACTGCCAGGCTATCAACAGAGACGATTCCCTTTGAAACCATAATGATATGTAATGATATGTATAAAATTCATTAAACTGCTTTGGGATATTGAGTAACAATCAATGAATGAAACATGAGTAACTTTAAATTAACCAAAGAAGCTTAAAAATGAACTATTAGTCTTTGGAGACGTGTTGGGATCCATAGTTTTTTTTTTTCTTTCCACTCCTCTAAATGTATTTAAAATGTATTTCTTATATGTTTATAACTGATCAGTGTTTTATTTTTTAACCTTTTCACATATACATATAATAATCATTTTAACTCATAGCACAGAAATTCCACTGTAAGGAGAAAAAACTGGTTTATTGAACATAAAGCAGGTTTGGTGTAAAATACAGGACTTTTTAATATTCAGGCTGATTGGCTACCCGACCGCTCAGTCATAATTTTGATCCCCTCTTATTGGTTCAAAGTAAAGAAGTGGGCGTGCCCAACCTATGTCATTCCTGGGAGCGCGAGGCCATAGTTAGATGTTTGTAAATATCTGTGGGCGAGGCTGTGAAGTCCAACAGGAACAAGTCAAGAAAGGCGAGTACCTGATAGAAAATGGTTAAAATCGTTTTTTAATCTGCTCTGTGAATGTTTATGGTGGTTTCTCTGTTTGTTAAAGATTGTTTTAGATTAATGAAATGTGTTTAGGTGTTTAAATGTGGTGTGAGTGGTGTGACAGGAGGCCAAGTGTCCAGAGAAAGTTAGCAGCTCCGTTATCCCTCTGATGTGCAGCATGGATCAACAGAGACCCGGCTCAGTTTTTACTGTCTGAATCTTTGAGACACATTAATGTCAGCATTCAGCCTTCAATGTATTCCTCTAATAACCTGTTCTTTAACATCTTATATCCTTATTTTATTTCTCCCCTCCTTACTTTGTGACTAAAACACCTTTTATTAATCTCTACCCCTCTATTGAATCAAAAATGACCCATATCCTGTATCCTGTCTTATTTAGTTCATGACTGAGTGTTTCAGTAATATTTCTTGATGAATTAATGTATTTTATTAGTAAGTATAACAAGTTTGTACTAAATTACTCCTTATTGTTTTGTGGAAATCATCATTTTTATTTTCCTTTCCTTCTTTAATGAACAATGACACCTTTTGCATTTCTAAAACTAAGTTTAGAAATACAACATAAGTAAGTAATAAGTAACTAATTAGTAAATCTAAGCATTACCTCGCTACATTATAGTGAGGGAACGAGAAGGAGAGTGGAGGAGAAGTTAGAGGATCAGGAGAGTGGTGGTCACATCTGTTTAGTTTGCAGTGGTGATGATCTGTCTCTTAAGGGCCGTTAATGAAGAAAATACTCAAACATGAAATGTTGTTCATGTTTGAGTTCAGAAAAAGAAAAAGAAGCTCTGTGTGATGCCTTCAGTAAGACGAGGAAGTTCTCCAAATACAATGTAGTCAAAGCTCTAAGTATTTTGAATAGGGGAGACCGGGTATGGTTATAACATGGAAAAAGTTGAAACACCACCAATTCCACAAATCAGGGAGAAGATAGGAGTCATGTGATCACTTCCTCCCCATTCATACTGTATAAGTAACATAAAAGTGATGAGTAACATGAAAAGTTACTTTTCATAGAGGGTAACTAAGTAAAGTAACAAATTACTTTTTTCAGAAGTAACGATCAAACACTACTTTTTAAAAGTAACTTCCCCAACACTGGTCGGCACAGTATTCTTCCCACAGAAATGACAAGAGCGATAAGTTTTTTTTTTTTTGACTATTTGAATAAAACAAACACACAAAAGTTTTATTAGTGAAAGTATAATCAGTCGACAACGCTCGGAGAAAAGTTAATCCGCTGTAGTGTGCTTGCCGGTTCAGTAGATGGCGGTGTAGGTCTGCAGAGAGGCAGCGCTGCCACAACAAACAAACAAAGAAGAAAACCTTTCACAAACAACAACGGCGAATAGACGCACAGAGAAGCAGGAGTTTCTTTTCTGGACAACAAATCAGTTCGGACAACAAATCTGTTTAGATGGTTTTGACTTGATAACGAACCGAGCACGGTAAGACGCTCACACGTTACTCAGCAGACGGCCAAAGCGGTTGTTGTTCCTGGTATGCACACGCAGCCTTCATCTGAAAGAGTACTGCGCATGCGATGACGGATACGGGTTTACATGGAGCTGAATGGAGAGCGTAATCAATCGTTTTAGATACAAACACAATGCGTTCTCATCTAAACACAAGGCCAACCAAAAACGTATCAGATTTGACTGTTTTTGGCGTCATGTAAACGCAGCCTAAAACAGAGGTGGGCTCAGGACTCTCTGCTCTACTGGTTTGAGATCTGGTGACTGTGGAGGTCACTGCAGTACAGTGAAGTTGTCGTCTTGTTGGAGAAACCAGTTTGAGATGATCTGAGCGTCGTGGTGTGTTCTGTCCTGTTCTGCTGGAAGTCTCCAACAGAAGACGAGTCCACTGTGGTGATGAAGAGATGTGAGAATCAGTGTGATCAAAGTACTTTAATATTCTTTATTATTTCTCTAGATGGCTGCGGTCAGAAAGAAACTGGTGATTGTTGGTGATGGCGGGATTGGAAAAAAAAGCCTCATCCTGATGTTCAGCACAAATCAGTTCTCTGAAGTTTCTTTGCCCACAGTGAGGGAATACTACGGAGCAGACATAGAAATGGACGGCAAACAGGTCAGATTAAATAATTTTCATATTTATAGCAGGTCTTGGAAACAGAGTGAAGGAGTGATGACAGATCAGAGAGATGATGGTTCTAAATGTGGGTAATATTTTGTTATGAAAGAGAACTGATAAAGTTTTTTCTGATAGATTCTGCTTAATGATCAGATTCTTAACTGGTTTTGGTTTTTAATTTCCATCACTACGTTTTGTAATTGACAGTTCTTAGCAACACTTAAGTGTCAAAATGGCAGCAACTGCAAATTTGTTGTATTTTATTAATTTGGTCCAATGTTAATATACACTGTATTGTCAAAAGTATTCACTCACCCATCCAAATAATCAGAATCAGGTGTTCCAGTCTCTTCCATGTCCACAGGTGTATAAAATCATCACCTAGGCATGCAGACTGCTTTTACAAACATTAGTGAAAGAATGGGTCGCTCTCAGGAGCTCAGTGAATTCCAGCATGGAACTGTGATAGGATGCCACCTGAGCAACAAATCCAGTGGTGACATTTCCTCACTCCTAAATATTCCACAGTCAACTGTCAGCTGGATTATAAGAACGTGGAAGTGTTTGGGAACCACAGCAACTCAGCCACCAAGTGGTAGGCCACGTAAACTGACGGAGCGGGGTCAGCGGATGCTGAGGCGCATAGTGAGAAGAGGTCACCAACTTTCTGCAGAGTCAATCTCTACAGACCTCCAAACTTCATGTGGCCTTCAGATTAGCTCAAGAACAGTGCAGAGAGCTTCATGGATGGGTTTCCATGGCCGAGCAGCTGCATCCAAGCCTCACATCACCAAGTGCAATGCAAAGCGTGGATGCAGTGGTGTAAAGCACGCCGCCACTGGACTCTAGAGCAGTGGAGACGTGTTCTCTGGAGTGACCAATCATGCTTCTCCATCTGACAATCTGATGGACCAGTCTGGGTTTGGTGGTTGCCAGGAGAACCATACTTGTGGGACTGCATTGTGCCAAGTGTAAAGTTTGGTGGAGGGGGGATTATGGTGTGGGGGTGTTTTTCAGGAGCTGGGCTTGGCCCCTTAGTTCCAGTCAAAGGAACTCTGAATGCTTCAGCACACCAAGACATTTTGGACAATTCCATGCTCCAACTTTGTGGGAACAGTTTGGATCTGGCCCCTTCCTCTTCCAACATGACTGTGCACCAGAGCACAAAGCAGGTCCATAAAGACATGGAGGACAGAGTCTGGTGTGGATCAACTTGACTGGCCTGCACAGAGTCCTGACCTCAACCCCACAGAACACCTTTGGGATGAATTAGAGCAGAGACTGAGAGCCAGGCCTTCTCGTTCAACATCAGTGTGTGAGCTCACAAATGCTCTTCTGGAAGAATGGTCAAAAATTCCCATAAACACTCCTAAACCTTGTGGACAGCCTTCACAGAAGAGTTGAAGCTGTTATGGCTGCAAAGGGTGGACCCACGTCAGATTGAACCCTATGGATTAGGAATGGGATGTCACTTAAGTTTATATGCGAGTCAAGGTGAGCGAATACTTTCAGCCATATAGTGTATGTATTGTTAAGGAGGGAAAGATCAAGGCTCATTTGTAGAAAGATTAACTGCTTCCAAGATAAGGTCAGGACACGGTAAGGAGAGAAGGCTCAATGTTTCTTCTGTAGAGTGCAGCTTTATTACTGACACACAGGCATGGGGCGATTTAGCTCTAAAATAACAATAAACAATAATAAACAACAGTACTATCATCTCTGGGCAGCAGGGTGGCGCAGCAGGTAGTGCACGTGCCTCACTGCAAGAAGGTTCGATCTCCGGATCAGGCAGGGACCTTTCTGTGTGAAGTTTGCATGTTCTTCCTGTGCATGTGTGGGTTCTCTCCGGGCACCCCGGCTTCCTCCCACAGACCAAAAACATGCTCATTAGGTTAATGGGTGACTCTAAATTGCCCTTAGGTATGATTATGAGCGTGAATGGATGTCTGTCTCTCTATGTGGCCCTGCAATTGACTGGCGACTGGTTCAGGGTGTACCCGGCCTCTCGCCCGATGACAGCTGGGATAGGCTCCAGGCTCAGAATAAAAGTACTGTGGGTATGTTTTATGTAAATAAAGTTCTTTTGCTTTTACTCAAGTTAAAGATTTATAGAGTGTTACTGTTTATTTTATTTAAGGACAGTTTTTATCAGACTAACTGTTCTTTTATTTCAGCATAATATTTGTGTATTTTTCCACTCCTTGGTCTAAAATGTTTCCTAACTGACCTGCTACAGTTTCTCCACGAGAACCTCAGGAAGGATTTTTCCTCGCTGTAATTTGTTAATCATTAGTCGTGATAAGATTCTCCCTCATCCATAAATCCCCCTCAAAGCCCACGCTGTGCCCGTCTTTAAGAGTTACCTGTGTTGTTGTTGTTATAGGTGGAGCTGTATCTCTGGGAAACAACGATTCAGGACTACTACGACATCGTGCTTCTGAACCGCTATCCTGACACAGATGCCATCCTCATGTGCTTCTCCTTTGACAGCCCTGACAGTTTGGGTGAGACATCTGCCTTGTTTACCTTTTTAATGAATATCATGTTTGCATTAATCCATACTGAAGATTCATCATGTCTCTGCTGCAGACAACATCCCAGAGTTGTGGGTGCCTGCGGCTAAACAGTTCTGCCCCAACGTGCCCATAATCCTCGTAGGAACCAAGAAAGACCTGAGAAACGATGAGGACACACGCCGAGAGCTGGCCAAGATGAAGCAGGTCAGTGAGGCTTTGGGTCTCTGGAGCTGGTCTGGATGCCTTCAGATGTTTGAGCATGTGGATGGTTGAACATCAGGAGCTAAAAGTGCTTTAGATGTGTGATTGTTATCATTGATAATCATATATCGTATATGTCTCTTATAAAGTCTCTTCTCAAAACACTGACAAAGAGACTGTCAGTGTTTTTTGCTCCTCTTCTGATGATTCATTTAGTTTGTTTAGTTTTGATAGAGGAGCCGCTAAAGCAGCATCTGTGCTAATCTCTTCATGTGTCCAAGTTAACAGGCGGCTTTAGCCTCTTTGTCTTCAAGTCAGCGCTCACATGTTCAATCATTTTCAAATTTCTCTGTAAAACTGCCTACATCGAATGATCTGGGCGACCACTCTACATGTAAAGTCAATGTACCATGTCTTTTTATTTGATTTATAAATCACAGGTGCCAGTGAGTTCAGAGGAGGGGAAGGAGATGGCGCAGCGAATCAAGGCGTACGGTTACCTGGAGTGCTCGGCCAAGTTCAACGACGGCGTGAGGGAGGTGTTTGAGATGGCCACCAGGGCTGCACTGCAGTTCAAGAGACCAAGCAAAAAGAGAGTCTGTGCTCTGCTCTAGAGTTTAAGGTCACTCTGGGTAAATCTGAGGGGCAGTCGTGGTACAAAGGAGAAAAGTCAAACCAGGTCAAAGGGCAAAACAGAAGGTCAGATGGAAAAATGGACCTAACACTGAAGTCTGAAAAGAAAAAAATGCCCTTGTACAAATGTACAAGCCTGGAGGAGATAAAGGCTTGGATGAGTGAAAATTTCCTACAGCTGAACAGCTCCAAAACAGAGGCCATCCACATTGACACTCCACACCAGCTCCATTCCTCAGTCATTTCTTTGTCTCCTTTCTCGGGTACAACTTTCCCCTCTCTCCCTCCGTTACTAATTTGGGTGTCAGGTTTGACCCCCATCTTAGCTTTAACCATCAAGTAACTCACATCTGCAAATCCTCCTTCAAACTCCGACCATCTCTCTCCCGTCCCGCTGCAGAGAGGCTCATCCGTGCCTTTGTCACCTCCAGGCTGGATTACTGTAATGCACTCCTCATCGGGATCCCTGGCAGGAGCCTCAAAAGGCTTCAGTATGTTCAGAACAGCGCTGCCCGGGTCCTGATGAGGGTGCATAAACATGACCACATCACCCCCATCCTTCGCACTCTGCACTGGCTACCCGTTCACCTCCGCATTAAATTTAAAATCCTCCTTCACACCCATCACTGTCTGCACGGTGCAGCCCCCACCTACCTCACTGAACTCCTCCACCCACACACTTCAGCCAGAACCCGGTCAGGCCAACTGCGCCCGCCCAGGACTCGGCTCAGGACCATGGGCCGCAGGGCCTTTGAGGCTGCTGCTCCCCGTCTGTGGAATGCCTTCCCCGACCACCTCAGGGCTCCACAGACGGTGGACTCTTAAAAAAGGACTAAAAACCTTTTTATTTCGTATTGGATTTCCTGATTGACTTTGTTGTTATTATTATTGCCGACTGCTTTTACTGTTTTTATTGTCTTTATCATTGTTTTTATTGTTTTCTTGACTGTGCACTTTGAGATTTGCCCGCAAATGTAAAGTGAGTAATAAATGAAATCCATTATTATTATTATTATAAATGTGGTTGATGACCCTTGGTGCACATGTGAGGCAGACAAAATGACAGATTAAGCATCATTTTATAAATCTAGCAAACTTAAAGGTGCTATGAGGAGAATCTGTTTCCCGCAACATTAAGACTCTGCTACCCATGAGCACGCGCGGCGACTGTCGTAATGCTGTGTTCCAGTAACCTCGGAACTGGGAATGACATCATCTCCGACTTATCGGTGTTCCAGTTGAAGTCGGAAACAAACACCGATCTACCAGGCTATTGTTAGCTGTTGTTAGCACGTCCTGCGTTGTTGTATGAAGAATGTGATTATCACTATGGCAGCATTTTCATAAGTATAAGTCCAACAATACTATGTATACAGCTGATCTAGAGCGACACACCCCAGTCAGAAGTGCAAATAAATGGATTATTACAGGAGCTAAATAACTGTTCACACTGGGGGCATCCATCTTCCATTGTCAACTCACCGAGTTCCCTGTAGGAAATTCTGACTTAGGTGGACGTCTCAGTTGCAGTTTCCTACTTAGGACTCAGAAATTCCTAATTCTGACTACAACTGGAACGCACCGAAAGACATGACCCAGGTACGTAGCGATATTTTTGGTGTGTGACAACAAGCAATTTTTGGAAAATTTAGTATCGTAGTTTTGTAGCCGGCTATATATCTCTACTTACAGCCCGGTGCTCTAAGACGTGTCTGAATAATATAAATTTGCTCGAGTTTTAATTGTCTTGTTCCTGAAGTTGAGTATCCAGGCCAGTCCAGCCCTGTCCAACCCGACCGTGAAGCTAAGGAGTAGCATTTATAGATAACCTATTTTGATGCTATAAAACTCATCTTAAAGTGTGTAGAGTGTGATGGAGTGCTACTCCAGATGACTGGCCTCCACAGTCGCTGGAGCCCAGTCGAGATGGTTTGGGTTGAGCTGGACCGCAGAGTGAAGCCAAAAGGGCCAACAAGTGCTCAGCATCTCTGGGAACTCCTTTAAGACTGTTGGAAACCACTTCAGGTGACTACCTGTTGAAGCTCATAAAGAGAATGAAGAGTGTGCAAAGCAGTAATCAGAGCAAAGGGTGGATACTTTGAAGAAACTAGAATATAAGACATGTTTTCATTTATTTCACACTTTTTTGTTAAGTACATAATTCCACATGTGTTCATTCATAGTTTTGATACCTTCAGTGAGAATCTACAATGTAAATAGTGATGAAAATAAAGAAAACACATTGAATGAGAAGGCGTGTCCAAACTTTTGGCCTGTGCTGTGTATTATATTTTGATTATGATAGAATTGATGCTGTAAAGTGGTATAAGGGAAATTAAAAATTATTAACCCTGATCTCAGTTTAAGCAACAGAGCCTTTGTCTTTCTGTCCACATGTGAGTATCTTATCAAATCATTTATAGATGCAACTGAGCCCTCTGTCTGATGCTGCATATGTCAGGGCAGGTAAAGGGGAAAAGTCTGTGGTATTCTTACATAAACGGAGAGAGCTGACTAAGCCACGCACTGGCCTAACAAAGTATTATTGCATAAAGAAATTTGAACTAAATGTATGAAATTATTTATATAAATTAAGTTTCCTTGATTGATTGTTTGATACTGAGTTGAAAAGTGTTGTAGTTCCAGAATGGGCTGGCAAACTCCTGAAAATAATCCAAATCAGATATACATGTTAGAAACTGTGCTCTCTTAGTAAATCAGCAATTTTTACCTCAAACCATAACAGGATACTGAAATATGTTTAGAGCTTTACTACTGTTGATGCCACAGGTCATCAAAATAAATTTATTTTAGCAGTTAATAAAGTAAAGTATCAGAAATTCTATAATCTATTTGTTTTAAATCTGAACTGAGCATCCCCAGGCACATCAGTGAGCATCATGTGACCCACATGCTGGTCTCACTCACAGTGTAACACCTCTCATGGACGCCATACTGCAGCTCTCTCCATCCATGAAAATAAAAATTCATGGTAGTGACAGACTCATGGATGCTCATACCTGAAATCTGTCCCCACCATATTTGTCTCTGTTGTGTATAAATTAAAGGTAAGCCTCCTGAGATGTAGCATCTCATTTTCAAGAGAGATATCATGTCTATATGGTGCTAAAAATATAAATTCCACTGTAATAATAATTGAGTGTTATTGCACCTCCCCACGGTCAGCAGCTTGAACATTGATCAAAAGTTCCAGTGTGAAATAAGAAACTTGATGTTCAGACTGCTTTACACCAAAGTACACAGCCTAACAAAGTGAAACAGAAAGTAGGGATATACAGGTATCCATACTAATTGGCTAGCATATAGCTCAATCATAATTTCAACCCCTGCTATTGGTTAACATAGGGGTGTCCAAACTTTTTGCCAGGAGGGCCAGATTTGTAAGGTGAAAATGTGCGGGGGCCGGCCACTCAGCTTTTGTCTTTAATTGTCTCTTAATATCTAATCAAATGTCTTCAATTTTCCGTACCACAGTGTTACGAGCCAGGCAGACATTGGCAAAATCTTGCTTCTTCTCAGGACAAATTTTCTAAACTATTTTCAGCACACAGTCTTTAATAAATTCACTCTCAGTCAAAGTTTTGCAATGCTTTACAATCAGTATTGCCACCTCGTAGCTTGCTCTTGTGTCTAAATCAGGCACCCTGGACAGCCTGAGAGGCTCAAAGCCAAAATGAGACCTCTCGAGCATTGTAAGAGGACATATATTTATACCAGACTCATTGTTTGAACTTCACAAAGAATGGACTCTCATTGGACCAGAACATCTTAGATAAATGACCAGTGACCTAAAGGCTTACCCATGATAGCCTGAAGTGAAGGCCCTTTAACCTTTGACAATTTTTAACCTTTGTTTATCGCCTTAAGCCGGGCATCCACTGTGCGATTTTTGGCCCTTTTTCACACGATTTTTCACCCGTGCGACTATTTTGGGGATAGGGGCGAGTTTTGGCTCAATCGTGCGTCTCACATCGTGTAGTATACAAAAGGTAACAAGAAGTGATTAACACCTCACGACCACCTCACGACCGATCGGACGAAAATCAAACCTGTTTGAAATCCTGGTCGCCCCTCGTGAGGTCATGTCACACTACACATGCGCAAACGTAGATACGGAAGAGAAAACAAATGCACACAGCAGACCTCGATCCAAACAATAGAGGGTCGACTTGTTGAGCTGTGGCAGGCACAGCGGAGCATATTCGGGCTATATGTTTTTGTTTGTTATTCATTCGCATCTGTGATCATCCGACCACTTTCCACTTCTTCTTCTACTACTGCTTTTAACGTTGCATTTCAGGATATAAGAGTCCGATGTGTGTCATGTATTATAAGACTTTATTATACTATAAGTTCTTATAATACATCCATGCATGTCATACATGGACCAACAGTGTGAGCAGTCAGATCACATCCGAGCATCGGGTCGTATAGTGTGAGAAGAAGAGTAGTGAGCTGTGAACTCTTAACCTCTGCAATTCACTCGTTCAGTGTGAGCAGCAGCTGAACGCCGTGATCGAAAAAGTCCTACAGTGGATGCCCGGCTTTAGGTATCAGTCTTAAATTCTCAGTTATTTACCTAACCCCAGGGGTTAGCATCCTGTGCATGCCATTTGCATATTGAGTGAAACAAGGCCAAATTCAGTCTATTCATGAGCTCACCTCCAAGGCCACCTATTCTCCATCTAAAACATTAACATCAGACACTTCACCAGTTGTTTCAATTTTTCACCGCGTTCGTCCCCAGTTAGCTTGACGTATTTAGCATGTTTTGTCTGGTAGTGCCGCTTGACACTGAATTCCTTGAAAACAGCTACAGTCTTGTGGCAAATTAGGCAGACACAGTTGTTTCGTATTTCAGTGAAAAAATACTCCAATTTCCACTTGTTCTGGAAGCGGCGGCACTCGCTGTCAACTTTTCTATGGTTGCCATGTTTAATATGGGATGGGCTGAAATGATGACAAAAGGTCAGGTGTCAAGTGCCACAAGGATGTGGCCACAGCGCTTCTACCACTTCTGGAGAAATGTAAAGTAATTTTTTTTGTACGCAAGTATTTTATACAGCAGTCAACGGTGCAAGCGCGCCACATGTAATTGATTTTATAACAGAGACTGCGGGCCGGTGAAAATTTGAACACGCCCACAATTGGCCCCCGGGCCGGACTTTCGACATGCCTGGGTTAAAACTATACGAAGTGGGCGTGTCCAATCTGTGTGACACTGACTTTGAAGTCCAAGAGAAACAAGGCAAGAAAGGTGAGTACCTCTGATAGAAAGTGGTTAAAACTCAATTTTTAATCTGCTCTGTGAATGTTTCTCTGTTTGTTAAAGATTCTTTTAGATTAAGGAAAAGTGTTTGGATGTTTTAATGTTGTGTGACTAGATTGACAGGAGGTTAACTGTCCCAGAAAGTTATCAGGCTAATAGTTAGCCTGTGTAAAGGGACTTTGAACTGCTGCTGACAGGTGAACTCCTTGAACTCCATATGTATCACTGTAATATGACTGATAAAGAAATAATACAGATTCTTCTGCCAGGGATTTTATTTTACCCAAAGTAAGTCCAACAAATTTTCAAACCAAAATGTTAAGAATTAGACCTATAGATGAGACTTAATAAACTAAACAGACAATAACTGACAATTCAACAAAAATGACCTGATGAAATGAGACCAGGGAGCATATACACACGTGGATATAATTGTTGGTACCCTTCTGTTCAAGAAAGAAAACCCACATGGTAACTAAAAATACTTGAAACTGGCAAAAGTAATTACAAATAAAATGTGCTGGAAAGTAACTAATAAAAATCTGACATTGCTTTTGAATTGTGTTCAACAGAATTATTTAAAAAAACAATAATGAAACTGTCCTGAAAAAAAAATTATGGTACCCTTCACTTGATATTTTGTTGCAAAACCTTTTGAGTCGATCACTGTAATCAGGTGATTTCTGTAACTCTCAGTGAGACTTCTGCACCTGTCCACAGGTATGTTGGCCCACTCCTCATGAGCAAACTGCTCCAGCTGTCTCAGGTTTGAAGGCTGTCTTCTCCAGACTGCATGTTTCAGCTCCTTCCACAAATGATCAACAGGATTTAGATCAGGGATCATAGAAGGCCACTTCAGAATAGTCCAGTGTTTTGTTCTGATCCATTCTTGGGTGTTTTTTAGCTGTGTGATTTGGCTCATTATCCTGTTGGAGGACCCATGACCTGTGACTGAGACCAAGCTTTCTGACACTGGGCAGCACATTTCACTCCAGAATGTCTTGATAGTCTTGAGATTTCATTGTACCTGCACAGATTCAAGACACCCTGTGTCAGATGCAGCAAAGCAGCCCCAGAACATAACTGAGCCTCCTCCATGTTTCACAGTAGGTACAGTGTTCTTTTCTTTGTATGCTTCATTTTTGTGTCTGTGAACATAGGGCTGATGTGACTTACCAAAAAGCTCCAGTTTTGTCTCATCTGTCCAAAGGACATTCTCCCAGAAGCTTTGTGGCTTGTCAATATGCATTTTGGAAAATTCCAGTGTCACTTTTTCATGATTAGCTTTCAACAGTGATGTCCTCCATTCAGTCCACTTTGGCTCAAACAGTGATGATGGTGTGATCTGACTCTGATGTACCTTGACCTTGGAGTTCTCCTCTAATCTCTTTGAAGTTGTTCTGGGCTCTTTGGTTTCCATTCGTATTCTCCGTCTCTTCAGTTTGTCATCAGTTTTCCTCCTGCAGCCACGTCCAGGGAGGTTGGCTACAGTCCTGTGGACCTTAAACTTCTGAATAATCTGTGCAGCTGTAGTCACAGGAACATCAAGCTGCTTGGAGATGGTCTTATAGCCTTTAACGTGCTTGTCTATAATTTTATTTCTAATCTCCTGAGACAGCTCTCTCCTTAGCTTTCTGTGGTCCATGCGTAGGAAGAGGCCCAAACAGCAGGAAACATCTGTTTGATTTGATATGTCAAAATGAAGTGTTCCTTATTCATGTTTGAAATTGTTTTTCCTGATGGCTCACCGGATGTTGGATACACCTCTTCTGTTTGTTCGTGACCCGTTAAGTTTTGGCAGGCTGGGGCCAGTTACGGGAATCTGAAATTACGAGCCCAACCCAACTCCCCCAATGACATCAGCAGACTTGGTTCATCTCAGAGAGCTTTTCAGCATCTCCCCTCCACCAACATCCAGTTAACTCAAAGAAAAGAGATCAGAATTAATAACAGAGAATTGATCGGAATCTTACAATGAATAAATAGTGTGCTCTAAATTTAAACAGTGTTACACATTAAGCAACTAATGAACAAAATTATCAATCAAAATAATTTATGGATGTGTTGTTGTAACAGTCAAATTAATGAAGAGAGCAACTGGTGATGAGGTGAGGGTGAAGATTACCCATGTGGCTGTGGCCATCACATTCATAAAGAAAACAATAATATAAATGTTAAATATTGCACACAGCACATACAGTACATTTAAGATGCTATGACGAGTTTTTGAGTAATTAGACAAAAAGTCTGACTTTTAGATATATGCCTGATGGAAATACACACTTTAAGATGAGTTTTATAGCATCAAAATAGGTTATCTATAAATGCTATTCCTGAGCTTCATGGTCGGGTCGGACAGGCCTGGACTGGCCTGGATACTCAACTTCAGGAATAAGACAAATAAAACTAGAGCAAATTCATATTATTCAGACACATCTTAGAGTACCGGGCTGTAAGTAGCCATTTTTAGCCGGCTACAAAACTACGATAATAAGTTTTCCAAAAATTGCTTGTTGTCACACATCAAAAACTACTGCTACGTAACTAGAAAGAGATACATTACCTCGTCTCTTTGCATCCTGTAAGTTGTTGAAAAAAGAAGTTGTAAAGCAATGCAGAGTTCTGAGGAAGGTCCGAGCTGCATTCATTAGCATCACAACAAACACACGCTTTGGCTTGGGTCACGTCTTTACGACAGTCGCAGCGTATGCTCATGGGTAGCAGAGTCTTTATGTTGCCGGAAATAGATTCTCCTCATAGCACCTTTAACATTTGTGTTTATTGTTAATAAGCAAACACATTAATACAAATTCACACCCTGAGAGCTCTTTCATTCTTGTGTAAACGGTTCAACAAAGTGCTGGAGCAGAGATGTTGGTCTACATCTCCATAATAGCACAACGTTGTAGAGTCTCTTCCAGCTTTGAAGTTGTCAAAATGTAGTAACCATAGACTAACTCAAAAAACACTCATATTTTACTTGAATGTTCCTAAGAGTGGCATCCTGGTGCCACACAGTAGGTCTGTCAAAAAAATCGTCTGCAGAATATGCCTTCTGTGACGTGTTAAACAAGGTTTCAATGCGCCTGACAAACACTAGGCTATACAGTGATAAGTTGCAACTCGTAGCAGTCACTCGCTGTTATCAGGGGTTTAATTGGACCGGAGCCCAGCTCTGCCACCTCGGAGCTGGGCTCTGGCTTAGTCAAATAAATAAAGTAACCAAATCAAAGTGGACGACAGACCATTTTCGCATGAACAGCCTGCGGGTTTCTCATAAGCACCGACATGCACAACAAATCAGAGCAACATCAACGTAGACGGGATGGGCGGTATGAACGGGACGTGATACCAGAGATTATCAGTGAACTGCCAACATGTGCACATGTCTGAAGGGAGCCTTGACTTTAATGAAAACATTCACCCTACAAGCACGAGAGCATGGAGATATTAACGCAAAGAGCTCCTCACGGTGCCAGTGAGCATAAAGATACACAGGGCACGGGACAGCAGTCCAGAATCACTTTGTGTGTTTCTTGTAACTCAAACAGTCATCTGCTCATGTGCTCGGTTTAAAAGTGAACAGAGCGATTTATAAAAATGACAAGGCAGTCTTGTGGTTAAGTAAAACTCATCTTTCCTGAGCAGTCCAGCTCTGTTTTTCACTTTTGATAAATTCATCCTGAGGTTTCCTTCATCACTTATTCTCCATAATAACAGATATCATATAAATCAGGTAAAATTTTGAAATCTTTCATTATGCACTCAAGGAAGTGCACAGTAGTCAGAAAAGAGCAGGCTTTATCAACGTCTGTCTTGTATGATGCTCATGCACAAAGCATGTGCTCTAAAAGAATTTTTGAGTTGCACAGTTCTTCTAATCTTATCTTACTTTCACCCCTGGTTAAAAGGTGTTCATCTCTATATGTGGCCCTGTGATTGGCTATTGGCTGGTGCAAGGTGTGTCCAGCCTCTTACCCAATCACAGCTGAGATAAGAATTTTTGTTCAAGCCCATTTTGTCAGTAATTTATCCAAAAAACTTTCTAAGATGTCAATCAGTATTTTACATTTGAAAACAGAGGAGGGCTCAAGAGTCACCACTCTGATTGAGATTTAGTGACTGTGGAGACCACTGGAGTACAGTGAAGTCAATGTCTTGTTGGAAAAACCAGTTTTAGAAGATCTGAGTTTCTGTTCTCCAACAGAGGACCACTGTGGTCATAAAGAGACGGACGCACCAGAGTGAAAATCAGTCTAATTTAATTTATTTTATTATTTCTTTAGATGGGTCTGCCCACAGTAAAGCTGTGGCTTCCAGTAAAGCTGTTCGTGATAACGTGAGCGGAAAAACTGAACTCCTCATCACGTACACCACAGATCGGTTCCCTGAAGAGTATGTGCCCACAGTGTTTGACAACTATGCAGTGACAGTCATGGCGGACGGCGAACCGGTCAGATGATTCAATTTTTTTTAATATAATTTATGGCAGTGCTTTGAAAAAATAAAGGAGTACTAACTTATCAGAGAAATGTTGTTCCTAAACGTGGGTCATATTTTGTTAAGAACTGGTAAAGTTTTTCTGATTGAAGTTCTGTCTAAATTCTGCTTACTGATCAGATTCTCCAACGATTCCTTTATCGATTCTCAACTCGTATCGGTATTTCGATTTCCATCCCTACATTTTGTAACTGATGGGTTGAGCAACATTTAAATTTGCCCTTAGGTATGAGTGTGAGCATGAATGGTTTTCTCTCTATGTGGCCTTGTGATCGGCTGGTGACTGTTTGAGGGTGTTTCCAACCAAGTGACAGCTGGGAAAGGCTCCAGCACCTCCCACAACCCCGAAAGGGATAAGTGGTACAGAAAATGAATGAATCAAATGTGTATCTAAATCTGATTACCAACGCTGATTTTGACTGGTTAACTTCATGAGTCAGTTCCCTAACATAGAAAAAATAAATACAAAAATATATATATTTTTAAAAAAAACTCTTCTCTCACCCACCCCCCTCTCCCCTGGTGGGGTGGATGGCTGTTCATCCTGTTCAGCTCAGGTCCTCTACCAGAGGCCTGGGAGCTTGAGGGTCCTGCAGTATCTTAGCTGTTCCTAGTGTGGCAAGTGGGAGATGAAAACACTAATTCTGATTGAAGACCAAATACCAACAACGCCACCTGGGGGATTACACCCCAGGAAATAATTTAGCTTCAATCAGGACACACAGGCTCGAAATTACCACAGGGCAAGAGACAGGTTATAGAAAAATATAACAATTCTTTATTACAATAATGACATTAAGAAACATCAGCTGTAGATCACATTTTTACTTTGACCTGACGGTGGCACTAAAGGGCAACAGAGCTGGGGCTTACCGTGGCGGCCCAAACTCAAAATCATGAGGGGAGGAAGAAACTAAAACACCCGTGACACCACACACATGCAGATCTGTGAGGAAAAACCCACCACCAGGATTGGGTCGCCACCTTGAGCCCGCAGCACCTGTCCACAGAAGAAAAAAACACTTAAAACAGGCCACAATGCTTCATACAGCTGTCTATAAAAGGAACACCCACACATGCATGCACGTGCACGCACACAATCAAATAATAAGGAAATAAACAGAATAAACAGCATTAACAGAACACAATTGAAATATATTGCACTAAAATATAATACACAAAACAGAAAATATAGAAAGAATTTAATCACAACTAACTAAACCTTAAGTTAAAGAAAATAACGGCAATGGGTGGACTCAGACCAGGAAATAAGTAAAGCAGAACCCAGTTTACAAAAAGAGCCAGAGCCAAAACAGCAGCGCAGTTCAGGAGCTGTAGCGGTGGAGATAATGTGACTTGGGCCGCCACCAGCGCAGCACCATGGAAGCCAATGGAGAAAGGCTATGGGAAACACGACCACACTCAGAAAGGCCCCCAGCAGGGCAACCCGACCCCACGGAACCAACAGCCTGCCTCACTGTGTGCTGCAGGGGAGGGAGTTCGTGCCTTGATGCCAGTCACGCCAGCAGACAGCCAGCCACACACAAAATTCCAGCGGAGTAGCCTGATTCCACACCACCAACAGTCCCACGCTGTTGCAAGAACGCGCACCTCGCTGGTAAAACACACCAACGGCACTATCGCCCGACCACGCCACCGGCTCATCCACCCCGGCACACGCCACGCCACACCACAGCCACCACGAGGAGCCGCAGATCCAGAAGGAGAGAAAAAGGGAAGGCGCCTGAGACCCAGCCCCGCTATATAGCCGCGCAGTGCCGCCCATCAATAAGTGCAGGTAAAACAGGTGCTGTGCCCACAGTGGGAGGGTGCACACAGCCCTTCTGCCATACTAGGACTGCACTCTTCTGGAGTGAGATGTCTGATGTTTCTCCAGGGATCTGTTGGAGCTACTTCTCCAGTGTGGGGGTCACTGCCCCAAGTGCCCCGATGACCACAGGCACCACTGTCGCCTTCACCTTCCAGGGTTTCTCCAGCTCCTCTTTGAGCCCTTGGTATTTCTCCAATTTCCCATATTCCTTTTTCTTGATGTTGCGATCACTTGGGATGGCTACATCCAGTGGCCCAAGGGCATGAAGACACTTATAAACCAGTAAAAGAACCTTAAAATTGATCCCGAAACGCACAGGGAGCCATTTTAAAACTGGAGTAATATGTTCCCCTATGTTCCTGCCCTCTGGTCCTCGTCAGCACTCATGTGGCTGAATTTTGTAATAATTGGAGATTGGATATTATCTTTTTGGGAAGACCAGAGAGCAGAGCATTACAATAATCTAAACGAGAAGAGATAAAAGCATGCATTAACAACTCCATGCTGGGCTGAGAGAGAAATGGGCGGACTCTGGCTAGATTTTTGAGATGGTAAAATCCAATCTTAGTTACATTCTTGATGTGTGGAATAAAAGAAAGCTCAGAGTCATAAAGTCACACCCAAACTTTCTACAGAATTTGTTGGTTTAAGGTCTTGAAGTTTTGGTAAAGGTTTCTCTCTCTGGCCTTCATTACCAATGACTAAAACTTCTGTTTTGTCCTTGTTGAGCTGTAGGAAATTTGCCGCCATTCATGACTTAATATCTAAAATGCAGTTAAAAAGGGCATCAATAGGTCCTGTGTCATAAGGAGACACGGTGATGTACAGCTGCGTATCATCAGCATAACTATGGAGGCTGATGCCGTGCCTCCTGATGACATCCCCCAGGGGATGCATGTAAAGCAGTGGTCGGCAACTAACGGCCCGCGGGCCAAAATTGGCCGTCTCCAATAATATCTGGCCCGCTAGATGAAATTGAAAAACTGATATAAAAGGGGCAGGGACGTGCTGGCTATCGGGGAAACCGGGAAAGCTCAGCACAATCTCAGTCCCTGAAAAGGAGTATTTTTTTAAAAAGTAAAATTATTTAGATACCATCACGAAAACGACAAACATTGTTGCGGCGCGCCGTCTGGAAGTGCGGGTGTGTGCCTTCCAAAATCAACCAGCATGCTCCCCTGCCCCACTGCCCCTCTGATCCAGGCGCGCTCTGCAGCACTCGGCTGCAGGCTGCTCAACGGCGCACTCCGTAACTGCACGCTCCTCAGCTGCTGCCTGCTCCTCAACTGCCCGCTCACCTGCAGCACAGGTGAATGGAGTTTGTGAAATCAGCAGCGTGTGCCGAGTTCTAGAGACAATAGATGCCGAGTATCAGTCATTTGGTTTGTGAGAAGCGAAGCAGAGAACGCAAAAGTTTAGAAGCGCATGGAAAGAGGACATTTCAAACCAAAAGGGGCTCGCGTTAAGAGGCCATCTCTCTGGTTTCTCTGCTGAAAAGGGAACTTTTGAGTTGAATTTCTGGCATTGGGTTTTGTGATCTCGATGTGGCTTTGTTTAGAAGGTTATAGTTGGGTTTCTTCTGAGTTAATTAACAATCCTGAAAATCTTTTTCTTTTAAATCTTTATTTAAAATGCGTTAGCTGGGCTCAAATAAGTACTTATTTTCAAAATGGAATTACTCACATTTTTATTAAATGTGTGGGGGAAAAATATAGTTGCCTATGGCATTTATGATGACTTAAAAGACAGTCTGGGTGATAATTCACTGATTAAAGACAGCAGCTTTATCATCACCAGGTTACTATTATAAGCAGTTTTATAAGGCAGCTACAGTGGAGCTGAAGCAGTAATAACACACTAATAGTCTGAGAAATAAGGTAACTTTATTTAAAACAAATTCTTTCTAAAAGAGACTTTGAAGAGTTTCTAAGTAATTACAAAAAAGTCTCACTTTTAGATATCTGCCTGATGGGAATACACACTTTAAGATGAGTTTTATAGCATCAAAATAGGTTAGCTATAAATGCTATTCCTTAGCCTTCCAGTCGGGTCGGACAGGGCTGGACTGGCCTGGATACTCAACTTCAGGAACAAGACAATTAAAACTAGAGCAAATTTATATTATTTTATTATTTATATTACACATCTTAGAGCATCGGGCTGTAAGTAGCGATATATGGCTGGCTACAACTATGATAATAAGTTTTCCAAAAAATTGCTTGTTGTCACACATCAAAAACTACCACTACGTAACTAGAAAGAGATACATTACCTCGTCGCTTTGCATCCTGTAAGTTGTTGAAAAAAGAAGTTGTAAAGCAATGCAGAGTTCTGAGGAAGGTCCGAGCTGCATGACAACAAACACACGCTTTCGATGCACACGTCTTTTGGTGCGTTCCAGTTTTAGTCAGAAGTAGGAATTTTGAGTTCCAAGTAGGAAACTGCAACTGGAACGTCCCCCGAAGTCAGAATTTCCTACTGGGCACTCGGTGAAACCTCACCACCCCTGAGTTGACAATCAAAGATGGATGCCCCCAGTGTGAACAGTTATTTAGCTCCTGTAATAATCCATTTATTTGCACTTCTGACTGGGGTGTGTCGCTCTAGATCAGCTGTATACATGTTTTGTTCGACTTATATTTACAAAAATGCTGCCATAGTGATAATCACATTCTTCATACAACGGCACAGGGCGTGCTAACAACAGCTAACAATATCCTGGTAGATCGGCATGTTTTTTTTTCTGACTTCAACCGGAACACAGATAAGTCGGAGCTGATGTCGCTCCCATTTCCGGGGTTACTGCAACGCAGTATTACGGCAGTCACCGCAAGTGCTCATGGGTAGCAGAGTCTTTATTTCGCCGGTAATAGATTCTCCTCGTAGCACCTTTAAATTAGACTACATTTTGTATTCACACGATATAAAAGTAGTCTATAGATAAGGGGAAAACTTTTTTTTTTGTTTTTTTTTAAAAGAGAGAGAGACAGAGACAGAGAGAGAGAAAGAAAACATGTTTCTGATTGATGTGATGTTTTGGTCCACCATTCAGTTGCTCAGAAAAATTTTGGCCCAAGGCCAAACTTACCTGCAGACCCCTGATGTAAAGATTAAAAAGAGTTGGACCTAAAATTGACCCCTGATGGACCCCACAATTTATCTCATGGGTTCCTGAGGAATGTGTATTCCAAATTTATCATATATATATATAGATATATATTAATAATATATAGAGATTAAAGTCAGTTGTATTGTATTAATCACAGCTTTCTGTCATTAGTTGGCAGCAGTTTAGCCTTTGACTCTTTGACTGTTTATTCAGATGTAGATGAAAAACTAACCACAAATGGTTATTTTACATACAATAATTATATCTAAAATTCTAACAGTGAAAAAGTCGGGGATGGGAATTGACAACAGTTCCCTCGAAGAATCAGTATCTTTAGGGTGAATTCCAATTCCTCCCTTAACCCTCAATCTTAACCCTCATTCTCAGTGACACTCAAAACCACGTGTTAAGGGTTATTTCGTGACTTAAAAATGGGACACCCCTTAAATGCAGTTATGTCTTCAGACTGTGGAGGCAGCACTCTGCCCAAGCTGCATTCAGTCTGCCAATTTAAAAAAATAAAGAAGATGAAGAAGAAGCCATTTCTTCCATGTTGGTTGCAGTAAAGCTGGTGAAAATACGTAATGCATTCTGGGTAGCCCTTACTACCAAGGTCGGTGCCAGAAAATCTCAATTTAAGGGGCCGTACAGCCCTCAAACTTGTCCCTTAACTTAACATTCTGAGAATCAGGACAGCACTGGCACTTCGCGGGATCGCGCATTTTTGAGATTGAAGGTTAAGATTGAGGGTTAAGGGAGGAATTGGAATTCAACCTTAGTCTTTTTACCCATAATTTCCTCACACTTTGTTCTTCATGCTTTGCAGATCAAGAATGTCACATTCTCATCAGAGACAGTCATGATAAAGATGTTAAAAATCTTTATACAGTGAGCAGGAGTGGTTAAAACTTGGAATTAATTTTTGGTTAAAAGACTCTTACTCTTTGAGATTGAGGCATATTTAAGTTGTCTTGTATAAATTCTAATTAGATTAATGGACATTAATTAATAGTAATAATAGTTAGTATCGCCTTTACATAAGTAAAATTTTATCACAGTAATTCTCTTATTTCAGTATAATATTTGGGTTCTCTCCTACTGCCCACGAATCCTCCTCAAAGCCAATGCTGTGCTCCGTCTTTAAGAGTTACCTGTGTTGTTGTTGTTGTAGTGGACGGTGGGTATCTTTGACACATCAGGTCAGGAGGACTACGTCAGGCTGAGGCTGCTCTCTTATCCCCAAACAGACGTCGTCCTCATGTGTTTTTCCATCGGCAGCCCCGGCAGTTTGAGTGAGATTTCTGTCTTGTATTTGTTTTTAATTAATGTCATATTTGCATTAATCCACACTGAAGATTGTTACCATGTCTCTGCTGCAGAGAACATCTCAGAGAAGTGGGCTCCTGAGGTGAAAAAGTTCTGCCCTGACGTTCCCATAATCCTCGTAGGAACCAAGAAAGAACTGCGAAACGATGAGGACACACTCAGAGAGCTGGCCAAGATGAAGCAGGTCAGTGAGGCTTTGGGTCTCTGGAGCCTGCACCCCATTAAGTCCAGATGCCATTACCACTGCACCATTGTAACACTGTCGCAGCTTTGTCCAGACAACATTCCTCAAAGAAATGGAAAATAAGAGCAGAAAGCTCATCAGCTCACAAACCACTGGTTACATGTACAAGCCCTTTGACACCTGTGGCCATCACATAACGCAGGACGAGTGTGAGCTGTGTCATGTTAACCCAGGGCAGTTGCTAGGAATTCTGGGCCCCCTGAAAGAATATTGGTGTGGGCCCCTCTACCCCATTCATTACAACTTTCGATTTTTCTGTTTTTCAGTGTTCTTGACGGTGCCTGATGTAATAACACCCAATTTGTTTCCTTTTTTTGCAAGTAGCGACTTAACAAGCCAGAGTATTATTATGTAAATTATGTGTTATTGGTTGTCTTATTCTCATTTAACTGATTTGCAACATGCTATTACACCTCTGATTGCAAATAAACTTTCAGTGAACTACTCAACACATAGGTAGCCGCTGATTCTGGAGCAACAGAGCATAAAGGTTTATTGTTCCATTGTGTATATTACATTAAATAGACATTAAATATTATGTTTCATGGAAAGCCTGATGCAGAACTAACCTATTCATGGAAAAAATCTAAATGGGCTTCTTGGTAACATAGCTCTAAGTGGACAGCTTCACTTTCCCAGAGAAAAAATATTTTTAAACAATTCAAAAGTCAGTGTTAACTGTCCAAAATTCTAAGTAGTCTTTTTCTTTGTTGCTGTCAGCTATTATGCTGTCTTGTTTTATGCTGCTATGAAAACAAACAACAACAACAAAACTTTGAACATTCATTTTTTTGTATTGAGACTACTCAAATGTCCCACTAATAACATATTTACAACACCGCATTGAACACATCATTGTAACGTTACTGACCTTCGTCAGCTGCTCATAATTACTGAGCAGAACCTGAATGCATCATAATACAATTCAATGCATCCTCTGAGTGGGCGCATACTGGAGCACTGTCCGACAGTATGGGTGAAACACACGATTACTGCAGTAGCCTCTGAATTAGTAGTAACGAATTAATAGTAATTAGGAACTGGCGACTTTTTTTAATGAACTGACGACTTGGACAGAGTGGCACGGCCAGATGACAGCTAATGCGGGCTCCAGCCTGCGCCCCTTCAAAGGTAAACTGATGTTGCAGACATTAAATGAATGAACAAGTAGGCAGTGTTTCAGCCTTTGATGTCCTGGGCCCCTGTTCTGCTGTTTCTACTCCTGGCCTCCTTTTCAACTGCTTTTTTGGTGTCCAGACTTGTGTTTTTTGGGGGTCATCCTAACCCTGCTGGAGTTCGCTCGCGCTCACTTACTTTCGCTGAGGAAGAATGCATCTTAAAAAGTCAAGTTTTATGGTATTTGCGGGAAATGGCAGAAGTTACAAAAAGGACTATGCTAGAGTTTCAATTGAGGGAAATGACATTTCTCAAGTATGCCATGTCACATTTTTAGGTATTATCATTGATGAGAAGTTAAATTGGAAACAACACATTGACTTTATTCATAAAAAAACTGCAAAGTCATTAGGAATCATCAGCAAACTTAGACATTTTGTTGATAAGTCTTGTTTATTGACATTGTATTATTCCTTGATTTATCCATATTTGATTTATGGTAATATAGTCTGGGCAAACACATACCACTCCAGTCTTCTTAAAATTTACTCTTTGCAAAAACGTTTTACAAGACTGGCAACTTTTTCTAATTTAACAGAATCGTCTGCCCCGCTCTTTAAAAAACTGAATATACTCTCAGTTTATGAAATAAATATTCATCAGATATGTGTGTTTATTTACAAATACATGTTCTTACCTTCTTCTTTACCATCATCATTTAGAAATTTCTTTAAATTAAATTCACAGATTCACTCATTTAATACCAGACAGGTTAGTCATCTTCACCTTCCCTTTTATAAAACTAAACATGGTCAGTTCTCCATCAGATATCATGGTGTAAAAATATGGAATGATAAAAGACAGGTAGCTGAAAGCTCATCATCATTACAGGTTTTTAAACGGAAACTGTCTTTACATCTAATTCACGAAGCTTAGTTTTACTTTGTTTTTTTGTTTTTTTTTCTTCTTTTGTTTTTAAAATGTTTTTGTAATTTTGTCAACTCATTTATGGTCTTTATGTTTCTTTTTGTTTCTTTGTTAAATCTGTTTATGTTTGTTTTATTGTTGAGTATGACTATTTCTTTTGTTTCTTCACACATGGTTGAACACATGTATGCATGTATTACTTTGTGTTTTTACTGAAATCTTGACTGTTCTATGCTCTCTCTTTTTCTTAAAGAAAGGTTAAGTCCTTTGTATAAGCCTGATGGCTTCTTGACCTCTCCTGACACATTTCTTTGTTTTTTCTTAATATTTCCAGTTTGATCTTATGTATCTTTTATAGTGCAAATCTAATATATACACAAATAAATAAATAAGAACGCATCTTGATGTGGACCAAACCATTTTTTAAGAAGGCGCAAAGGCGGTTATTGAAATAATTAAAATTAGAAAATTGCATGCCTTGTGGCTTTGTTTTAATTTGGATTCATTCGTATGAATATATATTATTTCAGTGTATGTATAATAATTTTGTCATAGAAGCTAGGCTGTGTGTGGGTCCTAGAGGGCTGTGGGCCCTTATAATCGTCACCACCTTTACCCCCTATACGACGGCGCTGTGTTAACCACATCTGTGGTTTCATCTATTATCAACGAAAGGGCTTCTTTTAATCTCCATTTAGATCTCCTCTCCCATCAGGAATAAATAAGGGTTTTTATATTTTGCCTGATGTCCTGGTGAACACCCTGTTATAGGACAGGTGCTATGCAAGTCCGTCATGTTTGGTGAGAAAAGAAAGAACCTTCACAAAAAAGGAAAGTTCCTGTTTACCCAAAAACATGGCATAATCCATGAGTCTGATCAATGTCTCCCTATTCGTCACCCTTTGTTGTTTCATTGCGTGCCTCTTCAGTGATCTGCAGATCTACTCGAGTGTCCTCAAACATCTTTAAAAGCACCATAGCTAGTCCGTACCCTGCCATGCTTTGGTGTCTCCTTGCTGCCTCGGCGAAACAACTTAGGCAATTGGAAGCAACCGGCATGCCCAGCAGTGCAGTTTGTAGTGTTGCTCAGAAGCTGTGAGCAGGAGCACTGTTCGTAGTTGCTTATCTGAAAATGGCCTGTTCTGCTGGAACAGGATGGCTCGCAAAAGGGTTGGCCGACCTCTTTTCACAAGATCAAGTTTCCTGTTACAGGCCTGTCTTGAAAATAGTGTGGATTGGCAGATTGAGGTGGTGGTCCCTCATTTCAAGAGGAGGGACCGGAGGGTGTGCCCTAACTATAGGGGGATCTGCTTCTCAGCCTCCCTGGTAAGGTCTATTGAGGGTACTGGAGAGGAGGGATAGTCGAACCTAATGGCCCTTTTCCATTAGCCCTACTCTACTTGCCTTGTGCTGCTTTTCCATTTGCCCCAGTCGCCTGCCCAGGACCTGGTGGAGGACCTCTGGAATCTCACAGATTCAAAAAGTCACACATTTGTGGAAATGATGACACACTAAAAATGTTCAGTGTTAGACATCGAACTTATAAACATTTTATTAAGCAGCGGTGAATCAAATTTTCTTGGTTAATCATCTCAGTAAACATCGTGTCATTACCTCTTTTCTAACCTTACCACTGCTCTTCTTCTTCCATACGTTTTGTTTTATAAATTACAGGAGCCGGTGAGTTCAGACGAGGGGAAGGAGATGGCACAGCGAATCAATGCGTACGCTTACCTGGAGTGCTCCGCCAAGTTCAACGATGGTGTGAGTGAGGCGTTTGAGATGGCCATCATTGCTGCAATAGAATTTGAGGGGCCAAGCAACAAGAGATTCTGCACTCTGCTCTACAGTTTCAGGTCACTCAGGGTAAATTTGAGGTCCAGTTGTGGGATGAAGGAGAAAACTCAAACCAGGTCAAAAGGAAAAAACAGAGGGTCAGATAGAAAAATAGTCCAAACACTGAAGTCTGATTAAAGATTGTAGCTTTGCTATCTGACCTCCAGAACATGTAATAAAAAAATGTTCCTTGTACAAATGTGTTTGATGACACCTGCTGCACATGTGAGGCCAACAAAATGACAGATTACGCATCATTTTAAGAATCTAACAAACTTAAAGCTGGGGTAGGCGATTTTGGAAAACTAGCATGAATTTGAAAGTAGCATCTCCTCATGGCTCTGCCTAGCCCCCCTCCGCTATATCCAGAGGACTGATTCAACTCCAAACTCTCAGCACAACGTGTTTGTTTTACACTACGCCAAGTCATGTCTCAGTCAGCAACCAGAAAACAACAAACAAACATGTAAAGTTAGTTAGTACTCACAGCCCGATGTTGATCGGGGTATAGGTAGCTCCTCTGACATTCTCCACATAGCTGTCAAGTCTCTCGTTTTGGCTGTTAAACTACCGTATTTTCCGTATTTTCTCCTCTTTTCCACCATCCAGTATTCCCCTGTAAATCTCCCGTGTGACGATATAATAATAAAAACATTCCTCTGCCTCTCCAAACTGAACTCTGTCTCTAGCCTGAAGGGGGCGGTAATGCTCCAAAATGATGGATGCCAACCGCCATAAAACCGAAGAAGAAGAAAAAGCCTCGCGAGAACGTCCACCTGCAGTAGCCTGGGTGGCAGCTGTGGTGAGATTGGAGCCAACAGCGGAACAAACTTAGAAAAACAAAGGCTTTATTGTACATTTCTTGTACATCTGTCT
Organism: Scarus forsteni; assembly: GCA_036419115.1. Taxonomy (NCBI): domain Eukaryota; kingdom Metazoa; phylum Chordata; class Actinopteri; order Labriformes; family Labridae; genus Scarus; species Scarus forsteni. The sequence continues at coordinate 3,451,385 of JAZDUH010000145.1, forward strand.
TAAAATGTGAGTGATATTGGAGCTCACGGCGGGCTTCCCTTATTTTCAAAGACAAAACTTGACAGGTAAGCATTCTCCCGCGGAGTCTGTTCCCTACACGGTACATGCTACATGCACTGAGTCTGTGCACGCCGGGAAAATGCATGCGCAGCAGGCGGGCAGAATGGCGACGGAATTTGATTGGTGTAAAAAAAGGTATCCCTGCAAGATTATTGTTTGGTGTTTTCCCTGTTTTACTCCTGCTGTAGATAGCGGATATTTTTCGCTCTGTTTTAAGAACACATTATGAGTTGATTACCATCGGGTCATAAAAACCATTTTAACGAGAATTAAAAAAAGTGTATCTAAATCAGATCGCCAACCCTAGCTTTAACATTAACAGAAAAAACAGAGGTTTGATCAGGAATGAGGAGAGAAGGTAACTGACCTGAGCCCAGACAAACAGTTGAGGATGGATGGATCTTGATTTTATTATTTATTTTGCTTTGAATAATTTGAAGTGCATTAGTTACAAATGTGTCTTAATTTATTTTACTGGATATTTGTAAAAACTCCATGATTATTGTCATTGTTACCTTTTCATCTTTTTAAATGTCTTTTCTGCCTCTCTGTGAAGAACTTTGACTTTATGTTGATTTTCCATGTATTTATTTATATAAATTAAATCTGAATGGTTGATTGTTTGATGTTGAGTAATTCCTTGTTGTAAAGTGTCAGAATGGGCTGGTGAGCTCCTAAAATAATCCAGATGAACATGAGACTGTGTTCTCTCAGTAAAGCAGATATTTGACTTAAAACCACAAAAGGACACTGAAGTATGTTCAGAGCTTTAGTGCTGTTGATGCCACAGATCATTAAAATAAATTTGTTTTAGCAGTTGATAAAGTAAAGTATCAGAAATTCTATCATCTGTTTTTAATCTGAACTGACCACGTGGTCCAGCATCCCCGGGTACGTCTGCTTCATCTGTGAGCGCCGTGTGAGCCACATGCTGACCTCAGCGCTCTCACTCACGGTGTAACTGTTCACATGGACATCGTACCTCAGCTCTCTCCATCCACATCAGAGGAGGGTCACAGAATCTCTGCATCACGCTGTACCTCTGAGAGAGGACCACACCATAAAGACGTCCCACCATTAAGACCTACGAGCATGACGTCCTGTCATTGATTCTTCATTTTAAGCCAGTTTGGATGGAGCAACAAGCCCACTGCAGAGCATAGATGTTAGAGTTGTTGACAATATGGCACAGAGTAGACCCAGACCCAGACTGGACTGGACCCTCATGGGGTAGAGAGCCTTACACAGCACTATCAGGGCTCCTCTGTTTTTTATTTGATGTTTTTGTCGTGTATGTTTTTTTGTCCTTCTGTTTATTTGTTTGTTAGCAAGATTACACAAAAACTACTGGACAGATTTTGCTTAAATTTTCAGGAGATGTTGACAATGACCAAACTTGGACATGATCAGATTTAGGTGGTGATACAAATATTTGTCTGGATGCAAAAAAACTCCCAAATTTCCAAAAATCCCATAAGTTAACATTGGGTGGAGCTTTAAAAAAATCCTATCTTTGCCATTTCTGAGCATATTTACTTCCAATTTATCAGGAAAATATGGGGTCCATGTCTCTGTCATCAAGGTAAATTTTATCTGAATCTGATCCAGACTGATGTAACAAAAATCATTTAAGATTGTCTTGAGAAATCCCATTGTTGATATTCAATAATTCATATAAAATCAAAATATTAAATGAAGTTCCCTAAACTTGTGTTCATGCAGGATAACAGCCTCCATGTCTGTGCTGAGTTTGGTCTGGATCATGGTTCTGTTCTGGATCTTTTACAGGGTTTGTGGAAAAGCCGCTGCAGGAGCTGAGCTGCTTGGTAGAGGTCTGAGTGCTTTTCTAGTTAACATTTGTGACTGTGAACAAACTCTAGCAGTCATCAAAATGAAGATATAAACCTGGGAGACATTTATTGCACCTTCAGCAGTTTGAACGTAAAGCAGAAAGTTTGGTGTAAAATAAAATACTTTTATTTTTAGGCTGCTTCACTCCAAAGTGAACAGTCTTAGAAAGTGAAGCAGAAAGAGGGAGATGTGTGGATATGCTGGCGTAACGCTGATTAGCTAACCTACCATATATAACTTTGACCCATCCTATTGATTAAAGGTCTAAGAAGTGGGTGTGTTCAATCTGACTGTGAGATCCAAGAGGAAAGTCTCAGGAAAGGTGAGAAACTCTGAACTTTGAGCTGCTGCTGACAGGTGAGCTCCTTTACTTCTGTGAATATCAGCTTAATAAGACGGACAAAGAAATGATAAAGGGTCAGGTTAGTTTATTTGTTATTACAGGAAAAGCTTTTGTGTGTCTGTGTGTGGTGTCAAACTGTGAAACTGTCTGAGTGGGAAATAAAACAATGTCCAAACATTGAGTAATTCAGACTGTAAAGGTCACTGAAGGCTGAAGTAGTTCCTCTTGTTCCTTATGTTTATTTTTCTCTAAATAATATTTTAATTTGGGTACAAACACTGAAGGGGTAGACCTCTATTGTTTTTGTGGCGGTTTATTATTATTATTATTATTATTATTATTATTATTATTATTATCATCATTATTATTATTAATCTTATTCCCATTCTGCTGCTTAGGCTAAATTGCTGTGAGCTGGAATTGGCCAACTCACAGTAATTTCACTAAAACATTGGAAATGATGTGCAGCAACTTTTGCCTAAATCATGAGTCAGGTCAAACACAAGGTGGCGCTGTAAGTAAGACTCAAAGTTGACTTTTTGGAAAGGCCACGCCCCTGACACCATGAGTCTGATTGACTTGAAAATGTTCACCCTAGTCCAGCTCGATGTGATCCACAAAAAAGCCTCAAGAACCCTTAAAGTCCACCTAATTAGATTTTTTGCTCATTTGAATAATTAGAAAAACACTTAAACAAATTCAACTTGGGACAGATTGACTCTATCAACGCCAGATTGGGTATATAGCTTCAAGGGACAAAATGTCAAAATGTCAAATGTGTGCGTAGTGCCTGTGACGCCCAAGGCTGGACGCAGGACCATTTTGACAAGCTGAAAGGGGACGCGGGTCACGGCACAGGCGGAGTAGAGAGCCGGAGCTTGTCGGACTCAGTGATGACCCGTGCAGGCAAATCCAGCTGGAAACGAATATTTACAGAACTTACCTTCAAAACCTGTCTCCTCAGAGACTTTCACCCAAGCCTGCTCCTTTTTGTTCTGGTCTCTGTAGAGTACACACGTCGAATCGAATAGCTCCAGATGATGGCAAACAGTGCAGATCAACCTCTCCTTCATCTATTAGAGGGGTTTGAGTTGAAGCAGGAGGCCGGAGTGTCACACGTCATCAAATCAATGACTTCGGGGGCGGGGGGGAATGTCATCGCTAATTGGCTACCCTGGCACAGCGTCAAAAGTTCAATATTTTTAGCTCGAGCGTCGAGGCGTTTGATGCCCCAAACGTGCTGGACGCTCCAAACGCACCGGATAAACTCGTACGACGCACCGCCCGGGGTGAATCTGCGTCCAAATGCGTCTTTGCATTGACTTTTTATGTAAACTAGACGCGTGTCTATGCGAATTTGTATCCGCATCATTACTCACAAGAAGAAGGTCGCTGGTTTGAATCCCTGTCGATCAGAGTCTTGCTGTGTGGAGAGTGCTCTGTTTACTCCCACAGATCAACACTTATTAGGTCCACTGGTGACTCTGACGTGCTCGTCAGTATCAGTGTGAGCATGAATGGTTGTCTGTCTCTTTATGTGACCCTGTGATTGGCTGGTGGCCGGTTCAAGGTGTGCCCCGCCTCTCATCCAGTGACAGATTAAGTAGGAACTTTTGTTTAAGCCCATTTTGTTAGTAATTTATTCATGAAAACGTTAAAAATGATGTTTTCTGTTGCACATCAGTATATTAGCATTTAAAATATTGGCAGGCTCAGAAGTCTCTGCTCTATTTGATTGAGATCTGGTGACTGTGGAGGCCACTGGAGTACAGTGAAGACATCGTGTTGTTGGAGAAACCAGTTTGAGATGATCTGGTTCTCTGTTCTCTGTGTCCACTGTGGTCATAAAGAGATGAACATCAGTGATGCACCGGAGTGAGAATCAGTGTACTTTAATATTCTTTAATTATTTCTCTAGATGGCTGCGATCAGAAAGAAACTGGTGATTGTTGGTGATGGTTGGTGTGGAAAGTCACATCTCCTCATCGGGTTCAAAGACAAGAAGTTCGTTGACTTTTCTGAGCCCACAGTGTTTGACAACTACACAGCAGACATTGAGGTGGACGGCAAACAGGTCAGATTAAAATAATTTTCATTTTTATAACAGTTCATCACAGAGTGAAGGAGTGATGACATAGAGAGATGATGCTCCTAAATGTGGGTCATAATTTGTTAAGGAAGAGAAGTGATTAAAGTTTTCTGTTACAATTGCTGTTTAAGATTCTGCTTATTGATCCGATTCTTCAATGATTCCTTTGTTGATTCTAATCTCGTATTGGTTTTTGATTTCCATCCCTATATTTTGTGATCAGCAGGGCTTTCGCAACATTTAAGTGTCAAAACACATTTATAATGAAATTAGTGTTGATCTATATTAATGTACAGTATTTGGCATTTTATGATAATTTGATCAAACACACTGTTCCTGAATAAAATCTGATATCTTAACTGGTTAACTTTAAATATAGACACAGAAAATTAAAACAGAACAAACTAAATAAAACAAAGCACATACAACCAGTAGAAATTACTACATTAATGTTTATATTCACCTCATGTTACAATGGACAATTGAATTAATTGAATGAATTGTTACATTGTGTTTACAGTATTGGGATATATCTTTATACTTTGTATAGTCACCCTGATATTGTGATACTTAGGGATGGGAATTGATAACAACTCCATCTAAACAATAATATCATTAATGTTTCTGTTTATTATTTCTTCCACTATGTTCTACATGCTTTACAAATTAAAGACATCACGCTCTCATCTCAGGTAGTCATTAAAAATAATTCAAAAATCCTCACACAGCAAGCAGAGGTGATTAAAACTGTGGATTAATTGTTGGTAAAAAGACTCTTACTGCACAAACTCTCAGTAAGTGGAGACACCAGAAACTTTCAGGAGCATTTAATCATGCAGCACAGTGCTGACTATCAGGAGTGTCATGTGTTTGAAATTGTTGCCACTGAAATCCTAAAGTAAGCTGATTTTCACCACAAAGAGAATCTGCAGGAATCAATGAGGGAGTCGGATCGATAAGCAGAATCATTAATGGACTTTGTATCAATAAAGTCTCATCAGTTCTCGTTAAGGCTGATACACATCATATCACCAGATTCTAACACACTCTTATTTTTAATGACTTTAATAAAGATATGTTAGACTGATCAAACTCTGGGTGTTATTTATATGTAAAGTTTACTCAGAATACTCAGTACTGTGAGTACATTTTATGTAAAGAAGGCACTTTTTCTTCTACCAGAGTAGATCTATTGAGTGTTACTGTCACCTGTATTTGAGGACAGTTTTAATCAGACTAACTTCTCTTATTTCAGTATATTTATTTATTTTTCCACCTCTTTATCTAATGTATAAATGTTAATGTCTCCTAACTGACCTGCTACAGTTTCTCCACTAGAAGCTTTGAAATTATTTGAAATTACCTGTGTTGTTGTTGTTGTTGTTGTTGTTGTTGTAGGTGGAGCTGGATCTCTCTGACACATCAGGTCAGGAGGACTATGACAGGCTGAGGCCGCTCTCCTATCCCAACACAGACGTCATCCTCATGTGTTTCTCCATCGACAGTCGCAGCGATTTGGGTGAGACTTCTGTCTTGTTTATCTTTTTAATGAATATCATGTTTGCATTAATCCATATTAAAGATGCCTATCTTGTCTCTGCTGCAGAGAACATCAAAGAGAAGTGGTATCCTGAGGTGAAACACCATTGCCCCAATGTGCCCATAATCCTCGTAGGAACCAAGAAAGACCTGAGAAACGATGAGCACACACGCAGAGAGCTGGCCAAGATGAAGCAGGTCAGTGAGGCTTTTTGTCTCTGGAGCTGGTCTGGATGTCTTCAGGTGTTTGAGTGTGTGGATGGTTGTACATCAGGAGCTAAAAGTGATTTAAATGTGTGAATATTATGATTTGATGACCATCCTGTCTGTCACGCTGAGATCAGTTAAACATATACCGTATATGTGTCTCCTCCTCTAAGGAGTGACTTTGACAGGCAGTGACTGTCGTGTCAACATCACTTTACTGCAGCTAACAACATCCACTCTTTGGTAGGGGTGTCCTGATACAACTTTTTCACCTCCAATATGATACCAATATTGTCACCTTGCTGCCCAGCTCTCTCTCTCTCTCCTCCCTTCCTTCTCCTCATCCTGCTGTGGGAGTGGTCATCTCTCTCTCCTGGGCTCCCTGACCAAACACCTGCTGCAGATAATCTCATCACCTGCACTATTTAAGCTCCTTGGAGTCACCTCTTCCTTGCAGGTGGGTTTCCTCACTTTCTGTGGTGCTGCAACTACTCATCCCTGCTCTAAGTCATTCTCCCCCTTTACGGTTATTCTCAATGTGAGGATTGTTTTTGATGCCTCGAGTTTTTCGTAACTCTCACCTCTGTTTTTTGGCCTCTTTCTCCTAGTGATCTCCAGGAGCTCTCACCCTGCCACCTTTTTTTGTAAATACTCACTTTATCACTGCTCACTACTTCATGCACTGGACGTCCCCTCCCCCCTTTATGGTTGTGGAGCTGTAAAATAAAAACCCTGAAACTGTTCTCTGTCTCCACCTTCAGCTTTGGGTCCAAATTTAATAACTTTTGGGACTGTTCCTTAACACGGCTACGATATCAGTGGAATCATACATACTTTTATTACAAAACCCAAAACCAGGGTGCTGGTTTGGCGGAGTGGTTAGCAACCAGGCACCCCATATACGTTCTTCTGCCAGTCCAGGTTTGAATCCCGCCTGTGACCAGTTTGCAGAGTGTCCTCCCCTACTCTCTCACCCCCTTTCACAAACCTATCCACTGTCTCTTTCCTATCAATAAAGGTACAGAAATGCCCCACAAAAAAACCAAATACAACAAAAAAAAAACAAAACCCAAAACCAGTGCAGTTGGCACGTTGTGTAAATCGTAAATAAAAACAGAATACAATGATTTGAAAATGCCTTTCAACTTATATTCAATTGAATACACAGCAAAGACAAGATATTTAATGTTCAAACTGGTAAACTTTGTTATTTTTTGCAAATATTAGCTCATTTGGAATTTGATGCCTGCAACATGTTTCAAAAAAGCTGGCACAAGTGGCAAAAAAGACTGAGAAAGTTGAGGAATGCTCATCAAACACTTATCTGGAACATCCCACAGGTGAACAGGCTAATGAACAGGGAACAGGTGGGTGCCATGATTGGGTATAAAAGCAGCTTCCCTGAAATGCTCAGTCATTCACAAACAAGGATGGGGCGAGGGTCACCACTTTGTGAACAAATGCGTGAGCAAATTGTCCAACAGTTTAAGAACAACATTTCTCAACCAGCTATTGCAAGGAATTTAGGGATTTCATCATCTATGGTCCGTAATATCATCAAAAGGTTCAGAGAATCTGGAGAAATTACTGCACGTAAGCGGCAAGGCCCAAAACCAACATTGAATGCCCGTGACCTCCGATCCCTCAGGCGGTACTGCATCAAAAACCGGCATCACTGTGTAAAGGATATCAGCACATGGGCTCAGGAACACTTCAGAAAACCACTGTCAGTAACTACAGTTGGTCTACATCTGTAAGTGCAAGTTAAAACTCTACTATGCAAAGCCAAAGCCATTTATCAACAACACCCAGAAACACCGCCGGCTTCGCTGGGCCCGAGCTCATCTAAGATGGACTGATGCAAAGTGGAAAAGTGTTCTGTGGTCTGACCAGTCCACATTTACAATTGTTTTTGGAAACTGTGGTCGTCATGTCCTCCGGACCAAAGAGGAAAAGAACCATCCGGACTGTTATAGGGGCAAAGTTCAAAAGCCAGCATCTGTGATGGTATGGGGGTGTATTAGTGCCCAAGGCATGGGTAACTTACACATCTGTGAAGGCACCATTAATGCTGAAAGGTACATACAGGTTTTGGAGCAACATATGTTGCCATCCAAGCAACGTCTTTTTCATGGACGCCCCTGCTTATTTCAGCAAGACAATGCCAAGCCACATTCTGCACGTGTTACAACAGCGTGGCTTCGTAGTAAAAGAGTGCAGGTACTAGACTGGCCTGCCTGTAGTCCAGACCTGTCCCCCATTGAAAATGTGTGGAGCATTATGAAGCGTAAAATACAACAACGGAGACCCTGGACTGTTGAACAACTTAAGCTGTACATCAAGCAAGAATGGGAAAGAATTCCACCTGAAAAGCTTCAAAAATTGGTCTCCTCAGTTCCCAAACGTTTACTGAGTGTTGTTAAAAGGAAAGGCGATGTAACACAGTGGTAAAAATGACCCTGTGACAACATTTTTGCAACGTGTTGCTGCCATTAAATTCTAAGTTGATGATAATTTGCAAAAGAAAATAAAGTTTCTCAGTTCAAACGTTAAATATCTTGTCTTTGCTGTGTATTCAATTGAATATAAGTTGAACAGGATTTGCAAATCATTGTATTCTGTTTTAATTTAGGATTCACACAATGTGCCAACTTCACTGGTTTTAGGTTTTGTACTTTGTAGTCAACAATGCTCATCACACAGCCCCCACCATCCTGTGCACAGCCCTCACAGTTTCCATACCTACTGTCCTTCCAGCACCAATCCCCACTCACCCATGGCCCGTGCCTTTCAAACTCTCTTCCACACTGTGAGCCCGGATAAGTTGAATCTACTCAAAAAACCTGAGGAAAGTGGTTGCCCTAAAAAAATTAAGTAATATACAATGAAAACTTAAGTAAATTAAACTTAAATATGTGAAGTTCTGGAATTGATAATACTCAAGATTTTAAGTTAATTCAGCTTGACATTAAGTTTATTGTACTTAAAAATAACAATTCCAGAACTTCACATATTTAAGTTTAATTTACTGAAGTTTTCATTGTATATTACTTAATTTTTTTAGGGCAACCACTTTCCTTCGGTTTTTTGAGTAGATTCAACTTATCCGGGCTTACAGTGCAGAGGTAGGATAAGTGAGCATGTCAGGAGACGCTGCTCTGGTCTGCAGTGGATGAGGAAGACCAGCATACTCATGTGTTATTGTATCTTTCCGGTGTGCGTCTTGTGCTTTGTGTGTCCTTCATAGTCTGCATCAGTCGACGACAGATTACCTGGGGCATTTTTTCTGTGTGGGAATTTTGAATAAAGAATTACTTTATTAATCAGCAGTAAAGTGTTTCACATGATGGCATCAGACTGGTGTGATGGAACAAATAAACATCTGATTCATCCCACACTCATTTGCTGATGTCAGTAAAAGGTACAAATATCAGTCTCTAAGGATGTTAAATTGATGCTGATGTGCATCCCTAGTTTCTAAAATGTAACAGCTTTGCTCTGGAATCTGACGGATTTAAAAGTCACACATTTGTGGAAATGATGACTCATTAAAAATGTTCAGAGTCAAGCATCTAACTTATGAACACTTTGTTAAGCAGCAGTGAATCAAATTCTCATTGTTAACCCTCTGAATCCCAAGCCATTTGTGAGCGTTTTCTTCTTCTGTCATATTTTTACTCACTGTGGTCTCATTTTTCTCTGTAGAGTGAAGTCCAGCACCTCTGTGGATTCAAGACAACCACGGCTATAAGCTGATGTAACTCAATTATGTCTTTATGCAGTGTAACAAAATTTAAAGGCTGTAAATCATCAGAAAAAAGAGAAACGAAAATTTTATTTTTCTGATTTTCTGATTTGAAAAAATTCTAAAAATAGGGTGGGAGCATATACAACACATTTTCAGGTACCCTCAAGCATAAGGAACACAGGAAAAAAGTGGTGTGGTTCTACCTTTACAGAAACTACACATTCTGGGACCTTGTAAGTTGATTGGAATTTTAGGCCTTTTTTGCTTCTGTCACATTTTTACTCACTGTGGACTCATTTTTCACTGCAATATCAAGTTCTACACCTCTATGTGCTCAGGAGAACTAGGGGCTGAAGCCTGATATAATTCAACAATGTCTCATAGCAATATAACATAACCAGAATGCAAGAAACTATTCAATAAAGAAAAACGGACCCTATGGAAGCCCTAAAAGGCCATGGTTTTTCCATGTTTTTTTTAGCACCGTTTTCTTGTGATAACGACTTAATTTCAGTCGTTTTCCCGAGATCTCGAGTTATTATGTCGTTATCTCGTGATAACGACGCTTGTTTTCTCGAGATCTTGACATAAATAACTTGTTATCCCGAGATAACGACTTAAATAACTCGAGATCTCGGGAAAACGACTGAAATTAAGTCGTTATCACGAGAAAACGGTGCTAAAAAAAAACATGGAAAAACCATGGCCTTTTAGGGCTTCTGTAACGGACAGTGAAATTTTCTGAAAATTTATTTTCAGAACGATGAAAACTGTGAATACCTATGTACAAGGCGACAGTACTCCCCCGAAACAGTTTCAAGGGACCCCTTGAAACTGTTTCGGGGGGTCCTGCTGCCCTGAAACAGTCTCTGGAGACACAGAGCCGACGTATGGAGCATGCTGATTGGTGATGAACAGACAGAGGCTGAAATGACACCAGGCAAATGGAAGGCAATATTCAAATAATTCTTTAGAAGTAAATACAGGACGTATATCCATCATTCATGGCTTGTTGAAAGCTGCAAGATGTGTAAAATTATTTGTTTTTTACAGAATCGAGCTAGCGCAAACGTTTTATTTTCTGCAGATTTTTGAAGTGGACGTGTGAATAAATGCGATGTTGACGGCAGTCGCGAAAAATCATCGGTCTTTTCCGCCATTGTTCGGAATGTTGCCGACGTCATGTGTGATACATTCAGGTACCCTCGGAAACTTGAGAATCTGACGAAAACGCCACTTTTTAGAGAAGGGTCTGTCTGCGGAATCAAGGAAAACCACG